>CM042038.1:61692771-62942771 GCA_023525975.1 Smallanthus sonchifolius
CAAAAGCTTCGCTGACACCCTTCTAACTCTTATCTCATCTTGTCTTTCAATAACCTAACCGTCGTTTTGAATTTTGAGATCTTGTTTTTCATTACTTCTTTCGCTAGACTTGCGGAAGATACAACAATGGTTGGGATGAAACCGAAGTGGAGGGATACGATTGGACCGTAGGATTTGGAGAGATTCCATAGGGAAGTATGGAGGTTTGATTGATCGATTTGGAGCTTCGCTGACACCCTTCGCAGGAGGGTGGATGTGGGAGAAGCAGGCAATCTGGGGAGAGCGAGAGAACGAACGCTTTTTGAATTTTTGAAATGTATTAGGGTTTCATAGCTGGTGCTGCTTTGTTTGAAGGGGGTGTTTCTAAGCTTTAAAACTTGTACACTTTGCTTAATTAATTGTAAAACTCTTAATTTTAAGATACTATGGTAAAATTACCATCTTCCCCATCTAATATCTATATTATATACTAGGTTAAATCCCGTATATTACACGAATTAAATAAATAAAATTTTATATATTTAGTAATAAAAATTGTATATTTTAAAAAACCCGTGTAATACACGGTTTGAATAAACCGTTATATTAAATCGGTTGAATAAAATATAATGTAATTTGTTAACAAACACACTCATCAAAATATGTCTTTAAAAAATATAATCTTTCGTGACAGTTATAAGGTCTGTTAAGTTAGTTTTTAAAATATTTTTTTTCAACTTAGTATTAATTTTTTAATTTAATTGATAAATGTTGGTTCATATTACGTTTATTTGATTGATGATATAATAACTATTTATAATTAAATAATAAGTATACGCAATTAGATATATACTAAAAATTTAAAAATAAATTCTTTTAATATCATTATTCAATAAGAAAGAGAGAAGCGGAAAAAAATGATACAAATGAATCAGAAAGTAACACGTGTCAATAGAATTAATAGGAAAGAGATGCGGAAAAATAAAGATGAGGAGTAACCAGAGAGTGACACGTGTCCCCCATGGTTTTCTTTATTATATAGTATAAATTATTAAATCATAAGAATATGTCAATTATATCTTATCTTAAAATAAAATTTTTATAATTCTCAAATTTTCATTATATGTTATTTGATAATTTTTAAATCCTCATTATTTCTTATTTTATCAATAGTTGATAACATTCAACTTTCTTCATAAAAACTAATAGTTTACAACAAATTAGATTTATTCAACCGTCTAATACATACGTTTCTAACCTAATTACTACTCAATGATGCACGTTTAATTAAATGTACCTAAATACCACTCATCGAAACTCATGTATGTCTAAAATACTCTCCCTATATGTATAAATAAAAGTGTGTTGAATTTCCATATTAAAAACGTAAAATCTTTCTGCTACCCATGTGGATGTTTAGACGTTTTTACACCTGTAAAATATATAAATAAAGATTTAAGAAATTTATGTGTTGATATTTTTCACCCCGTGTGTATTACACGAGTTGTAAGCTAGTAAAATATAAAAAAAAACAATTAAAAAAACTTGTGTAATTAATAGGAGAGAGAGGCGGGAAAACAAAGATGATGATACATAAGATAGTGATAAGTGTCATACCCAAACATTTATTTATTATATAGTATAGATAGTATAGATGCATATATATATATAGGATTCTAATAATGTATACCAGTGTAAAACTCGTGAATTTGTATTAGAACCTAGGGTTTAATTGTTGGTACGAATAAAATAAGTAAGTACACTAGAATTGAATTTCAACATGATTTATTGTACTAGGATAAAGACATGAAAATCAGAAATGTTACATGTCACGTTTTATACTGAGATTAAGTGTAAAAAGGACGAGATGGCTTAAGTTGTGTATTTAACTTATGATATTAGAGTATAGATTCTTTTAATCAGGTTAAATATATGTATACTAGTTAACGTGTACCCGCGTGCTAGTGTCATACCCCAACCGTGCATCTTAACCACGGGTGCGACTTAATTGACAAAAGAACACAATGGAATAAAGACATTTACTATTAAAGTTTCATAATATTAAAAAAATCCCAATTACATAAGTTTCGAATTAAACCAAACAGATAACATGTTCAAAAGACAAGCAACTTAAAATAAGATTCTTCAATTGATATCTAGGCAAATCCTATGTGATATTGACTTGACCTATCACGAGCTTAATCACCTGAAACATGTACGAAAAACAAGTGTCAACTAAAAATAGTTGGTGAGAAATCACAGGTTTAATAAAAGTATAAGTTTGGCAAATGTGACAATTCATATTCCAAGATCATCATATAGCACGTAATAAAACAAACACATGATTAGCAAATCCAACCTAAAATGATGAGTAACGAATAAGTGGTACAACTCGCAAGTTGCACTAATAACGAATAAGATGTCCAACCAAAATTTGTCCATAAAGTATATGCGGTTTCCATCCTATGGCTCATATCTGTACTACCGTTGGCTTGAAAGTTTCAAGTTAAGGATTTGCAAGTTTAACGTTTATCATGTTGTGTTCATTTACTCACATACATATATGATTCGCTTGTTTTAGAATTGTTTGAAAACGTGTTTTAATGTGTGCCAACGCGTACATGTTTCCCCCAAAACGATTTGAATAAAGTGGGGCTATGAAGTCTCACCTTGAAAGCTAGACGAGATAAGAAACTTAAACGAATAGACGAGATGAATCACGGACCAGACCCTAAACAAATAAATAAACTAGTTTTAGGGTAGGTTCGATGGTTACGAGTGTTAGATAGGCGGTTCGGGTCATAAGATTAAGAATTAGTTGCAAAAATAGAGTTTTAGTTGATTTTCAGATTTGGACAGCAAAGTAGCTGAACAGAAATGGGATTGTTAAAAATAACAAAAGACGTCTAAAAATTATGAAATTTTACAGGGAATTAGTTTAAGTCGTTCCGAAGAAGTTTCGTTTAGAAAGTTTTTCCATTTGAGACTCGGATCATAGCCAAAATAGTCCAACAAGACAGAAGGTACTGAAAAAGGTTTCTGTCCCGTTTTGGCTACTACGGAGTCATACTTTTGAATTAGAAAACGATACAATTATGGTTGGAAAGTAAATTCGACGAAATACGTCGTGGAAATTGAGTTTGCTCAGTTTAGATTAATTATGGTCAAGTTACACTCAGTTAAATTCAGCACAGTTTCTGTCCAAAATCAATGGTTGCACTTAAGTGGTCCGTTTAGGGTTTTAAGATTACCGAACGCGCAAATAAAAATTAGACGAATGTTATTATGTTATTATAATACATAATATAATCAGATTAGGTTAGCCAAAACATCCCGTGTCACCGGTCTAGCCATGATATTCACAGAAGCGTTTTGGAGAATCACAGAATGCAATCGGCATAGCCGACACGAGCAAGCGGATTCTATATTTAATTAGCATTTGAGTTCATATAAGTGATAATATAGAATTAATAACATGTTTTAAGTTAGCAAGAATATACTAAAGCATCGGCAGAGCCACTTTTGCAATAGTTGTCTTGAGGATTCGCAGAATGCGACGACATAGCCGCCATTGCAAACGGGATCCTTTGTTTGTTAGTTGGTGATGTTAGCTTGATTTATTAGTTTGATTAAGATTATTAGAGGGTTTTTAGGGCTGAGGTTTCACATGATCAAGTGATCATGGATAGAAAATAGAAAAAGATTGAGGGGATGAAGAAAGAATAAAATAAAAAGACGGTATTCAACTTCGGAGGGTTACTTACTTGTTTGATCTTCAAACTCTTGGAATCCTCTAAGGGATTTTCGAAATCTTCAAGGTTGGGAAGGGATTTCACAACTTAGGAGGGGTTGGGAGTGTTTGAGGGAGAATTAGCAAAGAAAACAAGATCCTAAGCCTCCTATTTATACTAATGGTTGAAGGGATGTAAATATGGAATGTCTTGGAAAGCAATTCAGGGTTTTAGGGCCCTCAAATCTGTGAAATTTTCCTCAATTGGGCTGGGTTTTTTGTGATTTCTTGCTTGGGCTAGGTCCAAGAGTAGGTGAGTTGGGTCCTAGCTTGATCCGGTTGAGTGCGCGCATTCAAAAATTGCGATTTTAAGCATTTCTAAGCGAAATTGGCAAATGTTTTCAAAATTAAAGTTGATTGTCATAACAAAAAGAGTATGTTTAGCTAAAAACATTTAAGTTAAAGTTACGTTATTCGCGTATAGTAGTTGGCGATCGGTGGGCGAGAAAACGGACTTTTTGATCGTTTTTCGAATTTCAGGATTTATTTAAGGAAAGTTTTGCAAACAAACTTTGTTTTAATTAAAGAAATGAATATTTTAAACATTTAAAACATAAATTAATGTCATGTTAAACGATTTGTCGGTCGTGGACGGTACGTAGTTAACGACGGTTTAAAAGGCGAACGATCGCACGAAAGTACTAACTAGTACTTTTAAGCATCAATTCACATTGAATGGGTTGTAAGAACATGTTTGAGATATATGGGGGTGGTTCATGTGTATTTAATGTGTCATAAAGATCAATTAAGTCTACGTGCGATCCATGAATCAATCACAGATAAGTATAAGTCTTTGAAATCAAGCATAAACGTAATGTTTCACATGTGAACTAGTATTGTACCAACGTCTGAATAGGATTTCAAGTAAAATGAAATGTCATGCGGATTTTCATTGATAAGTCTAGAATGAGTACAAGTAGTGAAAATCAGAAGTGTCACAGTCTCCCCTAGTTAAAAGAATTTCGTCCCCGAAATTCAACTAGTAGAGGCTGTAGGGTCTAGAAAGAGATGAGGGTACTTATGTTTCATTTGGTTTTCACGTTCCCAGGTGAACTCAGGACCATGCTTGGCTTCCCAACGAACTTTCAGGATAGGGATGCGGCTACGCTTGAGTTGCTTGACTTCACGGTCCATGATTTCTACCGGCTTTTCGACGAAATGCATAGAGTTGTCGATACGAACATCATCCAGAGGAAATTGAAGTGTGTCATCAGCAAGGCACCTTTTAAGGTTTGATACATGAAAAACGTCATGAACGTTACAAAGTTCGGTTGGTAGCTTGAGTCTATAGGCTACTGGGCCAATCCTTTCAAGAATTTTGAATGGCCCAACGAACCTAGGGGCTAGCTTTCCCTTCTTCCCAAATCGGACAACACCTTTCTAGGGGGAAACCTTGAGTAAGACTCTATCACCGACTTGAAATTCAAGGGGCTTCCTACGGTTGTCAGCATAACTCTTTTGATGATCACGAGAGGCCTTGAGTCTTTCTTGAATTTGAAGTATCTTGTCGGTGGTTTCTTGAATGAGTTCGGGACCGGTGATTTGAGCGTCTCCTATCTCGGTCCAACACACCGGAGATCGACACTTCCTACCATATAGAGCCTCGAAAGGGGCGCACTTGATGCTCGTTTGGTAACTATTGTTGTAAGAGATTTCGATGAGTGGCAAGTGTTGATCCCAACTTCCTCCAAAGTCAATCACACAAGAACGGAGCATGTCTTCCAAGGTCTGTATGGTCCTTTCACTTTGACCATCAGTCTGGGGATGGTAAGTCGTGCTAAGGTTCAAACGAGTTCCCAAAGCTTTCTGTAAAGATTGCTAGAATCGGGAGGTAAAACGGCTATCATGGTCGGAGATAATGGATAGAGGGACACCGTGACGTGTCACGACCTCATTGATATAGAGTCTGGAAAGCTTCTCCATTTTGTAGTCCTCACGGATTGGGAGAAAATGAGCGGATTTGGTTAAGCGGTCAACAATGACCCATATGGAGTCATGACCACTAGAGGTTCGCGGAAGCTTAGTGATGAAGTCCATGGAAATTTGCTCCCATTTCCATTGTGGGATTTCGGGTTGTTGGAGAAGACCAGATGGTTTCTGGTGCTCAGCTTTAACTTTAGATCAAGTAAGACACTTCCCTACATAGAGGGCGATGTCTTTCTTCATTCCTGGCCACCAATAAAACTCTTTCAAGTCGTGATACATCTTATCAACACCGGGATGAACAGAATAACGGGATTTATGTGCTTCATCAAGGATAAGGCTTCGGAGCTCACTTGAGTCGGGGATCCAAATTCGACCCATGAAGTAAAGGAGATCATCGGGTTTGGGTTCCAAGTGCTTTTCGACACCACAATCCAAATCCTTCTTCAACTCATCATTTGCAACAACTTGTTTTTGAGCTAGGAGGATCTTATCTTTGAGACTGGTTTGGACCAACATTCCCATGGCTCGCACACGGGTGGGTTTGATTCGGTCCTTACGGCTAAGGGCGTCAGCCACCACATTAGCTTTCCCCGGGTGGTAACGAATTTCGCAATCGTAGTCACTAAGTAATTCAACCTAACGTCGCTGCCTCATGTTGAGTTCTTTCTGGTTCAGAATATGTTGAAGGCTCTTGTGATCAGTAAAAACCACACATTTAGTGCCGTAGAGATAATGTCTCCAGATTTTCAAAGCAAAGACCACCGTACCCAACTCAAGGTCATGAGTGGTGTAGTTCTTTTCGTGAACCTTGAGTTGTCTGGATGCATAGGCTATGACCTTGTCTCGTTGCATCAACACGCAACCAAGACCTTGGTTTGAGGCATCACAGTATACAACGAAATCATCATTGCCATCGGGAAGACTTAGAATAGGGGAGTTGCACAATTTCTGCTTAAGAGTTTGGAACGCATCTTCTTGCTTTTGTTCCCAGACGAAAGGCTTATTTTTCTGAGTTAATGTAGTGAGAGGCAGGGCAATCTTCGAAAAGTTCGGGATGAATCTTCGATAATAACCCGCCAAACCCAGAAACGAACGGATCTCAGAGGGTGTGGATGGTGTACTCCAATTCTTGATAGCGGTGACTTTGGCTGGATCGACGTGTATACCCTGGTTGTTGATCACGTGACCCAAGAAATGAATTTTTCTAAGCCAGAATTCACACTTGGAGAATTTAGCATAAAGTTGTTCCTTCTTCAAGAGTTCCAAAATCAGCTTAAGGTGGGTTGTATGATCCTCTTTGGTTCGGGAGTAGATCAAGATGTCATCGATGAAGACAATGACAAATTGATATAGGTAGGGTTTGCAGACACGGTTCATGAGGTCCATGAACACCGCGGGCGCATTGGTTAACCCAAAAGGCATAACCATGAACTCGTAGTGTCCATAACGAGTTCTAAAAGCAGTTTTGGGAATGTCCTCTTCATGGACTCGGAGTTGATGATACCCAGATCGGAGGTCAATCTTTGAGAAACAAGTTGCTCCTTGCAGTTGATCGAAAAGGTCATCGATCCTAGGTAGCGGGTAACGATTCTTGATGGTAAGCTTGTTTAGTTCACGGTAGTCGATGCACATGCGGAAGGACCCATCCTTCTTCTTGACAAAGAGAACCGGAGCTCCCCAAGGTGAGAAGCTCGGTCTAATGAATCCCTTGTCCAGCAGCTCTTGCATTTAGCTAGATAGTTCTTGCATCTCAGAAGGGGCTAGGCGGTACGGAGATTTGGCAATGGGGTTAGCTCCCGGTAAAAGATCAATCCGAAATTCAACTTGTCGAGTTGGAGGGAGTCCATGCAAGTCATCAGGGAATACTTCCGAAAAATCTCGGATGATCGGTATATCTTGTAATTTCTTTTCTTCAGATTTCTCGACCACATGTGCCAAGAAAGCATAGTATCGCTTCCTTAAATATCTACGTGCCTTCATGCAGGAGATGAATTTCAACCCTTTGCAAGGTTTCTCTCCAAAGATTTTCAAGGTCTCACCGGATGGTAGAGGGATACGAATGAGTTTCTCCGAACAGTTGATTTCCGCATGATTGTGGGATAGCCAATCCATTCCCACGATGATATCAAAACTCCCAAGAGTGATGGGAATCAGGTCGATAGAGAATGTGTGATCGTTGAGAGTTAGAGCACAACCTCGGACAACGGAATGCACAACAGTTAGTTTTCCATCAGCTATTTCTATAGTATAAGAAGGTTCAAGAGCAGTACGACAAATTTTAAGTAAAGGTTCAAATTCTAAGGAGACAAAGCTTTTATCCGCTCCGGTATCAAATAAGATAGAGGCATAACGATTATTGATGAGAAACATACCAGTAACCACGACATTGTTATTTCTGGCCTCGGTTGCTCCTATGGCAAAAGTGCGAGCACGTGCACCTCGGTTATTGTTGTTGAGCTTCGGGCATTGGTTTTTGTAGTGATCAGGAGCACCACATTCATAACAGGCCCTACCATTGATGATGGCAGGAGTGGCAGTTTGGGTAGTAGCAGCCTTTTCAGCTACGCGACAAGCGTTAGCAAAATGACCAAGCCTTCCACATTTAGTGCACGAACGACATTGAACAGTAGTAGGGTGATGGTATTGACACCTTGCACACAGCGGGTGAGGTCCACTATATGGCTTCCTGCCAGGTGCAGGTCTAGGTGCTACTTGGGCAACAGGAACAGCTGGGGCAAAGCTTTTAGAGGTCTTTTGCTTCTTGTGGCGATACTCAGGCTTTTTCGCCACTTCCTCCTTAACTCTCTTGTCACCTTTCCTGAATAGAACTCCAGACTTAACTAGATCGTCCGTTAAGGACGCAGATAAACGAATAGCAGCTTCAAGTGTTGATGGGCTACTACCCATGACAGTACCCCGAATTTGAGGCGGAAGGCCTCCAATATTACGATCAATCATTCGGGTCAAGGGTGTAACCAGATGAGGGACTAGGATGCAGAGTTCATGAAAGCGTGTGGTGTACGCCTCACTTTCCCCACTATCCTGGGTAAGGTCCCACAGCTCAATCTCCAACTTCTTCATCTCATTGCTAGGACAGAACTCCTCGATCATAATTTCCTTGAGCTTATCCCAAGTCATAGCAAGAGCTCCTTTCCTACCCCGAATTTTCTTTTCAGCATTCCACCAAGTCAGTGCCCTCCTTTGGAAGGCACTTGAAGCATATTTTACCTTAAGTTCATCGGGGCAGTCACTCATCTCAAATGTGTTCTCCATGCCTTCAAACCATTGCAATAGCCCTGTCGCACCTTCACATCTAAGGTACTTGTGTGGGTTACAAGAGTTGAAGTGCTTGAAAGTACAAACACTCCCACTAGATCCTCCGGTGGAGTTGTTGATTTGAGTGACAATAGTGGGTAAGACCGCACCAAGTTGTTGAGTGAGCAGGGTGGCTATGGCGGTGGTTTCGGCGGAGGCTTCACTGGTGTTAGCCACGGTGTTATCAGGATCACGACGAGGAGGCATTCTACGAAAAAGAAATCATAAGTCGGTAGTTAGGATAGACATTCAAGAATTAAAAGTGACAATATTTATAAATAAAATCACTCATTCATTAATATTAATGTCTTACAAGATAAATAAAACATATATTTAAAACATATATGTCGAATTACAAATGAAATATAAAGACAAAACTGACTAGTCAAAATTCAAGATTCGGATGAATGATACTAGTGAGACGTGTTTTAGCCTATAAGTGAGCACTCACTCCAAGGGTCCCCAGGTAAGTGCGACTCGTAACGAACGTGCCTCACATTCCTTTGACAAGACCCCTAGTGTACAGGCGCTCACCCTTCCAGATTACACGTGTCTCTAGTATCACTATTGTAAGGCCCCAAACCCGGGAGGCCTCACTCGTTGGATTTACTCATTCACAAACAGTTCTTAAACATGAATATCAAATAACGCAGCGGAATCATTCATTCAACATAACTAAAAACTTGTTCATACATGCGGAAGCGTACATTGTCAATTACATAAACTTAACATAAACAACTCATAACGGGATGCCAGTCTTCATGATCGGCCGGGTAACTCTTCTCGCTTGCCAAGCATCACCGTCCATCGCCCATACCTGCCTTAACCTGAATATGCATACTAAAAAGTCAGCTACGCTGGTGAGTTCTAGCATTTTATAAAAACTTTAACATCAACATTTGCCAAAAACGTATCATTCATTTAGTAAAACCTTTCACAAAAGCATGTAATAATCTAACATCTTTAAAAAGGTTTCGTACCCATATCATCATCAACATCATAATCATAAACACCGTTAAACGGATCGTTCATTAAAACTTTTAACATTCATTTAAGTCATACATTATTATCTAAATTCTGTATCGTTACGCGTCTTTGTGTCCCCGAAGGGACCCTTGATGTTGTGGGCAACCGTTACGTATCGCCGTCATTGCCACAACCATTCAATACGTGGGGTCAACCGTTACGTATCGCCGTCATTGCCCAACACGCATCTTTCCTTTGGGAATCAACCGTTACGTATCGCCGTCATTGATTTCCCATACCTTATTCACTTAGGATGATCGTCATCACCCGAGTAACCGTCGTTACTCCCTTACCAGTTGTACAACATCAAAACCATTGGCAGGCCACTAAGACACTACCACTGTTGTTCTTATGGAAACTATGGCTCGCTGTCCATAATCTACCACAAGGCTGGGAATCTCATTCCCAGACTTCATTCGTCAATTCCATTCATTCGACAGATTAGATTTGTAATGACTTATCTAAACCTTTACCTCTTTCCCTTTTCATTAAACATTTCCTCATTTAGACCGTTCATAAACATTCGTAAACCTTTTTGGCAAAAACACTTCATAACCTTTCCTTTCGTAAACATCGTTTCGTTAAAACGTCATTTCGTTAAAACATCATTTCGTTAAAACATCATTTCGTTAAAACGTCATTACGTAAGTATGCACACCAGCCCAAAACATTTAACAAAACATTTAAAAGAGGGCTATAGAACTCACCTGATACGCTAATATGGGTTGTCCTAAACGAAGGTCCAACAACGTCACTTCCGATCTGAATTGATTAGTTAAATACACATCAGACCTATCCCGACTCTAACGGTTTAACCATTCTAACATACTGACTTCACTTAATCAGTTCTGATATCTGCGCACTTAGCAAGTGCGCAGACCCTGCTGCCTGCGCACTTAGCAAGTGCGCAGACCCTCTTCCTGCGCACTTAGCAAGTACGCAGGCCCCTCTTCCTGCGTACTTGATAAGTACGCAAAACCTGCTCCGTGCGCACTTAGCAAGTGCGCACGACCTGTTCTTCGCGAAAAACCCTAACTTTCGCATTCGGGTCTGATCATGTCAAAATCCCGAACCTGTTGCATTCAAAACGTTCGTTTTCCATTAAGGATCTCAAATCCATGATTATCTTTCAGTTTCATCCATTCAAACCTTACCTTTTCACCCAAAACCCGAAAAACCCAAAAACGAACTAAAACTCAGATTTAGGTCGGATCGTTACCTGAATCGAGTTTCTGATCCGGAGGTTCTTCTCACGAGTTATGGAGTAACACTTTGCTGAAGTCTCGGGTCGATCCGCCAACTTTCTCTCTCTACGGTTTCTCTCTCTAAAAGTTGCAAATGAGAGAAAAAGGGTGGCATAGGCTATTTATAGCCAGCTGACCCATCCGACCCGACCCGCCATGCCTCGTTCGTTTATTCCGTTATTATAACTGTCGTTTTATTTTTGAGATGTTACAAGTCTACCCCCCTTACAATAGGTTTCGTCCCCGAAACCTATCATAAGTCAAATAGATGAGGGTACGACTCCCTCATTTCCTTCTCCGTTTCCCAAGTGGCTTCCGATCCCTTTCGATGCTTCCATTGGACTTTAACCAATTGGATAACTTTATTACGTAAACGTTTCTCCTTCCGATCAAGGATGGCCACGGGTTCTTCGATGTAATTAAGGCTGTTGTCAACCTCGATGTCAGTAAGTGGTACGTGAGCCGATTCATCCGCCAAACACTTTCGCAAGTGTGATACATGGAAAGTAGGATGAATCCCACTTAACTCATCAGGCAACTCCAACCGATAAGCGACTTCCCCAACCCGTGCCATTATCTTGAATGGTCTGACAAACCTCGGACTTAACTTTCCTCTCTTTCTGAATCGTATGATTCCCTTCCATGGTGACACTTTCAGCATTACTCTGTCACCAATATCAAACTCAATAGGCCTTCGTCGTTTATCCGCATAGGATTTCTGACGATCTTGTGCGGCCTTCATTCGCGCTTTGATCTGATCAAACCTTTCCGACGTCTCTCTTACGACTTCGAGACTTCCTAATTCCTTCTGTCCAATCTCACCCCAACAAACCGGGGTCCTACATCTTCTCCCATACAACATTTCGTAAGGCGGCATGCCTATCGTCGTGTGATGACTATTGTTGTAGGAGAATTCAGCTAACGGCATATGGCTGTCCCAACTGCCACCGAAGTCGATAATACAAGCACGGAGCATATCCTCCAAGGTCTGAATGGTCCT
The DNA here is from genome assembly GCA_023525975.1 of Smallanthus sonchifolius. NCBI lineage: Eukaryota > Viridiplantae > Streptophyta > Magnoliopsida > Asterales > Asteraceae > Smallanthus > Smallanthus sonchifolius. Next base: position 61,705,052 of record CM042038.1, read on the forward strand.
TTCGGACTGACCATCCATTTGTGGGTGGTATGCCGTGCTGATATTAAGCCTCGTGTCCATCGCCTCGTGAAATCTCTTCCAGAACCTCGATGTGAATCGTGTGTCCCGATCGGATACTATCGTCAAAGGCATCCCATGCCGTGCTACTACTTCGTTAATAAATACTTTCGCTAACCTTTCCGACGAGAACGTCTCGCGAATAGGTAGGAAATGAGCACTCTTCGTTAAACGGTCCACAATTACCCAAATGGTGTCATGACCTTTAGCTGTGCGAGGTAGCTTAGTTATGAAGTCCATGGTAATGTGTTCCCACTTCCATTCCGGTATATCAAGTGGTTGAATCTTTCCATACGGTTTCTGGTGCTCGGCCTTTACTTGGGAGCAACTCAAGCACTTGCTTACATACTTCGTCACATCACGTTTCATTCCAGGCCACCAGTATTCCTTCCTCAGATCTTGATACATTTTATTAGTACCGGGATGGATAGAGTAACGAGACTTATGAGCCTCATCCAAGATCTTGGTTCTAAGCTCGCCATCCATAGGTATCTATACCCGTCCATAACGTGTTCTAACACCAAGGGTGTTATATTCCAACTTGTCCTGTTGGCCAACCATCCTTTCCTTCTTTGTGTTTTCTTCTTTAAGTGCCTCCTCTTGAGCCTTTTCGATTTCTCTCATCACGTCCGATGTTACCACCAACTGGCAAGCTTTCACTCTAATAGGAGTAGGCACATCCTTTCGGCTTAGAGCGTCAGCCACCACGTTTGCCTTTCCAGGATGGTATATGATTTCACAGTCATAATCTTTTAGGAGTTCTAACCATCGTCTCTGCCTCATATTAAGCTCTCTTTGTTCGAAGAAGTACTTCAAACTTTTGTGGTCTGAGTAAATAGTAAACGTCACCCCGTAAAGGTAGTGCCTCCAGATTTTCAATGCGAATACGACAGCAGCAAGTTCCAAATCATGGGTTGGATAATTAGCTTCGTGAGTCTTCAACTGTCGTGACGCATACGCGATCACTCTTCCGCGTTGCATCAACACGCATCCCAATCCCTAACCCGAAGTGTCAGAGTATACCACTAAGTCTTCATTGCCCTCGGGAAGGGCCAAGACTGGAGCTTGAGTTAGCTTTTCCTTCAATTCCTTAAACGCCTCATCCTGGGTCGAACCCCATTCGTACTTTACCTCCTTCCGAGTCAACTTCGTCAACGGCGAAGCTATTTTCGAGAAATCCTGGATGAATCTCCGATAGTAGCCCGCCAATCCCAAGAAACTACGGATTTCAGTTGGCGTCTTAGGAACATTCCATTCCCTTACCGTTACTATCTTTGTTGGGTCAACCATAATGCCGTTCGGGTTAATGACGTGACCTATGAATTGGACTTCCCTAAGCCAGAACGCGCATTTGGAGAACTTAGCATACAACTTTTCTTTCTTCAGAGCCTCCAACACCTCTTTTAAGTGACATGCGTGATCACCCTCATTCTTGGAATAGATGAGGATATCATCGATAAACACGATTACCGACCGATCCAGCATTGGTCGACAAACTCTATTCATCAAATCCATGAACGCTGCAGGGGCGTTCGTCAATCCAAAAGACATTACGCGGAACTCAAAGTGTCCATAACGTGTGCGAAATGCCGTTTTCGATATGTCTTCTTCCCTCACCTTCAACTGATGGTACCCGGATCGAAGGTTGATCTTTGAGAACCAACTTGCGCCTTGTAATTGATCGAACAGGTCGTCGATCCTTGGTAACGGGTACTTGTTCTTCACGGTACGTTTGTTCAACTCGCGATAATCAATACACATTCTCATCGAACCGTCTTTCTTCTTTACGAACAACACCGGAGCACCCCAAGGTGAGATGCTTGGTTGGATAAATCCTTTCTCAAGTAACTCGTCTAGTTGTACCATAAGTTCTTTCATTTCCACTGGTGCTAGTCGATATGGAGCCTTAGCCACGGGCTGGGCATCTGGTACTAAGTCGATTCGGAACTCAATCTCTCTATCGGGTGGTATCCAGGCAAATCCTCTGGAAACACCTCCGGGTACTCGCGTACCACGGGTACATCGTCTAGTTCCTTCACTTCCTTACACTTGTCAATCACGTACACCAGATAAGCCTCGCATCCGCGCCTCAAGTAATCTGTTGCCTTAATCATCGAGATGACGTTTGGCATCGGGACGTCACGATCTCCAAAAACCATGACTTTTCTACCATCCGGAGCCTTGAGTCGGATTATCTTTCGTTTACATATGATTTGTGCTTCGTTGGCAGTTAACCAATCCATACCCAGCACGACATCAAACCCTCCCAAAACCATAACAAACAATCTGACAGGGAACCTATGACCTTCTATTTTTATCGTAGAGTTGTCAACTACCTCGGTCACTCTCGCAGTTCTACCCTCAGCGGTTTCTACGCTAAAGGCCCTTTCTAGTATACTGACAGCGTACTTCACTCTCTTACAAAATGTCGCAGATATAAAACTCTTACTGGCACCCGAATCAAATAACACAGAAACAAGAGTGTTGTCAAGGACGAACGTACCTGACGCCACGTCGGGGTCCATTCTGGACTGGTCTTGCGTCAACGCGTACGCACGAGTCTTCGCTCGGGGCCTCTCTTCTTTCCTTTCCGGGCCTTTCCCTTTCCCGGCTTCACCCATTCTCGGTTTCGGACATTCCCTACTCAGATGAAGTGTTGTGGGCATTCACGGGAGTAGTGCCCGGTCTTGCCACACTTAAAGCACAAGTTAGATCCCAGTCTGCATTCACCTACATGCTCTCTTTCACACTTCTTACAAACAGTCGGCTCGTTCACCCGAGCTCTCTTATCACGAGCCCCAAACATCCTTCCCCCAGTTCGCTTGTTTGAGAAGGTCGGTCTCTTCTTTGGTTCCTAGATGGCGGCGACATTCAGTGCCAGATCATCAAATACTACGCCGCTCAGTTCTACTACCGAATCATAGGTAGTAGGGGCGTTTGCCTTAACATAGGTGCGGACCTGGTCCGGCAACCCTTGAATGTAGTAGGAAATTTTTCTCTCCTCCGTCGCAACAAGATGTGGCACCAGACGTGCCAGTTCATTGAATCGGGTTGTGTACTGCCGGTGCGTCATGCTCCCGGCCTTCAAACCCAGAAATTCCCTCTCTACCTTCTCAATCTTGTTCCTCGGGCAGAAATTCTTGATCACCAAAGTTTTCAAGTCAGCCCACATCATCAAGTCAACAACCTCATCCCCCTTAGCCTGACGTACACCTTCCCACCAGTGGGATGCTTCCTCCCTCAAGGAGTTAGCAGCAAACTTCACTACTTGATTAGCTCGACACTCGCTCAGACGGATGGCGGCTTCCATACGTATTACCCAATCAAAAGTAGCCACCGCGTCTTTCTTCCCAGTCAGGACCGGCGGGTCACATGCCTTAAATGACTTATAGTCGCACCCGCGAGCAGGCGGTGCGTTGTCGGTCTCGTTGTTCTGAGCACCAGTTGCCGCACTAGATCCGCCTTCCCCACTAACTTTCTTTAACGCTTCAGCCAACAGACTTTGTAGAGAATTCTTCATCAACTCGGGGAACTCTCGAGCTATGGATGCTCTCACTTCTAGTTCAAAAGTGAAAGGTTGTTCTACAACTTGTGTCTGTTCAGTTCCATGCACACTAACCGTCGGTTCAGTGTGAACACTTCCTTCTTCGCTGTGCTCTTGGCGAGCAGGAATCCTGCCACGCCCACCATTTCGACCGCCGGTACGACCACCGGTACGGCCACCACGCCTTCCGTTCCCTCTCCTCGCCATTTCGTTCTATAAGACAAGAAATCCAAGGTTATCACGCTAGTTAACAAATAGAATTCAATAAGCACTGTAAGATGTTAATATACACTGGCCATCTGCAATTAACCATTACACTACCTTTCGATTTCTATTTGACCACCTTTGTGATTCCATCAGAACACAAGTCCTTACCTACCCCTTTCTAAGGCATACTACATACACATACTCTACTTTTCATACCTGATGCTTTGGCTCGAGTTACCCGTACTGGCATCCTCTTTCGGTCCCATTCAAAGTTTAAGTTCAGACACTGGGAGTGTCTGAATCTCTCAAACTATTGCTCTGATACCAACTTGTAAGGCCCCAAACCCGGGAGGCCTCACTCGTTGGATTTACTCATTCACAAACAGTTCTTAAACATGAATATCAAATAACGCAGCGGAATCATTCATTCAACATAACTAAAAACTTGTTCATACATGCGGAAGCGTACATTGTCAATTACATAAACTTAACATAAACAACTCATAACGGGATGCCAGTCTTCATGATCGGCCGGGTAACTCTTCTCGCTTGCCAAGCATCACCGTCCATCGCCCATACCTGCCTTAACCTGAATATGCATACTAAAAAGTCAGCTACGCTGGTGAGTTCTAGCATTTTATAAAAACTTTAACATCAACATTTGCCAAAAACGTATCATTCATTTAGTAAAACCTTTCACAAAAGCATGTAATAATCTAACATCTTTAAAAAGGTTTCGTACCCATATCATCATCAACATCATAATCATAAACACCGTTAAACGGATCGTTCATTAAAACTTTTAACATTCATTTAAGTCATACATTATTATCTAAATTCTGTATCGTTACGCGTCTTTGTGTCCCCGAAGGGACCCTTGATGTTGTGGGCAACCGTTACGTATCGCCGTCATTGCCACAACCATTCAATACGTGGGGTCAACCGTTACGTATCGCCGTCATTGCCCAACACGCATCTTTCCTTTGGGAATCAACCGTTACGTATCGCCGTCATTGATTTCCCATACCTTATTCACTTAGGATGATCGTCATCACCCGAGTAACCGTCGTTACTCCCTTACCAGTTGTACAACATCAAAACCATTGGCAGGCCACTAAGACACTACCACTGTTGTTCTTATGGAAACTATGGCTCGCTGTCCATAATCTACCACAAGGCTGGGAATCTCATTCCCAGACTTCATTCGTCAATTCCATTCATTCGACAGATTAGATTTGTAATGACTTATCTAAACCTTTACCTCTTTCCCTTTTCATTAAACATTTCCTCATTTAGACCGTTCATAAACATTCGTAAACCTTTTTGGCAAAAACACTTCATAACCTTTCCTTTCGTAAACATCGTTTCGTTAAAACGTCATTTCGTTAAAACATCATTTCGTTAAAACATCATTTCGTTAAAACGTCATTACGTAAGTATGCACACCAGCCCAAAACATTTAACAAAACATTTAAAAGAGGGCTATAGAACTCACCTGATACGCTAATATGGGTTGTCCTAAACGAAGGTCCAACAACGTCACTTCCGATCTGAATTGATTAGTTAAATACACATCAGACCTATCCCGACTCTAACGGTTTAACCATTCTAACATACTGACTTCACTTAATCAGTTCTGATGTCTGCGCACTTAGCAAGTGCGCAGACCCTGCTGCCTGCGCACTTAGCAAGTGCGCAGACCCTGCTGCCTGGGCACTTAGCAAGTGCGCAGACCCTCTTCCTGCGCACTTAGCAAGTACGCAGGCCCCTCTTCCTGCGTACTTGATAAGTACGCAGGACTTGCTCCGTGCGCACTTAGCAAGTGCGCACGACCTGTTCTTCGCGAAAAACCCTAACTTTCGCATTCGGGTCTGATCATGTCAAGATCCCGAACCTGTTGCATTCAAAACGTTCGTTTTCCATTAAGGATCTCAAATCCATGATTATCTTTCAGTTTCATCCGTTCAAACCTTACCTTTTCACCCAAAACCCGAAAAACCCAAAAACGAACTAAAACTCAGATTTAGGTCGGATCGTTACCTGAATCGAGTTTCTGATCCGGAGGTTCTTCTCACGAGTTATGGAGTAACACTTTGTTGAAGTCTCGGGTCGATCCGCCAACTTTCTCTCTCTACGGTTTCTCTCTCTAAAAGTTGCAAATGAAAGAAAAAGGGTGGCATAGGCTATTTATAGCCAGCTGACCCATCCGACCCGACCCGCCATGCCTCGTTCGTTTATTCCGTTATTATAACTGTCGTTTTATTTTTAGGATGTTACAACTATCCAAGCCTTTGATTTTGATGAGAACATTAAGGATTGGGCCTTGCCCAAAAGTTGAATTCAGCTTCACAAGTCAGCTTTCTTTTCTTGAACGGGAGTTGGGCCTTAGAAGTGGTTCCAACATGGCTCTCTTGGTCTTCGGATTCCGAATCACTTGATATGTTGATTACTTCAGGCTTCGGTGCAGGCCGGCTTGTCGCATCGGAGATTAACTCGGGCTTGACATTATGTTTCGAGGGTAGCAGGCTTCCAGAGAAAGATGATCGTGGTGAGATTAGCCTACTCCAACTAATTGGGCTTTGGGACCCATCATCGGAAATAAGGCTTGAATTTCTAGAGATGTCAGCAGAGTACGACGACATACTAAAGATAAGAGAGTTAGTGGATTAGAATCACATAAGCATATAAGTTTCAAAGGGGAGCTTAGGTTATAGTCTAGGTCAAATGGTTGCCTAATTCTCTATAACCACGGCTCTGATACCAATCTGTCACACCCCAACCGTGCATCTTAACCACGGGTGCGACTTAATTGACAAAAGAACACAATGGAATAAAGACATTTACTATTAAAGTTTCATAATATTAAAAAAAATCCCAATTACATAAGTTTCGAATTAAACCAAACGGATAACATGTTCAAAAGACAAGCAACTTAAAATAAGATTCTTCAATTGATATCTAGGCAAATCCTATGTGATATTGACTTGACCTATCACGAGCTTAATCACCTAAAACATGTACGAAAAACAAGTGTCAACTAAAAATAGTTGGTGAGAAATCACAGGTTTAATAAAAGTATAAGTTTGGCAAAGGTGACAATTCATATTCCAATATCATCATATAGCACGTAATAAAACAAACACATGATTAGCAAATCCAACCTAAAATGATGAGTAACGAATAAGTGGTACAACTCGCAAGTTGCACTAATAACGAATAAGATGTCCAACCAAAAGTTGTCCATAAAGTATATGCGGTTTCCATCCTATGGCTCATATCTGTACTACCGTTGGCTTGAAAGTTTCAAGTTAAGGATTTGCAAGTTTAACGTTTATCATGTTGTGTTCATTTACTCACATACATATATGATTCGCTTGTTTTAGAATTGTTTGAAAACGTGTTTTAATGTGTGCCAACGCGTACATGTTTCCCCCAAAACGATTTGAATAAAGTGGGGCTATGAAGTCTCACCTTGAAAGCTAGACGAGATAAGAAACTTGAACGAATAGACGAGATGAATCACGGACCAGACCCTAAACAAATAAATAAACCAGTTTTAGGGTAGGTTCGATGGTTACGAGTGTTAGATAGGCGGTTCGGGTCATAAGATTAAGAATTAGTTGCAAAAATAGAGTTTTAGTTGATTTTCAGATTTGGACAGCAAAGTAGCTGAACAGAAACGGGATTGTTAAAAATATCAAACAACGTCTAAAAATTATGAAATTTTACAGAGAATTAGTTTAAGTCGTTCCGAAGAAGTTTCGTTTAGAAAATTTTTCCATTTGAGACTCGGATCATAGCCAAAATAGTCCAACAAGACAGAAGGTACTGAAAAAGGTTTCTGTCCCGTTTTGGCTACTACGGAGTCATACTTTTGAATTAGAAAACGATCCAATTATGGTTGGAAAGGAAATTTGACGAACTACGTCGTTGAAATTGAGTTTGATCAGTTTAGATTAATTATGGTCAAGTTACGCTCAGTTAAATTCAGCACAGTTTCTGTCCAAAATCAATGGTTGCACTTAAGTGGTCCGTTTAGGGTTTTAAGATTACCGAATGCGCAAATAAAAATTAGACGAATGTTATTATATTATTATAATACATAATATAATCAGATTAGGTTAGCCAAAACGTCCCGTGTCACCGGTCTAGCCATGATATTCACAGAAGCGTTTTGGAGAATCACAGAATGCAATCGGCATAGCCGACACGAGCAAGCGGATTCTATATTTAATTAGCATGTGAGTTCATATAAGTGATAATATAGAATTAATAACATGTTTTAAGTTAGCAAGAACATACTAAAGCATCGGCAGAGCCACTTTTGCAATAGTTGTCTTGAGGATTCGCAGAATGCGACGGCATAGCCGCCATTGCAAACGGGATCTTTTGTTTGTTAGGTGGTGATGTTAGCTTGATTTATTAGTTTGATTAAGATTATTAGAGGGTTTTTAGGGCTGAGGTTTCACATGATCAAGTGATCATGGATAGAAAATAGAAAAAGATTGAGGGGATGAAGAAAGAATAAAATAAAAAGACGGTATTCAACTTCGGAGGGTTACTTACTTGTTTGATCTTCAAACTCTTGGAATCCTCTAAGGGATTTTCGAAATCTTCAAGGTTGGGAAGGGATTTCACAACTTAGGAGGGGTTGGGAGTGTTTGAGGGAGAATTAGCAAAGAAAACAAGATCCTAAGCCTCCTATTTATACTAATGGTTGAAGGGGTGTAAATATGGAATGTCTTGGAAGCAATTTAGGGTTTTAGGGCCCTCAAATCTGCGAAATTTTCCTCATTAGGGCTGGGTTTTTTGTGATTTCTTGCTTGGGCTAGGTCCAAGAGTAGGTGGGTTGGGTCCTAGCTTGATCCGGTTGAGTGCGCGCATTCGAAAATTGCGATTTTAAGCATTTCTAAGCGAAATTGGCAAATGTTTTCAACATTAAAGTTGATTGTCATAACAAAAAGAGTATGTTTAGCTAAAAACATTTAAGTTAAAGTTACGTTATTCGCGTATAGTAGTTGGCGATCGATGGGCGAGAAAACGGACTTTTTGATCGTTTTTCGAATTTCAGGATTTATTTAAGGAAAGTTTTGCAAACAAACTTTGTTTTAATTAAAGAAATGAATATTTTAAACATTTAAAACATAAATTAATGTCATGTTAAACGATTTGTCGGTCGTGGACGGTACGTAGTTAACGACGGTTTAAAAGGCGAACGATCGCACGAAAGTACTAACTAGTACTTTTAAGCATCAATTCACATTGAATGGGTTGTAAGAACATGTTTGAGATGTATGGGGGTGATTCATGTGTATTTAATGTGTCATAAAGATCAATTAAGTCTACGTGCGATCCATGAATCAATCACAGATAAGTATAAGTCTTTGAAATCAAGCATAAACGTAATGTTTCACATGTGAACTAGTATTGTAACAACGTCTGAATAGGATTTCAAGTAAAATGAAATGTCATACGGATTTTCATTGATAAGTCTAGAATGAGTACAAGTAGTGAAAATCAGAAGTGTCACAGCTGGGGCGATGTGTTCAAATTTGTAATTCTCGGTTTTGACGACCTATATCCTTGTATACACTCCGCGGAAAAAATTCACGTCAAAACGTTGATAAAAATAAGCACATCGAAATAACAAATACATAATTTTATAAAATGTCATATTTTAAAAGTTGTAAGAAGAAGACATAAAAACAACACCTTGAATCAGCTTATTACGTTTGTGCATTGATGACTTGTACATATCATGAAAACTCGCTTTTAAATTAAATTTAGAGTAAACTTCAGTTTTCGTCCCTAATTATATGTGTTACAGGGAGACGAAACCTGAAGTTTGGTTCAAACCTCTGGGACGAAAACTGAAGTTTACTCTTAAATTTATATCAAAATCTATACATACTAATAAATCAAGGTTTTTGAGGATACATGATAGTCATTGAGACCATCTAAGTTGGAGATTTCCCGCCTAATACCCGTTTAGCTATTTGGTAAATCACACGGATCTTTTAACCCGATACATTCCCAACCCTGATTCTATCTGTCGCTTCATTCCACTCCACTCCCTCACAGTCCACCTACCGCTGTCGCTTTCAATATCGATGGGTCTGCATCTGCGAAGTCTAACTACACCCCGTCTGCCTCTCGATCGGTCGCTGCTTCACCTTCCTCCTCTCATTCACCTAACTGCGAGGTAATTTTGATTTGGCTTTTGATTTGTGTACTAGATTAAAATCTCGTGTATTACACGGGTTAAATAAATATAATATTATATATTAAGTAATAAAATTTATTTTTTAAAAACTCATGTTTTATACAGGTTGAATAAACCCGTGAAATATAATACAATCTGATAACACATACACTCATCAAAATATATCAGGAGATTTATTAATTCAAAGATTAGTATTTTGTTTAAAAAATATTATTATTAAAATATAGAGGGGTATTTAATAAGAGAGAGATGCGGGAAAAACGATGAGAATGAATATAGAGGCTACACGTGGCATTGAAAACCTTTTATTTATTATATAGTTTAGATTTGATATCTCGATTCTGTTTTAGAAAACCTCATTTTCAGATAATTCAAAGGATTCTTCATGTACTATACACCATCTGGATCAATGAAAGTGGTTACTTTGGATTTCGAATGAAGATAACGATTGTCACGTTTTTATATTTGTTGCAATTGGTCAGGAATTTGAGCTTTTTATAAACCAGCAATTCATGTGGTATCTCGTGATCCCTTTAACTATGAGTTATGAATCTTCCATGTTTTTTATTTTCTGCAATAAAATTGATAGGGTTAAACCAGAATTGAAGAAGAAGAAATTAAAAGATGAAAGGAATTGAATTCATAATCTTTGCATATCCATTTCATAGCTAAACACCCATATAAATAGCAATATAAATTACATTGAACACCCCCTACTATCCTTAAATAAAGCATTTCCCCCTTAACCTAATTGACTAAATAATAATAAAAATAATTAAAAATAAATCGTAACAATACTCCCCACTTAAAAACATTCTTGACCTCAAGAATCATAAATTAACGGAAAACAAGTGCAACATCCATGGACACTTTGGGTCGACCCGTTCCACGGTGGACGCCATTCAGTTCGTCCAATGGCATTCGGGGATGTGTCAATGAGATGCCACGGTGGATGCCATTCACGTCTATCGGTTGCATCACCTATCGGTGTCGATTCTTCCTTTATGAACACCGGTTTCGTCGTCTGCTTCAATAGGTTCAGAACCACTAATGGTACGGTTTTTGGAAATGGTACGGGTGTAATTGTTAGCGGTCGTTTCGGGTTTGGGGGGGTTGAAGGGATTGTTTGCATGGATTTTTGGGCAGTTTTTGGTGCAACTTTAATGGATGTTATGGGTTGTGGGACTATTTTAGGTGTAGGCGGAGCAGGTTGTGGTTTGGTTTCCTTTGCTAGATTTGGTGTAGACGGCACGGGTAGTATGGATGACGCGGCTGAAGCTTGTTTCTGCTTCGATCTGGTTGGATCCAATCCTAGTGCCACCATTATTTGTTCCTGTTGTTGCATCGCTTGCTCTTGTTGTTTCATGATGACGGCTAGGGTTGCCCAGAGGTCAGAAATCGCCTTGTCGGGCTCCTTTTCAACCTCTTGATTACGAGTGTTCGTCATGATAGCGTGATAGAATTCCGATGGGGGAATCGGAACGGCTCTGATACCCTTGATAGGGTTAAACCAGAATTGGAGAAGTAGAAACTAAAAGATGGAAGGAATTGAATTCATAATCTTTGCATATCCATTCCATAGCTAAACACCCATATAAATAGCAATATAAATTACATTGAACACCCCCTACTATCCTTAAATAAAACATTTCCCCCTTAACCTAATTGACTAAATAATAATAAAAATAATTAAAAATAAATCGTAACAAAAATAGAGTACTTACCTTATAACAATGTTTAGGGTGAAGGTGATTACCAACTTGTGAACGTATCTGCTAAGTCCCAATGAGTGGTTTTCGTTCTGCAAACGTCTATTATTCGTTCGATTGGTTTCACAATGATAACGATTCTTCATTCTTTTACAACCCTGAAATCAACCGGCAATCATTATTTGCATTCGATACAACATAGAACATGTAAGGATTGTCAATAGAAACTTGATTTTTTTCTATTTTGTGTGTTCATTATGTTAACCTAATCAGATGATATTGTTTTTGTTAATATTTTTGACATTAGAAGAAACATGATAAAGAAAATCTTTTTGGAATTTTAATATCTACCATATTATTTAAAGAAAGTTTTGCTTCTTTTTACCGGTTTTTAATAATAATAACACCATCAATCGTTGTTTATCATTCAATCGATTTTTGTATACGATTCAGGTAGCGATAAACATCCATCAAATAAGTTGGTTCATCTCTTTAGGGTAACTTTATTTTCCACGTAATTTGTCAATTACATGTCTTGTGACAATGCTTGATCCATTCAGGATCACCTTGCTACATCAGAAATCAGCTTCAATGTGTTCTTCATCTCTACTATTTCTTCGAAACTCTTGTCTAGCAGTCAAACATGGTGTAACATGAATGTGATGTGATATTTTTTTAGATAGTAATCAAGTTGAATCTGTTTTAATCCTTTTGTATATTAAATGCATGTGATGTTTTTTAATGTATCTAAGTTTGCTGGGACTAACTTAATTTTGTTGCAGCATCTTTGAACATGTGATGTTTTGATCTTATCAAAATTCCTTTACTTTAAAGAACATGAATGGCAGATAGGTGTCCTGCCTCTTTATTGTTGTTTAAGATGTTGGAACTATTACTTTAATTTAATTATGTGATTAGTTTACCTTTAGCAGCTTTCAGAACTTGACTTTTTGAAGTTCTATTTTGGACTGTATAAACCTAGCTTGTATTATATACTATAATTACAAATGGAATATTTACCATTTGTGTTTCTTTATAGTTGTTGTTTTAATATCATATTGAAAGGTTTTTAAAATAAAAGTTGGTTCTTTATTTTCTAAGACTCCATCTTTCATAGATTTGGATATAATCTTCCATGGGATCTTGCTGGACGACCAACAATTTCATCTTATCACACTAGTCAATTAGACGATGTAATGATTCGGTTTCAAAAAATTAAAACCCGTATAGAACAATTACTAGGATATTGTTGTTTGATTATGCATTTCTAATGACGAACATCATATTATTATTGTTCATTTATAACTTCGTTTGTTTTTATGGTTTTATTGTGTGACCTAACCCGAATCGGGCGGAAAAAAAATATTTAACTATCGACAATCGACCCTAAAAAATCTCCGACCCCCATGAAAAGAATTCCTGGGTCCGTCACTGTTTGTACGTAACAAATGTTGAGTTTAATTTTCTTTTCTAGACATCTAGAGCATATATTTTCCGTCCAAATGGTACATATCCTATTGGTTCACAAGAGCATATATTTTCCGTCCAAATGGTGAAAATGTTTTATTAAAGCCATGTATATCGAGTTTAAAAGATACCTGATTGTATTTAAGACCGAAGATAATGAAAGTTTTTTTTTTAAATGGTGATACAAACAAACGAATCCAGTAAATCTCACTAAGAGCATGTGTAGTGAAGCCGTGGAAGGAGGCGTGATCCACCTAGCCCTTTCATGGGCGTGGAACACCGCCTCCTTAGGGCGTGGGTGGGTGGGTGGGTGGTGGGAGGGGGTTAGGGGACGAGTGCAATCACTGGGCAAAGGGGCAAACCAACAACCAATCAATTCTCACCAAATCATTAATTTTTTAATTGAATAATTAGTTTACGATTAAAAAATAAATACGGGGGCGTGAAACCACTACGCACCAAAACGTGAATTACTTGGGCATGAAACCGGTACAAATGACCTACTAACAAAACTATTTAGAGTAAAGTACACGGATGGTACTTGTGGTTACCAAAATTTTGGATTTGATCCCTAACTTTTCAAAAGTATAGTGATTTGCACTTTGTAACATATTTAGTCTCCAGCTAAAACATCTAAAAGTTTTAGAAGGTTCAAGTTAGAGTCTAAATGCGTTACAAATTGCAAACCACATGGACATTATATGTACTTTTGGCAAAGTTTGGAAACTAAATATGTCACAAAATACAAACACCATGGACCATCCGTGTACCATAGAGACCAAAAACAAAATTTTAGTAAACCGATCATCCGTATACTCAACTATTTATAAGCTAGGAAAGGGTGTGGTGATGGACAAACCGACCGAGAGAATCAATGACTACATATTTGAAAGGAAGTACCAGCAAAATGAATTATCCACTCCTCGGGAGTTAAAATGTCTCTAGTTTGGTCCATTCACGTAGTTCACCCAAAATCCTTCCTCCCTCCCATCATAAACCCTAATTACACAATTTCCCCTAAATTTCCAATTGATCAGAAAGCGCGACGTTCGTTTAACGTCCATTTTCGCTCGGTAACATCCCGCACCTGCACCGCCTCTACTCCATCCTCTCTCTCTGGTTTTTTTTGAAGGTTTGAAACAGATGTGCCCCCAAATCTACAACTCTTCAACATATCTGAAACAAATCGACCCCAGATCTTAAATAAATCGACCAAAAATCTACTCTATCCTCCTTTTCCACTTTCTTATTCTTCGTCGGGTCGCCGAAGAACTTACCGAGAACTCAATGAGTTTCAGGGTCGTCGGAATAGTAGGGTGATGAGAGAGGGGCTAACCGGAATAGTTGCAGGGTCGCCGGAGAACTCACCGTGGGCTTTTAATTTAGGTGTTTCGTGGTTATGGTGAACGGAGGGAGATGAGACGTGGTTGAGACGAACAACGGTGTCTTCCGTTTTGAGTTTGGTAAAACAAAGTAGGCTGCCAGAAACTTTTTGTTCCCCAAAAGTTTTAGATTGGTCGGAAAAATGAGCTTCAATTACGATATGGAATGAAGATAGGCTTCTACTAAACAATTTCAATTAATGTCACTTCACACCATCATATTTTTTTTTATTAAATTTTTTAATTTTTTTTATTTTAAATAACTTTAAATTTTCATATCTAATTATATTAAAATTATTTTATTTTTAAAAAAATAATATAAGATTTGAGTTCTAATTATTACTTAATTTGAATTCTAATATAAAATTTGAAATCTAATTTTCTCTACATATTATTGTATTTTTATTTTTCTATTAAACAACCACATGTAATACATAGCTATATAACATAATATTATATATATTAGTAATTAAAATAATTTATTAAACTTATAAAATTTAATTTAATTAAATTATAAAAAGTGTCCTTTACATGTAAAAAGACTAAAATACTTTCATGTGCAGTGCACATGAGGTAACTTAACTGGTTTTAGTGGAAAGGACAAAATTCGTAAGTACTTTTATAAATAAAAGACTATGAGTGAAACACAAAAATTCAAAGGACCAATTTCATAACTTTGATAAACTTAAAGGACAAAAATCATAATTTAGTCTAATTTTTAAGAGTAACTAAATGCTTTAATAATGTACTGTAATTGGCTTCGTAGTTCGTACTTCTGATTTTAGATTAACATTTTTAATTTGTCATGTAAACAAACTACGAAACAAAAGGGCATTAAAGTATTAAACAGAAAAAGAGAGGACTAAGATTAATTTTATAGTTTTCCCATTTTTTTGTTTTATTATTATTACTAGGTTAAAACCCGTGTAATACATGGGATTAATAATGAAATCGACCCGACCCGTTTTGATTTAGCTAAGTTTGTTTTCTTGACCCGTTTGGGATAAACATAACCAAAATAGGGACATTCATCAGAAAATGAAATTTCTATATGAAATAACACAATACTTTTACAACACTAAATCTCCAAGATCTTTAAAATATGAAAGAACATAATACACAACAGTTGACGATGGTCGATTAATATGAAAATAACACACTTTCAAGTAGCTAACACCAAGATCTTTTCTCGAGTATCCTTGATCCAAGTTGAGCATCACATACTCATTGCAATATTTGACGATTTTGAATTGATTATACCTGATGTAGGAATCCCATCTTTGTGTTTGTTTCCTTAAATCTTTCGATCGATCTGACCTAAAAACAGATATAAATAATATATGGTTTTGACCATACCTCTATAGAAACCGATCTAATCAGTTATAAATCCAAAACAATTCAAATAGTTATACTTAAAGTCCAAATGACCCAAATATAAGTGACTGGGTTAAGATTGGCAGGTCTAGTTTTGATCAATCCCTTTACCAACCCCAATCTCCTTAAACATTTCTAGTATTGTTTTCATCTTCTTAATCTCAATTCATAATACATAGACTTTTTGCTCTAAATGACCATAGCCCTAATGCTTTTATTAGTTCAGAATCCGATTCCTATTTATAGTAACTTTAGAATTCTTAATGACATACTTACAAAAGCGTAAATCAAAAGTTGATAACATACTTACAAAAGCATAATGCAAAAGTTGATAACATACTTGATGATATAGATCAACATCATCAAGTAACATCACTTTCCACTAATGTCACACATAGAGTTTGTACAGGTCAAATAAAATCATACACCTACACCTTCATATGAGTTTTAATGTAGTTACTTTCCTCACCTTTAACTACTTCCAACTGGTGTTTGTTGTTCTAGGCTATTATCTAGAATTTGTCAGCTAACAAATCTATGGAACTCATTAGGTGAAATACTCACAAACATTTTATAAAAGACACCACATCATCAAATTTACTCATACCCTGAAGGAAAAAAATATATTATGAGTTTATTTCAGCATCCTAGTTTGTTAGGATACTAAATAAATCATTTTTTAAAATCTCGGAGTGTATAATACATGGTCCATCAAATGTTACCAAAATACATACATGAAATCAAGAGCATTAATAAAACAAACAGGGCTAAAATGAATAAATCCAACTAAACAGCAAAAAGTATCATAAAGAACAAAACAAGTCCAGGAGTAGGGATTCCTGAATACAACAATACATCAAATAAAAGTCAACAAACTATATACTAATATAATAAACATTGGATATCTTACCAATTATAAATGGAACCCAACTCAAGAAAGGAATAGATTTACCTAAATCCCCCTGGGCCCATCATTCTGCACATGATATGATATAGCTAACAAACATTTAATCCAGTTATTTAGTTACAAAGAACAAATAGCATATGTTTGAATGATAAAAGGTGACATACCAACTATGGATGTAAAGTAATATGCCATGAATATTAGCATGAGACCCTCTGTGTTGGTGAAATAGCTACAACATGAAAAAACATGAAATAATGCAATGCTTCACCTTTGAATAAGTTGGTTGCAAATTGGACTACGTCCTCCCCTTCACGTTTGCTCAAATCTATCATCGCCTCCATTTCACGCATCCACCTCAGGTCTTCAACATCATCTTTGTTACCAAATAACTTGGGTGGGTCGCATGCTTTGAAGTCCTTACACCTACATTATCCTTTTCTACACTTGATCACCATCTTTTGTTTTTTGATTTTCAGCTTCATTTTTCTTCTCAATCTCAACCTTGTGTATGTTATCATTAATTTTACTTCCTTCATCAGTTTTTGTTTCAGTATAAGGTTTATATGTACCGTGGGCAGTATAGGAATGAGTGTTTAGTTTGTTTTGAATGCTCTCCTAGGTTTTTTTAACTTAAGCGGCAATCGTTGGAATTGCATTAGCACTACAATGATAGTCTTTTCCGGATTTTAAGATGTGTGATAAGAGCACAACCATCTTTCATTACACATCTCAGTTCAAAATCCGTTTTCAAATGAACTTACAAGGATGTGTCGTTTTAATCATTCTATTTTGCAATTCACAAGGATTTGGCATTCAAAACCTTTGCATTTGGAAACCATTTCATGCGTGTATTCTTGCCCAAATTTATAGAAAAAGGGCATAGTATAAAATGCACAACAAAATCGTTTAATAATATGCCAATAAGCCCAAAACATCTGAAAAAGGGCGTATGAAACTTATATTATTAAAATCAGTTTCATAATCTTTATGTTAGCCTTAAAACATCAAAACATTTGAAAGTAGACGTCAAGAAGTGACATATAGTTTTGTAATATGCATATTTGCCCTAAAACAAAACTTTTAAAGAATGGCCTAAAAAACTCACCTCATAGCACTGCCACCACATGTGAAGACCCATTTACCATCTTCTTACACTTTTCTTTGGCACTTGATTTTCAAATACCGTAACAAAATATATAGATACGATTCTACTATGGAGGTTTTAAAAGCGGCGACCGACCTTTTCTAGGGTTAGTGGATGTATCGCCGGATTTCCAAGCCTACCGACTGGACATGGACATTCTGTTCGTCGTCCAAGGTAGGGGAGGCGATTTCGAATGTGCACGAAAAATGAGAGATTAGGGTCTCAAACCAAAACGTTGTTGGGGTTGAAGAGATCTCTGAGACGATTTTTATCACCAATTTTCCTCCGGAATCGAAGATAAAGGATCTTCGGAAGTGCTGTGAAAAATTGGAGACAGTGTTAGACGTAGGGATGACGGAAATTATATTTATATTTCCCTTTCCAATGATCTAATCAAGAACAAATCTGTTCATATATACATTCTATTTAGTTTTTGATGATATCTAAAGAAAATGTGTTCATATATATCAATTGCTCTTTAGTTTTCCTATAAATGCTCATATACATTCTCTTTAGGTTCATATATACATTTTGTTGGATTATGTAGTATATATACATCATTATGTTTATACATATATATATTGGATATGTTTTTTGATGTTTTTTTAGATTTATAAGGGTTAACAAAAACAGTAATCCATTCCTATAAATGCTTGAGGAGAGTACCCATGTGCGTGAATCCATGGTTATTATAACAACAGCCTATATATATATTGAGCAATTACAAGGTAATCTTAGATGCTTCCGCCTTGATGATCTTTTTTTATATTTCTTGGCTGCTCTGTGTAGCCTCTTCTCGTTCGATGGAGTAGAGTGGTTGCGTAAGGTGAATGAAGATGGCATTTTGCAATGTCTAGTTCTTGAGACCCTCATGTCCCTCTAAATACTCAGAAAAAGAAGACCCCACACCTAGATTGCAGAGCACGATTGCTGGTTTCCCGTCTTTTATTTGAACCGGTTCCCGTACTTGCAGTTAGATTGTCAGTCCCTTTGGGCGCCAATCAATTCTTTTCAGTGTTTAAGAAATTGTGGGTTGACGTCATCTATGACGTTATAATCAGTGTCATTAGAAAATATTTTAGGATTAAGGTCTAAATGACTGGTCAAGTAATTATGTTTTCCCAATGAACGTGCCCACATTGTTTTACCTGTTCTATAATCTCCTTCAATAATAATTGGTTTATTACGCTAAGGCATTAAATGCAGAGACAAAAGATCAGTAAGAGGTGGTTGGCAAACAGCTAATGACTCTTACACTAAGGCATTAAATGCAGAGACAAAAGGAGATGTTTTACAAATCCTAAAGAAGAACAACCAAGAGACTTCCTTTTGCATTTTCAGAATCTAAGTGCTCATCTGGATAGAATATTCCAACCACCCCCTTCTGTTTGGGTTTGCCCATTCCCAACTTCATCATTTAATAACATTTCAACTGTGATCCCGTTGCGCGACCATGAAGACATAAATCAATTTTTATTGGAGATTCCAGAACAGGTAAAACAATGAGGGCACGTTCATTGGGAAAACATAATTACTTAGCCGGTCGTTTAGACCTTAATCCTAAGATATTTTCTAATGACACTGATTATAACGTCATAGATGACGTTAACCCACAATTTCTTAAACACTGGAAAGAATTGATTGCCAATCTAACTGCAAGAACGGGAAACCGGTTCAAATAAAAGGCGGGAAAGCAGCAATCGTGCTCTGCAATCCAGGTGTGGGGTCCTCTTTTTCCGAGTATTTAGAGGGACATGAGAGTCTCAAGAACTGGACATTGCAAAATGCCATCTTCATTCACCTTACCCAACCACTCTACTCCATCGAACCAGAAGAGGCTACACAGAGCAGCCAAGAAATCTAAAAAAAGATCATTAATGCGAAAGCATCTAAGACTACCTTGTCACTACTCAATATATATATATATATACACACACTATATAATAAATAAAGGTTTTTGCATGCCACGTGTCGTCTCCATATTCATTCTCATAAATTTTTTCCCGCCTCTCTCTCCTATTTAATGCACTTCTATATTTTAATAATAATATATATTTAAAGAAAAAAAAAATACTAATTATACTAATAAAACACATTTATTTTAAATTATATCTTATCATAAGAAACTTTAAAATTTAATTATATAACTTTATTTTCAATCAAATAGTAAATAAAAGTCAAAAAATATTAATTAACGTATTTTTGAAACCCAATTATATACTAATTTTTTCATATTTTGAATTTTTTTCTATCCTTACTATATGTAATAAATTTTTACACATGTAAAATATATATATAAAGATTTAAAATTTTTATGTATATTTCACCACGTGTGTAGACACGGGATCTAAACCATAGATTCACGCACAGGGGGACTCATCAATGATCCTCAAGTAGAGAATGAAATCTACATGGAAATACACAACCCACTACATTTCAAAATTCTGAATCACAACCAGCGACCATGCACTCAGAGAACGGACATCTTAGAACTCCAGATCAGATTCAACCACAACCTCAGGAAGGAGTTGCTGATACACAAGTGCTTCCTAAATTTCAAGATCTGGACGACTTTGACACCATCCTCGGATGGTTTTTTACTAGATTTAAGTTTCATTTTATGTATTTTCTTAATAATTGTGGTGTACTCTCAATTAATAATTGTATTCGTGCGTTTAATTATGTAAGCAACAAATATCCCAATGCCTTTGTAACCATTCAAGAAAATCATGATATAAAATTTAATATTTATTAAATTAGTTGTATTCGTGCGTTTAATTATGTAAGCAGCAAATATCACAATGCCTTTGTAACCGTTTAAGAAAATCATGATATAAAATTTAATATTTACTAAATTAATTTCTGTTGCAACGAAATTACAAATCATTACAACAATTCTATTCTCTACTTTTATCCGTCTTGTCTTCATCAGTGGTTACCTCCACAACTTCAATACTTCTAAGCGTATCAAATATATCATCTACCTCACTTTGTAAGGCGTTGATCCATTCTATAAATAGGGTTGCACCAAATTCCTTATAAAACAAAGATATGGACAGATATGCTGTAAAACCTAAACCCATGCCCAGCAAAGATATGTTTTTTGATGTACTTTCGGTAACAAAAACAGTAATCCATTCCTATTTTGGGTTAACAAAAACAACTTATTTATAACGGTTAACAAAAACAGTAATCCATTCCTATAAATTCAGCAGATATTTTGTAAAGCCTTATTTTTTTATATGAAAGCATAATAAGCTTATTTTTTGGATATGTATTTTTATTCATTTTTTGGATGTATATTTTTGTAGTTATTAAACAGAAATATGTTGCAGTAGCTTTTTTTCACATTTATGTTGGTAGTTATTAAACAAAATATATTGCTGTAGTTTTCTTTTTAAATTATATATTGTAGTTATTAAAAATATAAAAACAGAGTCATTGAAATGTTACCTGACACATACCCGATGGGTATAGGACGATACCCATCAGTATATCCGAAACCCGATACTAACGGGTATATTCGATACCCGCGGGTATGACCGATACCCGACGGGTATTGGGCCGGGTACGGGACTAGATTTCACAACCGGGCATGGGTTTAGGATTACCAATACCCGTCTCATTGCCATTCCTAGTTAGACGTATTTATTTTAACGGCTCAGTGGTAGACCTGTATATTGCAAGGAAGACGACTAGGGTTGGAAAACATTTTGCTTTTGTTCGATATTTGAAAGTTTCAGATGTGGCGTTAGGGATGAGATCGGTACCATACCGATACCGAAAGTACCGGTACCGATTTAGAGGGAAAATGGGTACCGAATACCGTACCGAATCTATCGGTTCGATACTGGTTTTTCAGTACCTTACCGCTTCGGTGTTTTCCCTTTTTTTGCTAAAAGGTTGAAAATGTTATTACCGCTTTGGTGTTTACCGCTTTATAGAAAACCTTATTCATAATAAATTTTCTTGATAATAAAAGTGAGAGCAATTACTAAATAAAAATTCTTTGCATACATATCTCAAGTTTGAATATGTTGATAGTGCACTTGAGAAGAAAATCATATACAAACCTATTGTATATATAAACCTACTCGAATCTGTGAAGAAAATCATATACAAATCGACCATGTATACAAACCTTTATTAAGAAATATTCCAATTTCAATTTCAGGCTAATATACCAAGCTATTTTTTGCGTGCAGGCATGCAACATCTATGTTGCCCAAATGTGGACAAAATGTTAATGCAGAGATTATTATGGTGTCTTTAAAATTCTAGAAAAAATATATAAATCTATCTCGCCGGTACATGAATGAGTGAAAGATCAGTACATGGAAATGTGGAATGGGAATATGATGGTATCTTTAAAATTCTAGAAAAACACCATTCATATTCTCGCTATTTCGGTACCAATTCGGGAATTTACAGTTTTTACCGGTACCGGTACCGGTACCGTATAGTACCGAAACCGAAAAATGAAAAATTCAAGTAAGAGATATAGGTGGACCGTTGTACCTACTACAAGTGTGGGCATGTACCAGGATCCGTAGTATTGCACCAAGGACCATACAAAGCATTACAGACGATAATGGTCTTCAAAGGCCATACGATGCAATGCATATACTTCTATCAAGTAATTTAAATGTTAATATGAAAGGACCCAAACCGGGTACCTTTCATAGTTGACAAACATTGCATAATCATAGCTGTTAAACTTTGAATCAAACATAAAACATTAACAACGGGAGTCTTGTACGAATTTTAGAGTTAACAAAAACTTTAAATATATCATTGTTCAACATTCATAATCTAATAATGGGGATGTCATTCTTCATGTAAACAACAGTCATCCTGCCATCTTCTCTCTTAGCCCTCGCGGCTTCATATCTTTTTCTTTCCTTTGCTACCTAATGTGCATACTAAAATAGTCAGCTAACGCTGATGTGTTCAAGTTTTACATCATTTAGCATAAAAACACTTATTTCTCATGTTAATCATGTAAAAACTCGTTTAACGAAAAACATTCTTTATACTACTAGGTAAAAAATATATTACAATACTTCATTTAAATTAATACTTAGTTATTCTATGCTCTTTCTTGTTAAGTCATACATTTATAGTCTACAATCTGTGTACTTTTCTTTCTGGTGTCCAACAAGGACTTCTCGTGTCCATAAAGGACTTCTCGTGTCATACATTTATAGTCTACAATCTGTGTACTTTTCTTTCTAGTGTCCAACAAGGACTTCTCGTGTCCATAAAGGACTTCTCATGTCCACAAATGAAATCTTGTGTCCATGTAACATCCCAAAATGACGAAAAATAAAGTTAACGAGTTCAAGCGGGCCGAAGTTGGACCGGGTCAGTCGTGAACCGGGCTTGGGGAGGTCTTCCCTATAAATAGTCCAAGGCACTCATTCTTCTGCTCTTTGACATTCTAGAGAGAGAAAACCGTAGAGAGAGAAAGTGACGGAATCGCACAAGATTGCACCAGAACGTGTCTCTTGCACTCGTGAAGGAAACCTCCAGATCAGAAGCTCGATTCAGGTAACGATCCGACCTAAATCTGAGTTTTTGTTCGTTTTAGGGTTTTTCGGGTTTTGGGTGAAAAATCGGAAGTTTTTACGGATGAAACTTAAGAATAAGCTTAGGTTTAGTATCTACAATGAAAAACGGTTGTTTTGAGCAAAGAAGGTTGAAGTTTTGACATAACCGAACCCAAATCCGCAATTTTTGGGACTTTTGGGGAAGATGACTGATGTTGCAGGCGAACTTAGCAAGTTCGCCTGTCAAGTTCGCTTGGGGAGGCGAACTTATCAAGTTCGCCTGATTATGTTCGTTTGGCAAGTTCGCTTGGCCACAGGGTAGGCGAACTTATTATGTTCGCCTGGGTTAAGTTCGCTTGGCCACAGGGTAAGCGTACTTATTAAGTTCGCTTATAAGTTCGCCTAAGCCAGGGGAGGCGAACTTAGCATTAAGTTCGCCTATATCAGCTGAGAAGAGTGGGAATCGAGGTTAGGTCTGATATATGTGTTTTGTAACCAATTCAGATCGGAAGTGACGTGGTTGGACCATTGATTAGGACAACCAAGACTAGCTAATAAGGTGAGTTCTAGAAGCCCTCTTTTAAATGTTTTTATATAATGTTTTCGGGCTGGTGTGTACACGTATGAAATGATGTTTTATGAAATGATGTTTTATAAAATGATGTTTATGAAACTACGTTTACGAAAGGAAATGATTTGGAACGAAGGGTTTATGGAAAGAAAGTTTATGAACGAAATGCTTACGAACGAATGTTATAAAGAAATGGTTTAATGAAAAGGTAAAGGGTTTTGAAAGTGAAGGAAAAGTTTTATGAAAAGAAAACAAAAAGGGGCAAATGTTTTAAAGAAGTCATTACAAATCTAATCTGTCGAATGAATGGAATTGACGAATGAAGTCTGGGAATGTGATTCCCAGCCTTGTGGTAAATTATGGACAGTGAGCCATAGTTACCACAAGAACAACAGGGGCATTGTCTCTGTGGCATGTCAATGGTTTTGATGTTGTACAACTGGTAAGGGAGTAACGACGGTTACTCGGGTGATGACGATCATCCTAACGAACGAGGTAATGGGAAATCAATGACGGCGATACGTAACGGTTGATTTCCAAAGGAAAGATGCGTGTTGGGCAATGACGGCGATACGTAACGGTTGACCCCACGCATTGAAGGGTTGGGCAATGACGGCGATACGTAACGGTTGACCCTACGTAGTGTATGGTTGTGGCAATGACGGCGATACGTAACGGTTGCCCACAACATTAAAAGTTCCTACGGGGACATAGAGACGCGTAACGATACAGATTTTAGATAATATTGTATGACTTAAATTAATGTTAATGATTTAAACAAATGATCGTGTTTAAATGTGCGAAGGTTTACGAATGAAAGGCCCTGTTTTCTTATACGAATGTTAAACCCTACTGAATGTTTGAATGATGAACCATTTCTTAAAACGAACGAAAACTAGAACTCACCAGCGTAGCTGACGTTTTTAAGTGTACACATTCAGGTTAAGGCAGGTTATGAGGATGGACGGTGATGCTTGGCTAGAGATGAAGAGTTACCCGACTGCTTTGAAGACTGGCATCCCGTTATGTTTAGTTATGATGTAAATATGTTTTAATCAATGTTTACGCTTCCGCATGTATGAACAACGATTAAGTTATGTTTAAATGAAATTTTTCCGCTGCGTTATTTGATATTCATGTTTAAGAACTGTTTGTGAATGAGTAATTCCAACAAGTGGGGCCTCCCGGGTTTGGGGCCTTACAAGTTGGTATCAGAGCAATAGTTTGAGAGATTCGGACACTCCCAGTGTCTGAACTTAAACTTTGAATGGGACCGAAAGCGGATTCCAGTACGGGTAACTCAAGCCAAAGCATCAGGTATGAAGGTAGTATATATATTACGTATATAGTATGCCTTAGAAAGGGTTAGGTAAGGACTTGTGTTCTGATGAAATCACAAAGGTGGTCAAATAGAAATCGAAAGGTAGTGTAATGGTTAATTACAGATGGCCAGTGTATATTAACATCTTACAGTGCTTATTGAATTCTATTTGTTAACTAGCGTGATGACATTGGATTTCTTGTCTTATAGAACGTAATGGCAAGGAGAGGAAACGGAAGACGTGGTGGCCGTACCGGTGGTCGTACCGGCGGTCGAAATGGTGGGCGTGGCAGGATCCCTGCGCGCCAAGAGTATAGTGAAGAAGGAAGTGTTCACACTGAACCGGCGGTTAGTGTGCATGAAGCTGAGCAGACACAGGTTGAAGAACAACCTTTCACTTTTGAACCCGAAGTGAGAGCAGCTATAGCTCGAGAGTTCACAGAACTGATGAAGGCTTCTCTGCCAGGTCTGTTGGCAGAAGCATTGAAGCAGGTCAATGGGGCGGGTGGGTCTAGCGCGGCAATTGGTGCCCAAAATAATGAGACTGACAATACACCGCCTGCTCGCGGATGTGATTATAAGTCCTTTAAGGCATGTGATCCGCCGATCCTGACTGGGAAGAAGGACGCGGTGGCTACTTTTGATTGGGTGATCCGTATGGAAGCTGCCATTCGTCTGAGCGGGTGTCGAGCTAATCAAGTAGTGAAGTTTGCTGCTAACTCCTTGAGGGAGGAAGCATCCCATTGGTGGGAAGGTGTACGACAGGCAAAAGGGAGCGAGATTGTAGATGCGATGATGTGGGCTGACTTGAAAACCTTGGTAATCAAGAATTTCTGCCCAAGGAACGAGATTGAGAAGGTAGAGAGGGAATTTTTGGGTTTGAAGGCCGGAAGCATGACGCACCGGCAATACACAACCCGATTTAATGAACTGGCACGTCTGGTGCCACACCTTGTCACTACTGAAGAGAGAAAGGTTGCCTGTTATATTCAAGGGTTGCCGGACCAGGTCCGCACCTACGTGAAGGCAAACACCCCCACTACCTATGATTCGGCAGTAGATCTAAGCGGCGTGGTATTTGACGATCCGGCACTGAATGTTGTTGTCGTTGAAGAACAAAAGAAGAGACCGAGCTTCTCAAACAAGCGAACTGGGGGAAAGATGTTTGGGGCTCGTGATAAAAGGGCTCGGGTGGATGAGCCGACTGTTTGTAAGAAGTGTGGAAGGGAACATGTAGGTGAATGCAGACTGAGATCTAGCCTGTGCTTTAAGTGTGGCAAGACCGGGCACTACTCCCGTGAATGCCCGCAAGGCTACAAATGCTACAACTGTGGGGATTTCGGCCATATGAGCCGAGAATGTACGAAGCCCAGAATGGGGGAAACCGGGAAAGGAAAGGGCCCGGAAAAGAAGGGAGAGGGATCTCGTGCAAAGACTCGTGCGTATGCACTGACGCAGGATCAGGCTAGGAAGGATCCCGATGTGGCGTCAGGTACGTTCGTCCTTGACAACACTCTTGTTTCTGTGTTATTTGATTCGGGTGCCAGTAAGAGTTTTATATCTGCGACTTTTTGTAAAAGAGTAAAGTATGCTGTGAGTAAGCTAGAAAGGGCCTTTAGCGTAGAGACCGCTGAGGGTAGAACTGCGAGAGTGACCGATGTAGTTGACAACTCCACGATGAAAATAGAAGGTCATAGGTTCCCTGTCAGATTGTTCGTTATGGTTTTGGGAGGGTTCGATGTTGTGTTGGGTATGGATTGGTTAACTGCCAATGAAGCACAAATCATATGTAAGCGAAAAATAATCCAACTCAAGGCTCCGGATGGTAGCAAAGTTGAGGTTTTTGGAGATCGTGGCGCCCCGATGCCAAACGTCATCTCGATGATTAAGGCAGCGGATTACTTGAGGCGCGGATGCGAGGCTTATCTGGTGTACGTGATTGACAAGTGTAAGGAAGTGAAGGAACTAGACGATGTACCCGTGGTACGCGAGTACCCGGAGGTGTTTCCAGAGGATTTGCCTGGAATACCACGCGATAGAGAAATTGAGTTCCGAATTGACTTAGTACCAGATGCCCAGCCCGTGGCTAAGGCTCCATATCGACTAGCACCAGTGGAGATAAAGGAACTTATGGTTCAACTAGACAAGTTACTTGAGAAAGGATTTATTCAACCGAGCATCTCGCCGTGGGGTGCTCCGGTGTTGTTTGTAAAGAAGAAAGATGGTTCGATGAGAATGTGTATCGATTATCGCGAGTTGAATAAACGAACGGTGAAGAACAAGTACCCTTTACCAAGGATCGATGACCTGTTCGACCAGTTGCAAGGCGCAAGTTGGTTTTCGAAAATCGACCTTCGGTCCGGGTACCATCAGTTGAAGGTAAGGGAAGAAGACATACCGAAAACTGCATTTCGCACGCGTTATGGACATTTCGAGTTCCGCGTAATGTCTTTCGGATTGACGAACGCCCCCGCAGCGTTCATGGATTTAATGAATAGGGTGTGTCGACCGATGCTGGATCGATCGGTAATAGTGTTCATCGATGACATCCTTATCTACTCCAAGAATGAGGGTGATCACGCGTGTCACTTGAAGGAAGTATTGGAAGTTCTGAAGAAGGAGAGGTTGTATGCTAAGTTCTCCAAATGCGCGTTCTGGCTTAGGGAAGTCCAATTCCTAGGTCACGTCATTGGCCCGAACGGCATTATGGTTGACCCAGCAAAGATAGTAACGGTAAGTGAATGGGACATTCCTAAGACGTCAACTGAAATCCGCAGTTTCTTGGGATTGGCGGGCTACTATCGGAGATTCATCCAGGATTTCTCGAAAATAGCTTCGCCATTGACAAAGTTGACTCGGAAAGAAGTAAAGTACGAATGGGGTTCGACCCAGGATGAGGCGTTTAAGGAATTGAAAGAGAAGCTAACACAAGCTCCAGTCTTGGCCCTTCCCGAGGGCAGTGAAGACCTGGTGGTATACTCTGACGCGTCGGGTCAGGGGTTAGGGTGTGTGTTGATGCAACGCGGTAGAGTGATTGCATATGCGTCGCGGCAGTTGAAAGTTCACGAAGTCAACTATCCGACTCACGATTTGGAACTTGCTGCTGTCGTATTTGCATTAAAAATCTGGAGGCACTACCTGTATGGGGTAAAGTTTACTATTTACTCCGACCACAAAAGTTTGAAGTACTTCTTCGAACAAAAGGAACTTAATATGAGGCAGAGGAGATGGTTGGAACTCCTGAAGGACTATGACTGTGAAATAATGTACCACCCTAGAAAGGCAAACGTGGTGGCTGACGCTCTAAGCCGAAAGGATGTGCCTACTCCTATTAGAGTGAAAGCTTACCAGTTGGTGGTAACATCGGATGTGATGAGAGAAATCGAAAGAGCTCAAGATGAAGCTTTGAAGGAAGAAAATATAAAGGGAGAAAGGATGGTGGGCCAACAGGACAAGTTGGAATATAACACCCTTGGTGTTAGAACACATTATGGACGGGTATGGATACCTATGGGTGGCGAACTTAGAACCAAAATCTTGGATGAGGCTCATAAGTCTCGTTACTCTATCCATCCTGGTACCAATAAAATGTACCAAGATCTGAAGAAGGACTACTGGTGGCCTGGAATGAAATGTGATGTGACGAAGTATGTAAGCAAGTGCTTGACTTGCTCGCAAGTAAAGGCTGAACACCAGAAACCGTATGGAAAGATTCAACCACTTGATATACCAGAATGGAAGTGGGAACACATTACCATGGACTTCATAACCAAGCTACCTCGCACAGCTAAAGGTCATGACACCATTTGGGTAATTGTGGACCGATTAACGAAGAGTGCTCATTTCCTACCTATTCGCGAGGCGTTCTCGTCGGAAAGGTTAGCAGAAGTGTTTATCAACGAAGTAGTAGCACGGCATGGGATGCCTTTGACGATCGTATCTGACCGGGACACACGATTCACATCGAGGTTCTGGAAAAGATTTCACGAAGCGATGGGCACGAGGCTTAATATCAGCACAGCATACCACCCGCAAACGGATGGTCAGTCCGAAAGGACCATTCAGACATTGGAAGATATGCTCCGTGCTTGTATTATCGACTTTGGTGGCAGTTGGGACAGTCATCTGCCGTTAGCCGAATTCTCCTACAACAATAGTCATCACATGACTATAGGCATGCCGCCTTACGAAATGTTGTATGGTAGAAGATGCAGGACCCCGGTTTGTTGGGGTGAGATTGGACAGAAGGAGTTAGGAAGTCTGGAAGTCATAAAAGAAACGTCGGAAAGGTTTGATCAAATCAAAGCTCGAATGAAGGCCGCACAAGATCGCCAGAAATCCTATGTGGATAGACGACGAAGGCCTATCGAGTTTGATGTTGGGGACAGAGTAATGTTGAAAGTGTCGCCATGGAAGGGAATCATACGATTCAGAAAGAGAGGAAAGTTAAGTCCAAGGTTTGTCGGACCATTCAGGATAATGGCACGGGTTGGTGAAGTCGCATATCGGTTGGAGTTGCCTGATGAGTTAAGTGGGATTCATCCTACCTTCCATGTATCACACTTGCGAAAGTGTTTGGCGGATGAATCGGCTCACGTACCACTTACTGACATCGAGGTTGACAACAGCCTTAACTACATCGAAGAACCCGTGGCTATCTTAGACCGAAAGGAGAAGCGTTTGCGTAACAAAGTGATCCAATTGGTTAAAGTCCAATGGAGGCACCGAAAGGGATCGGAGGCTACATGGGAAACGGAGGCGGAAATGAGGGAGTCGTACCCTCAATTATTTGACTTGTGATAGGTTTCGGGGACGAAACCTATTATAAGGGGGGTAGACTTGTAACATCCCAAAATGACGAAAAATAAAGTTAACGAGTTCAAGCGGGCCGAAGTTGGACCGGGTCAGTCGCGAACCGGGCTTGGGGAGGTCTTCCCTATAAATAGTCCAAGGCACTCATTCTTCTGCTCTTTGACATTCTAGAGAGAGAAAACCGTAGAGAGAGAAAGTGACGGAATCGCACAAGATTGCACCAGAACGTGTCTCTTGCACTCGTGAAGGAAACCTCCAGATCAGAAGCTCGATTCAGGTAACGATCCGACCTAAATCTGAGTTTTTGTTCGTTTTAGGGTTTTTCGGGTTTTGGGTGAAAAATCGGAAGTTTTTACGGATGAAACTTAAGAATAAGCTTAGGTTTAGTATCTACAATGAAAAACGGTTGTTTTGAGCAAAGAAGGTTGAAGTTTTGACATAACCGAACCCAAATCCGCAATTTTCGGGACTTTTGGGGAAGATGACTGATGTTGCAGGCGAACTTAGCAAGTTCGCCTGTCAAGTTCGCTTGGGGAGGCGAACTTATCAAGTTCGCCTGATTATGTTCGTTTGGGAAGTTCGCTTGGCCTCAGGGTAGGCGAACTTATTATGTTCGCCTGGGTTAAGTTCGCTTGGCCACAGGGTAAGCGTACTTATTAAGTTCGCTTATAAGTTCGCCTAAGCCAGGGGAGGCGAACTTAGCATTAAGTTCGCCTATATCAGCTGAGAAGAGTGGGAATCGAGGTTAGGTCTGATATATGTGTTTTGTAACCAATTCAGATCGGAAGTGACGTGGTTGGACCATTGATTAGGACAACCAAGACTAGCTAATAAGGTGAGTTCTAGAAGCCCTCTTTTAAATGTTTTTATATAATGTTTTCGGGCTGGTGTGTACACGTATGAAATGATGTTTTATGAAATGATGTTTTATAAAATGATGTTTATGAAACTACGTTTACGAAAGGAAATGATTTGGAACGAAGGGTTTATGGAAAGAAAGTTTATGAACGAAATGCTTACGAACGAATGTTATAAAGAAATGGTTTAATGAAAAGGTAAAGGGTTTTGAAAGTGAAGGAAAAGTTTTATGAAAAGAAAACAAAAAGGGGCAAATGTTTTAAAGAAGTCATTACAAATCTAATCTGTCGAATGAATGGAATTGACGAATGAAGTCTGGGAATGTGATTCCCAGCCTTGTGGTAAATTATGGACAGTGAGCCATAGTTACCACAAGAACAACAGGGGCATTGTCTCTGTGGCATGTCAATGGTTTTGATGTTGTACAACTGGTAAGGGAATAACGACGGTTACTCGGGTGATGACGATCATCCTAACGAACGAGGTAATGGGAAATCAATGACGGCGATACGTAACGGTTGATTTCCAAAGGAAAGATGCGTGTTGGGCAATGACGGCGATACGTAACGGTTGACCCCACGCATTGAAGGGTTGGGCAATGACGGCGATACGTAACGGTTGACCCTACGTAGTGTATGGTTGTGGCAATGACGGCGATACGTAACGGTTGCCCACAACATTAAAAGTTCCTACGGGGACATAGAGACGCGTAACGATACAGATTTTAGATAATATTGTATGACTTATATGAATGTTAATGATTTAAACAAATGATCGTGTTTAAATGTGCGAAGGTTTACGAATGAAAGGCCCTGTTTTCTTATACGAATGTTAAACCCTACTGAATGTTTGAATGATGAACCATTTCTTAAAACGAACGAAAACTAGAACTCACCAGCGTAGCTGACGTTTTTAAGTGTACACATTCAGGTTAAGGCAGGTTATGAGGATGGACGGTGATGCTTGGCTAGAGATGAAGAGTTACCCGACTGCTTTGAAGACTGGCATCTCGTTATGTTTAGTTATGATGTAAATATGTTTTAATTAATGTTTACGCTTCCGCATGTATGAACAACGATTAAGTTATGTTTAAATGAAATTTTTCCGCTGCGTTATTTGATATTCATGTTTAAGAACTGTTTGTGAATGAGTAATTCCAACAAGTGGGGCCTCCCGGGTTTGGGGCCTTACAGTCCACAAAGGACTTCTCAGCGAGTATTGTTCCGTAAGGCTCATCGTCCAAAGGCCGATACTCACAATGGTGTCCACAAAGGACTTCTCAAGTAACCGTCGTCACCCATTTATATCAGTTGTACAACATCCTCATTACAGTGTCCTGCCGAGCACTGTCCCTATTTTTCTCATGTTACGTCATGGTCTCGGTCCATGACGCAACATCGGCTTCGAGTAGCATTAGTCTCAAGGGCTATACTACTACCTCAAGATTTGCTACTATGCTTAGGGTAGCACTAGACTTTAGGACTACGCTACTACCCCAAGTCTTTTCTTTTCTGGTCTCATACTCTGACAGATTATACGATGTATTTGACTTATTCTTCTTCTCTTTGTTTATAAAACATATAGTTAAATAAACCATTTTCTTCTCTTTGTTTATAAAACATATAGTTAAATAAACCGTCTCTTCTCTTCGTTTATAAAACATATAGTTAAATAAACCATTCTCTTCCATTTGTTTATAAAACATATAGTTAAATAAACCGTTCTCTTCTCTTTGTATATAAACAATATAGTTAAATAAATAATTCTCTTCTCTTTGTTTATAAAACATATAGTTATATAAACCATTCTCTTTTCTTTGTTTATAAAAACATATAGTTAAATAAATCATTCTCTTATCTTTGTTTATAAAATGTTCAGTTATATAAACCGTATCTTCTTATCTTTCTTTATTACAAAATGTTCGGTTATATAAACCGTATATTTCTTATCTTTCTTTCTTACAAAACATTCGATTATATAAATCGTATCTTTCTTATATTTCTTTCTTACAAAACGTTCGGTTATATAAACCGTTATTTTTCTAATCTTTCTTTGCAAACGTTAAGTAATAAAATACATTTATTATAAACGTCTAATTCTTGAGTATGCACACCACCCTAAAAACAGTAAAATAGGGATTCTTGAACTCACCAGATTCTTTTACGGATTAACTCTTCTTAAGATAAGGCTCAACTGGGTGCTAGACAATCTGTTCGAACGGTTATAAACGACACGTGTAAATTTCTAGGTCTAACATAGCGATTTGTCCAAAATCTCTCGTCCATATACTTTTTCGACCAAAAACTTTTTACCCAAAATCTCTTGTCTAAAAACTTTTTCGATAAAAAGTTTTTTGTCCAAAAACTTTTTGCCCAAAATCTCTTGTCCAAAAACTTTTTGCCCAAAATCTCTTGTCCAAAAACTCTTGGCCAAAATCTCTTATATAAAAACTTTTGCCTAAAAACTTTCTGCCCAAAATCTATCGCCCAAAATCTCTTTCGACCAAAAACTTTTTGCCCAAAAACTTTTTTTTCAAAATCCTTTTTGGTCCATTCAAAGAGTTTTCGTACGATTCATATGTTTTTGACCAAAATCGTTGTTTTGATCCAAAAATCACAACTTTTATATCCTAGATCTTTAAAAACCATCATATATCTATAAATCATACACAATCGCTCCTAAAAATGTAAACTTTAAGTAAAGTTGTTACCTTTTTCGAATCTCAATTTTTTTGCAAGTTTCTAGATCCACATACGAGTAGCTCAAAACTATAGCAAACGAACTCCAATTGCGGTGAATCAGGCTTCCACGGAACTGTCTCACCGAGATCTACCCGATCCTCACTTAGCCGCCGCCGGAAACCACCTCCGTCGTTGCCGGAAATCCGAAACAGTCGCCGAAATCCTTCCAAAATCGCTGTTCTGTTCGGGACACCATAACGCGACCTCCAGACCTCCAAATCAAAAACCCAACGGTAGAAGTCTTCGTTTTTATTCTATGAAACTCTAATAGAAATTTGAGAACGATCCGACGGCTAGATCTCCGGGGATCGTCCAATCTTTGCTGATAGGTATCACAAAAACGAGATTTTTCTCCATTTCCTCTTTGGCCGAAAACTTAGGGGAAATGAGGTGAGCTCCACCTATTTAAAGTATTCTAATGTAACCCTAGCTTACTCTTCACGTTTGTCATTCATTTTATGTTTTGTACCCCAGACTTTATTATCATATACAAGTTCACATTTATCCACGTGATTCTGAAAACGGGATGTTACATAATATATTTTTATTTATTATTATTAATTTTTAAGAAGACATGGTCAATGAGGAGGTCGCGCAAACAACCGTCAAGAAAAACATCACATCGGAAGCTCAAATTCAACAAAATATTATACCTGTGTTTATGAACTTCGAAGCGAGTACATCAAATATGTCTATACCATACTTGTTTGGCTCGCAGGATATGTACACCCCAAACTTTAACAACTCGAATATGTCTATACTAGACTTGTTTGGCTCACATGATATGTACACCCCTCTAGGGAACATGATTCCCCATATCCCAAGATCAGTCCCCGTCGTTTAATAATTTCTCATTTTCAGATTTAAGCGAAAACCAACAACAACAATACGAGCAGGCTCTGTCACCACAAGAGTTAGACTTGGGACTTCATGCGACTCCTACACAAAGACGAGTACAACCTAGAAGAAATGCACCACACCGGCAATGTGGGACACGACATCATATATAGTTTTTATTTTAATATTGTATGTTTAATTATGTGTTTCTAAACCTAAAAACATCTTGCATGTAACATTTCTATTTTAATAGTGTATGTTTAATATTGTATCTTGCAATGTTTAACATTTCTATTTTAACATTGTATGTTGCCTTACCCTTTTCAAAGAATAACATTTCTAAGAGCGTGATCCAACCCCAGAAAATCACGATCCCAAAGAATAATCTTCAAAGCCATGAACTGTCTAGCACCAAGAAATCATGTTCCCAAGTCATAATCTATCGGGTAATAGCTCCATGCACAGGTTTGAGACCTGATCCATCCTTGCTATGTTTGAGACTTGATCCTTCTATTTCTAAACCTAAACCCTACAGGCGTTAACGGAGTAAGAAACATCCGAGACCCACAGTCACAAAAGCAATGACATATGTGAACCCCATTCCCGTAAGCAATGACATACGTGAACCTCATTCACGTAAGCAATGAGACCCGGGAACCAAAGTCACGTAAGCACTAAGATAAGGGATTGTCATTCACGGAAGAGACAAATCCGACAATACCATTCCCGGAAGTACAAGAGATTGGTGCCACATAGGATGCTTCCGTTAATGGGAGTCACAGAACACCTAAAAACCATCACCTTTTAGTTATATCTCGTTCTAGTAAAGCAAAAACGTAAAGGAATACTTTTTCTCTACCAGAAGTTCTCCATATCTTTAAGTCCAAAGGGAAATATTCAATTCATTTTCCTAACTGAGTGAGGGAAAATGAACCATGCGTTTCCCTACGAGGATCTCCAATTATTTACAAATTCTAACTCGTTATCTGACCATCTGTTGATGAGTCAACATAGTCTAGCAACAAGAAACTCTACACTCGACTGTGATGTACTTTTTTTAATTCTTCCACTAATATAGGCGTAGAAGGCTCAAGTGATATGTACCAAGTTTAGAGATACATTTGATAATGAAGATGAGTAGATGTATGTTAAAGTGGTTAACCTTCATCGGAACCAGTATGCATCATGGTGTTTATGTGATGATATCTTTCTATTCCATATCCTTTGTTTGACTTACTTATTGTTATTTTTGTCTATGAAAGGAAAATATTTAAAATAAAAAATAACTTATTCACCCCTTTACATTTCCATAAATGTTATTAGACAAACTGCTCTTACTTTTTTTAGTTAAAACTAAATTCATTTGTCATTATTATTTGAGTAAATTTCGTTTTGCGTCCCTGTGGTTTGGTCAAATAATCGCTTTGAATCCAAAGGTTTCAATTAAACTTTTTACGTTCTTGTGGTTTGTCAATTGTCTCAATAAACTACACACCTCTAACGCCATCCATATTTTCTATTAAATTTTTATAAAAAAGACGAATTATCCCTGGACTAAAATTAATACCCTTTACTCAACATTAAATCGCTTTCAAACCCAATCGTCCCTTTCATTCAATCACCGGCAAACATGAAAACCATCTTCACCAGCATCGTCGCCACTACCACCATCGGTGAACACGAAAACCACCGGCCCCATCGATTGCAACCTCATCCTCTGCCGGAAGTGTGACAGGGATGCTCGAAATTGGTCTCCCTACCGTGTTTTGCAACCCCTCAGCCTGTAGTAAGTTCCAAAATTAGTCTCCCCCAATAGCTTCTAATCAGCTCCACCACCTAATTTCAGAACCTGCAAACGATGGCGGCCCCTGCGACACTTCTCCGATAACATTATCTCCTGTGACCAACATATGGTTTCAATGTCTCCGACCAACATAAACCAACCCACCTGCCTGCAACCCCTCACCACCTTGTTCTCATATCTGTTGAAGATGACTAGGTTCGGGTTTGCTGAACTTCACGCCTGGAATCCCACCTCCGATTCAACCCCGATTGAGCAAAACCCTAATTTTGTGAATCGTCTTCCCAGCAACCGAAGCAAGATGAAGCCGTGATTGTCATGAGTCGGCCACCCACTGACCAACATCACCACCGGCCGACGACGTTTTCTTCTGTTAGAGGGAGTGGTGGTGTTGGCCGGAGATGGATGAATCTTTTTCTCACGATCTGTCCTAGAACTCGCTAGAGGGAGTGGTGGTGTTGGCCGGATATGAATCGGTGGTGTCGGCCGGAGATGGTGCCGGCGATGATCAGTAGAGAGAGAAGAGAGACAGAGTTTGTGTGTGTTTTTGGAGAGTGTGGTTTTTTATAAAATTGATAGGTAGAGAGAAGAAAGGGTATGTTAGTCAATTCACAACTACTTAACAAAATTATACTAACGGTGTTAGTGTCATGGGTTTTGTTGAAACGAAAATAAAACCACAAGGACGCAAAAAGTCCAATTAAAACCTTTGGATTCAAAACAATTATTTGACCAAACCAGAGGGACGTAAAACGAAATTTACTCTTATTATTTTCTAGAAAAATATTAGAGTTTGATCTATGGCTCAAATCAACCATGTAGAGGGATGTTCTATGATAAGACCATTGCTAGAAGAAAATAATTTTGTTTTCGGGAACAAAGATTTCAAACACATGTAAATGCAAACAAAATATTGATTTATGGGATTTTATTGAAAATGAATATTATAAAGTAAAAGCCTTTGATGAAAAAGATAAAGTTGTGAGTAAAGTGTCGTTTTCGTCTATGTGGTTTGGCCATTTTAGTCAGTTTTATCCAAAAAATAAAGTAGCTTTTTTCGTCCCTGACTATTTTAAATCTAGTCATTTTCATCCACTTGACTAACTCCGTCTACATTTTAACGTTAAATCAGGGAAAATTTGGTCTTTTCAACTGCCTTATACTCTCTATGGCAGTGTTGTAAAAATCGCGCCTAGGCGCCGATTAATCGCTAGGCGATCGGGTAGGGAGGAAATTTGACCTAGTCGGTCCAAAAATTGCTAGACGGTCCAAATCGCGCCTAGGCGGTCCTAGACGGGCCTAGGCGGCCAGATTCCGGCAAACATTCCGGCGAAAACCTGAAATTTCGGGCCAAATTCCGGCGAAAACCTGAAATTTCCGACCAAATTCCGGCGAAAACATGAAATTTCCTGCCAAATCCCGGTGAGAACCTTTTGTATGGTTTAAAAATGAACATTTTTATAAAAATTACATATAAAATGTGTGTATATATATATAAAACTGAAAATTACATATAAAAAATTCAATCCGACTAATCCCGCCTAGGCCTCGATTAATCCCACCTAGGCCTAGGCCCTACCCCACCGCCCGACTAGCGCCTAGCAATTTAAATGGATGAGTTGCTAGCACTATCAGAGAAAGAGAAAGTAAAATCGATTTTACTTCAAACAAGAGTCACAAAGAAATCATCAAGTGACAATGAAGATGAAGATATGTTATGGTGGTAAGGAACTTTAAAAAGTTATTCAAAAGAAGAGGAAGATAAGTGAAATCTCCTCTTGGTTCAAAAAGAAAAGATAATTCCTCTTTTGATCTCAAGACCACCACAAGAAAAGAAAGGAACTACGTTTAAAAGACATATTCACCCCTTAGGTTTGATTTACTCATTTCTATTGTTGTCTCTAAAAAGAAATCCTCTAAAATCGTATCAACCCCTCACCCTCTAGGTTTCAACAACGTTTAAAAGATCCGCTTATTTATTTAGAGTACTTTAATGTGAAAATTTGAAAACTGGAGTGGGATACTCCTTGAAGCTTACTGAATCTACACAAGGTTGAA
The DNA here is from genome assembly GCA_023525975.1 of Smallanthus sonchifolius. Classification (NCBI taxonomy): domain Eukaryota; kingdom Viridiplantae; phylum Streptophyta; class Magnoliopsida; order Asterales; family Asteraceae; genus Smallanthus; species Smallanthus sonchifolius. The sequence goes on from CM042038.1 coordinate 61,743,614, forward strand.
AAGATATTAAATCAAATGAACATTGAACGCATGTTTCTTTTTGCAGTTTGGCATATGTTATGGACATGGTGGTTCAACTCCTGCCTCATGTGCTAGCATGCAGGTATTTCTTTCATGCTCTTGTTTTTTCCTCTTCTTTATAAATCCATCTATTTTCGAATTATTTGAATCTCTTGTGTGTGTGAATTTGATAAACTTAGTGAGTATAAAGGATTGAGAATTAGAGTTTGTGTAGACTTAGTTAATGCAAAGGATTGGGAATAAGAGCTCGTTTGAGAATTAGAGTTGGATTGAGTCCGACCCGACTCGAAAAATATGTAAGTCGAGTTGATAGAGATTAGAACACTAAAACTTATTGAACCCATTGGAAAAAATTTCTGTCTTCGCCACTAATCAAATGAGAAAAGGATAAAAGTGTTATAATATGATAGTTTGAAATGATAATACAATAATTTTCCTTGTCTTGTATAGAACAAAGATAAGTGCTAGAAAAAATATACATGATCATTATCATAAAACATAAATGATCATAGGTCATACCGAGACGGTCTCGACTCATTTACATCCTTAGTTCTAAGCATTAAAAATCAATGTTTTGAGGTTGAACCCATCTGTGAATAGGTCAGCTGGCTGGGCGGGTTGGTGCTTGAACCGGTAACCAAGTTTGCGGGTCCGACCAAGTTTGTTTTGGCAAGTCCAATGGGCCAGGGAGGTGGATTTGGTACCCCGAAAGTTTAAGGTTTTAACCAGTTGATAATAGTTCCAGGTCCAGTTCTTGGTTGAAAAACCGGAACCTATGTACCGGTTCCCTATACTCAAGAACCGGTTCCGGTAATTCAAGGCGGGTATTTCAAGAACCTATTTCCTTTAACCAACTTTGCTTTTCCTGTTCATGTTTCAAAATTATTAATTTAAGCCAATTTGACCCGGAACATTGTAAATAAGGTTGTTGTGTCACTGAAGTGGGGTAGCATTTGACTATACATGTTATATTCGGTAATTACTTTATATTAGTTTTTGAAACTAACTTAGTGAAGTTGCTGCAATATATTAAAAACAGTAATACGATTCACAAGGTGATTAGCTTTCTTGTGATTAGTAAATTGTAATTATATATCTTTTTTTGCAAAATCGCTCATGGTCTTGCTTTTTTGTCTCTTAGGTTAGTGGATATGGAGATAAAATAGTTAGCTTACAAAATGATATTACAAGCACCGGTTCTTGGTAGAACCGGTTCTGGGCAGAACCGGTTCCGGGTATTTTTATAACCGGTTTTGACTAGAAATATCGGAACCTATCCAAACCCTACGAGTAGGGTCGGTTTCGGAAGAAACGGTTCTGGTTTCTTGGGCGGTTTCGGTTTTTTTGTTCACCTCTTGTTGATAATATATGACATGATATTAAATAACTAGAATATATAAATATATTATCATTCTATCTTTTATTATATGTATATATATAGGGGATGGTTCCCCTAAGAAGTAATATTTGGCTAAGAAGCCTAATAAACAATCTCATCCATTCAAATGGATGATCAAGTATGGAGATTTAATTGTAGGAAAAACAAGGGGTGGAGGGGAATTATTGGAAAACCCACAATTGTTGACCTTTTTCAAATCCCCCCACTTCTTTTAAACGTACATAACTTTTTCATACGACCTTATTTTTTTTATAAAATATATCATAAAATCGAGCGTTTTTAACCTTTAATTTGAATATAGTATTGCTATATTATTATTTTTTGTAAAAACAAGATCGACACTTAATGAAATTATGCTACTTTACTTAAATGTGCTGGTTTCTAGTAAACAGCATAATTAACTGTGTTGTGTTGTAAAACAACACTTTTAACTATGCTGTTTTATCATAACAATACCAAACATAACTATTAATTGTGAACAGCACCAAAACAACACGGTTATTTGTGTGACTTGTTCTTCTTAGCTCACCCAGCACAAACAAAACCAGTACAACAAAACTAAGTTTTTAATATTGTATATCAAACCAGCACAAAACAAAGAACACAATTGGAAGTGACATGTTATAATCCTAAAACCAGCATAAACATAACCCATCACAAGCAAAACCAGCACAGGTAAGTCATCACAAAAATGAACAAAACCCAACACAACAAAACTAAGTTTTTAAGATTGTATTATATACAAAAACATTTACAAATTAGATTTTGGGTTCTAGCCCAAGTTTCATAGCATTCACATGAAGTTTTTTTTAGTTCACTTTCTTGTATTTTATGGTACATTCTTTTCCCTACAACAATATTTACCGGAAAACGCAAAGATAAGGTACATTCTTCTTTTTATGTTGCTTAAGGTCAAACCTTAATTACTGACATTCTTCTTTTAAGATGATAAATTTTATTTTAGATTTATGCTTTTGTAAAATTACCTATGTTGTTTTTGTAATTGTGTTGTTTTTTATGTTTTACTAATATGTTGTTGTGCTGATTTTGTTGTTATGCTATTTTCTTGTGCTGGTTTGCTGTTGTTTACTAGAAAACAACACATATTCTATTATCAGTGCTGTTTTATCGAAAACCAACAAAGATTTTGAATTTTTTTAAATCATCGTTTTTATATATCAACATTATACTCAAATTAAAGAGAAAAAATGCTCGATTTTATGGTGTAATTTTTTTCAAAAAATAATGTCATATAAAAAAGTTATGGAAGTTTAAAAAATAAAGGGAAACTTGAAAACAGTCAACAAAAATGGCTATTTCAAATATACCCCTTTAACCTTATTTTTTCCCCACTTAAATCTATCTCTTATTAGCAAATGAATAGCTAAGATTTCTTAGGCTTCTTAGCCAAATTACACTTTTTATTTGAACTTCCTCATATACATATATATATATATATATATATATATATATATATATATATATATATAACTATAGAATACTTATATAAAGTTACTTAGATTTATTATTGAATTATATATATATATATATATGAGAAAATTCAAATAAGAAGTGATATTTCGCTATGAAGCCTAAGAAATGACAAAAACCTTAAGAAACGATATCAAACGAACTTCGATTGAGCTCATTCCAAAGGCGTTGGAACCGTCTCGTCGAACTCTACCATCTTAGCTTTTAGGGTTTAGTTTTTAATGTTTAGATTTTAGCGTTGAATTTTATGATTTTAGCCATAGGATTTAGCTTTTAGGTTTTAGGTTTTGTTTTTTGGATGGGGTGGGGAGTTTAGGTTTTTAAGGGGTGGAGTGGGGGTTTAGGGCTTTTTTTTTGGGGTGGGATGGTGGTTTTAGGCTTTTCGGGGTGGGGTTGGAGGGGGGTTTAGGTTTTTGGGGACGGGTTAGGGTTCTATGAGACGGTTCCAACGCTACTGGAATGAGCTCAATCGGAGTTCGTTTGACCCACTTCATAGCATTTGTTAGCGAAAAACTAATTAGTAGTAAAACTTTTCCCTATGTATATGTGTGTGTATATATATGTATGTGTCTATATATATATATGTGTGCGCGTGTCTACGTGTATGTATTTTAGTTAAAAGATTCGTATTTTTCTTTGATTACAAAAGGTAACAAAACATATACATTTTCTTATATATTGAACTAGGTTAAAGCCAATGTTTTACATAGGTTAAATAAATACAACTTGTTATAAAATAGTATTTTCTATGAATATTTGTATGTTTGGTGTTAAATAAATACAACTTGAAATTTTCTTATGATTTAGAAATTGTTAATAAAATATTAGAATATATGTTAGATATTTAATTATTTAACATCATCATTATTTAATAGGAGAGAAAAGACGAAAAATAAAAATCTAGATTTCATCAGAAGTCGACACGTAGCAAGTATAATTATTCATTTATTATAATATAGGTTAGAAACCATGTATATTATACATAGTGAATAAATACAATGTTATATATACTTAGTAATAAAGATCTAATATTACATATTTTTGACATATTACGTAATTTTTAATACAAATTTTAGAAACATTATATAGTTATTTTTTAAAAATGTTTTATAAAAAGAATAAAAGAAATGTTCAAAATATAAAAATGTTTTATACAAAGCTATTTCAACTACATTTTAAGCCTTTATTTTTAGTTAAAAATGAATATGATAATGACATGTGGCACCCCAAAACCTTTATTTATTAGTATTTATTTATAGATTTCCTTTTTTCTTCTACATCTAAATTAAGTTGTAGCTTTTTTATATACACTTAAATTATTAAATTAATTATAACGTTATCCGGTTCTTAAATCATGTCTGACTACTGGAGCGTTAATGTGAGGTGTTTGATGCCCCGTTCATTCTAAAAACATTGTTAAAAATACACTTTTTATTATTTCTAGCATTCTCAGCCGGTTCCTTATATTCCTTATTCTTATAATTACACTAAAAATTATATTTTTTCTACATTTTCTCTCTTCTTATCTTTATCCTTATAATTACATTAAAAACTACTATCTTTATTCTTATATTTACAAAATAATTATATCTTTTCTCTCTACTCCACTCACAACTACTTTAAACCATTTCTTAAAATATACAAAACTCATTCACAAATTTATACCAAACCGACTTTCAACTACATTTTACCAATCTGGCCAGTTTAAAGTTTGAGATAAGAAAGAAATCAAACCCAAATGGGCCCATTAAAAAGTAATTGTGTCTAACTCAAGCTCAAATAATGGAGCGACTTTTGACACCGTGTAAGCATAAAAATATGATGAATCTATACTATATACTAAATAAAAAAATTTCACGTCATTTTTTTTAACAAGATAGTTAATATAATTTAAATTATATTAAATAGAAATTAATGTATTTTCGAACCACGATTATATATTAACTATTAATTTTTACATATTTTTGAACTTTTTAAAAAATTATTAGTATATATAATACATTTTTCCACTAATAAGATGTATATAAAAATTTAAGAATTTTATTCAATATATAACATTATATTTTGAGTAAACTTTGTTTTTGCTCCCTGTGGTTTGACCATTTTAACCATTTTACTCAAATAGTTTGAAAATAGCCAAAACACTCTTTGAGATTAACATTTTTTTTTACCATTTTGCTCCCTGGCACTAACTCCGTTAAATATTCCAATTAAGATTAAGAGCATTTTGGTAATTTTTCAAATAAGATTAAGGGTTGGTGACGGTAAGAACTATTGGAGCCCTTAATTACTAGAAAATGTCGTTAATTTTAATTGAAAAATTACCAAAATGGCCTTAGTTTTAACTAAAAAATTACCAAAATGCCCTTAATTTTAACTGAAATATTTAACGAAGTTAGTGTCAGGGAGTCAAATGTTAACCTCAAGGAGTGTTTTGGCCATGTTCAAACAATTGTAGCAAAATGGTTAAAATGGTCAAACCGCAGGGAGTAAAAACAAAGTTTACTCTTATATTTTATCAACCCGTGTAATACACGGGATTCTAACCGAGTAGTATACCTATATAAACTCCTAAATTTAAATCTATGTTAAGGGATTAAATAACAGGGGAAGCGTTTATAGTGAAGTTTGTTTTTCAAAGGTTATAAAGAAACTTAAATGTAACCATAGTGCTAGGGCTGACAATTTTTTACACGGACATGTTAACACGATACGACACGACACATAATTAACATGTCTCGTGTTTGACCTTAACAAGTTTTGTGTCTTAAACAGGGCGGCAAGTTAAGACACGGTTAAATTCGTGTCTAAACATGTTAAAGACATGTTAACATGTTAAGACCCGTTACTGACATGTTAACATTCTATTTGCATACAGGCCCAACCCAAGTCCAACATTCCAACCCATCTTTACACTTACGCCGCATCCCTACCTAATTTTGAAACTTACAAATCATCCTCACAATATAAAAAATAATTTTTTTCTAATAATAATGATTTTTAACCTACCAAACAATATAAAGTAATTATTTATTTCATTCCCTCATGGTAACAAAATAAGACAATGGAATGGAATGGTCCATTTTATTCCTTTGTTCATTCCATTACGTCATTCATTTCATTCCCTCGTCCATTTTGTAAGAGAGAGAGGCGGGAAAAAAATGGTGAGAATTAATATGGAGACGACATGTGGTACTAAAAACCTTTATTTATTATATAGTATAGATTCTTTAATATATATATTTATAAGGAAAGTGTAAAATAAAAACCTACAAGAAAAAAAAAATTAAAAAAATGTTGAATAAAGAAAAAAACATGTAAAAAATAACAAATAAAAAAAGTTTTCTCTTTCTTACATAAGCAATACATCAGCATTTACATATGTAAAAAAACGTCAGATTTAAAAAAAAACCGTTCGACGTTTTTTTTTCTATCAAAAATTGAATGTAGAATTAATTCAAAAAATAAAATGTTTTTTTGTTTGATTTTTAACATATGTAAAAAATTGTTTAGTGGGTTTTTCAAACTCAACTGGTTTTATTATAACCACCACTTTATTTATAATCATATCTCATCTAATAAAAAACTAAATGTTTTTGTCAGTTGTTATCACCACGTTATATCTCACAAGTTTTTCCCCCCAAACCGTATTTATGTCATTCATTTAATACTTTCATATTTAGCCTTTTTTTTTAAAAATTACATAAATAAACATTTTATCAAATCAATTCATCATTATTACCATTGACTCACATTTTTTAAAATTATCATCAAAATTTAATATTTAAAAAAAAAATCAAGAATTAAATTAAAGGAGATTTTAAAAAAGCGAGTTTTTTGAAATTTTATTATTAGAAAAAAGGTTTTTTTTTAATTTTAATATCAAAAAATAATTTTTTTTCAATTTTAAATATAAAATTTGAAAATACTACGCTTGTAATTTAAATAAATATGTGTTAGAATAAAGTTTACTGAAATTTAATTAGTAGTTTTTTTTAATTTGATATTTATAAATAAATTTTTATTTTGATTTATAAATTTTAATGCTTAGTTTTTAATAAAATTAAGAAACTTGCAAATATTTATTTTTAAAAGTGCATTATATTTTAAACTTTAATTTTTTTTAAATTACCAGATTTTTTTTTTCAAAAAATATGTTTATAATATTCAATTTTTTTTTATATTTAATTTGGAGATTTAAATTTAATTGTGTCAAAATATTAAGGAGAGAAATTTTTAAAATTTGGAGTTTTAAATTTTGAATTTAAAAGACGATATATTGTTGAACTTTAAATTTTATTTGAATATTTTTTTAATGAGAGATTTAGTATTAAAAGTTTAGCGGGATTTTTCGCATACAAATATAAATAGTATCCGTCAATCAGAGCATATTGATGATGATTTTGATCAACGTTTATAATCTCCTAATTTTCTAAATAAACTTATATTATCAGGTTGGTTAAACCATAAATTAGTTTTAAGTGTCATTGTTCTAGTTATGTTATTAAGAAATATTGAAGAAAAAATAGTTTAGTTAATGTAACAAGCCTTCTGATCAAATCACTAATCGCGTTATAGAAGCGAATATTATATTTGAAAGTGTAACATCCCTAAGTCCAGATAACTAATGGGTCGGGTTAATGGGTGACCCGAATTGTCAGTAAACAAGAAAATTGACGAGAGTTCATGTAAATTATATTTGTATAAATAAAAAGACCCGGTTAGCAAAGTTTTCAGATAATGACTTAAGTTATGGAAAAACTAGGGACTCGGTTGGGCATAGAAGGAATAGTCAAGATTTAAATCGCACAAGGAAGAGATGCAAGGACCTGGATGTAACCTTATAACGTTTGAAAAACAACATTCAGAGAAAACCCTAGGCCATTCGTCCTAGGGAGTGCATGACGGCAGGATCTAAAGAGAAAGAGGGAGACGCCGGGGGAGGGAGGCCAGCAACGGTGGTTTCACGGTGTAAGGCCCCAAACCCGGGAGGCCTCACTTGTTGGATTTACTCATTCACAAACAATTTTTAAACATGAATATTAAATAACGTAGCGGAAAATTTCATTCAAACATAACGTCATCATTGTTCATACATGCGGAAGCGTAAACATTGTTTAAAACATAAATACATCATAACTAAACATAACGGGATGCCAGTCTTCATAGTCAGTCGGGTAACTCCTCTCGCTAGCCAAGCATCACCGTCCATCCTCATAACCTGCCTTAACCTGAATGTGCACACTAAAAAGTCAGCTACGCTGGTGGGTTCTAGTTTTAACATAAAACTTTAACTTCAAATAATTTGTCAAAACATAACTTCATAACTTCATACTTCATTTAATAAAAATCGTACGTAAAATAATGCAATAACAAAACATAACACTTCAAAAACATAAGTCAACGAACATATCGAATCTGCGCCTTCTCGTAACCGTCAAATCCAAACGTCACATACTGGCTGAATAACCTAAAGATCACCACCACTAGGCCCATCAATCACCGTACTATCCTTCGGGTGAAGAACTCCTAGGGCCCGATACTTAGGTTATTCAACACTACTTCAAGCACGGCATCACAAGGATGACACGTACCAAACTTCAAGCACTGTGCCCCGTAGGGCACAAGTACCAAACTTCAAGCACGACTACCCCGTAAGGTAAATCGTACCAAACTTCAAGGATCACAATAATCCCCTTGACGACCGTCATCGCCCCAGTTGTACAACAGTTGGCCAGCCACAAAGGCCCCTAAAAGGTAAAGGCCCATAACATTCTTCCCATACCCTTAACCTTCATCCCCTAAGGAATATTGGCAGATTCGTTCGTTTGTGACTTTCGTAAACCTTCGCTTCTTTTACTTCAAAACTTCAGTTAAAGCATTCGTACGTTTTATTAAAAACATTCATTCATTCATAAACACTTCATAAACTTCACAAACTTCTTTTGGCAAAATATTTCATAAACACTTCTTTCATAACCCTTCCTTCCAAAACATCGTTCATAAACATCATTTTATAAAACGTCACATACAACATTCATAAACATCGTTTTATAAAATAGTCACATCGTTACGTATGCACACCAGCCCAAAAACATTATTAAAACATTTAAAAGATGGCTTCTAGAACTCACCTTATAAGCTAGCCTCAGTTGTCCTAAACAAAGTCCCAACAACGTCACTTCCGATCTGAATTGATTAGTTAAATACACATCAGACCAATATCGACTCTAACGGTTTAACCCTTCTGAACATACTAACTTTACTTAACCAGCCCGATGCATGCGCACTTAGCAAGTGCGCAGACCCTGCTGCCTGCGTACTTGATAAGTACACAGTGCCCCTCTTCCTGCGTACTTGATAAGTACGCAGGACCTGCTCCGTGCGCACTTGGTAAGTGCGCACGATCTGTTTCTTCGTAAAACCCTAACTTTCGCATTCAGGTCTGATCACGTCAAGATCTCGAACCTGTTTGCATCCAAAACGTTCGTTTTTTCATTAAGGAACTCAAATCTATGTTTATCTCTCAGTTTCATCCGTAAAAACGTTGCCTTTTTACCCAAAACCCGAAAAACCCAAAAACGAACAAAAACTCAGATTTAGGCCCGATCAATACCTGAATCGAGTTTCTGATCCGGAGGTTCTTCTCACGAGCTCTGGAGCAACACACTTCTCAAATCTCGGGTCGATCCGCCAACTTTCTCTCTCTACGGTTTCTCTCTCTAGAAGTTGCAAATGAGAGAAATGGTGGAGGTCTAAGCTATTTATAGGAGAGACTCCCCTTCCAGCCCGCCGGCCCATCCGACCCGACCCGACCCGACATGCCTCGTTCGTTTATTTCGTCATTTCAACAGTCGTTTTTTTTTTTGGGATGTTACACACGGCGGTCTTGAGCGGGGGACTTCCTAAGCGGCTAAGGTAATCCTCGTTCACTATTTTTACGCGTTCCATTGAATGTTTTGCTTGTAAAAAGTCTAGGGTTTTGGGTTTCTCGGCCATGTGTATCGAGGAAGGCGTGGACGACATTGGTGGCCGACCGAAGTGATGGCTTCGGATGTAGCAGGAGGCGACGACAGGAAGGTGAGAATGGCGTGCTATGGGGTGGTCCAGCCAAGTGAAGAGCGGAGACACAACATAATAGCAGACGACCGAGAGTGGTAAAAGGGAAAGTCGGGTTGGTCACTTAGGGATTGTAATCTCCAAGAAATTCCAACCTTTATTTGAACTTGTCCGGCATTGTAATTTCTTTATTTTATGGGTACATCTATCAATTACAATAAATTACCTAATGTATTTATACATGCATGCATTGAATACCATTATTACAAAATGATAGATACTTACTTAAAGAAATTATATAAGTATTTATTATTACTCTATTAAATAAATATATATACATATATTTCAAAACCTACATAAATATATTAACGCACATATTTATAAAAATACTAAATTATAATTGAAAGATTGTATTAATTACTTAATATTTTTCTTTTAGGTAAATGGGAATTAGTAGAAATAAAACCATTTTAATTATATAAATATATTTATGCAATTATTTCAAATCCATTAATAACAAATAAATAATTGGATTTATGTGTCTTAATTAATCTTAGTTAGTAAATTACATTTTATTATTATTATAACCTTTAATTTTAACTAAATGATTCAAATGATTTTATAAAAAGTTCTAAATTTAATGATTCCATACTTTATAAAAGTACAGGGTTGATAATGTAAATTCCTGAAACTTAATTCCAATTAAAAATAAAGTTTTCTACATAAAATGATAAAGCTATGAAAGGCCAGGGGCCTGTTTTGCCAAACCCGGATTTTCCCCTTCCTCTTTTCAGTCATGGGTTCAAAACCCGCTCAAGACCGGTTCCGAAGCCACAATCGTGAACTCATCCCTGAGGCATTATCACGCTTAAAAGAAACCGGCTAAACGTTCATACCACGCGATCGATCCATCTCCTTCGAGTAATTGAGTTTTTATGAACCCATCGTGGTTGAACTAGTAACCGAAAGCCATTGAAGGCTCATTTAATCGATCGATTCGTTCTCGCACAAATTGTGTATAAATAGGTACCCCAATCCATCGACGAAACTCAATACGAACTCCCTACATCCTTAAATCACTCGCTTATCGTCTCCAGAACTCCGACAAGCTCAAGAAACGCCGATCTCGATCTCGGTTCCGTTCTCCCTCCTCACTCACTTATTCCAGGTAAAATTAGTACCATTTAACTCGTTTTGATCCAAGGAACAAAAGCCCCATGAAATGGGTTTCGATTGTTTGCTCGATCGAACGATCCGAGGGGTTAGGGTTTCGGATTTCAATTAGGGAAGGAGATGACTTGGGAACTTCGGGTTTTGATTTAAATGAACTGGTTTCAGACCAAGGCATAAGCCCTGGTCTGATGGTTAAAGTGTTGCGTGTGTGTGGACCGGCTAAGGTCACAGGTTCGAGTCTCGGGGGGGAGACCTGGTCTTATTCTTTTTATCTTTTTACTTTAAACCATTTTAATACATTTTTAACATCTTAACCTTCCTAGTTAACCTTCTTATAAACTATACAAATACATCCTATAATATTTATACAAAAGAATATATATAAATAATACTTTGAATATTTTATTTTATTAAATCTCTTGATAAATGATATAAATCATTGTTTAGACAAATTTAATTTTGTTACTTATGTATTTAAATATTGTTTATATATTTTTTTAAACATTATTAAACTTCTCTAATTTATAAATAATTGTTATTGGTAATGATGATTATTTAGATATCTTTAAATTTATAAATGCCTAAATAATTATTTTATACAAAGTACAAATAAATTCTATTTAAAGATTTCTTAGTCTTTAAAAGATTCATTTAAACGAATTATTACTCACTTTATTTTATAAAGCGTATTAAACATTTTCCCACCTTATAATTTATTTATAAATTGTTATGTAAATAAATCTAAGTATGTAATTTTTCCATACCACATTATGTGTATATAACAATTCTTATACAAAATTATTTAAACCTTTTTCACACATTATGATTTACTTGATTATTAAATAAATACATATGTTTGCTTGCCAAACTTGTTCAAACCCTATGCCCAAGTCTCAAACCCCCCCATGAAACCCTAAATGTCCCAAAATCCCCTAAGTACCATTTAAACATATATTAAATTTAGAGTATCATTACATGTATAGGTTTGTTGTGAGAGTTCCTCACGAGCCTAACAATCTCTACTAGTTCGTACCATTCCCAACTTTAATACAAGTGAGTTTACATAGCCCCTTTTTACTGTTTTTACTTTTGGGGTGGAACATGTCGTCAACTTTATCTATTTAACCAAATTCAATATCTATGTTCTTGTGCTTGATCTTTATGCTTTATATTTGAACTACTTGGTGACCATTGCATGTGTTTCATGCCAGTACATTCATTAACTTGTAGCCCAAGCCTAAGGTAGTACCTAACATGATCATTTATATGGGAAACTGAACCTATAACTTACCACAAGACCTTGGCGGGTTTTGTTGGGTATCAACTATAACTTGGAGTATCCGCTTGCTCCCTTTTTAAAATGGCAATCAGTGGGATTGCGTATCTAGTTTTCTATTATCAGGCTTGAATTGTACGCTTGGAACCTTGTGTGTTTTCACTTATATGCTTTAGACATGCTTTGAACATATTGAATTGAAATCTATACTTAACTTTTGTTTGGTGTCAAAACCTATGTATCTCACCAACTACTTGTAGTTGACACTTACTTACATGTTTCAGGTGCACCTGTTTGAGGACTACTTGCTCACCTAGGACTTGGACCTAGTTTAATTTAAATTATGTTTTGAACGTTTCATTTTCCTATGTAACGGATGCTTTTAATTTGAATAATAAATATTATCATATTTAATAGATGATCATGTGCTTATGAACAACCGCGTCAGCCCCGGCGTTTAATCCGCCGCCGGCCGGGGTGTGACAGGGATGACGCGAGGATGGTGGTTCCCGGTGACGCGCCACGACAGCTGTGAGATGGCTGTGATGGTTCTACAGGGGGCCGACGGAGGACGGAGCAAGTGTGGTTCGGCTACGGTTACCCGACGGGGAAGACGAAGTGCGCGGAGGTGGTGTACAGTGGGGAGGAGTCGGAGGAAACCAATTGGGCTATGGGTACGTACGTGCATGGTGAACGGCTCGAGTACATGCGTGGTTTCGGGTTTGAAGATTAGTGATGTGCGGTTAAGGTTTTGCATGGCGAGTACGTATGCATGGGGACCCGGGTTGAGCATCCAGTTTCGAATGAGTCAAGGACGACCCGGATCACGTGTATTCGTAAGTAGAGTTTGAGAAGCTAGAGTGGCGGGTAGTAAAGACCTAGTGTTAGGATTCATTTAATTATACGTTATGCAACGTATGTTTAGAACGTCTTCTGATCATGTGATCACGTGTAACAGGTTCAGGTTCAGGTTCGTATGAGGCAGCGTTGCAGTGCCTGTGGGGATCGTCAAACCAGTGAGTTTCTAATCCCCCTTTTTTAAACGTTTTACTATTTTGGGGCTAACGTACGTACATTCACGTGGTGTTAATATAATAAATCAGGTTAAGGGTTTCGGCTTCTAACCCGCTATGTTTTGAGTATAAAATGATTATTAAGAGTCGTAGGGTCAATGGTGTGATAAGGGTAAATCGGGGGCATGGGTCATTATTATGTGACGTGATAAGGGTGGATCGGGGAGAGTCGGGTTTTAAGCTAAATGCCTATGATTTTATGTGTGAGTTAAGGATATGGGTTGTTAATGTGTGACGTGTTAAGGGCCGAACGAGAATGGTCGTGCCCTATATTAAATGCTAATGAATTCATAATATTAAATATGTTGTTCTAGGGTTATGCGGGAGGTGCGTGTGTAGTTAATGAGTTTTGTATATAATGTGTGATATTACGTGTTTATATTTAAGTGTCGGGTTTGCCTCGTTGTCCTTATCACATGGCAAACAGGATCGTGGAGGACGGGGTTCTTCGGGAAGTCACCAGGGGTGACACTTATTTATCAGGTTAATGATGAGCTCGGGGTGTGTTAATGCCCTGACGAGGGTGCAGCGATGAGGTATGTGTTTGCATGCGTACATATAAGTGGTAATTTGCATGCTAATGATTAGTTATATTTATTGTGTATGAGATTGTGTTATTGTGACGTGTTGAATTGTAACGTGTAGAGTTAGACTGACTGATGAGTCAGAATTTGTGACGTGACGTGCATAAGAGTCGTGTCAGTTTTTCGTGAGAACCTTGGTTAAGGCCGGATGTGTTAGTGTTCTAGGGTAGGTTGTGTTAACCCAGAGTCGGGTCATTGGGTATTCTTGGATACGAGTTGTTAGCATAGTATCTTGAGTCTATGTTGTTGTGATGGTAAGGTTATTATTATGTATGTTGGTAGTACAGGTTGAGTCTCGGGTGATAAACGGTTACGGGATGTCATGGGGTGACAAGGGATTAATCAATCGTTAATAAAGCGTAATTATATTTTTAAGGACCGGATGGTCCTGGGTAAGTTAAACCGAAGAACTTGGTGTGATGGTTTTTATTTAAATTAAACTATTAGAACTCACTCAGCGTAGCTGACTTTGTGTGTACGTTAGATTGTTTGCAGGTAGGCAGTGTATTGGCATACCTTGGCTTGGAAGCGGCGTTACTCGGAACGGTGTGCAGACATTCGTAACGTAAACCTAATAACATTAAATGGTCATAAATAAGAATAGAAAGACTTCCGCTGTATTTTGATTTACAATAAGTGTGTTTTTAATGAAAACAACACGTATTGAGAACCAACTGTACATTGCCCGGGTTGGGGTCTTACAGGAAGCAAAATTAGTCATCACAATTTTATCCTTATAATTAGGTTAACATATTCAGACAAAATAATTTCATTAAAATTTCATAGAAGAAAATATACAATCATTGTATGTTTTGCAATGACCATTAATAAAAGTTTAGGGCAATCACTCTCAAATGTTGGTTTATATTGAAAGATCCAGTGTTTATTCATGATCAGTTATATGTTGCATTATCAAAAATTAAAAATAAAGATGGACTCAAGCTATTAATCTTTGGTAAACATGAAAAAATTAACCACACCACGTCAAATGTAAGCCTTTTTAGATTTAAAAACCTTTTTATTTGAACATAATCCGTTGCTCCATGGTTATTTTTATGGGCAAATGCCATAAAAAACCAATATTTTCTATTTTTTCTTACAAAAGTCTCTCAACAAATTTTTGTACATAAAAAACCAGTATACTCTATTTTTTTCCAACAAAAGTCCATCGATAATTTTTTGCTCATAAAAAACCATTATACTTTCTTATTTTTCACACACAAGTCTCTCGACAACTATTTATTCTGGCAAATGATTCGGTAAAAGCAAGACAAAGGAAATCAACCTACAGAAATAAGAGCAAAACAAGCGATTCTATTGCAAAACAATTTGATTGCTTATGTGTTTTCATAGATTTTATAGGGATTTTTACAAAATGGACTTAATTTGATTACAAATAATCTCTTTATAGATAGAATTTGTCAATCGATTTTCTTTACCTTGCTTCTGTCGATTCATCGATAAAGCAAATAGTTGTCAAGAGATTTTTGTGAGAAAACTCAAAAAATATGTTGTTTTCTACGTGTAAAAATTTGTTGAGTGACTTGAGGAAATAAAAAGAAAGTATATTGGTTTTTTATATATAAAAAATTGTTAAAAGGATTGTTGTAAGAAAAAAAATGAAAATGTGGTGTTGCACACCTCTGTTCGGGAAATGATGAAGAAAAGAAACAGAAAGAGAGAGGAAATAGAGAAAAAGATTCCATAACACGGTCAACTACAAGTCTACAATTAACCTCCCTCTTCCTTGCAAATTGGCAAATTGCAATCCAATCCCCCATTTTAATCTCCAAATAACCATCGATTTCAACAATAAACACTTCCAATTAAAACCCCCAAAATATGGCGGGAATCATAAAACTGTTGGTATCTGATACAATCATGTCTTTCATGTGGGTATGGTCCAGCGTCTTAATCAAGCTATTCATCCACAAAGTCCTAGGGTTCAGCCATCACGACGCCGCTGCTGAACTTTTTAGGTATTCGCTTTCGATTCTCAACATGTTCTTGTTCGCTTATCTTGCTAAGCTCACCAATGGTGGCGCGTATAATCCACTCACTGTCTTATCCTCCGCCATTTCTGGGAGTTTCACCAAGTTTCTGTTCACTGTTGGTTCACGAATTCCGTTACAGGTTAGTTACACTTTTGACTTTTGCCCCAAAATTTTTATTTGTGTGTAGAATGGATTGGAATCAATTAGGTTAATTGATTAGTTTTGTTGTGTTTGTGCTTGTAATTTTACTGAATTTTGATTCATTCATTCAAGTTGGAAATTAGGGTTTGGGCTGATCAGATTTGGTTTTTTTATCAAATTTTCTTTGTGATCATTATTATTACTATTTTATTATTATTATTATTTAAATGAATTAATATTATTTTTTTTGCTTAATATTATTATTTTCATAATTATTATTATTTTTAAGTGATTTATTATTATTATTATTATTATTATCATTAATTTATTTTTTTAATTTATTAGAGTGTATTAATCCATTTGGTACATTTACCTCATGGAAAGACAAAGTACCATTTTTTTTCTTAGAAGATCAAGGCTTAACTAAGAACCGTTTTTTGTGAATTTTTTAAAATTTTGGTAATATTGGAAGAATTTGGATCATCTAAGTGATATTCATAGGAAATCGATTAAGTTTTGATTATTGAAAGGTAAAGTGAACTATCCAAGAGACTAGTATTAATGTCATCGTAAGGACCGTAGAACTCATGATGCTAAGAGTCGATCCGCCTATCATCATAATAAGGTACATGGTTTAAAAAGCGCGCTTGAGGCGTGAGGCGAGGGAGGTGATCAGAAAAACGCCTCAGGGCCTTGAGGTGGCGTTTCATGTACACATGTGGGAAAAAATTGGTCAAGTGTAGGGCCTAGAGGAGGCTATACATAAAAATGACCAAAAGGATGAATGGTTTGGGTGATTAAAAGGTTGATATGTAAAAGAGATAGAGAGAGACGCAACTTTTGGTTGTACATAGAGTAACGCCTCGCCATCCCTCTTAATTTCTCTTTTTTTATAAGATTTAAAAAAGGGTGTTTTGGTGACAACTATTTCGAAAAGCTAGTGCTTTTATCGGTGAATTTTTTAGAATGTGAGAACTTTTTTATGACAGATTCGAAATGTGACATCTTGTTAAAACACAACAAATTATAAAGAAATATGGCTGTTTTTCTTTACAACTTACAAGTTATATATAATTTTGCTAATTAACAAGATATATACCTAGGTTCATGATACAACATGACTATAACATATTAATCCCAAATGTTTGAAAAGAAAAAGAAAGGATAGATCTTATCTGTTATGGTCTCTATTACAGCTGATTATCTAACTGATGTCCTTATTTCCTTGTGATTTTTAGGTGTTTGGATCAATACTTGGGGTCCGGCTTATCCTGTATACCTTTCCGGGAATAGGCCGTGGGCCCCAACTGACCGTTAGTCTCCATCAAGGTGCGTTGACTGAAGGGTTATTGACATTCGCAATTGTCTTGATTTCACATGGACTTTCTGCAAAAATACCTGGAAGCTTTTTCACAAAAACTTGGATCGCTAGTGTCTCAAAACTCGCTCTTCATATATTGGGATCAGATTTAACTGGTGGATGTATGAATCCCGCTTCTGTAAGTACTCCCGTCACTGTTACTCAAGCCTTGTTTTCTGAATTAATTATTTTTTTATATTTTACTTGCATGAGCCGTGATAAATTTTCTAGGGGATGCACCATAATAAAAAACAAGAATCAAATTAGATTTTTATCACTACAGTTTTTTCCATGATATCCTCTAGAGGTAGCAAGATGGGCTGGTAGGGTAACCGGTAACAGGTCAAAACAGGTTAGGGTTGAAACAAGTTAATGTTATATTACAGGTCGAGCAGGCTGCGTTGAGTTGCTTTGACCCACAAACACACTTTTTTTGTGTCTTTCATTAAGAAAATATGAATAATTACCGAGTTAATTATGATTGCAAAACAATAATTACATGATTCTGTAAATAAAACGATTTAGGAGGTTTTATGCAATTAAAGTTGTGTTTGGGTGAGTTCTGACCCGTTTGACCCGTTATCCCTTTAGCTGTTTTTGTATGCTATCTGCTTGAGGTAGCAAGAGGACAAGTAGGGAAAGGGGTCAAAACAGGTTCAGGTAAAAACAAGTCAATGTTTTAGAATGGGTTGAGCAGGCTGGGTTGAGTTACATTGACCCACAAACACCTTTTTCTGTTAACTTTTTAAGAAAATAGGAATAATTTTTAACTATTTTTTTAACTTTTTACAAAAGCAACAATTACATGAATCTTTAAATAAAACGATAGGAATGAAAAGTTGTGTTTGGGTGAGTTCCGACCCGTTATCCCTCTAGCTATTTTTATGCTATCCGCTTGACGTAGCAAGACGGACAGGTAGGGAAAGGGGTCAAAACAGGTTCAGGTCAAAACAAGTGAACATTTTATTATGGGCCAAGCAGGATGGGTTGAGTTGCATTGACCCACAAACACCTTTTTCTGTTCACTTTTTAAGAAAATATGAATAATTACTGCGTTAGTTATGATTACAAAAACAATAATTACATGAATCTTTAAATAAAACAATTCAGGAGGTTGTATGCAATTAAAAATTGTGTTTGGGTGACAAACCAATTTTTTGTTTCTTTTCATTTTGGGATCTTTTCTATTAAATGCAGCATTTTCTTTTCATTTGCAAGATTCTTTGATGACATCAATTATGTTTTATAGGATTTTACTTCAATCTCTATTTTGATGTGGTAGTTCATCATCGAAGCTTTATTTAGACATTTGACTTATAGTCAAACATGGTCGGTTTCAGGTAATGGGATGGGCATATGCGCGTGGTGATCATATAACCAAGGAGCATTTACTAGTTTATTGGCTTGCACCTGTGGAGGCAACTCTTTTGGCAGCATTGGCGTTTAGGTATCTTGCACGCCCGTCTAAACAAGAGAAAGAGAAGAAGACCAATTAACACAGTGAAGTTCATAAAAAACGATTCTTTCGGATGGCTGCATGAGGTTGACTCATGGTCAAAGTTAATTGTGCCGTCCTAAATATTCGTCACTCGAATTTGTAAAGACCTAAGTGAGCATGAGCTCCAAAATAGAACATGAAGGCTTTCTGGTGAGTCATTTGGTTCACAAGGAGGGTATCATTGTACATGTAAATTATTCATTTTTCCTTTGTGGTAGTTTAAAGCATTTTAACTCTTTTTACGCATAAGTTATTGATTGATGATAATAGGGTTATATATAGAGTACAAGTTACAATATTGATCTAATAATTACTCATGACTAATGCTGGACGCATGACACCTACACAAAAAACTAAACAACAGGAACCAAGGGACCAAACACAAAAAACTAAGAGGGCGTTTGGTTCGCGGAATTCGTTGAAATTGGGATTGGAATCATATTTGGAATTTAAAGGATTCCTTTGAAATTCATAATGTGTTTGGTTAACATATTTGTTAATAAAATTGTAATGTAAAAATACCTAAACTCATACCCGCAAGGCGTACCGCAAGTCTTGCAGGCGGTATACCCGTGATACCCGAAGTAACCGAGAGAGGTACCCAAAGGATGCCCCTTGTACTCTAAACACCGTAATGATAAATGAAAAGTATAGTACTCTTTAAAAGTAATGCAAGCTTTTATATATTTAAAAATTTGGTAACCAGGTTTGTAACTCTCCGGATTCTCTTCCAAGCAAACTAACTCAATTTCAAATCATAACTTTCATTTAAATTTTTTTTTCATTTAAGAAATATATAATTTAGTTTTTCTATAATAATTTGTACTATTCTATATTAATTTAGATATACCGTTTAATAGAACAAAAATCATATTTCTATATAAATGTTACTAAAAACCAACTTGTATCGAACATTAAGTATGTCTTACTTGTAATATAAAAAAAAAGTTTTATGTTATATACTTAGTTTTTAATAAAACTTATATCTTTTGTAATAAAATTGTATATTTAGATTTATATAAAAAATTACAAAATTTTAGATTAAATCAAAAATATCTCAACAAAAAATTGAAAAGAAAAAGTAGAACTTTAATTTTTCTAAATTTGCATAGAGAACCCGAGTTACAACCACAGTTTTAAAAGTTTTAAAAGCATGATGTTTTAAAAAAAATCTAAATAAATTGATGCGTCTTGTATACACAGTGTAACAGATACAGAACTTAACTTCAGAAGGCAAGCCCTGGCCATTCATCTCATAGGATCTTGGCTGTATAAGTGAATCTAGTGAAGGTATCATCAATACGGAATCAATCACATTTTGGTCCATATCGGTCACACGAATCACGAATCGTATCGACCATAGCTTTCTTCCCAAAGGCACGAAAAGAGCCGAAACGACATATATAAGCTTTAGAAGAATCATGCATCAAACATATAACAATTAAATATCAGGATCCTTTATACATATAACTCAAACCAATAACATTTGACCTAAAATTCAATGGCAGGTGATACAATAACAAAGCATTTAAATAACTTAGTCCCCTACAACAACCACTACACCACAACAAAACATGTCAACTTTACCATATATACCTATCTTCTCAAGCACACAAAATTTAATCATTTATCGTGATTCATCGTTCAATTATTGTTTTCTACTCACTTTTGAGACAGCGCTATTGCGTCGTCTAACTCGATGTGTTGATTTCCTTCCCATTTTCATGGAGATGTCTCTTCAGTCTTCTCAGCCAGATTTCATAATCCATAGGGTATGGTGTGCCACAAAGACTATCAACATAATCAGCAAATGCTTTTAAAACCGCAGATATGTCCCCCAGTTTTTGCTGGATTAACCGTTTTGACCAGAACGTGTCTCGCCACTCCAACGCGCCTTCAACCGAATCTAACTCGGGTAAATCCCCGCCAGATGAAAAGTAAAGCAGATACACGAGACTTTCTGAATCGGATGCTGAGCATAATTTTCCTTCTTGGAGCGCGTATGTGGATGAAAAATGAAGATTCATAGCGGGACGGTCTCTTTCCTCTAAGATAGCGTGACCCCACCCGACCAACACGAAGTAAGGCTGACGGGTTACACTCGATGTTACACATATTATATTTTCGGGTCGGATGTCTCCATGCCTAATGCCAGCAGTGCCAGCTGAGGATAGAGCCGATAAGCAATCATGACAACATCTAATAGCTTCGTCTGCCCCGAATTGACCCGATGTGACCATGTCGGCTACTGTTTTGCCAACCGGGCTCGTGACCAAAACCGGAGTCCCGCACCACGGGTTGTCACAGTTCCCACCTGAGCCCGGTTTTCGACATGGTCCGGGGTTAATTATCTTACCCGACATGGTCAGTTGTGGTAAATACTTACTGGATAACCCGTTTTGTTTCATAACCGAAAATACTTTAGTTTGTCTCTGGACTTGATACCATAACTTCATATCTTCCCATGCGGGTTCAAGCTGAGAAGGGTGTGAACCGACGTATAAAAACAGGCTTTTTCCTGGGTCTTCAATAGAAGAAACAATGTAATACGACATTTCACCGTCACTCAAAACTTCATTAATCTGATAACTTTTTTTCCAATTTGAATCTTCTACCAACAAAACCGATCCTACTTCTAGTTTAACTGATTTCCGAGGCTCGATATTAACGGGTTCTTCTTGTACTTCAACTATTTCGGGTGAAACGCTGCGTTGTTGGAGTTTAAACAAACCGTTTCCGTTCATCCCGATTTCCATATCTCCCAACTGTCTTTCGTTTCTTCTTGTTTGGAGCCGGGAACTATGATCAGCAGCTAAATCTTCAATCGAGTTTTTGGGCATTCCAGCATATTGCACCATTGAATGAAAAGTAGCAAAAAGCACCTGTAAAGCCCCAATATCTCCCCAATTGGCGTTCCCGAGTTTGTTCCAGATTCTATCAAAAGGCGAGACTGAAACCCGTGCATAATTCTTGATCCATTCAGCAGCACTCTGATACACATTATTAATGTCAAAATCCATATTGGTCAAATCTCCTTCAATTTTCACAACACCACCGTACTGACAATCGGTTACTATAACAAAAACCGAATTCAAAACCGAAGGGGTTCGTGATCGGCGTAAACTTCTCGATAACAAGATTCTTACACCATAAAACAGGGCTTCACCCAAAACAGCTAGGGACGGAAATGTTATTTCACCTTCCTTCGTGAGGCTTTCGATCACGGGCCGTAAAAGTGCTATTTCAAGAATATCATGCCATTTACCATGCGGGTGTCTCGGGTTGTTGACCATTACAGCAGTGGCACAGAGACCACCAAGTTTTCCATTAGCAATAGCTTTCTCGGCTTGATAGAATTTCAAATTTGCATCATAAAGACATGCAACGGTTAGAGGCACGGGTTCATCTTGGTTCCAAAACGCATCCCATAAGCCTTTTACACTTGCATGTATGAAATCTTCAAGTGCAAGAAACGCAGTAGCTTCTATAGTGCTTGATGGTGATGCATAAGCAGCACTGGGCATTCGAATCAGCTGCTGAAAGCAAACGCTTTCTAATGCATAATCAAACTTTTGGAGATCTATTAACTCGAAAGGAACATCAAAGTCAAGTGAATTTTCTGCAAAACCTTGAAACCAGTCTTCAAGATTTGTGGTCAAGATTTGACTGTCGGTAAATCGATGGAGGAACTGCTCCCGGACCCTACCACCTGAAGAAATACTTGACTTTCTGGTCCCTGACACTACTGATTCCTGGTCCGGAGACCCGCCTGCATATGAGAGACATGGTCAAAATTTCAATTTTAACCTTTTTAATGTAGAATACCAATTTCCAAAAGACAAAGGTTTGAAAGATAAACCTTCCATTTTTTATATGGTCAAACACGAAATATCACAAAAAGGTAATGTCTTGCAAT
Source organism: Smallanthus sonchifolius (assembly GCA_023525975.1). NCBI lineage: Eukaryota > Viridiplantae > Streptophyta > Magnoliopsida > Asterales > Asteraceae > Smallanthus > Smallanthus sonchifolius. The sequence goes on from CM042038.1 coordinate 61,766,599, forward strand.
TACAGGAAAAATATACAGTCATGCACATAATTAAGTTTAAATACACACACATATATACATATATACATATGATGAGTTGTCACAGTGGCACTGCAATTCCAAAACCAAAAAAGCAATAACAATGGCACCATATGTAACCATAATGTTTCTTTTGTCATTAATTTACCCAAAGACGACTAGACATAAAAACTTCATAGTAATCATGAACACAATGGTTAAGAGTAGACGTGGCAAAAGGGCGGGTCGGCCAAGTTGGTGATGATTCAAAACGGGTAGTTTTTGTTTTGGGTTGGGTTGACCCAATCAACTTTATAACCAAAATTCTAAACCTTCACAAAATAACAAATGTGCAAAATATGATTACAAAACCTATATTATAACTATAATCTAAGTTTTTTTAAGAAAAATGATTTGGGAGGTTTTATGTACTAAAGATACACATTGGATGATATTTGACCCACTTCATGTGTTCCATTTTAAACTAATTCTTTTGTTTTTACCTATTTAACCCATAATAGATAAAACTTAACCCAAATCGACCCATTTATAAGAAAATGGATCAAAAAAATTGGTCTCTCTAGTAAATAGTAACACTCAAAGTTTTTTCATGGGATTCACTTGATATACTCATATATGAATAAACAAAGTGCTTCAACAAAATAGGACTGTAACAGCAGTAACACGTTCATGCTTGAAAAACCTATAAAGGCAAGACAAGAAGCTCTAGGCTCATGTTTACTAAGACTGACATGGAACTTGTGAACATAATCAATACATGAGAAACACAATTGTAGAAACAAGATCATGGTAAGACAACTTAATAGGGTACTTTGCATTTTAAGATAATCAAATGCATTGTGTTTTTATAAAACTAACTAGGAAAGTGGGATGTCCCAAAACTAGCAAGGTACATTACGATGGTACAAATCTATTTTATATACGCAGCTCTTAGGATTTTATACAAACATACTACAAAAATAATAAGGATCAATAGAATGTATTATTAAAAAGATGGGAAAGAATATACAAAGAGCATAGAGAGCTTATGAACTGAGATAGAAACCCCCTTAGTACACAATATACCTAACACCAACAATTGTCCATTGTGTTCCTTGACCAATAACAACAACAAGCCTTGGGTAGACTAAAATCAAACCAAAAAAGGCTAAACTAGACTCTTTTTTTAACAGCAACTTTACTCTTAAATACCATCTAAACCTGCACTTGCATGATTTGAACTCACACCATTTTTATAGAAGACAATCACCAATGCCACTAGACTAAAAGAAAGGTTTAAAGATGAACCCCTATGGGTGGTGTCCATCCATGCACTCATATCTCACTCAGGTGTTCTGCACCCATGTGAATCTATTTTTAGTTTTACAGCATCCATCATCAATGAAGGCCAACTTTAGCTCTCCTAAAGACCTAGTTTTAGTATGGCGCAAAAGGACTACATTACCAAAGAGCGCAATTGATGTTGGATAAAAAGTTAACCAGCTGAATTTGGCCTAACTTACTCTTGTAATCCTTATTCCCAATACTATCAATCACCACATGGGAAAAGACAAATTAATGTCGTGTACCCATGTATTGTCTTTTGTTTGCCTAACCATCCTGCCTTTTAAATTGTAACATGCCATACCACCATCTTTATAGAAATTAACTTTTGGATCTAGTGATATTTTTTTTATGAAAAAGGACACCCGGAGCTTGTTGTGATTTACTTTAACCAACATTCATCATATGACTAACATCCTCATCTCTCAATCCTATGTGTAATTAAGAAGAGAAGATAGCATAGTATTCACAAGGGTCTACTTTATTGGGAACTCAACTTCTGTTCAAGAAATGTTTAGGTGTGTGAGTGAGCAGGTGAAGGTATGCATGAATGATTTAGTTTCCTGGTATCAACAGTATCAAGATGCAACTGCAGATGAAGAGGGAGGGTATGAGGAGGAAGAGAAGTGTGATCAGCTTGCAAAACAATGGAAATTCAAAATTGAAGGGTAAAAAGGAACTGAGAATTGTTTTTCATCTACTTTTTTGGAATTTGGGTTAGAATCAGTGGTTGTAGTTTAAAACTGCCATTTTATTTAACATTTGTAGGGTAAAAAAAAGGATAGCGTATTTTGTTTTACTAAAAAAAAGTTTGGGTGTAATGTTTATGTGTATTTGGAGTATAAGTATTGTTTTCTTTCGTTGACGGCCTCATAGAAGTGATTAATTGCAACTTAGGTAAACAACCAAGATGCTTAGAACAAGAAAATCACAATGGGGTGTTCCATGTGTTGAGTTTTCTAGCAACTGAAAGAATAGTACTTCCAAAAATACTCAAAGAATAAGCAACACAAAGTACAAAGCTAGTGAAAATTTTCAATTCCATATAATCATTAGGAAATCATAAGTGAAGCAATTATAAACTTGAGTAGTTGAGTGGGACAAATACTGGTCCTTGCAGTTCTATGAAAAAGCATATCAGTTGATTAAGATGTTAAGCACCATATATTGCAAGGGAAGTCAGGGTTGAGCTTTCCCTGAAATAGGGAGTACAGATGCAGCTAGTTTGTGGAACTGTTATTAGGTGCTTCTATTATTACCTTCCTACTGATTTTTGGTTTTATTAAAACATCCCTATGAAAATGGGGCATTATTACAGTTCTTCGCTGTCTTAAGAACTAGAAAAACTTAAATACGAGTTAAAATGTTACAGGTCAAGATTTTCTGAAAATCTATAAGAGTATGGTGTGCTTTTTCCATGGAAAGAAACAAATGAATGCAATTAGAGTAATTTCCACAAAAGAAGAGCGGGATGGCTTCACTTTATCCATTTCACTGGTCCTAAATTTCCATACGATTTTAATTGCTACTCAGGAAGGTGTACGGCAAAAAATAAGGTATACAAGGCCTAACGAGATGCTATTTCTGCACGTATCCTATGAAAGAGTACAAGTGTGCTACACACAGATTGGAACATCTATTTCATGCCCTATAGGCGTATAAAGTGATCATTACAACAACAAAGCAAACAAATGTCAAGAGAACGGTTCCATTACAAAGCAAATTTAAGTTCTTTCTAGGCTAACTGTTTGGTCCAGGTCAATTTGCTTCTATTCAATGCAGGTGCTAAGATTTAAGGCAAACCTAGTTTATAGCCGGTATTTTCTCAATCCTTCTGATAACGAAAAAAACTGGTAATTTCTCATTTTCTCTCCAAAATCATCAAAAATATAAAACAAACAAATCCAATTCAATTCCAGATCTACTCAATTTAAATCCAAAATGCGTGTTCCAACAGAAACTGAACAAATCACACATCCCTAACATCATCCTTACATACGGAACCTAGAACACTTGCAAAACATAATAATTAGGTCAACCAGCTACAAATTCTAAATTCATCATCAATCAAACCAATTACGAATTCTGGGTCATCCGTACACAAATTAGGTCAAAGAAAATCACTCTTAGGTGCATCAATTCGAAGATTCGGAAGCCAATTTGAAACAAAGATGGAAACAGAAACGAAATCCTGGACTGAAGTGAATTGGGGATAGATAGAGTGAAAGTAATTGACGAATTGTATACCTTCCATGACGAAGAAATCGAAGATTGAGTTGATTATCGGCAGATCCTGTGTGAAGAAGATGCATAATAAGTAGTCAAAATCGGTCCACCATCAAGCACGCCAAAACGCCCTGCTCCACTCTCTCTGCTGCTCCATCGATATTCTTTCTATTATTATTTTCTTATTTCTTATGACTTATGATTTAGAGTAAATTTCATTTTGCGTCCACGTGGTTCGGTCAAATAATCGCTTTGAATCTAAAGGTTTTAATTGGACTTTTTGCGTCCTTGTGGATTTATTTTCATTTCAATTAAACCCATGACACTAACACCGTTAGTATGATTCTGTTAAGTAGTTGTGAATTGACTAAAACACCCTTCCTTCTCTCTACCCATCATTTTTATAAAAAAATCCTACTCTCTCCGAAAACACACACAAACTCTGTCTCTGCTCTCTTTACTGATCATCGCCGGCACCATCTCCGGCCAACACCACCGATCCATCTCCGGCCAACACCACCACTCCCCCTAGCGAGTTCTAGGACAGATCGTGAGAAAAGGATCCATCACCGGCTGGCTTCACCATCACCACCGCCACTCTGATCTGCTCTCCATGCTTCGATTGCCCCTTAATCTTCACTGATCTGCCTTTAATTTACTCAAAAATACATAAATCAAACATACGCTACCATCGTCATCTCTCCATTGGAAACCTAATTGTTCATCTGACCTTTGCCTCTTTTCTAATAGAAGAAAACGTCGTCGGCAGGTGGTGGTGTTGGTCAGTGGGGTGGTCGACTCATCACAATCACAACTTCATCTTACTTCGGTTGCTGGGAAGACAATTCACAAAATTAGGGTTTTGCTCAATCAGGGTTGAATCAGAGGTGGGTTTCTAGGCAGGAAGTTCAGCAAACCCGAACCAAAACTCATCGGTGGTGGAGTTGGTAATGACAGTGGTGGTATTTCCCCTTCCATTTCTAGAACAAATGCTTAATGGTGGTGCAAGTGCTTGATTTAAAATACAAACAGTGATGGGGTGGTTGGTTAGGTGGTGATGGCTGTAGAAGGAAATAAAGAAAGGGGGAGATGGGTTTCATTTACAGGTTGTTGTAGATTGGTTTTCAAAAAGGGGGTTTCATTTACATGTTGTCGGGGATGGGTTGTCGAAGATAACATGGATGGTGATGGGCAGAGACACTTGAAAAGGATGAAGGCTGGTTTGGGTTTAACAATGTGTCTCACATTTCTAACAAATCATATTTTATACAATTTATATTTTATTTATTTTTTTAACATTAGGGGTATATTTGTCATTTCATAATTATTTAAAAGAAAATATAGATGTCATTAGGGACGCGTAGTCGATTGGTACAATTGACAAACAACAAGGACGTAAAAAGTCCAATTGAAACATTTGGATTCAAAGCGATTATTTGATCAAACCACAGGGACGCAAAATGAAATTTACTCTATGATTTAAGTAGTCAAAATTCATTCATTTCCTTGGTGTTTATAATAGGCCCGTTGATTTTACCCGTACCCGGTTAACCCGACCCGAATAACCTTCACCCGAACCAATTAAACACGTACCCGAATAACCTGTAACCGATTAACCCAAAAACCGTTTAAACCGATTGTTATTCGGGTCGGGTTTCGGTTAGACTTTCAAACATCAAAAACCCGAATAACCCGAACCGATTAACCCGAATAAACCGAACATTTATAAACATGGTTTATAAATTACAATCTTATTACTATATCACTAAATTAATAGATCATTATTATGGAATTGTTCTTACCTTTCTATTTACAAATTATAATCTTATTATTATGGTCGAACATTTAGTTTTTCATGAAGTTGAAGAAACAATGATACCAACATAGGTTCGCATAATCTAATACTTATTCATTAATCTATTTCTTAATATTTTTTTATTTAGTATACCTTTGATTGATTATTGTTAGACTAGAACAAAACACTTGTTATTTGAAGCTTTAATCTCTTAGAAATATGCTTATTTTTGTTTCACATACGCCTTTATTTTATGTTTATAAACTTGATTCATTTATTTTTTTCAACAATGTGTCCCTACCCGAAACCCGACCCGATTAAACCAAAAACCGATTAACCCGAACCGATCTACCCGAATGTTATTCGGATCGGTTATCGGATAAATTTACACACACGAAAAAACCGATTAACCCGAAACCCGATTAAATTACCCGAACAACACCCCTAGTTTATATGATTTAATTAAGGCATAACATTAATTTCTTTTTTATTTATTTAATTATATATTTAAACTAAAACTAACAGGTTATCTCCGCACGTTGTGATGTCTCGATTTTGAATAAAATTCATATCGAAGCGTAGACAAAAAAAATAAGAGTGTCGCAACGGTATACACAGAATTTTGTAAAACATTATACACCCAAAGTTATAAAAGAAAACCAAATTTTGACCCCACTTGGTTTTGAATAAAATTTATATTCAATCCTATCTATACTACTATATAAAACACTAGGTTAGAAAACACGTGTACTATATGGGTTGAACAACAAAAACGACAAAATTTATAAAATTGTATATATTTCTCATGACTGAAAATATGAAATTATGTATTAGTATCGATTTAAAATAATAAATCAATAATATTGAAAAAAAAAAGATAATTATAATTCATAAATTTTCATAATTTGAAAGTTAAGGATTTGAATGTTCCCATAATATTGAAATTTTTTTAATTGCTTTTAATGAAAGTTAATGATTCGAATTGACGTGACCATAATTTCTGTTGACTAAGTTTGAGCGGAAAAAACTTTAGCTGACCTTATAAAAATATGACATGTGGCAACATGAGATAGTGATTTATTATATAAAGTATATTAAAAAAACATGCTTGTAATTTACCAAAATTTTTAAGACAACTAACACAAATTGTTGTACATAAGGTACACATTGTCAATGAATAAAATTTGTTCAATTACAATTTAACCACATCTTTACAATTAAAAGCTCAACATTCAATAATTACCATTATTTAATGCATATAAGATTATTTAATTCACTACATTAAGTACTATTTTATTTATAATACTTAAAATTAATATTTAAATTTGCATTTACTATTTATATTTTTATAGCTAAATACTATTTAAATAAATATTATCTTATTTAAATGGTTAAGTATATATATAATCCCTCTTATAATAAAAAACTAAATGGTTTTGTCACTTGACATCACTACATTACATCTCATAAAATTTTACCCCCCAAATGACATTTATATCCTCCATTTAATATTTCTATATTTAGCATTTCTTTTTGAAAAATTATATAAATAAACATTTAACAAATCAATTTATCATTATTACCACTAGCTAACATTTTTTTTAAAATTATCATCAAAAGTGAATATTTAAAAAAATCAAGAATTAAAAAATATGAGATTTTAAAAAAAGCTAGTTTTTAAAATTTTATTATTAAAAAACGATTTTTTAAAACTTGTTATCAAAAAACAAAAATTTTTAATTTTACAAATACAATTTAAAAATACTATGTTTGTATTTTCAATAAATAAGTGTTAAAATAAACTTTACTAATATTTAATTAGTAGTTTTTAATTATATTTGATAATGATAAATAATTTTTTTATTTTAATTTGTAAATATCAATACTTAGTTTTTAAAAAAAATTATGAAACTTGCAAATATTTATTTTAAAAAGTGTATTATATTTTAAACTTTATTTTTTTTAAATGAAGAGAATTGTTTTTTTTTAAATATGTTTACAAGTTTCAATTCTAATTTATTAGTTTTAATTTTTTAATATTTAATTTTAGAATTTTAAATTTAAATGTGTCAAAATATTAAGGAGTGAAATTTTTAAAATTTGGAGTTTTAAATTTTGAATTTAAAAGATGATATATTGTTGAAATTTAAATTTTATTTGTATCTTTTTAATAAGAGATTTAGTATTAAAAGTTTAGCGAGATTTTTCGCATACAAGTACAAAATAGCATCCGTCAATCAGAGCATCTTGATGATGATTTTGATGAAAATTTATAATCTCATGATTTTCTAAATGGAGTTACACTATCAGATTTGTTAAAGCATAAATGAGTTTTAAATGTATGTGTTCCAATTATGTTATTAAGAAATATTAATAAAAAAATGGTTTAGGTAATGTAATAAGACTTCAGGTCAAATCATTAGGTAATTGCGTTATAGAAGCGAAGATTATATTTGGAAGCAACATTGGTAATCATAATTTTATCCCTATAATTGGGTTAACATATTCAGACAAGATAATTTCATCAAAACTTCAAATAAGAAAATATACAATTGTTATATGTTTTGCATTGACCATGAATAAAAGTTTAGGGCAACCACTTTCAAATGTTGGTTTGTATTGAAATATCCCATGTTTACTAATGATCAGTTGTATGTTGCATTATCAAGAGTTAAAAGTAGATATGGACTCAAACTATTAATGTTTGGTAAACATGAAAAAATTACAAATACCACGTCAAATGTTGCATACAATTAAGTATTTTCAAATTTGTAAATAATCATTATAAGGTTTCATTTGACATGTAATTTAATGTATTGTAAAAAATACACAACTTAAGAAATGTATTTCCATGTATTTTTTGATGTTGTGATTACTCTCATCCATATAATCTTAACGTGTAACAAAATGAAAAGTTACAAATACAATATCTTATTTGTATAAAAACAGGGCCGGCCCAATAGGGGGTGCAAGTTGGGCCGTTGCACCGGGGCATCTTTACGAGGGGGCATATATTTTATAATTTTTTTATATATATTATAAAAAAATAATTTAAATACCTTATAAAATCATAAATAAGTTCTAAATCTGAAAAAATATTTGTGTTTTAATTTGAGCCCAAAATAGTATAAAATTCAGTGTTTAATTTTTAAACTAGGCCCATATTTGTGCTTTAAAACATAAGTGATCAAGTCCAATCTAATTATTCAAACTTAATACCCAAATACCCAATTGCAAAACAATGAATCTGTGAATCCTTTTACGTAACGTAATAGCAGAAAACTTTTCTATAGTAGTTTTATTTTCTTTATTATTTTAATTACAATTTTTGCCGTATTATTGATTTTTTTTATATACGTGCATATTGAGGGGGGAATGAGGGCATTTTTCTTATGTCGAGCCGGATACTTAATTTCTCAGGGACGACCCTGTATAAAAAAAGTTGTTAAGATATTTATCAATATAATCTTAACGTTTCACCATGTGTAACACATGGGGTTAAAGCTAGTTACTAAATATTTACATAATTATAATAATAAGAAAAAGGATCGTGTCTAAACCACATTTAATTGTGTAAACTAAAAACCAAATTTTGACCATTCATTTCGTTTATTAATTTTATAATTATTGGTCCAAATTAAATTTGATTTTTTTTATAAATGGGTGGCTATAAATAGTTCAAATGTGTAATGGTAATTTGACTTTGTGTTTTCTCTCTCTCCTCACAACCACTTATTAAATTATTACATTAAATTATTATTAATATATATAACTTTAACTAATTACATATGTAAAACTATAAAATTGTTACCTATTTTAAATTTTATTTATTATAAATTTATAACAATATTTTATTTAAGATATTGTGAAATACTAAATGTTATTTAAATTTTCATATACTAAATGTACAATTAATCGATGACGGTTTCGTGCCGGTACCGTAACAAAACAAACAGATAAAGGCGTCGTCATTATAGGAACCAGTATCGGTATTTTTTTTTTCTAGAGATGTAAAATGCTTGCCGATATCCATTTGAGCATGTAACGACTTTATTTTTCACCTTTTCTCTTAGGTTTGCTATGGGAGTGCCGGTTCCGTGTCAGTACTATAACGAAACGTACTGATACCAACCAAATTCTCGCCGCGTAACGTGGAGGAATCCCACTGGTTAATCATTAAATTAGTCGCTATATATAAAATTAAATAGTTAATATGTGGTTCAATATAAAATTAAATAATAAAATTATAATATCCATCGTTAACTATTTCAGTAAGAAATATAATAATTAAACATATTGCTACTTTTAGTGACATATTTAAAAAAAATTATATGTGTCACTAAATATTTAATTAAAATATAAAGTAGTACATATGTCGTTAGTTTATATGAAAACTTTGATCTTTGATGCAAATGCATATGCAAAGTGTATTAATTTTGTATCTTTTTTTTTTCGCAAATACAGTTACATGTGTTCATATGCAATAGTTCATATTACGTATGTAATAGCAAGTTACATTTTGTTCTATTACATAAATGCAATATAATATTACACATATGTAATGTGATACTACACATGTGTGATATAATATTACATATATGTAATTTTTTTATTTTACATAATATGAACTACATATATGTTCATGTTATTATGTAATTGTTTATTACGTATAAGATATTACTTATATGTAATATGTGCAATATAAACAATTCTATGTGTAGTCATTTGTCACTATGTATACTTGATTATACGGGGCTTTTTTCGTGAGTATAACCGAAATAAAGATAAAAAAATGCTCATTTTTATGTTGTAAATAGCTTTAACCCCGTGTGTTACATGGGTTAAAACGTTAAGATTATATTGATAAATATCTTAAAAATATTTTTTATAAAAATTTGATATTGTATCTGTAACTTTTTTATTTTGTTACATGTTAACATTATATGGATAAGAGTAATTAAAACATCAAAATATACATGAAAATTCATTTAATAAGTTGTGCACTTTTTATAATACATTAAATTATATGTCAAATTAAACCTTACAATGATTATTTACAAATTTAAAATTACTTTATTGTATGTAACATTTGACGTGGTATTGGTAATTTTCCATGTTTACCAAATATTAATAACTTGAGTTCATCTCTATATTTAACTATTAATAATACAACATACAATTGATCATGAATAAACACTGGATCTTTCAATACAAACCAATATTTGAAAGTGATTACCCTAAACTTTTATTCATAGTAAGTGCAAAAATACAACAATTGTATATTTATTCTTTGAAGTTGTAGTGAAATTCTTTTGTTTGAACATGTTAACCCAATTATAGGGATAAAATTGTGATGATCAAAGTTGTTTCAAATTATAATCTTCGCTTCTATAACGCGGTTACCTTGTGCTTTGACCTAAATACTTGTTACATTACCTAAACCATTTTTTCATCAATATTTATTAATAGCATAACTGGAACACCGACATTTAAAACTAATTTATGGTTTGACAAACCTGATAATGTAAGTTCATTTAAAAAATCAGAAGATTATAAACTTTCATCAAAATCATCATTAAGATGCTATGGTAGACGGATACTATTTGTATTTGTATGCGAAAAATCTTGCTAAACTTTTAATACTAAATCTCTTATTAAAAAAACAATAAAAAGATACAAATAAAATTTAAATTTCAATAATATATCGTCTTTTAAATCCAAAATTTAAAAATTCCACTTCTTTTTTCGACACAATTAAATTTAAAATTCTAAAATTAAATATGAAAAATTTAAAACTAATAAACTAGAATTGAAACTTGTAAACGTGTTTTTTGAAAAAAAAAATCTCGTCATTTAAAAAAAAAGTTTAAATAATAATACACTTTTAAAAATAAATACTTGCAAGTTTTTTTATTTTATTAAAAACTAAGTATTAATATTTACAAATCAAAATAAAAAACTTGTTCATAAATATCATATTTAATTAAAAACTAATCCGACCTATTTGACTCTCTAGCCGCAGTTATAGTTATTTAGGTGGTATCCCGAGATTGAAGAGATCGAATTCCTCCGGTCTTGTTTTTTGCTAGCTTTAGTCTAGAACTATACTATCTCATTAAACATCAAATATCCCTATGATGATTAAATATTAGTAAACTTTTTTCTAACACATATTTATTTAAACTACAAAAGTAGTATTTTCAAATTTTATATGTAAAATTAAAATAATCTTGTTTTTTTATAATAAAATTTTAAAAAGTCAAGTTTGCTTAATAATAAAACTTTAAAAACTTGTTTTTTAAAAATCTCTTGTTTTTTAGTTATTGATTTTTTTAAATATTAACTTTTGATGATAGTTTTAAAAAGTATGTTAGTAAGTGGTAATAATGATGAAAATGTTTATTTATGTAATTTAAAAAAAAGGTTAAATAAGAAAGTATTAAATGAAGGATATTAATGAATATAGTGATCCCAAGTGACAAAGCCATTTTTTTTATTAGAAAAGAGATTTGTTTTAAAAAAATAACATTTTATAAAAAACTTATTAAAGTTAAAATAAATGGGATGAACTTAGTTTAAAGAAAACTAATTAGATTAACACATTGTTGTGATTTTTTTTAAGATTATTAAATAACTTGGTTTTTGAATGAACAAAGTTATGAGTGTTTTGGTTTTTTGAATGAATAAATTAATGGGTTTTGGTTTTTTTCGTATAAACAAGTTAGATTAACACATTTATATTCGAGTTTTGGATAAAAAGTTATTATGTTCTAAAAATGGATAAATGTTTTGAAAAAATGGGATAAACTTGGAACACTACATTTATGTTTATATTTACATGTATGTAACTGTTCGTTACATATATGTAAAAACTGACGTTCAAAAAACTAAAATAAAAATTTGCAAAACTATATTCGAATTAAGGATAAAAAAAGCTCTATTTAATGATATAATTTTTATAAAAAAATATTTTTTTATAAAAAGGTTATGAATGTTCAAAAAAGGAGGAGAAAATTTAATAGGTGGAATCTTTATTAATAAAAAAATGATAAGAATGTTGCATTTACTAAAATACCCTTTTAATAAAAGTTGTTATTAGGTGTATTTTTCTTATTGAAATAATTGGTTTACACATGAATTGATGGTTTACAATTGATCCCTACCCTATAATTAGGTTGTAAATGAACCAAAAGTTCGTTTATGTTCGTTCGTTTAATAAATGAACGAACATGAACAAGGAATTCCATCCGATTAACTAAATGAACGAACATGAACAGAGATCTCGTTCGTTCAATTGTGTTCGTGAATGTTCGGTAACGTGTTCGTGAACGTTCGGTAACGTTCGTTCGTTTATGTTCATTTACGTTCGTGTTCGTTTATGTATCGTTTGTTTATGTTGTTCATCAAAGATTATTGTATATTTCTATCTTATTTTATCTAAACTTATATATTCTTTAATTTTTATTTTATTTTTTACCCTAAAATTAACTAAGTAAAGTAAGTTTGATACAAGTAAAAAAAACTTGATATTAAAATTATCTTATTAAATGTTCATTTCGAAATATATTAGGGTTGATATCAAAAGTCCCAAACTAGCATTCGTTCGGTTCCGTTCGTGAACAAATACACTTCCTTAATGAACGGACACGAACAAGAAATCTCGTTCGGTTAGTGTTCGTGAACCGTTCATGAACAAGTTAAATGCTTAACGAACGAACACGAACAAGGCTTCGTTCGGTTCGTTTACAACCCTACCTATAATAATAATAATAAAGTATAATCAGTGTTTAAGATAATCCAGGTTAGATTGCGCTCTCTAAAAGAGCCCCAGTGATACTTGACGTTTTGCGCGGTCAACCCACTAGTATATAATTATGTAGATGGTAGTAATGACTTTTACCTTTTTTTAGTGTGCTTATCGTCCGAATCTAGAAAAAATAAAACAATAATAATAATAATAATACAAATAAAAAAACCAAAATACTAAATAAAAACATGAAAGTACACATGATAATTATTGAGAATACTAAATACCATACAAAATAGTAATAACCACATACTATTTGAATCATATTTTTTATACTGTCATCTTGAACTTGAACCACTCATCCAAATAAAATTCAGTAACTTATTCTTATTTAAATTTTTTAATTAAAAAAGAAAAGAAAAAAACAAATTCCGTGAGAGATTAACTTCATAGAAGAAAAAATATAGTTTCAAATGCACTATGAATATTACTAATGTACTAAAATAAACAAATGTTGATTATTGAAAAAGTCTTAAAACATTAATTCAAGCTAATTCAATTAAAAACTAATATTGAAGTACAAATTTTACACAAAACATTTAAAATGAATATCATGAATGTAACATAGATATAAGTAATAAATTAAACCTGAACGTCGCCGTAGGTCTAGCGATTGAACAACAAGACATCTTTGTGAGTCTTTCCGTCTTCAGCAAAGGAGGGGAGTGGTGTGGCGGCGATAAAGGCGGCGGCGACGGTGACGGCGGCTAGAGTTTTGGTAGTGATGCGAGGCAGAAATCCTCGCAAAACAACTTGAATATAACCCTTGTAACAGTAAAATGCAAGACGAGCGATGATGAATAAGATGTTCACGAAATAGAAAGGGAAAAATCAAACAAAGAAAAATTACAAACCTGTTGAGATCGAAGGCAAAGGAAACTGTGGTTTCAAGAGAGCATTTGTTCTTTAGTGTTTGAGGTTTGCGCAAGAAAGAGTAGGGGGAGAACGCCGTATTTTTTTGTTTCATTTGAGATATGGGTCTGATAAGTTATCGAACGGGTCGGGTCGTGTATATAGATCTGTGTGTGTGTTTGTGATACGAGGTATTGAACGGAAAAAAATAATGAAAAAGTTGATGTGAGAGCGACACATGAGAAAATTTATAATTTTTTTTTATTATAGAGTATAAATATAAATCTATATCTATATCTATACTATATAATAAAGGAAAACCATAGAGGACATGTGTCACTCTCTGGTTATTTCTCACCTTTATTTTGTTGCCTCTCTCTCCTATTGAATAGTAGTTTAGACCCCGTGTAATACACACGGGGTCAAAAATATCAATAAAAAATTTCTCAAATTTTATTTATGTATTTTACAGGTGTAAAATGTATTACTATACATATACCAAGGATAGAAAACGAAATTCAAAATATGTAAAAAAATAAAATATAATTGGGTTTTGAAAATACGTCAATTACTATTTAATGTAATTTGACTTTCATTTACTATTTGATTGAAAATAAAAGTTACATAATTAGATTTCAAAGTTTTTTATAATAAATGATAATTTAAAATAAATGTGTTTTATTAGTATGATTAGTAATTTATTAAAAGATATGAGTGCATTTAATAAGAGAGGGAGACGAGAAAGGAATTTTGATATTGAATATGGTGGCGACACGTGACACACAATAACCTTTATTTATTATATAGTATAGATTAATTTTTCTGTTTCTCTCTCCTATTAAATAATAATATTAAATAATAATCTTTATATCAATAAATAAAATTCTATGAACACGTGTCACTTTCTGGTTCATCTATATCAATTTTTCCCGTCTCTCTCATATTGAATAATGATATTAAAAGAATTTATTTTTAGATTTTTAATATAAATCTAATTACGGATACTTATTATTTTATTATAAATAGTTCAACCGATGTAATATACCGGTTAATTCAACCCGTGTATTACACGAGTTTTTAAAAATATAAATTTTTTATTACTAAAATACACGGGTTTATAAAAATATAAATTTTTTATTACTAAATATATAACATTTTATTTATTCAACCTGTGTAATACACGGGATTTTAACCTGGTATAAATATAAATTTTAATATAACGTTTCATTAAATATTTAAAAAAGTTGATATTAAAGTTTAACTTTATTGTTTCCAAAATACCTTTTATGTTTTAACAATACTTTGAAACCAAAATTCAAATAGATTTTTTATATTCATAATCCCCCGTTGTAACAATTTTGATGGTTCCGACCACCGGCACCGGCACCAATTCCACATTGTAAAGGTAATACGCCAATTGAAAATCCATTGGTTTCCGGAAGAATTCGTGATTCACATTTCATTCAATTATCTATTCATTTTCGAAATTGTTTGATATTATCTGTAGCAGTTGATATATATTAGGTTAAATTAGAATAGAAAATTAACGAATGGAGGATTCTGGAAGGAAAACTGTTAACATAGCGGTTGAATTGGTGAGAAAGCATGTTAGCATTGCTTCTAGGCATTCATTGTTGGTGTGTGTGGTGTTTGTTATGATTTGGTTAAATCGATCGTTTCCGGTGTTGTTTTCTTTCTTGATTTGTGCTTCTCCTGTAATTGCATCTACTTTAGTGCTGCTTGGAACTTTGTTGTTTTATGGTCATGCAAATGCACCAGAAATTCAAAATCAGATTCATAACCTAGAAATTAGGGCTATGGGAAACACTGAAATTGGTGAGGGAAGAAGTTATCTTGTTAATAACATGAATATGAGTGATAATCATAAATTTGGAAGCTGGATTAAGAATTGTCAGAAGTTGAAACAAGAAGCAAAGGGTGAATTTGAGTCTTCTGAGACTGGAAATAATAAGTTGAAAAGTAGAGATGGAAATAAAGGATGGGAAACAGGATCTGATCTTGGTGAAAGTTCATCTCCAAGTGCTTCAATGGCTGATATTAATTCAATGCTTGATGAGCTTCATCCCCTGTCAGGATCAGAAGTTCCTTTCCCGCATGTTAGCACAGACGCTGCTTCGGATCATTCTCTTGAATCAGGTGATTATGATCATGATGATGATTATGATGATCAGGACGGTATACACGTTAAATATGATGGTGAGGAAAGTGTTATTACATGGACAACAGATGACCAAAGGAATCTCATGAATTTGGGGACATCAGAGCTGGAAAGAAACCATTTTTTGGAGAATCTTGTTGCTAGGAAAAAAGCACTAAGAAACTTGAGAATGTTGGCTGAGAAAAATATGGTAAATATAAGTCCCGATCTTCATTTTAATGCCCCTCACATTTCAACTGCTAGAAAAAATCATTTTGATCTTCCTTTTCATATACATGAAAACAATCTCGGGTTTGCTCACTCTGTTATGATTCCTAGAAGTAACCCTTTTGATCTTCATCCTGACCCAAGTGGACAGAAACCCGATCAAGTGGGGCCCATTTTTCAATCAGATTCCATACCTTTCCAAACAAACGAACTATTGGGACCTCGCCGCAAGAGTTTTGATTTCGGTTCCTCATCTTTAGGACCATACTCTATACCTGAACGAATTTCGTCTGATCCAAAATCAACTGGTTCACATCATACTTCTGATATAAGTGAGTATATAATTCAAAGAAGCCAGTTTTCTGAAGATAATGGCACTGTGAAGCCTCATCAGGTTGCACAAGGAGATGACAGAATCAATGAGGTTGATATAAGTGGTGAGAATACAGGTATACAAAAGGGAATTCATTGTTTTTGGAAATTGATAATATAATCTCTTTCTTAGGAGCTCATGAGACATAAAATTGATTTAATATCCAGGTTATGAAGAGAAAACCAGCAGTAAATCAAGCTCATCATCTTTTTTTGATGTAACTGATGACATATATGATGGTGATGATGATAATGAGGAAGAAGAGTATAGATCCGTAGACAGCCCAATGGCACAGGATTCAAAAGAGCTGCAGGTAATTTCAAAGTTAATCTCTCATTAACTATCTAATGATTCTCACTAAATCCTCTTATATTATCCAAAATAATTACTGAAAGTGTTGATGGAAATTGATGATACATTGATGGGTACTTAGATTCATGTTCTTCGGTAAATGTTTGAGAATGTATACATAAACATAGTCATGTAGCACTGATGTGTACCATTAGGAGTATATCATACAGTTAACCCCACTTAACCTTACTATATAGGAATTATGTCAATTTGCAACTTAATTAGCACAAAGTTTTAGTGCAAAAAAGTATGAAGTTTTAGAAAGCATTATAGGAAAAAAAATAAAAAAGTTCAGGAAAGTTGAAACATTTTCTCATGCAATATTACTGATTGTGTGATGTTCTATCTCATACATGATAGATGTGTTAAGTCATTATTTACACAGTAATTTTTATCGCATTCAGTGGATCATTAGCACATGGGGCTCACACTTGTGTTCTACTGTAGGATGTTTTCACTAAGATATTGTTGGTTTGACTTATGTAGTAAGTATTTTCAGCCTTTTTACATTCTTGAAGGTCAAAGTGCAAAAAATATGCCATTGTTACTTGTTTACAATGTATCACGCGATCTCAATTAGATTAGTTGATATATATTATATAAATCCGGTCAGTGTTTGTAGCCAATTTTGGCTTAAACCATAAGATTTATGTCATGCAACACCATGTCAATAATTAAGGTGCATTTGGACTTGAACAATTATTTTTGAAAGTGTGAATCCTAAATGTTAACTTTGAAAGTATGAATCATTGCAAACTGGCTCAAAGTATGTACCATTTCTATTCAAATTGCCCTTAAATATATTAACTATAATTATATTAGATAAAATGTATGCATATTAGAATTAAGAATCTGATGCTACATTATTTCTCATCCTATAGTCTTAACTAGAGGTGATAAAGCAGGCGGGTCGGGTAAGGTCTAATCCTGCGCCTTCAACACTATTTTGTCTTTTGTCTTCTATTTATAAGTATATTTATCCGTTTCTTATACATCTAATTTCTACTTTATCCGTTTGACACGTTAGCAATAAAATACAATCTAAAGTTGACCTTTTGTAAGCGGGTCAAAAGCGTCACCTCTAGATTAGGAGAAAGTACACGACCAACGTTCACACAGGGTTGTAGGTAACAAATAACTGAAATAACAGATGATTTTCAGATCGAGAATTCCAGTGTTGGTTATTCTGTAACTGGCAACACCGATGGTGGATTGCCCCAAAGGCTAAAATCATGGTTAACTGGATGGAAGGCGTGAAGGTATAGTTTGAGCTCCCACTTTTTTTACTTTATACTTATTCTTTCTAGAGTAAGTTATGAAAAGATAGGTTCTGTGGATAACGTTTTTACTTTTTACCCTTGTCGAATTTTATTATGGAGAATCGCTAGAACTTATAAACCAGAATGATGTCATTCTTAAATTCATTACATTTGCTACTAGTAATGTGTGATTCGCTAGTGGTTTCAATGTCAAACGACCTGTTTCAATCCACATTTCAACCTGAGCCCATTTTGGTGAGAACCCGTTTGACCTAAACCAAAACGATTAAAAAAATAACATGTTTTGATCAATCCCGTTTTGACCGTTACCCATCCCACTCGTTTTGCTAGGCTTATGCATTTGGAATGACTATTAACTGCTTATATGACTATGATTGTTTGATTACGATTTTTCAAATTGTTATAATCAGTTAAAAACTTAAAATATCAAACACCCCTGGGACATTTCTAAGTCTTTGGATAGATTTGATTCCATTAGTCACATTCCTTTGTAAGTTTGCAGTGTCCTTGTTTTTTTTACTTTGTGTTTAGTCTTTCCCCGACTAAAAATCAGATTTATTCTAAGCATCGTGCGAGCTTAATTATGTAATTAACCACGTTAATGTCATCGTATGACCCCATTGAGTTACTTCGATTTAAATTCTTTAACGAATGGGTCGGTTGTTTGCTATAGAGTTTGTTCCGGTGGCAACGAGCCGGGCACATGTACTAGTTTGTTTTAAAAGTTAATATATAGAGAGAATTTTGTTATAATATTTATCAGTACATGTGGTCACACGACTTCTTTTTGATGTCAATAAAAATATGAACATATTAAAAATATAGGTATTCGTATTTCATACTCTACATACTACAATCATTACCAAGGATGTCTCAAATATCAATTTTGCCACAGTCGATACATCATCAAACCGCAGAATGACTACACCAAGAACAATGAGATTAAAGATATAACAACAGAAGAACCACCATCAGTGCCATCGTGAATGCCCGCAGAAGGTCTAGGCAAATTAATCAAGTCAACATTGAATTCACAAGTAAACGCGTCTACACATCTTTGAGTAGAAGACGCATCAATGTAAAGATAAATGACATGTGCTTAAATTAAACTTAAAACGACTACTTTTCTTTTACAAAGCTTATAAACATATCTTTTGTGAAATAATTCAAGGTTTATAAAAGATTGGCTTAACGAGGAAATGACTTAAAAACCCAGATTTCATAATGAACACTAAACAAGTTTTTAAAAATCCAAATAGTTCTATAAAAATGATTTTTTTATAAAAAAAATAAATCAAATATTATGAGATATTGTTATAAAATTAGAGTATATAAAGATGAAATCTTATACAAAGTGGAATTCTTTCACATATCTTCAACTCATATTTGTGTAAGAGTTAATTGTTATGTTCAAATGTGACTATGTAGATTAATGATGACTTAAATATTTATACTTCAATTATGGGTGCTTTCTCTGTGGAAAAAAAACTATTTGAGTGTCATAATCAGGGTTTATATTCTCTAATTTTATTTATTTTATTTCTACTACGATAAATTTTATGTTTTCATGATTTTTGAACAATGAGATTTACATTTAACGATTATTCTTGGTGTTTGATTTGTTTTGAGTATTCAAACAAACCCTTCGACTATGATGTGTGCTCAATTTCATACATATTGGGCCAACATTAACCATATATGTATATGGGTATGTGTGGTACCATTTTCATTTCAAAATCATGTCCAAAGTGTTTGAAAATACTCCCCCAAAAAATTTGGTAAAGCTTTCGTGTTTTATAAAATGTTAATCCTTAATCAAATGGTTTGGGAAAATGCTTACAAAACTCATAAAACAATCCAATTTAAAAAAAAAAAAACAATGTGCGGTTAAAATATGGTTGATTCGAGGTTAGGCCGTGAGTAAACGATCGTGGATACTATGAACACTAAATATAGAGACTTCTAAGTCTTCTTCAACTAATCTCAATTCCTTGAACACTTTGCACATTAGAATAATAGAATAGAAATCATAGATTTAACAAGAGAAGAAGAGTGAAGGACAAGAGTTAAGCGTTATTTAGGTAATGTCCTTTCCACACTTATTTTATAACTTATGAGTGGTCACCCCTACCAACATATGAGATTTTACAAAGTGTTCTCTATCTTGACTAGATAGACTTGTAAAAGGTGATATGTACAGTAGTGAAACAAGAAGATGTGACGAGCATAGATAAGTTCTTAATATCGTTGATCATTTGGTGCAATGGTAGCCCCAAGACTTTTTATAATGGATTGGGTTCGAATCCTGGCAACAGCAAAAAATGGGTGCTGCCCTAGATGTTCTAGGTGTTGTCCGGGGAAACCCAATTATCCTAGAATATCTAGCGTTGTCGTTAAAAAAAAAGATAAGTTCTTAATAAAGACATACTGTTAATAAAAGACGAAGGATTAGACTTAAGGTGGATTAGTAAGCGTCCATCCAACCACTGTAAGTCATTGTGTATATTTCCTCTAACTTATATTTGTTCACTAGGTTAGAAACCCGTGTATTACACGGGTTAAATAAATACAATGTTATACACTTAGTAATAAAAATTTACATATTACATAGTTTTTAATACAAATATTTGAAACGTTATATAGTTATTTTTTAAAAATATTTTATAAAAAGAATGAAAGAAATGTTTAATTTCTAAAAATGTTTTATGAACAACCCTATTTTTTAAAATGAATTTTTTTTATAAAAATAATTACAGAAATCATTATTATTTAGTAGGAGAGAAAAACGAAAAACAAAAAATTATAAAAAGCAATTAAAGAAAAATCTATGTAATTAACAGGAGATAAGCGGGAAAAAATGATGAGGATGCATAGAAGAGTGACAAGTGTCCACTAAAACCTTTATCTATACTACTATATAATAGGGATTGCAAGGATGTAGATGTAATTTCCTAAAAAAATTAAGACACCTTGTACATTTTTTGTTAGATGGTGTACATATTGGTAATGTCATATAAGTGTACAATTACCTTCTAACCTCTCTCCATAATTTTACAATTAAACACTCAATAATTATTATTTAACCACGTTAAAGGCCAACTCAACCATCACATTAAAACCCTATTAAAACTTTATTTGAAAAATGAGTTGTATTTTTCTTTTATAATTTTTAAAATATAATATTTAACAAATTTTCGATTGTACCATTATGACGTACCTATTTTTCCCTACGTGTCGACATAAATCTTATTCAAAATCGAGCTTTCGTTATAATGTACAAGTCGTTGAAGCACGAACTTACAGGCCATTGAAGCTTAGGGATTTCCCGTTTCCACGTGCTATTTTAATCAGTGTTTCGATGTTTCTTTTTTTTCGTAGTAAATAGCAATGTATAGGTTCTAGAA
Organism: Smallanthus sonchifolius; assembly: GCA_023525975.1. NCBI lineage: Eukaryota > Viridiplantae > Streptophyta > Magnoliopsida > Asterales > Asteraceae > Smallanthus > Smallanthus sonchifolius. Next base: position 61,788,414 of record CM042038.1, read on the forward strand.
ACCGAACCTTATAAATTTTAAAACTTAACAGGTATTGATTGAATAATATCGGTACTGTCGTAGGTACTATCGGAACCGGTATCATTATTTGTTGTTTCGATTGATGTTAAACACATTTCTATATCATTTTGGGTATGTAACTAATTTATTTTTCACGTTCTCTCTTTCGTTTGTTATATCGTGTGTCGGTTCCAAGCGGTTACTGTAACGAACCGAACCGACATCAATCAAATTCTCGCCGCGTAGCGCGAGGAGCCCACTAGTTTATTATATAGCATAGATAGATTATTGTCTTGAGACAAACTTATTAACACGTAAAGAGTTTTTAAAAGTGGTAAATAATTTAAAATTAACGTACGAATTATCTTTAGGTTCTTATAATATATTAAAAAGTGGGTCTTACAATTTTGAGGAATATTTTTTATGTTAGATTTGTGCTCACGTCTTAAATTTGTTAATGCAAGGTCGTCTAGCTAAAATTCATTGTTGCCTATAAGAAGTTAGACATTGTGTTAAGAATATGAGGAAGTCTCCTCGTCAACTTTATAATTTCGGTGAAATAATGATCATTCTAGGTATTCACACACATTGGTCTTTATGTTTTTTTTTTCCGAAGAGCAAATTTTATTAAGCAGAAAAGGTACCCTTCACAATAGCATGGAGAAACCAACCAAAACAAGAAAGAACAATGATGACATAATTACAAAAATTTTAAACTAACCCAATCCTTTCAAAGAAAGTTCTTGAGATTGGACCTATTTTTAAACCACAAAAGCCTAGAGACATTATATCCTCTATAATGCATTCCACTTTAGCCGGTTTATAATTGGTCTTTATGTATTGATGTGAAAATTAGGTAGAGCTCAACACACCACATGTTTGAATTAACTATTTAATTCAAATTTATGTTTTAGGGTTATGTGCTGAGAGTAAAAGTTTGAAGGGTCTTAGTAGACTTTGAGTGGACCGAGCCAAAAAAAAGTGTAAAAGGTACTTCAAGTATATTTAGATTCTACTAATCTATTTTTCCACGTACACCGTATCCAACACTATGAGGGTGTTTGGAAGTGTGGTGGGAAAATGCTTATAATAAGTCAATAAGCACTTTCCCACCACACTCCTAAACACCCTCTGCATATGTTTCTTGATGAAAATTTTATAAGTGAAAAGACAGATACGTAACACTTGTGTGTAACATGATATTTCGGGAAGAGCATGAGTGTGTTGATGAATACACAGTTTGAGAAGTATCAGAGAATTAGGATGCTTATGTTAATTGCGTGGATCCAAAGTTTACACTGGTTTTGCTTTATTCTGCTTTTGGGAGGTGCTATACAGTGTATAAGCTTATTATTCCGGGTTACATAGATGACTAATAAGTTGAAGCCCTTCTATGAAAAATATCCCAAGGCATTTGTGGTGGATAGGGCTACCATGAGCAGCTCAAGTATCATAACGTCAACTGCTTGCTTGACAAAAAGATCAGTTTTTTTTTTCTCAAATCTAAACTGATTATACATACATAATTATATGAACTTGAGATGTATTTGGAAGAACCTACTTGTATAGTAGTAAAAATGTTGAATTTAATCTGTTTGAGGTGGAGTCAAATTTGTAACAAGTTCCCCATGTTAAGCAAGTTTCTCAATTTAAGCAAGTTGGTTGCGACCTATTTTGCATTCTAATCGTGTATGTTAGTTAGAAATTGTCTTTAAGAGCATCCGGTATGGGATGAAAAACAACGGCGTGATCCGATGTGGAAGAGGCTTCACGACGTGATGTTCATGCGAACACCGCACCCTCAAATTTTTTTTCACGTCGTGTTCATGGAGCGTGATTTTTTTCACGGCGTGTACATGGCTCTTTGATTTGGAAGTAGCCGTTGAGGCTCTTTTTGTGACCGTTGACCATGGGCTTTGGGAGAACATAGGTGAGGCTTCAATAGCATAAGTGAAAAAGATGACTGGATATCTATGGGTTAAAGAAAAATGAAAAAGATGACTACTTTTGTTTAATTATTTATTAGCTTCTTGTCTAGGTTGATTTGATAAAGTTGGCAGAGAAAGTTGAGGGTCAAGATCTATCACTTCAACCGTCAAAAGTAAAAGTAAATTTATATTATATCAAACCTTTTTAGTTTTTGGTTTGCTTATTTAGTCATGTAAGTGGTGTGTGTGTTAAATTAAAAATGATGTTTGCTTTTATATATAGATTAATGTATTTATATTTTTATTAATTCAATATTATTTAAATAAAAATTAAAAAATAAATATTTAATTATCACACCACCATAATCACTTGGATATACCCTTTGCCAAGTGATAGATGCTATGATAATAAGGTAGTAATGTGCCACCACGTGGCGTGCACTTTATTGTCACACCACACCACAATCATATGGGTATACCCATTGCTCTAACGTTGGAGGTCGCATATAGGATAACTATCAACGCTCTCTAAAAAGAGATGGTGGAACCCTTGTCTGTGGAGGTGATTGGGTAAAAAACCAACCATACAAACATCATAATTAAGCACATATTATCATATTTTTTATTCGTTTATACTCTAAAATGACTATTAACTTTAGTGGTGATTTTAGTGGCATCATGTTCATTTTGGTTTAGTTGGATTCACATAAACCAAAACATGAATGAGAATAAACATGGTTACGAGCTAAGAGGTGTGGAGTACACGCTTATACAAAACTATTCTCATCTTTTGCACCTTCAAACCCGGTGGTTCAAAGGGGTGAATCCCCGGGGTTCCAATGGGGCATCACCTCTTTGGCGGGGTCTGAGGCAACGCCCTAGCAAGGTCCAAAGGGTAGCTAATTTAATAATTTAGTCCATCAATGACAATTGCGAGCAGAGCAGTTGCCACTAAGTTATTGTTGACACATCAACAGTAACTAAGTTAATGCTATGGAAGTTACAGCTGATGTTACTTAATTGCTGCCAATGGTTAACTACCAACTAACTGACTCTTTCACAAAGAGTTGTGACGCTTCAACGAAAGCTATGATGGTTCCCTAACTATAAAAGAAACGTCTCTAGTCTAGTCATGCTACATTGTTTTTCATAATAGAACTGCATATTCATTCTTGTTTTCTATGTGAATCATCCGATTGAATTTTTGAGAGAACCACAATTTAATGTGAAAATGATCTCATCACGATTCATAGAGATAGGTGTTTATGAATTTTGATAACTACACACCTAGATTATGCACTCTCCATGGGTTAAGTCTTATGCACACACTTTTGTGTTATTTTTTAAGTATTAAGAGTTGGTATAATTTATGACTTGCTTAATTTAAAGCTCTTATTTTTTAATTTGTATGCCTTTTTCTTAAACTATTGTTAACTTGTTATTTAACATATGTGTATTTTTTTTTGTATAATACAAGACATGTAATTTGTTGTTGAAAGTGTAATTTTAGTAAATTGTTGTACACTGATAATTTTTTATTTTTAACTAGGTTATATACCCATGTATTATATTGTGTTGTTTAATAAAAAAATAAAAAGTACAATAATGTGTAAAAAATTTAAAAGAATGTATAAAACAAAAAATAAAATTCTTTGTTTCCTTAATTAAGTAATAATTAGAATTCAAAATTTTATATTGTTTTTTTTAAAATAAAATCATTAACATAATTAAATTTCAAAACTCAAACTTACTTAAAATAGAAGATTTTGGTGAGAACAATATGGTGATGACACGTGACATTTTTGGAATTGTTTATTAGAATAAGGATTACCTTTCACGAAAATGAGTTAACTCTTCAAGCCACAAATCCACTCGAGTCAAATTTGAGTTGAATACAAGTGAGACTTCAAACTCGAATTGAGTTTAAGCTAACACGACTCATATCATTACATGTTCAAGTTTGAAATGTTGGTGGCTTAAGTTGTTCAAATTGATCCACTTGAACTTTTGCATTGAACAATCGTTAGTGGTAGGTATTATCACGGTCCGTAAATGGGATATATTTATAGTGGTCTAATTAATAAAAAAACTGATTTTTTTATTTTGCCGTTGCACAACGGCATTATTTACAAAAAAAAATGTCGTTAACTTGGACTACTCTCCCTCTCTTTCCCGTGAGAAATCTCACACCTCACCCTCACCACCCCTCACGAAAACGAGGGGGCGGTGTGCCATAGCCCTCACGGTGTGAACCATGCTTACGGAAGACCTTCACGAGAGGTATACCACATGATCTTAGTGGTTTTTAGGTCGAACGTGAGTTAAATCATAGGTAATGATTTTTAATTTATACAAACTGAAATCAAACCGTTGAAGATTGTATTCGAACAAAAATAAACAAGTTTTACTCGTTGGTTTCACGATTACCAACTAAACACTTCTAACATAGTTGCTTATATTAGAGTAAACTGTAGTTTGCACCCCTGTGAAATATGCCCGCTGACACTTTGCAACCCTCTTTTAAAAGAAGTGCAATTTGCACCCCTGTGGTATGGTTTCTCTCTCTCTTTGCACATCTGTCGTTATCTTTTCCGTTAATTGTTTAACTCCGTTAAGGGTATTATTGTTATCACACCAAAAAATAAAACTCTATAGCAAGGTGAGCCACTATGGTTTTATGCATATATCAATTTGCACCCTTCTCCCCTCAATTTGTTCCTACCGCCGCCCGATTCCCTTTTCCGTCCGCCAACGACGCCACCGCCGCCGTCGTCTAAATCGACAGCCAAACATGAACACCTCGCTTCTTGATGTCCATATCGATACACATTGGATCAAAGGTAACGATTTTGTACCTGAAATTCGATCCCAAAACTTTTTAAAAATTGATTGTTTTTGCAGCCGGAATCAGGGTTAGCCGGTCGCTAACCCAAGCGGATGATCGGACCACATGGCGGCTGATAGTGCATTTCAAGATCAGGGTCTTATTCTTTAATAATCTGAACTGTTCGTTCAGATATGAAAGGATCGAAGAGGTCGCCGGAAAAGAAGAAGGTGCTGTCGGTCTTGGTCGGAGATGAAGGACAAAGTCAGAGACGCTGTCGGTCTTATTTTTTGGTCTGTTACCCGGCGTCGACGGCCATTCCCGTGTAGTTAGGGTTTTTTGGTTGGTTAGTTGTTAGGGTTTGGTTGGTCAGAAGTGGTGGAAATGGCGTCTTCGGCTATTCATGTGACACCTGACATTTCTAAAACATCATTGTACACGATTTAAACGTGTTACATTAACATGTTTCCCGAACCATTTGAAAATATAAACTTGAACGTCTTTTCTATAAAGTTCGTTAGCACATCTAAACTACATGAATATATATATACACACACATACAAGCGTCCCACACGATACGAATGTTGGTGATTAATTCAAAATAACCATTACGACGATTAGAAGTCCGAAATATATGTACGATATATGTTGCAAAACAAATAATTATAATGTTCGTGAACACTCGTAGGAATTTATGACGAGCCTCTTATAGACGTTATCACGGGTCGTCATAATTAAATATTAAATATATATATATACATACAAGCATCTAGCCGTACATATATACGTGTACGATCTTAAACTAATCATTAACTAGTATTAATATGATGTTTAGGATCCTACGAGAGATTAGATCATCTTACGATTTAAACCACCTAATGATCTAAATATCTCCTACACTAACACAATTAACCATTCACCAAACCCAACCCATCCACTTTTGGCCTTTCACGGCCGTATATCCCAAAAAGGGACCACCCCACATAAACTCTTAATATACTATACCACCTTCACACTCCATGAATCAGGACTTGAAATCATTTTATCTAAACTAATCCACAACCTATCTCCTTCTTTTCTTCTTGTCATGGCAACATCAATAACCACAACACCATCATATTTCTTGATCCAACACTTCACTCCACCATCTTGTCCTCATGATTATGGTACTTGTTCAATCATGACACTCAAGCTTCAAATATATATATTACTAAATCCACCACAAAATTTCAAAATCTCTAGCTCATCTCTTTCTCTCTCGGTCCACTATAAACACACACATTTTTGTTACGCAAGCCTTGCACTAGAAATCAAGAATAATTCATTCCCATTTGATGTTTGAAGGAGCCTACAAGAGTTGATCCAAGGAGATCTAGCTTTCATTTTCCAAAACCGACACCGTTTCCTTTTGTGGGGGTATACCATTTTACAAACTCTTCTTTTTCTCTACATTCTAGTTCAAAGTGCAAAGGTTCACCTAAAATGATGAGTTTTCATAAAAATCTCTAAACAAAATGATCTAACATGGAGCTTTGACTTGTTAGAGTTTACTACATGTAATATATGTGTGTAGTATGTTGTTTGCATGTATGTATATAGGCATATGTTCTTGATTCATGAAACGAATGATAGATCATGAAAGATTATAAATATTATTAGAACTTGACAATATTGATATTAACTATAGCTTGTGATCATTGAACGGAGGTGTATTTAGTATATTGATACTAGATCAAAAATATGTGAAACAACAAGTATGTCTACATGTATGAAAACATATATGTTTACAACCCCCTAAATAATTGTATGTTCATAGATGTATATATGACTTAAAAACCTCGCTAGGATTTGATATAAATAAATATGTTATAACATGTTGGAGATATTCATCATTTAAAAGAATACAAGTAATATTGGTACGTAGCACTAGCACGCGTGAAAATAATACCATATATAGAAACCGAAGTTGTTAAAATGATTTATAAAAGTAACAGTTTTGTAACTCTAAAATATATTTGATGATAATTAATAATGTACTCATAATGGGGACGTTTTGAAAAGAATCAAGACTTAGGAATATTATTTTTACAAATTCGAACGATATAAAAACCTAAGTATTTATTTTAATCAATATACTCTTTAAAAAGTATTATTTCGACTAAGTTAAATCGTTAAGTAATAAACTTAGAGGTTGGAAGAAACATGATACGAGTGTATTGATAAACTTTATGCGACACTTGTTGAATCGAATCTTGGTGAGTATATATATATATAATTATCGAGAATAATTATTTGAACATCTTAATTTGTCGGCTTTAAACCACTTTTAACACAAAGTTCAAATATAATAATTCACTTGTATCAACAACGATAACTACTAACGATTTGTAATTCAAAACATCTTTTTCTAAAAACGAACACGTCCTTTACCGGACTTACGAAGATGGGTGAACAATTTGCACTTAAGACAATAGGTCTTAACACTTATATACCCTTGTGTTTAGGGTACGAGCAGTCGAGTTTGATTAAGAACAGTTATCGTTTGCTAACCCATCTCGGACACCAGGTGAGTTCACGACCCTTTTTTTTGCCTTTTAATGTTTTGTAAACTACGGGGGAGAAACATACTTATATATCATGTTTACGTTATTGTTTAACACATTTGGAAACATTGTTGTTTCATACACTTGAGAAAACATTACAAATATTTTTATATGATAACAAGAAAACAAGACACTAACAATATTTTGTACATGAGGAGAGCTCTTAAAGTCCCTTGAACATCATCAACATTTGTAACCATTAGTGATGGACTTAGCCTAGGATTCTATGAATAGTACTATTGGGGGTGACGCCCCCGGTCATGGTTAGTCGCGCTAACCGGGACCTGAAGGGTCAAATGACTGCATATTGTCCTGTTCCGTTCTCGTGGTAAAGCGAGGGAGGGGTATTCACCAGTTAGGTTTGGTTACGGTCTAATGTATAAACATATTATTTGTAAGCCTAGCTAGCCTATGAATGGATCAACCTTACTTGTTTTGTTTATCATATGCGCTTGGGATTATTTGTTTACAAGGAAAACTACTTATTTTTATGACGGTTAAGTCATATATATGTTTTCGGTGAAAACTACTTATTTTATGACGGTAAAGTCATATACATGTTTTCGAGGAAAACTACTTATTTTATGACGGTAAAGTCATGTACATGTTTTCGGGGAAAACTACTTATTTTTATGACGTTTAAGTCATGTATATGTTTTCGGTGAAAACTACTTATTTTATGACGGTAAAGTCATGTACATGTTTTCGGGGGAAAACTACTTATTTTATGACGGTAAGGTCATGTACATGTTTTCGGGGAAAACTACTTGCATTAAAATAACTAACTCTGTGAACTCACCAACCTTTGTGTTGACACTTTCAAGTATGTTTCTCAGGTAACCCTTAGCCATGGCGCGGTTGGAATATGATAGCTATGTTGGATCAATTCCTAGTAACTAGAAGGGCATAGATTATCAAGTCTCAAGTCTATCGTTGATCTAGAAGAACTTAGATCTTTGTATTACTTAGTATTAGTAATTGTATATGTACTCAAGTCTTAATAATCAATATTACAGCTTCCGCTATTGTGTAATGAACCAATCGTTGCAACATTTATTTATTTATTAAATAAATAAATTTGGGGGTGTGACAATTCAAGTTATATCGGAAAATGTAAATACTTTGCAAATAATATATTTACCTTGTTATTTCGTTGTTTGTTGAAAATTTTCGTTGGAAATGGTTAATCGGATGTATATTTCATTTGATTTGTTCACCAGAGAAGAAGAAGGTGTTCACCGGAGAAGAAGAAGGTGTTCACCGGAGAAGAAGAAGGTAAATATGGGGTGAGGTCAGGGGCATAATTGTCTTTTCATTAGAAAAGATAACGACAAGGGTGAAAAGAGAGAGAGAAACTATACCATAGGGATGCAAATTGCACTTGTTTTAAAAGAGGGTTGCAAAGTGTCAGCGGGCATATACCACAAGGGTTCAAATTGCAGTTTACTCTAAATATTATTTCCAAAAGAATGCATTGTCACATCCAAATTTGTATGTATAAAGATATCATGCCTAGTTTGATCAATTTTATGATCACCACCCCTTATTTTTAATTGTAAAAGCAAGTTTTAGTAACTATAGATGAAATTCTATTTATCGGTGTATTTAGCTAGTACGTAGGAGGGTGTTCCTGCGTACTTAGCAAGTACACCACCTTGTTCCTGCGTACTTAGACAAGTACGCAAGGCTTTTTCCGTGCATACTTAGCCCCAAGTACGCATGTAGTGATGTTACCCCTATAAATAGAAGGTGAGGCCTTCATCTGTGTTGATTCTCTTGTCTTTATGTTCATGGTTTTTTCTATCTTGTTTCTTTTTTCTCACACAAATCATTGAACAAATCTGTAATACGGGATGACTTATTTGTAATGGATTACGTATCGTTTCTGTGTTGATTCTCTTGTCTTTATGTTCGTGGTTTTCACTGTCTTGTTTCTTTGTTCTCACACAAATCATTAAACAAATCTATAATACGGGATGACTTCTTTGTAATGGATTACGTATCGTTTCTGTGTTGATTCTTTTGTCTTTATGTTCGTGGTTTTCTCTGTCTTGTTTCTTTGTTCTCACACAAATCATTGAACAACTCTTTGTTTACAAGGGTAATGGAATTTCAACTAGTGTTGAAACTCCAGGATAACTCTTGAGTTGCTTATTCTATTTTTGTATTTTTCTATTTTAAGATGCTAGAATCCATGACAAGCCTACTAGAACGTTGATTATGCAATAACTCCTCACTACTCACAATGCTCACTCAACTCTAGGGTTATATATGTATGGATAATGTAAGTGAAGTGGAACACTCAAGTTCGAATCGAATTATGCAATGGTCATAAGCTTGTATGCAAATCAAGTCTCCACCAACTAACTAAGTAGTATGCATGAATCAAGAGGACTTTAAAGGGTTGTAATGTGGCTAAAGTAAAACTAAAGGTGAAAATGAAAATATTTTTGGATTTTTAGGGATTTGTATGGGGTTTGGAGGGCTGCAGCTATCGCGAAACACTCAGCTACGACCTCATAGCTTAAAACGGAAATTGCTAAAAGGTTTCCCCTACAGTACTCAGATTATGAGGGTATAACTAATCTAAGGGCTCGTTTATGGTCAGATTGCCAAGACCAAGATCTCTCATCAAATTCAACACATCCCTTGTTGCGTAATATACATCGCTGCCTTTTCGTATGGTTCCTTTGGTTCGAAGCCTAACAACACCTACTTCAATCAGATATGTGTATTCACTTTGGGCTTGAGTTTGATTCTTGCTACACTTTCCATCGTGGCTCTAGTTGCCACACTTTCTACATTTACCGTATCTTTTGGCTCTTCTTTTGACGGCACTTTTTGACAAGCCGCAGAATGGTGGCAATTGTTCTTTTCTTGCGCCACCATTTTCTTACATCACTGGTTGCTTGAAAAATCTTTTCTCGGAGTTATGTTGGTAATTCAGGCTTTGCGAAATGAAGGCAGGAAAGCAAATTGAAATCAAAGGAATGCATGTCCAGTTCTTTAAGGTCTCCCGGTAAAAGACCAACTTTTTTTTTAAAGACACAAGACACTTTTTCAATACTCCTCTTTCCTCAATTTCTTTGAAATAATATTTCCTTGAATTTTCCTGCAGATAGTTCGGATAATTTCCTAATTCATCCACCATTTGTATATTCCAATTCTTTTGAGTAGGACAAATTCTTTCCAAAGTTGTCTCGATGATAATGAACTTGAAATGATAACATAGGATAATTTTCCCATTTTGAAGACAGTTAGCCAATAACCGGTGTTTGCGATAAGATGGTTGGGTGATAAGTATGAGTTTTTAGAAAAGAAAAGGCTAAGGCTCAGAGGGCTATCTAGGTGGATGATATTTTTGTGATTTTTGGGTAATATGGATAGTAAAGTCCTAGGTGCCTCCATCATTTTCATCCTTCCACTAGTTTATGGTCATGATATGTATAAGTCATACAAGTTCTAATTATGCATAGAATTCAATCGAATAAACACTCAATATACCAAACGAAAGAGCATGCAAAAACAATTATAATAATGATCGTGAAAAGGCTCAGATTTTTCTCATATGGAAACGGATGGGATAAGGTTTAGTGATTTGTTATGCATAATTTCTGTTTGTTTCTACTTGCCATGTCTTCATTTTATTTAATTAGGTTCAAACTCCAAGAGCTTTTGATTTAAAGGGTTTAATTTTATTTTGAAAATTTTTCGGGTTTTGCAAAATGTAAGTTTTTGTAATGTTTTAGTTAAATGTGTAGAAAATCACAAGTTAAATTTTACTGCTTTGAGGTTAACAGTCCTGAATCTCTAATTCCCCACCCCACACTTAAAACTGCGCATTGCCCTCAATGTACAAATGCATGTAATGGAATGCTATGCAGATTTTTAAATGCATGGAGTTTTAAGGGAAAAGAAACTGGTACTCCCCCGGTCAATTCGGTGTATAACCTAAGGCCAAAACTTATTTTTGCTGTTGGGGAGTGCCCCATTAGCTACTTGTCAACATGTTGCTTCAAAGACTTCATCTAATTTCTCAGAAATTTGATGTGGTTTCCGGCTCCAGGCTCGTAGAGTTGGAGTGTAACTCCTCAAAGTAGAGAGATGATCTGGTGATGTGATTCTACCTGAAACATAAAGAAAAACATAAAAACGAACAAGGAAAATAAAAGATAGTAGTTAAGCTACTAAAGTCCTAGCATCGAGAAGGCATACCTGGGGGCTGAAGTATTTAAAACTTAGATTTGGAGAAACCAAACCTGAGGTCCATGCTTTCTGCCGTATGCACCAACTTCACAATTTATTCAAGATCTCCGGGTTGCCTCCCGAAAGTGCTACGTTTATTTAAGGGTCTTTAGCCCGACCCGTACGTGCTGCATTAGTCTTTCTTCAGGTGGGGGAAAACAACCTCCCCTGTGTTTCCTATTTCTTCATTCAGCTTTGGTAGTTTATCAAAGTACTCATCAATCCAATTAGTGTTATCCAGATCCTTGGTAAGGTCTATTGTCTTAGGATCTGGTGTTTTTGGTTTGGTAAGATCTGGTGCTTTTGCCTTTTTCAAGTCCTTTGCTTTATATAGTTGGTAGTCCAGATTGGAGTCGATAAATTGGGAAATCTCAAGAGGGTCACTTGACATACATTTATATCCTCCGATGTTGTATGTTATTGATTGTTTTCCGATACGGAGTGTTAAAATACCTCCATTCATGTCAATGACAGTTCTTGTGGTGGCTAAGAATGGACGACCCAAGATTAATGGTACGGAGAAGTCTTGTCCCATTTCTAAAACCATGAAGTCGGCAGGGAAGACAAACTTGCCAACTTTTATCAATAAGTTCTCAATGATTCCTATAGGTGTCTTAACCGATCCATCTGCGAGTTCAATGGTTGCATTAACTGGTCTTGGTTGCCCAATGTTGAGTTTTTGAAACATAATGGAGGTAATAACATTTACACTTTCTCCTAGATCAACAAGTGCGTAAGTAATAGGTAGCGGCCCTATAGAACATGGTAAGGAGAATTTCCCAGGACCTGAGAGTTTCTTTGGGAGATTCCTTTCGATAAGAGGGACACAATAATTTGTTCTTTTTATTGATTCTTCCATATTTCTCTTGTTTGTGAGGAAATCTTTCAAGAAACGTCCATAATTTGGCATTTGTTGTATAATATCCAAGAAAGGAATGTTGACATGGATTTGGCTCAAGAGTTCTATGAACTTGTCATATTGCTCATCGGTTTTCGCTTCACTAGCCTTACTGGATATGGTATTTGAGAATTGAACGTTCTTTTTGGTGGGATTTTTAGAGGGAGGTCCGCCGTACAAGGTTGAATTACACCAGGCTGCGCTCTCTAGGTGGATGAACCTGCGGGTTGTGGATGGAGTGGTACTCCGATGAATATTTCTCTCCTAGGTGATTGGACTTCTTCTCCCGTTATTGGTGGTTCTAGGTAGACTTTGCTATTCCTTAGAGTAATAGCACTTACGTTGGCCTTTGGATTAGTCTCAGTGTTACTCGGGAGACATCCTGGTTGCCTTTCGGACAATAATTTTGCTATTTGTCCTAATTGCGTTTCAATGGATTGAAGGGTAGCTTTCTGTGTTTTGAATTCATCTTCATGTAGACTAAACCTTTCCTTGTATTGCTTGTGACGAGAATCTGCTAGGAGGGCCTGACTTTCAGTAGTGGAGATTAGCTTAGTCACTGCGTCCTCTAGGCTCATCCCATTACCCATCTTGTTTGTTCCTTGAAATTGTTAACGAGGTTGAAAGTTCTGAGGTTGCCATTGTTGAAATTGTTGTTGTTGTCCAAAACCAGATTGTCCTTGGTTGTTATTGTCTTTCCAGCTAAAGTTTGGATGATTCCTCCATCCAGGGTTATAGGTGTTGCTATAGGGATTGTTTTGAGACTGATTTGATCAGACAAAGTTAACTTGTTCGACGTCGGCTGTGATGCTCTTTACTTCTTCCATTGTTTCAGGTGTTGTCTTGCCCTTACTATTTTGATTTAATCTTGTGGTAAGGGCGTTTACTTGAGCGGATAATGACGTGACAGTATCAATGGCATGAACTCCTTGCCTTGTTCCCCAGCTAGTCATTGGGTTGTTTTCTTGATAGCTGTTCATAGCTATTTCTTCAATTAGGTTGTATACCTCTTATTTCCAAAGATGCCACCCGCAGTAGCGTCAAGTGTCTAATGAGCTTGATTGTGCAACCCGCTATAGAAGGATGATACTTGCAGCCAAACCTCTAACCCATGGTGAGGACATTTTCGTAGCATGTCCTTAAAGCGTTCCCATGCCTCATATAGTGATTCGCCATCGTCTTGAATGAAAGTGGTGATATCATTTCTTAACTTAGCGGTCTTAGCGGGTGGAAAATATTTTGATAAGAACTTTTGAGCGAGATCGTCCCAAGTAGTGATTGACCCGGTAGGAAGAGAATTCAACCATGCCTTAGCTTGTTCCCTTAAGGAAAAAGGGAACATACGGAGGCGAATAGCGTCATTCGACACGCCGTTTAGTTTGAAGGTATCACAAATCTCGAGGAAATTTGAGATGTGGGCATGTGGATCCTCATCGGGTAATCCGTTAAAAGTGCATGATGAATGGATCATGTGAATGACATGAGACTTGATCTCGAAGTTGTTACCATCAACGGTCGGTCTTGTGATGCTAGACCCTAAAGCGTTGATCGCGTTGTTAAGGTCAATCAAAAACAATTATTCTAATCCCTAGCTACCTTAAACTATAGTATAGTGGACTAGGGTATCGTATCCATAGGGAATTGGTGGAAAGTGTTTAATTATGAAAACTATTTAGATTCAGATTAAAAAGCAACAAACCTTAAAACTTTGTAAAAACTATTAAGAGAAAACAGATCGCTTCCGGGTTCAGATTGCAAGTTTGGTGATTACTGGTTTGTATTTATTGGAAGTTACATAGACATAACTCACTAATCGGATTGATAAATAATTACCAATCAAATAATGACTGTATTAAACAATGATTGTAAAACCGAATGCTTGACACAAGTTAATTACCAAATAGTTAATTACCAATTCAGAATACTAATCATAGATGCACAATGGTTCACGATAGATAACCGAAAAACTGATGCATACGATAAATCAATAAACTAAACATGTTCAATCAATCCAATCAATCCTATAACTCAAACAATCAAACTATTACAAGAATACTAGACCAAATCAAGTATGAACCTAGGTATATCACTTACAAGCAGATCCTACACCCGGAAACGACACGAAGAGATTAGTCGCTCATCGACATCGTCATCGATTCTTCAATAACTGTTCTCACTTGATCTAGCATCAAAAACTTGAAATGATTGGAACTTTATCTCTGGAAATCACCTTAGAGAAGCTCTGGATCATAGAATGACAAGTTAATTCGACTATGGATCCCTAATGGCTTATAATTGGATTTCTCTCAAAAAGAGTCGTAATCATGTTCTTCACGTGGCGCGAAAAACAAAACAGTCGGGTGGGATTTTCAAGGCCCTCGCGTGTCGCGAACTTCTCCCTCCTGATCTTCGCGTGGCACGAAGATCTTTATTTCCACAATTTTGACTTTTGTTGACTTTGATTTCTCCGAGGCCCATGTATTCTACTATCCTCATGATTTTAAGCTCGTGTTTTTGTAGGTCCCCGGGTATCTCGGATCGTTACGTGTGGGTGTGTGACTAGTCGTACCGGGTGCGGAATACCCGTGACTAGGTGGAGAAACAAGCAACACAAAGTAAACCGACAACGAAATCACTTTCAAACTCCGTCTATTATAAACTTGAATGTTACAGAGAGAATACAACTGAGTGCATATGACTGCGTGATTAAGTTCTGTTAACCTTGCCTATTTATACTAGACCTGGGCTCTACGCACTTAGCAAGTGCGCATGGCAAAATGCTGATGCGTACTTAGAAAGTACGCAAAGAGTTCTTGCATACTTGCTAAGTACGTAGGAGATAACTCATGCGCACATGCTAAGTGCGCAAAGCACTTAGAGAATTTAGACAACGAGTACATACAATAGTAAATACAACTCGATAACTAGTACATACAGACACTAAGATACAAAGACTAATACATACAAGACAAGTACAAAATCTAAGACAATATCCAGAGTGTTTGTCACACAAAAGTGCTTCAACAAACTCCCCCTTGACAATAGCTCTGGATTATCTTCGGTCTTCACAGCTCTCCAGCTTTAGCTTCCATCTTCTTCTTGTAGTCAAGGCAGAACTTGACCACCTTGTCATATTTAGAAGCAAGGAACTTTGTCCACTCATTCGTGTACATGCAGTACCAGATCTTTCACAGAAAATTTTATGAAGCAGACTTCATCAAAAACTCTGATCAGTTCCCTTGGCATTAAGTTTATGAATTGCCCATTTGGTTCCAATTGGTTGTACACCTTTTGTCAAGTCAACTAAAACCCACACATGCAACTTTTGGAATTGAGACAGTTCATCTTGCATTGCCTCAATCCAGCAGTTGTCAGCAAGAGCCTCTTTCAAATTCTTCGGCTCTAATTGGGACACGAATGCAGCATGCAAATATGTTTTCATGATACCAGTGTCAAGTATCTCAGCATACAAACTGGTGTTCTCAGTAATGGTTCTATGACGAGTCTGAACACCGGCATGAGGATCACCATTAATGTTGTCAACTGGATGATTCTTATACACTCTTGTCTCTGGTATATGCGGTTCTTGGAGATTTGTGTCTAGATTCATGCTCAACTCCCCCATATCCAGTGTTCCAGAAGAAGATGATTCAATGTTGATTGGATCAGCTGGAGCTTCATTTCCTACACGAGTGTTAGGATCAGCTGGAGCGTCATCTCCATCAACATGAACAACTTCAACGTCTTCACTATCATGAGTTCTAGATGCAAATGCAGCATTGGAATCGGGAGTTACAATAGGTACAGTGGCACGGGTTGAGAAATTGGAGTCATCTCCGCCATTATAGAAATCGTACATATTTGCGGCATCATCGACAGATAAATCAGGAAGGTTGAAAGACTTGAATAGCGCATCATAATCGAAACCCCAAGCTGGACCAATTGGTTCTGGTGGAATGCTGTGTTTGCTGCAATCCACTTCGAACCATTCCTCGACAGTACGAGTTCCTATATTGTACACTCTCTTGCATGGTGAATTGGCAACGTATCCTAAAAAGATGCCTTCCATTGCTTTTGCATGAAATTTAGATTTTCGATCCTTTTATTGTAGCAATAAGGAACAAGGACTATCGAAAGGAACTAGGTAGTCAAGATTGGGAGGCCGATTGTTGATCAACTTGTAACAGGTCTTGTTGTTCCTTTTAACAACCAGGACTCTGTTCAAGACGTGACAAGCTGTGTTTACTGCTTCTGCCCAGAAAGTGACCTGAAGTTTTGCATCTGACATCATTGTCCTTGCTGTCTCAATCAATGTTCTGTTCTTCTTTTCTGCAACTCCGTTCTGCTGAGGTGTGTACGGGGCACTGAATTCGTGACGAATGCCCTTCTTGAGGCAGAAAATCTCCATCAAATTATTCTTTAAGTCAGTTCCGTTATCACTCCTTATTCTTCTAACCTTCATATTGCATAGTGATTCCAAGCTCAGGATCAGGTATTGAAGAATGTCAGTAGTCTCATCTTTAGTACCTAAAAAATGCATCCCAGAAAAACGTGAGAAATCATCAGTTATAACCAGCCAATATGACTTACCTCCAATGCTCCTGATACTTATGGGGCCAAACAGATCCATATGTAATAGCTCCAAAGGGGTATCAATGGAGTTTTGGAGCTTGGGCTTGTGAGACTTCCGTTGCTGTTTGCCCTTTTTACAGGGCATACAGTCATCTGCAATGGCAAACCTCAGCTTAGGAATCCCGGTAACTAAACCGTTTTGGACAAGATGATTCATTTTTCAATAAGAGATGTGTCCGAGTTTCCTATACCACAAGATTGAGTCAAGCTCTGTCACTTTGGTAAGCAAACAAGTAGCAACTGATGAGGTGGGTTTTGCCAATCTCATATCAATTTGATAAGTGTCGTTTGTTCTTGGTGCTCGCATCAGAATCCAGTCTTCAGGAACTTCAAAACCAGGCTTGAGAATCAAGCATTCTGAGTTGTCAAACATAACCGAGTACTCTTTGTCACACATTTGAGAGACACTCAACAAGTTATGCTTCAGCTGCTCGCAGTAGTTGACGTTGTCGAAGCTAACACAACCATTCGAAACCACGCCTTGACACGTGATACTACCGCCTTTCTCTCCATCAAAGGCCACATAGCCGCCTCTGAATGGTTTAACATCTTGAAGCAGGGCCATGTTACCTGTCATGTGCCGTGAGCATCCACTATCTATATACCAACGATTAGAGATAGTACCTTTCGGATGTCCCTGCACGAGTCACAAACGAGTTAGTTAGATTTGGAGACCCAAGCCATAGGGTCTTGGGTCGTCCGTCTTTCTCAAAATAAACTACCTCCATTAACTCACAGTCGTGACTGTAAAAAATGGGTGAATCTGTAGAAGACTTGGGACCAGGAGATTGAGAACCTTTTGTTTTCTTGTTCCAGGACCTCTTCTTTTTCTTAACTGGAACAGTAGGCTTAGATTCAACAGCAGCAGGTGAACTAATGGAAGCTTCACCTGATTGAACTCCAGCCAGCTGTTCCAGCTTTCTCAATCTCTTGTTCCTTCTTCTTCTCTGTGGTTTGGAGAGTTTTACCACAGGTTTCTCACCAGTTTGTGCACTACCAGGGGTAGATGCACAGGGTTTAGCACGATGCTTTTCGCTTTTTGGAACAATATGTTTAGCCTCAGAGGTGGTCTTTGGCTTTACCAACGGTTTCACGGGTGGTTTCACCTCATTCTTCTTTGGACTTTTAGGCTGTTTCACCGGTGGTGACTTGGGGATAACAACTGGTTGTGAAACAACTGGACGTTTCGGTTGGTTCTTATTTGGGCAGTTCACAATAATGTGACCGATCGTACCACAGTGAAAACAGGTTCTCCTATCTTTGTAAGTCCTCCTGTAAGGCTCATTTGATTTGAAGTTTGATGACTCAGCATGATGAACAGGAGAAGTTGTTTGGTGAATAGTAGTTTGACCCGATGGTGATCGGTTTTTAGGAATATAATACTTTTGCATATTTTCTGGGTAGCCAAGCCCGTAATGAGCTGAAAAGGCTTCCTTTTTAACTTGATTAATGTTTTTATATCCCCCATAAAGCATCACTTTTAATTTTTCATTTTATCCAATGATATCGGGTTCAGTCAAAATACAATTATCACGATCAGTGACAATGTTTTCCTTCACTTTCTGTTCACCAAGCAACTCCTCGGAGACTACACCTTCAGGGCAGGTGTTCTCAGACCCATCATCAGAAGCAGTAAAGAACTCTTCATCAGATGCAGAGTCAGCCTTACTTGATGAATCATCCTTGTTAGATGAATCATCCT
Source organism: Smallanthus sonchifolius (assembly GCA_023525975.1). Lineage (NCBI taxonomy): Eukaryota > Viridiplantae > Streptophyta > Magnoliopsida > Asterales > Asteraceae > Smallanthus > Smallanthus sonchifolius. The sequence goes on from CM042038.1 coordinate 61,807,246, forward strand.
GACTCGAGGACTCATCAAGACAAGACAAATCAATGTCAATTAAGCCGTTGACAAATTTCCCGCTTACTGGTGGAGGAATGGCATTAGTACCCAGCCCTAATCCATTCACTTGTCTCATTACAGACTTGTAGTGTTCCACCACAAAACGAGAGTTTTTCAACTTCTTAATATTGCCTTTTTACTGCAAGATCTCATTTTGTAGCTTGTTGATCTCATTGTTCCTTTTCTCTAACCCCTTGTACGCAACATCCAAATGAAACTGTTGATCGCTGATTTTAAGTGAATAATCACGTTTTTCTTTCTTCAACGTTTCAATTGAATCTTTGTATCGTTTTACGATTTCTTTGTAGCTTAAAGCTGCAATACGAAGGGGTTCGAATTTGTCTTGAAGCTTAGAATTTTCATCCTTTAAGCGTAGATATTTGGAACAAGAAATGACAGCAAAAGAATTAGAATCTACCTCAGCTGATGAACATGATGCCTCCCCAATAGCCATGAGGGCAACTGCAGTTGTAGACTCTTCTTGGTCAGCCACAGAAGCTTCCCGTTCCTCTGCTTCCATCATCTCCATGATCTCAGCCATGAGACCAACTTGCGTTTGAGCAATAAGGGCATCTTCCAGATGAACACCCAATCAAAGTTGTCATCCTGTTGTGCTACCAAAGCGTTGGACGTTCCACCTTGACCTTGATTGCGGTTATTGGATTTGTTATACCCTTGACTATTTCCTTGGCTAGGTCTGGTGAACCCCGAGGCCGGTGCTTTGTCCTTTTGACATTCTCTTGCAAAATGCCCAAAGTTACTGCATTTGTAGCACTTATCCTTGGATTTATCAAATCCCACCTTGGCATTTGAATGTACACCAATAAATTTCCTGCCAGTTCTATTCAGGAAATGCTTTGCCCTTCTCAAGATCATGGCCATATTCCATTGAATATCCATGTCCTCCATATCATCCGGATCCACCTGATTGAAGTCTTCTTCTATGGTTTCAGGATCCGTGAGCTTACCGCCAATAAAGTTCTCATAGGCAAGCATGCATGATGAGAATAAATCCACATGATCTTCAGCTATCTTGGCTATTGCTGATTGGTTAGCTGAAGATGTGGGAGAAGGATTTCTTGAGGAATTCTAGTGGTGAGATCCAGATCTTGATCCAGATGCTGCATAGTAAGCATGAACACCACAGACATTTGAGTTATCCTCCTCATGAGAGTTCCTTGAGAAAAGGGCAATTCCAGAACCCGATGACTTGGCTGTGGAAGACATCCCGTAATACATAGAAGGGTCTTGTATTTGAGGTCTCCTTGAGCTCTCCTTTCTTTTCAGGTGTAACATTTCTGATTTTTAGTAATTCGTATTTCAATTCAATGCAACGCATTTTAAACCAAATTCTCGTGCATTGTCTTATTATATCTTTCGCCATAAATTAAATGCAATGACTCAATACAAATCCGCAAGTTTTACTCAGTTATACGCAATTAATCTCTATACAAGTAACTATTTTATACAAACATGTCAAAACTAAAGTTACAAGGACTAAAGTTGAAAAATATCAAGAAACCCTAGGTAAGCACGGTCGCGTCTCGTCCTGGCACGGTCGCGCCAAGTGTTTCGGCACGGTCGCGCGACTTGCTTCGGAACGATCGCGCCCGGTGTCTAGGCACGGTCGCGCCTCTATTGGGCACGGTCGCGTCTGCGTAACAGTCGAAACGTAAATGCAGTTTCAAAACGCTCGATCGTTTGAAATTCGAAACCGATTACGTTTTATTTTCTTTGACAAAGAAAATATCTCAGTCCATTACAATTTCTATCAATCCAATTTCGTTTTCCTCTCAAGAAACCGTCCAATATTTCTCCCAAGCCTGGAATCATTCTTTTCGATCCTGTTGCTATCAATTAATCAAGGAACTCAATCCTCCGAGCATCTCTAGGTTTTCTGAAGGGGTTGGATCAGCCGGAAATCACAGCAGAAGACGCCGGGAAGAAATCTTGCCGTCGCCGGAACCTCCTTCTACCGTCCTATATCGATTCTCGGTTATTCAGGGTAATTGAAGCCATTTATTTCATTTAATTAGCCTCTACATCGAAAGCCCCTTATCAATTTGGGCTTACAATATATAAATCATCCCGAATCAGAACTATTATTTTAATAAAAATGATTTAATCGATTCCACTCTTAAACACGATTTTCATACGATTAATTTATATAAATAGACTCGTAGCAACTCCGTAATCAAAAGCCCTATCAATTCCAACGCTATAAATACAAGGTCTGTTCAAATTCGTGTCTGATTTGGAAGAGACACGGTCGCGCTAATCATCTAGCGCGGCCGTGCCTCACGTAGCGCGGTCGTGCCGACTAGCAGCGCGGTCGTGTCCTCCTGTCCAGACCAAGTCGTGCCCTTTGGCTAATCTCTGTTGTGTCTAAGAATCTTGGACACGACCGTGCCAGGCCAAGGCACGGTCGTGCCTGTTGACTGGTCTAGTTTGTGCCCTCTGTTGATCAACCCGGTCGCGCCCCGACTAGCGCGGTCGCGCCCGTAGCTTGAGCACGATCGTGCCATTCCGAGGCACGGTCGTGTGTGACTCAGAAATTTTAACAGAATTATAATTTTATATTTTTCAATCAATAAATGTTTCAAATTTTATAAAAATATGTTTTCTGTATTTGAAGAGATTTAAAGTTCAATCTGGAGATAAATATTATTTATTTAAAAATTTATAAATTAAATTTATATTTATCTTACACTTAAATGATGTTTTAAATAATTAAGTTACAAAGTTTATAAATAAATAAGATAATAATTATTTATTTAATTCATATTTAAACAAAAATCATTTATTTATTTATACTTAATTACATCTAATACTTACATTATTCTCATAAACAATAATTAATTAATTTACTTATTTAATTATTCCAAACTCAAACCTTATTCAAAATGTTGTAAAAATATTCATTTCAAATCTTCCGTTTTATACAATACTTCCAAGTACCAATCACTAACTTTATCCAATTCAACCTTAGACTTAGACTTAGACTATTATGCATTATTAATGCAATATACATTACACTCTAGGTTAACGTTGTGCGATACAAGGATCACATTACTTTCTAGTATCTCGTGTTAGCTACGCCTTCGAATCAAGTGAGTATTACATAGCCTCTTTTACTCTTTTACACTTTTTGGGGTGGAACATGAACACTATACAAACTATTGCATACATTTAAACAAACTATACAAATACAAATCCTCTTTACATTCATGTGTGCAATTTGAGCTTTATGCATGAGTGCTAGTTGTGCTAACTTTTGTGTGCAATTTATGTGCAATCATTAACTATTCAAGCCGACGGTAAACAATGATAGATCTATTGAGTCTGACAAACCCACCCAAGTGGAGGTGATTGATACCGACAACACAATTTGCATACTAGTTACAAAGGTTTGGTTGTACTTGATTACACAATAGCTGCTCCCCATAAATGCCTTATTTTATCATGTCTTGTAAAGGATTTGTTTTCAACTATATGCTATCTATATACAACTTTGTTATACTCACCAACTTTTTAGTTGACTTTATTTTATTCATGTTTCAGGCCCTAATATGTGAGAATGATTCAAGACGTGCTCAATATAGGATTTGGACTTAGCAATTTAAATCAAGAATTCTGTGAGTTGTTTTATGTTTCTTTGTTTGAATTTGGGTTGTACTTGGATTATTTGTAATGGAAATTTTACTTTAATATATTTCAATTTAGTCAACCATGTGCTATGAACAGTCTACATGTCCCGCCCCGATGATTCCGCCATCGGTCGGGGTGTGACATCTGGTTCATATCATGTGCTTGAACCTTTGCAATTGCTTCATCAATAGTCATCTCATAGAATTTTGAGTTCTCTTTCATCAGAGTGGTGTACATCTCAAATTTTGGTGGTAGGGCATCCAGAAACTTCTCAACTAACTCCTCATTCGGATAGATCAGGTCATAAGCTTGATAGAATCTAGAGATAAGCTCATCTATAGATTCATTCTCCAGATATCTGAAGCACTCATACTGCTTCCTAAGAAGATCCCTCTTACTCTTCTTGATGTCGCTTTTCCCTCGAATCTCTTCTACAAAGCCTTCCAGAGATCCTTGGAGTTATCGTACCCTCTAAAGCTGTGAAATAACTCCCTGGTCAAGGTCATTGTAATAGATCCGTGTGCCTTCTTCTCTCTATCATAAACTTTCTTTTCTTCTTCATCAAGTTTGGAGATAGGGTTGGGAACTTCCACATCAAGATATGTATATGTGGGATGCTTATAACCCTCAAGAATGGGTATCCACAATGAAGAATCGGTATAAGAAATATAGTGTTCAAAGCATGCTTTCCAGTTTGAGTAATCATTTACATTAAGTAGCTTTGGTGGTTTCTCAGGGGTTCCAATCTCATTGTCATAATTAAGAAGGTTACCGAGGTTTTGAAGATTTTCCATAGTGAAACACTTAGTCAAATTTCAGAAAAGTCAAAGCGACTTGTGCACTTGAAACTGGCCTTGCGCACTTAAGGAATTGGTCTTGCGCACTTAGGAATTGCTCTTGCGTACTTAACAAGTACGCAGGAGTAAAGACAAGTACGCATGAATAGACTTAAGTACGCAGCAAGAACGGTCTTGCGTACTTAGTAAGTACGCAACAAGACTGTACTTGTTTCCAAATATGGTAAGTACGAAGGTCACTTTTTCACCAACTCTCACCAACTTTTTCCGGTCACTGGAAACTCACCGGAATCTTCAAAAATTGAAGATATGACCAACTAAATCAAGCTAAAGGGTTAAAAACGTGTTTCTAACCAACCTTTGATGTTCAAAACACTCAAACACACAACAAAAGGTAGGTTTTTTGAGTGATTATTGCCTCTAAAATAGTGCTCAAGAGCTACCCCTATTTTATCATAAAAATCAACAAAAACACACACTTTTGCTTGCAAAATCTCTGTAGATTGTGTAGAAGATGCTCCTAACACACTCACAACACTCGAAATCAAGAGCTATGCTCTGATACCACTTGTAGGTCCCTGGGTGTCTCGGATCGTTACGTGTGGGTGCGTGACTAGTCGGACCGGGTGCGGAATACCAGTGACTAGGTGGAGAAACAAGCAACACAAAGTAAACCGACAACGAAATCACTTTCAAACTCCGTCTATTATAAACTTGAAGGTTATAGAGAGAATACAAATGAGTGCATATGACTGCGTGCTTAAGTTCTGTTAACCTTACCTATTTATACTAGACCTGGGCTCTGCGCACTTAGCAAGTGCGTAGGGCAAAATGCTCATGCGTACGTAGAGAGTTCTTGCGTACTTGCTAAGTACGCATGAGATAACGAGTACATACAATAGTAAATACAACTCTATAACTAATACATACAGACACTAAGATACAAAGACTAATACATACAAGACAAGTACAAAAGCTAAGACAATATCCAGAGTGTTTTTCACACAAAAGTGCTTCAACAAACTCCCCCTTGACAACAGCTCTGGATTGTCTTCGGTCTTCACAGCTCCCCAGCTTTAACTTCCATCTTCTTGTTATAGTCAAGGCAGAACTTGACCACCTTGTCGTATTTAGAAGCAAGGAACTTTGTCCACTCGTCCGTGTACATGCAGTACTTGTCAGCTAGCGCCTCCAGATCTTTCACAGAAAAGTTTATGAAGCAGACTTCATCAAAAACTCTGATTAGTTCCCTTGGCACTAAGCTTCCACTCTCGGACCACACCTTTCCAATCACCACTGCCTCGCCCGATTTAGGATCTACGTACCAGTACCAGTACCATATGTGACCGAGGATATCCTGAGATAACTTGCTCAGGGGAATCCTGGTTTCACACAAAACTAGCTTGTACACCAGTTTCTTTAAACTTTTATGAGTCACGGGATGTATAACGTTCTTGTCCCTGGCTCGCTTGAAACATACTCGATATACAATGCTAAACGCTTAAAACTACAAACATAGACTCTTATATACGTGATATTTAACCTCACATCAAGTGTCTAGTGACGGTCTTGCAAATTCGGCGATTGTGCGGTTTTCAACGTCCATTTTTCTAGCACGGTTTTCTCGAACTCGACGGTGAAAGAATCTTTCAGGTTCTGCTAAAGGTTGATATATAAACTAGCAGTAGAAATTTTGATCATACACTACCTGCAACAAAGCGTAAAAGAAAAAAAAAGATGGAAAATAAAAGGTTAATCCATTAACTTGAATTTTTTTTTTAAATCACCGTGTCCCCGGTAACGGCGCCAAAAACTTGATGTGAATGTTTTGATATAGTAAAAATATAAGTAAATATATTTTTAGGGTGATTTCACAAGATCAGGTTTTAAATTTATAAAATGATAATTACGTTAACATAAAACACACACAATAGACAAGTGTACCTATCGCATCTTAATATAGTTTAGGTAAGAACCAAGTATCGAACCAATGGACACGGTTGAGTTCCAATACTCAACTTTTGTTATCATTTAGCCGGATTAATTAGTAAGTGGGTTTTGTGTGCTTGTGAAGCAGAAAAGTAAATGACGGTAAAGTAATAGCATAAAAGTAAAAACGTGCTTGAAGTGTGTAACAGAAATGTAAATAGCAGAACAATAAATAGCAGAAAATTAAATTAAGCGAAAATGATCAGATAACAAAATGTATTGCTTTGGGATTCGAATCAACTTGGTACGTGATAATGTTAAGTTAATTAATTCTGTGGTATGACTAATACAAACTTGTGACCCGGGTCACCGCTAGAGCTTCGTCCTCACTACATTTGATTTGCAAATTATATTCTTTAAAAAATGGTAGTGCCTCCCGTTAGGGACAACATTTACCCTCAACCCATCGAATGGTCATCTCCGGGTAGGTTAAAGACATCGGACTCAAAATGCTTTCTATTAAAGTTAAATAGGTGATTATATTTTGCTCACCGGGAGGCGGTGTAACAATGGGACCATATATAAAGACGTACCGTTCCCAACATAAGTTCACCAATTCTTGGTCGCATAATAATCTTGTATAAGGACGTACGATCTTAGAAGTATAGACCAAGCCGTTGCTTATCAATATCTACTCGTATAAAGACGTACGAGTTTCAAAGTAAGTTTAATTAAAAAGGGGTTTACGATCTTACTCTTTAAAATCAAGACACTCACAAATATAAAGACGGATTTAGACAATAGTAAAAGCCCATCAAAAGATGGTTTTTGAGAACGAATTAGTTAAAGACATAAACATACCACTTCATTAATAAGTTAAACATTAACATGCACCAAACATCATCTTCACCCTAGCAATACAAATAAGTTTTGTAACACCCGTAATTGGAAAACCAATTATTAAAACATTAAACACACGGAAAGCATTTATCCCAATATTTTTTTTTAATTTATTTCTCGCGTACCGCGAGAATCTGGGCCCCTCCCCTCGCGTACCGCGAGGGAGTCCAGAATTACCTGTCAGAGAGCCAGGTCTCTCGCGTACCGCGAGAGAACCCTCCCTGAGTCTCGCGTACCACGGGGGACCCCAGTAAACATAAAATTCAGTTTTTTCTGCCCAGTTCTATACTTAGCCATTTTTTTTCCACAATTTTCACCAAAACCACATGACACCTAAAATCCCCAACACTTGGGTTGGGGATTTGACCAAACATTCATGTATCATTTACAAACATCAAAAACCAAATTCAAGTATCAACTACACCATATTTTAAGGATTTTCTTTTAAACCCCAAAAACACCAAAATCGCATACGAGAATCCTTCGACGCCTTGGACTTGACTTGGACTTACATCAGAGCTTTTCCTACATAACCACATGAACATATCACCGTTAGTAATGAAGATAAACATATCAAACAAGTAATTACAACTTGTTTTTACCCATTCACCCATTTGACCCGTTTGCACCCAATTAGTCAAATAAGATTCTTAACACTTGCATTTCCACTACAAGTTTCATTTTTTTCGTATAACATTCATAAATCCAAATTTCCATATCCATTATGGCACTTAGGCCATAACCTCATATCCATTATCATACTTAGATCATAACCTCATATCCATTATGGTATTTTAACCATAACCTCATATCCATTGTGGTATTTTAACCATAACCTCATATCCATTATGATTCTTAGATCATAACCTCATATCCATTATGATTCTTAGATCATAACCTCATTTACACATATCAATTATAGTATTACACTATGACTACATTCATTCCTTGCACATATCCATTATAGAATTACAACTATAACTACATTCATTCTTTTGCACATAACCATTATGGTATTACCACTATAACCACATTCATTCATTTGCAAATGTCCATTATATTTTTATCACTATAACTACATTAATACATTTCCACATACTAGTTCATGCATAATCTTTCACATTCATTTCAACACATAGTATGCACACATATTACATATACCACACATTTATCAACATCACTAAGTAAGTGCAAAGACACTTACCTTTTGGGTTAGAAGATCCCGCACCACCTTCTCGATTCACAATTTGGTTACATAAACATATACACCTAGTTTAGTAATCTAACATACATCCAAAATCACATTATAATTGAGTTCATAACCCAATTTCCATTTCCAACCCAAACTGACCCGTTTGAGTTATTCCCATAACCAAACACCCTCTTTCAATCCAAACTCACATACTTGAGTTTTCTTTCCAATACCTTGACACTAATTTTTCATTCAATGTCTTTCATTAGGTTAATTTGGTGTTCATTCAAGTGTTTAATACCACATAAACACTTAATCATCACAAATTTAACATTCTAGCATCATGATCCAAATGCCCCCAATTTTCTCCATATGAATACTAACTTCTCATAATCAAAATCAAAGAGTTCTAGGATGTTAATCACCACTCTTTACCTTTAGTTTAGCTAGATTGTCAACCATCTAACACCACTTAACCACATGCATACAAAGTTTTTGGATTTCTACAAAACCCACCCGCTAACACATTCAAAAGTGAAATCAAAGGAAGATAATCACTTACTTGATGTTAAGAAGGTGTTGTGTGAGCCAAAACCTTCACAATCGAAGCTTCAAATGCAAGATTTAGCTCCAATTTCGGTTTTCTCCTTTTCTCCTCTTGAAATGAATGACCCACACATATGAGAAAAACCCAATTTTGACTTCCTTTAGTTAAAATGGTAGATTTTCCATATTACACCTTTAGCCCCTCAACTTCCATTTCACCCATTTCACAACAAAACTAGTTAAAAAGTAGTTTAACCCCATTACTAACTTGAAACCCACTTGTTTCAACTTATTTCTAAAATATTATTTTCATCATAATATTTACTAAAATATTTTATTTATTTGAAAACGAAACCCGGATTTTGGTTCGTTACAAATCACCTCCCCTTATTTGGGTTTCGTCCCCGAAACCCGACTTCAGATAAAAAGGTTCGGATAATATTTGAGCATTTCTTCCTCGGTTTTCCAAGTCATTTCCGCTCCCTTCTTATGTTTCAACCTCACCAAAACTTGGCTAATCTCTTTATTGCGCAATTGCTTCACCTTTCTTTCCAAAATTGCCACCGGTTCCTCAACATAATTCAACTTTTCATCCAATTCAATATCATCCAATGGGACAAAAGTAGATTCATCCGCTAAACATTTTCACAAATGAGACATGAAATGTATTATGAAGTCTACTTAGTCCCTCCGGTAGCTCCAAACAGTAAGCTACCGCACCCACCCTTGCTATCACCTTAAACGGTCCAATGAAACGTGGGCTTAACTTTCCCCGCTTCCTAAACCGTATCACCCCTACTTTCAAAAGCACAAAGTCCCCCACTTGAAATTTAACCGCTCGCTTCTTATTTTCTGCATAGGACTTTTGGCGATCTTGAGCCGCCTTCAAGCGTGCTCTAATTTGGTCAATACTACCAATAGTTTCATTAACCACCTCTTTACTTCCAAGTTCCCGCTGACCAATTTTACCACAACACACGGGTGTTCGACATTTCCTCACATACAATGCCTCGAGAGGCGGCATACCAATACTAGAATGGTAGCTATTGTTGTACGAAAATTCCGCCAACGGTAAATGGTCGTCCCAATCACCCCCAAAATCCAAAGCACACGCTCGTAACATATCCTCGAGCGTTTGAATCGTCCGCTTGCTTTGACCATCCGTTTGTGGATGATAAGCGGTGCTAAGATTCAATCTAGTCCCCATATCCTCATGGAATTTCTTCTAAAAACGAGAAGTAAATCTCGTATCACGATCCGATATAATCGACACCGGCACACCATGACGTGACATAATTTCCTTCACGTACATTTCCGCCAACCTATCCGATGAATACGTTTCCTTTATTGGAAGGAAATGTGCACTCTTTGTCAACCAATCCACTACTACCCATATCGCATCAAATTCGAGTCTTTGGTAGTTTAGTGATAAAATCCATGGTTATGTTCTCCCATTTCCAAAACGGAATTTCAAGCGGTTGAAGCTTTCCATACGGCTTTTGATTATCCGCCTTTACCCTTAAGAATGTGAGATACCTCTCCAAATACTTAACTATATCACGCCTCATACCCGGCCACCAAAAATGATACCTCAAATCATAAAACATCTTGTGGAGGTCCTTTTGGTCAAAGAAATACTTAAGACTTTTGTGATCCGTGTAGATCGTACACTTAGCCCCATATAAATAATGCCTCCAAATATTGAGCGTGAAAACCGCGGCCGCGAGCTCTAAATCATGGGTAGGGTAATTCACCTCATGAGTCTTTAATTGCCTAGACGCATAGGCAATCACTTCCCCCTTTGCATTAAAACACAAGCCAAACCCCGAATGCGAGGCATCCGAATACACCACAAAATCTTCACTCCCGTCCGGCAAGGATAAGATAGGCGCCTTAGTAAACTTTTCTTTCAAAAGTTGAAAGGCAGATTCATGCTCAGAACCCCATACAAACTTAGTCTCCTTACGTGTTAACTTCGTCATCGACATGGCAATCCGGGAGAAGTTCTCGATAAATCGTCGATAATAACCCGCCAACCCGAAGAAACTTCTAATCTCCGAAGGCATCTTCGGTGATGACCAATCCTCTACCGCCACTATCTTAGATGGGTCGAATGTAATCCCTTTCTCATTAACCACATGACCCAAGAACTAGATCTCGCGCAACCAAAATGCGCACTTTGAAAATTTTGCGTAAAGCTTCTCCCTTTGCAACACTTCAAGGATTTCATGAAGATGAAAGCCATGATCACTTTCACTTCGCGAATAAATGAGAAGATCATCGATGAATACAATAACCCAACGGTCGAGGAACGGTCTACACACCCGGTTCATAAGATACATGAAAACCGCGGGTGCGTTGGTCAAACCGAATGGCATAACCGTGAACTCATAGTGACCGTATCGAGTGCGAAAAGTTGTCTTATGAACGTCGTCTTCTTTCACTTTCAATTGATGATACCCGGATCTCAAATCAATCTTAGAAAACCTTGACACCCCTTGCAATTGATCGAAGAGGTCTTCAATCCGAGGTAAAGGGTATCTATTCTTCATTGTCAACTTGTTCAACTCCCGATAATCCATACACATCCTCATGCTTCTGTCCTTCTTTTTAACGAAGAGAACGGGTGCACCCCAAGGCGAGACACTTGGGCGTATGAAACCTTAATCTAGAAGGTCTTGCAATTGCTCCATTAACTCTTTCATTTCCGACGGTGCCAACCTATAAGGTGCTTTGGCTACAGGCTTGGCACCCGTTATCAATACCGGCTTGGCACCCGGTATCAAGTCAATCCCAGACTCCACTTCCCTTTCCGGTGGTACCCCCGGTAACTCATCCGAAAACACGTCCACAAACTGATTTACATCTAGAACATCGTGAATATCTTTCACCATTTCTACCACATCCGCAACACAAGCCATGAATGCCTTGCACCCACGCACCATGTACTTTGTTGCCATCACATAAGAACACATCTTTACTTTACCTTTCTTTTCACCTTCTATGTAAATGGACTCACCCGATGGGGAATCGAGTTGTATCGCCTTGGGTCCACATAGAATATTCGCTTTGTTCTTTGACAACCAATCCATTCCCACTATCACATCAAAATCTACCATGGACATAAGAATTAAGTCTATAAGGAACGTTTCACCCCCCGCCCTTAACTTGCAATTCCTATAAATATCGAATACTAGGAAACTCTTATCATTTTCCGCCTCGATTTCTAAAGGTTCATCTAACTTGCTACTTAGAAATGAAGAATGCTTAACAAATTTTAAGGACACAAACGAACGACTAGCCCCCGAATAAAAAAGAACTAGTGCATGTAAAGAGTTAATCTTGAATGTACCTGACACCACCTCCGAGTTCGTCTTCGCCTCCTCAGCCGAGATGTGGAACGCTCTCCCCTTTGGCCTTGGCATCTCTACCTTCTTCTTTTCACTTCCACCTTGCTTTAACTCGGGATAATCCGCCCTATTGTGCATGGGCTTATAATATTTATAGCACAACTGAATTTGGCATGTACATTGATTAGCCATGTGCCCCGACTTCATTTCAAAGTTCCTTTTCTACATTCCCCGAAGTGCTCTTTCCCACAAAATTTGCACCCTCGGGAAGAGAATTTGCTGAAAGGCTTCTTACTAGGGCTCCCGCCCTTTATCTTCTTTACCACTTGATCAACAATTTCACGCTTTCTTTTTTCGCCCCTAGCCTCTTGCTTTCTCAACTCCACCTCTCTTTCCCGACACCTATTTATCAAATACACGAGTGTGGTAAAAGAGGATGGAGATATGCTATCTCTGAACTCCACAGTCAACATAGCATAGAATCTATCAATCATCGCCTTTTCGGTCGATACCATGTCAGGACAGAACTTGGCACGATCGAAGAAGGCCCCAACCAATTCATCAATTGACTCATTCGTTTGCCTCATGAGAAGGAACTCCTCGGTCATTCTATCAACTGCGGCTTGAGGGAAATGGTATTTCAGAAAAGCCGTCTTAAACTCCTCCCAAGTCATGGAGGTCATCCCTAATTCACCCCTCTCCTTTCGGAGATTCAACAACCACTCCTTTGCCCTCCCCGTCAATAAAGGCACATTGAACATCACCTTTTCCTCGGGCATACACTTAGTTGTTTTGAAATTAAACTCCATGTCCACCACCCACCTGTGGCTAAGAACTTGGTCCACTTGCCCATCATACTGTTTGGGCTTGATCACCATAAACTCCTTAAGAGTACACCCTTGTGGTACCCTCTCTTTTTCTTTCAATACATCATCTAGAGTGAGCTTAATAGCCCCTCTCATTTCTTCCATCAACAAGGTTGTGGCTTGCTCGAAGGCCTTAGCCACTTCCTCTTTAATCATCTCTTGGATTCTTGGATCCAATGGTTCATTACTTGCTTCTTCTCTCATCTCTAAACTGAGAAATAGAACCAAAAACACCTTAACATCCTTACACTTTCAATACTCTAGGTATCCATCACACATTCACTATTATATGTATTAAGTATATATATACCTACCTAGATACATACATACATATATAATCACCTTCACCTAATACTTGAAATGTTCATTGTTATATGGTTATCATAAAGTCCCTTGCACATTTCGTCTTATTAATCATATTGGCCAGACATGTTTAATAATACGCCATGCCCAATTGTAATTATCATCTCCATATAACAAGTCACAAAACAAGTTTTGGCACACATAACACTTTGTCATTCAATAATACATATACATATACACCATATATATATATATACATACATATATATATATATATAACCACTTTATCAAATCATTACTAACCTTTCATTTCCTCAAGCTCGGAGTATTAGTCAAGTCCTTCATAGATTCTCGTATCATTTCCCCCATATTAAGAGCATCCAGTTTAAGTTTGGTGCCACCCACACCAAATCCCTCAAACCATTGCTCTGATACCAAGCTATAACACCCGTAATTGGAGCACCAATTATTAAAACATTAAACACATGCGGAAGCATTTATCCCTAGAATTTTTTTTAAAACATCAGTTTTTTTTTGCCCAGTTCCATACTTAGCCATTTTTTCACAATTTTCACCAAAACCACATGACACCTAAAATCCCCAACACTTGGGTTTTTGACCAAACATTCATGTATCATTTATAAACATCAAAAACCAAATTCAAGTATCAATTACACCACATTTTAAGGATTTTCTTTTAAACACCAAAATCGCTACGAGAATCCTTCAACGCCTCGGACTTGACTTGGACTTACATCGGAGCTTTTCCTACATAACCACATGAAAATATCACTGTTAGTAATGAAGATAAACATATCAAACAAGTAATTACAACTTGTTTTCACCCATTCACCCATTTGACCCGTTTGCACCAAATTAGTTAAATAAGATTCTTAACACTTGCATTTCCACTACAAGTTTCATTCTTTTCGTATAACATTCATAAATCCAACTTTCCATATCCATTATGGCACTTAGGCCATAACCTCATATCCATTATCATACTTAGATCATAACCTCATATCCATTATAGTATTTTAACCATAACCTCATATCCATTATGATTCATAGATCATAACCTCATATCCATTATGATTCTTAGATCATAACCTCATATCCATTATGATTCTTAGATCATAACCTCATTTACACATATCAATTATAGTATTACACTATGACTACATTCATTCCTTGCACATATCCATTATAGAATTACAACTATAACTACATTCATTCTTTTGCACATAACCATTATGGTATTACCACTATAACCACATTCATTCATTTGCAAATGTCCATTATATTTTTATCACTATAACTACATTAATACATTTCCACATACTAGTTCATGCATAATCTTTCACATTCATTTCAACACATAGTATGCACACATATTACATATACCACACATTTATCAACATCACTAAGTAAGTGCAAAGACACTTACCTTTTGGGTTAGAAGATCCCGCACCACCTTCTCGATTCACAATTTGGTTACATAAACATATACACCTAGTTTACTAATCTAACATACATCCAAAATCACATTATAATTGAGTTCAAACTCAATTTCCATTTCCAACCCAAACTAACCCGTTTGGGTTATTCCCATAACCAAACACCCTCTTTCAATCCAAACTCACCTACTTGAGTTTTCTTTCCAATACCTTGACACTAATTTTTCATTCAATGCCTTTCATTTGGTTAATTTGGTGTTCATTCAAGTGTCTAATACCACACAAACACTTAATCATCACTAATTTAACATTCTAGCATCATGATCCAAACGCCCCCAATTTTCTCCATATGAACCCTAACTTCTCATAATCAAAATCAAAGGGTTCTAGGATGTTAATCACCACTCTTTAACTTTAGTTTAGCTAGATTATAAACCATCTAACACCAATTAACCACATGCATACAAAGTTTTTGGATTTCTACAAAACCCACCCGCTAACACATTCAAAAGTGAAATCAAAGGAAGATAATCACTTACTTGATGTTATGAAGGTGTTGTGTGAGCCAAAAACCTTCACAATCGAAGCTTCAAATGCAAGATTTAGCTCCAATTTCGTTTTTCTCCTTTTCTCCTCTTGAAATGAACGACCCACACATGTGAGAAAAACCCAATTTTGACTTCTTTTAGTCAAAATGGCAGATTTGCCATATTACACCTTTAGCCCCTCAACTTCCATTTCACCTATTTCACAACAAAACTAGTTAAAAAGTAGTTTAACCCCATTACTAACTTGAAACCCACTTGTTTCAACTTATTTCTAAAATATTATTTTCACCATATTATCTAGTGAAATATTTTAGATATTTGAAAACGAACCCCGAATTTTGGTTCGTTGCAAGTTTTAGCCACGAATGGACATAACGACTAGCGTAATGATGAGTTTCGTAGGCTCCACTGTTGTGAAACAAGGAGGAAGAGCCCCTATACTCTTTACTCTAACTACGAGAATGCTCTCTTCTTGAGTGTTATTTTGCTCTGGATTGGTGTGTGCAATGAAGAACTCAAGCCTCCTATTTATAGGCCTTAAAATGTGCAATGCACGGTCGTGCATTGGGTTGCACGGTCGTTCAAAGGCCTAGGGAATCAAACGGGGTACAAAGGACACTGTATTGGGCCGTGGGGAGCAAGATAGGCCAATGCACGACCGTGCATCCACCTCTTTTTCTCAAGTTTTGTCTTTTAGCTGTTGGGTTGACTTTTGTTGACAAATTTTGACTTCTTGGGGGTCAAAGCTCAGGAATGAATCTTCTAGAAGCTTGAATTCTTGGTGTTTTTGATAGATTTTATCTTGATATATATTTTCAACACCGAATAACCTGCAACTTACAAAATATAAGTATTTTAAGCATAAGTTGCAAGGTTATTATTCAATTAGTACCATACATGTTTTCGGAGGAAAACTACTTATTTTATGACGGTAAGGTCATGTATATGTTTTCGGGGAAAACTATTTGCACTAAAATAACTAACTCTGTGAACTCACCAACCTTTGTGTTGACACTTTCAAGTATGTTTCTCAGGTAACCCTTAGCTATGACGCGGTTGGAATAGGCTAGCTATGTTGGATCAATTCCTAGTAGCTGGAAGGGCATAGATTATCAAGTCACAATTCTATCAATGATCTAGAAGAACTTAGATCTTTTTATTATTTAGTCTTAGTAATTGTATATGTACTCAAGTCTT
Source organism: Smallanthus sonchifolius (assembly GCA_023525975.1). Classification (NCBI taxonomy): domain Eukaryota; kingdom Viridiplantae; phylum Streptophyta; class Magnoliopsida; order Asterales; family Asteraceae; genus Smallanthus; species Smallanthus sonchifolius. Next base: position 61,824,021 of record CM042038.1, read on the forward strand.
AGAAATCAATATTACAGCTTCCGCTATTGTGTAATGAACCAATAGTTGCAACCTTTATTTATGTATTAAATAAATAAATTTGGGGATGTGACATTTCAAGTTAGATCGGAAAATGTAAATACTTTGCAAATAATATATTAACCTTGTTATTTCGTTGTTTGTTGAAAATTTTGGTCGGAAATGGTTAATTAGACGTATATTTCATTTGATTTGTTCACCAGAGAAGAAGAAGGTGTTCACCGGAGAAGAAGAAGGTGTTCACCGGAGAAGAAGAAGGTAAATATGGGGTGAGGTCAGGGGCATAATTGTCTTTTCATTAGAAAAGATAATGGCAGGGGTGCAATGAGAGAGAGAGAAACCATACCACAGGGGTGCAGATTGCACTTATTTTAAAAGAGGGTTGCAAAGTGTCAGCGGGCATATACCATAAGGGTGCAAATTGCAGTTTACTCTAAATATTATTTCCAAAAGAATGCATTGTCACATCCAAATTTGTATGTATAAAGATATCATGCCGAGTTTGATCAATTTTATGATCACCACCCCTTGTTTCTAATTGTAAAAGCAGGTTTTGGTAACTATAGATGAAATTCTATTTATCGGTGTATTTAGCTAGTACGCAGGAGGGTGTTCATACGTACTTAGCAAGTACACCACCTTGTTCCTGCGTACTTAGACAAGTACGCAAGGCTTTTGCCCTGCATACTTAGACCCAAGTACACAGGTAGTGATGTTACCCCTATAAGTAGAAGGTGAGGCCTTCATCTGGGTTGATTCTCTTGTCTTTATGTTCGTGGTTTTTTCTGTCTTGTTTTTTTGTTCTCACACAAATCATTGAACAGCTCTGTAACACCCAAAATATTCGACCGATTTTAACTTTCAAAAACACAAGCGAAAGTAGGTCCCATTAACGCTCTTGACAAAACAACACACGTAAACTACGACAAAAGGACAACGACATAGTTTTGTTTAACCATAACCAACCAACGTGCCACAAAACAACAAGTTTTAACATCCCAAAAGTTAGTTCAAAACAAGTCTAGTGGCTCTCAACAAGGAGTCATAACACAATAAAACATTTACATCCATTACAAAAGATCGAGAATCCAACCAAGGCGAAGCATGACCCGAGGCATCAAACCGAAGCTTTTCCTACAAGTGAACACCACAAAACAAGTTAGTAATGATATATACAAGTTCCCATAGCCTCCCATGGGTTAAAAATAAGAAAAACCCAAAAAAATGGGTTTCAGCGTATGGGGAGGGCGTTTGGGGAGCGTAGCACAGAGCCGAGGGCGTAAGCAAAACCAACCCAGCGCAGGCTACGCCGGGTAGGGCGTAGCTTACGCCCCCACCTGCACAACAAACTTCATTTTTAGATTCCTCACGTCGAGGCACCCAAAATCGATATATTATAGCTTTTGTAGTTCATTTTCTAGCCTGAGATATACCCAAAAGAAGTTTGGTCTCTTTCCCACAACACGTATTATCGCATATACATGTTTAACTCCAACCCGAACGCCAAATAACATCCAACACTTCAAGTAACACATAAAGCGCCTTACATACAATGGTTAGTTAATTGCCCACTAACCCGACTATACTCCTTTGTGAAGTTTTATGATCTCAAACACCACAACCGACTTAGTGAAGTTCATGACCTCAATTAGCTCCGAGTGAGGTTCCTAGACTTCAAACTCCTATACATGATATCATTTCTTACTCCCATATGAGGTTCAAAGACCTCAAATCACCATGACAATAATGAAGTTCATTACTTCAAACAACAACACAAATAAATTTCATGACCTCAATTACCACGTATGAGGTTCCACCGACCTTAACATACAACAAATGTACACACAAATTACTAACCCATACATTATACCCGACATGTGGGGTTCAAAGACCCCCCCTCATTCTAATTATGAAGTTCAAAGACTTCAAACCATACTTCACCTTCCTATCCTTTGCATACAACATAACTATACGAACATTACTACATAAACAAATAGCAAGCAAATTGTATGACCTACTCCTATCATTACTAAGCAAGTGCAAAACACTTACCTTGAGATTCAGATGATTCCGGTTTAGCCTCAATATTAGCCACGCGATCACCTATACAATTCATCTCAACATTAGTCTAGGCATCCCAATTTACACCAATGGAGATTCTAACACACTCCTACCACCAAATAACCAACATTAAAATTTTTCTAGGTTAGATTAACATGCTCAAAACCTTAACACCAATCAAACACTCCTTTAACCCAAATGACTCATTAAGGAATCACCCATGTTCCACCAAAACTCCCATTTTATAAATAACCATAAAAATTTGGGCTTTATGGTTAGTTGTGTGTCTATTAACTCCCTAGACATTTAACCAACCTCAATTTAACACTCTAACATCATTAAATAGAAAACCCTCAAATTTCTCTCAAGAACCCTAATTCTTGAATCACCAAATTAGATGTTTAGATGATGTTATATACCTCCCATTACTTCAAATTAAGCTAGATAACTATTTATTTCAAGTTTCTAACCATCTAATTCACCCCCAACAGCTCCAATTCGTATTTCACCCAAAACCCACCAAGAACACAATCAATGAAGAATCAAGGGATGAAAGGGAAGCTTACTTGATGCTTGGAAGATGATGTGCACACCAAAACCTCCCATTTTCGCATGCAAAATCACCAAAACTTGATCTCAGCTCTTACCCTTTCTCTCTTCTCTTTACAAGACACAAAACACACACATGAGTGTGTAATGTGCGATCCCCCCACCCCTAAAAATCCAGATTTTCCAAATATTACAAAACACCCTCCTGCGTACTAGCTAAATACACCGATAAATAGAATTTCATCTATAGTTACCAAAACCTGCTTTTACAATTAGAAAGAAGGGGTGGTGATCATAAAATTGATTAAACTCGGCATGATATATTTATACATACAAATTTGGATGTGATAATGCATTCTTTTGGAAATAATATTTAGAGTAAACTGCTATTTGTCCCCTTGTGGTATATGCCCGCTGACACTTTGCAACCCTCTTTTAAAACAAGTGCAATTTGCACCCATGTGGTATTGTTTCTCTCTCTCTTTGCACCCCTGTCGTTATCTTTTCTAATGAAAAGACAATTTTTTCCAAAAAAAAATTGAACGCAACAACAAACTATTATTATTTTAAATTAAAGAACAATTATTGAGAAGAAATCCGGTTATAAATACTAAAAGGGTAAACTCAAAACATCAGAAATTAAAGGGATTAAGGTGATATTTAAAAAAATTGAGGGATAAGTTGTAACATTTAGAGAAATTATAGGGTAGATTTCGTCCGTGACAAGGTAAATGAGAGAATAAGGAATAAGGCAGGTAAAACCAATAATTGTATCTCTCCATAAAGTTCATGACATGTTTAAAGTTGTTTTATTTTTGGTAAAAAATATAGCCGAAAAACATAGTTTAAGATAATAATGAAATAAATTTAAAATACTTGATTCTATTTTTGCAAACCCACTTTGAACAAATGTAATATAAATAAGGAATTAACTAAATAAGGACTATTACAAAAATTATTATTTGAAAATAAATATGTAATAATACTTGTCAGTTTGATATTTCATGGTCAGTTGTGTAAAATCGTAAGCTAAATCATTAGGTTTGAACATTTATAAATTGACCAACCAATTTTTTTGGTAAGGAAACCGACCGCAAAATCAAATTAATGAACAATTTCAACGGTTTAAAACGAATCGTCAAGATCCCCACATAACGCTTACCAATATGTTTAACAACAATGTTATGGCTACTTTTCTCTATATATAAACCTTATTAAACTAACTTATGTTCCACTAAATAAGGGTTGATACCAAAAAATACCAAACATAGTTTCTAATTTTGCGATAAAAACTCACTCAACAACAATTTTAGCATATAAGTGAAATCAATGACAAGCGTCACCACACTCATTACATACGTGATGGCTATACAAAGTTTTTTATTTACATGAAACATCAACTCATCAATTTTTTTTATCATTTTATATACAAATATATAAAATCTTATATAAATACGGTCAATACGTTTGCATATTTAGAATGTCACTTTATTAAATTTTAGAGTAAACTTCTGTTTTGCTCCATGTGGTTTAACCATTTTAACCATTTAGCTCAAATAGTTTGAAAATAGCCATTTTGCTCTCTCTAATTACACTTTTTTCTCCAATATTCTCCTCCTAACTCCGTTTATTATTCCCGTTAAATGACAGTCACGTGCCCCTCACATGAGATGCATTTATTTCTTTTTCATTCAAATCAGATTCAATGCTCGCAAGTGATTTGGGAAAAAAACACTAGTTAAATAGGTGTTGAATCTAATTTTAAATGGAAAAAATAGAAATGCCCCTCGTGTGAGGGGCACGTGACTGCCATTTAACTGGGATAATAAACAGAGATAGGGGCAGAGAGAATATTAAAGAAAAAATTGTTACCACATAAAACAAAATAACTATTTTCAAACTTTTAAAACTAAATGGTTAAAATGATCGAAGCACGTGAAACAAAACAGAAGTTACTCTAAATTTTAACAAGTTTAAAGGTGTCGAAGTTATTATTATTATTTAATTAATAATATGTGTATTTACAAAGAAAACGTGAAGCTGAAACCTGGTTTCAAATTTCATCTCTGCGGGAAGCCGGGAACACTTCAGGGGTGTTTGGGATTACTTATTTACCTCAAAAGTTCTTTTTGTCAAAAGAACTTATTTACTTATTACTTTTTGAAAAGTAGTTTTAAAAAAAAGTGTTTGGATAACTTATTAGGTGAGAAAAGTTAATAAGTCAATAAGTTAAAAAGTGTTTGGCTAAAGTTAGGGATTGCTTATTATACTATTATATATATTTTTTTAATGCCTTTAAAATATATATATATATATATATTAAAATCACGATTATACTTCCATTTACATAAAAAAAACACTATCAACTGTAACTTCCAATTTTGGCACCGTTTAGGAGGGGGAATGACAAGAATTTGTCTAAACGAGACTATGACAATTAAAGAACCTGAAAGCCTACTCCTATAAATAAGGTTTCCGTAAAACTTAACTCAATATAAATCTGAAACTAGGTATTCTCTATTCAGCCGTAAATGGTAAAAAGGCTCTTCTACATCTAAACAGATTTAAGCATATGTTAGTAAGTTACACCTACAACATGGAAACCACTTTTATTAACCAAAATAGTATGCAGCACTGAAATTAGGGAATACTTATACTAGAACACCTGTGCTGATGATATATATATAGAAGCAACAAATCAATATATAGTCTTAAACAAAAGCAACAAATCAATTATACATATCTTTTGTAACAGAAAACCAAATCATAATTGAAACACACATGTCACAAATTTATATCAAGGAATCCATGAAATAAGAACCAAATCCATCTTCTAACAAGAACCAATAGCCCACAAATTCATAATTGAAACAAAAAATCGAACAAATCACATAAATATATGAACTTATTATTTTGAGAAATCAAAACAGAAATCGAGATATTACTGGAGCAGACGCGCCGGCGGAGGCGAGCAGCAACAAGCGAGCAGAAGAGGGGCCGGCGGTCGGAACTGCAGATCGTCGGAGCAGCAGCGATGGAGAAGATGGTCGCGACTGGGAGCGCCTGTTGTGGAGGAGATAGGGTTTTTTTTTTGGTCTGTGAGATGATCGATGGACTGGAGATGAGATATATAACTTTTTTTCTCCTCAAAAGTAAAAAGGAGATTCTATAAGTTACAAATTCTAACTTCTCAAACATAATCTTTTTTCTCCTTTTTCAAAAATTATTTTAAAATCTTATTTAAGGTTACTAAATAAAATTATAACTTATTACCTTTTTTTCAAAAGATAATAAGTTAACAAGTAGTTTTAATAAGTAATCCCGAACATCCCTTCATCTCTCGCCCAAATTCGAAATCCGAAGGTGATTTCCAAATTGTTTAGATCTTATATATGTTTCTTCTTCTTGAATTTATTTCAATCTATGCTTTAAGAATGTAACTCGGATCTAATATTTGAAATTATCCCCATGTTTACGTTACATGTTATCACTAATAACTCCAATCTCTCCGATCTTCGTTCATTTTCATTGTTTTTGTATCTCAAAATCTCAAATCATGTGTTGTTAGTCGTCAATGGTGTATTTCCTTGTGCGCTCTCTGATTTCTGTATTTCTAGGGTTTTTATTTCTATTTTTGTTGAAATCTGGATTTTAATTGTGGTCTATATCTGAGTCTATTACTCTATTTTTATGTTTTTGGAGGGTGATTTATTAGCTAAAAGTTATGGTTCAAGTTTGCAGTTTACTTGTAAGCTGACTAGAAATTGTGATTTTGATTTGCCCTAATTGAATGAATTTGCAATGTATGTACCTTCCAGATGATTTGAGTTCTTGAATATTTAAAAAATGAGTGATTTCTGTGTGCTCTCTGGTTTCTGTATGTCTAGGGTTTTTATTTTTAGTGAAATCTGGATTTTAATTGTGGTTTATATTTGAGTCTATTAGCCCTGTTTTGGAGGATGATTTTTAACTGAAAGTTATGGTTCAAGTTTACAATTTACTTGTTAGCTGGTTAAAAATGGTGATTTTGATTGCCCTGAACGAATGAATTTGCAATGTATGCATCTCAAATCCTGTGTTGTTAATCGTCAATGATTTATTTTCTTGTATTTCTAGGGTTTTTATTTTTATTTTTAGTGGAATCTGGATTTTAATTGTGGTTCATATTTGATTCTATTACTCTATTTGCATGTTTTTGGAGGACAATTTATTAACTGAAAATTATGGTTCAAGTTTGCAATTTACTTTTTGGCTGATTAAAATTGGTGATTTTGATTTGCCATAATTGAATGATTTTGCGATTTATGTACTTTCCAGATGATTTGAGTTCTTGAATATTCAAAAAGCTTAGTGATACTATGGAACACACTTTTGGTTCTAATTCGGTTCCTTCTGGTCTGATGAACAAGTCTGTGGTTTTGACTGTTAAACCGTTGAGAAGCCTTGCCCCAATTTTTCCATCTCAATCTGATGCTTCTGCACCACCGTCTTCTCAGTTTGCATCCGCCCCTCCAACCGGTCTGTTTCCACCTGGCGCCACACCTGTCTTCCCTTTCTTCGCTTCAAACGCGTCTCAAACACCAGCTCAGCAGAGGTCTTAACCAATCCCATCACCAGTTCCTATAAATTCTTTCAGGACGCCTGTTGCAGCATCTGGAAATGGTGACATAGGGCCATCAAGAAGGAGCTCCAGGGGTCGAACTGTTGTGGATGATGATGATGAAGATAGTCAGAGCGATGGTTATGACAACAGCAATGACAAATTACGGGCAACACGTAGAAGGATCACGAGCACAACCGCTATTCCTGTTTCTAATTCCGAGGTTGTCATCGATTCACTGGTCACTAATTTGTTAAAATCTTTCAATCTTGTGGAAATGGATACTTTTCGCCAAGCCGATAGTGACAAAGAGTTGGTTGACCATGTAGTCATTGTTTTCAATTTGCTCAGGAGGAAAATCACACAACTTGATGATAAAAAAGAAGCTACCAGTTCAACAAGACGCTCAGACTTGAGGGCAGGTACTATCTGTATGAATAAAGGGGTTCGTGCTAATATCAAGAAACGGATTGGATCTGTACCCGGTGTCGAAATTGGTGACATTTTCTTCTTCCGTATGGAGTTGTGTTTGGTGGGATTGCATGCTCCAAGTATGGCTGGAATTGATTATATGGCTGTTAAGCTTTCTAAAGATGAAGAACGATTGGCGGTCAGTATTGTTTCTTCAGGTGGCTATGAAGATGAAGGTGATGATGGTGATGTGTTAATATACAGTGGCCAAGGTGGTCAACAAATGGATCAACAGCTAGTAAGGGGTAATCTTGCTCTTGAAAAGAGCCTACACAGGGCCAATGAGGTACGGGTGATTCAAGGTCTTAGGGATTTTGCAAATCCAACTGGGAAAGTATATGTCTATGACGGGTTATACAAAATACACGAGTCTTGGATCGATAAAGGGAAATCGGGCTGCAATGTTTTTAAGTACAAATTGGTTAGAGTTGCAGGACAGCCAGAAGCATTTACATTATGGAAATCAATTCAGCAATGGAAAGATGGTGTTACTACACGGGATGGTGTTATTCTGCCTGATCTCATTTCTGGAGCTGAAAGTTTACCTGTTGCTCTTGTAAACGATGTGGATGGTGAAAAGGGTCCCGCATATTTTACTTACATACCGAATCTTAAGTATGCGAAGCCATTTCCATCCATTAGATCATCTCCTGTGAGCTGCAACTGTTCAAATGGATGCTAACCTGTCGCTAACTGTCCTTGTGTTCAAAGAAATGGAGTCTGTGTATCATATATCCCATTTGGTGTTCTCCTAAGTCATAACTCGTTGGTTTATGATTGTGGTGGTTCTTGCTCGTGCCCTACTAACTGCAGGAACCGAGTTTCACAAGCGGGTCTGAAAATGCGTTTAGGGGTGTTCAAAACAAAGAATAAGGGTTGGGGACTTAGGTCTTGGGACCCCATTCGTGTGGGTTCTTTTATATGTGAATACGCAGGTCTAGTAATAGCAGAAAATGGGATTGATTCTGATAATAATTACATTTTTGATTCTACTCGTGCCTTTGAGTCTTTGGAAACTCAGCCTAGTGATGAACTGGTCAAGTTTCCTTTTCCTTTAATTATTAGTTCCAGAAATGAGGGAAACGTTAGTCGGTTTATGAACCATAGTTGCTCGCCTAATGTGTATTGGCAGCCGGTTGTTCGTGAAAATAAAGATAAATCATATCTCCATGTAGGCTTTTATGCCATCAAGCACATTCCTCCTATGCAGGAGTTAACATTTAACTATGGAATGGTACGGGCTGACAAAGCGGGCCCGCCTATGAAGAAATGTTTGTGTGGATCAACGAGATGCAAAGGCGTTTTTTACTAGGGGTATACACAAAAGTTTGCTAGGACAGTTATTGTCCAACCGTGCTTCCTGTAAAAGGTAACTATCCCTTTTTATTTCTCTCGAGTTAATTGACCTTTTTTTTTGTTATCTGTTTTCTATTGTCATTCTAGATGCTTATCTGAACTAATTTAAATTCAAAAGGTAATCTAGAACCACTTTTTGATAATTCATAGTGATTAAGCCATCTGATTTATTTTCTTTTGATCTTTTTGGAATTCCATTCATTTGCTTACTATATGACCGGAGTTGGAAGGAGCCGAGTTACTAGTATTTAAGATCTTTAAATAGTTGTTGGTATCGTTAGTATTGGCAAGTTAGTTGGAAGTAAAAAAATGTTGAGGTTATTGATCGGTGTCGAAGGGACCGGTCAAAGATAAAGAAATAGAGTGTCCTAATCACCTTAAACTAGTTAGGGTAAGAAGGGTGTCGAACCACGAAGAGTTTGTGGTCGGTGCTCAACTTCAATTAACAATGCAAATTATGAAGTTACAACGGGTCTTTCTGACCAAACACAATCAATGATTTAAGTGAAAACTTTATAAACTCAACAAACAAATCAAGTACCAAACAAAACGGTTTAAGTTGTAAACAATAATTAAAAAGGGTATCACACCCGGGTTTCAAGCTCACAAATAATTAGGGATTATCACACCAACATTTGAGTTCAAACAATCGAATGGTTATTTAAATCTAATTAACCAAATCTAACCAAGAACATCAACATTCATACATCATCGGCAAATAGTGTAAAACAATATTCACGAATGAAATCGAGACAAATGTATGCAATATAGAATTAGATTAATCAATAGATTCAACATAAATCAAAGTTCATAGCAATTATCATCTAACGGGGTCAATGGTGCAAGAATTTATCAACTCCCGTGAGTTCATAACCATACTAAACACAAAGATTCAAGTGTTTCAAACCAAACGATTACAAGAATTGTTTCTCAAAGCTAGCACATGATAAAACCCTAAAAACTTACAAACAATCCACCCGGGAATGATTACCGGTGGATTAGCCGCTCATGGTTGTGGAATGCATCTTCGATTCTTCAATATTTCGAGTATCAATCTTCACTTGCATGTTAGAATCGTGTTCCTTAGCCTCCTAGAATGACCAAAATCGCCCAAGAACTGTGGTGTAAAAAGATGGATTCGAATTTGGGGAAGAAAAACCTAATTAACCATTGAAAATCGGCTGTTTCGTCCAAAACCCGCGTCTGAAACGCACCCAGCGTAGGCTTACGCTGGGAGGGCGTAGGCCTACGCCGGTCCACTGGAAGCCGCTGTGAAGAAAATACTTAGGCGTAGGCCTACGTCGATATGGCGTAGCCTTACGCTGACCCTCTGATGCTTCTGTTTGCAATTTGCCTTCGGCGTAGGCTTACGCTGTAGCAGCGTAGCCTTACGCTGACCCTGCATTTTGCCCCGTTTTCTCTGAGTCTCTTCCGACTCTTGCATCTCTCGCCTAATATCTTCCAAAATCATACTTTAAGCTTCCAACACCTGCACATGCATGGCTACACAAAACCTTTGTATTCCACATATCAAAATGCATAAATATAACACATTGCACCTCTTAATACATGAAACTTTGGTCACTCATCAGTTATTGTGCTTGGTATGGAACTAGAAGGAATCATTTAAAGTTCTCTGTAATCAGTTGGAGAACCATATAGTATAATAAGATTAGCAAATTATAGTATCAAACTATCAATGTAAACTGTTTGGGGTTTGAAGTAAGGGTGGCAATTCCTGATTTCCTGAAAGAAGACACAGTAATTAGGTTTTGGGTTGTCATATCTAACATGTTTAATAAACAGGTCGTGTTCGGGTTGTAGTTTGTTCAATTAAACAAGTCGACCCGCTAACCCGTTTGACCCATTTATTACAATTAACGAACCCGTTTACGACCCATTTAACTTGCCAACCCATTTGGCTTGTTTAGATAATGAGTTAAATGGGCCGTGTTTGGGTTACACGATTTTAAGTATGTCCGGGGTCATGTTTGATGTATTTGACATGATTGAATTAATGGGTCGTGTTCGGGTTCAAACTTCAACAATTCAACATGCCAACTCGACACGATTTCCACCCCTAGCTTGATGTTTTAATATATAAAATACAAGGGGTTTGTGGATAGAAATACACACGAAATGATCTAGTATTGCGCACAAAAAGAAATATGTGGCTTGGATGAGTAACCAAGTGTAAAAATTGTATAGAAAATGAATAAAATTACTAAAAGTATGTGAACGATTGCGTTGGTTGCTGACTGAAGATACCTAGAAAACGGGCTTAAGATTTGTTAAAAGGAAATACATATTAAAGAAAAAAAGATCGTTCAAGTCTTAGCACCTAGCTCATGTTCTTCTTTGGGCCATATGCTATCTTTTTTATGTTATTGTGTCAAATGAATACAAGAATCTATGTGCTCATTGTACAACAAACTTGAAATACCGGACTGTCTAGCTGTTATGGTCATGCTTTTCCATGGACATGGCACTTAAGTTGAACCAGTTGGTACTTAGTAGTTAGTGTTGGACTAATTTGGATTGCATCGCAACATAGAAAAAAAGAAGGAAAAAGAAGCAGACGAAATTCTGATTTATGTGTGATCTTTTTTGATTTTGTGATATTTTATTTTTGGTTAGGATTAAGTCTTTATTTTTCTTTCCTAATTATTAGAGTTTTATTTTTGTATTGGTAGCTTAGTCCTCAAGTTTTTGTATTATAAATAAGGGGTTAGGATCATTGTATTTTTTTGTGTCGAGTTCATCATAATATTATTAGGGTTGAGACGGTTTGTCTCCCAAATTCTTCTGTTCGTTTTGTTAATTTTGATAGCCTGGGCCTTCAGTTGGTATCAGAGCTTGGAGCTCGATCACCTTCTCACCAAGTTTTTTGATCGACTAAAAGAGAAAAAAGACCAGAAGATCGTAGCTTCGACAGCAAGAAAGAAAAAAAAGCAGTCCGATCAGAGCAGATCAGCAAGACCCAGAAAGAAAAAAGCAGTCCGGCAGATCAGCAGGACATCATTGACCGTGGAAGAGAGGGGTAAACCGAGAGGTGATCAGCAGCGGTTGGCAGCCGATAGTGGCAGCCTGTGGTTGTGTCACGGCAGCAATAAGGCTGCGGATATGAAGAAAACTGAAGAACTCGACACCAACAGCAGCAAGTGGGGCAGAAATGAGAGTTTCGGCTCAGTTTCAGGGGTTGTGCTCATGTTTTGCATCGTTTGATACAACCAGGGTGGTTGTGGACGGCAAGAAGATCAAAGAAGACCGTTGTTTGCTCGATCAGATGACCAAAATCGCAGCCAAGGGAGTGGTTATGCGAGTTCACACGGCCGAGGGACTGGTCGGGGACGGGTCACGGGAACGATCGAACTAGTGGGAGCCGAAACAATACGGTCACTGATCAGGAGGAGTTTCCAAATAGGAAACAAGGTTTGGTGTTTATCAGGGATGATGAGCCAATCATTGAAGATACGGGTCGAGTGGATCCGAATCCAAATTAGGGGTGTGATTGTTGGACTAATTTGGATTGCATCGCAACATAGAAAAAAAGAAGGAAAAAGAAGCAGACGAAATTCTGATTTATGTGTGATCTTTTTTGATTTTGTGATATTTTATTTTTGGTTAGGATTAAGTCTTTATTTTTCTTTCCTAATTATTAGAGTTTTATTTTTGTATTGGTAGCTTAGTCCTCAAGTTTTTGTATTATAAATAAGGGGTTAGGATCATTGTATTTTTTTGTGTCGAGTTCATCATAATATTATTAGGGTTGAGACGGTTTGTCTCCCAAATTCTTCTGTTCGTTTTGTTAATTTTGATAGCCTGGGCCTTCAGTTGGTATCAGAGCTTGGAGCTCGATCACCTTCTCACCAAGTTTTTTGATCGACTAAAAGAGAAAAAAGACCAGAAGATCGTAGCTTCGACAGCAAGAAAGAAAAAAAAGCAGTCCGATCAGAGCAGATCAGCAAGACCCAGAAAGAAAAAAGCAGTCCGGCAGATCAGCAGGACATCATTGACCGTGGAAGAGAGGGGTAAACCGAGAGGTGATCAGCAGCGGTTGGCAGCCGATAGTGGCAGCCTGTGGTTGTGTCACGGCAGCAATAAGGCTGCGGATATGAAGAAAACTGAAGAACTCGACACCAACAGCAGCAAGTGGGGCAGAAATGAGAGTTTCGGCTCAGTTTCAGGGGTTGTGCTCATGTTTTGCATCGTTTGATACAACCAGGGTGGTTGTGGACGGCAAGAAGATCAAAGAAGACCGTTGTTTGCTCGATCAGATGACCAAAATCGCAGCCAAGGGAGTGGTTATGCGAGTTCACACGGCCGAGGGACTGGTCGGGGACGGGTCACGGGAGCGATCGAACTAGTGGGAGCCGAAACAATACGGTCACTGATCAGGAGGAGTTTCCAAATAGGAAACAAGGTTTGGTGTTTATCAGGGATGATGAGCCAATCATTGAAGATACGGGTCGAGTGGATCCGAATCCAAATTAGGGGTGTGATTGTTGGACTAATTTGGATTGCATCGCAACATAGAAAAAAAGAAGGAAAAAGAAGCAGACGAAATTCTGATTTATGTGTGATCTTTTTTGATTTTGTGATATTTTATTTTTGATTAGGATTAAGTCTTTATTTTTCTTTCCTAATTATTAGAGTTTTATTTTTGTATTGGTAGCTTAGTCCTCAAGTTTTTGTATTATAAATAAGGGGTTAGGATCATTGTATTTTTTTGTGTCGAGTTCATCATAATATTATTAGGGTTGAGACGGTTTGTCTCCCAAATTCTTCTGTTCGTTTTGTTAATTTTGATAGCCTGGGCCTTCAGTTGGTATCAGAGCTTGGAGCTCGATCACCTTCTCACCAAGTTTTTTGATCGACTAAAAGAGAAAAAAGACCAGAAGATCGTAGCTTCGACAGCAAGAAAGAAAAAAAAGCAGTCCGATCAGAGCAGATCAGCAAGACCCAGAAAGAAAAAAGCAGTCCGGCAGATCAGCAGGACATCATTGACCGTGGAAGAGAGGGGTAAACCGAGAGGTGATCAGCAGCGGTTGGCAGCCGATAGTGGCAGCCTGTGGTTGTGTCACGGCAGCAATAAGGCTGCGGATATGAAGAAAACTGAAGAACTCGACACCAACAGCAGCAAGTGGGGCAGAAATGAGAGTTTCGGCTCAGTTTCAGGGGTTGTGCTCATGTTTTGCATCGTTTGATACAACCAGGGTGGTTGTGGACGGCAAGAAGATCAAAGAAGACCGTTGTTTGCTCGATCAGATGACCAAAATCGCAGCCAAGGGACTGGTCGGGGACGGGTCACGGGAACGATCGAACTAGTGGGAGCCGAAACAATACGGTCACTGATCAGGAGGAGTTTCCAAATAGGAAACAAGGTTTGGTGTTTATCAGGGATGATGAGCCAATCATTGAAGATACGGGTCGAGTGGATCCGAATCCAAATTAGGGGTGTGATTGTTGGACTAATTTGGATTGCATCGCAACATAGAAAAAAAGAAGGAAAAAGAAGCAGACGAAATTCTGATTTATGTGTGATCTTTTTTGATTTTGTGATATTTTATTTTTGGTTAGGATTAAGTCTTTATTTTTCTTTCCTAATTATTAGAGTTTTATTTTTGTATTGGTAGCTTAGTCCTCAAGTTTTTGTATTATAAATAAGGGGTTAGGATCATTGTATTTTTTTGTGTCGAGTTCATCATAATATTATTAGGGTTGAGACGGTTTGTCTCCCAAATTCTTCTGTTCGTTTTGTTAATTTTGATAGCCTGGGCCTTCAGTTGGTATCAGAGCTTGGAGCTCGATCACCTTCTCACCAAGTTTTTTGATCGACTAAAAGAGAAAAGACCAGAAGATCGTAGCTTCGACAGCAAGAAAGAAAAAAAAGCAGTCCGATCAGAGCAGATCAGCAAGACCCAGAAAGAAAAAAGCAGTCCGGCAGATCAGCAGGACATCATTGACCGTGGAAGAGAGGGGTAAACCGAGAGGTGATCAGCAGCGGTTGGCAGCCGATAGTGGCAGCCTGTGGTTGTGTCACGGCAGCAATAAGGCTGCGGATATGAAGAAAACTGAAGAACTCGACACCAACAGCAGCAAGTGGGGCAGAAATGAGAGTTTCGGCTCAGTTTCAGGGGTTGTGCTCATGTTTTGCATCGTTTGATACAACCAGGGTGGTTGTGGACGGCAAGAAGATCAAAGAAGACCGTTGTTTGCTCGATCAGATGACCAAAATCACAGCCAAGGGAGTGGTTATGCGAGTTCACACGGCCGAGGGACTGGTCGGGGACGGGTCACGGGAACGATCGAACTAGTGGGAGCCGAAACAATACGGTCACTGATCAGGAGTTTCCAAATAGGAAACAAGGTTTGGTGTTTATCAGGGATGATGAGCCAATCATTGAAGATACGGGTCGAGTGGATCCGAATCCAAATTAGGGGTGTGATTGTTGGACTAATTTGGATTGCATCGCAACATAGAAAAAAAGAAGGAAAAAGAAGCAGACGAAATTCTGATTTATGTGTGATCTTTTTTGATTTTGTGATATTTTATTTTTGGTTAGGATTAAGTCTTTATTTTTCTTTCCTAATTATTAGAGTTTTATTTTTGTATTGGTAGCTTAGTCCTCAAGTTTTTGTATTATAAATAAGGGGTTAGGATCATTGTATTTTTTGTGTCGAGTTCATCATAATATTATTAGGGTTGAGACGGTTTGTTTCCCAAATTCTTCTGTTCTTTTTGTTAATTTTGATAGCCTGGGCCTTCAGTTAGATATTGGTTGACTAATATTGTCATGTGGATCGGCTAATTTAAAATCCTAGATAGTATTTAAACAAACAAGGGGCTAGCAGACCGGTAATGATATGGACTTAAAACGGGTGTTAATGTTTAATGGTTTTTTCTTTTGTTGTAAACTGTTCAAATTTGAAATTGTTACCTAGGGATGTTCACGGTCTGATTCGGCCGGTTTTGACGAAATTTCTAGGTCGAACCGCTAACTACGGTTTCAGAAAACGGCAAATCAAACCGGCTGGGTTGGTTGGGTCGGCCGGACCAGCGAAGACGGTTCGTTTTGGTGGTTTGAATGTTTTTATTTATTCATGAACATTATACATATGCATAACCCCATATTCCAAAATTTGTAAAAAAAGGATAATCAAGGTAAACATCCGGTTTTAAGTTCCCTATGAACTGAACCCTAAACTGTTGGTTTCAACGGTTTTTTAAGAACACCCATGTAGTCACCTAAACCGAAACCGAAAATGTTAACCTAAAACTTGGTGTTTGGTTCAGTTTTTCGGTTTGATTTCTTGTAATACCCTTCATATAATACGCTTATTTAGTATTTGGTTCCTTGCATTCATTGTTTTCAACTAGTTTTTAATGTTCATGTTTTTTAACGACTTGTTGCAACTTAAATAAAGAAACAAGTGTTGGTTTTTACTAAGAATGCTGCGGATCTAACTATTTGTTATCTGTTTATTGTAGTAGCACAAGAATTTGTAGTTTATGGGTGAAGATGGAATGATGTTGTTTGGCTAGACTCTAGTGATGCAGCCCAGATTTCCGAATAAACCATTTCAAAGAGGTAATATTTAAGTTGTATTTAACTTGACAATGCAGTATCAAGTCCTTCAACTTCTGTATGGTGATTTGAGTTTGTATAGCTCTAGTTTCTTATTTTGATGTGCATCTGGACGGCAAGCGTGTCCATTTTGGTTTTGAAATCCAAAAGCCGGGATAGGTGACACTTTGATCCATTTGTCTGCAAAATAGAGGTGGCAAAATAGACGAGTTGGACATGATAGTGGCATGTCAAAGTGGTTTGTATTGATACTTGACGCGGGTTATTTTTAATGGTTTTTGTTGTAGAGGTTGAGTTGTAAGCACCTTTTTGTTTATTTTCATGGGCTGAATATAATTTCATAGATACTGTTATTGCAACAATGATTTATATTTTGGAATAATAAAATTTGGGATGAAGTTCTGTTCTTGAACTTGTTAATGGTGTGGTTATGGTATGAACTATTTGAATATGAGTTTAATGGTGTGAAATTCCATATTTAAGAAACTACAAAAGCCAAATAGCACTCTATTACTTCAATTGCAGGGTTTTTTTTAGTATATTTTTTTCTTTCTTTTACACGTTTTCTTCCACCCCTTACTTCTACAAAGTTCTCTTCAGCATCCTATCAAATCCTTTTTTCTACACATTCATTTTTTCGTATAAATGTTTTAAATGTGCAAGTTAACTTATTGTAACTAGCGTTGCTCCTTAAAGACTCTGGTTTATTTAATAGTTTACTTTTTTTATAAAATTTTGAAGCTGTTTGGTGTATGATTTTTACCTTTTAATAAGGCTTTGATTTATTTAACGGTTTAGCTTTCCTTGTTTTTTTTTATAAAGTTCGAAGTCGTTTAGCATCTGTTGTTTAACGTGTCACGGCGAGCGACGACCGCAACGCGCCGGATAAATTACTAGTTAGATATAAATATGCTAGGTGTTATATGTGTTGGGAATTAACAACGCCCTTTTCACCGTTCTCTTTCTAAACCTCCACCAACCTAGAGGTGCACAAATCGGTTTTTCTTAAGAACCGGTTCCGGTTCTCATCGGTTCCGGTACCAGGTCCGGTTCTTTGTTGAAAAACAGAAACCCATCTATCCGGTCCCAGTTTTTCAAGAACCGGTTCCGGTAATTCAAGGCGGGTATTTCAAGAACGTATTTCTGGGTATTCGAAAAACTTAGTTAAACATATAAATACATTGATTAAACATATAAATACATTGATTAAACATATAAATAAGTAACTTAAAACGTCCAATAACAATAAAAACTTAAAATGTTACAAAATAAATAAATGTTTAAAATATAAACTCATAAAATATAGATAAATTATATAAAAAAATTAGATTGTCTGACTCGTTTGACTCATAAAACCTTTCACTTTTAGTTTTAACCAATTTAAGTTTTACCATTATTAAAATTTTAAGCATATACACGTCACGAATCTGTAAAACATAGATGGATTAGTGTCACAAGACACAAGGGTAGAGGTGCATAAATCGGGTATTCTCAAGAACCGGTTCCAAGTGCGATTCTTGGTTGAAAAATCGAAACCTATGTACCCGGTTCCGGAAGAACCGGTTTTCGGGGAGAACCGGTTCCCGTTTTTTTGTTCACCTCAACCACTTCCGTAACAACCATAGGTTAGTGTTATGATTTTTATCATATTTCTCTATTTAATTCCACATAGAGACGCTATTTCTTGTCGGAGAACCCGTTGATCGTCAATTTCAGATGGAACCACACACAATCGTGGTGCTTGGTCGACCTCCATCCACTCCGTCTCAATGGCTCTCATCTTTCTTTGCAGTTAAGCATGTTCCCTGTTCGTCATAAATTGTCATTTTCTTCATGTTTTCGAGTTTCTACACGTAGAGTCATAAAAGGAAGAAGACGCTCCCTCCCTTCAACGTCCTCGAGTTGAATGTATATGTAACAAATTTGGAGCATTCGTATCTAGTACAACTGTTGAATAAATAAAATATATATATATATATACACATACATTCCAGTTTGATGGGGAGTGTTAAAATATTATGGTTGGCCTTAATCATGGTTAGTTGTCATTTAGCTTAGCCCATTAGGATTAGGATTAGGATTAGGATTAGGGTTTTGTGTTTTGTTCATGTACACCGATATATTTTGCATCCTAGAAAATCAATATCAATAAAGTATCTTTTAGCTTCACAAGTATAATAATTTTAAACACTTCCAAATTTTCATTATTGATCCAAACGCATGGAGTTTAAGAACCCTAATTAATAACTAAGATAACGAGTTTTGAGAAAACTAATTTTAAAGTGAGTTCAAGAAGAACAGTAGATTTTATGAAAACGAGCCAATACAACCTTCCTCAAGCAAGTTTTTAACGTCAATTTGATGCTACCCATTTCAACCTGTTGAGAAAACTACAACTATGAGTTGTCTTACTAGGGCTGGTTCAAAAAGCTCGTTGTTTGCTTTAAAAAAACTCAGTTGTAAACGAGCCGAGCCGACATGGTTTGTAAACGAGAGGAGCCCGAGAAGGGTAGGTTCGGCTCGTGGCTCGCTTGTTAAGTAGCTCGTTGGCTTTTAATAATAATAATAATAAATAAATAAATAAATAATATATAAAAGAGTTGAAAAAATAATACATATAATATTTTGAATCCGCAAGTCTTGAGATCTTAAACAAAAAAGATTATAATAATAACTTTCTGTTTTTTTCCAACCTTACTAGTGTTTTATTAGCTCTAATATTGTTTTTTTTTATGTTTATATATATCCAAAACATACAAAATAAAAAAAAAGTGATTTTTTTTTAATTTTCGATCAAGCTTTTAATGAGCCAAACTCGAGCACATCCTGACTCAGCTTGGCTCGTTTACATACCTAACTCTTACATTATTTATTTATTTTTTAATTAATAATCGTAATTTTTAATATATTTTAGAATAGAAGAAATGAATGATCATTATACATACAATTGTGTCAGTTATCTGATTTTGTAAGTGAAACCACTGTTCAACATTGTACAACTGTTTTAGTTAGTAGTTGGTACAACCCTACAATCAAATTCTACAACTGTTTTAAGTAGTTTACTCATCTATAAGCCGTTTCAAAAACCTCCAGGGCGAGCCTACCTCGGCACTAGGTTCTCTGTCTTCAACAACGTGGCTAAGTGACCTGATCGAAATTCACAATACCAGTCATGTATGAACCTCCTAAGTCGCGAGGAATTGGGTCTCTCTTGGAGTTAGTGGTGTAAACAAGCGAGCCGCTCGTGAGCTACACGAGATCGACTTGCTGAAAGCTCGAATCAAGATGAGTTTAAACAAACTCGTGCCCAGGTTATATTGAGACTCATTTAATAAACAAGCTCGAGATTAGAAAATATACTAAGATGGCTGCCCTGGTCACATGATCTGTCATACTTTGGGTACATTAGAAAGAACCTTTTTGGAAATGGACTCTATGGTCTAGAGCTTTGGATATGAGCTCCTAATGGATTCACTGGTACAAAAGTATATGATTTTACTACCACAAATCATCTATCTTATGTTAATATGATGATAACGTAAAAAGTATATGATTTTACTACCACAAATCATCTATCTTATGTTAATATGATGATAACGTAAGAACAACGAATCGACATCCACCATGGTGCTTCAATCGTGCTAATTATATTAATGACAAAACGGATTCATATTTAGTTACGTGTACAAAATGCCTAACATCCATCACACGCTAGCACACACATAAATACTTACCTGTGGAATGATGTTCTATGACATAAGCTCGCCAGACGTCCACCTATCTTCATACCTCCCATAGGCGAAACTGGTGGAAGGAAGGCCTGTGAAGTGAAGGGGGTCTGGTTCAATCCCGTAATCTGTAAGTGGCCTTTTTTCAAGTACATCATCGTGTTCAGATACGAAATCAGGAATCTCGATCGATCGTTTCTTCATATCATCCCATAGATATTGTAGCCTGCTAACATACTTCACTTTCCAATATAACCTGTCGAAAGGAACAGAGAATCTTTAACACACGACCGTTTTATTATAATAGCTAATTATCTGATTTTGTTATTCAATACCATATAATATGGGTGTCAACTGTGTCGGGACAAGACCCATATATTTATTTGTGTCAAAAACATCAACCCTAACTCTGACACACCTAAAACCGTGTAATCCAAACACGGCATGTTTAACCCAGTTATATAAACAAGTCAGATGGGTTGTAAACGTGTTGAATGGTGGGTTGTAAAAATGGATTAAACAGGTTGGCAGGTCAGCCTGTTTAATTAAACGGGTTAAATAGATCAACCTGAACACAACCCGTTTAATTAAGCAAGTCAATCTTAACGGGGCCCGTTTATTAAACGGGTCAAATATGACAACTCAAAGCCAAACTATTTTCATGTCGTGTTTTGGGTCTTGTCAGAAAATGCGACCCCTAGTTCTAAACCCCAAAATAATTTCAACTTACCCCCCGCTTAAGAGGAACCGACCAAGAGTGGCGATAAGAAGCCTGGAACGCAGACCAGGATGAACAAAATAGAGTACTTGAAGCCTGTCTTTAAAGTCTGAAGGAAGTTCTTCATAAATCCACCTCAAAATGGTGATTCCAGGGTGGTTATATTCTTTCTGCACAGTGGAGTGCATGTACACAATACAAAACGGGCCTTCCGGCAACTCGGTTGATATTTTGTATATTATGTATTTCTTCAGCCATTCGCCCCCGATTACCGGGGCTGGTAACATTGGTTGAAAACACTCATTAATTCATTTATGAAATACAATCAAACATAGATACATCAACAACTAATCATCAGAGATTAATTGTTTGATGCAAAAGCAAGCTGCAAGTAGATGAAAAAAACGTACCGATTCATAAGAAATCACGTTAATTTTAAAAACTAATGTAACGTTTTGTTTTCTAAAGTGTAGTAACCCGGTTTATAACCCTAGGGTTATCTCTCATCCCAGCTCACACAATTGAAATAGGAAAGTTTTATTTATTTTTTCTTGTTTTCAAATTTCATTTAAGATTTAATTTAGTTTTTCTCTAATAAATTGTAATAATTAACATAAATCCAAATATACAGTTTTGTTCGGCCTTTTTGTCTGTACTTTGATATAAACTTTAAAAAAAAACTAGGTTGCATCCAACATAAAGCATTTTTAGATATTACAAGACCAAAAAAATACTTTATGTTTGATAGAACTCAGTTTTAAATCAAATTTATATCGAAATGCAGACACAAAAACTAATGATTTTGCAGTAAATTCTGCATCATACTTTCATACATTTTATACAATCTAATGATATTGTTAGAAACACATGAAATATGTTACTTTTATTTAAAGATGTTACAGATATACAGTTATACTAGACCACTTTAACATGTCTTCTTGCGCGACCTTCCCTCAATAGAATGAATCCATCCAGATTATGAACATTCCCAATTTTAACAGATTCTGAAATCCCAGAAGTGATTATTTTTAGTTTTAAGTTATCTTTTATTCGCGACAATAGCATCTGTGCAGAAGCAGCCTCTCATCAAACCAAAAATGCTAACAATTTGTACCCCCAAATCAATAAAATCATTTTAATCAACTTACTTTTTTCAAGATTTATATTTTCATCACCAATCTATATATTTGATCACCAATTTCATTGATCACAGTAATCAATCTCTGAATTTCTACTGTAATTTGATCAAATCAATCTTTTTGTGAAAGTTAGGGTTTATAACTGTTCAACAAACCCTAAATCACGCAATACATACAGAAGGAAATAGAGCCACGTAGATTTTAGAGTACGGTGATACCTGGGAAGTATTTGCCGACGATTCGGAATACGCGGTTGCCGGATTTATCGGAACCAGATTCGAGACGGAAGAATTGCAAGGCATCAAGAGCTGGAAACTCTTCGTCGTTGTAGGTAAGATGAGAAGGGCAGTCGTGCCATTTGTCTTCGGTGGTGGATTCAGATGACGTGAGGGGACGTGGGTCAACGCCGTGATGGTCCGACGGCACTACCACAACCTTGAATTCTTCACGAGCCGCCATGTTTATCCCTTCAAGTTATGTTTTTCATCTCGTAAGGTGGTGTTGGTCAGGATAATAAGCACAACTTTAAAACGTCAAGGGGTGTAAGTGGATAGTGTCAAATCAGAGTTTGTTTATTTTAAACTACTTTTAACTAAATTACCTGACTTTAAAGTTTAAACTTTGATCGGTGATTGATTGCTATACACTTTGAGTGCTTTGATTATCAATAAAAATGTAAGCTTGAATTGAAACTTGAATTATAAATGACCCGGGTTTAAGTTTTAGGCTCTGTTTGGTAGCCTTTTTAATGGTTTTATTAAGAGACCACATCTAAATCAATCAGAGGTGTAAGTGTTTGATTCGTTAAAAAATCACCCCTTAACGGTTCAGAATACCTCTTAACCATTTAGTCACAAAAGTCGCTACTCCACCAGTCGGAGCCTCCACCTGCACACCACTCACCTCTCCTGCGCACGACTCCCCTCTTCCTGCTACCGGTCAAAGCTGCTGCTGGTTTGTCCTCTCCACATGCTACCGCTCGTCCCCTCCGCCTGCTACCACTCGTCCACTCGTCTCTCTCCCTCTCCGTTGCAGCTGCCACTCGTCCTCTCAACATATTACCAAGGTACGTTCAACCCTGTGTCACTTTACATATTTCTCTGTTTCTTTTCATATTAATTTCTATTTTGTATGCTTGCTATTTGGCCATAGATGTGATTTTAGATTCAACTTCCTTTTGATGTTTGATTTTTTATATTAGACACAACCCTAGATGTGATTTTATACTAATACTGTTTGGTTGAGAAGAACAAATCACCTCAGGTGTGATATTCATATCTAAGTTTCATAATTTTAGATTCAACCTTAGGTCTCTGTTTCTTTTCGTATTTGAAGAAAAAGTAAAAAATAAAAAATTCAATTTGAAAAGGAAGAACAAAAATCACCTCAGGTGCACTTCCTTGTTTCTTTTCATATTTCTATGTTTCTTTGTTACAGAGACCCTGGGAAATTGTTTTTGTTTGTTCTAGTACTCCCTACCGTAATACGAGGTAATGGTTGGACGATTTTCGACGACGACGTGTGTTAACTAAGGAAGAGCGCCTATGGTGTTTTCTGAAATACAAGGTGAAGAAAGTGATGGCCAATTCGTTCACGATATAGAATGGGGTTCACAAGGCATTGAGTATATGACTAGTTTGCGTGACCAGATAGCTAATCAACTAGATACAAATGATAAATTGTACGCAAAGTATTAATTTTTATTTGGATTTCAGTATGTTTCCATGGATTTTGAAGGATTTATGTGTAATTTGGATTTTTTTTATGATGTTTTGTATTTTCTTTTAAAATTATCCAGCATTCAGTACAATCATTTAGAGTTCTGACCAAATAGATAAATTTCATTCAACACAAAATAGTTCAGAGGGGTAAAGTAGTCATTATGCACAGTCGTTCAGAGGCCCGACCAAACAGCACTAATGCTTCAGCACTTAACTAGTTCAGAGTCTATTACCCATTAAGGCATCTTACTAGTTCAGAATTTACCAAACAACTAGTTATCTATTAGATTGGAAAATCATATACATGACTTTGTTGGTTAATTTATAGTGATGGATAATTATAGGACTAAGTAATCCTAATTGTATTGATTTACGATCATAAACCGAATAATGACAAAATTGAGATGTTGTCTAGATATCGATTCAACCTTAATGTATACAAACAAACTGCAACTATTATTGATCTAAACCAATAACTGATAGAATCTCAAGTGAAGATCATAAAATCAAATCATTCATCAAGATAAGTTAAAAATACATAATTGCAACGAATCAAATGATTAACATTGGAACTATGTCCAAGAAAAGATAGAATCAAATGATTAACTCTACACCCGGGGTTGATTACGAGTTGTTTAGCCACTTATGCTTGTAAATAATCAAATCTTGATTTAGGAATCGATTTCATGCTTGGAAAGATCAATAACTGAATCCCCATTGTTCTTCTAGTCCCAAATTCGTCCAAGAATGTCTAGGGTCGTAACCCTAGCCTCCGGGAATAAGCGTCCAAAAACCGCCTCAAAACCCTAATATCCATGCCACAGACGTAAGCTACGATGGTCTTGACCCATACACCGCTAAAATTCTATCTATGCCACAAAATATGTTCGCTCTGTATGACAAGTTGCTGTCGACATAAGCTACACCGACCCCTTATTAGCATCTCCATTTTTGCGTTGAATCTTTTCAAAAATTTCAACCAAATTTAAACTTTAAAAATACGCGGAAGTAGGTCCCATATACACTCTTGATATCAACTCATGTTAATTATAAACAAATGACAACGATATAATTCGTTTCAAAACAACCAACCGAGAATTTACTTAACAAAGCGACAAGTTTAGATACTCAAAAGATGATTCATAATAGGTTCAAGGACTCGTCAACTAGGAGTTCTAACTCCTAATAACAATAAACACCCCGAAGGTGTCACACCCCAACCGACGGCGGAAAACGTCGGGGCGTGAAGCTGTGCAGACTGTTCATAGCTCATGGTTGCTAAAGTTTGAATAATTTAAACATTCATTTTCATTACACATAGCAAGTTCATACCATACAAGAACCAAATGTAACGATTACAAAATACAGATAGTTTAGATTAATTGCTAGGTCCAAATCCTATATGTAGCAGCTTGTAATACTTCAAACATTGTCACCTGAAACATGGTTAAAAACAAAGTCAACTAAAAAGTTGGTGAGAATACATAGGTTTTCGTGTCATGTAATAGAATATAGTGTCGTGTGCATACAATTCATACAACATGGCAATTAAGGCTTTTATGGAGAGATACCATCGTGTGACCTGGTAGTACAATCAAACCTTTGTAACTAGCATGCAAAACAAACGCGTGTTGGCAGTAACAGTCACCCTACCTGGGTGGGTTTGTCAGACTCAATAGATCTATCACTGTTTACTGTAGGCTATAAAATAGTTAATGATTGCACGTGAATGGCTAACTGCGCGTTGGTCTACACACCTAGTACTCAAGCACAAAGCTCAAAATTGTAACACATGATTGTAGGGTGGAATTGTATATTGTGTAGTTTGTAAACATAGTAAATAGAACGCATGTTCCACCCCAAAAGTTTGTAAATAGAGTAAAAGAGGGGCTATGTAACTCACTTGTGTTGGGTAGTGTAGTTTGCACAGATCAACAAAAATACCAAGCGTGTTGTAGGTCGCTACGTTTGACCTATTGGATAAATGTATAACGCGTGTCATTGTTTGTGTTATTTTTATGTCGAAAAATGGATTTGTATGTTTAGGGTTTGTTTGAAATAAATAAATAAATAATTTTATTTATCTATTTAGTACATTTTAAATAGTAGTGATATATATATTCTTTAAAATGTAAATTTAAATAACTGATATATATTTATATTTATTTAAATATAAATTTAAATAAATAATATTTGTTTAAGTCAAAATATATATTTGTATGAATGGTTTTATAAACTCACGATTTCATCGGTTTCGAACTATCGGGAATTAATCGTTTTAAATCTCTAAATCAAGGATTTGGTTTATAAATGATTTCCGGGTCTTGGGATTTTATAAAATAATTTTTATAATTACATTTTGAAATTTTTTTAGCTAAAATATGTTAAATAGACTTTAAAACAGAAAAATAATTGATTCTGGTCAAGGAGCACGACCGTGCTCAAGTAGGGCACGACCGCGCTCGTTGCCGGGCGTGACCGTGGTGGTCAGAGCGCGCCCGTGGTCGAGTCAGAAGGCACTACAGAGGTTCTGGACATGGAGCACGACCGTGCTCGTATCTGGCACGACCGCGTTTAGTGTTTTGTTTTTGGTCAAGACTTGTTTGCTCGGTAAGCACGACCGGGCCACACCTGGGGCACGATTGTGCTTGGTCAGGCACGACCGCGCTCAGGGATGAGCGCGACCGTGTCGGGCCTTTTTCAGACACAATTCGATCGATTCTTATATTAATAGCTTCTGGATTCTTAGGGCTTTCACTTAGTGGATGATTACGAATGTTTCTACATAGTTTAATTGTATTTATATCTTGTCTAGAGTGTAGTTCGAGTAAAATTTATGTTTCGGCTTTTTGGTTCAAAATCGGATCGATTTGAGTGTTTCTACTACGAATTGATATAGGGCTTTCGTAGTGGAGGTAGATACAAAGCTGAAGACGTGTTACTTACTTGCTGAAAGTGGGCAATCGAATGCGGTCGGCTACGGGTCGAGCGGCTTTGTTTCTTGGCGATCAATCGGACGACAGAGGTGTTGTGAGCGTCGAGTGAGAGTTCTGAGAGATTGAGTGGGTGTATATGAGGGTGTAGGAAGCCTGCAACTTGCTCTCAATTGTTTAATTCGCGAGACTTGGTTGTGGTGGGTATGGGATTAAACAAATGTGCAAATTGGAGGACAATTTAGGCGTGTTGCAGGTTGAATTCAGTCGAGTAAGGTCTGACGCGTGAAAACCGGTTTTTCTCTATTTTAAATTTCGCGAATTCAGAGGGTATGGTATGGTTTGACTTCTGCAGAGTCAAGTGGGTTCATCAGCGCGACCGTGCCTACTTTAGGCGCGACCGTGCTTAGGTCTGCAGGCGCGACCGTGACTAGTCCTAGGCGCGACCGTGCTTGCCTAGTTTTGTAGTTTTTGAGTTTTGTTAGTTTTGGTCCTCGGGGCTTGTGAGATAATGGTGTTTTTGTTTAATTTGTTATTGTAATAGAATAGTTTGTATATGTAACTGCATCGCAGTTTGTTTGTACACGAATCGAAACTGAAATGTGTTTGTTTATTGAAATCAAACGATTACATGATGAAAATCAGAAATGTTACAGAAGGAAACTGAGAATCCAATCCATCATGAAGCTTGACCTGAGACTTCAAACCGAAACTTTACCTACAAGAAAACACCATAATACAACCACTAGTAATGATATATGATACTCCAACGCATCTCACAAGTCCTCAAACACATAATCATACACCCTAATTATGTGTAAGTATTAAACATAAACACCAAATACCCAAACACATAATCATACACCCTAATTATGTGTAAGAATCACTCATGGCCACCAAACACCCAAACACATAATCATACGTCCTAATTATGTGTAAGAATCACTCATGAACACCAAATAGTACACACATAAGTAACCATACATGTGTATTAACAACCATATATCAATTATTAAGTAAGTGCAACCACACTTACCTTTAGCTAGAGACGATTCCACTTGGTCTTCAAAGCTACCTCCCTTAACACCTTAATTACCTAGCAATCAACTTCTATTTAGTAATCTTATGATCTTAATCCATACACCAAATTGAGATTCAAGAAACACCAATGATCTAAAGCTCAACACCCTAGCTTAATTTAGTTGACACAACCTTAATAACACAAAAACAACCTTTCAACCCATTTTGACCCGTTAAGGAATCACCCAAGTTCACCCAACACTTTAATTTCATAAACCACCCATTATGAATGTGTTTTCTACTTGGTATAGTATTCATGTACATGCCACAACACTCAGACATTATTCAAACACCACCCAAAACTCCCTTAACCCAAATGACCCGTTAAGGATTCACCAAGTTACACCAAAACTTTCAATTTTACAAATCACCATAAAAATTGGGGCTTTATGGTTAATTGTGTGTATATTAACACCCTAGACACTTACCCAAACTCAATTCAACATTCAAATATCCCTGAATCAAAAACCCCCCAATTTTGGTCCTGGAGAACCCTAACTTTCAAATCATGAAATGTGTTCATCAACATCGTAGACACTTATCCAACATCAATTTATCATTTAAACATCTCTAGGATGTGTATATGATGTTATCTATCTCTCATTACTTGTATTAAAAAAGGATTAGGGTTTTCCAATACGGAGGCAAACTGTGGCTTGCGAGATGGTGGCGGTGACAACGCGCGTCGTAGTTTGTAGTTGTCGGATTTTAGGGTTTGTGTATATAGCCTGTCTTTGATACAATAAAAGCTTTATGGTTTAGAATATTCGATGATATATTCTAATTTGGTAAACCCTTTAAATAAGGACACTACAACAGTAACACCCTATACCGAAGAAAATTTTTAATCCTATCCAGACGACTTGTTGTCGGGATCGGCTATACCGACGACTTGTCGTAGATACATGGTTCGTCGGGATTACTTCGTATCAATAGCTCAAAGATGGCGTCGGGATAGGTTGACCTATACCGACGACATATCAACGGTATAGGGTCTAATAAAAAAATTCAAAAAGAAAATCTATACTGATGACATGTCGTCGGTATAGGTTTATATCGTCTGGAAAGACCCAACCTATCCCGACGACATGTCGTCGGTATGAATTTTTCTAATTTCTTTTTAATAATTTTTGAAAAAGACCTATCCCGACGAATTAGTAGTTAAAACGAGTAATTACCTTCATAACGTTACAAATCCAAGAAATGTTGAAATTCTTCAAAAACATAACCAAATTAAACAAACAAAACTTTAAAATATTGATAGCCAAAATATGAAACTTGGATGTTACCTCACCGAGAGTTTTTATGAAAACTGCTCCCAAAAACCTTGAAATCGCCGGAAAGAACAATTTGGGAGAGTTTTAGATTTTTTTTTTGCAGAAATGAGGGTTTGGCCGCTGTTTTCCCTATTCATTTGCGCTGAGACCTTGATAGCCAAAATATTTTAAATTATCTCTTATTTTAAGAAACTTTAAAATTTAATTATTTAAGTTTTTTAACCAAATAGTTAATGTAAGTCAATTTTATATTAAATCGAAAGTAATGCATTTTTGAAACACAATTATATATTAATTTTTATATATTTCTAAACTTTTAAAAAAAATCATTAGTATATATAATACACTAGGTTAAAATCCCGTGTATTACACGAGTTAAATAAATAAAATGTTATATATTTAGTAATAAAAATTTTATATTTTTAAAAACCCGTGTAATACACGGGTTGAATAAACCAGTATATTACATCGGTTGAATAAAATATAATGTAATTTGTTAACAAATACATTTGTCAAGATATGTTTTTAAAAAATGTAATTTGTCGTGACAGTTATAAGGTCTGTTAAGTTAGTTTTTAAAATATTTTTTTTCAACTGAGTATTAATTTTTTATTTAATTGAGAAATGTTAGTTCATATTAAGTTAATTTGATTGATGATATAATAACTATTTATAATTAAATAATAACTATCCGTAATTAGATTTATTAATATAAAGATCATTATTTAATAAGAGAGAGAAATAGAAAATCTAATATTTAATAGGAGAAAGAGACGGGGAAAGTAAATGTGAGGAGTAACCAGAGAGTGACACATGTCCTGAAAAGATTTTCATTTATTAGAGTAGTAAGATTTTTCCAGTTATAAAATGTACATAAAGATTTAAAAATTTTATTCGTCCCGTGTAATACACGGGTTTTTAAATATAACTTTTATTATTATTATTAAGTATATAATATTATATTTTATCAACCCGTGTAATACACGGGATTCTAACCTAGTATTCCCTGACGTTTAATGTTTTAACACTTTACGTCCCTGGTCCTTAACTCCGTTAAGTTTTCCGTTAGTTTTTGTGCAAATTTACTAATATACCCCTCACAACTTCTTCTTTTCTTCATCGGACTCAATAAAATGTATACGAGATTCAATAACATGAATGACACTTTCCTCTGGCTCGACCCCCCTCCGGCCACCGGCTCTCCGACACCACCTCCCCCCTGACCGACGACGGGTCTTGGTGACTCCAACAGAAATGGCGGCGACTGTGGTTAGAGATTCCAGGAAGCAGAGACAGATGTGGAGACAAGATAGTAGGCGGCGTCGGGTGGCCTATATAGCGACGGTGACGATGTTAAACGATGGAGATGGTGACGGGATGAGTTTTGTGGCGACACCCCATCTAGGGTCATGCCGTAGCAACGGTGTCGGAGGCTGATGGCAGCGGAAACGGAACGAGGATGGTGTTCCGACGACGGAAACGGTTTTCACCACGTGAATCCCCCGTCACCTGGTTCGTCGTGGTCATCGTCGTCGTTCCCCGATTAGCATCACCACCGGCAGACAGTTGTTTGACGAGTGTAAAAATGTGGAGTGTAAAAAAATGGAGTCAAAATTGCTTCTTGGGTCTGATTGTTGAAGAAGAAGAAGAAGTGGTGAAGGATATATTAGTAATTTTCACAAAAACTAACAGAAAACTTAACGGGGTTAAGGGTCAGGGACGCAAAGTGTTAAAACATTAAAAGTCAGGTATGAAATGTGTTATAGAGGGACGAAACGTGAAGTTTTATGAAAACCTCGGGGACAAAAATTAAAGTTTACTCAATACAATATTATTTAATATTGTGCATCACTTCTCGGTTGCTTTTTGAAAAAAACCGCTCTCTATTCATGTGTTCAGGTGTTCATCTAAAATCGAGTTACATTTAGTGTGATATATGTCCCTGAATTTAGTGCATCATTAGAACCCGATATAAATGGTTAGTTTAAATAAACAACTTAAGGGTAATATAAGTTCTCTCTCTCGTTGTTGCTTATTATTTATAACTTTGAAATTAGAACATACAGGACTTTTGGAGAATTATTTAGTTAACACCTTTATTATATATATAAGATTAACTGATTAGTACTAACAAATATCGATGTTTTTATCTCTTTTCCTTTATACAAAATAAACCCAACAACAATAAAGATGAATATACAATATTTCATATATTTCACATGTACATATACTTTACAAATTGATTTCAAGCTAACCAATACTGATCAATAGCCGGTGATCTCCCTTTGGTTAACCGGAAATTAACCAGACAGGCAGCAACTAAAACACCCACAAACATCAAATCCATCACCCTTAAATTTGTGTATCTGTGTACTTGTTTTATTCATGAAATTAACTAAAACACATTTTTTTAGATTTTAAGTTGACTTCAGGAATTGAATTTGATTCGTAGGTGAATTTTGAAATGATTTTGGTTTTTAGATAATCTGCTTGTTAGACAAGCTGATTAAACCGGTCTGTTCGTTGGACAAGCGAATATATTCAAGCAAATCATCAGATGAATTTCTAGAATCCGTTTATCCAACCATTAGATTTCCTGAAAACCAAAATGTTTTTAAAATTCATCTACAAACCAAAATTAATCTCGTAAGTCCCTAATAAATCTAAAAAATTCACTAAAATACCAATATGTGCATCTTTGGCTTTCCAAAGGCATGCACATAATATTGATTCTTGATGATCATCACATAACGGCACGGCGATTGAACTCCGACGAAGGCGCGGTGGCAGTCCTCCGGTGAGTGGCGGAAGAAGGCGATGAAGATGTGGAGAAGACATGATCTGACCTAAGAATATGAAAGTTGGATGCTTGAAACCTCCCGGATTCACCCGTCGGAAGGCGGACATACGACGATGACGGTGAGTCGTTGAGCGCCGACCGGAGTAAACTCTGCCCGCCGGCGTTCTTTTGTTGCATGATCGCCCTGTAAACAAAGGGAATTAAACCTTCCATTTTAGAGAGAGAAAGAGGAGAGAGAGAGAGAGTAGGGTTGGATTTGAGCCTTTGAGGATGGTGGGGTGGAGTAGGGTTTGTTTATAGGGGTTGTGATGATGACGTGGCGTAATATTATTGGCAGCTCGGCTTTTGCCGTCATGACAGGTGGCCTCTTGAAAATGAATCGCCGGAGAAACCCACACGCAGAATGTTAAAACGACGTCGTGGGTTGCTGAAAGCAATTGTCAAACTAACACCCTAAGCATTTTGATCACATCTTACCAAATCTCACTATTTAAATATTTATCCGATTGTTTTCTTCTTTTTTATATTATTTTTATATTTGTAATCATATCATTTATGGTTCGCATATATACACCATTAACCGATTCAAATGAAGATATAAAACTTGCATTCCAAGTTTCCTTTCACCACCCATGATTTTAAAATATTTTTGGACTGAAAGCTATAATGATCTTCTAACTAATATTTAATAATTGATACTTAATAGTTTTAATAGTGGAAGTGGTAAAAGGTTTGACATTTACAACATAAAGTTTTGTAACTAAGAGTTCCAAGAAGTGGTGGATCTAGAATTTTTCGTTAGCGGGTGTCACTACAAGGAAATGACCCTGTGCCGACGTCGCCTATACCTATGCCGACGACATGTCGTCGCTATAGGTGAAAACCAAAATTTTGAATGGGACACCCTATACCGACGACATGTCGTCGCTATAGGGTTGAGGCAGATTGGAGGGAAAGTTGGTGCCCAATAAATTTTTTCCTCAACCCTATAGCGACGACATGTCGTCGGTATAGGGTAATTTTGATTTTCTTTTTGTTTTTTTTAATATAATAATTTTTCGTTCGGTCAAAATTTTTTTTTAATTAAAAAAAATCTGGGATACCCTATCCCGACGACATGTCGTCGGTACAGAGTTTACTTTATCGACTGGTCAAAACCCTACGAAGCCTATACCGACGACATGTCGTCGGTACAGGGGCCTATTGCGCCGACTTTCGAGCCTATACCGACGACATGTCGTCGCTATACGTCTCAGCGCGAATTAAATCACATACATTCATTTATATCATTTATTACATGCACGTATATGTGTATGCTTATAACACAATAGATATGATACTAGATTTATCAATTGATAAAAGTTGGGTTACACTGGGAAATCGGAATTCTCCGGCTTTCTTAAGCGGTCTTCGCAACTTTATAGAGACGGCCAAGAACCATGTCGACGGTCGAGGTAGAGCGTTTTGCCCGTGTAGACGTTGTTGTAATGCGTGTCGACAGGATTTGAACACGATATATGGCCACATACATGACCGTGGGTTTCTACAATCATATCAGAATTGGATTTATCATGGTGAACTACATCCTCGTGTGGCGGAGATAGCATCACTTTTTTCCCCAAGAACAACACCATCTCCTCCAATAACTACAACAACAAATAATGAGATGTTTGATGCCATAGATGATGTGATGGCTGAGCAAAATACAAACGAGGATAATATAGATGAAGATAGAACTGGTTTAGACCCAGAGTTTGATGCGTTGTTTGAGGAGCTAAATAAGAAGTTATACCCCGGTTGTAGTCAAATGTCTTCCCTAAACTCCATAGCCAAATTGATGCATATCAAAGTTATCAACAAATGGACGAATAGTTCGTTTGACCAACTGTTAGAGCTTCTAGAAATTGCAATGCCGAAGGAAAATCACGTTCCAACGTCACACTATGAAGCTAAGAAGAAACTGAGTAAGATTGGGTTAGGATATCAATCTATCCATGCTTGCATTAATGATTGTTCACTGTTTTGGAAGGAGAATGAATCAATGCAAAACTGTCCGGTTTGTAATGAGAGTAGATGGGTTGACAAAAACACAAAGGGGGAAGAAAGTACCACATAAAGTGTTGCGCTACTTTCCTTTAACTTCACGGCTTCGACGAATGTATAGTTCAAGATTAACGGCAAAAGAAATGATCTGGCATAATACTGGACGCTCAACGGATGGTATGATGCGACATCCGGTTGATGGGATGTCACACCCCGCCAAAGGCGGAAACACGGAGGTGAGACGAGAGCGGTGCATCGAACACTTAGGCGCAAGAGAATGCTAATGGGTACACTGCAAATTTCAAAGAACCACTATAAACATACCTAAGAAAGTACAGTGTCATACAAACCACAAAAACCAAAATACAAATTCAGGTTGTCTACATAAACCAAACATCCCAAATGCAGAATACAAAATCAACAACCAAGTCATAATCCAAAAGAAAGTCCCCAAAAGCAATTCACCAAACTAGTCATTTGCTTCAATTCTGTTTACCTGAAAAGCATGTTTCGAAAACGGTCAACTATAAAAATAGTTGGTGAGTACGCATGTTTTACGACTCAATAAAATAAGTAAATGAATTTCAAAATGTAAAGTAACCATCCGTAGATGATAAAGTACATGTGTTAAGATTTTAGTTACCTTGAGACACAATCAAAACCGTCAAACTAGTTGTTGCCCATGTATCCAGCTGTTAAATGCGAACACCTACTATGGCTAATTATGCGCCCAAATGACCCTACAAGTCTGGTTGGCGCGACCAACCCTGGGCGGGGGTGTCGACCCAAATAGTACTAATCATAATTCCCATCGGCTATTCAAGCTAATTGATTGCGTTAAAGTGGGGACTTAATGCATCTAAAAGTAAACCCAGGTAACCCTAATCCCAAGTAAGAACATGTAGTGAAACAACTTTTCCCCCGTAAAACAGTAAACATTTAAAAGTGGGGCCGCGAAACTCACCTGAGAGTGAAACGCGAAAAAGTGCAGTAAAACAGTGAAACAGCCAACGGTGGTATCCTAACCGAGTCCTACTAATAAGTAGACACAAAATGTATTTAGGAAACCTAATATGTGTCGCTAAGTCAACAAAAGTCAAAAGTGGCTATGCAGTCAATTGTATAGCCAAAACCCGTGCGCGTGCGTACGAACCATTAAGAATTGTAAAACCGGCTTTTATATAAATTAATAACCTTAAAACTTTAAGTTTTAGATTTTAATAAATAACACCAGTAGTTAAAAAGTCACATTTGATAAAATCTCATGTCACGGTTTCGTTTGATAAAAAACGCGATTACGCGCGTAAAGTCCGGTTTACGGTTTGAAAATCAGATTCGTCCGAAATTAGGGTTTTAGTGTGATATTAGCACCCAATTTAAAAGTCAAATTTTATGTTTTAAATGAGGTTATACTTCTGTTCAAAATTCCCTAGAATTTTTATAAAATCAATTTTATATAAAAATTTCCAAATTAATAACTTTTTATAAAATTTAAATGGACCATAATTCTAAAGTCATACTTAGACATAAAGTTACTATTTGAAATTTATATCAATTGATCATGTATATAAATAAAAATTTATGACCAATTTTCATAGTTTTCCAATATTCAGATTATTTAATATGCATTTAATATTGTTAAACATTTACAAATTCGGGAAAAATAGTTAAAAAATAAAAACTTCCCCAAATTTTTACCATATTAGTTTTAAGTCAATATAAGATCCCGTAACAAGTTTCAAGTCCTGATTTTATCCAGAAGTATACAAACTTTAAATCATCCGTTTAAACTTTATAAGTACAAAACATATACTTAAACTACTCCAATATTCATAAAATTTGGACAAGAGTCTTAGTTCATCATATTAAAATCACTGACCAATTTCCATAATTTTTCAATACTTAGAAGTATTTTTCCCAAATTTCCATGAATTAAACTTGTGTGAATTTTAATAAATAATCTATAAGGAGTTAGATAACCAAATTTTCTAGATCCTCAAATTAAAACATATTCTACTGAATAAAAGCAAATTTGGGTGCTAAATCAACCATTTTTAAAAATCCACCAAGAACATGCTTGTTCTTGATCATTTAAGCTAAACTACAAGTTTGATAAATGATTATACCTTCCAAATTCAACAAATGATGATGAAATTTGATGCTAAGCTACTGAGTTTTCCTTGATTTTTAACCTACAATCACAATGTGGTTCAATTCCAAGATCAAAGACTCAAAAATCAACAAAATGCTCTTTTAATTCAAGAAAATGCAAATATGAACACCCAAGTGTTCATACACTTTAATCATCAAATATTGCAAGATTTTCACTAGATAACTCATTGTGGATGATTACAACTAGTTTTTATCCACAAATCCTTGTTAAACCCACAAGATTCAAGTTAAAAACTCTTAAAAACAATAAAACTTGAAAATCAAAGTGAGTGTGTGTGTTCTTGGTGTTCTTGAGAACACATGCAAGATCAAAAACAGAAAATTTAAAGTGTTAAAACACATGTTTATACCTTCAAATCACTAGAACAAAGCTCATCAACAACAATGATCCAAAGATTCAAGGTTGCAATGGATGATTTGAGCTTGTTCTTGAGCTTAGAATTCAAAATGAAGAGTTTGGGAGTGGTGGTGGGTTCTCATGGCTAGAACAAGAAGGGAGAAGGGAGAAAATGGGTGGGGGGTTGGGTATTTATAGTGGAAAAGCAAGTCTTGCTTTAAAAGACCATTTTTATAAAAAAATACCCACTTTTTTATAAAAATTACACCCCTAAACACTCTTTTTATCCAAACATAAAATTCTAGTATCTAAAATAATGAATTTTAGGATTTTTTAAAACCTAAAAACTCAAAATTTTTCAAAAATGCTATTCCGGGTAAATATCAGGTTTTTAACGAAAGAACCACCTGTAATCGTTAGTTTAATCAAGAATCACAAAATTTTGCACATATAATATTATAAAACATTATTCTTAACTAAAATATAAATATAAAAATTATTTTCGAGAATTTAATTTTTACCGTTTATTTAACGCGTTCGCAGTATACGCAGTGTATGCACTTAACCGGGTTTTCTAGTTCGGACCTTAGTGTTTGTCTAAGGTAGTATTCCTAGAATTCCTAGAAACACTAAAAATATATAAAATCATAATATTTAAAAATATAACGTATAAAAAATTCGAGAAACGGTAAGGACCTAAAAAACCGCGGTTGTCACATTATCCCCCAGTTAAAAGGATTTTCGTCCCGAAATTCAGCTGGTGTTGGTAATGACCGCTTCATTCACAAAAAAATTGAGGATATTTCTACTTCATTTGGTCCTCTCGTTCCCATGTGAAATCGGGTCCATGCTTCGAGTTCCATCGGACCTTCACGATAGGGATACGACTACGTTTAAGCGTCTTGATCTTGCGATCCAAATTCTCGACCGGTTCTTCGATAAGGTGAGGCTTTTTGTCGACACGAACTTCCTCATGTGATATTACCAAGGATTCATCAGCTAAACACTTTTTGGGGTTTGATACGTGGAAAGTATCGTGTATACCGCCGAGTTCTTTAGGCAATTTTAATTTATACGCCACGTGACCAATTCTATCAATAATTTCATACGGTCCAATATACCTCGGATTGAGTTTACTCCTCTTTTCGAACCGAATAACGCCCTTCCAAGGTGAAACTTTTAAAAGCACCCTGTCGCCAATTTGAAATTCCAAGGGTTTCCTTTGATTGTCAGCGTAGTTTTTCTGTCTGTCTCGTGCGGCCTTTAGTCTATCCCGAATCTTAAAAATTTTGTCCGTAGTCTCCTGAATAATCTCAGGACCAGTTAAACGATTGTCACCAACTTCGGCCCAACAAAGTGGTGATCGACACTTACGCCCATACAAAGCTTCAAACGACGCGCATTTGAGGCTAGTGTGATAACTGTTATTATAAGAGAATTCGATTAACGGCAAATGGGTATCCCAATTGCCGCCAAAGTCTATCACACATGCCCTTAGCATATCCTCCATGGTCTGAATCGTTCGTTCACTTTGACCGTCAGTGTGAGGATGGTAAGCCGTGCTCATATCCAAGCGCGTTCCCAAAGCTTGTTGTAGTGTCTGCCAAAATCGGGATGTAAAACGACTATCCCTATCCGAGATGATGGAAAGAAACAATCTCACCAATGTACAAACGAGCTAACTTTTCCATCTTAAAATCCTCTCGGATGGGAATAAAATGAGCAGATTTCGTCAACCGGTCAACAATGACCCAAATTGAATCATAACCGCTGGAAGTTCGTGGTAACTTAGTAACGAAATCCATAGCAATTTGTTTCCAATTCCACTTAGGGATGTCGGGTTGCTGCAAAAGTCCCGACGGTTTCTGGTATTCTGCCTTGACTTTAGAACAAGTCAAGCACTTCCCAACATAACTTGAAATTTCTTTCTTCATCCCGGGCCACCAATAAAATTCTTTCAAGTCTTTGTACATCTTGTCAGCTCCAGGATGTACGGAATATCTCGGCTTGTGAGCTTCATTAAAAATCAATTGTCTCAAGTTATGGGAATCCGGAATCCACAATCGATCCAAATAATAAATTAACTCATCGTTTTTCCGTTCGAATTTCCTCTCAGCATCACATAAAAGTTCGTCTTTCAAATTATTTCTCTCTAGTGCTTCTTTCTGTGCCTCAAGAATCTGAGCTTTCAAGCTCGATTGAATTATCATCCCCAAAGCACGCACTTGATGAGGTTTTATTCTTTCCTTCCTACTCAAAGCATCTGCCACCACATTTGCTTTCCCAGGGTGATATCGGATCTCACAGTCATAGTCGTTGAGTAGTTCGACCCATCTCCTTTGTCTCATGTTCAACATCTTTTGATCAAATATGTGCTGGAGGCTTTTGTGGTCGGTAAAAATAGTGCACTTAGTGCCATAAAGATAACGCCTCCAAATCTTAAGTGCAAAAACAACGACACCCAATTCCAAGTCGTGAGTTGTGTAATTCTTTTCGTGCACTTTCAATTGTTGGGATGCATACGCGATAACCTTGTCCTTTTGCATCAACACGCAACCAAGACCTTGGTGTGAAGCGTCACAGTATACGACAAAACCATCCTTTCCTTCGGGAAGAGTTAGAATCGGAGCGTTACATAACTTCTGTTTCAATAATTGAAATGCCTCTTCCTGTTTGTCACCCCATACAAATTTTCTATCTTTATGAGTCAAGAGAGTTAAGGATTGAGCTATGTTCGAAAAATTCTCAATGAATCGCCTATAGTAGCCTGCCAAACCAAGAAATTGACGGATCTCGGTTGGGGTCTTAGGCGTCTCCCACTTCTTTATCGCCTCAATCTTGGCCGGATCCACATGTATGCCCTTCTCGTTAATCACGTGGCCAAGAAAGTGAACTTCTTTTAGCCAAAATTCACACTTTGAGAACTTGGCATAAAGTTTCTCATTCCGAAGCAACTCCAAAATTAACCGCAGGTGTTGCTCGTCCTCTTCCTTACTCCGAGAATATATCAAGATGTCGTCGATAAATACTATCACAAACTTGTCTAAGTAGGGCTTACATACCCTATTCATCAGATCCATAAACATTGCCGGAGCATTGGTTAGCCCGAAAGGCATAACCAAAAACTCATAGTGACCATACCGAGTCCTGAATGCCGTCTTCGGTATGTCATCCTCCTGGACCCTTAACTGATGATAACCGGATCTGAGATCGATCTTAGAGAAATGAGTCGATCCCTGCAATTGGTCAAACAAGTCGTCGATCCTCGTGTGTGGATATCGGTTCTTGATTGTTAATTTATTCAACTCCCGGTAGTCAATACACATCCGAAATGATCCATCCTTCTTTTTCACGAACAAGACCGGAGCTCCCCAAGGTGAGAAACTCGGTCTAATAAATCCTGCAACTGATTCGACAACTCTTGCAATTCAGACGGTGCCAAACGGTAGGGGGATCTAGCAATAGGTGCGGCGCCGGGTACCAAGTCGATCCTAAACTCAACTGCCGTGAAGGGTGTAATCCGGGTAAATCCTCGGGAAAGACTTCCGGATAATCGCGCAACTTTGGGATATCTTGAATTTTTAACTCCTCCGACCTCTTCTCGACAACCTTAGCAAGAAATGCGTAACTCCCTTTCTTCAAAAATTTCCAAGCCTTCATACATGAAATAATGTTCAAGCTCCTTCCAGGTTTATCACCATGGACATCTAGTACTTCACCGTTTGAGAGCGGAATTCGAACTATCTTTTCTGAACAAATAATCTCGGCTCGGTGTTTGGACAACCAATCCATGCCAATTACAACATCGAAGCTACCAAGATCAACCAGGATAAGATCTACACTAAATGGATGATCATTTAAATTCATAGTGCAACCTCGGAAAATATCACTAGCCTTAATCAATTTACCGTTTGATAGTTCTATAGTGTAGGCATCATGCAATTTTTTTGACTCAAGACTAATCAATGATCTAAACTAAGTAGAAATAAAACTTCTATCAGCCCTCGTGTCAAATAGTATAGATGCATGGATATTATTGATGAGAAACGTACCCGTCACCACATTCGGGTCCTGACGAGCGTCTCCTGCCCCAAATGCGAATGCTCTACCCTTAGCTTGATTCATATTACCACCATTACGTCCTAGTTTAGGACATCTGTCTCTGAAGTGACCAGTCTCCTTACATTCATAACATGATCTCTGAGGTTCCAAGTTGCCCTGCAGTTCTTGGCAAGATGACCGGTCCTGTTACACCTTTCACAAGTAACAACTGCGCATTGGTCGGTATGGTGAAGGTTGCATCTATTACACTTAGGTAAGTTCCCAATGTACACCTTCTTTCCTTGTGTCATCGCTCCATAATTCTTCACAAACTTGCGCTTCTTACTTGGACCACCAGTAGTTTTCTTCACTGCCTTCTCCTCCGATTTCTTTCCAACTGTTCCTTTCTTAACCAAGATTCCATTTCTCACCATTTCATCAGTTAATTCACCCGCCAACTGTATCACACTTTGCATAGTAGTGGGTTTGGCCGAAGTAACCATTCCCCGAATTTGGGGCACTAATCCCCATATATACCTTTCGATCCTCTTAGGTTCTGGTGTCACTGGATGTGGCACCACACGGGACAACTCTTGAAATCGAGTCGTGTAATCCAAGATTTCTGCTCCATCCATTTCCAGATTCCAAAATTCAACTTCAATTTTCTTCAATTCATTTCGAGGACAGTATTCCTCAATCAAAATTTTCTTAAACTCGTCCCAAGTTAGGTTATCAGTAACCTGTTCTCATAACGCATCAACTTGAGAATTCCACCATGTTAGGGCTTCGCCCTGTAGAGAGCAAGCAGCATACTTAACCTTCTGATTTTCCAAGCAGTTACTGATTTTTATGACATACTCCATCTTTTCTATCCAACGAACAATCCCAACTGCCCCTTCAATTCCATGAAAATCCAGGGGTTTTCCCGTAGAGAAGTCTTTAAAAGTGCATCCGCAGTTGGTGTTACCGGTATTTGTGCCACCACCAGCACCACCACCGCCACTGGCTCCACCACTACCAGAAGCACAACCACTAGTGCCGCCAGCACTCCTGATTAACCCTGCGGTGATCTGTGCCACTATTCTTGGTATAGCCGCTTCTATCCGTTGATTTATCAGCTGGGTCAGATCTGGTTGAGCATTCTCTGTCTCATTATGCTGAGGTTCTCTCCTCGGTGGCATTGTCTAAAAACAGAAACAGATAGGAATTTGATAAGAGTTTGAGTAAATGATGGTACTTGATTAGAAATCACTCAAAACATAGCAAACAATCTGTACTTAAAAGACATGTTTTTTTTTTGAAAAGTATGATAAACATTTGGTTGAACCATGTACACAAGGTAACAATTAAGAATGATACCAATACACAAATAATAACAAAATGAAATTTATGACATACAAGGATTCATCCAAAATATAATTCATTTCTATCATCTAAAATTTACAAAAGTGCTTCACCGAGCATAGAAAGTAGCTAGGGTTTACAAGAGTTAGTAATAATTTTTTTTTACAAAATTAGGCATTAGTTAGAACTATGCCAAGATACCCCAAAAGAAACAAAGTTTTTGTAACCCTTCAAAAGGACCTGAGCACAACCCGCTCAGTGTCTGAAATACAAACCTAACACAACAGCAACCAGTAAAACAAAGAAAGCAACAAAAATAGCCAATCTGGAGTAGACCCTCTTCTCAAATCGATCCATGCACCGGTTCCTGTTCAGCTCTGACGCCTGAAGAGTAGTAACATACTGATATAGCTCCGGTATCCTCTCTAGAACATCCTCCAACACAGTATGATGATGATTCAGCCTTGTCTCATGTCCAGCGTAAGCCTCCACTAACTCGTCCATCTGTACCTCCCTACTAGTCCTGGTGTCCTCGGGCTCCTCCTATTCATCTGATGATAACTCTATAATAACAGGTGCAGTCCTAGTAGATGATCCTCCGACCTCGAAGGTTGATCCAGGAAACAGTGACTGTCCAACAGCGGGAGTAGCAGGGTGTAGAACAACAGTCACAGGTGCTACCCTGGAAGGGGGTAGGACCGAAGTAGGTGAGGGTAGACGGCTCCCTAAATCCTCTGAGCTGGTCGCGTAGCTAGACTCACCGAGCACATAGTGCTCCGACGGATCCTCCTATGACGTATGACTAGGCTCGGGCGCACTCTAATCACCTGATGCAGTAGGGACAGGTACAAGAGGGATGCTGTTGAGGATGTCCACCTCATCGTCCGAGAAGTACTGCTGAAATGAAGATGCTGAAGACGAAGACATGCTGTGACGGAGAACGTAAAGCTGGTAAGAATAAGAAATGCGAAATGATATGCAATGCACACATAGTTCCTAAGGTTCTTTGCAATGTTTCTTAAGGTCATAGTCTAGGTTCGAGTCTGGGGTAAACCTAATTCTCTATAACCAGTGCTCTGATACCAAGTCTGTCACACCCCGCCGAAGGCGGAAACACGGAGGTGAGACGAGAGCGGTGCATCGAACACTTAGGCGCAAGAGAATGCTAATGGGTACACTACAAATTTCAAAGAACCACTACAAACATACCCAAGAAAGTACAGTGTCATACAAACCACAAAAACCAAAATACAAATTCAGGTTGTCTACATAAATCAAACATCCCAAATGCAGAATACAAAACCAACAACCAAGTCATAATCCAAAAGAAAGTCCCCAAAAGCAATTCACAAAACTAGTCATTTGCTTCAATTCTGTTTACCTGAAAAGCATATTTCGAAAACGGTCAACTATAAAAATAGTTGGTGAGTACACAGGTTTTACGATTCAATAAAATAAGTAAATGAATTTCAAAATGTAAAGTAACCATCCGCAGATGATAAAGTACATGTGTTAAGATTTTAGTTACCATGAGCCACAATCAAAACCGTCAGACTAGTTGTTGCCCCTGTATCCAGATGTTAAATGCGAACACCTGCTATGGCTAATTATGCGCCCAAATGACCCTACAAGTCTGGTTGGCGCGACCAACCCTGGGCGGGGGTGTCGACCCAAATAGTACTAATCAAAATTCCCATCGGCTTGATTGCGTTAAAGTGGAGACTTAATGCATCTAAAAGTAAACACAGGTAACCCTAATCCCAAGTAACAACATGTAGTGAAACAAATTTTCCCCCGTAAAACAGTAAACATTTAAAAGTGGGGCCGCGAAACTCACCTGAGAGTGAAACGCGAAAAAGTGCAGTAAAACAGTGAAACAGCCAACGGTGGTATCCTAACCGAGTACTACTAATAAGTAGACACAAAATGTATTTAGGAAACCTAATATGTGTGGCTAAGTCAACAAAATTCAAAAGTGGCTATGCAGTCAATTGTATAGCCAAAACCCGTGCGCGTGCGTACGAACCGTTAAGAATTGTAAAACCGGCTTTTATATGAATTAATAACCTTAAAACTTTAAGTTTTAGATTTTAATAAATAACATCAGTAGTTGAAAAGTCACATTTGATAAAATCTCATGTCACGGTTTCGTTTGATCAAAAACGCGATTACGCGCGTAAAGTCCGGTTTACGGTTTGAAAATCAGATTCGTCCGAAATTAGGGTTTTAGTGTGATATTAGCACCCAATTTAAAAGTCAAATTTTATGTTTTAAATGAGGTTATACTTCTGTTCAAAATTCCCTAGAATTTTTATAAAATCAATTTTATATAAAAATTTCCAAAATTAATAACTTTTTATAAAATTTAAATGGACCATAATTTCAAAGTCATACTTAGACATAAATTTACTATTTGAAATTTATACCAATTGATAATGTATATAAATAAAAATTTCTAACCAATTTTCATAGTTTTCCAATATTCAGATTATTTAATATGCATTTAATATTGTTAAACATTTACAAATTCGGGAAAAATAGTTCAAAAATCAAAAATTCCCCAAATTTTTACCATATTAGTTTTAAGTCAATATAAGATCCCGTACCAAGTTTCAAGTCCTGATTTTATCCAGAAGTATACAAACCTTAAATTATCCGTTTAAACTTTATAAGTACTAAACATATACTTAAACAACTCCAATATTCATAAAATTTGAACAAGAGTCTTAGTTCATC
The DNA here is from genome assembly GCA_023525975.1 of Smallanthus sonchifolius. Classification (NCBI taxonomy): domain Eukaryota; kingdom Viridiplantae; phylum Streptophyta; class Magnoliopsida; order Asterales; family Asteraceae; genus Smallanthus; species Smallanthus sonchifolius. The sequence goes on from CM042038.1 coordinate 61,868,734, forward strand.
ATATTAAAATCACTGACCAATTTCCATAATTTTTTCAATACTCAGAAGTATTTTTCCCAAATTTCCATAATTAAACTTGTGTGAATTTTAATAAATAATCTATAAGGAGTTAGATAACCAAATTTTCTAGATCCTCAAATTAAAACATATTCTACTGAATAAAAACAAATTTGGGGTGCTAAATCAACCATTTTTAAAAATCCACCAAGAACATGCTTGTTCTTGATCATTTAAGCTAAACTACAAGTTTGATAAATGATTATACCTTCCAAATTCAACAAATGATGATGAAATTTGATGCTAAGCTACTGAGTTTTCCTTGATTTTTAACCTACAATCACAATGTGGTTCAATTCCAAGATCAAAGACTCAAAAATCAACAAAATACTCTTTTAATTCAAGAAAATGCAAATATGAACACCCAAGTGTTCATACACTTTGTTCATCAAATCTTGCAAGATTTTTACTAGATAACTCATTGTGGATGATTACAACTAGTTTTTATCCATAAATCTTTGTTAAAACCACAAGATTCAAGTTAAAAACTCTTAAAAACAACAAAACTTGAAAATCAAAGTGAGTGTGTGTGTTCTTGGTGTTCTTGAGAACACATGCAAGATCAAAAACAGAAAATTTAAAGTGTTAAAACACATGTTTATACCTTCAAATCACTAGAACAAAACTCATCAACAACAATGATCCAATGATTCAATGTTGCAATGGATGATTTGAGCTTGTTCTTGAGCTTAGAATTCAAAATGAAGAGTTTGGGAGTGGTGGTGGGTTCTCATGGCTGGAACAATAAGGGAGAAGGGAAAAAAATGTTTGGGGGGGGGGGGGGGTTAGGTATTTATAGTGGAAAAGCAAGTCTTGCTTTAAAAGACCATTTTTATAAAAAAATACCCACTTTTTATAAAAATTACACCCTAAACACTCTAATAAATATTTTTATCCAAACATAAAATTCTAGTATCTAAAATAATGAATTTTAGAGATTTTTAAAACCTAAAAACTCAAAATTTTTCAAAAATGCTATACCGGGTAAATACCGGGTTTTTAACGGAAGAACCACCTGTGATCGTTAGTTTAATCAAGAATCACAAAATTTAGCACATATAATATTATAAAACATTATTCTTAACTAAAATATAAATATAAAAATTATTTTCGAGAATTTAATTTTTACCGTTTATTTATCGCGTTCGCAGTATACGCAGTGTATGCACTTAACCGGGTTTTCTAGTTCGGACCTTAGTGTTTGTCTAAGGTAGTATTCCTAGAATTCCTAGAAACACTAAAAATATATAAAATCATAATATTTAAAAATATAACGTATAAAAAATTCGAGAAACGGTAGGGACCTGAAAAATCGCGGTTGTCACATGGCATGGCAAGAATTTGATGAGAGATATCCGGATTTTGCTAAAGAACCAAGGAATGTCCAGTTTGGTTTGGCTGCCGATGGTTTTAATCCGTTCGGTAACATGAGTCAGACTTATAGTATGTGGTCGGTAGTGTTAACAAAATATAATACACCACCGTGGTTATGTATGAAAGAGTCTTCTTTCATGTTAACCTTGCTAATTCCTGGGCCTAAATCACCTAGTAAGGACATTGATGTATTCTTAAGGCCTTTGGTTGATGAGTTGAAAATGTTGTGGGCTGAAGGAGTCCAGGTGAGAGATGCATCAACCAAAACTGTATTTAGGATGCATGCTGCACTGTTATGGACTATAAACGATTATCCTGCTCGTAGTAGCTTGTCTGGATGGAGTGGTTAAGGTTATAAAGCATGCCCTACGTGTAACGTTGACACACCTTCGTGCGCTATAACGAATAAGATAGCTTTTGTTGGACACAGAAGATTCTTGCCTAGAAAGCATAAATGGAGGAACGATCTGTCGTTTGATGGCAAGAAAGAGACAAAACATCCTCCCCGACGATTGACTAATGCTCAAATATTAGAACAACTAAAAAATATCCCAGATCGTGTTCCGGGGAAACATCCAATGTATGGAGGGGTAAAAAGAAAGCACCTAACATCAGAGTTGAATTGGACTAAACGAAGTATCTTCTTTGAGCTGGATTATCGTTCTTCTCTGCTTTTAAAACACGATCTTGACGTTATGCACGTGGAGAAAAATGTGTGTGAGAGTTTATTGGGTACTTTGTTGATGAACGATAAATCAAAAGACACACACAAAGCCCGCAAAGACTTGGAAAATATGGGTATTCGACATAACCTATGGCTAACACAAAAAAACAACAAGTTGTACCAACCACAAGCTCCTTACTTTTTCACACCCAGTGATCGAGAACGCTTTTGTTAGTTTATTCGAGAAGTGAGACTGCCTGATGGATTTGGATCGAATTTAAAAAATAAGGTACTTCCCAATAATTCAAATATAATTGGGTTAAAGTCCCATGATTATCACATCCTCATGCAACGATTGCTGCCAATAGGGGTACGATCGTGTCTGCACAAAAATGTTTCAACAACAATCAATGACGTTTGCACATTCTTTCAAAAAATTTATGCACGATCAGTAGATGTGAAAGACATGTATGAAGCAAAAGAAGAAGTGGTTAAGATATTATGCAATTTGGAAATGATATATCCTCCAGCATTTTTTGACATAATGGTTCATCTCATTCTTCATTTACCTGAAGAAGCTATTCTTGGTGGCTCTGTATATATGAGATGGATGTATCCATTTTGAAAGATACATGAAAAAGCTCAAAGCATATGTTAGAAACAAAGCCAAACCTGAAGGCTCAATTGAGGAGGGTTATGTTGCTAATGAAGCCTTGACATTCTGCTCTATGTATATGGACGGTATGTAGACCAAATTTAACCGACCATATAGAAATGCAGATGTTGGCATTCCCAAAAGGCAGTTTCAAGTGTTTTCTTCATAATGTCGACCAATATCGAAAAAGAAAATCAAGACGCTCTCTGAACATGTCAACAAATCATTACAATGGTTTGTGTTGAACAATTGCGATGAAATCAAAGCCTACAAATCGTAAGTTTTTTTGTCCATCTACCCGTGATAAACTATTATTATATTTTCATTTAATTCTACTAATTTAAGTTTTGTTTCGTCCATCTACCAGTGAATTTGAATCTAAATTTCCTGAGCGCAATATGCAAACCGATTTTTCTTCATGGTTAAAATATGAAGCAAATATATTTTCATCTTCATCTTCTACACCCGATAACAAAGAATTAAGGGCATTGGCACATGGTCCCTTGTACGCATCTTCTTACACTGCTTGCATAGTCAATGGTGTTAGATTTGTGGTACAAAATCGTGATTCCCGACGCACTACTCAGAACAGTGGTGTGGTTAAAATAGGAGAAGACGATACTCCATTTTATGGTCAACTAGAGGAGATCATAGAGTTGAACTACATAGATGGTTACTCGGTTGTACTATTCCATTGTAAATGGTTTGACACGAGAGGTAAAAGAATAATTAAGCAAAACAATACTACTATAATTGACATTAGCCGTGATTGGTATGTTGGAAAAGAATGGTATGATGATGTCCAATATATATTAGCCACACAGGTTAAACAAGTGTTCTATCTTCGAGATCCTTCTCGAACCACTGGCCAATGGAGGGTTGTTGAGGACGTTCACCATCGGAAGCTTTGGGATCGTTAACGAGATAGATATATTGTACGACACTCAATCAAATGATTATACTTTGATTGTCGACACCGGATGCGAAGGTGGTGAATCAAGTCACGAGGGTGGTGACCAAACTCCAATTCCCCATGTTGATAGCCAATCTATTACACGGAAAACTCAATCATTTTTTGGTAACGTGGTTGTCGACTTAGGCTACTTGCCTATGCGTACAACTTTAAATGAGGGTGGTGACCCAAGTCATGTTGCCTCGATTGATCTCGATGAAAGTTTTATTAATGATGATGAAGAAGATGAAGAAGATGCATACAATTCAGATGATGAAGACGAAATAAATGATGACGATGAAGAAGATGATGTTGTTGTTGATAGACGTTATTTTAGTGATTATTCTTATTGAATGTATGTTAAAAATGTACTATTTGTCTTTGTTAATTAATAATTATTTGTGCTTACTAATAAATTTTGTTGTAGGAAAAATGGCAACAATGGCGCAATCACACGGTGGAGATGGTGGAGACGGGGGTCCGTATCACTTCGACTCGGGTTGTGCGACTGGATCTGGTGGTAAGTTACTTGATATTGTTTAATAGATGTCTTTATAATTGCCTAACTTTTGAATGTCATGTGTCAATGTAGGTAGTTCTTCCCAAAAAAGACGATGTAAAGGCAAAAACCTAAAATTGTATAAGAAATTTGAGCAAAATGGGAGGAAGCCTCTTCCCATTGATGTAGAACTTCATGGCAGGGGGTACAAGTTTGTGGGTCCAACGCTTTGGATTTTATCCGTGCTATCTCGTTAGAGGTTGAAAAGGTTGTTTCGCCATATTATCCAAATTGGGCTAAGGTTCCAAATGAGAAGAAACGGGCCGTATATCCCACTCTTATAGTAAGTATAGATGTTTTATAATTACTTACAATTTCATAACTATTACATTTATAATTACTTTCCATTTGTAGGATTATTTTGATCTGGACTCCTGGAGAAACACTGATAAGTGGCGAGGCGTTGAACTCGGAATCACCGCCGAGTGTCAGAGGCCGTATAAAGATCACAAGAGTGTTGAAAGTTCACTTCGAGGAGAATGGGGGATACGATGATGTGGAGGCGGAGATGAATAATCCACAAGAAGATCTTGATCAAGAAACTTGGGAGACTTTGATTAATGAGCTGTTTTTAGATGCGAGCTATAAAAACCGCTCGGAGAAGAACAAACAAAACCGATCACAACAACGTTACCCAAGTTACCATGGCAGCAAATCATACGCCCAGAGCCGACACATGGAGGTATGAAAATACAATTGTTAGTATTATATAAACATGCTTATTAATTCTTAGTGATATTATTTTTGTTTTTCACAGGGTACCGGCCCAATTGATGTGTTCAAATCGACCCATTATAAAGAAGGGACCGGTTGGGCCAACATGAATGCATCATCAGATTATGTAAGTCAAATGATTTTGTTGTTAGACTTACTAGACTTAGAATATCCAACTGTAACTTTAAACGAGTCAAAATGACCCAAACACACTTTAAGAGACTTAAAATATCTAGCTTTAAATTAAAACGGGTCAAAATGACCCAAACACACTTTGATAAACTTAGAACATCCAACTATAACTTTAAATGGGTCAAAATGACTCAAACACACTTTAATAGACTTAGAACATCCAACTCGAGCCCAATTGTTGAATATTTTTGCTAGTATTATTAGTATTTGTTGTTATTAGCGTTGGTTGATTGGAATTTGTGAATTTGGGTCGTTTATAACTTATAGTTTAACAGGTTGGTTATCCATTTTACAGCAGTTATGCTGTCGAATTTTAGTAAAATAGTCAAGTGATTATTTATTACATTATTTAATGTAGGACCGAATCCAAGAGCAGTATGTAAGATCCTCTGCCGAGTCTGGTGGTGAATCGTCTGTTGTCGATGAGTTTGCATGCATGGAGCGTGCATTGGGTCATCGGCGTGGCCATATCAGGGGTGTCGGTCGTGTGGTGAGTAATCCCACACCGGATTTGTTCAGTACCCCCCTCCACAACCACATTGGCAAGAAGTGGATGTGCGTGTAACTCAACTTCAACAACAAGTCCAAGATCAACAACAGCGCGAAGCCCAACGAGATGAAGAACGTCGTGTGCATAATCAACAAATGCTTGAAATGCAACGAGAAATGGATGAAATGCGTCGAATGTGGGAACACCGAACTACCAGCGACGATAATTAGCTTGAAGTTGCTGCGCCTTTGCCTTTGTTGTCGGTGTTATTGTTGAATGTTTGAACAATTTTTATGTTTGTGTGTCGGACAACTTTATGTTTGAATATTTGGTTTGTGTGTTGAACAGGTTTTTGTATCGAACAATATATTTCGGATTTCAATTTTTGAATGGTTTGAATTATCTGATTTGCAGGTTTTGGTAATTAGAAATTAAATATTTCTGGAAAATTTTGAAAATTTAAAAAAAATAAAAAAAATACAGAAAAACCTATACCGACGGCATGTCGTCGGCATAGGTCTTTTTCAAATTTAATTAAAAAAAATTGGAAATAGCCTATACCGTCGGTATAGGGTCTTTTTCAAATTTAATTAAAAAAATTGGAAATAGCCTATATAGGTTGGGTCTTTCCCGACGACTTGTTGTCCGAATAAGTCCAGAACCTATACCGACGACATGTCGTCGGTATAGAATTTCTTTTTGAATTATTTAATTAAACCCTATACCGACGACATGTCGTCGACATAGGTCGACCTATGCCGACGACACCTATACCGACGACATCTTTGACCTATTGGGACGAGACAATACCGACGACATCTATACCGACGACATGTCGTCGGTATAGGCTATACCGACGACAAGTCGTCGCTACAGGGTAAAAAAAAATCGTCGGGATAGGGTGATACTGTTGTAGTGTGTCAGAAATAGGTGTGGTTAGAAAGGATCGAGTAAAAAATAACATTAATGGATAAGGTTAGAACGGGTCGGGTTAAAATATTACTTGTGAATACGAAGTAGAAACCTTCAATATGAAAATCAAGGCCTTTTCCCGAATTATATTGTTATCAACTCTCTTATTTTATCACTCATATACTCACGATAATAAACTAAAATAACTAAGTATAAACTTCATAACCCTTTAGATCCATGATATTAAAACAAGACCGGACCGGTCTGACCGGGAACCGCTGTCACCAGCGGTCCGGTCACACGTATTTGAGCCGTTTTCCTTAAAACCAGCCGGTTCTTCCGGGTGGACGGTCCGACCGTGAACCGGCGGCCAACGGTTGGGTCGGTATGCCTGAGAAAAACGCCGGAAAAACCTCAAGAAATGGCCGGAGTGGTTGCCAACTGTTGCCTTGAGCACTTGCAGCCTTGACTGTTACCTTGAACGCTTGCATTGAAAGCTTACCAGCCGGATTTGTTGTTTGATCTTGCCTTGAACGGATTTTACCAAGAGAGAGAGAGGGAGAGTAGAGGGAGAAAGAGATGACGGCTGGAAGAAGATGAGGCATCTTTCAACAGGTTGAGGTGGTGTTTGGGATTACTTTTTGAACTCCTTATTAATTTATTAATTTTTTTAAAAAGTTAATAAGTTAAACGTTTGTTTGGATAAATTAAAAGGAGATAGAATAATAGAAGGGAAAAAAGAGTTTTCAAACTTAATTTTTAAAACTACTTATTAACTTTTTACAAAAGTTAATAAGGAGTTTTCAAAAGTAATCCCAAACATGCCCTGAATATAGGGTTTAAAAATGTTTCATAAAAGCCTATGTTATTCATTTAATTTAACATTATGAACCAAAATAAAAAAAACATAGTAACATAGTATTTTCATATTTTATTTTAAATTATATATATTATTTTTTTGTTATTTATTACGTCATCCAGTTCTTAAATCCGGTTCGACCGGTCAGACCAGTGAACCTTTAAGGTGAACGGTTCGCTGGCCGGTCCGGTTCTAAAAACATTGCTATAGACTATAAAATTCAATAGCATATGCATTTTGATTTTTATACCTGGGCTATCAGGCCAATGAAGATAATTATAAACAAAAATAATTACCCTAATAAACATATATAATAAACAATTGGTTCAAAGGCATAGATTAATAAAAAAAATTAAGGGGTAAAAACATTTTAACGAAAAAGAAAAGAATAAAAATCAACAAATAGATTAATAAAAAATAAATGGATCATATTTTATTTAAGATATTTTGACCGACTCCCCCTGACAGTTCTTTCTTCCCAGAGACAAGCATGCTCACCTAGTTTCATCATTTTCTGCAAATTACCATATCCTACTCTTGATCTATCCTTCTCTCTCTGTTTGCACATCGTCTTCATTTTACCAGTGAGATTTTAAGATCTCCGAAACACAAGATTTAAACCCACTATAACAGTGAAGTTGGAAGAACTTGTGGGTTTCGATCTCATTCGTGGGTGCCTGGTCAAATATTAAGAACAAATGGACTTATTTTACACTTGTGAGCCTAATGTCAATGGTTGCCTTTCCACCCACTCAGTTACATTACATATGGTTCCGCCCCTGGGTGCAAGTTTTACATTATCGATCGGCCGAAGCATAGACCGATCCATATTTTTATGTAATATACTCGGTTTTTAAAGTTTGGCGCTTAAATTATTATATTAGAACTAAGAAGAAAGAACAGTAAAAATGACATTTTCATAATTTTTAAGGCTAATAGTGATGGAAGGCTGGGTGGGCGGTCGTTCATTACAAGGATTTAACCCTAACGACACATATCCAGACAACAACATTTAATAATTGTGATACTAAAAAAATTAATATTGGAACGAGTAAAAGGTTTGACCTTTACATATTACAACATAAAATTTTGTAAAAAAAATTAATAGTGGAACGGGTGCAAGTCTTACATCATCGATCGACATAAACAACACAAGTATTGCAAACCAAGTAACTGATGAAAATAACAAATTTCACAAAATCAACCTGTTTAAATAAACCCCAATAAACAAAAAGAATTCAACTAACCGAAAGATTAAGTCAAAGTCTAATCCAATATCAAGTATGAACTGATCGAATCCCAACTCCTAGCACAATCATCCATCCTGAAACAACCACAGGTAAATTATGCATCTTCATCATGCGCAACTTCATATCTTGATTCGGGAGTTGAAATCATGATGGAATGATGTTTGGGATGATTGAGAACCCTAAAAACAACTCCTTTTCGTCTGGAAATTGCCCATGGGAAGTGTGTGTGTACGAAACCCTAGCATTAGGGTTGATATAAGGTTCAGATTTCTCAAACTCTGGCCTTGGTCCGGCATTGGGCGTATGGAACGCCCAAAACTCAAGTTATGCACCCCCAAACTTCTTCCAACGCTGAGCAAAACGGCCAAATCATACACCGGTTGAAACCAACATACCATACACCCAAATAGGTGTATGGTACGCCAAAAATCAAAGTTAGGCTGGTTTTCCTTGCTTTAACTCATCCATCTTGTATGTGTAGATCTTGTATGCTCTTTCCACCATAGACCAAACTTCTAACTGGCTTCAAATCGTGTCTTCTTGTGCATTATCTTGTAGTTTAAATATACGTACAAAGTCATTGTATTCAACATAGATAATAAACTAACAATGCAATATTAAACACAATAAGACTCAAACAATTAGCAACACATCAAAAAACTTCACATATTATATAGTAAACAAGTTTGTCAAGTGTTTTTATTAAAGTCATTCAAAGTTTTTTTTTTCTCTAAGGCTATGCATAATGGTTTTACTAAAAAGTGGATAACGTCCCGCTGCGTCACTGTCACGTCAGTAGAAAGACAATCACTGAATAAGATCACTACGGTGTGTAATAGTTTCACTATCAGCATTAATGAGTGAACTTTTTTTGTTCTTAATTTTTTTTAAACAATTGATACTATTTTTTAAAGCAATTACTTATAATCCGAAATGTCGATCCAAACACGTTACAAAACCATTTACGAGACCAAAACCAACTCCGTTTTCGTTAAAATTTATACCGGAATATTCAAAAGAAAATAAGCAAGCCCGTGTATTTCGTTCTTTTTTTTAATCTAACGAGTAGAAATTATTTGACAAAAATCAAATAAAATGTTAAATGAGATATTTGAATTGAAAAAAACGTATTCACTTCTCTGCCATACCTAATCCAAATTTTAATTAATTAATTCAAATAAATAAAAAATAATAGTTTAACACTACTAGAAAACATGGTCTTCACTGACCAAAATTTACCGAGGAACAAATTCGTGGGAAATTTAGAGTCAGATTCCATCTAATTCCACGTTTTCAATTACTTTTTTGGATTTTGGTTAAACCGTTGGTAGTCCATCGGTAATTACCGACGGATAGGCGGTCCGTCGGTAATTCTCTAGTCATATCTGACCAATAGTTCCCCGCCCAGAGTCTTTTTTAGAAAATTTTGGCTTGTTTGTCTAAGATGTGGTTTCTGGCGGCCATCACATTTTCCAAAAAAACACACTTCCCCACCATTAGACTTTTCAGAACGTATTCCTAATTTGCCTCGTACAGTTTTTCAACGGATTCTGTCCGAAATGCATTAAGAGACGCGATATATATCACACAAACCAACCTTGTTCTTCAAACACATATTTCTGTTTTAATTTCTATAACTCTAGTACTACAAATAATTCCCCATAAAATGTATATAAACCACACATAATAGCTAGTCGGAATTAGTAGTCTCCGGTGTTACATATGGCAGACAAAATGTTCAATCCGTCATTTGAGCATATTGTTGTTTGGATGTGGTCTCTAAGAAGAGTTATAAATATGTCAGATCATTGTTAGCGAATTTGTTGGAATTGGTGGTATCCGAATTTAAATACTCTGCTATGTATGCGTATTATGTCGACAGGATGTCAGGTTGGACTGGCATTGTTGGCCTCGGGATGTAGAGTCAGGCACATATATGTCATGTGTACACATGTAAAGGTCTTTATTTGTATGTGTTGCCCATGTGTAGCTATCGAAACTCGTGGGCTCACGTATAAATGTTATTTATCGTGTGTATTTGGTGCTAGTGTCTAGTCATTGGGCTTCTGAGGTACAAAATAGAAGATGATGGGAAACCGTTGCCTAGATGCCCACAAAAAGTCATAGGCACGCGCATGAGCACGCATGTAGAGATAAAGGAATGTGATGTAATTTGTCTATAATATCTGGAAATATAATGTAACTTGAAAGATTTCAATTGTGTAGCTTGAAAGATTCAAAAACTGAATTACGTTGCCATTTTTGTTCAAGCAATTACCTCGATAGCTATCGAGTAACAACATAAATCAAAAATCTATTCTTCTAAACAACAATGCAATCATAAATTCATAAGTTTGGAATTAAATATCGATCATTATAATGCTTTTATATTTGTTTCTACTTAAAAAATATTTGATATCAGTCTTGGAATGGGTTTCTTATGGCACATTCATTGAAAAAGGATCATGACTTCACTAGTGAAATGATTGGTTATATCATCATCGATTCATTATCGTACTGAGGTGGAGTGTTGTGCCTTTGCTCACACTTTACCAGGATTAAGTTTATGCTTCATAAGTTACGTATACCTCTTACTAGTTCACGTACATTGTGGTGACAATATTGGTGTTATATTTAGCGGTCAATCCAGTGATTCATCAACGTACGAAACGACTTGAGATTCATATGCATTTCATACGAAACATGACGATAGCTCAGAGTCTTAGAGTTCGGTATGTTCAGACTACTATTCAGATTGCCCAAGGTTTTACCGTTTGCTTGGTTTGATACTCTTTCCAAGCTACACATTACTGCAAATGTATAGCTTGAGGAAACATATTAGAGTAGTTATATTTCATTTATATTGTTATGGTTTGTGATGTTTCTGATCTTGTAGTATTTCATCTTTGAGATGGTGAGAAAACATACAATACTACACATCAGATCATCTTCTATTTTGTTTTGTAACTGCATAACGTCTTTCTCTCACCATATATGGTTAGCACCATGTGTGAAAAATAAATTGTTGTTTGGATTATTTCCATCTCATGAAATCAATTCGAAAACAGAAATAATGATTCAGCTTTGGTCCAAACCGATAATTTTTTTTTTCTAAATCGCAGATATGCCGTTCAACAAGGTTCGCAAAAGTAATTCCTTTATAGTTTGACAGAAAATATTGAAAACAAAACAAAACAAAAATCGAAATCGAAATTGAAATGCGAATAGGATAACTATTCAACTACTATATAACTGTAAAATATAAAAAAAAATCATTGTGGAACAACCTGCCTCAATGAAAACAATTATATGTAGAGTGCCACCTTTTATTTTTTACTTTTTATTTTTCTTAATCCTCATGGTTAGAAACATTTCCTGTGCACAATGGAAGGACCCGACTCATCGTATTCAGCCTTTGCAATCCACATCTGTGACAACAAAATCAACAACCATTATATCAAATTCGACCCGTTTACTTATGAATGGGCCAGTTTTGGTTATGCTTGATCTCAAAAGATCAAATCAGATTATTTAGCTTAAAAGGTCAACGGAATAGGTTAAAAGTCGCTCAAACTCTTCTTTTTTTATGCATACAACCCTTAAAATCATTTTATTCAAGTATTTAGATTATTAGTCTAATGATGTTTATTTGTAATCATAATAAATGCTTGAACTAGTTTTTTTTTTTGAACGGCAACGCTAGATATTCTAGGATAATTGGGTTTCCCCGGGCCAACACCTAGAACATCTAGGGCAGCCCACCACAGGAGGAACCCCCAACTGGGTAAACCCCCTGACCTAGCCACAGACCTCTTTTTTGCTGTTGCCAGGATTCGAACCCAAGACCTCCACTATGGAAAGTCTTGGGGCTACCATTGCACCAAATGGCCAACGGTTGCTTTAACTAGTTCGTAAGTGAAATTTAGAAATGCGCAAGAAAGTATTTTTGGTAATCCCCACCGGACCCATCCCCTTAACAAAACAACCCGTTTCAGCCAGAGCCAGTTTTGACCCGTAAACCAGCCCGTCGAACATGCAATCTTGTCTCCTCTAACAATGAGGTTAAAACAGAGATGAATTTTTATTAGAGATTTATTTCTAACAAGAGTGTGTGTGTGAGCGTAATTCAACCATTTGAGAAGAAAATTATTAAAAGTTAATGAAATGGGAAAATCTGAACAACCATTATATCAAATTCCCCGTTTACCTGTGAACAAATTCAACCGTTTACTTATGAACAGGCCAGTTTTGGTTATGCTTGACCTCAAACGGATCAAATCAGATAATTTAGCTAAATATGTCAGGTTAAAAGTCGCCCAAATAATTTAACGAGTTCATAAATAAATGCTATACCATAATAAATGATTTAACTGGTTCATAAATAAAACTAGGAGAATGGGCAAGAAAGTGTGTGTGTGTGGGTAATCTCAACCGGACCCATCCCCTTAACAAAATGATCTGTTTCAGCCAAAGCCAGTTTTGACCCGTAAACCAGCCCATCCAACATGACCATCTTGTCACCTCTAACAATGTGGTAGTTTTTATTAGATATTTGTTTAGAAGAAAATAATTAGAAGTTAATGTCTGAAATGGGAATATCTGAGTGAAAGAATGAACCTGCTGGAAGGTGCTAAGAGATGCCAAGATAGAGCCTCCAATCCAAACACTGTACTTCCTTTCTGGTGGAGCAACCACTTTAATCTTCATGCTACTTGGGGCTAATGCAGTAATCTCCTTGCTCATTCTGTCAGCAATACCAGGGAACATGGTGGTACCACCACTGAGTACAATATTCCCATACAAATCCTTCCTAATATCCACATCACATTTCATTATAGAGTTGTATGTTGTTTCATGAATGCCAGCAGCTTCCATCCCGATCATTGATGGCTGGAAAAGGACTTCCGGGCACCTGAAACGCTCAGCGCCAATAGTGATTACCTGTCCATCAGGCAGCTCATAGCTCTTTTCCACTGAAGAGTTCGTCTTAGATGTTTCTAGTTCCTGTTCATAATCCAGTGCAATATATGCCAACTTTTCTTTCATGTCTCTTACGATTTCCCGTTCAGCACTGGTGGTGAAGGAGTAACCCCTCTCAGTCAGAATTTTCATCAATGCGTCTGTGAGATCACGCCCCGCAAGGTCCAGACGCAAAATAGCATGTGGGAGTGCATAACCTTCGTAAATGGGAACCGTGTGACTAACACCATCTCCAGAATCAAGAACGATACCTGCAATTTTTATATATGATAAATACTGGGATCAGACAATTTGAAATTCGTTGCTTATACAAGTCAAAACGGGTTGGGTCAGGTTGTATTGACCTACAACGCAATTTTCATCCACTTTTACAAATTTATTTTTAATAGGTAATGCATTAATTATGATTAGAAAAAGTTAATGTTTACACAACAATCTAAATCTCTAAACAAAAACGATTAGGACGTTATATACATTATAAAAAAAGTTAGGAACTTTTAATCCATTCAACCCAATTGAGTTGTTCCCTTATTAAAAATGTTTTTTTTTTTTGTGACCTGTTTGAGATAAAGCACAGCCCAAATATACATGTTCATTAGTAAAGAGGTTGAAATCGCAAATCTAGTTTTGCATCTGTAGTTTAAAAATGATAAATGTGTTAACAAGTTAAAACATTATCAGAGTTTTTGACGTTTATGTTGACTTCAATATTCTTTTCATAAAAGTATTATTTTTTACGGTGATAAAAGAATCTCAGGTAACGGGTCAAGATAGGTTGAGGTTAAAATGTGTAAATAAATGGTACAGGTCAAGGGGGCAGGTCGATTGGCCCAAAACAGTTCTTTTATCTATTCATAAAATAAATTTTGTTAAAAATTATTACAAAAAAGTACATTTTGATCATAAGAATCTAATATTCAGAATAAAGTGATTTAGAAGTTGTATTCAATAAAAAAAAATTTGGGCAACTTTCAACGTGTTCGACCCGCTGACCTTTTCCGTTTTTCTTTTTAGCTATTTTTTTTATTTTGCCCATTGACCCTTTAGATAGATCAGCGGTAAGAAACTTACCAGTAGTACGACCACTGGCATATAGTGAGAGGACAGCTTGTATTGCAACATACATAGCAGGAGCGTTAAACGTTTCGAACATGATCTGGGTCATCTTCTCACGATTGGCTTTTGGATTAAGGGGCGCCTCAGTAAGGAGAACTGGATGTTCCTCTGGGGCCACACGGAGTTCATTGTAGAAAGTGTGATGCCAAATCTTTTCCATGTCATCCCAGTTATTCACAATACCATGCTCTATTGGATATTTCAGAGTTAAAATACCACGCTTAGACTGAGCCTCATCCCCTACATATGCGTCTTTTTGCCCCATCCCAACCATAACGCCAGTGTGACGTGGGCGTCCCACAATGCTTGGGAAAACTGCTCGTGGTGCATCGTCCCCAGCAAATCCAGCCTTAAGAAAGAGTAACCACAGACTTAACAAATGTAATCCTACTCCAATAACCATTCACTACTATTAACTAGTTGATTATTTAGGTCTTAAATAAAGTAGTGTTACATTGTTATTAAATCCTTTGCCAAGTTAAACCGCTAAACAATGCATTTATATAGAATGGGGCTAAGAAATATGAACGACAACAGGAAGCCATATGACCCTAAAAGATGAAATGAAGTAGTTCAACTACAAAACCACATAAACACATTTGAACCGATACCTTAACCATCCCAGTTCCATTGTCGCAAACAAGTGGCTGAATGTCTTCTGAGTCTGCCATCTTAACTCAATGCCTGTAGGAAAATAGCAAGATCAAATTTATATTCATCAATGATCATGGAAAGGTGATCCGGAACAATCTCAAATGTGAATTACATCGTCCACAGCCAAATATATGGGAAAGAGATATGGACCGAATAATTACATCAAGATACTCACTAAAGGAAACATCATGATCAAGAATCAGAAAAACAACAATGCGAACCACACAAAGAAGATTTAGCAACTCAACCTTGGTTTATAACATTTTGCATTTACATTTTCTTTGACACAAAAGGAGTTGCGTTCAACAAGAAATTGTGAACGCGCTTGGCAAGATTGTTCCTCATATTAAGATGGGATTTTGGAATCAAAAGTAAAACTGTGATTACAGTCATTGAATGCTCAATACAGTCAACAAATGCTTTTCTATAAACCATCAAAACTAAAAAGCAATATCACAAATGGTAACTGCTGTTTACAACTTTGTTTTAAACCCATCACTGTCTTAAAAAGGTAAAGTACACCAGAAATGATGATCTGTCCTGTTTTCATCTTTCTTAAAATAGTAACATCAAACAGAAAACAAAAATGTTGCCAAAAGATGCCTAAAATCTTATAAATTTACCGGGAATAACAATAATGTTTAGTCATAAAGGTCTACCTAGCAAAGGCTAATTTCTGCTCAAATGCACATCCATGTATATATGTGTGTCAGTGCATGTATGTATTACCGTATGCTTTATGTGTATGTACATCTATACGTATATGATGCATGTATTTATATCAATGGAGATAACTGAATCGTACAGGAACTCAACATTCAAATGTGAAATCGGATGTTAGGGTTGTCCGAAACAAATTCTTCAACAGAATTGTTATATAACAATCACACCTAATATATAATCTAATACATTACGTATCATTTAAAACCTAATTGTGATCGTAAACAGAACATTTGTTCTAGATATCCTGTACACGAAAACACGAAACGAAAATTCAACCGTATCTCGAATCGATTCCACAATGTACGTGCTATCAACTAATAGAATCATAAACAAATGCTTTCAGAGTTTCAGATCATAACGTCAAATCACCAACAGAAATTCATAAACAGGCAATTAAATGCATTATGAAGAATCGTATATCAAAATTCGGAACCGAAACATAAAAGATATGCACAGAATCAAAGAAAAAAACGTTAACAGAACAGAAATCGAACCGATTTGAGAGTATAACGAATGAAGGATGATGAAGTTGAAAATTGGAGAACGTTTACCTATGAAGAATCGCAAAAGTTGATTGATCGTGAGAGAGAGGGGGAGGATTGCACCTGCGTCGGAGAGGATGACTGACATTTGCGTTTGGAGAGTGTGAAAATGGGGGAAATGGAAGGGAATGTGGAGTGCGTGAAATCCGGGCGATTGCTACACCATCCGTTCCATCTTTCAAACAATTCTATTATTAGTTGGTTGGAGTTTTTTTATTTACATAAACAAAAAATATTGTTATTTTAAATAACACAATTTACATAAATTAAAAAAAAGTTAGTGATTAATGTTTTCTAACTAGTAATTTTCTCCCCGTGTGATGTTGCGGGGGATTAACAACGGATTTTTTTAAGTTAATTACTGTATTGTGACGTGTTTTATAGATTTTTTTTAAAATAGGTAGTATGGAGATTTTTAATGATTTGTATGATTGACGTGGAAATTAGAAAGATTTTAGGTGTTTCGTAGCATGAACCCGGTACACGTCCGGTAATGGCATTCCTAGATCTGTGTGTTACGTGAATGGGATTCCCGGATGTAACTGGTTACGTGAATGGGGTTCATGGTTCTTAGTGGTTACGTGAATTGGATTCATGGATCTTAGGGTTACGGTAATGGGATTCCTGGACGTGTTTTCCTTCGTTAACGCCGGTAGGGTTATGTGAATGGCATTCACGTATGTAATTATTGCATGTTTTTGGTTGGTGGTGCTGTTAAAAGGGTGATGCAATAGAAGATGATGAAGGAAGGATTATTAAGCAGGTTGTTGATAGGTGATGAAGGATATGGTGGTTTTTGGTTGTGGTGAGTGTTTGCATGGAAAGGCATATAGAAGTGGAATTTATTGTTCAATTATAATTATAATACACATTGTTTAGGGTTTAGATATAAATTCTTTTATATGGTATATATTATAACTATAAATTCTTTTATTTAAAAAAACACTAATAGTTGGTTGTTAAAATGTAACAATTATAATTAAAAAAAACATGTATTAAAAAAAACACTATTAATACTATACAATATCTACCATACACACCTTTTAAGTTATCACAACCACTTATCACGTCTGTTTGTTTTAATAACCACAACTGTCTACCACACCCATTTCTTAAAAAGAAGACAACCTACCAGCTATCACACTCACAAGCACCTACCACACCCATTTTCTTATAAATAACATACATATATGATTTCATAACCATTCATACTCTCACCATTATACCTCATTTACTATGTTTGTTCACCTTCAAATACATCCTATACTCTATATCTTCACCTTCAAATACATCCTATACTCTATATCTTCACCTTCAAACACCATATATTCACATTCAAACCACAATGTCTTTCTTTTCACCCGTTAATCCGTTTCTACCATAATTATATTGGGGTGGTGAAACGTCATTTGTAAAAGGGGTTGTTCATTGTGATGAATCTACTTGATCATGTACGTTTATTATGACATCTATAATCACTTATTCAGATTTTATTGATCTCATATGTAGCTATGTTTAAGTTGACAAAGAATCTTCTCGTTTGGAATTAACGCTATATTCAAGGGTATTAAGAATTGTCATATATTAGAGGGTATGAAGTTTTGGACATGATATACCATCTAGCTGAAAATGTTAGAAATTACATGAGTTATATTCATGTAAAATGGGAGCCAATTGTTCCCAACTTCCAACAAAGTAGTTTCAAGGATCTTCTACAAGGTATTTATTTATCTCAAGCATCAACATACCAATATAATCAAATGGAATCTCATGATGATCTTAGCTTGTCAACATACATGATGTGTCATAATTTATTCATATATACATATTTTACACGTACAATTATCCTCATATTCAACACAATTATATACAAAATGACGAGAATTGATACGTAATCTATTCAATTATATTACAAAAGGATAATTAACCTTGGTTTGTAAAAACATGAAGAAATCACTCAAAATCAAGGGAAAATTAGCATCCGGAAGCTAATTGAACGCTCGTGTGCCCAAGAAGTCAACACAGGAAGTCAAAATTCAACAATAGTCGAAATTGAAGGATGCGCGGTCATGCATCCCATTGCACGGCCGTGCAAATGGTGACACATGGCCCTGAGCCTACCAGGCCTGACAAATTTCCTCGCGTGCAAGAAATAGCAAGCTCACTCCAAGCATTTAGATGTTCAAGATCGGGTTAGTGGAAGCCCTGGTGCTTTGCTAGGGCCGAAACTCTCTCAATTTTGTTCCATTTTTAGCTTTTTCTTTGTTTATTTTTTTCTAGTCTTGTAATATGGAATGATTCTTCTCATTCGAGTAAACAAGAGACAAACTATACTCACTCTCCCTATTGGTGTTGCAACACTTCCACACATTGTGTAAGGGTTAGTGGAGTCACTTGTTTGGTCATTCGTGGCTAGTCCTTGATGTGGTGCAAAGCACACCTCGTATTCATTTGCATTATGTAGCGTTTTCGTATAGTTTTGGCGTCATTTTGAGTCATTTATGTTTAGTACTTAGTATGGTGTTGGTTTGTAGGTAATCGAGTGATACTGAAGATAAAAAGAGCAAGAACCGAGAAGGCACGAGCAGACGAGGCGAAACACGAAGAACGACAAAAGTCAGGAAAGAGTCCAAATTTCATAAGGGCATATCTTGGGCTAGAAAATGAGTTACGGGGCCTATAATATATGAATCTGGGGTATTTCTTCAAGAGGAGTCCCAAAATCTGGTTAGTTCTCACGGTACGCGAGGTTTAGGTGCCCATTCTCTCGCGGTACGTGGGGAAACAGGGAACCAGAAAAGTTTTGCGACTCTTTTGTCTTTCGCGTTACGCGAGAGATGGCCATTTGGGGCTTCGCGGTACGCGAGAGACCCAAGAAACGAGATTTTTAACCTAGTTTAATTTTTTAATAGTTTAGAACCTTCCCATAAGGTTTGTATTCGATTCCCAACCGTTTTAAGACAGAAAAGGGGCGATTTTTAGAGGGGAAGAAGCAACGAGAGCAAACGATTGGAGCTTTATCAACCGGGTTGGTTTGTTCTTGCTCGTAGGGTTACGATCTTTGGTTTCTTATTTACTTTGGTTTGTGTTGGATTATGTTTAAGACTTGCGAGATTTGTTTTCTGAGTTTGGACATGTATCTTGGCTAGACTATAGTAGTTATCTAGGTTTGATGATTGTTTAATTGAATTGTTGGATTTCTTTCGGTTTATGTTGATTGTGACGGATTCTAATAAAGTAAAGAATGTGGATTCAATTAGTATGATGTTTTTGCATGTTTAATTCTGATTTGCAATTGATTTGTGTTTCACATGCGTTTTGTTGAATGTCTTTCAAATAATAGATGCATGTTAGGTTGCTTACTTTGTGTTTGTCACCAGTTTGTGGATAATTGATATCGTCATCCATAGGAACACAGATTGAGAGTGTCTTAGGATTAAATGTTTTTTCTGTTTCAATAGCTGAAAGGTGCGAAGTTGTCGGGTATTCCTTGGTGTTAGGGTTTTAGGTCAATTGCTCTGAAAGGAGGGTTTCCTAGGGTTTCTTAGCATCATTGATATTCCGTGTCATACCGAGAATTGTTAGGTTACCTAGATAGTGCTTTATCCATTCTTGATCTCATTTATTTCGTCTGTCTGATAGTTGGTGTCGTTAGTAGTTCGCTAGTTTGATCATAGTTACACAATTCCCCCATTCAAATCAGTTTAGTTACTTGAGTCAGAGTCTAGGTCATTGTCACTAGTGTCTCGTGGGTTCGATATCCGGACTTACATTAAACTTTACTACATTGATTGGTACACTTGCCGGTTATGTGGTCTAGTATTAGGTTGAGTCTAGATTTATAAATTTAAAGCTAGAGTGTGTAGGTTAGGTTTTATAGATCGTCCAAGCGACATCAGTCCTCTTGCGTTGCTCGAGTTGTTTGAACTTCAATTAATTAATGAAGTATTTTTAGTATGTTATGTTCTTAAAGTCTTTCTTTTATTTTATCTTAAAAAGGCAAGAATAAGTAATCTTTAACAACTTAATAATCTTAAATCTTGTAAGTTGCTTAAACAAAACTTCTTATTTGGGAAGCTTATTCGAGTTTGTACGGTCTAAATACAAATCTTGGTGCTATCAAGGGCCGGTTAGTATATATTTAACATTATGGGTTGATTGGAGGTTTGCTTATTCAACGAGTCATTCGAGTCTTAGCTGGACCTTGTAGTTTGTGTCGGTATTTCTCTATTTCTCTTGTGTTGGCTTGCTGAGAACTTCTAGCATGAGCCATGAGGTTTAACCTTGAGAAGGAAAGATATTTTTATTTAAAATATAATTATAAGTAAAGACAATTATTTCAAGAATATAAATTGTTAGGTTCGAGCGTTCATAAAGTACATTTGGAGGAAGTTGGGCATTCCGACTTTCCAAAAGAAGTTAAACGACATGGCGTACGCCAGTCGACCGGATAATATTAGTCCGAATAATAACTCAAGGAACAGGCGACATACTTGAGAGCCCGTTAGGATCTCGAGAATCATTAGGAACAGTTGGCCGGTCGTATCTACTGTTCCGTTACGAAATACTAACTCCCATGTTGATGTGTTGCAAAGCACACATCTTTTATCCTAATGTATTTGTGCATTTTAGATAGTTTTGTATTCGTTTTTAGTTGTTTTAGTTTGTATTTGAGTCTATGTTGTGTATTCAGGTGCTCGTGTGAAATACAAAGTCGTATCATGAAGGAATCGAGCATAAGAAAAAGCCCAAGGAAAAAGAATAAAAAATTTGGAAATTTATGTCTTCGTGGTACGCGAAGATGGGTCTGGAAGCTTTCGCGGTACACGAGGAACCTCTAAACCGGGTTCGACTAATTTGGCCTTAGCGTGTCGCGAAGGGCCATGTAATTTACTACGCGGTACGCGATGAACTGGAAAATCAGCAAAAGGCCCTAATTGATGAATTACAAGAATTGGAAGGCTATTATGCTAGGGAGTTCGACTACCAGCCGTCTGAGGAGCATTCTAGGGCGATTTCCAGAGTAGGAGCGGCGATTGAAGCTAAAGTTTGAGGCTTTTGGATCCGGGTTGGTTAGATCTAACTTATTTGGTTTTCAATTCTCAATCTTGCGTATTCAATTAATTGTTTGAAACCATGTTTGATACTTTTATTACTGTTTTGTTGGTTTTAAGTATGATGCTTGGCTAAAACTTCAATACTATCTAGGTTCTTGATGAATGATTGTTAAAGTTTAGGTTTTTATCGGTTTTGGATTCATATTTTTGGTTGATGCTATTGTAACAGATCTGATTTTAACTGTTTGATGAATATGCATGCTTAATTCTGGTTATGTATTGATTGATTATTCCGTATGCGTCTTTATGAATGTCTTTCATGTACAGATGTGTATTAGATCGATTACTTTGTGTTTGTGATTCGTTTGTGGTTCGCTAGATATCAGTAACCATAGGGATAGTGATTAATAATCCCTTAGAATTGAGTGTTCTTCTTATCTAGATACCTGATGTGTCGTGTGATAAATATATAAAAATATATTAAATATATTTTTAGAATGGTTTCACAAGATTAGGTTTTAAATTTATAAAATGATAATTACTTTAACTTAAAACACACACAATAGGCAAGTGTACCTATCGCAGCGTAATATAGTTTAGGTAAGAACCAAGTATCGAACCAATGGATACGGTCGAGTTCCAATACTCAACTTTAGTTATCGTTTAGCCGGATTAATTAGTGAGTGGATTTTGTGTGCTTGTGAAGTAGAAAAGTAAATGACGGTAAAGTAAATAACATAAAAGTAAAAAACGTGTGTGAGGTGTGTAAAGAAATGTAACTAGCAGAATAGTAAATAGCAGAAAAATAAATAAAGCGAGAATGATCAGATTACAGATAGTATTGCTTCGGGTTTCGAATCAGCTTGGTACGTGATAATGTTAAGTTGACTAATTCAGTGGTATGACTACTACAAACTGGTGACCAGGGTCACCGCTAGAGCCTCATCCTCACTACATTTGATTCACGAATTATAATCTTTAAATTAAAATGGTAGTGCCTCTCGTTAGGGACAACAGTTACCCTCAACCAATCGAATGGTCATCTCCATGTTGGCTTAAGAAATCGGACTTAAAATTATTTATATTAAAGTTAAATAAGTGATTATATTTTGCTCACCGGGAGGCGATGTAACAATGGGACCAAGTATAAAGACGTACCGTTCCCAACATGAGTTCACCAATTCTTGGTGTTGAAGCATGTTTTGGTAACTATAGATAAATTCTATGTATCGGTGTACGCGGCTAGTACGCAGGAGGGTGTTCCTGAGTACTTAGCATGCACACCAGTTTGGTCCTGCATACTTAGTAACTACGCAAAGCTTTTGCCTTGCGTACTTGTCAAGTACGCATGACCAAACCCTGCGTGCTTAGACAAGTACGCAGGTAATGTTCCTGCCCCTATAAATAGAAGACTTGTCTTCATTTATAGGTGGAACTCTGGAACTAGGTTGAGAGGTGTCCGGGTCGGGACGAGCTCTCCCGACCCTTGGACCGTGAGCTTAGATGAGAGATGTGTGCTCCTTCGGCATGTAGTCTGTAATACGGGATGACTTCTATGTTATGGATTACGTATCGTTTCATTCTCTTGTTTGTTGTTCATGTATTCTCTGTCTCGTTTTCTTAGTTCCCACACAAATCACAGATCAGATTCGTGTATTTTCGCTGCGCGAAGAGGCTCCCGGGACCTACACTTGGTCGCATAATAAGCTCGTATAAAGACATACGATCTTAGAAGTATAAACTAGCCTTGGCTTATCAATCTCTACTTGCATAAAGACATACAAGTTTCAAAGGAAGTTTGATTAAAAAGGGTTTTGCGATCTTACTCTTTGAAATCAAGACACTCACAAATATAAAGACGGATTTAGAAGATAATAAAAGCCCACCGAAGGGTGGTTTTTAAGAGCGAATTAGTTAAAGACATAAACATACCACTATATTAATACGTTAAACATTAACATGCACCAAACATCATCTTCACCCTAGCAATACAAAGAAGTTCTAGCCAAGAATGGCCATAACGACTAACGTAATGATGAGTTTCGTAGGCTCCCCTATGGTGAAACAAGGAGGAAGAGCCCCTCTACTCTCTACTCTAACTACGAGAATGCTATGTTATTGAGGTGTGGAATGTTGTATCAAGGTGTGTGGAATGAACAACTCAAGCCTCCTATGTATAGGCCTCAAAATGTGCAATGCACGGCCATGCAATGGGTTGCACGGTCGTGCAAAGGCCTAGGGAATCAAACAGGGTACAAAGGACATTGTACTGGGTCGTGGGGAGCAAGGGAGGCCAATGCACGGCCGTGCAATGGGATGCACGACCGTGCATCCCCTTGTTTTTCCTAGTTTTGTCTTTTAGCTGCTTGTTGACTTTTGTTGACCAATTTTGACTTCTTGGAGGTCAATGCTCGGGAATGAATCTTCTAGAAGCTTGAATTCTTGGTGTTTTTGATAGGATTTATCTTGATTTATATTTTCAACACCGAATAACCTGCAATTACAGAATATAAACGTTTTAAGCATCAATTGCAAGGTTATATATGGGGTTTATTATGCATGTAAGATATGTATAAATGATGACATATCGATACCCGAAAGGTGATAGATAATCGGTTAGTCCTCAGTGTTAGAGTTCTGAGCGTAAATTGTATGGGATGAAGTTTCCTTAGGATTTCTAGTGTTGTTGCTAATCCGTGTCAAATAGGTTATTTTCATATTACTCCTTGCATCTTTGATGTACTGGGTGACAATCCGGACTTTTAGGATTAACCCCGTTAGTAAATTCTGTTAAATCCTAACCCAGTTAACTCAATCCTAAATCCAAGGGACTAAATCTGTCAAGAATTAAACTTAAACTACAAGGACTAGTTGTGTAAGTAGTCAAAATTAATTTAATTGACTTTGTAAAGTCAAAATTGAGCAAATTGAATCCCTATTAAGTTTTTGAAAGTCAAATTCGCAACATTGATCCAAATTCAAAACCCACGATCGTTTTCTGTTTGATTTCGTAACTGAAATCGCATGTTTGTGGCATTAACGACCATAACCATCGAATTAATCATGATCATTATGAAAACTAAACTAGTTAACCGTCGACCTCACTGCTATTACTCTCCAATTCGCAATCATTCGATCGTATACACTAAAATTGAACACTCTCACACCTAAATCGCAATATTCAGAAGTTGTTGCGTACATCAGTTTGGCCGGAGATAGAACTAGAGTCGCCAGAGATTAATCCCGTCACCGTCGGCACCCATTCTAGTCAGGAACCATCAATTGGAACTCTATTCTGGTAATTGAAACTTCCTACACCTTCGTTTTTAATCATAGATGGAAAGAACTATGCTAATTAGGTCTTACAACAACGATTTTAACATGAACCTGTATCTAGGGTTCATACGTTCACATTTTGATCGGACTCTACCATAGACCCGATTTCTATTCAATTAAATCATACCATCAGTTTCGCAAACCTTTGTTTAGTAAATGCCCCATGTCAATTTAATCTGAGAACATCGAATTGTACTCGATCTGTAAACTAGGGTTTGTTCATTAACAATTTGGGGGTCTTGATCCTAAACACAATCTAAATGAAATTAAACTACACCATCAGGTTCGAAATCTCGCGTTTAGTAAAATCCCTATGGTATGGAACCATAATCTTATAAGATTCAATCAATTTGATTTCAAGTTTAAACTAGGGTTTTCGGTTCTTAAACGCGTAATTAAACTATCCAAAACGCGATATTTTTGCAATTAAACGAACCCTCAGATTCACAAACTCTTGCTTGACAAAACCCCTAATCGTTTGTAATCAATCATGATTGAATTCGATGGAATCGGGACTGGTATGGGTTCGGCTTCGTTCAGGGGAGAACCACAGGAACTCTGTATGATTAAAACAATTTCGGATCGGTTCTGGATGCGATTCCCTAGCGGGCTGAGTTGGTTAAAACTGTATGTTGATGGGGAGGAGACCTGGGTTCGAGTCTCCTCACCCCTGTTTTAGTATATTTAATTTTTAAACAATGTAGGTCCCTGCGGGTCTACGGATCGATCTTTGCTGTAAAACACGCGATACGTACACGAAGTGCGGAATCCTAACATATACGTACGTCTCGAATACTCACACACACGATACAATCACACGCAAGACTAGATATCGTAAAAAGCTTCTTGTATTCACTCTGTAAACAGTACACACATAGTAGTTCCAGAATTACAGATCTCTACAAATGAGAACAAGTACTGCACTATTTATAGGTAACACATACAGGTATAGGCGAACTTATCATGTTGGCCAACATTAGTTTAGGAGAACATGTTAAGTTCGCTTGAGCAAACTTAACTAATTACAAGACAAAACATACAAAACATAAACATAAAGACTAATCTATTACAAAGGCTAGTTGTCACATAAAATGCTCCAACATACTCCCCCTTGACAAAAGTTTGGTCTTTATCTTCAAGTCTTGTTCTTCCAATTCTTTGTCAACGAGCTCCCTGCATAAATTATGTGTTTCAAACAAATATACAACACCTTCTTGTATTGCAACGCCTGCTCTCTACTCTCGTCTATGTACATGATCTCTCTACGTTTCAGCATCTTCTGATCAGACCTTGAGAAGTTAACAAGGTTTATAGCATCAAAGAACCTCACTATAACCTTGCTTCCCATATCTTCTATCACTGCTTCACCCGTATAAACATCAACATACCACCATTTCAGATTATTTAGGCAATCATAGGGAATCAACTTCAGTGGAATCTTCGGTACTGATCTCATACGCTTGAACATGTATCTCCAAATCACTTTTTGAGTAACTGGTTCCACCTCTTTAGTTCTCTTTCCTTGTTGAGGTTTCAGCTTCTCATACTTACCCGATCCCCCTTCAACTCTGATAAGTTTAGCTATTGAGTCAGCTACGCCATTATTTGATCTGTTAATCAAGGGTTTAGTTGATAACCCATTGACTTCACATCTTAGTAAGGAATTAGAGTACTTCAGCCTTGGCTTTAGATACTGAACTCCATCCGATCTTTTCAAAGCAAATAACTTGAACTCAGCTTCGTAAAACCAACTGATAATCCTGTCAGAGCATCGTTCTTTGTTCATGTATCTTTGTTTCTGAACTGGTGCAGCTACAAAGACTGGAAACTTAGTTCTCCAACTCTTCACCATCTCTGCCCACTGTGCCTTCGTCACTCCAGAATTCTTATACATCTCTGTATCTTCAGGCACGCTAATGTCGTCTAGACGGTCTATATAAAAACCACTAAAACCTAACCTAGACTCCTAAGTAATAAAAGGAAAACCCATGAACTAAACCGCATTGACAGGCAAGTGGACCTATCGAGTGTAGCATAGCTTAATGGTAAACCGGATTATCGAACCCTATAGACACTATGTAACAATACTAGACTCTGACTCGGACTAAAGATTTTATTGATGGGGGGTTCACTACACTACTGGATTAACTAATGAATGTAGAAAACTAAGGTCGACTCAAACTATCAAGAGGAAGAACTAAGGAAATATCAGGAGATGGGAAGAACACTACCTAGGTCGGAATCATACTTGTAAAGAACACCTTCTACCGGTTATGGAAACTATGGTGGATCTGGGTTTCTAAGGAAACAACTCTAGACAACCTAGTGGATCCCTAATCACTTTCAGGGTTTCACCAACTAAGCTAACTACATGTGTAATAACTCACCAGATTGTTGGATCACTTCTCAAGTATTTCTAACTATGATAAAGTACCCTAATGGACATATTACCTCTCAGTCTCACTATCCACCATATATTCAAGGAATGCACGGGGTAATCCTAAGATAACAACTATGACTTGACCTAGCAACGGTCACTAGACACCTAATACTAACGTCCTCTCAGACTGTTAACACTTGGATTCCTAATAACGAAGATTAGACAACTAATTCTCACCTCTCGGGTATTGAACTAGGACACACATTCACTTTTAATCAGCAATCAAAGACAACTCCTATGGTCACTACGTCTAGCAAACCACCAAAATCACAAACCCTAAGATCTATGACCTAGATACGATAATTGAATTGGCAGACAACCACAATCAACGCATGGAATCAATAATCAAACACAAATCAGAAGTAAACATGCATATATCATCATAATTATTAACTCAAGATCTTTACAAAATCATCAAATCGTCATACAATCAAAAAACCGATAAAAACTTAAACTTTAACAGGCATTCATCATGAACTTAGGCAGTATTTAATGTTTTAGCCTAGAATCATGCTCAAAACAACTAGAACAGAAGTAATCAACATAAACATAGTCTCAACCACATAAAAAAACAAGAAAGATTGAATCTTGAAACCCTAGAATGCTAAATTGACAAACCCAGAATCCAAAACTTTAATCTTTATGCTTAATTCCTCTTCCTTGCTCCCAAAATCGCCTCCGGTAACGCTCTAGACGGCAAGAAATCGAACTCCTTTGATAATGGGAATCAAATTCTATTAAATTAGGTTTTTACAATTTTTCACGGAATACGACTCTCTCGCGTACCGCGAGAGAGATGGTCAAGCCCCTCGCGTACAGTGATGGCCAAAATAATCGGACTGGTTTCTGACTTCCCTCGCGTACCGCGAAGGATCTTGATCTGGTCTTCGTGTACCGCGAGAGACAGGATTTTTAGATTTTTGACTTTAATCTCTTGGGCTTCATTCTCGTGCTCAGTTTCTTCGGTTTTCACTCGTATTCATCATTAGCACCTGAGAACATAACAAAGACTCAAAATGAACTAAAAACGACTCAAAACAAATATAAAACTATTTAAAACGACACAAAACATATAGAAAACTAAGTAAAACGACTCGAAAACATAGGAATAAGGATGTGTGCTTTGCACTACATCACACGCTCTCTGCAGTATTAGGGTTTTGTTTATCCAGAATAGGACCAGTCTCTTCAGATTCTAAAACGCCTTCCGACAAATCTTCAGGAATTATGTCATCATCAAAGATATTCGTGTCAATCAATCCGTCACACCCTTCATATACGACCTTTTGTTTGTCACTCTCTACTTCCACCTCTACAACCTCTCCCTATTCTAACTCCTCCTCACCTGTATCCTCATCATCTATCAGATCATCCAAGTTTAACAAGCACTCAATCTTATCTGCATCATCTATGTCAGAGTCTTCAAAGATTGAATTATCTAACATATCAGCATCAACCTCAGCCGGTTCTTTATCATCACCACCGGTCATCATATTGGCTTCAACAATAATCTCTGACTCCTCCTGAGTTAATGAAGTAGGGTTCGTATCAGCGTTTTGATGCTCACCCAAACAATCACCAACATCCGGTTCGTCATCATCATCTAAGTTCTTTTGAACACCAATACTATGACATGTAGACTTATCAGCTTGGACCTTATCCCCCTGAGCGTCAAGACGCTCTAATAACTGTCTAACAAGGATCTGCATTTCTGCAATCACCTTGTTTTGATCATTCAAGGTCTGAGCATGCTGGGCTTCTCTTTTAATCAATTCATCCACTAGAGTTTGTAACCCTGAAACCTGTGTTTCCAAGGCTTGAATTATTTCATCTCTATTGTCTCTAGTAGATGGACTAGCATCCTCTTGAGTTTTGGACACAATGGGAGTAGCCTGAGGAGTATTAGATTGTGAAGGAATAGGAGTTATGATCAAGGAATCTATAAACTCTCTATCCTGTGCAGATTGTGCAGCTTAAATAACCAAAGCCATCAGTTTAGGACCTTTTTCTGCAGGAGCTTCATCATCCTCAGAGCTAGAAGATTCGTCTTGTAACTTTCGCTTTCCAAGTACTGCATCGGGAGGAGGACCCCTTACAGACTTGTGTCTCGGTACTTTGAGTTTCTTTTTACCCAGAGACTTCTGACGTTTTTCATATACATTCCTAGTAACCCTAGGAACTTTAGCTAACTGAGCATAGTGCTCAGGACTAAAATCCTAGGAACTCTCATCATTATCGTTAGCTGCACTAGATCCAAATGAAAACAACCCATAATTAGGGTATTCGGCAATCCGATAGGATCAACATTCTCACCACCAAGAGCTAGTGCAGTACGAATGTCTTGAGCAGAAATTGCTATGTCTTGATTATTCACTGTAGCTCTAATGACATGTGGTTCAACATTGGTATCTTGTTGTGCCGTCTCCTAGAACCGTTGAATGTATAACAAGCTAATATGAGGATTATCTGAAAGAGCAACATTGATCCTTGACCGGTTCAGGAAGTTAATAATCTCCTGATAATTTATCGCTTCTGCCAACTTCGGATCAAGCAACGCCACCTGATTGTGCTTATACTTAACACGACGATCCATGACCTGCTCAGAACAAATGATTAGACACTTGACAATTTCCAAAAACAAACACACAATATAGAAACAAAAAACAAAAAATAAAAAAAATATTAAACAAAAAAAAATCACAAGTGTGGAAAAAATTTGCCAAGTCTTGAAGTACTGGACCCCTAGACGAACTTAACAAGTTCGCTTAGAGTTACAAGAGGTGAACTAAGTTCAGTAGAACCCTTGTACAGTCATATAATTCAGATTTGATAAAATTGATGTTATAAACAACAATCAAACACAACAACCAACTCGCAATTTCAGATTTTATCTATAAAATGATGATGAAATCAATAGGCGACAGGTTCGATGATAATCGAGAATAAAAACAACGAATCCAAATGATTCAATGGATGAAAAGACGTGATTCTACCTTGGTTGGATTCGAAACTTGATTTTGATTAGGAAACAGGAAACAATTAACCACTTTATCACACTTGTAATCAAAATCAAACACAAAAGCTCTGGTTTGATAAGATCGCTACTCAAGTTCGCATAAGTCAAAGATAACAAGTGAATGGTCAAGTTCGCTGAATCCCTTATATACTCATTGGATTAAGTTTGCCAAATCAAGTGAACTTAACAAGTTCGCCACCCCAGGCGAACTTATCAAGTGAACATAACAAGTTCGCCTAACTCAACACTTAGCCAAAATTTGGAAAATTTTCATTTTCCCCTCTTTTTGACAATCCGATCATCTTGAAACCTGTACAGCAACTTAATCCAAAATATTTAAGAATTTTTCATGGAAGATAGAAACAAAATTTTTTTGAATTTTTTTTAAAAAGCTAAATGAACAAGTAAAGAACATATTTTTGGATTTTTCAAAATTTATGCTAAAACACACTAAAATCTTTTTGGACTTTTTCTAAATGAATTAAAGCAGTAAAAATATAACAACTAAAATCAAAATCTTTTTGGTTTTTCTCTGTACATACAGAATCACATATTTTTGGTCAAACACTGCGAGTAAGAAGATCATATCGGTATCTTTGATGTATCACACACACATTCTGAATATAAAATCCCTAGCAAATCTAAGGGTTGACCTATGATATTCTGTATATTCACAGATTATTGGCTCAGCAAACAAGCACCTTTGTGCTACACTGTATGACATCTTAGCAAACAATTTCTCAGAATAACATTTCTATTCAAATTTCAGCTCACGGACATCACAATTTTTTTTATTTTCATTTTGGTATTTTATATCATTTTCATTTTCAAATACTCATAAATTCATGAAATGATACACGATAAACTTCAAAGTAAATAGGATCAGATAATGACATGCTAACTTATTCATACCGAATTTGCAATATACTACATGTCAATCCAAGTTGTCCGCATTATAAGATTTGAAGTTACAAGCGTTTTTATCACACGTTCTTGTGAGTTACTACCATTTATATGAAAACAATGTCTATCCCACAAATATGCCAACAGAAATTTAAATTGCATTATCTTCAAAACATATTGAGACTTATGCAAAGTTTAAATCAATCCCCAGGATGAAACTATCTCAACTAGCACAGGAAAAGAAGCAGATCCCGAAGGATATATGGAATCAAAATGATTCATGTTGCTTGGTTTGGATGAAGTATTATGATTCAAAGTAATAGTGAGATTGTACCGATGGAATTCTTCAACATTAAGATTGATCAAGGAATCGATTGAT
The DNA here is from genome assembly GCA_023525975.1 of Smallanthus sonchifolius. Taxonomy (NCBI): domain Eukaryota; kingdom Viridiplantae; phylum Streptophyta; class Magnoliopsida; order Asterales; family Asteraceae; genus Smallanthus; species Smallanthus sonchifolius. Next base: position 61,900,558 of record CM042038.1, read on the forward strand.
TCAATGACATAGGGTAACGTGATCCAACTGTTATATGGATATATTCAATGGAATCAAGATAATTGATCCAAGGGTGAGTATATGTTCCAACAGATGTTGTCAGAAGCATATCTTAGTCCAACTTCTCATTGCATGATTTTCGGGGCATGGGCAGTGAAATGAACTGAAAAATTATGCTAATCAATAAAATCCGATTCTGGTTTCCTGAAATATTTGAAGTCTCATATTCTTTATATGATAATGATCTTTTAACACAAACATCCGGCATACTATGGGTTCAAATCACAATTGTGACATAGACCATTATGTTTTCACACTACTAATGGACTAAAAACGCTTCTAGCCTACTGACAATTCAAATTACATGCAAATATCCAAATTAAAAGATTATATACATGCAATGTCAAGCAGTCATGAAGCTATCATTTCCTGTTTATGCAAACTAAGAAGTTTAGATCAAATCACATAACCACAACCATAAATACAGACACCATGTAGTCACTATATGGTCATGTGTATGTGATTACCTACTAATGTACTATCATTTCTTCTCTAACTTCAAGCAATGCCGATTTTATCTTTTTCAAATTTGTTTGGGTTTTTCGAAAGGAAAGTAAACTAAAGAAAGATAAAGCATAAAACTATTTACTTTAAATAATCTGAAAAACTAAAAGAAAAACTTCCATGAAAAACCTCTTTGAAAACTTTTGTCATGATGGATTAAGCATACCAATCATCTGAGTAAGAAATTCAAACCGTGTACGATCGAATGCTTTGGTTAACAAATCATCAAAAATGTCATTCGTGTGGACTTTCACCAACTCAATCAGCCGCTTTTCTGCACAATCACGAATGAAATGATATAGAATCTCAATGTGCTTTGTATTTGAGTGTTTCACAGGATTCGTTTTGATCGACATGGTGGCTGTGTTATCAATCATCATTGGTGTCCCTGTGAAGTTCAAACCGACAATCTACCTTTTTACCTTTCAGGTCAGAATCTAGTTTGTGATTAACCGGAATTGGAGTATTGAAAGTTGAAGCATTTGCCATATCAAACTTCTTGAGAATATCAGCTGCATATTTCGTTTGATGAATGTAAAAGCCATCTTCCTTTTGATCAACTTGAAGACCCAAAAAGAACTATAATTCTCCCATGCTGCTCATCTCGAATTTCAACTTCATCACTCTCTCAAAGTCTTTACACATATCGACATTCATCGAACCAAGGATTATGTCATCCACATAGATCTGAACAAGTAATATATCTCCCCCTTCTTTTCTGATGAAAATGGTAAAGTCAAATCAATTCTCAAGTAGATGCACCGACAAAGTTTCGTACCACGCACAAGGAGCCTGATGAAGACCATATAACGCTTTATCCAATTTAAACACCTTTTTAGGATACTTGGGATCTTCAAAACCAGGCGGTTGTTTCACATAAACCTCTTCCTTTACCTTTCCATACAGAAAAGCACTTTTGACATCTAATTGAAAAACTTTGAAACCCTTGAAAGAAGCATATGCTAGAAACAATCTGATCGCCTCAATCCTCGCAACTGGAGAATAAACTTTGGTGTAATCAACTCCCTCTTGCGGATTAAATCCTTGAACAACAAGTCTTGCTGATGTGAATGTTTTGATATAGTAAAAATATAAGTAAATATATTTTTAGGATGATTTCACAAGATCAGGTTTTAAATTTATAAAATGATAATTACGTTAACTTAAAACAAACATAATACGCAAGTGTACCTATCGCAGCGTAATATAGTTTAGGTAAGAACCAAGTATCGAACCCATGGACACGGTCGAGTTCCAATACTCAACTTTTGTTATCGTTTAGCTGGATTAATTAGTAAGTGGGTTTTGTGTGCTTGTGAGGCAGAAAAGTAAATGACGGTAAAGTAAATAACATAAAAGTAAAAATGTGCGTGAAGTATGTAACAGAAATGTAAATAGCAGAATAGTAAATAGAAGAAAAGTAAATAAAGCGAAAATCAGAATACGAAATGTATTGCTTTGGGATTCGAAAAAGCTTAGTACGTGTTAATGTTAAGCTAACTAATTCAGTGGTATGACTACTACAAACTTGTGACCCGGGTCACCGCTAAAGCCTCGTCCTCACGACATATGACTTGCAAATTATATTTTTTAAAAATGGTAGTGCCTCCCGTTAGGGATAACATTTACCCTCAACCCATCGAATGGTCATCTCCTAGTTGGATAAAGACATCAGACTCAAAATGATTTATATTAAGTTAAATAGGTGATTATATTTTTGCTCACCGGGAGGCGGTGTAACAATGAGACCAAGTATAAAGAAGTAACGTTCCCAACATGAGTTCAACAATTCTTGGCCTCATAATAATCTCGTATAAACACATACGATCTTAGAAGTATAGACCAAGCCTTGACTTATCAATCTCTTCTCGTATAAAGACATACGAGTTTCAAAGGAAGTTTGAAAGGGTTTTACGATCTTACTCTTTAAAATCAAGACACTCACAAATATAAAGACGGATTTATACAATAATAAAAGCCCACCAAAAGATGGTTTTTGAGAACGAATTAGTTAAAGACATAAACATACCACTTCATTAATAAGTTAAACATTAACATGTACCAAAGATCATCTTCACCCTAGCAATATAAAGAAGTTTTAGTCACGAATGGCCATAACGACTAGCGTAATGATGAGTTTCATAGGCTCCCTTATTGTGGAACAAGGGGGAAGAGCCCCTCTACTCTCTACTCTAACTACGAGAATGCTCTCTTCTTGAGTGTTATTTTGCTATGGATTGGTGTGTGTAATAAAGAACTCAAGCCTCCTATTTAAAGTCCTCAAAATGTACAATGCACGGCCGTGCAATGGGTTGCACGGTCGTGCAAAGGCCCAGGGAATCAAACAAGGTACAGAGTACACGGTACTGGGTTGTGGAGGAGAAAAAAGGGCAATGCATGACCGTTCATTGGGATGCACGGCCGTGCAACCCTAACTTTCTTCCAGCTTTTGTCTTTTAGCTCCTGTTGACTATTGTTGACCAATTTTGACTTCTTGGGGGTCAATGTGTCACACCCCGACCGATGGCGGAATCATCGGGGCGGGACATGTAAGATTGTTCATAGTACATGGTTGACTAAATTGAAATATATTAAAGTTAAATTTCCATTACAAATAATCCAAGTACAAACCAAATTCAAACATGAAACATAAAACAACTCATAAAGTTCTTGATTTAAATTGCTAAGTCCAAATCCTATGTTGAACACGTCTTGAATTATTCTCACATATTGGGGCCTGAAACATGAATAAAATAAAGTCAACTAAAAAGTTGGTGAGTATAACACAGTTGTATGTAGATAGCATATAGTTGAAAACAAATCCTTTAAAAAACATGATAAAATAAGGCATTATGGGGAGCAGCTATTGTGTAACCATGTACAACCAAACCTTGTAACTAGCATGCAAAAATTGTGTTGTCGGTTTCAATCACCGCGCACCATGGGTGGGTTTGTCAGACTCAATAGATCTATCATTGAAAACCGTCGGCTTGTATAGTTAATGATTGCACATAATCGCATACAAAGGTTAGCACAACTAGCACTCGGGCACAAAGCTCAAATTTTGCACACATGTATGTAAATAGGATTTTTGCACTTGTGTTGTTTGCGTAAATGTAAATGTGTAATGTGTAATGTGTACAGAGTTCATGTTCCACCCCAAAAGTGTAAAAGAGTAAAAAGGGGTTGTGAATACTCACTTGGCATGGAAGTGTAGCTAACAAAGATTATAGATAGCAAATATGATCCTCGAAATGCACAATTTAACCTAAAGAGTAATGTGTATTGAATCAAATAGATGCGTAAAGTTTAAGTCTAAAATGAAAGTTGAATTTGTGTATAAAACTATTGATTTGTATTTAAAAGTATTGAATAAAATATATTGAGTTTGAAGTAAAAATATTTTTGAAACAATTTGATTAGGTTTGAATTGGATAATTAAATAAATATATAATTATAGTTTATGAAATAATGTAAATATTAATTGTAATTAAGTATAAATAAATAAATGATTTTGATTTAAAATGTAAATTAAATAAATAATCATTATCTTATTTATTTATAAATTTTGTAACTTAATTATTTAAAATATCATTTAAGTGTAAGATAATAAATATAAATTTAATTTTCATAAACTTTTAAATAAATTATATTTATGCCAAGATTAAACTTTTAATCAATTTTTAAATACAGAAAACATATTTTTATAAAATCGAAACATTTATTGATCGAAAAATATAAAATTATGATTCTGTTACAATTTCTGAGTCACACACGACCGTGCCTAGGAAGGGCACGATCGTGCTCAAGCCAGGGGCGCGACCGCGCTAGTCGGGGCACGACCGGGTTGATCAACAGAGGGCACAAACTAGACCAGTCAACAGGCACGACCGTGCCTTGGCCCGGCACGGTCGTGTCTATGATTTTTAGACACAACGGAGACTAGCCCAGAGGGCATGACAAGGTCTGGACAGGAGGACACGACCGTGTCGCTATTCGACACGACCGCGCTACATGAGGCACGGCCGTGCTAGATGATTAGCGCGACCGTGTCTCTTCCAAATCAGACACGAATTGACAAATTCTTGTATTTTAAACGCTGGAATTGTTAGGGCTTTTGATTAATGGGTTGTTACGAGTCTTTTGGGATATTTTAATTGTATTAACAACGTTTTTAACAGCGGATTCGATTAAATTATTTTAAATAAAACATCGATTTTGATTCGGGGTAAATTCTATGATGGAAGCCTAAATTATTATGGGGCTTTCGATATAGAGACTAATTAACTGAAATAAATGATTTCAATTACCCGAAACAGTAGAGGATTGATAGAGATCGGCAAGAAGGAGTTCCGGGGTCGACGGCTTGAGTTCCAGCGATCTTTACTGCAACTCCGGCCAATCCAAATAGCCTGGGAACTTCAGGGATGATTGAGTATCGAGACTCTGCTGCTGGATTGAGAGGATTCGGGTCGAACAGCGGATTCTAGTTTCTTGGAAGGCTTGGGAGAGAGTTTTTCGAGATTGATAGGATTAAGATGGAGCGTTTGAGAATTTGAAATTTGCATTACTCATGTAAATGAAAAAGAAAACGGTGGGCGGTTACGGATTCTTGACGATCGGTGATTAAAAGTGTATTTACGTTTTGACAGTTACGCAGGCGCGACCGTGCTTAGGCATCGGGCGCGATCGTTCCAGGACCAGTCGCGCGATTGTGCCGAGGCACTTGGCGCGACCGTGCCAGGACGAAGCACGACCGTGCTAACTAGGGTTTCTTGATAATTTTTCAACTTTAGTCCTTGACTTTTCAGGTTTTATAAATTTGAAATAAATAGTTTCTTGCATAGAGTTTAAGTGTATATAATCGAGTAAAACTTGCGAACTTGCATTGAATCATTGCATTTAATTTATGGCGAGAAAAATAATAAGATAGTGCACGAGTATTGAATTCAAAATTGCATTACATTGAATTGAAATATGAATACTAAAAATCAGAAATGTTACACAATGCTCTGGGAATAAACCTTCTAGAAGCTTGAATTCTTTGTGTTTTTGATAGATTTTATCTTCATTTATATTTTCAACACCGAATAACATGCAATTTACAAAATATAAGTACTTTAAGCATGAACTGCAAGATTATTATTCAATTAGTACCATAATGTGAGATTATCATGTAAGTAAAATATGTATAAATGATGGAACATCACTTTCCCTATTGCGTACCACAACACCATGATCATCACGTTTGCATTTGAATACCCACTTTATGCCAATAGATCTTGAACCATTGGGTAAGTCAACCAATTCCCAAACATGCAACTTATCAAATTGAGCCAATTCCTCTTGCATGGCCTCAATCCAACAATCATCATCTAAATCCTCATTCACATTTTTAGGTTCTGTTTGAGAAATGAAGCAAGCATGCAAACACGTCTCCAAGATATCTGTATCAGTAATTTGAGCATACAAACATGAATTTTCAGCAAGTGTACGATGTGTTGTTTGAACACCTGCATTCAAATAACCAATAATATTGTCAGTGGGATGGTGCTTAAGTACACGGGATTGGGGAATAACCAAAGTTTGAATAATAGCATCAAGATTAGAAGGCAACTCCCCCTTAAGCGATGCCGGTGCAGATGAATCATCAACTATGTCCTGAATGTCGTTAGACGATTCTTGGAACACAGCTTCATCATCCTCACTGTCAGTGTCTTGTGTTGTTCCCGAAGTTGAAGCGACATTCGGGTCTACTAGATAAGTACTCACAATTGGAATAACCGAACGTGGTTCGACAATTGAATCATCACTGCAGTAGGACTGATAAAACATTTCTGCTTAAGCTGGAGAAAGTGCAGGAGAAACATTGAAAGATCTAAACAATGCATCATAATCAAACGCCCAAGAGGGACCTTTTGCATCCTGAGGAACAGAACAGTTATCATAGTCAACATGAAACCATTCCTCAATTTGGCGTGATTCTTTGTTAAAGACTCTCTTGTTTTGAGAATTGGCAACGTATCCCAAGAAAATCCCCTCAATTGCTTTGGAGCTGAATTTAGTAGGAACATTGCGAGTCTTCAACAAGTTATATGGATTCCCAAAGGGCAAAAGATACGCCAAATTAGGTTTTCGATTATTCAGCAATTCATAACATGTCTTGTTGTGTTTCTTCACGATCAAAACCCTATTGAGAACATGACAAGCTGTATTCACCACCTCAGCCCAAAAAGTAACGGGCAACTTTGAATCAGATAACATAGTACGAGCCGTCTCAATAAGAGTTCGATTCTTTCGCTCATCAACACCATTTTGCTGAGGAACATAAGGAGCACTGAATTCATGATGGATTCCCTTTTGTAAACAGAATAAACCCATATTTCCATTCTTGAACTCTGTGCCATTATCACTCCGAATTCTCCTGACTTGCAATTTGAATAAAGTCTCAAGCCTCACAATCAAGAACTTAAGAATTTCAGTTATTTCATCCTTTGAAGCAAGAAACTTGACCCAAGAAAACCTTGAGTAATCATCGGTCACCACCAAAAAATAAGATTTGCCGCCTTCACTTTTGACACTAATAGATCCGAACAAATCCATATGCAACAACTCTAAAGGAGTCACAATATATTAATCAACTTTGATTGATGAGATTTCCTGTGCTGCTTCCCCTTCTTGCAAGGAATACAGTCTTCATCCACATGAAACCTCATGGCAGGGACACGAGAGACCAACCCATGCTTTACAAGATAGTTCATTTTTCTAAAAGTTATATGAGCCATTTTCCAGTGCCATAAAGTTGAATCGGATTCATAAGCTTTCAAAAGAAGACAAGTTGGAACGAACGAAGTTGTCGTCGCAATGCTCATGTCGAGCATATATGTATCATTCTTTCGAGGAGCTCTCATAAGTATCCAATCCTCAGGTATCACAAATCCCCGCTTCAACACCAAACATTCTGACTTATTAAAGTGAAGTGAGAAATCTTTATCATAAACTTGTGAAACATATAACAGAATAAAATGTTTTAACCCGGAAAATCACCCGATGGCCCGGGTTTAGATTTTATAACACATTTCTAATATTGTTTCACACTTTTATAATAATATATTATATTATTATTCAACTTATAACTTTGAATAGAATAATATACTTATATTATTTTCAATCCGCAATTCCAATTAAAAATAATATATTTTAGATATTATTTCGCCACGTTTGTAAATATTTTGAGACGTTTCAAACTAATAAATCATATAATTATTTATAATATTTACCCACGTTTATATGCTCGAATAAAAATAATGGATTTATTATTTTTGTCACACTATTTATTTATTGTGTTATTTTGCTAAGTTTAAAATAATATAATACATTGTATTATTTTCCTACACCATTATTAATGGTACAAACGTACGAATATAATTATTATATATTATTATTGTCATTCGACGCGAAACGTATTTGTCTTAATAAGCGTACTAAGGAACCTTTATTCCTGTGGACACGTTCGTCTACTCTTTGATCATTAGAGCGTTTTAGGACGTTCAATCTTCCGTGTCGTTGTCACAAATCCCGTTGTATCTCTAATTGTTATGTGTATAATTCTAGGGCATACGTAAGCCGTTGCAGGCTAACTCTTGAGGTCCCAATCTCATTCTTGTATGAATCTACCTAAGCAACTCAGGTGAGTTTTCACAGCCCCTTTTACTGTTTTAAACTTGGGGGAGAAAACATGTCGCAACACTTTTGATTTTTGTAATTCATATATGTTATCTCTTGTATGACTATGCGTACACATTATCCTTAAAGTCCTCACATCGAACCATTAATATGAACATAGCGAGGTAATTTGAGTAGTGCTACTGGGTTTGACAAACCTCACCCGCGTTAGTCGCGCTAACTCGATTGGAGGTCGAACGGATGCAATAGTGACCTACACATGCACCATGGTTGGTGTGAGGCATACAAACAGTTAGCTTTTGGTTGCGAGCGCATTAGTAAACATGAACATGAGTTAGCTACCTGTTGATATATATATATTGAATGTACATTAATCTGGTAAACGCTTTATTACTATATTGAAACCTATGAACTCACCAACCTAGTGTTGATCCGTTTTTCCTACATGTTTTCTCAGGACACTAAGCTAAGGCACATGTGCATGATTAGAACATGCATGGAGTCCTAATATTATCTTAATTATAATCAAGACATTTAGACTATCGTATTTACTTTGTTTTGAACTAGACATTAGGCACATTTGTTTTACGCATTTACTTTTTATTCATCGCTTCCGCATTTACTCTGAACTTTTATAATATTTCAATTTGAGTCCCATATAGTGTCGTTTGATGTAACTAACGACTAAGATCCTGGGTTATTACGCACCAAACGGTAAAACTCCGTTAGTGGAATTTGGGGGTGTGACATACTGAGACAATGAGACTGAAAGGTGATCTGTCTATTGAGTTCTTTAGTATCGTTGGAGAGACCGAGAGGTGATCCGACTAACTGGTGAGTATAGTATCCCTTAGATTCCCTTATGGTCACCTCCTGAGAGTGATTAGGAATCCACTAGGTAGTTTAAGGGTGGCGTATCTTAAGATCCCAGTTCTAGTTCAGTTTCCATAACCGGTAGAACTCCAAGTTCAACAAGCAGGATTCATAACCTAGGTAGTACTCTGTCATCTTTGATATCTTTCGAGTCTTTTCCCTGATTGTTAGTCGTCGTTCGTGAGTTCTTATTATTGATTTCATTAGTTTAATCATAACCTAGGTAGTACTCTCTCATCTTTAATCATTTAGTTCTAGTCAGAGTCTAGTTTAGTTATTCAGTGTCTCTAGGGTTTGATATCCGGTTTACCGCTAAGCTTAGTTACATTCAATAGATTCACTTGTCTATCAGTGCGGTCTAGTTCATAGGTTTTCTAGAGTATTACTAGAGTGTATAGAGTAGGTTTTTATATAGTTTTTATAGATCGCCTAGGCGACATCACCTATCGAAAGGGTTAGTACTAGTAACTATGACCAACCTTGCTAAAATTATAACATTAATTAACAAACGATAACAACCAAAGTAACACCTTAAATGAGATGATATTCCTAATTACTTTTATTTTCCTTTTATTTTAAAAAAACCCATTTTCCAACTTATTATCCTAGACAAACAATAGCGATGGTTGAGTAATAAATCCGTGTCTATGTTTCGATACTTGGTTCTTACCCAGACTATATTACGCTGCGATAACTGCACTTGCATGTTGTGTGTGTTTTAAGCTGAAGTAATTATCATTTTAAAATACATAAGTTAAAACCTAATTTTGTGTAACTCTAAAATCAAACCATTAAGAATATATGTATATATATATTATATCTTTTGTATTTGGCATCATGTTTTTGGAGCCATTGCAAGGATGTATTCTTATATATGTTTTTATATTATCTATACTAAAACACGCTATCAAAACATAAACCTAGAAGATATTTCATTGCAACAACCAAATAACAACAATTCAACACTGTCTTTGATGATTCTTCTGAAGGTAAAATTACTAAAACTGATGTTATTATTAAAATATGTTTGTTACTTGTAACGAACCGACTTTCGGGTTTATCATTATAATATGATATTTATATTATAAGGGTTGTAAATAAATAAAATGAAAGTTAGAGGTTTGTTGTAAAAGTGGAATTTTAGCTAGTTTGAGTGAAAGGGGCCAAAAGGGTTAAGTTCAGGGGCTGTTTTAAAAATTCTTGACTTTTGATGTAAATGGGGAAGGGCCTACGCAAAACACCCACATATGTGTGTGTTTTTGTGTCTTGTAAGGGTGTATTAGAAAGGGAGAGGCCTGGAGATTAAAGACCAACCATTTACATGTGAAATTAGAGGATTTTGGTGTGCACATCATCTTCTAAACATCAAGTAAGTGTCTGTAGGATCGGTGAATACAAGATGGTTCTATTTTAGTTGAGATTGGCGAAAACAATCACAACTATGCAATGTAAATAGGTAAACACAAAGAATACTGATAAATGCAAAGTGTATTAAGCTTCAATGGTTACAAGATTATAGAGAAAATTCTAAGAAATCACACTTGTACATTGAACAGATACACTACCTATATAGTAACTTAGAATTAAGACAAACCCTTGATTCTAAGGATCAGATCAAACACAAGCCGTTGATCTTGTATACTAGAAGCTATACTACAAGTTAAGACAACAAAGACTACAAAAGTTATCTTTAATCAAACGTCTTCTTAGGCATCATTGCTTGGATACTTGGAAGGAGAGCGTTGTCTTTTATTGTCTACACCAGTAACATTCTTTCTGCATGTGATGTGTCAGAGTTGTAGCAGAAAGTTGTTAGTAGTAAAGTTGATGCTTTTGATATGCTAATCAAAAGCAACGATTAATCTTCAGGAGATAAGGCTATTCGCTGCATAGTTTATGATCCTCAACAAAACTCAACTATCCAAAGCCGCTGATGATTTGCCTATCAGCAGTAACTCTGGACTTCAGCAGATAAGGCTGTCCGCAGTAGAGTTGTTCATTAGCAGGAGAACAACTATCAGTAGCAGACAAGCTTATCAGCAGCAGATTGTTTATCAGCAGCAGATTGTTGGTCAGCAGCAAAATTGTGGAGTCCACAACAGTTGTACTTAGAGAATTTTGAAGCTATCAGTCTTTATATATACAAACTCCCCCTAGACTGATGCTACCAAAACTCTCTTATAATGCATATTAGTAACTATCCTTGCTAGCTCATAGCCTCTAGGGTCCTTGCTGGGATTGTCAAGAGGAAGCTCAGATAGAGACTTGATGTCCTTGCTTGGCATCTTAAAAATGGCCTTGCTAGAACATCTCATCTGCTGACCTCTGATAGCTGTTATAGTGAATTCATCCTTCTCAGCATTGTAAGACTAGCTAGTGAATGGAAAGTGAGATTAGAGAGGTTTAGCATCAATGACTACATCTTTGCTAGGGTTGAAGTGATGTTTGATCACTAGCAACAGATGTCTTCCACTTTCATTCTCTGGCTCATGGGCTTCACCCAGCTCCATCATTCTTCTACGATCGGAATCTGGGAGCTGCATCACCTCATCAACAGTTTTATAGATTGACCTTTTTACTTCTGCCCTCCCCCTGAAGACTTCAAACCATTGATCTTGATTACTTTAGAACCAACCAACAATTTCTCTTGAATCTTCTAGTTTGGTAGTAGGTTTGGTTTTCTTCTTGGGGGGCTGTTGATGAGGAGGAGCTGGATGGGAGGATTTGGACTCTTTGGGTGGAGAGGAGGGACGTCTAGGAGGGAGAGTGAAAGGTTTTTGGATAGAGGAAGGAGTGGATGAGGGAGTAGGCTAGGGTTTCTTTTGTTTTCTGTCATTAGTTTGAGTATTTACCCTTTTCTTTGAGCCTCTCTTCCCAAATCTCTCTTCCTCTTCCTTCTTTACTTTGACATACAAGGCTTGCAGATTCATAAAACTCATTGGACCTATCCTCTTTCCACTCTCTTATCTAGCCTTCAGAAAGTCCATCATGACCTTCCTTTCTTCATGGGTCCTTATCAATGGTCTTTTTGGACTTTTGTTTGGCTTTTTCTTCTTCTTCTTCATCTCTTTTCTTGTTTGCCAATTGACCTTGCTGACCCATGAAAGCTCTATAGATTTCTTTATTTGACAATTTCTCAAGGTAGTCTGCATCCTCACCTTGAGAAATCAAAGCTTTTGTCCACCCCTCTCTCATTTCTTTGGCTAGTTTAGAGTCAGTTATCCTGAACTTAGCCTCTTCTCTTCTCTTCTTTTCTTTTCTCTTTCTTCTTTATTGAGTTGTTCCTGCAGCTGAAGAGCTAGAGCTTCATCTTCTTGTATTTGTGTAGCTGCAGAAACTTTAACTTTCAAAGTATCCAGTTGCCTAGCATGCAACTGGATCTGTTGTTCCCTCAAGAGAATGGCAACTTTCCTTTCTTCAATCTTTCTAGTCTTAGCCATCTCCTCTTCTTCTCTTTCTCTTCTTCTCTCTTCTCTTTCTCTATTCTTTCTTCTTCTTCTTCTTCTGTCATGATGCCCTTCCCCTTGTCTTTATTGGATGCCTCAACTTCAGCTTCATGGATCACAACAACAGATGTAAGAGATGCTGTTGGGATCTCAGCTTCAGCTTCATTGGCAATCTAAGGAATATACACAGAGGAAGGGACTGCTTCACTGTCTTCCCTTTCCCATTCATTCCCATGTATAGCTTTAAAGGGCTCTTTGACATTTTGAGCAGCAACTTTTCTTGACTCTACTGCTGCACTCAGTATAATAGTTGGTGAGAAGGGAAGGGACAGATCTGAGTCAGAATCATCCATTGCAAGCCATCCCTCCTTTTCAAGAAAAGCTTTGATAATCTTGATCATTGATTGACTTTCTAAGGAGTTGATGTTGCAGATGTGTGTCTTGAGCTCATAGACCTTATGCAGAAAATCTGGATTGAGGAGCAAGATTTATTGAATGTTGTTGATTTTGAAGGATGATCCATCACACAAGAAGAACTGAAAACAAGAGGACCCAGTGCTTGACCATCCTTGCACTTCCAGGCCCCTGACCATTTCATTGTAGAAGAATCTTCTCCAACATAGAACTTGTTCTTTTGTTAAAGCACTGCTCCTTATCAAGTAAAGTCTTGGAACTAGTCTTTGTTATGATGTTCTTGAAGACTCTGCAGTTGATGGATGAGCCAATTTAGTTGCTTCTTGAAGAAACCATTCAAACCAGGGCATGTTGTCTTCCATCAGATCATAAAATCGTCTAATGGCAAGTTTAGCAGGAAGATCTGTTGAATTGTTGATGCATTTTGTAAGGTATAGATCTAGCATATGGAAGGGATTTAGAGTATTCCAATTTAACTCTTCAATTTTTCCAGATTCCCATCCAATCCAAAACCTTTCTGATAGACCATCATATCCCCAAGATAGAATTGAGTTATATTCCGGATTCTGTGCAATCAATTGGGAATAAGGGGATATGACTTGTCTGGAGATGCTGGCTGCAGCTGGAAGTATGCTGAATGACAAAGGTGTGTCTTCATCTTGAATTTCATTCTCTAACACCTCATCAAAAGCTCTGACAACTAACTTCCAATCCTCAGAGTTATCTTCCTCTTCACCTACTGAGTCTGCAAGTCATGGATTTGAACAAAAGCAGGTTTGAAGAGTGTACTTTGAAAAGCAGCCTACTCTTGTATGCATTCATCAAGGCTATCAGCATCATCTTCAGCAGTAACTATCTCCCCCTTTTTGGTTACATCAGTGCATAGAGTTTCATCTATTTGAGTGCCCACTGGTACAAGGGAAGGAGTAGTCACATGAGGGCATTGATGGGCTTCATGCATAGAGACTTGGTGCTGTAGTTTGGACACTTCAGCCTCTAGCATTGCCACCCTGGCCATCAATTCCATGTTTTCAAGTTTCAGTCTGTCCTCATCCACAGTTGTGGAATCCTTGGAACTAGATGGGGCCTTAGGCCTAGCCTCTGCAACCCCATTACCCTGGTTTTCTTGGCACCTGGGATTCCTCTCAGTGAAGAGTGTTTCAAGAGAAACATCCTCACTGTGAGTTGCTGTGGTTAAGGACTTAGTGATGTTATCACTATCCTCCTGGTCAATTGATGTACCAGTAGTAGTGATAGCCCTTTCCACATTCACTCTATCATCACTCCCAGAGTGAACCTTCTTAGGTGATGAACTTGGGCTGGGTACATTAGCAGCCAAGTCAATCAATACCTCCGAGATAGTGGTAGTTGGAGAAGGCATATCATCTTGACTAGGTGCCTCTGCACTTATGTTCAGAGAAGAAAAATAATGAAAGGGCTGAGAAGGTTGTTCTATGGATCCGGGATGTGATCCTGATCCTAATAGAGGAACTTCCAAGGAAGTCTCTCTAATAATTTGGCTATCCCTTTTGATATTCTCATCAGAATGTTGGGATTCTGAATGAGGGCTTTTAGGTTGGGATTGGGCCTGTGAGACAAGAATAGAATGAGTCTTCTTTTGACTTCTTTCCTTTAACTAGGTATGCAGTGAGATTGTGGTAGGGTGAAAACTTGTCATTTTGATGGTTTATGTCGACCTCTGCCATTGTCGTTTGATTTGGAGGGAAGGAGGAAGTTTTTGAAAGCTCATTAAGTATGGAAACTTTGAATGCTTGAGAGAAAATGGTGAGAGTTAGGTTGGAATTGAATGTGAAGAGGTGAAGGAGAAATTTGATTTGTATTATAACGGCAGAGGAGGGAAAAAGCAAAGTTACTTGTACAGTACAAACGATTCACTTTTCACTGTTACAGCTGTAATACACTATAGCATTCATGGTAAAGGCTGAAAGTACTTTTTATAGCGGGTAAAAGTTAATTTGGACTTATTTTTAGCCGTCAGCAGCAAATTTGGTTGCTGCGGATGGTTAAGCCTATCCGCTGCAAACTTGGTTGCTGCGGATGGTTAAGTCTGTCAGCAGCAAACTCAATTGCTGCTGATGGATGTAATGGTCCACAGGAAAGATGTTGCTGCTGATTTCCTTAGAGCTATCCGCAGGAAACTTGTTCCTGCTGATAACTTAAAGCAGTCAGTGGAAAAATTCTTTGCTGCTGATGATTAGACCTGTCAGCAGCAAAAACGGTTGCTGCTGACTTATAACATTTATTTACAACAAAAGACAAACACATTAAAAAAAATTTTAGAGACAGATTTTAGTCAAAGTTCATCATACCAATGGATTCAACTAAATATCTAAATCTAGCATCATCAAAAGGTTTTGTAAACAAGTCAGCATATTCCTCATTGGTATGAACTTTGGTTAAAATAATTCTCTTTTTCTCTACTTGATATCTTATGAAGTGATACCTGATGTCAATGTGCTTTGTCTTGGAGTGCTGCACTCAATGGATCCAATGATGATGCTTTGAGGGATAGAGGTTGGGATTTTGGCTTTCCATTGCTGAGGAGGTGGTTTTCCAGATCTCGTTGCTTTGTCAGCAGCTGATAGATTTGCTTGATCAGCAGTAGATTTTGCTACTGAGGACTTTGGCTTATCAGCAACAGATTTTGTTGCTGCTGATGGTTTTACTTGAGCAGCAGCAGACTTGGTTGCTGCTGAAGGCTTGTCCTTTGGTTTCTTGGGCTTCACTTGATCAACGACATTTTTGCTAGCTGCTGATGGTTTAACAACAGATGTATGCTTATCCTTCTTTGCCTTGTATGCTTATCCTTCTTTGCCTTGTATGCTGATGGTTTAACAACAGATGTATGCTTATCCTTCTTTACCTTGTTAACAGAGGGTTTCTCTGTAGAAGTTCTTTTGCTGATAGGCTTTTGTTTAGGATGGGCTTGATGAAGGATCTGGTTGAAGGGATTAAATTCACAATTTGCAGCAAAGTGGTCTGATTCACCACAAATGATGCAAGATTATTGAGGTTTTGGCAGCTGCTTCCTTGGTGGGGAGAGAGAGTTTCTGAAATGAGTTGCCTTGGCTTCAAAGCTTCTTACCTTTTTGTTCTTGTTCGTCTTCTCAAAAGCATGTTTCTTGAGGTTTCTTTGTTGCTGAAGGTAGTAGAAGCATGTGCTGGCAGTGTGATTGTATTTGCTACAGACAAAACATGATTTAGCCAGTTTGTCCCTTTGGAAGTACACATAATCTTTTCTTTTGAACAAGTCTTTGAAATTCTAGGGGTGAACTTTGTTGTGCTCAAAAGTGGCTTCCTCCAATGTCTTTTGAACATATGGAGCTCTCTCTCCAGGCGCATGACATATGTCAAACACCTTCCTCGGTTGGGTGGATTTGGATTGAGGATTTAGGTTGATGGAGGTTGAAGACTGTCCCTTTTCAACAGTTAGCTTTCTTCCCTATGGAGGATAGCTGATTTTGATTTGTTTGGTGAGTTGAGATACTGGTACTGTTTTTAGAGGGATGAAGGGGCTTGGACTGTTGGTTTGAATAACTTCAAAGGCAGGTAGTGATGGAGCTTTATTGGTTTTAGTGGAGTCTGAGCATGTGGACTCAGACTCAGATGAAGTAGTGCATTCTTGCACAGAGGTTTCTTGGACAACATGATCAAGATTTCGGTTGGCCAGATCAAGATTGGAAAGATTGAAACTTGGTTCATGAATGGCTACATAGTCAGCATGTGGAGGAACAACATTGTAGGGTTGTTCAGCTTGAAACCCAAGTCCAGCAGTTACCCTTTCATGAATTTGAGCATCCAAAAGTCTTTGCAGCTTTTTGGATGCAAACTCATATTTTTCCACATGGACCTTTTGGTCTGCTAATTCAGCCCTTATAGCCTTTAACTTAACCAGAAGATAATCAATCTGAGTTTCAAGGTTTGTTTGTTCATGTTTTAATGATGAAATCTCTTTCTTTAAACACTTAATCTTTTCTTTGTAACTGTTTTCGACCTTTTTAAATTTAGATTTCATTTGGTGAAACTCTTCATTTTGATCTATGAGATTCTGGTTATGTTTTCTATATCCAAGAACCTTATCAATACAAGCCTGAGTACAAAGATTTTTGATATACCTGAGGCTGTATCTCTGATGTGTCTTCCATGAGAGCTTGATTGTTGGCAGAAAGATCCTCATACTGGAAGCTCCAGTCAAACTTAGCAGTTCCAACAGCTGCACACACTGCAGTTTGAATAGGAGGGGTAGCTTGTTGCTGTCTTGGCTGAGCTTGGCTTGTTTGACCTTGATGAGCTTGCTTGGCTGGATATCAACTGGATTTGCCTTTGGTGCCTTGAATTCTTTGGCGAAGTGACCAAGTTGGTTACAGTTGTAACATCTCAGTTTGCTTTTGTCCAAGCCAACTCTGGTGTTGGAGTTGTTGCTTGGAATGGGTCTTCCTGTTCTAGAGTAGAACCTTTTTGCTCTTAGAGAGAGCATGGCATAGGAGTGCTGTATATCCATTTCTTTTGGATCATCTGAATGGAAACATTCCAGATCTTCCTTGATAAAGGACATATTTCTTGAGTTTTTAGAGACAAAGGCAACAGAAGTTGATGTTTGAGGTGGGGCTTCAAGAAGAAATGGTGAGTTGTTTGATTGTGAGGTTGGAGTCTGGGATGAGTAACAATGGGAGGGTAGTAGTTGCTTGAACTAGGAACTGAGTGGTCAGAGTGAAGTGTAGAGGAAGTGGTGGTGGATGATGAGGCTGTTGAGTAACTTGAGCTTCTATCTTTGGCTTGAATCATTTCTAATTCATAGGTATTCAGCATGCCAAACAGCTCAGTCATCTGCAGAGTCTTTAAATTTTCAGTTCTTCTGATTGACACTGTGTAAAGTGTCCAGTAGCTTGTCAGAGACCTGATGAACTTCTTGAGAATGTCTTCATTCTCCAGCTTCACTTTTGAGCACTGTAGCTCTCCCACAAGGTAGGTGTACCTGTTGTACAACACAGTAAGAGACTCACCTTCCTTCTAGACAAAGTTCTCATATTGTTGCTTCAGAATGTCTCTTTTATTTTCTTTGCAGTCTTATATTCTCTGAAGTTGTGAAAGACTTCATTTGGCAAGCACATCTGAATGGCTCCCAAGGCTTTGAAGTCTACCTCCATCTTCTTGATGTCTTCATCTGAATACTTTGAGGGTTCTTTGGGGACTGATGAACCTCCAGAATCAGTAGAGGGCACCATGGGTACATATGGTCTATCTTTAATGGATCTCCATATCCCATACTCTTGATAGTAGAAGAAACTTTCCATCCCGTTCTTTCACATATCATAGTCTTCTCTAGACACCGGTCTTGGTGGTCTGTTGATGCTTCCAGTATCATCAAAATCATTGTTTTGTGCCATTTCTGGATTTGTGATATATGATGTTTTAGCAAAGAGATAGTAGTGAATAGAACCAGAGAGTGATTAAACAAGTATGAGTTTGTTTAATCCGAGAGCCAAAGCTATGATACCACTTGTAGGATCGGTGAATACAAGATGGTTCTATTCTAGTTGAGATTGGCGGAAACAATCACAACTATGCAATGTAAATAGGTAAACACAAAGAATACTGATAAATGCAAATTGTATTAAGCTTCAATGGTTAGAAGATTAAAGAGAAAACTCTAAGAAAGCACACTTGTACACTGAACAGATACACTACTTATATAGTAACTTAGAATCAAGACAGACCCTTGATTCTAAGGATCAGATCAAACACAAGCCATTGATCTTGTATACTAGAAGCTATACTACAAGTTAAGACAACAAAGACTACAAAAGTTAACTTTAATCAAACGTCTTCTTAGGCATCATTGCTTGGATATTTGGAAGGAGAGCGTTGTCTTTTATTGTCTGCACCAGTAACATTTTTTTTGCATGTGATGTGTCAGAGTTGCAGCAGAAAGTTGTCAGTAGTAAAGTTGATGCTTTTGATATGCCAATCAGCAGCAACGGTTAATCTTCAGCAGATAAGGCTATCCGCAGCATAGTTGATGATCCTCATCAAAACTCAACTATCCAAATCTGCTAATGATTTGCCTATCAACAGCAACTCTGGACTTCAGCAGATAAGGCTATCCGCAACAGAGTTGTTAATTAGCAAGAGAATAACTATCAGCAGTGGACAATCTTATCCGCAGCAGCTTGTTGGTCAGTAACAAAATTGTGGAGTCCGCAGCAGTTGTACTTAGAGAATTTTGTAGCCATCAGTCTTTATATCTACAGTGTCTTAATCCTCTCTTGATTCTCCATCTTTGTTGTTGTTGGTTGGTTTTGGTGAAATTCGAACTAGGACTGAATTGAGTTGTTTAGTTGGTAAATAACTTGATTTAAGCAATAGCCTAGCTTAACTAAAGGTAATGGGAGGTAGATAACATCATTTAAAACACCCAATTTTTGGATTCAAGAATTAGGGTTCTTGAGGGAAATTCGGAGGTTTTCTATTTAACGAAGTTAGAATATTAAAACGAGGTTGAATAAGTGTCTAGGGAGTTAATAGACACACAATTAACCATAAAGCCCCAATTTTCATGTTGATTTATAAAATGAGGGTTTTGGTAGAACTTGGTTGATTCCTTAACAGGTCATTTGGGTTAAGGGAGTGTTTGATGGGTGTTAAGGGTTTGATTATGTGTGAATACGTGATGACGTGTGGTAGGAGCTACCGTTATAATAAATAGAAGGTAGAGTTCAAGAGTTCGTGTGTTTATAAATGGTGAGGTGTTATTGTATGCGTAGAAATTTACTCAGGTCTAGTTAACTGTGTGCCCTTCGTGAGAACTAGTAGGTGTGGTTATTAGTACTCATGTAGAACATGGTATGATCTGTAATTATGTTGCGTCGGTGTGTCCTTGTAGTACACCCTTAGTCATGTATAGGACAGATAGTCGGTGTGTGCAGGTGTAGTGTTTCTATCTATACGATCTTCTCAACGGTGATACATCGATGCGATACACGGAGTTTCGACGTTATTCGAGACGATCAGCAAGGTGCTCTTATGAGCTACCTAAACATATATCTCGGAGATGCGGAGCACAGAGCCAAGGAGTACAGTGGTGGGAGATGGCAATGAAAGCGTACGTAGACGTTTGATCGGAACCAGTTATGGCATGGTCTAGGTGACGAGGCTAGGGATTTCAGCAGGGAGTGAACAAAGTGACAATAGATTATGCAGGGGATACAATCCATTGGAGGATTTCTGGCAATATAAAATATAAGGAGAGTAGATGCATTCTATATGAACAAGACGGTGGACAGCTAGGGCACCGGCTAGGGCATACTTAATGTTCGCACATGAGGAGTGAGACGCAATCGGAGCTGACATGGTAATGATAGGGCAGCGACAAGGAAAGTAGAATGAGGGAAGGGTTAGTGCAGGTTTGCACATAAGTGACTGTAAAGGGAATGTTTACGTTGGTACGTATACGAAAAAGTTATAAGGAGCAAGCTCCTGGGGAGTATCAAAGGAGATAATGTTAGGACTTTAAAACCAATATGTTTAACTAAGCTGGGTCATCAGAGGACGGTGATCGAAGGCTAATGATAAGCGGCGTGTGCTTACCAATGAGACACAACGAGCACAAGGTAATGTAGTAAGGAGGTGCTATAGTAGCAAAAACCGAGATAAGATCAGCAAAGCTTGGCACGAGCTCTTGGTGATCACATGAGAGGGATAAATGTCTTGTATCTGTGAGAAAGGCTGTGGTGCCTGAGTTTGAAGGAATCATCCCCAGGTGGCGATTAGAAGGAGAGATGAGATGGACGGTGAATGATCTAATAATGGGAAGTAAGGAACCCTACCGGGGTATGACCGTCGGAGTGATGAGGTCACTCGAGATTATAAAAAGAAGTGACGTCATGTATGATGTGAGCGGATCAAGGAGTGCATTACGTAAGAAACTAATTGACAATGAGTGCCTTAGGGATACCAGCTAGGAAGGCGAGTAATAAGGGAATATGTAGGTGATCCTACAACTCCCAAAGTTGAAAGCAGGCAATGAGGAGACATCTTTGAACACCAAGAGGGTGGTCGAAATGCAAAGCAAAGTGATACAACTAGTAAATGTGAAGACAAATGCTTAACACCAGGAGGATTTGGTGCATGAGTGAGAACGAAAGGATAAGTCGTGTGAGTTTGTTTCATCCTGAAAATCCATCAGTTAACGATTCGAGTTAGTGGGTCAACTGAATCCTAATCAAAGGTCCGGGTTAACAGGAATTGACGCATGAAACTTGATTTAACTAAAACAGAATAGCCACGTAAGCCGTAAAAGGAGTAGTTTGGGTTCGAAGCACAAGTTAAAGGAAATACGGGGACCCGTATGTGACCATGACGGCAGCCAAGAGGGCCGCGAAGGGGACGCCAAACCAGGTAACTTCCATAACACACTCAGGTATTTCACGTGCATTCTTTTATGTATATGTTTGCATGTTTGTGGTTGAGAACTCGGCTAGGGTTTGAGTCATGGTTCACGGCCGACGACGGGATCAGGTAAGGAGACATGGTGGTCGGCGATGGTGTTGGTTGAGGTGTCGGGATGCCGAAATGAGAGAGGGGGAGGATGACGGAGGTATGTGGAGGTTCCGGTGACCGTGGCGGTCGAGGACGGGCACGGGGAAAGCCGTGGTGCTGTTACGAGAGACCTATGATGGCTAGTAATGGCAGTGGAAGCGCGGCGACAGTAGCGGTGAGCTCAGGATTGATCGGTGATGATGGAGCCGGCGAATAGGGAAGCATCGATGCAGGCTATGGTGGTACATGGTAGATTAATGTTGCGGCTAACCGGAGAGGACGATGGCGACGGCTAGCGGTGGAGAATGGCAAGGTGTTGTCGGGTTAGTGTGGGCAAGCCAAGGAAATCAATGGTATGCGGGTAGGGTGTGGTGGCTCGACAGTGAGGGTGGGGATAATATGATCGTGGTAGTGGCACATGGTGATGATCGGTTAGAGCCATTCACGAGCAGGGTTCTGCGTGGCGGGTTCGTGTGCATGCATGGGGACCCGACTCAAAGTGCTTACGACACGCGGGGAAGGGTTTCTACGTAGTTTAGCTTGCGTTGCATGGCACGTGCAAGCATGCGAGGAGCTGATATGTGTACGCGAGTTCTAAATGAATCAAGGATGATCCCCTACGCGTATTAGTAAATCTAAGGGTTCGGTAAACTCGAACGGTGAGAAGATAAAGCCAAGGGATGAATTTAGTTATATTAGTATGTTTCGACGTAGGGTTTAGAACATGCTTTGATTATGTGATCATACGTGTAACAGGCACGGGTTTCGAGCGCAAGCAGACGAGTTGCAGAGTAAGGACTCAGACACGACATATCCCATGAGTTTCTAATCCCCTACTTTTAAACATTTTACTTTTTTGGAGCTATCGCACATGCTTTCATGAGGGGTTAATATAATTAATCGTGTTAAGGGTCTTGGGTTCTAACCCGATATGTTTTGAGTATAAAATGATTATTAAGGAGTCGTAGGGTCTATGGTGTGTTCGTAGAAATATGTGAGCTAAGGGTACGAGCTATTAATATGGGATGTGATAAGGGTAGATCGGGGAGAGTCGGGCTTTACTCTAAATGTTTATGATTTTATGTGGGGTATATGTTGTCCTAGTGTCATGAGTGAGGTACAAGTGTAGTCAACGAGTTATGTATATGATGTGTGATACTATCTACTTTATAATTGTGTGACGTGTTTTCATCATTGTCTTTATGACATGACAAACGGGGTTTGTGAAGGATGAGGTCCTTCGGGAAGTCACCAACGGTGACATTTATTTAGCAGGTTAATGATGAGCTCAGGGTGTGTTGAACGCCCTGACGAGGGTGTAGTGAAGAGGTATGTGTTTACAAGTATATTTATGTGAGTGTTAGACTGCATGCAAACGTAGGGTTATATTTATTATGCATGTGATGATATTAATGTGATGTTATTAATGTGGCGATGTTAATGTGATGTGTGAGTAATATTATTGTGGTGCGTAGAGTTAGATTGACTGTGATATCAATATGGTGACGTAACGTGTATAGATGTCGTGTAAGTTAAGTGTGGGAGCCTTGGTTAAGGTCGGTGGTGTTAATGTCTAGAGTATGCTGTGTTAATCAAGTGTCGAGTTAGTACATGTTCTTGGGTACGAGTGGTTAGTATAGTAAGTTAAGTCTATGTCTACGAGATGGTAATACTATTATTATTAGGAGTACGTGCTTAGTCCCAGTTGTTGAACGGTTAGGGGATGCCATGGGATAACAGGGGGTTAACTATTCGTTAATAAATCATAAAACTATTTTGTAAGGACTGGAGGGTCCGGAGTGGGTTAAACTAATGAATATGACGTGATGGTTTTCATTCAAATTAAACTATTAGAACTCACTCAACGTAACTGACTTTGTGTGTACGTTAGACTGTTTTGCAGGTAAGCGTAGGGTTGATGTATCTTGGCTTGGAAGCGGGGTTACTCGGATTGGTGTGCAGGCATTCGTGAGGTAATTTAATATCGTTAAATAACAACAAAAGAATTTAGAAAGACTTCCGCTGTAATTGAGTTAGCAATAAATGCATTTTAAATGAGATTGACCCGTTATGAGAATCAGTTGTAGGATGCTCGTGTTGGGGTCTTACACATGAATATGGGTTAGCTACCTGTTGATATATATATTGAATATGCATTAATCTGGTAAACTCTTTATTACTATATTGAAATATGTGAACTCACCAACCTAGTGTTGACCCGTTTTTCCTACATGTTTTCTCAGGACACTAAGCTAAGGCACAGGTGCTTGATTAGGACATGCATGGAGTCCTAATATTATCTTAATTATAATCAAGACATTTGGAGTATCATATTTACTTTGTTTTGAACTAGACATTGCACGCGTTTGTTTTGCGCATTTACTTTTTATTCATCGCTTCCTCATTTACTCTGAACTTTTATAATATTTCAATTTGAGTCCCATATAGTGTCGTTTGATGTAACTAATGACTGAGATCCTGGTTTGTCACTCACCAAACGGTAAAACTCCGTTAGTGGAATTTGGGGGTGTGACAGATTGGTATCAGATCCATTGGTTATAGAGAACTAGGATTGCATACTAGACTATTGCAGTGCAGGCATGTTAAAACCAACCACATCACCCTCTGTTGACGAGGGACACATCATTTGCATTGCATCATCATTCCATGTGGTGACACCCGTGGAATCGCCGAAACAACATCCACTCCTGTCCGAGGGCAGCAAGGCGGAGCCTTCGGAGGAGTCTCTCACACCACCATCACCTGTCGGGTATGGTGGGCTTTCTCGGGTCCATGTTATGGACGACATTCAGCACTAGCACATGTCTCTTTGGGAGTTGGGATCGTCGAAGGCGAGTCCCTACTGTACCCACTAGCAACAATACACCGAGTGAAGGCAGACCATTGCACGCATTATTTCAGAATCCATTGACACGTAGATGTCATCACTTTCCCGAGCCATGGACTCACGTCTTTGGTTGATATTCTATTGAGAATAGATTGACCACAAAGTTGAAAACGCATTGCTCATTGCATACTCAAACCCTATCCTGACTCAGTTGGAAGGAAAACTACTTTGCTCTTTCCTGTAACTCGTATCCATGAATTAGTTTCACTTCTCGAAGTCGCATTTCATGTGCATGTTCCCATATACAATCCGCTGGATTGGACTCTCGTATTATGTATCAACTCTAGTGAATACTCGGATCAGACGATTCCCGACTACTCATTCTGATATGAATCCTTGTTGATCAACTTATGGTTGATGACTAAGCCTCTCGATGACTTATAATATCTGACAACACTCTATACTCAGCAATACAAACTAAAGGACATTATGAAACAGGACAGGGAGAACTAGGGTGAGCATGCAAAGCAAATTATCATTACGGGTGCACACGTAATAGTAATTTGAGGTGCATGTAAGTCCTGGTGAAACCTAGTGTGTGGATGAATGGTCCTAATCAGTGATTTACATACTTAAGTTTTCACTGTCTGTAGAAGTTCTTGTAACCCATTCAACAACTAGTTGGTATCATTAAACCTGTTCAACAGTTGATAGACGCGACTATCAGGTTGAAGATGTTTACGGACACACTGAGTTATCATTAATGGAATCTATCATGTTATTTTCACTCATGTAAGAGTCTTAGTTACCTTAAGACTCTCATCTAAACTTGATCAAGGAAACCATCTTGATTGAAACTCTATTAGAATCTCATTGCAAATCCATCGACTCCAACCATGTAAGCGGAATTTGTGAAATTCTTCCTAAGCTAGCACGTGTTATTCCATCTGACCCTATCACTTCATCTTGTGGCTAATCCTCAGTCTAGTTTGACTTATACCCAGTATATCCAAATCTGTAAACGTACTTCTTTTTTCACAAAATGATCCAGTTGTTCTAATGACATTAGAAAACAGGGATTTAATCTAACCAACCATCAATTGAACGCGGTTACTTAAACAGACATCTTATCCTTTATGTTACTGGAATCTATATCTCATTAAACTTCTTTTCCCTTGGTCTTTGCATTGACCAACGCTTATCTTATAAGCGCGGGTCTCATTAGAAATCTCAGCAAGACTTCATAATTTCAAGTTGGTGCAGTCGTACTCTAACTCTACTAGAAGCTAAGTACATCATAGAAATAGCTGATAGACAGGTAATTGAAGCGACCCACATTCTTAAGGGTTGTAAGCTTGAATTGGCTGGTCATAAACTTGATATTGACCTTATGCCGGTCACACTCGGTAGTTTTGACATAATTATCGGTATGAATTGGTTATCTAAGAAGCAAGCCAAAATTATGTGTCATGAGAAAATCGTTCGACTTCCTCTCCCAAGTGGAAAAACCCTTTCTGTCCAAGGAGAAAGGAGTGGTACAGTCGTTGGCATCATATCCTTCATGAAAGCACAAAAGTGTCTTTGAAAAGCTCGTACTGCTATTTTGGCTCTCGTCGCCGAGCAGCCATCTGAGGAGAAGAAGATTGACGATATCCCGATCGTACGTGACTATCCGGAATTATTTCCCGAAGACTTTCCTAGTCTTCCACCGCATCGCCAAGTAGAATTTCAAATCGACCTAGTACCTAGAGAGCGCCGATTGCTTGGGTCCCTACAGACTTACACACAGTGAATTACAAGAACTATCCACCCAACTGTAAGAGTTGTTGGATAAAGGTTTCATCCGACCTAGCTCATCGTCATGGGGAGCTCCAGTCCTATTCGTCAAGAAGAAAGACGGGACTTTCCGTATGTGCATCGAATATCGTGAGCTAAACAAATTGACGATCAAGAATCGTTATCCTCTACCCCGCATAGATGATTTGTTTGGTCAACTCCAAGGATCAAGCCTTTATTCCAAGATTGATCTTAGATCCGGTTTCCATAAAATGAGAGTCCTGAAGGTCCACATGGCTCTTCTACGGATCATTCTCGTGATAAGACGTATCGTTAACGCGGAGTGCGGAATCCTACCGAATCAACGATTGCATACGAAATAGACAATAGAAACAATCAGGTAAATAACATTCACTTGTATTCCAACAATCACAGAGTTTACAGACTCGATTCGTTCACTTCTGTATATCTCTAAAAAGACAGACTCTGTAAACTCTATTTATAGACACATGATCTGCATTAGGCGAACTTAACAAGTTCGCCTCTAACAGACTAAGCGAACTTAACAAGTTCGCCTCTGATAGACCAGGCGAACTTGACAAGTTCGCCTTTAGCATAACTTGTATAAACACTTAGAAAACATTTAATACAAAAAAATAAAGACATTAAGATTTAAACTATTACAAAGCTTTTGTCATACAATCTATGTCCTAACAGACTCCCCCTTGACAATAGCTTGATCTTCAGTCTTCAGTCTTTATGATGAGCTCTTCCAGTTATCCGGTAATCTGCTGCCTGCATGCACTCCATATCTTCTACAAATCTCCAAAACTCTCTTATACTGCAATCCTTGTTCTCTCCATTCATCAGTGAACATGATCTCATTCTTTCTCAACGTCCTCTGATCTTTCTTTGAAAAGTTAATAAGATTCATTGCATCATAGAAACTCACAATGACCTTATTATCTTTATTATCAATCCTTGCTTCACCAATATTAACATCTACATACCACCATTTCATATTCCCAAGAAAATCTTGTGGAATCTTCTTCATTGGTATCTTCTGTACAACACGTACCGGTTTGAACTTGTACTTCCAGGTCACTATCCCAGTCTTTTGATCTATGATCTTCACTCTTTTTCCTTTCTGAGGCTTTAGCCTTTCATACTTCCCTGAACCACCTTCTTTCTTTATCAAATTGGCAATCACATTAGCTAATCCATAATTTGATTTATTAATCAATGGTTTAGTAGCTAGACCATTCATTTCACACCTTGGCAAGGTATTGAAATACTTGATCCTAGGCTTTAAGTACTGAACACCATCAGATCTTTTAAGAGCAAACAACTTTGTGTCATTATCATAAAACCAACTTATGATTCTTCCAATACACCTCTCTTTATTCACATATCTTTCTTTCTGAGCAGGTTGTACTTGTGACTTGGGTAGCACCTTCATCCAGCTTTTCACAACTTCTCTCCACTGTTCTCTAGTCATTCCTGTATTTCTATACATCACAGGTTCTTCATTCATCTTAGGAGACACAGTGTGAGTAGTATCAGCATCAACATCAACATTGGATTGAGCATTATCAACATCAGTATCTATCTTTGACTGAGCAGTATCATCAAGCGTAGTGATATCTTCAAAAGAGTCCATAGAATATGTTATTCCTTCATAAGAGAACTCAGGAATAACATCATCTTGGATGAAGTTATATGGTACTTTCAGACCATCACTGCCTTCGTATGTAACTTTATCTTTATTCTTCTCTATCTCTATCTCCACTATCTCTCATTCTTCAACTTCATTATCAGACACTTCATCTTCAGTGTCATTGAATAATTCATCAATATCATCCAGAGATTCTATCTTCTCAGCTTCTTCCTCTTCAGAGTCTGCAAACAATTCCAATAATAGAATTTCTTCCTTAACTCCAGAGTCATCCTTGTTTCCTTCAATCGTTTGTTATGTCGACTCCCCCTAAACTCTTGATATAGGATTAACGTCAGCAGAGTATTGACGATCACTCTCAACATTACCAGTAGGATCATTGTCTTCATCATCCTTTCGTTGAATAGACTCAGTATGACATGCATCATGTATCCTTAACTCCCCCTGAGCGTCAAGACGCTCAACAAGTTTGGACACCAATAATTGCATGTCGGTAATCTGTGTAGCTTGAGCCTGAATAACCAGCTGTCTCTGAGCATCAGTAGACACAAGAATATCCACCTGATTCTGTAAAGCAAGCACTTGTGATTCAAGGAAAGTAATCCTATCAGAATCAGAAGGCTTTGAAGGACCAGCCGAAGATTGAGGAACAGACGGAATAGGAGTAATCACAGGAGGAACAGGAGTAATCACAGGAGATGGATTCTTAGAATTCGGAGGTGTAATCAATAAGGAAGCAACAAAGTTAGCATCCTCAACACCTTGTGAAGAATGAGCAGCAGCAATAGAAGCAGACTTAAGCTTCTGAGCCTTTGGATCTGGATTAAAATCACTATCTGAATCAGAACTCTCATCAACTAATGTTCTCTTACCAAGTACTGATCCGAAAGGAGGATCCCGAACAGACTTACGTCTCGGTCTTCTGGCTTTGGATTTAATACGCTTGCCAACATTTGCCAATGGCACATTAGCCAATCTTTCATAATGATCTGAGCAGAAATCTCTCGACGAATCAGAGTCATGTGCACCAGACACAGGCAAAATTGTTTCACTTGAACTGGAACTAAAATCATGTTCTTCCACCACATTCCCTTCAGGTTCATGAATGGGCGAGTTCACAGCTTCATCATTAAAATCTTCCATATTCATACCTAAGTCTTGTTCATGCTCTTGAACAACTTCTTCTTGAACAGGTTCATTCACAGTCACTTGTGGAATAGGAACTTATACTTGAATAGGAACTTGTTGTTGTTGAAGAACTTGTACAGGTTGTTGTTGAGGTTGTTGTTGTTGAACATTCTGTCCTTGCCCTTGAGCCAACTCTTCAGGATGAAACCAATTGTCATTTGGAGGTTCAACATAATCAGGATTGATTAAGTGACCAAATAATGGAGTTTGAACAGGAATCAAAGCAGCATTCTGTTGTTTCACCTTTGTGCAATCAGTAAAGATATGTTTTGACATCGGAGTCAAATTTAAACGGATTGGATGCTGTGGGAGACCAGGTATAAGATGATTCGGAATCATTTGGATGAACCGGGGATACATTAGAAATCCTTGACCTTCTGGAGGATTAATCTGCATAACCAACTCCCGGTAAATATAAAGAGCAAAGTTGAACCGTTTGTTCAAAGTCAAAGCCACCATTGCAGCTTGTAGAGCACTCTTTAACCCATCAGTACCATCTTTTCTAGGAGATAAGCATTGGATAATCACGTGCATGAAGTACCTCCACTCTCCAACTAAACCACCCTTACGAGCTTGAGTATCATTAGGTCTTCCACGATAACCCATCCTCTGAAAACATCCCATAATCAATGTTCCAGGATATGACATAGGATCGTCATTAGCACCTCCAACAGCTAGAACAGCACGAATAGTCTCTGCCGAGATAGCAATCTCTGTATTGTTCACTGTAGCACGAGGAACATGAGGTTCAACATCCGTATCTTGATGTACCATATCCCAAAATTGTTGAATGTACACTAAGCTTATATACGGATCTGCTGATAATGCCACACGTAGACGTGAACGGTTCAAGAATCCAATAATCCCTTGAAAATTTATAGCCTCCGACATGTTAGAATCTAATAGTGTCACTTGGTTATGTTTGTACTCAACACAACGAGCCACCTGAAAAGTATTTGGACAACAAACACATTAGACATATAACAAACACACTTATAAAATTCACAAAAAATTTTGTAACAAAAAAAATTTTCAAACAAAAAAAAATTCACAAGTCCAAAAACCCTCTGAGCCCCTAGGCGAACTTACTAAGTTCGCTTAGTGTTGCAACAGGAAAAATAATAAGTTCGCCTAAACAAGTTCGCTTGAACAAGTTCGCCTGAACTTGTCTGCCGATACAAATTCCACACAGAAATCCAAATCCTTCAAATCGATATTGTAAACATGAATTAAACAATGGAATGACATTGATTAGTACTCACGAAACAAAATCAAGACTCAATTTTTCGATTTAATACAGAATCATCATCAATTAGGTCAAAAACCTCTCGTTTGATACCTACGACGAAAACCGAGATAAAAAATACTAATTTCTCACGATTTAACGGATGAATTCCAGTGAAAATACCTTCAAAATGATCGCAATCAAGAATCGATCAAGAATTTAACAGTTAACAACCAACAACACCTTTTGAATTTCAAAATTGCTAAAATGGATAAGTTCGCTTAAATGTCTGAGGAAGAAGAGTGAGTGACTAAGTTCGCCTGAACAAAAAGCATTATACCCATTAAGTTCGCTTCATTAGGCGAACTTGTTAAGTTCACTTAACAAGCCTCAGGCGAACTTATTAAGTTCGCTTCACGAGAACCAAGCGAACATAACAAGTTCTCCTCAACTTTTTGCCTTGAACAATTTTTACCAACTTTCAAAACGTCAATTCTTGTGAGCTTCCGTCAGCATTCTGTATCCGATCCAATCCCGAATCATTTTAATAAAAGATTAAAATTTTCATTGAAAATAAAAAGTAAAATATTTTTGAATTTTATCTGTACAAACGGAATCACATATTTTTGGATTTTATCTGAACAAACTGAAATCACATATTTTTGGATTTTATCTGAACAAACTGAAATCGCATATTTTTGGAGGAACATCATGAGTAAGAAGATCATATCAGTATAGGAGTAATTCATCACACATTTTATCAACAACCATGGGTAACCTATGATATGAAACAATCCAACTCATTCTTATGCAACTCACATCTTTTTCATTTTTATATACTCTTTGCAGTATTATGAATAATGTTTGAAATGATACGTGATAAATTTCAAAGTAAACAAGATCAGGTTATGAAATGCTCAATTATTCATACCGAATTTGTAATATAAAGCATGAATTCTTAAATTTGTCAATATTATATGATTTGAAACTATAAGCGTTTATCTTCCAATTTCATGTGAGTTAGTACCATTTAGATGAAAAACATCGTGTACCCCACATATATGCCAAATAGAAATATAAATTGCACTATCTTCAAGACATATATAGTTTATTTTAAGATTAGATCAATTTCCA
The DNA here is from genome assembly GCA_023525975.1 of Smallanthus sonchifolius. Classification (NCBI taxonomy): domain Eukaryota; kingdom Viridiplantae; phylum Streptophyta; class Magnoliopsida; order Asterales; family Asteraceae; genus Smallanthus; species Smallanthus sonchifolius. Next base: position 61,931,946 of record CM042038.1, read on the forward strand.
AGATGAAATTATCTCTTTTAGCACAAGTATAGAAAAGCAGATCCCAAAGGATATAAGAATCATGATGATTCAGAATCAGAAGATTCTAATGAATTGGCTATATAATGAGAATCAAACAGATTCAAGTGTGAGGATCCAACTATTATCTGGATAAATTTCAATGAAGTCAGACTAGATGATGTATCTAACTGATCCAAGGGTGAATATATGTTCCAACAGATGTTGTTAGAAAACATATCTTAGTTCAGCAACACATTGCATGTTTTTCGGGGCATGGGCAGTGAAGTGAACTGAAAAAGTTTGTGCTAAAGATATAATTCGATATTGGTCTCATGAAATTCTTTAAAACCATATATTGTTTATCTGATAATGATCTTTTACACACACACCCAGGCATAGAGTGGATTCAAATCACATATGTAATCATATCATATTTAATTTTCACACTACTATTGGTTTATAAACGCTTCTAGTCTATTGACAATTCAAGTTTCAAAACTCATACACAAATTTAAAACAGATTATCAAGATTAGAGCATTCAAAACACTATCATTTCTCATTTATGCAGACTTTGAAATTTAGATCAAATTAAATTACTTTAAACAATCATATATCAAAGGTCTACTAAGGTCGTGTGTAATGAACTAATAACTGATGTACTATCATCTCTTCTCTAACTTCAAATGATGTCAAATTTTATATTTTTCATTTTGTTTTAAATTTTTTTTTAAATAAAAACTTTTTGACTGAAATTTAAAATACAGAAATGTAATAAAGCAATAAAAGAAATTAAAAACAAAATTTTATATGAAAATCTGATTTTGAAAAACTTTTATTCGGGATTGATCATACCTATCATTTTGATCAGAAATTCAAACCTGGTATGATCAAATGCCTTGGTAAAAAGATCAGCAAAATTATCATCTGTATGAACCTTTACCAGCTCAATCAACTTTTTATCTACACAATCACGAATAAAATGATATCTAATTTCAATGTGTTTTGTTTTATTGTGCTTAACAGGATTGTTTGTAATAGACATTGTAGCATTATTATCAATAAACATGGGGGTTCCTGTAAAATTCAAACCGTAATCTCTTAATTGCTGTTGGATCCACAAGATCTGTGAACAACAACTTGCAGCAACAATGTATTCTGCTTCGCATGTTGAAATGGAGACCGTAGTTTGCTTTTTTGCATTGCCAGGAAACTAGACGATTACCCAAGAACTAGCAACCACCTGTAGTAGATTTTCTGTCCAAACAACAACCACCAAAATCAGAATCAGTATATGCATTGAAATCAAATTTAGAACCATGTGGAAACCATAGTCCCAATCTTTGTTTTCCTTTCAAATAACGAAAGATTCTTTTTACTGCAATCAAATGATATTCTTTTGGTTTTGCCTGGAATCTGGAACAAATACACACAGCGAACATTATATCTGGCCTTGAAGCTGTTAAGTACATGAGAGATCCAATCATTGCCCGATAAAGTCGACAATCAACATCTTTTCCATCCGGGTCAGAATTCAATCTATGATTGACCGGAATCGGAGTATCATATGGGGTACAATCCTCCATCTTGAACCGGCTTAAGATGTCTTTGACATACTTGGACTGATGAATAAAGAAACCATCTTCCTTTTGATTTACTTGTAAACCGAGGAAAAATGATAACTCTCCCATAGCGGACATCTCAAACTTCGACTTCATAACACTCTCAAAATCTTTGCACAACCCTTCATTTGTAGAGCCAAAAATAATATCATCTACATATATCTGCACCAGTAGGTAATCTCCCCCCTGATTTCTTTATGAATAAGTTCGAGTCAATCTTGCCACGAACAAAATCATTGGCCATAAGATGTGTGGACAACGTTTCATACCACGCATGAGGAGCCTGATGAAGACCATAGAAGGCCTTATCAAGCTTGAAAACTTTAGTCGGATTAAGTGGATATTCAAACCTCGGCGGCTGACACACATAAACCTCCTCCTTGACCTTACCATATAAAAAAGCACTTTTCACATCCAATTGAAACACCTTAAACCCTTTATAAGAAGCAAAAGCCAGAAACAACCATATAGCTTCAAGCCTCGCAACAGGAGCATAAACCTCGGTGTAATAAATTCCCTCTTGTTGATTGAAACCTTGGACAACTAATCTTGCCTTATTTCTTACCACGACACCTCAATCATCTTTCTTGCATTTAAACACCCACTTTGTACCAATTGGATACATACCCTTCGGAAGATCAACAAGATTCCAAACCTTAAGTTTGTCAAACTGAGCAAGTTCTTCCTGCATGGCCTCTATCCAATTGTTATCATTTAATGTCATTTCGACATTCTTTGGTTCGAACTGAGAAATAAATCAGGAATGTGAGCACACATCAAGAACACCAGAATCTTTAATACATGTATACAAACAAGTATTATCAATAATAGAACGCGTTTTCACTCCATCTCGCAAATTCACAATTATATTTGTTACCGGGTGATCTTTGAGTTCCTTGATTGAAGCAACCTCAGGAACCGGCAACACATCAACTTGAGTTGAATCAGATTGATAAGAAAAATCTTGATTAATTGGAATCTCCGAGTCTAGATTTGTAGGAATCTCCCCCTGAGCCTAAGTCGAAGGAAATGGTTCATCACCTAACAAAGGATCAGCAGAAGAATCTTGAAAAATAGCATTGTCTTCCTCACTCTCAGACTCTTGTGGTCCTGAACAAGAAGCAACATTAGGATTGGGAGCAGAAGTAGATGGAACCAATGAATGTGGAACTGCATTTGGTAGAAAACCACTATGCTGTGCATCCTGACATGAATCATATAAAATAGCAGCTTCCTCAGGAGAAATATCAGAAGGTAAATGAAAAGACTTGAATAAGTTTTCATAATCAAAGCCCAGTCTGGTCCAATCGCCATTTGAGGTAAAGACCGATTAGAACAGTCGATATGGAACCATTCTTCAATTTGACGAGTCTCTTTGTTATAAACCCTCTTGGTAGTAGAATTTGCAACATACCCCAGAAAAATCCTTTCAATAGCCTTAGCACTGAACTTGGTTGGGACATCCCTAACTTTCAAAAGGGTGTATGGATTGCCAAAAGGTAGTAAATATTCCAGATTCGGCTTTCGAGTATTCAGCAACTCGTAGCATGTCTTGTTGTGTCGCTTAACGGTCAAGAATCTATTCAAAACGTGACACGCAGTATTCACAGCTTCAGCCCAAAACATAACTGGAAGCTTAGAATCTGCAAGCAGCGTGCGTGCCGTCTCAACTAAAGTCCTGTTCTTTCGTTCAGCAACTCCATTTTGTTGAGGAACATATGGCGCACTGAATTTATGATGAATTCCCTTTTGTAGACATAATAAACCCATCTTGCTATTCTTAAACTCGCTGCCATTGTCACTCCTAATTCTTCTGACTTTCAGATTGCATAAATTCTCCAAATCCAGGATTAAGTATTGTACCATCTCAGTGGTTTCAGCTTTAGAAGCAAGAAACTTAACCCATGAAAATCTAGAGAAATCATCTGTTGCTACCAAATAGTAAGATTTACCACCAATGCTCCTGATACTAATCGGACCGAACAAATCCATATGCAGCAGCTCCAAAGGAGTTACAATAAAATTCTTTGATTTAGATTTATGGGATTTCTTGCGTTGTTTCCCCTTCTTGCAAGGAATACAATCATCAGGAACAGATAATTTCATCTTCGGAATACCAAGAACCAGATCATTTTTAACAAGATAGTTCATCTTCCGATAGTTGATGTGAGCAAGCTTCCTGTGCCATAAAATAGAATCTGACTCAGACGCCTTGGAGAGTAAACATGTAGGAATTGAATCCTTTGTAGTAGCAACACTCATGTCAAGGACATATGTGTCATTTCTCCTCGGAGCCTTCATTAGAATCCATTCATCAGGAATAACAAAGACCGGTTTTAAGATATAACACTCAGAATCATTGAAATGAAATAAAAACTTCTTGTCACACACTTGAGATACACTCAAAAGATTGTGTTCAAGTTGCTCCACATAATTCACCTTCTCAAATTTGACTTTATCATTCTGTAAAGTACCCTGACCAGTTATGTACCCGTCTTTATTTCCCGTAAAAACGACATAACCTCCATCACTATTTTTGACATCTTCAAGCAACCGAATATTCACTGTCATATGTCGAGAACAACCACTATCCACATACCATGTATTGTTGATAGTCCTCCTTGGTTGTCCCTACATGAACAAAGAAAATCAGTTAGAAATAGGAACCCAAGCCATTGTGGTCTTGGGTCGTCCAGATGGATCAAAATAAACAACTTCAAGTAATTCACAATTAACATTGTCATCAACCTTTGGAATATAAGATTTATTATTTGACTTTCTCAAAGAAGACATATTTTGATTTATTGGATAAACATTTTTAGATTTATTATTATCAGATTCAGTTGTTTCCAAAATTTTCTTTAATTTCCTATTACGTCTTCTTCATTGTGGTCTAGAAAGTTTGACCTCAGGTTGAGACTCCTTTGAAATTCCAACATGTGGAATCTCAAACTTCTGATGAAAAACAACTGGTTTAGAACTATGTTTGTCATGCTTCTTAAATCCCGAATATTTAGCAAATGATTGACCTGACACATTCTTTGCACCACTAGAAGTAGGCTTTCCCTCATTTGGTCTTTTCAGAATCAAAACCACTTTTTGTTGTGAGGGAGCAATCTTTAATTTGCCTTGGTTCTTATAAGGACAATGAATTAGAATGTGCCCAGCCTCATTACAGTGAAAACACACTCTTCTATCATGATGATTTCTGACATAAGGAGTTTTTCTTGAATTTGAAGAACTCTCTGATGAATAAGCTTCAGAAGATGTAACTGAACAGTTAACCGGCTTCTTTTGTACATAAATTTGTGTAGGCACCTTTGATGAAAGCGGCTTTTGATAACCAGTAGCAACAAAACCACTTGATTGTAACATTTTTGACAGCTTAGGTTGTTCAACTTGCACCTCATCAGGTTTTGTCAAAATGCATCTATCACGGGTAACATTTTTCACTATCTTTGGATCATCAAGTTGTACTTCCTTTGGAATGCCCTCAACCTTCTTATCATCAAAAACCTCATCCTCATCCTCAGAATCATATATCATATCTTCACCAGTTACTGGATTGACTTTCAACACTGTCTTTGGATCTATTTCTTCTTCATGAATAATTTCAGGTTCAACCACATAATTTGCATTGAATGGAGGAGGAACAAATCCAATCCCAGCAACTCTCTTAGTAGGATCAGCAGTAGCATTAAAGTAATCCAATACTACAGAAGAGTTTTCAAAAATTTCCAGCTTTCGATGTAGTTTGATCACCTCAGATTCATTATCAGAAATTTCCTTGTTCTTTTGAGCAACAATTTCATTTCGTTTCTCAATCTCAGCATAAGCCATATCCAGATGATATGCTTGTTCCTTATATTTCAACCCCAAATAATTTAAATCTCTTTTCAAAGATTCAATTCTATCGACACACAGTTTATCATTATCTTTCAGTTTTTTATTAACTGAATGCATCGATTTCATATCAAAAATTAAATTTGTGTTATCATCCATGACTTTTTGCATTTTATCTTTTACACTAATGCAATTAGAACATTAAATGTTGTAGACAGAATCTTTTACCTTTGACGGATCAGACATGTCTGCCATGAATACTTTTGCAATAGGAATATTTTCTGAATCAGCACCATCTGAAGCATTTGGAGTTAAAACAATATTATCTTCAGCAACACCTGATGCGATATCAGAATCAACATTCTGTACTTGTTCATTCTCTTCATCAACACTCGACACACTTTCACCATCACTCGAACTATCATCATCAGTCGACTCTTCGGATTATTCAGAATGAATCTCTGCTACAAATGCTTGACTTACCGTACCCACCAAATCTTCTAGATGAATACCCCAGTCATAGTTTTCATCGTTCTAAGCAACCAAAGCCGATGAGGCAGATGCATGATTAGAATTACCATATGAACCATGTGACTGATTACAATTATTCTTAAAGTTATTCGTCTTCTTCTGTGAATCAAACTCAACTTTTGGCTTCACACATTCTTTAGCAAAGTGACCATACTCTTGACAGTTATAGCAACGCACTTTAGTTTTATCAAATCCCATGCGTGATCGACTGTTAGAGCCAATATATTTTCTTCCAGTCTTCTTCAGAAAATCTTTTGCTTGTCGCATCAGCATAGCCATATTCCATTGAATGTTCATTTCTTTCAGATCAACAGGATCAATCTGTCTGAAATCTTCTTCAATAACCTCTGAATCATGAATTTTTCCTCTGCGTTAATGAATCAACAAGAGGGAATTGATTAGTTATCCAAGGTTTCAATCAACAAGAGGGATTTGATTACACCGAGGTTTATGCTCCTGTTGCGAGGCTTGAAGCTATACGGCTGTTTCTGGCTTTTGCTTCTTATAAAGGGTTTAAGGTGTTTCAATTGGATGTTAAAAGTGCTTTTTTATATGGAAAGGTCAAGGAGGAGGTTTATGTGTGTCAGCCGCCGGGGTTTGAAGATCTACTTAATCCGACTAAAGTTTTCAAGCTTGATAAGGCCCTCAATGGTCTTCATCAGGCTCCTCGTGCGTGGTATGAAACGTTGTCCACACATCTTATGGCCAATGATTTTGTTCGTGGCAAGATTGACTCGACCTTATTCATAAAGAAATCAGGGGGAGATTACCTACTGGTGCAGATATATGTAGATGATATTATTTTTGGCTCTACAAATGAAGGGTTGTGTAAAGATTTTGAGAGTGTTATGAAGTCGAAGTTTGAGATGTCCGCTATGGGAGAGTTATCATTTTTCATATGATGCCATGAATGAGGAAAACATAGCCAAATAATCATCAACAACCTTTTGATTCATATTGTGAGTTCCAGACGATGAAGACGCTGTAGTTGCAGAGAAACCAGAATGACTAGAATGACTAGAATGAATAGGAACTCCAGAACACTGATCATTACAAGTATCTTGAGCATCACGAGAAAAGAATGCAACCCCTGTACCAGTTTTACCAGAAGTCTTGGCAAAATACATTGAAGGATCTTGTATATGTTCCATATTAGTCTCCTTCTTCATATTCATATCATGAGATTGAATCTTTCCAAGAACCTCTTCCAGAGATATTGACTTATACTTGATATTCTCTTTTATCAAAACTGTATACACATCAAACTTAGAGGGTAATGCCTCCAAGAACTTATCATTTATATCTTCTGTCTCATACACCACTGAAGCACTCGACAATTCACTTAGCAGATGATAGAATCTTGTAGCAAGATCATCCAAAGATTCATTTTGAAAGTGCTTGATTACTAAGAATTGCTTCTTCAATAATTCCTTTCTGCTCTTCTTTACATCCAAACTCCCTTCACATCTCTTTTGTAATGCTTCCCACAATTTTTGAGAGGACTTGAATTGTTTAAAACTGTGATAAATTTCCTTAGGAAGAGACATTGAGATACTTGCCATCGCTTTCTTTTCCCTGTCAAACAATAACTTTTCTTCTGTGGTTAACGCAGACACCGGTTTCGGAACATCATCCCTTCCCATCCAAGTGTATGTCGGATGCGTATAACCTTCCAAGATTGGAATCCATAGACTTGTATCAGTGAAAGATACAAACTGATCAAACCGATCTTTCAAGTTAGAATAATCTGCAAGACTTAACAACTTTGGAGGTTTCTGAGATGTACCAATCTCATTATCATAATTGAACATGTTAGTCACCTACACCATATTTGCCATTTTTCCAGAAAAAATTTCCAAGTGTTGAGCAAGCTTACCCTTAGGCGACGATAATATGTTCGCTTCAAATACACCCAAGCGAATTTGATATCAAGCGAACTTAATAAGTTCGCTTAAATCAAAAAATCCGGAAAATCCAGTAAGTTCACCTAGAAAATTAAGTTCGACTGAATTGGGAGAAGCGAACTTGACAAGTTCGCCTGCTAAGTTCGCCTGCTCACAGATTCAACAAGTTCGCTTGCTTCAACAAAATCAAAATCAAGAACAACTTCAACCCAAAAACACGAACAAAAATTTACCAAAAATCTTCATATCTCACTGATTTGAAGGAATTAGACAAAATTGAACCGTAGGATTATGTATTTTATCAATTAGAACACTTCTATCGGATGAATTTCCTCAAAATCCACTTCAAAATCACCAAATCAGCAGCAAAATAAGATTCAAGAACTTGAAAAACTCCATGGAAATGAAAAATCGAAAAGGTGATCAATTTCTTGTCAATTTGCATTCAAAATCGTCTCAAATCACCAAGAATCACGAGCATAGGCTCTGATACCACTTGAAGGTCCACATGGCTCTTCTACGGATCGTTCTCGTGATAAGACGTATCGTTAACGCGGAGTGCGGAATCCTACCGAATCAACGATTGCATACGAAATAGACAATAGAAACAATCAGGTAAATAACATTCACTTGTATTCCAACAATCACAGAGTTTACAGACTCAATTCGTTCACTTCTGTATATCTCTAAAAAGACGGACTCTGTAAACTCTATTTATAGACACATGATCTGCATTAGGCGAACTTAACAAGTTCGCCTCTAACAGACTAAGCAAACTTAACAAGTTCGCCTCTGATTGTCAAGTTCGCCTCTAGCATAACTTGTATAAACACTTAGAAAACATTTAATACAAAAACATAAAGACATTAAGATTTAAACTATTACAAAGCTTTTGTCATACAATCTATGTGCTAACAAGTCCTGGATGAGGACATCTCTAAGACTGCCTTCAGGACTAGGTACGGCCATTACGAGTTTATGGTCATGCCTTTCGGACTAACCAACGCACCCGCGGTGTTCATGGACCTCATGAACCGCGTGTGTAAACCCTACCTTGATCGACTTGTCATCGTTTTCATTGATGACAACCTCATCTATTCTAAGAACAAGGAAGAACATCAGGAACACCTACGTTTGGTTCTAGAATTGCTGAAGCAAGAGCAACTGTATGCAAAAAATTTCCAAGTGCGAATTCTGGATTCGTGAAGTACAACTCTTAGGACATGTAGTCAACGAGAACGGAATACATGTCGATCCATCTAAGATAGAATCCATAAAGAATTGGACGGAACCAACGACTCCGACTAAGGTGCGATAATTTCTAGGATTGGCTGGCTAAGATTTCCCAAGATTACCCAACCCCTCACTACCTTAACCGAAAAGGGAAAATCTATAAATAGGGTGACACCCAGGAGTCAGCATTCTAACTTCTAAAATAGAACTCTGCAGTGCACCCATCCTATCTCTTCCAGAGGGAATGAATGATTTCGTGGTGTATTGCGATGCATCCATTCAAGGCCTTGGATGTGTACTGATGCAACGCGAAAAGGTTATCGCATACGCTTCTCGTCAACTGAAAATCCATGAGAAAACAACTACACAACTAATGACTTAGAGTTGGGAGCTGTAGTTTTTGCATAAAAGATTTGGAGACATTACTTGTACAGTACCAAGTGCACCATTTACACCGATCACAAGAGTCTTCAACTCATCTTCAAACAAAAGGAGTTGAACATCAGATAATGTCGTTGGATCGAACTTTTGAATGACTATGACTATGCTATCAAGTATCATCCGGGCAAGGCTAACGTAGTAACCGATGCCCTCAGCCGAAAAGAAACTAATCCCAGACGACTTCGAGCATTAAGACTCACTATCCACCCCATATTACATGATCAAATCTGTATTGCTCAACTTGAAACTCTGAAAGAGGGAAAAACCTACCGTTGTGTAACGAACCAAAATCCGTGTTTCGTTTTAAAATAAATAAATATTTCTAATAAATATTATGTTGAAAATAATATTTTAGAAATAAGTTGAAACAAGTGGTTTCAAGTTAGTAACGGGGTTGTACTAATTTTTATCTAGTTTTGGAATGAAATGGGTGAAATGGAAGTTGGGGGGCTAAAGGTGTAATATGGGAAATCTACCATTTTGACTAAAAGAAGTCAAAATTGGGTTTTTTTTCTCATTGTTGTGGGTCGTTCATTCCAAGAGGAGAAAAAGGAGAAATCGATTTTGGAGCTAAATCTTGCATTTGAGCATGAAATTATGAAGGTTTTGGCTCACGCAACATCTTCTTAACATCAAGTAAGTGTTAATCATCCTTTGATTTCACCTTTGAATGTGTTAGTTGGTGGGTTTTGTAGAAATCCAGAAATTATGAATGCATGTGGTTAATTGGTTTTAGATTGTTGATAATCTAGCTAAACTAAAGGTAAAGAATGGTGATTAACATCCTATAACCCTTTGATTTTGATTATGAGAAGTTAGGGTTCATATGGAGAAAATTGGGGGGTTTTTGGTTAATGATAATAGCATGTTGAATTAGTGATGTTTAAGTGTTTTTATGGTGTTAGACACTTGAATGAACACCAAATTAACCTAATGAAAAATATTGAATGAGAAATTAGTGTCAATGAATTGGAAAGGAAATTTAAGTAGGTGAGTTTGGATTGAAAGAGAGTATTTGGTTATGGGAATAACCCAAATGGGCCAGTTTGGGTTGGAAATGGAAATTGGGTTGTGAACCCAATTATAATGTGATTTTGATGTATGATTAGATTACTAAACTAGGTGTATGTGTTTAGGTAATCAAATTATGAACCGAGAAGGTGGTGCGGGATCTTCTAACCCAAAAGGTAAGTGTCTTTGCACTTACTTAGTGTGGATGATAATGGATGGTATATGTGTTATGTTGCATACTATGTTGTTGAATTGAATGTGAATGAATGTGAATGAACTAGTATGTGTAAATGATAATGTAGTTATAGTTGTAATACTATAATGGATATGTGTAAATGAATGAATGCGGTTATAGTTGTAATACTATAATTGATATGTGTAAATGAGGTTATGATCTAAGTATCATAATGGAAATGAGGTTATGGTTTACATTACATAATGGAAATGAGATTATGATCGAAGTATCATAATGGAAATGAGGTTATGGTTTAAATACCATAATGGAAATGAGATTATGGTCTAAGTACCATAATGGAAATGGGATATGAGGTTATGATCTATGTATCATAATAGAAATGAGGTTATGGCCTATGTGCCATAATGGAAATGGAAATATGTTAATGATGATTGATAAATGAAAAGAAAGGAACTTGTAAGGGGAAATGCAAGTTAGTTGTAGCCTAATGACATATTGGGTGCAAACGGGTCAAATGGGTGAACGGGTGAAAACAAGTAGATTATACTTGTTAGATATGTTTATCTTCATTACTAATGGTTGATTCATGTGGTGTTATGTAGGAAAAGCTCTGATGTAGTCCGAGTCAAGTCCAGTTGGCGAAAGGAGGATTCTCATATGCGTTTTTGTGTTTTTGGGGTTTAGATGAAAATCCTTAAAAAGTTGTGTAAATTGATGGAAATATATATGTGGTTTTTGAATGTTTTTAACCAAAAGACAAATGCTTGAAATGTTTTTATGTCAAGTTGGTGAAAATGATGGAAATTTCGGAAATGAAAGGTTAGTAATGAATTGATAACATGGTTATATATATATGGTATATGTATATGTATGATTGAATGACAAAGTGTTATGTGTGACAAAACTTGTTTTGTGATTTGTTATATGGAAATGATAATTACAATTGGGCATAGCGTATTATTAAACATGTCTGGCCAATATATTTAATAAGACGAACTGCGCAAGGGTCTTTATGATAACCATAGAACAATGAACATATGCAAGGATTAGGTGATTATATATGTATGTATGTATATATGTAGATATATATATATATATATATATATATATATATATATATATATATATATATATATACTTAATACATATAAGGGTGTAGGTGTGATGGATACCTAAGGTATTGAAAGTGTAAGGATGTTAAGGTGTATTTGTTCTAATTCTCAGTTTAAAGATGACGGAAGAAGCAAACAATGAACTGTTCGATTCAAGGATCCAAGAAATGATTAAGGAAGAGGCGGCCAAGGCCTTTGAGCAAGCCACATCCTTGTTAATGGAAGAAATGAGAGGGGCTATTAAGCTTACCCTCGATGATGCATTGAAAGAAAAGGAGAGGGTACCATAGGGTTGTACACTAAAGGAATTTATGGTGATTAAGCCTAAGAGTGTGATGGGCAAATGGACCCGATCCTTAGCCACATGTGGGTGGTTGTAAGGCCCCAAACCCGGGAACCCGACACGTTGGCATACACGTAAGCACAATAGTAAATGACATCAAATTGTCTCAATAAATGCAGCAGAAATCAAACAGTCAACAGTGGTCAACGACCCAAATCTCAACATAATCCAAACAAGTAATAATATCCTATTCATTCAACATCATAACGGAAAAGTAAATGTCATCTCACGATCACGGTAACCAAACGCCATCCAGAAGCCACCAGCTCACACTTTCTCCTTACCTGAAATGCATTTATAAAAGTCAGCTACGCTGAGTGAGTTCTATAGTAATTCGTTCGAGGATATTAATTCCTGAACATTTATAAAAATGATTTACGCCACAAAGGTTTTCTCAATTCTTTACCGATTAATCAATTATGTATTTTATCGACATACTCGAAGTCACGTCGACTGGTCCAAAGACTCGTACGCTCATGACTCGTTGTGTCACACCCCGACCGATGGCGGAATCATCGGGGCGGGACATGTAGACTGTTCATAAGCACAAGGTTGACTAAATTGAAATATATTAATTGTCAAATTTCATTACAAACATTCAAACAAAACCAAATCCAAGATAGAACAAAATTGAAATACATAGAGTTCTTCTATTTAAATTAACTAAGTCCAAGCCTATGTGTAGCACATCTTGATCAACCTCACACATTAGACCCTGAAACATGAATAAAATAAAGTCAACTAAAAAGTTGGTGAGTATAACACAGGTTTGTATATAGATAGCATATAGTTGTAAAACAAATCCTTACATAACATGATAAATAAGACATTTATGGGGAGCAGCTATTGTGTAACCAAGTACAATCAAACCTTTGTAACTAGCATGCAAAATTGTGTTGTCGGTATCAATCACCCTACCTGGGTGGGTTTGTCAGACTCAGTAGATCTATCATTGAAAACCGCCGGCTTGAATAGTTAATGATTGCACATAAGTGTTCACAAAAGTTAGCACACATAGCACTCGGGAATAAAGCTCAAATTGCACACGTGAATGTAAATAGGATTTGTATTTGTGTTGTTTGTGTAAATGTAAACATGTAATTTGATAGAGTTCATGTTTCACCCCAAAAGTGTAAAAGAGTAAAAGGGGCTATGAAATACTCACTTGATTCGAAGGCGTAGCTAACACAAGATACCAAAAAGTAAAATGATTCCTTGAATTGCACAAGTTAACCTAAGGCTTAATGTATATTGTATTAATAGTAAGTACAAGAGTCTATGTCTAAGTCTAAAATCGAATTGGGTTTGCATATAAAGTTATTGATTTGTACTTGAAAGTATTGTATAAAATAAAAGATTTGAAATAAACATTTTTAGAATATTTTGATTAAGGTTTGAGTTTGAATAATTAAATAAATAATTTAAATAATTATTGTTTATGAAAATAATGTAAGCATTAAATGTAATTAAGTATAAATAACAAATTGTTTTTGTTTAAATATAAATTAAATAAATAGTCATTACCTTATTTATTTATTTATAAAATATATAACTTAACCATTAAATACTTTTTAAATGAAAGACTTAATAATAATTGAAAATTTAATTTTTATAAACTTTAAATAAATAATTTTCTATTTATTCCAAGATTAAATATTTGATCTTTCTAAATATAATTAAATGCATTTTTATAAAAAAATCAACTATTTTTATTTTGAAATTTAATCAGAAATATTTATTGTTTGAAAAATATATAAAATTATAATTATGCCAAAAATTTAACTCACACACGACCGTGCTCGGGAAGGGCACGATCGTGCTTGAAACCACGGGCGCGACCATGCTAGTCAGGGCGCGACCGTGTTGATCAAACAGAGACATAACTAGATAAATCACTAGGCACGACCGTGCCTTGGCTTGACACGATCGTGTCTATGATTCTGAGACACGACTGAGATTAGCCAAAGGGCATGACTGGGTCTAAACATGAGGACACGACCGCGCTGGTAACCAGCACGACCGCGTCTCATGAGGCACGACCGCGCTAGATGATTAGCGCGACCGTGTCTCTTCCAAATCAGACACGAATTGACTGATTCTTATATTGTTAGTGATGTAAATCATAGGGCTTTTATTTATAGTATTATTACGAGTATGATGGGATGTTTTAATTGTATTAACAACATGTTCAGGGTCGAAATCGATTAAACCATTTTTAATAAATTATAGATTCTGATTCGGGATGATTTCGATAATGGAAGCCCAAATTGATAAGGGGCTTTTGATATAGCGACTAAAAATATTGAGGACAAGATTTCAATTACCCGAAACAATAGCGAATTGATAGAGAACGGGTAGAATGAGTTCCGGCGTCGGGTTTCCGGCGTATTCTGCTGCGATTCTGGTTGCTTCAAATGGTTCAGCGGCTTCTGGGAGAATTGATGGAGCGTTTGGTTGGGGGAATTTCACTCCAGGAAAGAAAATCGATGTTCAAGGAAGAGGATTTTCAAATGAGGAGTTTTGTTTTTCTTGAATCGGTTTTCTGATGTTAATTGTTATGATTGATAATATTATTGTCTTTGATAACGAAAGTGAAACGTATAACGGTTACGACAATCAACGATCTCGCGTTTAAAACTGATTTTATGTTTCACTGGTACTAGGTGCGACCGTGCCCAAACGAGGCGCGACCGTGCCAAAACGAGGCGCGACCGTGCCTATTAGGGTTTCTTGCTATTTTTCAACAACAGACCTTGTAACTTTAGTCTTTGACGTATTTGTATAAATAGATACTTGTGTATTGTTTTAATAGAATATAACCGAGTAAAATTCGTGGATTTGCATTGAAGTATAGTATTTAATTGATGGTACGAATAGAACAAAACAGTGCACTAGAATTGAGTTTGAAATGCATTACATTGAATTGAAATACGGATACTAAAAATCAGAAATGTTACAGTCTCCCCATGTTGATGGAATTTCGTCCCGAAATTTAGTTAGAGGAAGCTACGGCATCAGTAAAAAGGTGGGGGTACTTGAGCTTCATTTGGTCCTCTCGTTCCCAAGTGAATTTAGGACCACACTTAGAATCCCAACGAACTTTGACAATAGGAATACGACTTCGCTTGAGCTGCTTGATTTCACGATCCATGATTTCTACCGGTCTCTCAACGAAGTGCATCGTTTCATCAATGCGCACGTCATCAAGCGGTATATGGAGATTCTCATCAGCGAGACATTTCTTCAGATTAGATACATGAATTGTAGGATGCATATTTCCAAGAGATGGAGATAATTAGAGTTTGTAAGCCACTTTTCCAATCCTTTCAAGGATCTTGAATGGACCAACATAGCGAGGTGCTAACTTGCCTTTCTTTCCAAAGTGGATCACACCCTTCCACGGAGACACCTTAAGAAGAACAAGGTCACCGACTTGGAATTCCAAGGGTTTTCGACGTTTGTCGGCATAACTCTTTTGCCGACTCCTCGCTACTCGAATGTTGTCACGGATTTGAATGATCTTATCGGATGTTTCTTGAATTAGCTCGGGACCGGTGATTTATGCTTCACCAATCTCATTCCAACAGATGGGAGAACGACATAATAGAGCCATGTTGATACTCGTGTGATAGATATTGTTGTAAGAGAACTCAATTAGGGGTAAATGTGAATCCCAATTGCCACCAAAATCAATTATACAAGCTCTAAGCATGTCTTCAAGAGTTTGGATTGTCCGCTCGGTTTGACCATCTGTTTGGGGATGGTAAGCCGTGCTCAAATCCAATCGTGTGCCAAGAGCAGATTGAAGAGATTGCCAAAAACGAGAAGTGAACCGGGTATCTCGATCTGATATTATGTTCAAGGGAACACCATGACGGCTCACAATTTCGTCGATGTAAATTCAGGCTAGTTTCTCAACCCGATAGTCTTCACGGATAGGCAAGAAATGAGCAGATTTGGTGAGACGATCAATGATCACCCAAATGCTATCATAACCACTCGAGGTGCGAGGGAGTTTGGTAATAAAATCCATGGCTAAGTTCTCCCATTTCCACACGGGAATTTTCGGTTGTTCAAGTAATCCGGAAGGACGTTGGTGTTCGTCTTTGACTTTGGAACACGTTAGGCATTTGGCAACATAGAGAGCAATGTCTTTCTTCATACCGGGCCACCAATATTGTTGTCGAAGGTCTTGGCACATTTTATTCGCACCAGGATGAATAGAATAACGAGTCTTGTGAGCCTCATTCATAAGAAATGTACGGAGATCATTGCGATCGGGAACCTAAATACGGTTCAAGTAATAAAGTAAGCCATTGGGTTTTGAGTCAAGTTGAAGTTCAACACCGCATGACATTTCCTCATACATGTTACCCTCGGTGACTGAGACGTGTTGAGCTTCTAAGATGCGGTTTTGGATGTCGGTTTGAATTCGAACACATTTAAGCATGACATGGTCCTTTCGACTCAAAGCGTCGGCTACAACATTCGCTTTGCCGGGATGGTAACGAATCTCGCAGTCATAGTCGTTAAGGAGTTCAACCCAACGTCGTTGCCTCATATTGAGTTCCTTTTGGTTGAAGATGTGTTGAAGACTTTTGTGGTCGGTGAACACCACACATTTTGTGCCATAGAGGTAATGTCTCCAAATCTTCAATGTGAATACGACCGCACCCAACTCGAGATCGTGCGTCGTATAATTCTTCTCATGAATCTTGAATTGTCTTGATGCGTAGGCGATTACTTTGCCTCGTTGCATGAGGACACAACCAAGACCTTGGTTGGAAGCATCACAGTAGACAACTAGATCATCATTCCCATCAGGGAGAGTCAAGATAGGAGCATTGCATAAGTTTTGCTTGAGAGTTTGGAAAGCTTCTTCTTGTTTTGGTCCCCATTCATAAGTTTTACCCTTGTGGGTAAAGGCGGTAAGAGGGACAACAATCTTAGAGAAGTTTGAGATGAAACGACGGTAATATCCCGCAAGACCAAGAAATGAACGAACTTCAGTAGGAGTCTTCGGGGCATTCCAATTCTTAACCGTTTCGATCATAGCAGGGTCAACATGAATACCCTTGTCGTTGACGATATGACCAAGAAATTGAACTTCCTTTAGCCAGAATTCACATTTGGAGAACTTGGCATATAGTTGATCCTTTCTCAAGAGATCCAAAACCAAACTAAGATGTTGCTCATGGTCGGCTTTAGTCTTGGAATAGATTAAGATATCATCAATGAAGACGATCACGAATTTATCAAGGTACGGTTTGCACACACGATTCATGAGGTCCATGAAAACCGCGGGTGCATTGGTTAGCCCAAAAGGCATGACCATGAACTCATAGTGTCCATACCTTGTTCGGAAGGCAGTCTTTGTAATATCATCCTCTTGCACACGGAGTTGGTGATAACCAGATCGAAGATCAATCTTCGAGAAGCAAGTAGAACCTTGGAGTTGATCAAAGAGGTCATCAATTCTAGGTAAGGGATAACGGTTTTTGATAGTAAGCTTGTTAAGTTCGCGGTAGTCAATACACATGCGGAATGATCCATCCTTCTTCTTGACGAACAAGACGGGTGCACCCCACGGTGAATGACTTGGACGAATGAAACCTTTGTCGGAGAGCTCTTGGAGTTGGCTTGCAAGTTCTTGCATTTCAGAAGGTGCAAGGCAGTAAGGAGCTCTAGCCATGGGGTTAGCTCCAGGTATAAGATCGATGCGAAATTCTACTTGACGAACGGGTGGAAGGCCGGATAAATCTTCGGGGAACACTTCGGGAAAATCTCGGATAATGGGGATGTCTTGAATACTCTTCTTTTTGACATCTTTTTGAACGATATGGGCCAAAAAGGCCACGTACTTCTTTCATAAGTACTTTTGAGCAGTAGTGCATGACATTAATTTAAGCCCTTTGCAAGGCTTTTCACCAAAGACTCTTAGTGTTTCTCCCGATGGTAGAGGTATTCAGATGCACTTCTCGAAACAGATGACTTCGGCATGATGATTTGATAGCCAATCCATGCCTATGATGATATCAAAACTTCCTAGTGGCATTGGTACAAGGTTGATTAGAAATGTATGATCATTAAGTTCTAGGGAGCAATCATAGATGATGGAATCGATTGTAAGAGAGTCACCATTTGCTATTTCGACGGTAAAGGTTTTCTCTAATTGGGATCGTGTCTTTGCAAGTAAAGGTTCAAAGTTAAGTGACACAAAGCTTTTATCGGCACCAGTATCAAATAAAATGGAGGCATATTGACTATTAATAAGAAACGTACCATTGACTACATCATGGTTTGCTTGAGCTTCATTGGCGTTTATATTGAAAGCATGCCCACGAGCTCCACCTTGTCTAGCATTGACTAACCTTGGGCATTGATCACGGAAATGATTTGGGTCGCAACATTCATAACAAGCACGCCCATTTGCAATAGCAGGAACACCTTGATGAGCCACTTGCGGGTTGGTTCGGTTTGGTGGGTTGACTTGGCCCGCAAGAGCTTTGGCCCTACAAACATTGACCGTATGGCTATATTTCCCACAATAAGTGCAAAGGCGACATGGGATGCTTTGGGGGTGATGATAGTTACATGTGGCACACAGCGGGTAAATCCCAACATATGGCTTTTTGGCTAGTGCTTGAACCATAGGTGCAGCTTGATTAACAGGAATAGTAGGAGTGACCACAGCAAAATTTCTAGCCTTTCTCTTCTTATTGTGCCGGGAGGGCTCAGTTGTGGCTTCTTTGTTGTGGGTAGGAGGAGTTGCGGTGTCAGAAACTTTCTTTGTGCCCTTTTTAGTAAGAGTCCCCGCCTTCACATGGTTATCGGTGAAGGTAGCGGATAAACGGATAGCATCTTCAAGTGTTGCGGGATTTCTTCCTAGGACAGTATCTTGAATTTGCCTAGGTAGTCCCCCAATATACTTTTCAATGCAACGGGACAAAGGAGTGACCATATGGGGCACGAGAAGACTTAACTCGAGAAACCGAGTTGTATATGCCAAGCTTTCGCCACTATCTTGGGCAAGATCCCAAAATTCGGCTTCAAGTTTGTTTACTTCATTTCGAGAATAGAATTCCTCGGTCATTAGCCTTTTGACTTCATCCCAAGGTAAGGCCATTGCTACATCCACACCTCTATTTCTTTTTTCTCCATTCCACCACGTGAGTGCCCGTTTTTGTAGGACACTTGTGGCATGACGAACACGAAGGTTGTCGGGGCAGTCACTATTGAGAAAGGTATTCTCAATGCTTTCGAACCATTGAAGGAGTCCAGTAGCTCCTTCGGTACCATAGAACTTGAGGGGATTGCACAAGTTGAAGTGCTTGAAAGTGCATTGAGATGGATTGGCACCACCATTTTCACCATTTCCACCATTCGCCCCATGGTTACCATTGGTGGCACCATTAGCTTGAGTGAGTTGAGTTACGAGTTGTGCAAGGATGGTAGCGATGTCGGTGTTGGTGTTGGCCACGGGAGCACGACGGGGAGGCATTCTACAGATTTTTCACAAGACAAGGAAAGATGTAAGAATGTATGAATGTTGTTTGGGTTTATAAGAATAAGATAACAAATAAAATAGTAATTCATAGTTGGGATTGTACTCAAATAGTGATATAATCACTTGAATACTATGACACATTAAGGTTAATTAAACTCATATAATTTTCAGGGAGACATGCTTTAGCCTATAAGTAAACACTCATCCCGGGAATTCCCAGGAAAGCATACTGGTCCCTCGGTTGATTGGGATTTATGCGAAATGCTTTCCTAGACAGAAAACCCAAAATACAGGTGTCACTCTTCCATATTGCACGTGTCATCAAATAATTAACAAAGTTTAAAAACCTTAACGAGGAAATAAAGAAATTTTATGGATTTAGCTTCATGAAGTTTCCACATGCTTAGAAAGATAAAGATAGAGAAGGAGATAAGAATATTATGAGGTTTTAGGATATAGGAAGAGATATTATTTATTTAATTATTATTTAAGGAGATCCTAATAAGTCATGAATTTTTAACAAGTAATGCATCAAAATGAAATAATAACTAATCATACTAAGTATGTAGCACATAGCATGTAGCACGTAACATATAATCATAAAGCATGGCATAAGTGGGTGTCCTAAAGTTATAGTCTAGGTCAAGGTGTCTAATAACCTAATTCCCTATAACCAAGGCTCTGATACCAATCTTTCACACCCCGATTGATGGCGGAATCATCGGGGCGGGACATGTACACTGTTCATAAGCACAAGGTTGACTAGATTAAATATATTAAACATCAAATTTCATAGCAAGTAGTCCAAACACAACCAAATCCAAGATAGAACAAAATTGAAATACATAGAGTTCTTCTATTTAAATTAACTAAGTCCAAGCCTATGTGTAGCACATCTTGATCAACCTCACACATTAGAACCTGAAACATGAATAAAATAAAATCAACTAAATAGTTGGTGAGTATAACACAGGTTTGTATATAGATAGCATATAGTTGTAAAACAAATCCTTACATAACATGATAAATAAGGCATTTATGGGTAGCAACTATTGTGTAACCAAGTACAATCAAACCTTTGTAACTAGCATGCAAAATTTTGTTGTCGGTATCAATCACCCTACCTGAGTGGGTTTGTCAGACTCAATAGATCTATCATTGAAAACCGTCGGCTTGAATAGTTAATAATTGCACATAAGTGTTCACAAAAGTTAGCACACATAGCACTCGGGCATAAAGCTCAAATTGCACACATGAATGTAAATAGGATTTGTATTTGTGTTGTTTGTGTAAATGTAAACATGTAATTTGATAGATTTCATGTTTCACACCAAAAGTGTAAAAGAGTAAAAGGGGCTATGAAATACTCACTTGATTCGAAGGCGTAGCTAACACAAGATACCAAAAAGTAAAATGATTCCTTGAATTGCACAAGTTAACCTAAGGCGTAATGTATATTGTATTAATAGTAAGTACAAGAGTCTATTTCTAAGTCTAAAATCGAATTGGGTTTGCATATAAAGTTATTGATTTGTACTTGAAAGTATTGTATAAAATAAAGGATTATTGGATTTTAATAATCCCACCTTTTACCAATTGGCCGATAATAATCCCAACTGAGAATATTCTTACCACTGGTCCCTACTTTCAAACTATTTTTTTACATTGGACCCCCCGTTAAAAAAACTTAACGCCGTTAGAGTTTATATGACGTGGACATCTGCAAACCGCCGGAAAGTCGAGCCAAGCTAGCAGTGGTCTCGTGGTGGCTTTTGAAATTGGCTCTGGTGGTGTTTAACTGGTCTCGTGGGTCCGGAAAGTCCAAACAGAGAAAACGGTGGTGTTTAACGAGACCAGTTAAACACCACCAAAGCCAATTTCAAAAGCTAACACGAGACCATTGCTAGCTTGGCCCGACTTTCCGGCGGTTTGCAGATGTCCATGTCATATAAACTCTAACGGCGTTAAGTTTTTTTAACGAGGAGTCCAATGTAAAAAAATAGTTTGAAAGTAGGGACCGGTGGTAAGAATATTCTCAGTTGGGATTATTATCGGCCAATTGGTAAAAGGTGGGATTATTAAAATACAATAATCCTAAAATAAAAGATTTGAAATAAACATTTTTAGAATATTTTGATTAAGGTTTGAGTTTGAATAATTAATTAAATAATTTAAATAGTTATTGTTAATGAAAATAATGTAAGCATTAAATGTAATTAAGTATAAATAACTAATTGTTTTTGTTTAAATATAAATTAAATAAATAGTCATTACCTTATTTATTTATTTATAAAATATGTAACTTAACCATTAAATACTTTTTAAATGAAAGACTTGATAATAATTGAAAATTTAATTTTTATAAACTTTAAATAAATAATTTTCTATTTATTCCAAGATTAAATATTTGATCTTTCATAAATAGAATTAAATGCATTTTTATAAAAAAAATCAACTATTTTTATTTTGAAATTTAATCAGAAATATTTATTGTTTGAAAAATATATAAAATTATAATTCTGCCAAAAATTTAACTCACACACAACCGTGCCTGGGAAGGCACGATCGTGCTCGAACCACGGGCAAGACCATGCTAGTCAGGGCGCGACCGTGTTGATCAAACAGAGACATAACTAGATAAATCACTAGGCACGACCGTCCCTTGGCTTGACACGATCGTGTCTGTGATTCTGAGACACGACTGAGATTAGCCAAAGGGCATGACTGGGTCTAAACAGGAGGACATGACCGCGCTGGTAACCAGCACGACCGCGTCTCCTGAGGCACGACCGCGCTAGATGATTAGCGCGACCGTGTCTCTTCCAAATCAGACACTAATTGACTGATTCTTATATTGTTAGTGATGTAAATCATAGGGCTTTTATTTATAGTATTATTACGAGTATGATGGGATATTTTAATTGTATTAACAACATGTTCAGGGTCGAAATCGATTAAACCATTTTGAATACATTATAGATTCTGATTCGGGATGATTTCGATAATGGAAGCCCAAATTGATAAGGGGCTTTGATATAGCGACTAAAAAGATTGAGGACAAGATTTCAATTACCCGAAACAATAGAGAATTGATAGAGAACGGGTAGAATGAATTCCGGCGTCGGCGAGCTTAGTTTCCGGCGTATTTTGCTGCGATTCTGGTTGCTTCAAATGGTTCAGCGGCTTCTGGGAGAATCGATGGAGCGTTTGGTTGGGGGAATTTCACTCCAGGAAAGAAAATCGACGTTCAAGGAAGAGGATTTTCAAATGAGGAGTTTTGTTTTTCTTGAATCGGTTTTCTGATGTTAATTGTTACGATTGATAATATTATTGTCTTTGATAAGTGAAACGTATAACGGTTACGACAATCAACGATCTCGCGTTTAAAACTGATTTTACGTTTCAACTGGTACTAGGCGCGACCGTGCCTAAACGAGGCGCGACCGTGCCAAAGCACTTGGCGCGACCGTACCAAAACGAGGCGCGACCGTGCCTATTAGGGTTTCTTGCTATTTTTCAACATCAGACCTTGTAACTTTAGTCTTTAACGTATTTGTATAAATAGATACTTATGTAGTGTTTTAATAGAATATAACCGAGTAAAATTTACGGATTTGCATTGAAGTATAGTATTTAATTGATGGTACGAATAGAACAAAACAGTGCACTAGAATTGAGTTTGAAATGCATTACATTGAATTGAAATACGAATACTAAAAATCAGAAATGTTACACTATATGTAGCACATCTTGATTAATCTCACATATTAGGACCTGAAACATGAATAAAATAAAGTCAACTAAAAAGTTGGTGAGTATAACACAAGTTTGTATATAGATAGCATATAGTTGAAAAAAAATCCATACATAACATGATAAATAAGGCATTTATGGGGAGCAACTATTGTGTAACCAAGTACAATCAAACCTTTGTAACTAGCATGCAAATTGTGTTGTCGGTATCAATCACCTCAACCAGGTGGGTTTGTCAGACTCAATAGATCTATCATTGAAAACCGTCGGCTTGAATAGTTAATGATTGGACATAAGGGTTCACAAAAGTTAGCACACATAGCACTCTGGCACAAAGCTCAAATTGCACACATGAATGTAAATAGGATCTGTACTTGTATTATTTGTGTAAATGTAAACAGTAGTTTGAGTAGTGTTCATGTTTCACCCCAAAAATGTAAAAGAGTAAAAGGGGCTATGTATACTCACTTGGTTCGAGGTGTAGCTAAACACGGAAGACTAGATTGAAATTTGATCCTTGCAGCTCACCACGCTAACCCAATGTATAATGTATATTTGAATTATTAGTGGGTACAATTGTCTATGTCTAAGTCTAGGATTGAATCGGTTATGTGTGACAAGTGTTGGAGTGGTAAGTATTAGAGGTTCGTACTTGAATGAAATGTTTCATAAAGTGAGGGGGTTTAAATAAATAGTTTTAAAATAATTAAACCAAGTTTTGAGTTCGAATAACTAAATAATTTAAATAATTATTATCACTTAATAATTTAGTTATATAAAAATTAGTTGTATGATTTATCTTATTTAAATAAATAATTTATTTATTTATTTATAAAGATATGTAAAATGATATTTATTTATAAAGGTATGTAAAAATAAAATATATTTATCTTTGTAATAACTAACTTTTATTTATTTATTATTTTTTTTCCTTTAAAAATACGTCTTGATTGTTTTAAATAAATTTAATCTTTTATAACTTTTATAAAAATTAAACTGTTTTTATTTAGAATTTATTTAAATATTTTAAGTTTTGATTTAAAAGGTTAATATGCAATTTAACACTTTTAATTTGGATTAAATCGAATTTTATATGGAAAATTACGGATTCTGCTTTTATTCTGACATAATTGTTACAAGGTTTATAAAAATATTTTTTTATAAAATTATTGGAGTTTTAAAAATGGCATTTAAAAATAAACAGGCCACAGGGACTCGAACTCGGGTCTGAGCTGAGTGCGCCAGACGAACAAGCCGCTGGACCAGGAGGCGTTTCTTGTGATTTTATTAGTTCTGAAATGATTTAATCCGAGGTTTGGTTGGGACTGGGTTTGGTCCATAATTCATGCGCAAAAAGTGAACAGGCCGGTCACGGGCCGTGGGTTTCGAACCCACACCACCTGGTTCGGCGGCGCAGTGACTTGCCGGCCGGACCAGGTGGTTTCGCTGAAATATTGCGGAATCTAATTGATTAAATCATAAAATTAAAACCGATCCAGAATTCAAATTCGAGAATACCCGCTTATGAACCCTAGTTTCAAATCGATAGCGATACCCTCTGTCATCACGAATTGGCAGAGGGCTATCGATGGTTATGAGATTACGAATCGAAAGATACAATTCTTACTTGAAATGATTAGGGCACGAATGCAGATGGCTACGAGTTTGATGCGGCTGTTCTTGATGATCGACAGGCGTCCAGAGATGAAATGCAGGTTCGACAGAGGTTGGGAGAGTTTGAGAGGAGGTATACGCGTGAGGGTGAGTAGTTTAATTCGTTCAATTTTATTTGAATTAACCAATTCAATTTTGATTTGACTGAAACGCTTTTGCGGGCTGATTTCGCGTTATTCTATTGAATTGGGAACGAATTGAGTCTGATAGTAGTCCAGGTTCACTCGAGGTTGACTGGGGAATGATTTCAGGGATTAAATACGCGTTAATTTCACAAATTAAACTATAAATGATACGGTTTGACTATTAGAAGTCAAATTTTTTCAAAATTTGAATCTGACCGCGTGTTTGAATGAATTTGGTTGTTGTTTGGGTCTGGATTGGACCGATTTATTGTTTGTGTAACCATGAGGAGTCCAATTCGACAGAATCCGTCGATGGCCCCTTGGATTTTCACGGGTTGGGACTGTTTGACTTTTTGAGAGTCAAAGGAGTTCAAGAAAGTCAAAATTAAGGTTCAAGTCAAAATTGAGAGTGTGGTGTTCCGACTTAGGGTTCAAATGGTTTAGAGTTCAAGCAAACACGTGATTTCTTGTTAATTGAATCTATGTGTGTACGTATTTGTTTGATATTTAATATACATATGCACATATATATAACTTTTAATAAAGTATACCCGTGTAAAAATTTGCGAATTTGTATTTTATTGTTGATACGAATAGAGTAGATCAGTGTACAAGATTTTGGAATTGAAATGGTTTATATTGAATTGCAAATAAAGACAGTGAATTCAGAAATGTTACACGTTGACTGATCATTGTCAGTTATAACCACACACCGACTTACTATCACGCTTAAGCAACCCTTTTCATCCGACTAAGGTCAGACTCAATTCCCGTCGACTAAAGTCGACCCGATAACAATTAATCTCATAATATCAAAGCAATGCATTAAATAACAAACACCAAATCCTATGCATACAATTATACTATCAGTTCACACACAAATATCGACGTCAAAACACCTATCATTTCGTGCCCTTACTATATGGCACGTTGCATGTATTCGAGCCCAAAACTATAAAACTTTTAAACGTGGGCGATAGAAAATCACATGTGCTAGATGTAACTTGATCCCTAGAACCCGCTAACACGTCGTACTCGTCCTTTGATTTCGCACCTATGTTACACACACTTCACGAGTCAATATCATAACCCGACGATAAACCTTCGTCTACTCGACTAATCTGACGTCACGCATGGTTACATGCACGTGTATTACGCCATGCAAAGACCCTAAATGCCATGCGAACCCCCATGCGCGTACATGCACTTCATGTACGTCTCAAGCTATTCCTGAACACACCTCGGCTACCTCGGTTCTCACCTACGGTCACCGGCACTGTCTCACAGATCTGAAACGTCTCCGAACACCACCCGCAACCCCCTCGGCCTTCGTCTGTCGCGAACGGCCCCTGGCCGGCACCGCCTTTTCCTTTCGTCGCCACTCCCGACGCCACTGCAGCCCCGTGACCGACCTGCGGGTCCTTCTTCGCTGCTGTCACCGTCGGAAAACACCCTCTTTGCCGCGTCCTGCAATCACCGAGGTCACCACCATCACGCACCCGCTATCCCGACCCAAACCGGTCCTTTCCCGAGTTCGCTACACTCACCGGCCACCCATAGTGGGTTCGGCCGAACTTCCCCTTACCCGAAAACACCCACGAAATGAAAGTGACAATAACGTGCTAGATTCACAAGATTATACCTCTAATCCGGGTGACTCGTGTAGATCGAATCACCAACGAACTCGTCTTCTTCCTACTCACGTCCCCTTCGAAACCCTAGAATCATAAAATTAATATTTAGATTAACTAAAACTTGAAACACAAACACTAAGATTAGAGGCTCGCGATTATACCTTGATCTTGACCAAATCGCGATGAACGGCCTCCCTCTCTTTCCCTTCCTTCTCTCGGCAGCCGCAACAACGAATGGGGGACTTCCCCCCTTGCCGTAACCCTATAGGGGTGTTCTTGCCGGACCGGGCTCGAACCTTGCGTCCCACGGCCCCATTTCCCAAGCTTGGCCCATCTCACTATATTTTATAAAAATGACCCCGCAAGTCTTACTGAATAACCCCCGCCTCTTTATTTACATAACACTAACGTACTGTCCCCGTTTAGTTTCCTGTACCCGAGAACCTTTATTTACAAAACGTACACACCCGTTTTCTAAGCGAAAAACCGGGATGTTATAAGTCTTCCCCCCTTAAAGAGGTTTCGCCCTCGAAACCTGCGTTATCCGGAGAAAAATGCGGATATCGTTCGCGCATCTCCGCTTCCGGCTCCCATGTAGCTTCGGATCCCTTTCGATGCTTCCATTGCACTTTAACAATAGGGATCACCTTCCTTCGCAGTCTCTTTACCTTTTTATCTAGTATAGCCACCGGTTCCTCTACATAATTTAACTTATCGTCCACCACAATGTCGTCTAACGGTACGTGTACTGTTGCATCCGCCAAACACTTCCGTAGATGGGACACATGGAATGTTGGGTGTATCCCTGCCAATTCATCTTGCAATTGCAGTCTGTAAGCGACACTACCAACACATTCCTCTATCTTAAATGGTCAAATATATCTCGGACTAAGCTTTCCCCGTTTCTAGAAACGAATAATGCCCTTAGAGGGCGACACCTTAAGCATCACATAATCTCCTGCATTAAACTCTATAGGTCGCCGTCTCTTGTCGGCGTAAGACTTCTGCCGATCCTGATCGGCTTTCATCCTTTGCTTCACCAATTCAAAATTTTCGGAAGTTGCTTTTACAACGTCTAAACTCCCTAACTCTTTCTGTCCAATCTCCCCCCAACACACCGGGGTTCTACACCTTCTCCCATAAAGCATTTCGCACGGCGGCATCCCAATAGTCGCATGATAACTATTGTTGTAAAAGAATTCCGCCAACGGTAGGTGACCATCCCATGCACCTCCGAAATCAATCACGCATGCACGCAACATGTCCTCCAACGTTTGTATCGTCCGCTCTGACTGTCCATCAGTATGAGGATGATACGCAGCACTAATGTGCAACCTCGTTCCCATAGCTTCATTGAACCTCTTCCAAAACTTGG
This sequence comes from Smallanthus sonchifolius, assembly GCA_023525975.1. Classification (NCBI taxonomy): domain Eukaryota; kingdom Viridiplantae; phylum Streptophyta; class Magnoliopsida; order Asterales; family Asteraceae; genus Smallanthus; species Smallanthus sonchifolius. Next base: position 61,960,248 of record CM042038.1, read on the forward strand.
ACGTGAATCTCGTATCCCGGTCAGATACAATAGAAATCGGCACTCCATGCCTAGCAACGATCTCATTAATAAACACTTCGGATAACCTTTCCGATGAGAAAGTCTCCTTAATCGGTAGAAAATGAGCGCTTTTCGTCAACCGATCCACTACTAAATAGTGTCGTGCTCCTTACCCGTCTTAGGTAATTTCGTAATAAAATCCATGGTGATATGCTCCCACTTCCACTTCGGAATCTCTAAAGGTTGAATTTTGCCATAAGGCTTCTGATGTTCTGCCTTCCCTTGCAAACACGTCAAACACTTGCTCACATACTGGATCACAGCATGCTTCATTCCCGGCCACCAATAGTTGCCGTTCATATCCTGATACATCTTATTTGTTCCCGGATGTATCGAGTTCCTCGACTTGTGTGCTTCGTCAAGTACTTGCTCCCTAAATCCACCAAACCTTGGTATCCAAATACAGTCATCCTTGACCCACACCCCTCGACTATTCTCAGTCAACATATCACGTTGTCCAAAAATCCTTTCTTCTTTTAGCCTTTCATCTCTCAAGGCTTCCTTTTGCACATCCTTTAATAATGTCAGGAAATCTGGTGTCACTACCAGTTGACATGCTTTAACTCTAATTGACGCGTGTTCTTCCTTTCGAGTTAACGCATCAGCCACTACATTTACCTTTCCCGGATGGTAAAAGATCTCACAGTCGTAGTCATTGATTAGCTCCAACCACCTCCATTGCCTCATGTTCAACTTTTTTTGCTCAAAGAAATACTTGAAGATCTTATGATCCGTGTAGATCGTACACTTGAATCCATACAAGTAGTGTCTCCACAACTTGAGTGCAAACACCACCGCCACTAACTCTAAATCATGAGTAGGGTAATTCACTTCATGCGTCTTTAATTGCCTCGACGCATACGCTATCACTTTCCCTCGTTGCATTAACACGTAACCTAACCCCAAATAAGACGCATCCGAATACACCACTAAGTCGTCCGTTCCTTTCGGTAATGTTAACACCGGTGCTTCAGTCAACCGCTTCTTTAGCTCTTGAAATGCACCTTCTTGATCCGGTCCCCAAGAAAAATTCACTCCCTTTCAAGTCAACTTAGTTAATGGTGTTGCCAGTTTAGAGAAGTCCTTGATGAACTTCCTGTAATATCCGGCTAACCCTACGAAGCTACGCACCTCCGTTGGAGTCTTAGGAGTGTTCCACTTAACAACTGCTTCAATATTTGAGGGATCCACCATGATCCCTTCTGGGTTAATAACATGCCCAGAAACTGCACTTCCCATAGCCAAAACGCACACTTTGAGAATTTAGCGTAAAGCTTTTCTCGTCTCAGCGTCTCTAACATGTCTCGTAAATGATCTCCGTGCTCCTCCTCACTCTTAGAGTAAATTAGAATATCATCGATGAACACAATCACCGATCTATCCAGCATTGGACGGCACACGCAGTTCATCAAGTCCATGAATGCTGCCGGAGCATTCGTCAATCCAAAGGACATGACGAAGAACTCATAATGTCCATAGCATGTCCTAAATGCCGTCTTCGAAATATCTTCTTCTCAAACCTTCAGCTGATGATATCCTAACCTCAGGTCTATACGTGAAAACCACTTTACCCATTGTAGTTGTTCGAAAAAGTCATCGATACGCGGTAACGGATACTTGTTCTTAATCGTCAACTTATTGAGCCCCCGGTAGTCGATGGACATACGCATGCTACCATCCTTCCTTTTCACAAACAAGACCAGTGTACCCTATGGTGATATACATAGTCTTATGAACCCCTTGTCCAACAAGTCTTGAAGTTGCTCCATTAGCTCCTTCATCTCTGTCGGTGCCAATCGATACGGCGCTTTAGCAACCGGCGGAGCTCCTGGCTGTAGGTCGATCTGGAATTCGATCTCTCGCTCCGGTGGTACTCCCATCAAGTCATCAGGGAAAACGTCCGCAAACTGCTACACCACTTGTAACATCCTTGATTTTTCCATGATATTTATGTAACTTTTTAGTGAAACTATTGATTCGTTATGCATTCCTGAAACTATTTCGATCTATGAAAACGTTAGCATAATTCAATTTCAATACATTGTGATTTTATATATTGTCATTTACTATGGTGATTTTATGTGATTCAATTCTATATTATCATACATCTTGCCTAATGTAGTAACTTGGATGCCTTAAACCCTAATCAAAAAAATAAATTTTATGGAAAGTCTCTATCTTTGGAAACCTAAATTCAAACTTAGAAGGTCAAAAATTTCATATTTGTAACTACAAGGTTCATTGTGTAACATTTTATAAAATCCAATACTTGAATGATTATTTATTTAAATCTTTTTATGAAACCGAGATTTTATATTTGTTAAAAACTTTATATTAATATATATATTCTTTTATTTTAAACAATAATTATCCTAAACCTATTAAACATTTTATATAATTCAACATATAACTAACACTTGTAATCATTATAGACTTGTAATTATCTATTCATGAATGTTATTAAATCCAAAAAAATAAATGTCCATATTTTTTTAAAAACTTACGATTCTTTTATACATATATAAATTGATGGGAATTAAACCTCTTAATTATCCTTGAATAATATTAAACCTTTTATTAAAGCTAACTAGTAATTATCTAAAACCAAACCAACTACAATTCTATCCTAACTAACAACTCATGATTCTATCCTAATCTCCGCATATCCATCAAAATTTTATAAAAATTAACCTATTCTTTTATAAAAATCATAGTAACTAACTAATCCTATTTGCTAGTATCTTTTAGCTCCTAATACAATCCTAATCCTAATCCAACTAGAACTCATCCTTTTTCTCTAAATCCTAACCTATAAATAGAGGCCTTGTTTCTCCCTTTTCTTTACACCATTCTTGTGAAATCTAGAGCCCCAAGGCTGCCTAAAGTCGTTCCCTTGCCCGCTCTTTGAAGATCCAAAGTTGTTCCTTATTCACAAGTAAGTTCTAGTCATCATGTTCTTGGTGTTCTTAAATTTTTATCTTTAATTCATTCAATGTTTTTATAAAAACAACTTTAGATCTACGATTCCCTAACACTTACATGTTATAATCATAGATCTAGGCTATCAAAGCTTGATTTAATCAATAAAAATAAAAACTTTTCTCTAAAACATAAAAACTATAATGCTGAATTTTTGACTGATTCGTCACCCTATCTTATCGGGGCCATAACTCACTCAAAACAGAACTTTTTCAAGCGTTTCTTTTTTTGAAAATCAAGTTTAAGGTCTCACGGTCGAAACGCATACTCGCACGTCTTCTGGTTCATAGTTTAAGTTCCTCAAATAGCCCGCGCAAAATCGGTGCGCAAAGCTGTCAAAAGCTGTCAAAAACCCCCTTTTTGCAAACTTGCATGATATTCATAATTTTTATAAAAGATACGAATTTTATTATAAAATAAGTGATTTTAACATGTTATAAGTTATAAAAATACAGAAATTTATGATACTCATAAGTCTTTTAATCACATTCAAACTTTTTATATAAAAATCTAAGCTTTGATTCATTTTTACTCTATCCATTCTTGAATCATGTTTGTATTCAAACTCTCTACTTTTTCAATTATAATCCTCTAATATTCAACTTATTCATTTTAATCCCAACTAAAATCATATTTACACTTTAGCCCCTACACTTTCTAAAGTTAGCAAATAAACCCTAAACTTGGTCTAGTATATCGATAGAGTAACCATCCAACCGGTATGTAGTTATCTGACAAGCAGAAAGTTCTGGCTAGGAAAGACGGAGTCTTGATCCAACCAACTCTTTCCTGGGAACGCTTCTCTTGGAGATACGACAACCACTTTCCTCTATTTACAATATCAACCTTTATCTATTCTAAACTTAAATTCTAGAACTAACTTGCACTGTAACTTACTTAGAGTTTAATCTTTAAGGCATTCTCGTAACCAAGTTACTACCAGGACAAGATTTTGCCCACCTACTTCAAGGTGAGATACATAGCCCCTTTTACTTTTTATCTTTGGGGTGGAAAACATGCTCGTATATCAAAGGTTGTTCAAACTATATCAAACTCAAATACTACTTTTGCAATTTCAATAACAACTTTCTATACTTGTAAACTTAAACGGTTTTATACACACTCTACAACCATTAACTTGGGATAAGCCAACGGGAGTAAGTCATAGATCTATGGGCCTAACATGCCGATCTAGTTCTTGAGTTGGCGAGATACGATATCAACTTGAGACTAGATATACAGAAACTGCAAAACTTGTTATTCATGCTATATCAATTCTATGGGAACACAATCTTGTCATTAGGTTTGGTTGAATCGATGTATAAAAGTTTGTTTACTTGTTATTGAATCTTGTTTATGAATTGCATAAATCTTCATTATCTATACTATGTAATTACTTAAACCTATGTTCTCACCGGCTTTAGAGCTGACATATTTTAGCATGTTTTTCAGGTACTAATAACTAGGTTGCTGTTATAATCACGCTAGGACTTCGAGACTTGGCTCTAGGAGATTTAGTTATTTATAAAGTTTAATAAAGACTATTTGTTTATCTATTTTGTTTGGTTGTGTGTTTTTAAAACAATGTAATGCAATTATTCGGTTAATTTAATAGTATTTCTTTTAATCATTGTGATGATTTCAATTCGTCACCCCTCGCGTAAATTCCGCCATCGGTGGGGGTTTGACAGATTGGTATCAGATCCATGGTTATAGAGAATTAGGTTGCTTTATAATAAACCTAGTCTATAACCCTAGAATTTCCCTATTAGGAAGCTACTTTTTCTTTGTGTCTAACCTTATGTGTTTAACTTATCTCTAACCTCACTTCTTCTAGCCATGGATAACTTCATCGACCTAACAAGGAAAAGTATAGCAACCCCAAGCTCAATCAAGTGGACACAAGAAGCTCAAGACATGAACAACCCGGAGCTGCGGTCTGACGCAACTAGTCGTTATCGCCCGGAGAACGTACGCTTTACACGACCGGTGGAACCTAAGGAGAGTAGAGCTGGAACTACCAAGTCTTCGATCATCCGAGACATAGAAGATGGAGCTGAGACGATTCCTAAATCACTCTCTTCAAGACCAAGGGTCTAATTGGTGGATCGAAGGACAGTGTGTAATCTGGAAGAGTGGGTACCTATACACGAAGGGCTCTGTCTAGGAAAGGCGTGGCGCATAAATCCCTTTGGACCTGTCACTCTTTCCTGGGAAATCTTGGTGTGAGTATCGCTTATAGGCTAAAACACACTCTCCTACCATCTACCATGCAGATCTAGTGTTTTGATTAGTCAATTAATTCTTTTTATTTTTAATTCGGGACATTAAGTGGTTATATGTGCTTATGTCTTTATCTTTCCTTATTTGTAATTAAACAACTTGATTATGAATAAAATTCCTATTTTGATTATCTTGTGACCCTATCTATCGTTTATCAACTTATCTAGCTATACTCTATCTTGTAGAATGCCTCCTCGTCGTGACACTACCGAGATCAATGAGATTGCAGCTATCATCACTCGACAACTAAGAGATGTCCTTCCTGAAATGGTTACCCAAGTCAGTAACTCACTACGTAACACTGGCGGTTCTAGAGCCGATAGTAACAACACTGACCACTACAAGAAGTTCACTAACTCCAAGCCCGCTGATTTTAATGGTACTGAAGGAGCAACTGGGCTGCTCCAATGGATTGAAAAAGTTGAATCTGCTCTGGACATGGCTGAGAGTCCAGAAAATATGAAAGTGAAGTTTGCCGCAAGCACATTTCAGAAACGGGCTCTTACTTGGTGGAATGCCCAAATCAGGGCCAAGGGAAGAAACGTATCTCTAGCCTTGCCTTGGAATGAGTTTAAGGAGTTGCTCATTAGGGAATTCTGCCCGAGTAATGAACTCAAGAAGATAGAGATTGAGTTTTGGAACCATGAGATGGATGGTGGTGAGCATGCAGCCTACACCGAGCGTTTTCATGAGCTCAGTATTCTAGTGCCACATATGGTTACACCGGTTAGCAGACAGATTGACCAGTACATTACTGGTTTGAGCCCTCTAGTCCGAATCCCTACCTTATCTAGTTCACCCACTACTTTGGAGGCAGCAATCCTATTGTCTGCTACTATCACCGACGATCTGGTTAAGTCGGGAGCTCTGGTTAGGAAGGGTTCTAAGAAGGTGAATGCTGAAAGCAAGAAGCCTGACCGTAACTATAACAAGAAACAAAAGACTGCCAAAGGGTTTGCTATGGTAACTCCTGCTACACCGGTAAACTAAGCTGCTCATGCTCCTCAGGCCTGTGTGAAGAAGCCTTATACAGGGAATATGCCTAAGTGCCCTAAATGCCCTTTTCATCACTTCGGAGAGTGTCACAAGTGTACTAACTGCGGCCGACTTGGTCACGTATTCCAGACTTGCAAAGCTCCAGCTGCCATGGCTAACAACAATACTCTTGTGGCAGCCACCACTGCTGCTACTACTAGAAATAACACTGTTCGAGCTTGCTATGAATGTGGTGACCCAAGTCATTTTTGAAATCGTTGTCCTAAACTGCATCCGAACAATGCCAACAACCCAACTGCTAATGGACGAGTTTTTGCTATTGGAGCAACCGAAGCTCGTCAGGATCCAAACGTTGTTACGGGTACGTTTCTCATCAATCAACACTATGCTTCTCTCCTATTCGATTCCGGAGCGGACAAAAGTTTTGTCTCAACCGAGTTCGAATCTTTGCTTAGCTCCAACTTTGTTAAACTAGATACTACTTATTTTGTTGAGTTAGCTAATGGAGATCTAATACATACCAATACTATTTTTCGAGGTTGTACTTTAATACTTGACGATCATTCGTTCTCAATCGATCTTATCCCTATCCAACTTGGAAGCTTTGACATAGTGGTAGGAATGGATTGGCTATCCACCAACCATGCTGAGATCATTTGTGCTGAGAAACTAGTCCATATTCCCCTTAAATCTGGAGATACTCTGACTATCCATGGAGAGAGGTCTGGGAAGAACTTAAAGATCATTTCATCTATGAGAGCCCGTAACTTGCTGAGTAAACCCACTACTATGGCATTATTGGCCCACGTTGTGGAAAAGAAGACTCAAGGAAAAAATTGCAAGATGTCCCTATCATTAAAGGCTACACAGAGGTCTTTCCTGATGATTTTCTCGGACTACCTCCTATCCGACAAGTCGAGTTCCGGATTGACCTTGTACCTGGTGCAACACCTGTTGCTAAATCCCCTTACCGCTTAGCCCCGTCAGAAATGAAGGAGCTATCCAGTCAGCTGCAAGAATTATTAGACAAGGGATTTTTCCGACCGAGTTTCTCACCTTGGGGAGCTCCGGTTTTATTTGTCAAGAAGAAAGATGGATCCTATCGGATGTGCATTGACTATAGAGAGCTCAACAAACTAACCGTCAAGAATCGGTATCCACTACCGAGGATTGATGATTTGTTTGATCAATTACAAGGAGCCGCCTGTTTTTCAAAGATTGATCTACGCTCTGGTTATCATCAACTTCGAGTAAATGAAGAAGACATACCCAAAACCGCATTTCGAACCCGCTATGGACACTATGAGTTCGTACTTATGCCATTTGGACTAACCAATGCACCCGCGATATTAATGGACCTCATGAACCGTGTTTGTCGACCTTACCTAGATAAATTCGTCATTGTTTTCATAGATGACATCTTGATCTATTCCCGAACCAAGACCGATCATGAGAAATACCTCAAACTTATCCTTGAGCTTCTAAAGAAAGAGCAACTCTATGCTAAGTTCTCTAAGTGTGAGTTTTGGCTTAGTGAAGTTCAATTCTTAGGTCATGTGATCAATGACAAGGGTATCCATGTTGACCCTGCCAAGATTGAAGCAGTCAAGAACTGGAATGCACCAAAGACTACCTCAGAGGTTCGCTCATTTCTGGGTCTAGCGGGGTACTATCGAAGGTTCATCTCGAACTTTTCGAGAATTGCTCTGCCACTCACTACTCTGACTCAGAAAAAGCATACTTTTTACTAGGGACCAAAACAGGAAGATGCGTTCCAGTTGCTTAAGCAGAAGTTATGTGATGCACCCATTCTGACTTTACCAGATGGCAACGATGACTTTGTTGTGTACTGTAACGCATCCAACCAAGGCCTAGGTTGTGTCCTTATGCAACGAGGAAAGGTCATTGCGTACGCATCGAGACAGCTTAAGATCCATGAAAAGAACTACACTACTCATGATCTTGAGCTAGGTGCTGTAGTGTTTGCTTTAAAGATATGGAGACATTACTTATACGGTACGAAATGTGTTATCTACACCGATCGTAAAAGCTTACAACACATATTCGATCGGAAGGAGTTAAATATGAGACAAAGGCTTTGGGTGGAACTACTAAATGACTATGATTGCGAGATTCGCTATCACCCGGGTAAAGCTAACGTAGTAGCCGGCGCTCTCAGCAGAAAGGAAAGAATCAAACCCTCACACACTCGTGCGATGGGAATGATTATACGTACTAGTCTCAAAGCCCAAATCCTTCTAGCCCAAAGGAAAGCACTTGTCAGGATGAATCTAAAGGATGAATTGGAAAGTATTGCTGAACATCAGTTGGAGTCCAAGACCGATGAAATTTTTTACTTCATGCGTCGAATGTGGGTTCCTAATTTTGATAATCTCCGAGAACTTATCCTAAATGAAGCTCACAAGTCTCACTATTCTATTCATCCAGGTTCCGATAAGATGTACTTAGATCTGAGGAAATGTTATTGGTGGCCTGGAATGAAGAAATACATAGCTCTGTATGTTGGAAGATGTTTGACTTGTCAAAAAGTCAAAGTTGAGCACCAAAAACCATCAGGCCTACTCCAGCAACCCGAAATCCCTCAATGGAAATGGGATCAGATTTCTATGGATTTTATTACTAAGCTTCCTAAAACCTCCGGTGGACATGACTCAATTTGGGTCATAGTCGATCGCCTGACTAAATCTGCCCACTTCCTACCGATCTGAGAAGACTATAAAATGGAGAGGTTATCCAAGATCTATATCAATGAAATCGTAGCTCGTCATGGTGTTCCACTATCCATCATCTCTGACCGAGATAGTCGGTTTACGTCCAGGTTCTGGAAATCTTTAAAGAAATCCTTGGGAACAAGTGTGGATCTTAGCACGGCTTATCACCATCAGATTGATGGCCAAAGTGAACGAACCATACAAACTCTTGAGGACATGCTTCGAGCCTATGTCATCGACGTTGGTGGAAGTTGGGATAATCACTTACCTCTAATAGAATTCTCATACAATAACAGTTATCACACCAGCATTCAGTGTGCACCATTTGAGGCCTTATACGGAAGAAAATGTCGCTCCCCTGTTTGTTGGACTGAAATTGGAGACAATAAGATAACTGGTCCTGAACTTATTCAAGAGACTTCAGATAAAGTATTTCAAATTCAAGATAGACTTAAAGCCACACGAGATGGTCAGAAGAGTTATGCGGACAATAGAAGAAAACCTCTTGAATTCCAGATTGGTGATCGTGTTCTACTTAAAGTTTCACCTTGGAAAGGAATTGTCCGATTCGGGAAGAAGGGTAAACTAGCTCCTAGGTATGTTGGGCCATTCGAGACCATGGAAAGGATTGGTCCAGTAGCCTACAAACTTCAGCTACCGCAAGAACTTAACTCTACCTATGACACTTTTCATGTGTCTAATCTGAAGAAGTGTCTAGCTGACGGCACTTTTCACATTCCTTTGGATGAGAACCACATCGATAACCAACTATACTTCGTTGAAGAACCTACAGAGATTATGGATCGTGACATCAAGAAACTGAAATGAAGTCGTATTCCAATTGTTAAAGTTTGTTGGAATTCTAAGCGTGGTCCTGAGTTCACCTGGGAACGTGAAGACCAGATGAAACTCAAATACCCTCATCTATTTCAGGATAGCACAAACTCTACAAGTTGAATTTTAGGGACGAAATTCTCTTAACTAGGAGAGACTGTAACATCCTTGATTTTTCCATGATATTTATGTAACTTTTTAGTGATACTATTGATTCCTTATGCATTCCTGAAACTATTTCGATCTATGAAAATGTTAGCATAATTCAATTTCAATACATTGTTATTCTATATATTGTCATTTACTATGATGATTCTATGTGATTCAATGCTATATTATCCTATATCTTGCCTAATGTAGTAACTTGGATGCCTTAAACCCTAATAAAAAAATAAATTTTATGGAAAATCTCTATCGTTGGAAACCTAAATTCAAACTTAGAAGGTCAAAAATTTCATATTTGTAGCTACAAGGTTCATTGTGTAACATTTTATAAAATCCAATACTTGAATGATTATTTATTTAAATCTTTTTGTGAAACCGAGAATTTATATTTGTTGAAAACTTTATATTAATATATATATTCTTTTATTTTAAACAATAATTATCCTAAACCTATTAAACATTTTATATAATTCAACATATAACTAACACTTGTAATCATTATAAACTTGTAATTATCTAGTCATGAATGTTATTAAATCCAAAAAAATAAATGTTCATATTTTTTTAAAAACTTACGATTCTTTTATACATATATAAATTGATGGGAATTAAACCTCTTAATTATCCTTGAATAATATTAAACCTTTTATTAAAGCTAACTAGTAATTATCTAAAACCAAACCAACTACAATTCTATCCTAACTAACAACTCATGATTCTATCCTAATCTTCGCATATCCATCAAAATTTTATAAAAATTAACCTATTCTTTTATAAAAATCATAGTAACTAACTAATCCTATTTGCTAGTATCTTTTAGCTCCTAATACAATCCTAATCCTAATCCAACTAGAACTCATCCTTTTTCTCTAAATCCTAACCTATAAATAGAGGCCTTGTTTCTCCCTTTTCTTTACACCATTCTTGTGAAATCTAGAGCCCCAAGGCTGCCTAAAGTCGTTCCCTTGCCCGCTCTTTGAAGATCCAAAGTTGTTCCTTATTCACAAGTAAGTTCTAGTCATCATGTTCTTGGTGTTCTTAAATTTTTATCTTTAATTCATTCAATGTTTTTATAAAAACAACTTTAGATCTACGATTCCCTAACACTTACATGTTATAATCATAGATCTAGGCTATCAAAGCTTGATTTAATCAATAAAAATAAAAACTTTTCTCTAAAACATAAAAACTATAATGCTGAATTTTTGACAGATTCGTCACCCTATCTTATCGGGGCCATAACTCACTCAAAACAGAACTTTTTCAAGCGTTTCTTTTTTGAAAATCAAGTTTAAGGTCTCACGGTCGAAACGCATACTCGCACGTCTTCTGGTTCATAGTTTAAGTCCCTCAAACAGCCCGCGCAAGATCGGTGCGCAAAGCTGTCAAAAGCTGTCAAAAACCCCCGTTTTGCAAACTTTCATGATATTCATAATTTTTATAAAAGATACGAATTTTATTATAAAATAAGTGATTTTAACATGTTATAAGTTATAAAAATATAGAAATTTATGATACTCATAAGTCTTTTAATCGCATTCAAACTTTTTATATAAAAATCTATGCTTTGATTCATTTTTACTCTCTATCCATTCTTGAATCATGTTTGTATTCAAACTCTCTACTTTTTCAATTATAATCCTCTAATATTCAACTTATTCATTTTAATCCCAACTAAAATCATATTTATACTTTAGCCCCTACACTTTCTAAAGTTACCAAATAAACCATAAACTTGGTCTAGTATATCGATGGAGTAACCATCCAACCGGTATGTAGTTATCTGACAAGCAGAAAGTTCTGGCTAGGAAAGATGGGGTCTTGATCCAACCAACTATTTCCTGGGAACGCTTCTCTTGGAGGTACTACTCTTGGACGATAACCACTCTAGTATACGACAACCACTTTCCTCTATTTACAATATCAACCTTTATCTATTCTAAACTTAAATTCTAAAACTAACTTGCACTATAACTTACTTAGAGTTTAATCCTTAAGGCATTCTCGTAACCAAGTTACTACCAGGACAAAATTCTGCCCACCTACTTCAAGGTGAGATACATAGCCCCTTTTACTTTTTATCTTTGGGGTAGAAAACATGCTCGTATATCAAAGGTTGTTCAAACTATATCAAACTCAAATACTACTTTTGCAATTTCAATAACAACTTTCTATACTTGTAAACTTAAACGGTTTTATACACACTCTACAACCATTAACCTGGGATAAGCCAACGGGAGTAAGTCATAGATCTATGGGCCTGACATGCCGATCTAGTTCTTGAGTTGACGAGATACAATATCAACTTGAGACTAGATATACAGAATCTGCAAAACTTGTTATTCATGCTATATCAATTCTATGGGAACCCAATCTTGTCATTAGGTTTGGTTGAATCGATGTATAAAAGTTTGTTTACTTGTTATTGAATCTTGTTTATGAATTGCAAAAATCTTCATTATCTATACTATGTAATTACTTAAACCTATGTTCTCACCGGATTTAGAGATGGCATATTTTAGCATGTTTTTCAGGTACTAATAACTAGGTTGTTGTTACAATCACGCTGGGACTTCGAGACTTGGCTCTAGGAGATTTAGTTATTTATAAAGTTTAATAAAGACTATTTGTTTATCTATTTTGTTTTGGTTGTGTGTTTTTAAAACAATGTAATGCAATTATTCGGTTAATTTAATAGTATTTCTTTTAATCATTGTGATGATTTTAATTCGTCACCCCTCGCATAAATTCCGCCATCGGTGGGGGTGTGACACCACTGGAACCTCTGATAAATTCACACTCTTTGCTTCTGTATTAGTGACATAAGCTAAGTATGCCCAGCACCCACGTCGCAATGACTTCACCACCTTCATCATAGAGATCACTCTCGGTAGAGAGCTCACTCTGTCGCCATACACCGTCACCACCGTTCCTACTAAGGACTTTAACCGTATCATTTTATGTCCGTAAACAATGTCCGCGTCGAACGCACCCAACCAATCCATCCCCAACACGACATAAAATCCCCCTAACGCAATAATAATTAATCTAACAGGGAACCTATGACCCTCTAGATCAATAAAACAGTCATCTAACGCTTCAATGACTCTGGTGGGTGATCCCACCGCGGTCTCCACACTAAACGGATTTTCTATCATCCTAGCCGTCCTATACAGACCCTTGCAAAAAGATGGGGCAACAAAGCTTTTGCTTGCCCCCGAATCAAATAAAATTGAAGCTGGTATGTTATTAATAAGAAATGTACCTGAAACAGCATCAGGGTCATTCTTGGCTTCAGCTGCAGTCATAATGAAAGCACTAGCTTTAGCCTTAGACTTTTCGTCTTCTTTCTTCACTAGGACTGCTTCCCTGCCTTGTCCCGCACCCTGTCCTACCTTACACTCCCTCGCCAGATGGCCTAGACCCCCTAAACTGGTAACACTTAGGACTGCGTGGGCAGTGTTTAGCAAAGTGTCCCGTCTTACCGCACCTATAACAAGAGCCCGCATCAGCCCTACACTCACCCGAGTGCAACTTGCCACACTTGCGACATGAATCAAGTCCGTCGGTCCTAGCCTTCTTCACAAACAGAACCTTCAAATCCTTACCGAACCATTTGAGGGGTACAGTCCACTTCTTATCCTCTGGTTTCTTCTCTTGCACCTCAGCTCCCATGACATCATCATACAAAGTCCCACTAAGCTCCACTCCACCATCAAAACTCGAAGGTTGCGAAGCCTTGACTATATGTCTAACACGATCTGGTAGACCGACTACATACAACTTCGTCCACTGCTTATCATTTCCAGCTAAATGTGGCACTAGACGTGCCATCTCTCTGAACTTCGACGTGTACTCTCGATGAGTCGATTTACCATCCTTTAAAGTCAATTACTCTCTCTACTTTCTCCAGCTCTCCCGGAGCATAAAACTTCTTCCTAACCAAACCATTCAGATCCTCCCAAGTCATAGCTTCCAGCTCCTGAGCTGTGTTTCTCTCTTTCACCGAGTTCCACCAGTGCAAAGCCTCAGCAGAGAAAGAGTGAGAAACGAACTTCACTATCTGCTCCGGCTTGCACTCACTGATAGAGATGGTGGACTCCATCTCAGTAAGCCAGTGATATGTGGTCACTACATCCTTCAACCCATCGAACCTAGGCGGATCGCACTTCTTAAAGTGCCCGTAGTCATAATTGCCGCCAGTTCTAGTCGATTTCTTCTTCTTTTCCACCTCCACCAGCACCCTCGTCACGAGCTCCTCAAGTGCTGCCTTCACTATATCCGGCAGATACTCATGGATCATCTCAGCCACTTCCTTCTTAACCGCTTCACGAACCTCAGGTTCGAACTGGAATCCTTCATTGTGCTCAGAATGCACCAAATGTTTAGCACGCACTGACGGTTCAGTATGAACCGACACCTCCTCATGATTAGCATTCTCACCTTGAGCATTCTCACGACGCCCCCTACAAGTAGCATTAGCAGCAATTTCCTTCTTTGGTGCCATCGATTACTGAAAATAATAATAATAAACAAGGCAATACTTAGGTATCATTTAAAATAATCCGAGCAGTGCAATTAGTTAATGACGGTGGCCAATCGCCATTACCCGCTTGCCTTTCATTGGTTTATTTGGTTCCAATTCTTGTGGATCTGGAATTTGGTGTAGCTTTATAGCAAACAATAAAATTTAATTCTCATAATCTGTTAGGGACCAAACGTTGAATTCAGTTTATTTGATGAGGATTTGGGGTGTATTTTAGTGGGGAGAAGCAAAATGAAGTGGTGTTGGTGATATTCGATGGAGTCGTCGAAGGTGGTTGTGAGGAATAGGCTCCGGCGGAACTTGTAGCTCGCCGGAGAAGATGGCCGGAAAAACGAAAGGAGAGGGTTGCCAGCGAGTGAAGGGGGAGGGGGAAGGGTCCCACAACTTTTTGCCTATTTATTTTTATTTTTTTTTATTTTTGAAGGTAAGGGTATTTTAGTTATTTTATATATACTTAATAGAAAAAGTTAACCTCCATCCATGTTAGGGACCATGAGTGCAACAAGTTGGCAAACAGTGGGGACCAAATCGTAATTTTTCAATCCTAGGGACGAAAACCGTAATTTGACCAAACCACAGGGACCATCCGTTTACTTAATTCTAAAAAGTATTATAAATTATATAATATAAAAATTCGGGTTATTCGAATCGAATTGTGGATTTTTGAATTCAGATTCGACTTATTTATTCGAATTGAATAAGTATTCGATTCAAATAAACTGAAATTCGAAATCAAATTTTTTATTCGAATTCGGTTCATATCGAGTTTTAGGGTTATTCGTTTGGGATTCGAATAATGAACACCCCTATTGACCATGCCATGGAGAACCAGGAAGCGTGGAAGGAGCCAAACGTTTTCCATTGTTATTGTCTTCGACATATAAGAAGCAACTTTATGAAATGATTCAAAAGTGTAAGGTTGAAGAGGTTGTGTTGGGAAACTGGGAGCACATAACAACCAAAAAAGTTCAATCATTATTGTTTTGAGTAAAAATTATACGAACTAACTTTGTAACCAAGTTTCAAGAATGAGGTATCATGCTTGTTAAATCTACGAATGTAAAACAATAAAAATGACATGAGTGTTTACGAGCAAAGCCCTTGATCCTTGATAATCTCCGGCATAAAACCTCGGGAGCCGACTAAACGTCGGGCTGCCTTGATGACTTGTATAAAACTGAAATTATCAAGTACAAAGAGAGCAAATCGAGATCGCATGCTAAGTGTTACAGAAATTGCGAGTGTGTTTGTTGTGTGTTCCTATACGATCAGATTGCTTATTAAATATACAAGTTATCTTCAACTAACTATCCGAGATTTTAGCTCGTGACTCTATCCTTCCATATGACCGTTGCAAGCTGATTCACATGTATTCCACACGTGGTCCACGTCCCTTGAACGAGTCTTCAGGCACATGTTTACATGATTAATGATTTTCCTATGAATAATAGAGCAATAGACAAGTAGCCATTAGTAATATTCAGGATATTGACCTTATTAGAATAGCGGATTCTGGATCACCCATTATTCGGGATCCTTCTTTGAATTTTAACCCGTAACAATTGTCCCCAAAATTTTGGCAGTTGGATATTTATTTTACCGTTGTTAATTTTTTGAATTTCTTGATAAGACTTGGTGCGGGAAACGAGGAAGCAAGACATCGTGGATCGAGACGGTTATAATTACTTCCCTTAATCATCTTCTTTTTTCATTATTCTGACTGCATCTTCTCCAAGTTCTTTCTGCTATCCTCAGGTAAGAAGCTTATCCTTTTCTCGTTTTTTTGTAATTTTTGGTCCAAAAATTGCTAAATAGAATACACGCTCTTCTACTCCTTTTGACGATCTTTATAGCCAGAACTTGATAGTCAATCCGGATTCTGAAAAGTGCACATTTACGGATCTTGACATTCAATCCCTCAAATCTGGTGGCTTTTTCCCTGAAAACACCATATTTAGGCCTTTTGATCCCAAAACCAGAGCCGATTTTACCTCTGATAGATGGGTTTGCTTTCCGTTTTTTCTATTTTCTCTTGGTTTCACATTTCCGTTTCCCCCTCTTACCAGTGACTTCTTTAAGAAGAGTGGTCTCTGTTATGCCCAAATCATGCCTATGGTTTAGAGAACTTTGCATACCCTTGAATTTCTGATTCAACATCATGCCATAGACTTTTCTGCTTAAGAATTAGCCCACATTTACAACCTTAGGAGCCACGGTTCTTCCCGATTTCTATTCCAAATCAAAACTGGCATGACCCACTTGATCTTGAAAACAACGCAGAATGACTCGAACTGGAAAATTAATTTCTTTTTCATGAGAAGAGACTCAATCCATGATGGGGATAAGTTGCCAATCAAGTGGCTTGTGAAGGCTAGGATTCTGTCTTGTAGGATTTTTTTTAGGAGTTTGGTATTTAGGATACTGACTCTTGAATTTTGTTTCAGCGTCGAAGTTTGATATCCTTGCTCCTCCTACTCTGGACACTGCTAAGAAGGTTGCTGCTTTTTTTAGTTTCGAGCCCATTGAGCGGACCTTTAGATTCAAGAATCCCCTACTTGAGGTTAACTCAGAAGCCTCTTTCTCCGAATCAACCATGTCTGGTAAGAAAAATAACCATATTTTCTCTCACTAGTTAGAAACATACAAATGTATTAACCTTTTATTTTGAAATAGGTGCGCGAAGAGATGGTTCCAAATTTGCTTTGGAAGATATTGATAGCATGGTTTCCAAGGGCAAAGTTATCAAGAAGGTGGTCCAGCCTAACGTTACATCAGTAGTTAAACCGATTGCTCCCATAACTGAACCTTCCACTGCTAAGCCATCTTCCAACATGAAACGGAAGATCTCTGATCCCGCTGAACTGTCCATTCAAGAATGCATAGACTTTCCAGATGCTCACAGGATCCTGCATAATCTCAGTCATTTGGTGAGTAATATTTATTATCCTAAATAATAGGATCAGTCCTACATATTAATAAAGATGTTATGTGAAACAGGCTCTGAACAAGATGGCCACATTCGACAATCAACTCTTCAAAGAGTCTGACGTGACCAAGCTGAAAATTATGGAATTGTAGAAGAATGAAGCCGTCAAGGACAAGAAGCTTTCAGATATCTCTAAGGAACTTACCAAGGTTAAAGCTGAAATGCAGGAGATGCTTTTTCAACATGCTCGGGATCTTGACGAGTCTAATGAGCACGCCAAACCTTTCGTTGCTATCTCCATCTTCTAGTCTAGAATCAAGATGGCCAAGGAAGCCAAGGACAAAGATTTTGACATGAGCACCTGGGATGTTGAAGAGTTGAAGAGGCTGGTGGCCGAGTTAGGAGGAGAGCTGATATCGAAGAAGGATGTAGGGAAAGTGGTGGTTGAGGATGAGGTTCAAGGTTCGGCACAGGTGGCTGAGGATCACGACATCGAGGGTGCTGGGAAGGAGGTCGATCATGAAAATGAAGGTAATGATGCATAGACCCGAGCCCTGATATTTATGTTTTAAGATGTATATTTTTGGTATGTTAACTGTGAACAATTTACTTTTCTGCTGATGGGATCCCTGTATGGGATAGACAATTTGGTAACTTCTGTCTTGGGTGGATGGTTCCTTTTTTGGATGAAGCCCATGACATTTTCCTTTTTCTGCACATTTAATATTAATACCTTTGACTTATCTACCAGGATTGTTTTTGAGTTTGAATGTATTTGTAGAAAATTCATATTTGTCTTTAGGAAAAATAGATTTAAATACATCTTCGAGATTTAGGATCCTCAAGGATAGTTCATTAAACTTTGGCTTAGAGAAATATAGTTTAGTTTCGATAAATAGAGCAAATCATGACTTAGTCAAACAAATTTTGATTCTACCTCTAATGGTGAATCAAGAAATAAACTTGAGTATAAAAATTGAAATTGATAAATACACATACCAGAATTTTGATGAACATTTTAAGAAGTGTTATAACATCGAGTTGTCCCCTGTGTATATTTGCCAATCATGTCGTATGATCAATAGTAGAACTTCAGAATTCGTATAAGTCTTCGATTCGATTATGGGTCTCGAATTAGCATATCTATGCTTGAATTTTGATTTAATACATAAGTATTAAACATCTGTGAAATTCATGGGCTAAGCCAATAAACGTGCGCCAAGCCAGTAAAACATGGGCCAAGCCAGTAATACGTGGGCCAAGCCAGAATTTGTGTTAGCAAGAAAATGCAAAAAAACCTTATGAGTAACACGTTTGTTACTATCGTAGAGAACAAGTTATAGCCAACAGTGATGAAATTGTCAACCACTTTACATGGACTGGTCGCACCACCTTGAACTATACTCGAACATCGTGCGCTACTGGCGGGGTGTTTAAACTCAATTCATAGAAAGGTGAAAACTTTTCAACCTTAGAAGGTATGCAGGATACCTTAACGTAGGAGAGATGGTCAATCTCTGTCTTGTGTCGGGATCCCTGGAGATACTTCCTGCAAGACAGGAATTCTTGGTGAAGGTGGGTGTTAGCCAGGCTAACACCCCTCCGACGCTCAAGTAAGTATTTTGATATAAAGTGATAATAAAAAATAATTAAAATGGAAAGAATACGTACCTTTCTAAGTTAGAACAAGAATTCTTACATAAAATAGGCTTTTAGGTGAATAGCGTTTCAGGATCTTGGCAAAATATTTCTTTCCATAGCTGCTAACCAATAAGCACCCTTGCCTGCTGATAGCGTGTTTTTAGTAGTGATAAATATATTTTATTTAGAGCTACACAAAATCAGGTTTTAAATTTATAAAATGATAATTACTTTAACTTAAAACACGCACAAAAGTCAAGTGTACCTATCGTAGCATAATATAGTTTAGCTAAGAACCAAGTATTGCTAAATGATAATTACTTTCCATAGCTGCTAACCAATAAGCACCCTTGTCTGACTAGAATAATAAGTTAGAAAATGGGTTTTGTTTAAAAGGAAAAATAAAAAGTTAAGAAATGTAATTAGAAATATTATTTCGTTTAAGGTGTTACTCTAGTTGTTATCCCTTGTTAATTAATGATGTATTTAAAGTAAGGTTTATTATAGTTACTAGTACTAACTCTTTCGATAGTGGAGTTAGTATTTTGTAACGGAACAGTGGATACGTTCGGCCAACTTGTTCCTTAATGAATATAACGGACCCTAAACGGGGTGTCAAGTTCGTCTTCGGACATATTATCCTTGTGACTGACGTACGTCTGGTCTTGTAACTTCTTTCGGTAAGTCAGAATACATGACCTCCTACAAAGGTACTTTATGAACGCTCGGACCTAATTAATTATGATCTTAAATAGTTGTCTTTACTTATAATATTATTTCAAATAAATAAGACTTACCTTCTCAAGATCAAACCCCATGGCTCCCGCTATAAGTCCTCTACAAACCAATACGAGAGAAGTAGAGAAATACCGACACAAACCGCCCGGTCTAGATAGGGCTCAAATGGCCTGCTGAATACCCAAACCTCCATTCAACCCATAATATTAAATCTATATTAACCGGTCGGACTAGCACCAAGATTTGTATATAGACCGTACAAACATCGAATAAGCTTTCCAAACAAGAAGTCTTGCTTAGATAACTCACAAGATTTAAGATTATTAGATTGGTTTAAAGATCACTTATTCTGGTCTGTTTTAGATAAGTTATAGTAAAGACTTTAAAAACACAACATACTAAAAATACTTCATTAATTAATTAAATTTCAACCAACTCGAGCAACACAAGGGAACTAGCCGTGAATGATCATACAAGTGACTCGACTAACCCTTAGATAATGTGTGGAAGTGTTTCAACACCAATGGAGAGTAGGTATAGGTTGCCTCTTGTTTCACTCTAACAAGAAGAATAAGTTCATATTACAAGACTTAGAAAAGAAAATAAAAAGAAAAGGCTAAATGGACCAAAACCGAGAGAGTTCCAGCTCTTAGTAGAGCACTAAGGCCTTCACACCTCTTGATCTTGGACACCTAAAACACTATAATGACCTTGCTATTTATAGACTCGGAATTTGGTAATGCACGGCCGTGCAATGGGATGTACTGTCGTGCAAAGCACTCATTGCTTACATGTAAGGGAATCGAGCAGGTCTGGCAGGCTCAGGTCCACGTGTCACCATTTGCACGGCCGTGCAATGCAATGCACGACCGTGCAAATCATAATTATGTCTTTTTGCTTTATTTTGACTTATGTTTTGACTTTTTGGGTGCACGAACGCCCTATTGGCCTCCGGATGCTGATTTTGCCTTGTTTTTTGGCGTTTTCTTCATGTTTTTATATGCAATGGTTAATTATCCTGTTGTAACACAAATAAGTGGATTAAGTATCATATATTATCATATTCTATATAATTTGTGCTATTTATGGGGATAATTATGCATGTAAAACATGTATAAATGATAGCATATCATAACTCCGCATACTTAAACTTTGCTTGTTCTCAAGCAAACTCATTCATGATTATACCCATAGAATAAAACATTGATCTTAAAGCTTTGTCCCAAATGGTTAAACGTATCTTTTAGCAATAATAACTTGATGTTTGTACCTTTCGAATGTTTCTCCACAATAGGGTAGCAATCCAAACATACTTGATGGAACTATGCTTATGCACAAAATTACAGTCTCACAAATGTTCACTCAACACTCGGGTTTAATTTAATTTATGGATAATGTATGTCAAGAAAAACACTCAATGCTATAATTAATGCTCGCATAATCATAGGCTTGTATAGAAATCAAATCTCTACCAATTGACATAAAATATGTGCATAAATCAAGAGGGGATTTAAAGGGTTGTAATGATTGGCTTAGGGTTAGGGTAGGAAATATTTGGGAAGAGTGGCTAATTGTTGAAAATCAGACTTTGCATAAATGACTAAACGGTGAGCGAGCTTGTTGATAAACTTAGACTAGACATTGTGACTAATTTAAGGACTCTTTTAAGGTCAGATCGACAAGACCAATTTCTTTCTTCAAGAATGCAAACTTCTTCTTGTTTTGAAGCATTCACTACTATCAATCCCCCATAGATTTTTCGGTTGTTTCTTCCTAATACATCCATATTCTTGATTTGCTTTGCATACTCCAATTTTTCATGTAAGTTTACTTTTCTTTTGATGAAATTTATTCAATAATTTGGGCGAGTATAACTTTCTTTTTGTTGCCCTTTTTTCATTTTCATATTTATCCTTCTCTTCTTGCTAATTTTTATTCGTTGATCTTAAGATGAATTTTAACTCTTTTTTGTAAGTCCCCGGGTGTCTCGGATCGTTACGTGTGGGTGTGTGACTAGTCCAACTGGGTGCGGAATGCCCATGACTAGGTGGAGAATCAAACAACACAAAGTAAACCGACAACAAAAGCAATTTCAAACATCGTCTATTATAAACTTAGCCGGTTACAGAACTTGATACAAATGAATGCGTACTTAAACTTCTGTCAAGACCTGCTACTTATACTAGACCTGACTCCTGCGTACTTAGCAAGTGCGCAGGGCAATTTGTTCATGCGTACTGCAGACTGTTCTTGCGTACTTGCTAAGTACGCATGATATAACTCCTGCACACATGCTAAGTGCACAAAACACTTAGAGAAAATAAACACTAAGTACATACAATAGTGATTACAACTCGATAACCAAAACATACAGACACTAACATACAAATACAAAGACATAAAAGACAAGTACAAAAAGCTAAGACAGTATCCAGAGTGTATGTCACACAAAAGTGCTTCCACAAACTCTCCCTTGGCAATAGCTCCGGATTATCTTCGGTCTTCACTGCTCCCCTACTTTAGCTTCCATCTTCTTTTTGTAGTCAAGGCAGAACTTGACCACCTTATCGTATTTTGAAGCTAGGAACTTTGTCCACTCGTATGTGTACATACATTACTTGTCAGCTAGCGATTCCAGATCTTTCACAGAGAAGTTGATGAAACAGATCTCATCAAACACTCTGATCAGTTCTCTTGGCACAAAGCTTCCACTATCATACCAGACCTTTCCAATCACCACCGCCTCTCCCGTTTTTGAATCAACGTACCAGTACCATATGTTACCGAGGATATCCTGAGATAACTTGCTAAGGGGAATCCTGGTTTCACAAAGCACTGACTTGTATACCAATTTTTTCAAGATTTTGTGAGTCACGGGATGTCTAACGTTCTTATCCCTTACTCTCTTGGGCACTTGAGGCTTGAACACTTCAAACTTCCCAGATCTTCCCTCACGCTGCAGAACCTGCCACAAACCCATGGTCACCGCGTGATTTGAGTGACTTAGTAGCTCTCGGTTTGCTAGGTTCACAAGGTCGTACTTGGGCAAGGAGCTGAAAGATTCGCTGGTTGGTTTCAAGTATTGACCCCCCCAGCTCGCTTAATGGCAAACAGCTTCTTGTCGTCCTCGAACCTTACAGCCAAGATCATACCTGTCGCTCCATGTTTGTCAATGATTGACGTCTTCTGCCAGACAGGAGCCAGATCCTTTGACGAACTTCCAGGCTTATGTTTGCTTTTCTGCGCCTCTGGATCCATAGGTGTAGGGTCGGTAGGAGAGGCTTCAGTCGACGCCTCAGTAGTACTTATAGGATCGACTGAACCTGTGTCAAGATTAGTTTCAAAGGTTGGAGCTTCAAATATCTCTCCATCCTCAAACTCATATTCTCCTTCCCCGTCACCCTCGGGAAATTCAATCACCACATCCTCATCTTCCTCATCCCAGTCGTCACCAGAATCGATCTCTCCCTCTTCCAGATTGTAGAGAGCATCGATCTGTGCTTCTTTGGAGTAGTCTGGCTCTTGTAATAAGTTCACATCGTCCAACACATCGTCAGATAGATCTGTCAGCACATCAGCCATAGACTTTCCTTTATCACGACTCGAAGCATCACCACCACCTTCACTCCGAGTAGACTCCCCCTCAACCATAGGCACGGCAAAAATGGGAACAATCACCAATGCTGACGGATGCTACTCACTTCCACTCGGTCCGGTGATGTGTTATGTTTCAATATATAAAAATATAATTAAATATATTTTTAGGGTTGATTGATTTCACAAGATCAGGTTTTAAATTTAAATATTAAAATGATAATTACGTTAACTTAAAACACACACAATAGGCAAGTGTACTTATTGCAGCGTAATATAGTTAGGTAAGAACCAAGTATCGAACCAATGGACACGGTCGAGTTCCAATACTCAACTTTTGTTATCATTTAGCCGGATTAATTAGTAGGTGGTTTTTGTGTGCTTGTGAAGCAGAAAAGTAAATGACGGTAAAGTAAATAACATAAAAGTAAAAATATGTGTGAAGTGTGTAACAGAAATGTAACTAGCAGAATAGTAAATAGCAGAAAAGTAAATAAAGCAAAAATGATAAGATTACGAAATGTATTGCTTTGGGATTCGAATCAGCTTGGTACGTGATAATGTTAAGCTAACTAATTCAGTGGTATGACTACTACAAACTTGTGACCCGGGTCACCGCTAGAGCCACGTCCTCACGACATATGATTTGCAAATTATATTCTTTAAAAAGTGGTAGTGCCTCCCGTTAGGGACAACATTTACCATCAACCCATCGAGTGGTCATCTTAGGGTTGGATAAAGACATCGGACTCAAAATGCTTTATATTAAGTTAAATAGATGATTATATTTTGCTCACCGGGAGGCAGTGTAACAATGGGACCAAGTATAAAGAAGTACCGTTCCCAACATGAGTTCACCAATTCTTGGTCGCATAATAATCTCGTATAAAGACGTAAGATCTTAGAAGTATAGACCAAGCTTTGGCTTATCAATCTCTGCTCGTATAAAGACGTATGAGTTTCAAATGAAGTTTGATTAAAAAGGGTTTTACGATCTTACTCTTTAAAATCAAGACACTCGCAAATATAAAGACGGATTTAGACAATAATAAAAGCCCATCAAAAGATGGTTTTTGAGGATGAATTAGTTAAAGACATAAACATACCACTTCATTAATAAGTTAAACATTAACATGCACCAAACATCATCTTCACCCTAGCAATACAAAGAAGTTTTAGCCACGAATGGCCATAACGACTAGCGTAATAATGAGTTTCGTAGGCTCCCCTATTGTGGAACAAGGAGGAAGAGCCCCTCTACTCTCTACTCTAACTATGAGAATGCTCTCTTCTTGAGTGTAGTGTTTCCCTAGATTGGGGTGTAGAATGAAGAACCCAAGCATACTGTTTATAGGCCTCAAATTGTGCAATGCACAGCCGTGCATAGGGTTGCACGGTCATGCAAAGGCCCGTGGAGTCAAACAGGGTACAGAGGACATGGTACCGGGCCGGGGGGAGCAGAGAACGCAATGCACAACCGTGCATTGGGATGCACGGCCGTGCAGCCCACCTTTTCTCCCCAGCTTTATCTTGTAGCTTCTTGTTGACTATTGTTGACCAATTTTGACTTCTTGGGGGTCAATGCTCCAAGAATAAACCTTCTAGAAGCTTGAATTCTTGGTGTTCTTGATAGGATTTAGCTTAATTTGTATTTTTAACATCGAATAACCTGCAATTATCAAATATTTGTATTTAAGCACAAATTACAAGGTTATTATTCAATTTAGTACCATAATGCGGGATTATTATGTATGTAAAATATGTATAAATGATGACATATCATCCGGCTTCATGATCCTTGTCCTGGTCATCACCCTTAGTTAGGTCAACTAAGTGACATGCCTCTTCACTGCTAGGCTTTGGTGGTTGCTTTTCAAACAGCTCCTTCAATTTCTCCCCCTGAGCAGCAAGCGTCTTGCCATATCACAGGCCAATTTCACCATAGTATCATGCTCCTTACGCTGCTTCTCATCAGCCGCTCGCTATTTCTTTAACGCGGCTACCTCATCAATCAAAGAGTTGATCTGTCCCTGTTGCTTGTCAGATTCTTCTCTTGATTTCCGTACCGTTTCAAGTAATCCAGCAACTTGAATCTCTAAGGTAGTGATCCTGGCATCACGAGGATTAGGACCCCTAGACGAAGATGCTTCGGCTGTATGAGTTAGGAAGGTAAAGATTTCTTCAAATTCATATCCCTGATTGAAGTCAAATCAGGAAATGGTTCACTGATGTGTTGGAGAGTGGTTGTGGGGATTGAGGTAGGGATGGTGGTTGTTTGGATGGTGGTTGGGGTGATGGTGACAGACTCGGTCAGAATTGGAGTCGTCACCGCCACCTGGACAGATTGTACACGGAGGGTCACTATCACAGGAACCTCCTCTGTGATAGAAGTTGTAGCCACATCAAGTGTTACACGTGGCCTCCTCCTTTGTCGCCAATAAAGCTGTTGTGAAGGTGAAGTAGAAGTTGAATCAGTACTTGCAGCCATTAAAGTTGCATGCCTCTGAGAACTGACTTCTACCCCACGAAGGATAGCTTGGTGTAGCCTATCCCTCCGACGCTTGTTTATACTCTCTCTTCTGCGTCTTTGTATAGCAGCATCCGAATCAGAATCGTGCTCGTACTCACTGCTAGTTCTCTCTTGTCTCTTTCTCTTAGAAGACGACTCAGGAAGGGTCACTTGTGTCTGTCTTCTTGGGTGTGATGGTGATGGTGATGGTGCATCATCTGAATCAGATGAATCGGACTCGGTTGCCTCGGAGTTGGATTCTTCAGCACCACCACTTCCTGCTTCTTCGTCTCCTTCTTCTTCAGAAACTTCATCCTCACTTTCAACTTCCTCCTCTTGTTGCTCGTCAGAGTGTTCACTGAGTTCAGGCTCAGACTCGGGACTAAACCATCTCCAATCTGCAGGTGCCACATATGCTTCATTGATCAGGTGGCCAAAGAGTGGAGTATGCTCATGGGTAGGTTCTACACTGTCTGGCGTTAGAAATTGTGAGAACTCTCTTGGCCACCCGCTTCACTTGCAGTCTCTCCCCAATAGCTGGTAGATTTGGCAACACATCATTGATCAAGAGTTGCATAAATCTGGGGTATAACAGGAACCTAAACCTCTCCGCCGTATTGATCTGATCAGTTAGGGCTTTGTAGACGTATCTTGAGAAGTTATAGCCCCTATTTAGAGACAATCCAACCATAGCAGCTTCTAGATCATGTCCCATGGCATCCTTCCCTGCCTTCCTAGAAGAAATGCACATGATCATAATGTGGACAAAGTACCTCCACTGATCTAGCACCCATATCTTCTTATACAATGAATAATCCCGCACACCGACGTATCCCATACATTGCCTCCAATACCCATCCATAAAGTAATCAGGATAGGAAATTAGGTCAGTTGTAAGATCCCGGAACCGTAAGACTCTCCTGATTGTGTCCTCAGAAATAGCAATGTCATGACCCGCCACAGTAGCCCGAATGATGTTAGGGGTTATCGTACAGTCATGATCTGTTGTGTTCCAGAACTGCTCCAGGTAGGGTCTTAATACGATAGGATCAGCTAAGATAGAATAGCTGATCTTTGAACGGTTCAAGAAATCAACTATCTCCCTGTATTGAAGTGCAGCACCCTTCCATTCTGGTTGTGTAAGTGCCAGCAGATTGAATTTGCTTGTAAATGCACGAGCCATCACTGCAAAAACAAACAGTAAACACAATAAGAATAAGAAGACTCATTGAATTGAACACACATGACCAAGTATATCACAATCACATTCAACTGAAATCCAGACTTTGAAAAATTTCAAGTTTGGCCTTCCTACGTACTTGGTAAGTACGCAGGGTTTAGGCCTTGCGTACTTAGCAAGTACGCATGACTTAAGTGTTGCGTACTTGTTAAGTACGCAGGGCTTAACAATTAGGCAATTTTCAAAAATCCAAAATCAGTAAATTATGGGATTTTGATGAGAATGTTGGTTGCCACTAAGTCAAAAATCTTGTTTACGACCACTAGAACCTAACCCAACACCAAAGATGTGCTAAAACCCGGTCATTTTGACTTAAACTTCGACAGACGCAAACCCACGGTCAAACATAAGGTCAAAATCAACGAGTGTTATGGACGATTATGTGATGATCAATCTTCGATTGTTGATTTTAAACAAGTTTTAAGTCATAATGTGTATCAAAAACAACCAAAAATTGTCAAAAATCAAAGTCCAAAACCCTAGTTTATCAAGTTCACTAATCGGTCCATAACTCAAGATTTAACGGATGAAATGTTCCTAGATTGTCACCAAATGTAAGTTATATGATGTTGAAACTAAGATTGGGACGAAAAATCATTTAGGAACACACGAAATTTTGAGTGAAAACTGATCAGGGGTATACAACAGTGTCAAAGTTTTGAATGAGATAAAACTCAAGAAAAGTTCTAAGTGTTGTATATATACCCAACACATACTATTCATGCATACTTGTTAAGTGCGCATGACTTAACTCCTGCGTACTTACTAAGTACGCATGACTTAAGTCTTGCGTACTTGATAAGTACGCAAGGTTTAACCCTTGCGCACTTAATAAGTACACAGAGACTCATGTGTACCCAAATTTTCAACTCAAATTATGAAAAAGTCAAGTCAAATAACGAACCGGACAAGAACACTCAATCATGAGATTTCAAAAACAGTTCAAGGAAGTTACACACAAATATTTTTGGCATTTTTTATTAGAATTGAACTATACATAAACTTAAAATCTTTTTGAGCTTTTCTGACTAAATATATACAAGTATATACATACAAGCTATTTTTGTTCAAAATCACGAGCAGAGGATCATATTAAGCTAAACTATAGCAAAAATGATACAAGATAAACATCAACGAATATGGGATCATGTCATGGATTACTATTTATTCATACGTATTAAGCACATAAACAAGTAA
Source organism: Smallanthus sonchifolius (assembly GCA_023525975.1). Taxonomy (NCBI): domain Eukaryota; kingdom Viridiplantae; phylum Streptophyta; class Magnoliopsida; order Asterales; family Asteraceae; genus Smallanthus; species Smallanthus sonchifolius. Next base: position 61,988,688 of record CM042038.1, read on the forward strand.
TTCAAGTTGGCAATATTATAAAATTTAAAACCATAAGCATCTTAGTATCACGTTCTTGTGTGTTAAGGTAATAGTTATAAGTATACAACGTGTACCCCACAGTTATGATATATGAAATTAAACTTGCACTAACTCAAGGCATCTAAGATTTTCCCAATGATTTTCTACATTTCCAGAATGAAGTTACATCAATTAGCACAGAAAAAACAAGCAGAATCCATAAGGATTATCAGGAATCATAAGATTCAGAATCGAGCGATTCATTTGTCTTGGTTTCATATGATTTCTTAAGTGAATATCGGAATGATGATTCAGGATAAGGAATATGGTGTCTAAGGATTTAGGTAAGGGGATCCAACTTTTATCTGGATTTGATTTTAATAAATCAGAAGCGATTCAAGGGTGAATATATGCTCAACGGTTGATATCAAGACATATCTTGATTCAATATCTCATTGCATACTTGTGAGTATGGGCAGCGAGATGAAACGTATTAATTGTGCTAACGACCTAACCCGAAACTGGTCTCAGAAGAAAATAATTGCCAAAATCTAACATCCTATATCTATTAGTGATCTTTTGCATTCTTTTACGCACACACACTAGCAAACATGGGTTCAAATCACAGTTATAGTATTGATTTAATTTCCACACTACTAATGATTCAAAGACGCTTACAGCCTACTGATAATTTAAATTACTTGTAAAAATGCAGATTAAAAAGGCAATCAATTTAAACAATCAAGTAAGCATGATGCAATCATTTCCCATATGTGCAATCTAAGACGTTAGATCATTTCTGATTTACTATCATTTCCTCTTTTCTCAAAAGACTTTGAAATTTTCTGGTTTTCTATTTTGTTTGGATTTTTGTAAAATATTTGAAAATTAAACGAACTATACATAAAGCATTTAAAAGAAATAAAATTTGATGTCCATGAATTGAATTGATTTTAGAAAACAAGTTTTCACTCAGGATTGAACATTCCTATCATGTTGACAAGATGTTCAAAACGTGTTCGATCAAACACCTTAGTGAAAATGTCAGCAAAGTTGTCATCCGTGTGAAACTTTACAATTTCAATGAGATGCTTTTCAGCATAATCACGGATGAAATGATGGCGAATTTCAATATGTTTAATTTTGGAATGTTTCACCGGGTTGTTTGTGATGGACATGGTGGCATTGTTGTCAACGAACAGTGGAGTTCCAGTGAAGTTTAAGCCGTAGTCTCTCAATTGTTGTTGAATCCACAATATCTGAGAACAACCGCTTGCCGCAGCAATGTACTCTGCTTCACATGTTGAGATAGAATCCGTTGACTGCTTCTTGCAATGCTAGGAAACCAGCCTATCTCCCAAGAATTGACATCCACCTGAAGTTGATTTTCTATCAAGGTTACAACCGCCATAGTCTGAATCAGTATAGGCTTTGAGGTCAAATGACTGCTGCTTTGAGTACCAAAGACCCAATCGGGGTTTCCCTTTCAAGTATCTGAAGATCCTCTTCACAGCTATCAGATAAGACTCCTTCGGTTATGACTGAAACCTTGAGCACAAGCATACAGCAAAAATTATGTCGGGCCTTGAAGCCGTGAGATACATGAGAGAACCGATCATCCCATAGTATAATTTACAATCCACATCCTTTCCATCTTTGTCTGGATGAAAACCGTGATTGACTAGGATAGGTGTGCCATAAGTACTGCTATCATTCATCTTGTATTTTGACAAGATGTCCTGCACATACTTAGTTTGATGTAGATAGATTCCATCCTCTCTTTGACTGACTTGCAGACCTAGGAAGAACGACAATTCACCCATGTTGCTCATCTCAAACTTGGACTTCATCACCTTTTCGAATTCCCTACACATCTCCTCATTTGTAGACCCAAAGATAATGTCGTCAACATACACTTGTACGAGTAGAATATCACCTCCTGCTTTCCGAATGAAGAGGGTCGAGTCAATCTGTCCATGATCGAAACCGGCATGAGGATCACCAATCTGTCCATGATCGAAACCGGCATGAGGATCACCAAGTATCTCAGCGTACAAACTGGTGTTATCAGCAATGGTTCTATGACGTGTTTGAACACCGGCATGAGGATCACCAATGATGTTCACAATTGGATGATTCTTATGCACTCTCGTCTCTGATACGTGCGGTTCCTGAAGATTTGTGTCTAGATTCATGCTCAACTCCCCCATATCCTATGTTTCAGAAGAAGAGGATTCAATGTTGATTGGATCAGCTGGAGCTTCATTTCCTACATGAGTGTTAGGATCAGTTGGAGCGTCAACTCCATCAACATGGATAATTTCAACGTCCTCACTATCATAAGTTCCAGATGCAGATGTAGCATTGGAATCAGGAGTTACAATAGGTACAGTGGCACGAGTTGAGAAATTTGAGTCATCATCGCCATTAAAGAAATCGTACACATTTGCAGCATCATTGGCAGATAGATCAGGAAGGTTGAAAGACTTGAATAGCACATCATAATCAAAACCCCTAGCTAGACCAGTTGGTTCTAGTGGAATGCTATGTTTGCTACAATCCACTTCGAACCATTCCTCGACAGTACGAGTTCCTATATTCTACACTCTCTTGCATGGTGAATTGGCAACATATCCTAAGAAGATGCCTTCCACTGCTTTTGCATGAAATTTAGATTTTCGATCCTTGTACTGTAACAACAAGGAATAGGGACTACCAAAAGGAACTAGGTAGTCAAGATTGGGAGGTCGATTGTTGATCAACTCATAGCAAGTATTGTTGTGCCTTTTAACAACCAGGACTCTGTTCAAGACGTGACAAGCTGTGTTGACCGCTTCTGTCCAGAAAGTGATAGGAAGCTTTGCATCTGACAGCATTGTCCTTCCAGTCTCAATCAATGTTATGTTCTTCCTTTATGCAACTCCATTCTGCTGAGGTATGTACGGGGCACTAAATTCGTGGCGGATACCCTTCTTGAGACAGAAAAGCTCCATCAAATTATTCTTGAACTCAGTTCTGTTATCACTACTTATTCTTCTAACCTTCAACTTGCATAGGGATTCCAAACTCAAGATCAGGTATTGAATAATGTCAGCAGTCTCATCCTTTGTACCTAAAAAGTGCACCCAAGAAAAACGTGAGAAATCATCAGCTACAACCAGACAGTATGACTTACCTCCAATACTCCTGATACTTATGGGCCCAAACAGATCCATATGTAAGAGCTCCAAAGGGGTATCAATGGAGTTTTGGAGCTTAGGCTTGTGAGACTTCCGTTGCTGTTTGCCCTTTTTACAAGGCATACAGTCATTTGCAATGACAAATCTCATCTTAGGAATCCCGGTAATTAAACCGTTTCGGACAAGATGATTCATTTTTTGATAAGAAATGTGTCCAAGTTTCCTATGCCACAAGATTGAGTCAAGCTTGTTAGGACATGTTTTGTAACTGTTGATAACAATATGTAAGTTCATAGAGAGGCGAACTTAAGAAGTTCGCCTAAGCATCTTTAGGAGCGAACTTGTTAAGTTCGCCTATAGTGATGTGTGGTTTTGTGTTTTCCTATAAATAGGTGTTTGCAAGTCTTAATGTTTAGAGAGAGAGAAGAGAGAACAAGATTACAAGACTTGGATATTTTAGAGACAGATCTGTGGGAGCTTGTAATCAGTGTTTGATATGGAAATACAAAGCTTTTATTTATACTGTTGTTGATTGATTCACACGAGCACGTTGATCATGGATTTCACACGTTATCACCATGTCGTACCGCGAGTCTAGAGATCCGTAGAACGCACCAAACCGGGACCCACAAGTGGTATCAGAGCCTTTTTTCTTGATCAGCAGAAGATTCGTGGTGTTTTCGTGTACAATCAACATCAAAATTCACTGAATTTGAAGAGATTTTGAAGAATTTTTCATCTTATTCGTGTTCTTGACAAAAATGGAGAAATTTTGATAAATTTGTAATGATTTTGAATTGATTTGAAGAAATTGATCCATTAGAAGTGTTGTATATCATATTATACTCAATCCTACGGTTCAATTTCATCAAATTCCATCAATTCAGCAAGATATGATGAATTTGGAATTTTTGGTTCGTGTTTTGGTTGAAGAGCTGAACTAGGCGAACTTGATCAAACTGTTAGAGACGAACTGAATCAGGCGAACTTAGTAGGTTCACTCAGTGAAGTTCAGGCGAACTTATCAAGTTCGCTCAGGCAGATTCAGGCGAACTAATTTCAGACGAACTTATCTAGTTCGCTAGTGTTCATAAAAAAAATAAAAATAAAAATAAAAAGTATTTTGGCGGGAAATTTTCCAAATTTTTTAGGGAAAGTTTACATGCTTGTCTTGAATCATTTTTGAAATTTTGAAATTTTTTAAAAAGAGTATTTTGACGGTAAAATTTTTTTTCCAGGTATTTTCGCAAAAATTTCAAAATGTCAATTTCTTGTGATGATAATGAGATTGGAACTATGCCACCGAGTCTTTTATGCATATCAGATTACCATAGCTGGAAAGTTCGATTCGAACAGTTCGTATCAGAAATTGATGAAAGTTTTTGGACATCTATATCTGAAGGATATTTGCATCCTAGATATGACTATATGGGATATTGTGATGTTCCTAAACCAGTGACAGCTCTTACTAAAACAGAAAAGCAGATGTTTCATCGAGAGATGAAGACGCAAAATACTTTAAAAATGTCTTTACCAAAAGAAATCATTCATAGTCTCGAGAAGTGTCCAACTTCAAGAGATCTATGGGACGCTTTGAAGAAAAAGGGCGAAGCTACTACTCAAGCGTTTGTGGTCTTGATCATAGATGTATTGGAGAAGCAGGGTGATTCTCAAAGTGATTCTTCTACAGATTTAAGTGATAGTGAGAGTATTCGTTCTGGTGAAAGTATTCAGTCTACCGAGAGTGATATGATGGCTGAAGTAAGCTTCCAGACAGTTGAAGATGCTTTGAGTGAATCAGAAGTTGATGCGGCGTCTGTCATTATTGATCAGAAGAGTGTAGCTGATGATGACGTATTCATGGATCCTGGTGCATTTTCTTCAGAAGAAAAGGCTGAGATAGTTTCTAACTCTGAAACTTTTTGTTCTAACTATGTTTCAGTAAAGGATAAACTGATGAAGGTTATGGATGACAACGTAAATCTCATTTGTGGTATGAAATCGATGCACTCGGTAAATCAGAAATTAAAAGATAATGAGAATGTGTGTGTTGAAAGGATAGAACCACTAAAGAGGGATATAAATTCTCTAACTTTGAAGATCAAAGAGCAGGCATATCACATAGATATGGCCTTTGTAGAAATTGAGAAAAGAAATATTGATTTTGCTGAGAAAGATAAGGAACTTGCTAAATCTAAAGCTGAGGTGAATAGATTGCATAGAAAGTTAGAAAGCTTTGGAAAGGGAACTAATGGTATTGGTTATGTTCCTCCACCATTCAATGGAAATTATTCGGTTGCACCTGATATTATAAAAGATGAGGATTTAGATCCTAAGACTGTGCTGAAGGTGAATCCACTCACAGGTGAAGATATGGTGTATTCTGATGAGAGTGATGATGAGTATTTTGACGGAGCTAAGGTAGAAGGGATACCTAAAGATATTAAATTTGAGGAACCAAAGGTTGATTCTAATTCATCTGGAAATTATACATTTGGAAGTTCTTCAAATTCACGGAGAGTTCCATATGTTAGAGACTATAAAGACAAGCGTACATGCTTTCATTGTAATGAGATAGGACACATTGTGGTGAATTGTCCTTACAAAAATAAAGGAAAGAAGCATGTGGTTCCTGAAAAGATGAAGCCTGAATCAAAACCTATTGAGAAAAAGTTGGTTCATTCACAAACTCCAAAAGAAGTTCATGCAGGAGAATCTTCTTTAAGTGCATCTTATCGTGTGAAGATTCCTTATATGAGAAAATGTTGTGAGAAGAGATCTTGCTTTTACTGTGGTCTTGTGGGTCACATTTGGATTAATTGTCCTCACAACACCAAAGGTAACCGACATGTTACTCCAGAAAAGGTAAGAACTCCTAGTAAGCCTTATGTTAACCCAAATGTGGTTAACCTCATGCTACACCAAAGGGTAATTCCAAATCTGAGGTTAGGCTTTCTAGACCTCAAAGATGGAGGAGAAACAGAAGATTGAGAAAACTTTTAGCACAATAAGAGTTTTCATAGTCAAATCAATTTTCAAATGATATAAAATGTTCAAACACTTCACATTTTAAACAAAAAGAACTTAATGAACAGGAGTTTGTTTGGAAATCTAACGTTTTTGTTTCTGATTCGTCGGAATGTAAGGTCCCAAACCCCGGAGGCCTCACTTGTTAGATTTACTCATTCACAGACAGTTCTTAAACTTGAATATCAAAATAACGCAGCGAAAAATTTCATTAAAATATAATCATAACATTGTTTAAACATGCGGAAGCGTAAACATTGTTTAATACATAAATACATCGTAACTAAAACATAACGGGATGTCAGTCTTCATGATCAGCCGAGTATCTCATCTCGCTAGCCAAGCATCGCCGTCCATCCTCATAATCTGCCTTAACCTGAATGTGCATACTAAAAAGTCAGCTACGCTGGTGAGTTCTAGCTTTTCATAAAACCTTAACTTCAAATTTGCCAAAAACATATCATTTAACTTCATTAATAAAAGCATACGAAAACATGCAATAACATAACATAACATCATAAACACAAGTCAACGAACATAACGAATTTGCGTCTTCTCGTAACCGTCAAATCCAAACGTCACATACTGGTGGAATAACCTAAGATCACCACCACTAGGCCCATCAACACCGTACTGTCCTTTGGCTGAAGAAATCCTAGGGCCCGATACTTAGGTCATTCAACACCAAACTTCAAGCACGGCATCACAAGGATGACACGTACCAAACTTCAATCACTGCACCCCATAAGGCACAAGTACCAAACTTCAAGCACGACTACTCCGTAAGGTAAATCGTACCAACTTAAAGGATCACGATAATCCCCTTGGTGACCATCATCACCCCAGTTGTACAACAGTTGGCCAGCCACAAAGGCCTCTAACATACTTCCCATACCCATAACCTTCATTACCTAACGAATATTGGCAGATTCGTTCGCTTGTGACTTTCGTAAACATTCACTTCTTTTACTTCGAAACTTCAGTTAAAGCATTCGTACGTTTTATTAAAAACCATTCCTTCATTCATAAACACTTCATAATCTTCTTTTGGAAAAAATATTTCATAAACACTTCTTTCATAACCCTTCCTTCCAAAACATCGTTCATAAACATCATTTTATAAAACGTCACATACAACATTCATAAACATCGTTTTATAAAATAGTCACATCGTTACGTATACACACCAGCCCAAAAACATTATTTAAAACTTTTAAAAGAGGGCTTCTAGAACTCACCGGATAAGCTAATCTAGGTTGTCCTAAACAAAGGTCCAACAACGTCACTTCCGATCTAAATTGATTAGTTAAATACACATCAGACCTAATCCCGACTCTAACGGTCTAACCATACTGACTTTACTAATCAGCCTGATGCGCGCACTTAGCAAGTGCGCAGGGCTTTGTTTTTGCGTACTTAATAAGTGTGCAGACTTTGCTTCATGCGTACTAGATAAGTACGCATGACCCTCTTCATGCGTACTTGATAAGTACGCAGGACCCTCTTCTTGCGTGCGTACTTGATAAGTACGAAGGACCCTCTTCATGCGTACTTGATAAGTATGCAGGACCCTCTTCATGCTTAAAAACCCTAACTTTCGCATTCGGGTCTGATCACGTCAAGATCCCAAACTTGTTTATATCCAAAACGTTTGCTTTTCATTAAGGAACTCAAATCTATGTTTTTCTTCCAGTTTCATCTGTAAAAACGTTACAGTTTCATCCAAAACCCGAAAAACCCCAAAACGAACAAAAACTCTTATCTAGGCCAGATCATTACCTGTATCGAGCTTCTGATCCGGAGGTTCTTCTCACGAGCTAAGGAGCAACACTTTACTGAAATCTCAGATCGATGTGCCAACTTTCTCTCTCTACGGTTTCTCTCTCTAGAGGTAGCAAATGAGAGAAAGGGTGGTGACTCAGGCTATTTATAGGGGAGGCACCCCTATGTTCGCCCCTTCTAGCCCGCTGGCCCATCTGGCCCGGCCCGTCATGCCTCGTTTGTTTATTCTGTTCGTCTAACGTATAACCCGTTATTTTAATCGTCGTCTTATGTTTTTGGGATGTTACAAGTCTACCCCACTTACAATAGGTTCCGTCCCCGAAACCTATCATAAGTCAAATAGTTGAGGGTACGACTCCCTCATTTCCGTCTGCGTTTCCCATGTGGCTTCCGATCCCTTTCGATGTTTCCATTGGACTTTAACCAATTGGATTACTTTATTATGTAAACGTTTCTCCTTCCGATCTAGGATGGCCACAGGCTATTCGATGTAGTTAAGGCTGTTGTCGACCTCGATGTTAGTAAGTGGTACATGAGCCGATTCATCCGCCAAACACTTTCGCAAGTGTGATACATGGAAGGTAGTATGAATCCCACTTAACTCATCAGGCAACTCTAACCGATAAGCGACTTCACCAACCCGTGCCATTATCCTGAATGGTCCGACAAACCTCGGACTTAACTTTCCTCTGTTCCTGAATCGTATGATTCCCTTCCAGGGTGATACTTTCAACATTACTTTGTCCCCAACATCAAACTTAATAGGCCTTCGTCGTTTATCCGCATAGGATTTCTGACGATCTTGTGCGGCCTTCATTCGTGCTTTGATTTGATCAAACCTTTTCGACGTTTCTCTTACGACTTCAAGACTTCCTAATTCCTTCTGTCCAATCTCACCCCAACAAACCGGGGTCCTGCATCTTCTCACATAAAACATTTCGTAAGGCGGCATGCCTATCGTCGTGTGATGACTATTATTGTAGGAGAATTCGGCTAAGGACAGATGATTGTCCCAACTGCCACCGAAATCGATAATACAAGCACGAAGCATATCCTCCGATGTCTGAATGGTCCTTTCAGACTGACCATCCGTTTGTGGGTGGTATGCCATGCTAACATTGAGTCTCGTGCCCATCGCCTCATGAAATCTTTTCCAGAACCTGGATGTGAATCGTGTGTCCCGGTCAGATACGATCATCAAAGGCATCCCATGCCGTGCTACTACTTCGTTAATAAATACTTTCGCTAATCTTTCCGATGAGAACGTCTCGCGAATAGGTAGGAAATGAGCACTCTTCGTTAAACGGTCCACTATTACCCAAATGGTATCATGACCTTTAGCTGTGCAAGGTAGCTTGGTTATGAAGTCCACGGTAATGTGTTCCCACTTCCATTTTGGTATATCAAGTGGTTGAATCTTTCCATACAGTTTCTGGTGTTCGGCCTTTACTTGTGAGCAAGTCAAGCACTTGCTTACATACTTTGTCACTTCGTGTTTCATTCCAGGCCACCAGTATTCCTTCCTCAGATCTTGGTACATTTTATTGGTACCAGGATGGATAGAGTACCGAGACCTATGAGCCTCATCGAAGATTTTTTTTCTAAGCTCGCCACCCATAGGTATCCATACCCGTCCAAAACATGTCCTAACACCAAGGGTGTTATATTCCAACTTGTCCTGTTGGCCAACCATCCTTTCCTTCTTTATGTTTTCCTCCTTAAGTGCTTCATCTTGAGCTCTTTCAATTTCCTTCATCACATCTGATGTTATCACCAACTGGCAAGCTTTCACTCTAACAGGAGTAGGCACATCCTTTCGGCTTAGAGCGTCAGCCACCACGTTTGCCTTTCCAGGATGGTATATGATTTCACAGTCATAGTCTTTCAATAGTTCCAACCATCGTCTCTGCCTCATATTAAGTTCCCTTTGTTCGAAGAAGTACTTCAAACTTTTGTGGTCGGAGTAAATAGTAAACTTCACCCCGTAAAGGTAGTGCCTCCAGATTTTCAATGCAAACACGACAGCAGCAAGTTCCAAATCATGAGTCGGATAGTTGACTTCGTGAACTTTCAACCGCCGCGACGCGTATGCAATCACTCTACCGCGTTGCATCAACATGCACCCCAATCCTTAACCCGAAGCGTCAGAGTATACCACCAAGTCTTCATTGCCCTAGGGAAGGGCCAAGACTTGAGCTTTGGTTAGCTTCTCTTTCAATTCCTTAAACGCCTCATCCTGGGTCGAACCCCATTCGTACTTTACCCCCTTCCAAGTCATTTGTCAACGGCGAAGCTATTTTTGAGAAATCCTGGATGAATCTCCGATAGTAGCCTGCCAATCCCAAGAAACTGCGAATTTCAGTTGGCGTCTTAGGAATATTCCATTCCCTTACCATCATTATCTTTGTTGGGTCAACCATAATGTCGTTCGGGTTAATGACGTGACCTAGGAATTAGACTTCCCTAAGCCATAACACACATTTGGAGAACTTAGCATACAACTTTTCCTTCTTCAGAGCTTCCAATACCTCCTTCAAGTGACACGCGTGATCACCCTCATTCTTGGAGTAGAAGAGGATATAGTCGATGAACACGATTACCGATCGATCCAGCATTGGTCGACAAACTCTATTCATCAAATCCATGAACGTTGCGGGGGTGTTTATCAATCCAAATGACATTACGCGGAACTCAAAATGTCCATAACGCGTGCGAAATGCAGTTTTCGGTATGTCTTCTTCCCTCACCTTCAACTGATGGTACCCAGACCGAAGGTCGATTTTTGAGAACCAACTTGCGTCTTGCAATTGATCGAACAGGTCGTCGATCCTTGGTAAAGGATACTTGTTCTTCACCGTACATTTGTTCAACACGCGATAATCAATACACATTCTCATCAAACCATCCTTCTTCTTTACAAATAACACTGGGGCACCCCAAGGTGAGATGCTCGTTTGGATAAATCCCTTCTCAAGTAATTCGTCTAGTTGTGTCATTAATTCCTTCATCTCTACTTGTGTTAGTCGATATGGAGCTTTAGCCATGGGCTGGGCATCTGGTACTAAGTCGATTCAGAATTCAATCTCTCTGTCGGGTGGTATCCCAGGCAAATCCTTTGGAAACACCTCCGGGTACTCGCGTACCACGGGTACATCGTCTAGTTCCTTCACTTCCTTACACTTGTCAATTACGTACACCAGATAAGACTCGCATCCGCGTCTCAAGTAATCTGTTTCCTTAATCATCGAGATGACATTTGGCATCGGGGCGTCACGATCTCTAAAAACCTCGACTTTGCTACCATCCGGAGCCTTGAGTCGGATTATCTTTCGTTTGCATATAATTTGCGCTTCATTGGCAGTTAGCCAATCCATACCTAACACGACATCGAACCCTCCCAAAACCATAACAAACAATCTGACAGGGAACCTATGACCTTCTATTTTTATCGTGAAGTTGTCAACTACATCGGTCACTCTCGCAGTTCTACCCTCAGCGGTTTCTACGTTAAAAGCCCTTTCTAGCTTACTGACAGTGTACTTCACTCGTTTACAGAAAGTCGCAGATATAAAACTCTTACTGGCACCCGAATCAAATAACACATAAACAAAAGTGTTGTCATAGATGAACGTACCTGACGCCACGTCGAGGTCCGCCCTGGCCTGGTCTTGCGTCAGCGCGTACACACGAGTCTTTTCTCGGGGCTTCTCTTCTTTCTTCTCCGGGCCTTTCCCCTTCCCGACTTGACCCATCCTGGGCTTGGTGCATTCCCGGCTCATATGACCACTCTCCCCACAGTTGTAGCATTTGAAGCCTTGTAGGCATTCACGGGAGTAGTGTCCGGTTTTACCGCATTTAAAGCACAGATTTGACCCTAGCCGACATTCACCCGCATGTCTTACCCCACATTTTCCACAAACTGCGCTCTCGCCTACCCTGGCCTATTTGTCCAGAGCCCCAAACAACTTCCCACCCGATCGCTTAGTGGGAAAACTCAGCTTCTTCTTAGGCTCTTCAATGGAAACGACATTCAGCGCAAGATCATCAAATACCACGCCGTTTAGTTCTACTACCGAATCATAGGTAGTAGGGGCGTTTGCCTTACATAGGTTCGGACCTGGTCCGGCAGCCCTTGAATGTAGCAGAAAATCTTTTTTCCTCAGTCGTGGCAAGGTGTGGCACTAGACGTGCCAGTTCATTGAACCGTGTGGTGTACTGCAAGTGCGTCATGCTCCTTGCCTTAATCCCTAGAAATTCCCTTTCTACCTTTTCGATCTCATTCCTTGGACAGAAATTCTTGACCACCAAAGTTTTCAAATCATTCCACATCATCGCATCCACAGCCTCGTCCCCCTTGGCTTGACGTACACCTTCCCACCAATGGGATGTTTCCTCTCTCAAGGAGTTAGCAGCAAATTTCATAACTTGATCTGTTCGACACTCGCTCAGGCGAATGGCAGCTTCCATAAGGATTACCCAATCAAAAGTAGCCATCGCGTCCTTCTTCCCAGTCTGGACCGGCTGGTCACATGCCTTAAAAGACTTATAGCCGCAACCACGGTTAAGCGGTGCGTTGATTGCCTTAGTGTTCGGGGTACCAACTGCTGTGTAAGACCCACCCGTCTCACTAGCCTTCTTTAACGCTTATGCCAATAGTCCTAGCAAAGAAACCTTCATCAACTCAGTGAACTCGCGTGCCAGAGCCGCTCTTACTTTCGATTCAAAAGTGAATTGTTGTTCTTCGACGTGAGTCGGCTCAGTCTCGTGTATACTAACTTCTGGCTCAGTATGAACACTTCCTTCTTCACTGTACTCTTGGCGTGCAGGGGTCCTGCCGCGCCCACCGTTGAGACCACATGTACGACCACCGGTATGGCCCCCACCACGCCTTCCGTTTCATGTCTTTGCCATTTCGTTCTATAAGACAAGGAATCCAATGTCATCATGCTAGTTAACAAATATAATTCAACAAGCACTGTAAGATGTTAATATACACTAGCCATCTGCAATTAACCATTACACTACCTTTCGATTTCTATTTGACCACCTTTGGGATTCCATCAGAACACAAGTCCTTACCTAACCCTTTCTAAGGCATACTATACATGTAAATATATTCAACCTTCAAACCTGATGCTGTGGCTCGAGTTACCCGTACTGGCATCCGCTTTCGGTCCCATTCACAGTTTAAGTTTAGACACTGGGAGTGTCTAAATATCTCAAACTATTGCTCTAATACCAACTTGTAAGGCCCCAAACCCGTGAGGCCTCACTTGTTGGATTTACTCATTCACAAACAGTTCCTAAACTTGAATATCAAAATAACGCAGCGGAAAATTTCATTAAAATATAATCATAACATTGTTTAAACATGCGGAAGCGTAAACATTGTTTAATACATAAATACATCGTAACTAAAACATAACGGGATGCTAGTCTTCATGATCAGCCGGGTATCTCATCTCGCTAGCCAAGCATCGCCATCCATCCTCATAACCTGCCTTAACCTGAATGTGCATACTAAAAAGTCAGCTACGCTGGTGAGTTCTAGCTTTTCATAAAACCTTAACTTCAAATAATTGCCAAAAACATATCATTTAACTTCATTAATAAAAGCATACGAAAACATGCAATAACATAACATAACATCATAAACGTAAGTCAACGAACATATCGAATATGCGTCTTCTCGTAACCGTCAAATCCAAACATCACATACTGGCGGAATAACCTAAGATCACCACCACTAGGCCCACCAACACCGTACTATCCTTCGGCTGAAGAAATCCTAGGGCCCGATACTTAGGTCATTCAACACCAAACTTCAAGCATGGCATCACAAGGATGACACGTACCAAACTTCAAGAACTGCACCCCGTAAGGCACAAGTACCAAACTTCAAGCACGACTACCCCGTAAGGTAAATCATACCAACTTCAATAATCACGATAATCCCCTTGGTGACCGTCATCACCCCAGTTGTACAACAGTTGGTCAGCCATAAAGGCCCCTAAAATGTAAAGGCCCCTAACATACTTCCCATACCCATAACTTTCATTCCCTAATGAATATTGGCAGATTCGTTCATTTGTGACTTTCGTAAACATTCACTTCTTTTACTTCGAAACTTCAGTTAAAGCATTCGTACGTTTTATTAAAAACCATTCCTTTATTCGTAAACACTTCATAAACTTCTTTTGGCAAAATATTTCATAAACACTTCTTTCATAACCCTTCCTTCCAAAACATCGTTCATAAACATCATTTTATAAAACGTCACATACAACATTCATAAACATCCTTTTATAAAATAGTCACATCGTTACATATGCACACCAGCCCAAAAACATTATTTAAAACATTTAAAAGAGGGCTTCTAGAACTCACCGGATAAGCTAATATGGGTTGTCCTAAACAAAGGTCCAACAACATCACTTCCGATCTGAATTGATTAGTTAAATACACATCAGACCTAATCCCAACTCTAACGGTTTAACCATACTGACTTTACTAATCAGCCTGATGCCTGCGCATTTAGCAAGTGCGCAGGGTTTTGTTTTTGCGTACTTAATAAGTGCGCAGACTTTGCTTCATGCGTGCTTGATAAGTACGCAGGACCCTCTTCATGCGTACTTGATAAGTACGCAGGACCCTCTTCATGCGTAAAAACCCTAACTTTCGCATTCGTGTCTGATCACGTCAAGATCCCGAACTTGTTTATATCCAAAACGTTTGCTTTTCATTAAGGAACTCAAATCTATGTTTTTCTTCCAGTTTCATCCGTAAAAACGTTACATTTTCATCCAAAACCCGAAAAACCCCAAAACAAAGAAAAACTCAGATCTAGGCCAGATCATTACCTGTATCGAGCTTTTGATCCGAAGGTTCTTCTCACGAGCTAAGGAGCAACACTTTACTGAAATCTCTGGTCGGTCTGCCAACTTTCTCTTTCTACGGTTTCTCTCTCTAGAGGTTGCAAATGAGAGAAAGGGTGGTGACTCAGGTTATTTATAGGGGAGGCTCCCCTATGTTCGCCCCTTCTATCCCGCCGTCCCATCTGGCCCGGCCCGTCATGTCTCGTTTGTTTATTATGTTCGTCTCACGTATAACCCATTATTTTAATCGTCGTCTTATGTTTTTGGGATGTTACACGGAACAATCACCAAAAATTGATGAGAGATTCGATTGTGAATACAGTGAAGTCTTTTATTATGATACAGATGGACGACCCAGGAGTACCATGGCTTGGGTCCCAATTTCAAGTTAATGTTTCTTATTAGATGTGCAGGATTAACCAAGAGGGACTATTAATAACATTTGGTTTGTTGATAGTGGTTGTTCATAGCACATGACAGGGAATGGCATCTGCATGAGTAAAGAGTTGTTGATAACTGAGAATCTATTTGATTCAATGACTTGATGCTCAAGGGGGAGAATATGTCACACACTATTTTGTTTTGGAAAGAATTTTTCCAAGTCCAAAGGACAACCTGAAACTTAGGATGACAATGGTGAGTATAAAGTCGTTGATGCAACCATTTGACTAGTTGAGGAGAGTCTACATGACAGGGGGAGTACAGAACTGTGTTGGTGACAAAGGCAAAGGCATTCAATTACATTCGATTATATCGGTTTGAGTTTTTAATTGATTAAATTGCTTAGTTCCAAGTAACTAAGTAAAATGTTTTTCAAAAAATGTTTTCATGGAAGTTTTATTTTCGTTTGTTTTTGTTTTTGTTTTCTTTCATAAAGATTTTGAAAAAGCCAAACAAATTGAAAAAAAAATAAAATCAACATTACTTGAAGTTAAGGAGAAATGATAGTACATCAGTAGATGTTCAGTCACACAAGACCTTAGTTGGCCTTTATGATTGCTTATCTAATATAGTTGTGATAAATGTTTTGATCAGAACTTCTTATACTGCACAGTATGGGAAATGATAGCTTCATAACTGCTTATGCTTAACAAAAATTGATGCTTGATGCTTATATTTTTAATTTGGATACTAGCATGTAGTCTGAATTGTCAATAGGCTATGAGTATCTTTGGTCCATTAGTAGTGTGACAACATAATGAACTTTGTTACAACTGTGATTTGAACCCATAGTATGTCGGGTGTGTGTGTAAAAGATCATTATCAGATAAAGAATATAAGATCTAAAGTACTTCATGAGACCATTATAGGTTATGTCGTTAAACATAATTTTTCAGTTCACTTCACTGCCCATGCCACGAAAAACATGCAATGTGATGCTGAACTAAGATATGTTTCTGACAACATCTGTTGGAACATATACTAGCCCTTGGATCAATATCTTGATTCCATTGAATATATCCAGCTAACAGTTGGATCCAATTACCATGTATTATTGAATCAATCGATTCCTTAATCAATCTTTCGGCTGAATAGTTCTTCTGTTATAATCAATCATGATATTACATCCAAACCAAGATGTTTGAATCATTCGATTCTGAATCATTCGATTCTGAATCATTCTGATTCTCTGCTTGATATTTTCCTGTGTTTAACTGTATAATTCATCCTGGAGATTGAAATTTATCTTGCAATGATCTTATATGTCTTGAAGATAATGCACATTTATTTTTCTGTTGGCATATTTGTGGTGGCATATTTGTGGGGTACACGTTGTATTACAAAATAAATGGTACCTTAATTCACAAGAACATGGGACAAAGATACTGATGGTTTCAATTTTATAATATTGACAACTTAGATTGACATGTTATGTGTTGCAAATTCGTATGTAATTTATTATGAACATGTTATGATCTGATCTCATCTTCTTTGAAGTTCTTCACGTATCATTATATGTTTTGGTTGAAGCTTAAAAGATTTGATCTTATCTGATTCAAAAGTTGTTACTTCATATGATTGATTGAAAAAATTCTGATCTTGAAAAGAAAGAAAAGAAATAAATGAAAGAATGAATGAATCTGGATAGGATACCCATAGAATGTCTAGGGAAGTTTATCAAAGATGTGTGATTGATGCATTATTTATACTGATATGATCTTCTTACTCGTGATGTTCGACCAACAAGATTTGATTTCATATTTTACAGTTCAGTTTGTATAGAGAAAAACAAAAAAGATTTTGTGTTTCTTATGTTTGAAAAACCAAAAAGATTGTCTTTCTTATGTTTGAAAAACCAAAAAGATTTTACTTTTCCAGCTTTCATGGAAATCTTAATTGTTGGTTATTCTTGGTTGTTCTTCTTTGCATAAACTAAAAATTGCAGACAGAAGTTGACAAGGGGTCCTTCTCCTAAGTTTTCTTCTAGATAGAAAAAAAGAGGGTGAAGATGAACAAGGCAAAGACTACATATTATTTGATGATCTTGAAGACAGATGACAATCTTCGGAAGCTGTTGTCAAGGGGGAGTCTGTTGGAGCATATTCTGGTGACAACGAGCTTGAAGATATTATGTCTTAGTCTTAGAGTCTTTGACTTGTAATTGATAGAATTGTTAGCAACAATTAAGGGGGAGTCTGTTAGGACATGTTTTGTAACTGTTGATAACAATATGTATAAGTTCATAGAGAGGCGAACTTAAAAGTTTGCCTAAGCATCTTTAGGAGCGAACTTGTTAAGTTCGCCTATAGTGCTGTGTGGTTTTGTGTTTTCCTATAAATAGGTGTTTGCAAGTATTAGTGTTTAGAGAAAGAGAGAGAAAAGAGAACAAGATTACAAGACTTGGAGATTTTAGAGACAGATCTGTGAGAGCTTGTAATCAGTGATTGATATGGAAATACAAAACGTTTATTTACACTGTTGTTGTTGATTGATTCACACGATCACGTTGATCATGGATTCCGCACGTTATCACCGTGTCATACCGCGAGTCTAGAGATACGTATAATGAACCGAACCGGGACCTAAAAAGCTCTGTCGCTTTGGTAAGCAAACATGTAGCAACTAATGAGGTGGTTGTTGCCATGCTCTTATCGATCTGATAGGTGTCGTTTGTTCTTGGTGCTCGCATCAGAATCCAGTCTTCAAGAACTTCAAAACTAGGTTTGAGAATCATGCATTCAGACTTGTCAAACATAACCGAGTACTCCTTGTCTCACATATGAGAAACACTCAACAGGTTATGCTTCAGCTGCTCGCAGTAGTTGACGTTGTCGAAGTTAACACAACCATTCGAAACCATGCCTTGACACGTGAGACTACCGCCTTTCTCTCTAGCAAAGGCTACATAGCCGCCTCTGAATGGTTTGACATCTTGAAGCAGGGCCATGTTACCAGTCATGTGCCGGGAGCATCCACTATCTACATACCAGTGGTTAGAGATAGTACCCTTCGGATATCCCTGCACGAGTCACAAACAGATTAGTTAGATTTGGAGAGCCAAGCCATAGTGGTCGTGGGTCGTCCGTCTTTCTCAAAATAAACTACCTCGATCAACTCACAGTCGTGATTGTCAAAAATGGGTGAATCTTTACAAGAATTGGGATCAGGAGATTGAGAACTTTTAGATTTCTTGTTCCAAGACCTCTTCTTTTTCTTAACTGGAACAGTAGGCTTGCATTCAATAAACCCAGGTGAACTGGTAGAAGCTTCACCTAATTGAATTCCAGCCAGTTGTTCCAGCTTTCTCAATCTCTTGTTCCTTCTTCTCCTATGTGGTTTAGAGAGTTTCACCACAGGTTTCTCACCAGTTGGTGCACTACCAGAGGTAGATGCACAGGGTTTAGCAGGTAGCTTTTCCCTTTTTGAAACAGATGGTTTAGCCTCATATGTGATCTTTGGCTTTACCATAGGTTTCTCTAGTAGTTTCACCACATTTGCTTTTGGACTCTTGGGTTGTTTCACTGGTGGTGACTTGGGAATAACAGCTGGTGGTGAACCAATTGGCCATTTCCCTTGGTTCTTATTAGGGCAGTTCACCAGGATGTGGCCGACCATACCACAATGAAAACAGGTTCTCTTTTCCTTGTAAATTCTCCTGTAAGGCTCATTAGATCTAGCATTAGATGACTCAGCAGGAGGAGTTGTTTGATGAACAGTAGCATTTGTTTGACCCGATGGTGATTAAATTTTGGGAATATAATATTTTTGCAAATTTTCTTGATAGCCAAGCCCATAATGAGCTGCAAAGGCTTCTTTCTTAACTTGGTTAATATTTTTATACCCCCCGTAAAGCATCCCTTTTAATTTTTCATTTGTTTCAACAGTGTTGGGTTCGGTTAAAATGCAATTATCACGATCGGTGACAACGTTTTTCTTAACCTTTTGTTCATCCAGCAACTCCTCTGAGACTACACTATCAGGGCAGGTGTTCCCAGAGCCTTCATCAGTAAAGAACTCTTCATCAGAGGCAGAGCCAACCTTACTTGAGGAATCATCCTTGTTAGAGGAATCATCCTGAATAGAGGACTCATAAAGGCACGACAAATCAATGTCAATTAAGTCGTTGACAAATTTCTCGCTTACCGGTGGAGGAATGGCATTAGTACCCAACCCTAAGCCACTCAATTGTCTTACTACTGATTCATAGTGCTCCACCACAAACCGAGAATTTTTCAACTTCTTAATTTTGCCATTCAACTGCAAGATCTCATTTTGCAGCTTGGTGATTTCGGTATTTCTCTTTTACAAACCCTTGTATGCAACATCCAAATGAAACTGTTGATCACTGATTTTAATTGAAAAATCACGTCTTTCTTTCTTTAAAGTTTCAATTGAATCTTTGTAACATTTTTCGTTTTCTTTGTAGCTGTCACACCCCAACCGACGGCGGAAACGTCGGGGCGGGACATGTAAACTGTTCATGAGCACAAGGTTGACTAGATTTCAATATTTTAATCATCAAATTTAACTGCAAATAATTCAACACAACCAAATTCAAACAAGTACATAAACGAAATACATAATAGTCTTTATTTAAATTTAACTAAGTCCAAAGCCTATGTGTAGCATGCCTTGATCAAACTCACACATTGGTACCTGAAACATGAATAAAATAAAGTCAACTAAAAAGTTGGTGAGCATACACAGGTTTGTACATAGATAGCATATAGATTGTAAATAAACAAATCCTTACATAGCATGATAAAATAAGGCATTTATGGAGAGCAGCTATTGTGTAACCAAGTACAATCAAACCTTTGTAACTAGCATGCAAAATTGTGTTGTCGGTAACAATCACCCCAATCTGGGTGGGTTTGTCAGACTCAATAGATCTATCATTGTTAACCGTCGGCTTGAATAGTTAATGATTGCACATAAATTGCACACAAAAGTTAGCACACCTAGCACTCAGGCATAAAGCTCAAATTGCATACATGAATGTAAAGAGGATTTGTATTTGTGTAGTTTGTGTAAATGTAAGCAATAGTTTGTATAGTGTTCATGTTCCACCCCAAAAATGTAAAAGAGTAAAAGGGGCTATGTAATACTCACTTGATTCAAAAGGTGTAGCTAACACGAGAGACTAGATAGTAACGATATCCTTGTAATGCACAACGTTAACCTAGAGTGTAATATGTATTGAATTAATAGTGTGCACAATAGTCTATGTCTAAGTCTAGGGTTGAATTGGATGGGTGTTCAAAGAGTTGGAGTTGTAGGCGTTAAGTTTTGTTAAGTATAACCTAAATAAACAATCTTTGTTTAAATATAGATTAAACAAATAATTGATACATTATTTATTTATAAAAATATGTACTTAGTCATTTAGTGATAAAAATGTATCGAGCGTTTTATATTAAATAAAAATTTAGTAAATAACTTTTATTAATCTATTTTTATAAATATGTGTAAATGGGTTGTAAAAAATATATCTAGGTGTAGGGTTTAATAATAAGTATAAATTTAATTTTATAGGTTTAAATAAATAACTTCTATTTATTTTAGAATAGGTATTTGATCTTTTTAAATAAGGTTCATATAAATCTTTATAAAATCAATTATTTTTATTTGAAAATTTATTTGGAATGCTTATTGATTTTAAAATATAAAATTTAGTATTATGCCAAGATTTTCTCACACACACGACCGTGCTTGGGACAAGGCACGATCGTGCTAGTACCACGGGCGCGACCGTGCTAGTCAGGGCGCGACCGTGTTGATCAAACAGAAGACATAACTAAGTTGTTCACTAGGCACGACCGTGTCTGGGCTAGGCACGACCGTGTCTAGGGTTCTGAGGCACGACCAAGTCTAGCCAAGGGGCACGACCGGGTCTGAGTGCGTGAGGCACGACCGTGTTGGGATTGGCACGACCGTGTCTCATGAAGCACGACCGCGCTAAATGGTTAGCGCGACCGTGTATGTTCCAAAACAGGAACGAATTGACTAATTCTTATAATGTTAATGTTGGAAATCATAGGGCTTTCATCCATTAGGTTATTACGAGTCTATTGGTATAGATTGATTGTATTTAAAACATGTCCAGAACCGGATTCGATTAAACCATTTTTGAATAAAACATAGATTCGGGTTCGTGATAATTTCCATATTGTAAGCCCAAATTAAGTTGGGGATTTTGATCTATAGACTAAATCAATTGAGTATGAGATTTCAATTACCCGAAAGACGATGAATCGATAGCGTATGGTAGGAATGAGTTCCGGCGGCGACGGGTTTGGTTTCCGGCGTCTTCTGCTGCAATTCCGGCTACTTCAATGTTGTCGGGAGTTTCAGAGGGGTTCGATGGAGTGTTTGCTTGGGAGGATTTCAATTCAGAATAGACGAATTGTGGTTCAAATGAAAGAATTTCGGTTTTTGAGACTAATCGAATTTCTTGGAGTTATTGGATGTAATTGTGGACATTATGCGATTAATTGTTTTCGTTACTGGTAATGATGTGTGTATCGGTTACGAATTCAAACGATCCTGCGTTTAAAACTGTAATTACATTTCAACTGACGCGAGGCGTGACCGTGCCTATAAGAGGCGCGACCGTGCCAAGGCACCGGGCGCGACCGTTCCAAAGCAAGGCGCGCGACCGTGCCAGAATGAGGCGCGACCGTGCCTATTAGGGTTTTTTGTTAATTTATAAAATCAGTCCTTGTAAATTTCAGTTTTGATAGATTTATATAAGTATAAACTTATTTAGAATTTTAATAGAATATACCCGTGTAAAATTTGCGGATTTGCATTGGAACATAGTATTTAATTGTTGGTACGAATAGAACAAGTCAGTGTACTAGAATTGGGTTTGAAATGTATCACATTGAACTGAAATACAGATAATGAAAATCAGAAATGTTACAGTAGCAAGCTGCAATACGAAGGGGTTCGACCTTGTCTTGAAGCTTAGAATTTTCATCCTTCAAGCTTAGACATTTAGAACAAGAAATGACAGCAAAAGAATTAGAATCTACCTCAGTTGAAGAACATGATGCCTCCCCAATAGCCATGAGGGAAAATGCAGTTGTAGACTCTTCTTAGTCAGGAATAGAAGCTTCCCGTTCCTCTATTTCCATCATCTCTATAATCTCAGCCATGAGACCAACCTGTGTTTGAGCAATAATGGCATCCTCCAGATGAACACCCTAATCAAAGCTATCGTTCTGTTGAGCTACCAAAGCGTTTGATGCACCACCTTGACTTTGATTGCGGTTATTGGAGTTGTTGTACCATTGACTGTTTCCTTGGCTAGGTCTGGTGAAACCCGTAGCCGGTGCTTTATCTTTTTGACATTCACGAGCAAAGTGTCCAAAGTTCTGACACTTGTAGCACTTGGCTTTAGATTTATCAAACCCAACCTTCGCATTTTAATGCCCACCAATGAACTCTCTTCCCGTTCTGTTCAAGAAACGTTCGGCTCTTCTCAAGATCATGGCCATATTCCACTAAATATCCATGTCCTCCATATCATCTGGATCCACCTGATTAAAATCTTCTTGTATGGTTTCAGGATCCGTTAGCTTGCCACCAATGAGTTCTCATAGGTAAGCATACAAGATGAAAACAAAGCCACATGATCTTCCGCTATCTTGGCTATTACAGATTGGTTAGCTGAAGATGTGAGAGAAGGATTTCTTGAGGAATTTTGGTGGTGAGAGCCAGATCCAGATCCAGATGCTGCATAGCACGCATGACCACCACAAACATTTGAGTTTTCTTCTTCATGAGAGTTCCCTGAGAATAGGGCTATTCCTGAACCTGATGACTTAGCTATGGAAGACGCCCATAATACATAGAAGCGTCTTGGATTTGAGGTCTCCCTGAGCTTTCTCTTCTTTTTAGATTCATATCATGTGCTTGAATCTTTCCAATTGCTTCTTCAATTGTCATCTCATAGAATTTGGAGTTCTCTCTCATCAAATTGGTGTACATTTTAAACTTTGGTGGTAAAGCATCCAAAAACTTTTCAACTAACTCCTCCTCAGTATACGTTAGATCATAAGCTTTTAACTCAGTTTGCATATGATAGAATCTAGATATAAGTTCATATGTAGATTCATTCTCTAGGAATCTGAAGCACTCATACTGCTTTCTAAGAAGATCCCTCTTATTCTTCTTGATGTCACTGTTTCCCTCAAATCTTTTCTAAAATACCTTCCAGAGATCTTTAGAGTTATCGTATCCTCTGAAGCTGTGAAAAAACTCTCTCGTCAAGGCCATTGTGATAGATCCATGTGCCTTCTTTTCTCTGTCATAAACTTTCTTCTCTTCTTCATCCAGTTTAGAGATAGGCTTGGGAACAACTTCATCAAGATATGTATATGTGGGATGCTTATAACCCTCAAGAATAGGTATCCACAGTGAGGAATCGGTGTATGATATATAATGCTCAAAGCGTGCTTTCCAATTAGAGTAGTTATTAACGTTAAGCAGCTTTGGTGGTTTCTATGGAGTTCCAATTTCATTGTCATAGTTAAGTAGGTTTCCAAGGTTCTGAAGATTTGCCATAGTAATATACTTGGTCAAAATTCAGAAAAATCAGCACAACTTGCGCACTTAAGACTTGCCTTGCGCACTTAAAAACTTGGTCTTGCGCACTTAGGATTTGCTCTTACGTACTTAGCAAGTACGCAGGGGTAAAGATAAGTACGCAGGGTTTAAGTTAAGTACGCAGCAAGAATGGTCTTGCGTACTTAGCAAGTACGCAGCAAGACGTCACTTGTTGCCAAATAAGGTAAGTACGCAGGTCACCTTTTCACCAACTTTTTTCGGTTACTGGAAAAAGACCGGATCTTCAAAAATTGAAGATCAAACCAACTAAATCAAGTCAAAGGGTTAGACACTTGTTTCTAACACACCTTTGATGCTCAAAACACTCAAACAAACAACAAAAGGTCGGATTTTGACTGATTTTTTCCTCTAAAATAGTGCTCAAGAGCTACCCCTATTTTATCACAAAAATCACCAAAAATCACTCACTTTTGCTTGTAAAAAGTCTGTAGATTGTGTAGAACAGGCTTCTAACACACTCACAACACTCGAAATCAAGAGTTATGCTCTGATACCACTTGTAGGTCCCCGGGTATCTCAAATCGTTACGTGTGGGTGTGTGACTAGTCCAACCGGATGCGGAATGCTTGTGACTAGGTGGAGAATCAAACAACACAAAGTAAGCCGACAACAAAAACACTTTCAAACTTCGTCTATTATAAACTTAGCCGGTTACAGAACTTGATACAAATGAATGTGTACTTAAACTTCTGTCAAGACCTGCTACTTATACTAGACCTGACTCCTGCGTACTTAGCAAGTGCGCAGGGCAATTTGTTCACGCGTACTTAGCAAGTACGTAGATTGTTCATGCGTACATGCTAAGTACGCAGGATATGACTCATGCGCACATGCTAAGTGCGCAAAACACTTAGAGAAAATAAACACTAAGTACATACAATAGTGATTACAACTCGATAACTAAAACATACAGACACTAACATACAAATACAAATACATACAAGACAAGTACAAAAAGCTAAGACAGTATCTAGAGTGTCTGTCACACAAAAGTGCTTCAACATTTTTGTAGATAGAACTCCTCATATCATAGTCAAGTTAACTTCCAACTAAATAGGGAAAAAGGAAAATGGCGCCAAAAACTTGATGTCGTTTCTGGGTTTGAAATGCGGTTTTAGGAATGAAAAGGGTTTAGGCTCAAAGGGGTTAACTAGGGGGTAACGTTTAGGGTAGGTGAACGAAGATAAGAAGACTAAAGAAAGTGGGTGAATCCTAATGCCTCAATCATTTTTATGCATTCTTTTAGTCCATGATCTTGAAATGTATATTTTACACAAGTTCTAACATCCGAAACACTAATTAGCAAACACTCCATCAAACGAAATGAGCGTGTAGAAATTTGGTAATGGTGTCAATAACTTGATATGTTATATGATGATGCCCAGATAGGCTCAAATTTTCACATGACACGGAAGATAAAGGGGTATAAAAGTAAAAACGTGTATAAACTTATTTCTTTCTTTCTGTTGTGCTTATTAATCTTCCCTATTTGTTTCCTTGATTCATTTCAACGGTATTTCAAATTATTGCTTTTATAAGATCGTTTTAATCCAAATGATTTTTAAGACTTTTAGCTTTTAGATTATTTATGAAAGCTTACAACTTTATAGGTTGTTTTTGAAAATGTTTTAATGATTTCTATGTGTATTTCAATTCAAATGGTCGAATACTTGTTAATCATGCACTTGTAATACTTGGGACACATTATGCTGCCGATGCATTGGTGAGTTTTCTAACACCCCATACTTAGAATTTGACAATGTCCTTGTTATACGAGGATATGCTATTTAATGGTTGTCATGGGCAGGATAAAAGTGAAAAGAAACTGGAACTCCCCTGTTAACGCATCACCATCATACGTATGGTTGATTTCCTCAGCTTGATTAGTATGTGCTCCAAAAATTGTATGCTCCTGTTACGCTATGCAATGCTCAAACAATAAAAAGTAAATATTAAACAGAAAAATTAAACTAATATTCGCCAAATATTGGCGGCCGGATAAGTTGGTGGCGATGCCACCCATTCAACGGTTACACCTATAACCGGTAAAAATGGTACGTGTCCAGTCAAACAAACCAACAAACATTGTCTAAAGTCAAGAACCACAAACACATTAGATAAAAACCAAAAATTATCAAAATATGCAAGGTGAAGAGAGTAGCTACTAGAAAGGAGGATGTTGCTATTGTGGATGCGGGCCTGGAGGATGTTGCTGATACTGTTGATGGGCGTACGGATCATGGGTGTGATCGTAGAAGTCCTGCCGCAATCCGTCCATCGAGTGTCCCAATTGACCCATGCGGATCATCAAATCCGGCATAATGGGATCAGTAGTGGTGTGATACATATTTGGGCCTTGATATCCCAGTCGCCCCCTTGGTACTTCCTCGTCCTCGGACTCTTCAACTTCACCTATCCAAATGTTCCCCCGATGCCCCACTAACCGGTACACCCCATTAAATTTCTTCATCATATGCATGTTGATCATCACTTGGGTGTCTATAGGTTGAATGGGAAGATCCATATCTTGGATTATTCCAAGATTTACAAGGGACAAAACACCTAAGTATTGAGCCATATGGGTGATGTATGGTCCTCCAAAGATGTGGCTACTGGAACTGTAGCCTGTGGCTCGGGTAAAGAATTTAACCAAGCTGTAGGCTAGGTTACAGGGAACTTGATCAATCTGGAAATGGAGATGGAAGAGATCTCTCATGGTTACCACCCCGGTGCTATCTTTCCTCCCCCCAAGAAAAAGGACAATACATTGATGCAGATAACAGTAGAGAGGGTGTTTGATCCTTGTGCTTTTCTGGTAGTGCTTTTCTGGGTATGCGAGTCAAAGGGTCTTGGCCCGATTCTGTTCCAAAATGTCGAGGCTTCACCTTCTGTGAACTCTTATTTACTCTCGGTGAAGAACGGTTTTGTCCTCTCCCTATGCCTGTACAATCCCATCTTTACCCCAAATTCTGCCAAAGTCATTACATACCATTGTCTAGCCATCCTAAATCTCACACAATCCTGCATCTCCATACTCACCACCGGCCTATCAAGCTAAAAACTCAAAAGTGAGCTCATAGTATGTTGCTTCCCAAATAGCAAAGAACCCCTGCCAAGGTTTCGTGATTAGAGGAACTGCACTATCCATGAGATTAACATCCTCTAAAGTCGGGTGATAGATGGTTTTGTGTATCCCGAAGGTTTGTGTCAGTAAGGTGGCTAAGTGTTGATAGGCATGAACCTCGATGTCATCATCGGGATCAAAGATAAGCCATGAGTGTAAGTCTTTTGATAACTCTGGCATAGGCGGCAGATTGAAAGGTGGTGGAGGCGATGGTGGAGTTGGTGGCGAGCCACTCATGTGGGCTGACGAGGAGGATCCTGTTCGGGACCCCGATCTGGTGTTCCTTCTTTTTCGCCCCGCTTGTCTGGATGACTCGGCCATGTCCTATACAACAACAAATTGAGTTAGTATAGGAAAATATCATTGCATACATGGCAATGACTCAAAAAATTTAATGACATAAAATTTATGCATATATATTTTAGGACCACTCAAAGAAAATTTAAATTCATGCATTGTCATGGCATGGTTATATTTTCCGGATCCATAATTGGTTGATTGTAATTTATCCAAACAAGACTCAAATTCAAACAATGGTATTTTGACTTTTGAAAGTCAAACTTGTCAAAAATTTTAACCTAGTTTATCAAATTAACAATTTTCCAACAAGCAATACTATATTTTAAACATATATAAAAGATTCATGCTTCAATGTATACATTCAAGGTCAAAATTTCTAAGCAAAAATTAAGAACCCAAATCATACGAGTGGAACAAATCTATCTAAATGAGGCTAAGACAAGTTACATTATGATCTAACATGGTCAAATACGCATTTAGATTAAGCAATAAGTTCATATTCAACATATTCATACCAAAATTCAAAACAAAACCCTAGCCTCTATTTTAACAAAATTATCCATAAATGAAGCAAGAATCGACTCAAAAACGATAATGAACAAGTTTACGTACCTTAGGGAGAGATTAGAGTGAAGAAACGAGAAAACCCGTGAGAAATCGGAAGTTTTGAGGTGATTTCGGCCGGAACCGTGAGTGTTTGGGGTTTGGGGTTTTGAGAAAATTGTTGCTGCTCTCTTTTAACCCAGACCCGCGTTTGACCGATGCACGGCCGTGCATTCCCTCTTTTACCAGGTTTATATATATATATATATATATATTTGTTTTTAGAAAATAAATTTTATATTTTAAATTAAAAATTCATTTATTTTTTCCAAACGTATTACCTAAAAAATATAACCGTGGTCAACGGGGAATGTCACAAACAAAGTTTCCGAATTTATTCTAGGAAACTTGCCTCATTTCATGCAATCTAACATCATAGTATCGAGCTTGTCATTATCAAAAACAAAAATGTTAAACACATAAAAACCGTTCGAAAGCGTTACGCTTATTAAAGAAAAATGTGTTTGCTTTCGAATGGCAGTACTTATGTTTGTTCATTTTTCTTAGAAAAAATTCCGCGGTCTGGATCTTTGAATATTTCTGCAAAGATAGATGTAAGTAACACAAATACCATGACTCAAGAAAAATAAAAATAGTCAGTCTAACGACTTAGATCTTTCACAGAATTACCGTGTCCCCGGCAACGGCGCCAAAAACTTGATAGCGTGTTTTTAGTAGTAATATATATTCTATTTAGTGCTACACAAAATCAGGTTTTAAATTTATAAAATGATAATTACTTTAACTTAAAACACGCACAAAAGTCAAGTGTACCTATCGTAGCATAATATAGTTTAGGTAAGAACCAAGTATCGAACCATGGACACAGATCCCCGTACTCAACCCTCGCTATTGTCTGACTAGAATAATAAGTTGGAAAATGGGTTTTGTTTAAAAGGAAAAATAAAAAGTTAAGAAATGTAATTAGAAATGTTATTCTGTTTAAGTTGTTACTCTAGTTGTTATCCCTTGTTAATTAATGTTGTATTTAAAGTAAGGTTGGTCATAGTTACTAGTACTAACCCTTTCGATAGGGGAGTTAGTATTTCGTAACGGAACAGTGGATACGGTCGGCCAACTGTTCCTTAATGAATATAACGGGGTGTCAAGACCATCAGTTTCTCACAGATCATTATTCAGATTTATTATTCTTGTGACTGACGTACGTCTGGTCTTGTAACTTCTTCCGGTAAGTCGGAATGCACGACTTCCTCCAAAGGTACTTTATGAACGCTCGAACCCAACTAATTATGTTCTTAAATAGTTGTCTTTACTTATAATATTATTTCAAATAAATAAGACTTTCCTTCTTAAGATCAAACCCCATGGCTCCCGCTAGAAGTCCTCTGCAAGCCAATACGAGAAAATTAGAAATATACCGACACAAACCGCCCGGTCTGGTTAGGGCTCAAACAGCCTGTTGAATACTCAAACCTCCAATCAACCCATAATATTAAATCTATACTAACCGGTCGGACTAGCACCAAGATTTGTATATAGACCATACAAACATCGAATAAGCTTTCTAATCAAGAAGTCTTGCTTGGATAACTCACAAGATTTAAGATTATTAGATTGATTTAAAGATCACTTATTCTGGTCTTTTTCAGATAACTTATAGTAAATACTTTAAAAACATAACTTACTAAAACTACTTCATTAATTAACTAAAGTTCAACCAACTCGAGCAACACAAGAGAACTAGCCATGAATGACCATACAAGTGACTCCACTAACCCATAGATAATGTGTGGAAGTGTTCCAACACCGAGGGAGAGTGGGTATAAGTTGCCTCTTGTTTCACTCGAAAGAGAAGAATAAGTTCATATTACAAGACTTAGAAAATAAAATAAAAAGAAAAGGCTAAATGGACCAAAACTGAGAGAGTTTCGACTCTTAGCAGAGCACTAAGGCCTTCACACCTCTTGATCTTGGACACCTAAAACACTAGAATGAGCTTGCTATTTATAGACTCAGAATTTGGTAATGCACGACCGTGCAATGGGATGCACGGTCGTGCAAAGCACTCATTGCTTGCATGTGAGGGAATCTGGCAGGTTTGGCAGGCTCAGGGCCACGTGTCACCATTTGCACGGTCGTGCAAACCATAATTTTGTCTTTTTGCTTTACTTTGACTACTGGTTTGACTTTTTTTATGCATGAACGTTCGATTGGCCTCCGGATGCTGATTTTGCCTTGTTTTTTGGTGTTTTCTTCATGTTTTTGTATACAAGGGTTAATTATCATGTTGTAACACAAATAAGTGGATTAAGTATCATATCTTATCATATTCTCTATAATTTGTGCTATTTATGGGGATAATTGTACATGTAAAACATGTATAAATGATAGCATATCACCTGCTTCCGAATTAATCAAATATGGGCCTTCCCACTTTGGTGCGAGCTTTCCGTCGCTAGGATTGGTATTATTCTAGAATGCTTTTCTCAATACAATATCACCCACTTGAAACCTCCTGATCCTTATGTTTTTGTTGTATGATCTTGCTATCATTTGCTCATAGGCTGCAATGCGAACCTTGGTAAGGTCTCTGAGTTCATCAATGGTGTCAAGATCATTTGCAAGAGCTTCATCATTATTTTGTTGAGTCTGGAGATTGGCTCTGGCTGTAGGGATAACCATTATTGTGGGGAGCATGGCTTCAATGCCAAACACCAAAGAGAATGGAGTTTGACATGTTGCATTTTTTGAAGTCGTTATGTCTGCCCATAATGCAAATGGCAGTTCTTCGGCCCATTTTCCTTTCTTTGCTCTCAATCTTTTCTTGAGGTTGTTTATGATGATCTTGTTGCTAGATTCTGCTTGTCCATTGGCTTTAGGACAAATAGGGGTGTAAGTTATCATCTTGATTCCCCAACTGGCACAGAAGTTGGTTGTTCTTTGCCGATAAATTGAGATCCGTTGTCACATGTTATTTCCGTCTAGATCCCGAATCTCGTTAGGATATTGCGCTTGATGAAGGATATAACTTCCTTTTCTCTGACTTGAACAAATGTTTCGGCTTCGATCCATTTGGAGAAGTAGTCTGTCATTGCCAACATAAATACTTTTCCTCCTGGTGCCTTTGGGAGCTAGCCAACTATATCCATTCCCCACTTCATAAATGGCTAACAAGAAATAATTAGGTACAAAGGTTCTGCTAGCTGATGAAGGATGTTGCTATGTCTCTAGCATGCATCACACTTCTATGAATAATCCACGGCATCTTTCCTCATGGTTAGCCAATAGTATCCTGTCCTCGGGGTCTTTGAGAAGAATGCTCTGCCCCATGTGTGATTTCCACAATCATCTTCGTGTATATCTTTGAGGACTTCAAGTGCTTCAGGATCTTCTAAGCATTTCAGATAAGGACATGCAATAGATTTTCTGTACAAAACACCATGTAATATTATAAAACGAGATATTCTCATGCGAAAAGCCCTGTGATTCTTTTCATCTTTTGGGACTTCACCATCCTGCAGATATTTTTTAATAGGTGTGATCCATGATCCTTGGCTTGGTTCGAGATCCCGAATATCCTCTTCTTCAGCTTATGTATTGGATACTTCGTTTTTCTTTTCAATTGCTTGACTCAGGATATGTATGATTGGTATCGTGGTTCCTTCCGGTATCTTGAGAGCCGACGCGAGATTTGCTAAGGCACCGGCCTCAGTATTGTCTTCTCTTGATAACTATTTTATACTAAATAATTCGAACTTCATAGATAATTGTTTAACTATTTCGAGATATTTGATTAATCTCTCACCTTTTGCTGCATACGAGCCTTTGAAATGGTTAGTGATCATTAATGAATCCACATATACCTGAAGATACCTGATCTTCATATCGTAAGTGATGTGTTAGTATTTACACATCTTTTTGGCATAAAACTTCGCTCATTTAACGATCAATTCTTGGTTATATTCAACGTTTGGCACTTATTTGCTTCATTTCCTTTTTGTAGGTTTTTATGAAGCTTGTGAACAAACAAGATGATTCCAGGATAAAAAGTGAAGTTTTTAGGGTTTCTGTGATGAAGGCACGGTCGTGCCCCTAATTGGCATGGTCGTGCCTAACTTGCAAACCCTAAGCACGGTCGCGCCCCGTACATGGCACGACCGCGCCAAGCCAAAAGGCAAGGCACAACCGTGCCCTGCCTCCACACGGTCGCAGGAACACCCGTGAGTCTGACAACTCGAAGCAAGAGACCCAATGGAAGCTCCGGATCGGTCAACCCTCTATCACACGGTCGCGGCAAGACCTAGACGCGGCAGCGCCTTTGCACTTGGCACGGTCGTGCCCTCTCTCTAGGCACGGTCGTGCCTCCCCTTTTCTATTTAAACAGAACTTAAACTCTCATTCAGACATCAAGCAACCAGGGGAGAAAGTCTACTGTTCCAGCTCGTATTTCTCTTGTTCCAGCCATATTTCAAGATTCTTGGAGAGGATACAACATCAAGAGGATCATCTTACATCAACAACAACATCTAGGCGTGGAGGAGTGGTTTGATTCTTATTTCCATATCATGTTTCTTACTACTTTTCCCTGTTTATTTGTAATTCTTGTGCTCGTGATGAGCTAAAACTCCTGTTCACTTTGGTTTAGATGAAGTTTAGATACATTTAACAACATTCATGGATTATTGGAAATTATTGTGTTAATGTTATGACAACCGTATGATTATTCTTCAATGAAATTATGTATTCAAGTGTTTTGAGGTGTTTACAAGACTTGTATTTGTGTATATCATATTATGTTGGAAAACTTATGGTTTATGCTTATATTCATGGATTGGTGTATGTATTTATACTAGTTTGTGGCTTTTGACTAGGAATGGTGAATGAAGTCTTGTTTATGAATCATTATATTTGTATGTGTATCCTTATGCTTATGTTTGGAAAGACAAGGTGTTTGTTAGAATGTTTCATGTTTAGTTTTATGTTTATCTAGGAATTGTTGACACATTCTCCTAATTTATATAACCTTTACATGAACATTGTATGTGGAAGAAATGCATATTGTTATCTAATTTAATCAACTTGAGGTGGGTAGTGTGTTGTTCATATTATCTTTCCAACTAGTTGTTGGACTAGTGTACCTTAACCGGAAACTAGTTTAATGTTTATAAACATTAACATGATTGTTAAACACGTGAGCTTCATTGTATGACTTTAGGTGGTTAGTTTGTGTAATTCATGCTAGCTTTCCGAATAGTCATTTGATTAGATGTCTTTGACAAGAATTTGGTCAATTTATGTTTCGTGTGATTGCCATGTTTCTATGAGTGTATTGGATGTATTCTAGATGGATTCGACACCGAAGTGATATTTTCTCCCTAATTGTTTGAATTGTGACCTTAGCTTAGTTTTTATATATTTGCGTGTTAGTTAATTAAACAAAACTCTCCAAAATATCTTTATACCCTCACTTGATTAGATTTTAGTTCCGGTTTATTATCGCATTCCACCGTGTCCACGGATTGATATCCGGTTCTTACCTTTACTATATTGCTATCCGACGGGTACACTGCCCGATGTGTGTGTGATTAGTCTTTGGTGAAAACCCTTTTTAAAACTAATATTGTGTGATAAATCTCTATTAAAATATACATAGTTTCACAAGCATCAAGTTTTTGGCGCCGTTGCCGGGGATACGGTTTTTGCGAGAACGACTGGAATTAATTTTTAGTCATTTAGTATATATATTTTTGTGAATATCGTGTTTTCTTGTTTATTATTTTGCAATTTTGTGTGTATAGATATTTTTGCATTTTTACTTGTTATCTCTAGCTTTATTTGTATATATATATATTTTGTTTTTAACCTATTTTATTTTCTTCTATTCTTATTTTTATTTATTTTTATTTTTATTTGTTTTATCTAACTTGTGTTGTCTTTGTCCTAGGTTCGCGTATTTAAATCTAACTTGTCGTGCAGATCGTGTATGTTCTCAACTCCCGTCGAGGAGGTTCCTGAGCCGTCTTCTGAGCCGGAGAGTGATCTTCATCGGAGATTGCGAGCCCGTTCCCGAATTGTGGCCCGGTTACTCGAGTTTGACAAGGTTGTTGTTGACGAGGTAGAGGAGATGGCGAACGAGAATGCGGGTCGGACGCTTTCGGATTTTGGCAAACCAACACTTGAGGGTTTGGAGTGTTGGAGCACATCAGTTCGAGATCAAATCCAGCATTATACAGATGGTGCAGAACATGTGTCAGTTCGATGGCAAGGATCACGAGGATCCTAATACTCATTTGGCCGGTTTCTTAGAGATTTGCGCCACTTTCAAAATTCGTGACGCTACCGACGATGCTATTCGGCTCCGGTTATTCCCGTTTTCCTTACGGGATCGAGCCAAGGCTTGGTTACTGTCACTTCCCCCTAGGTCCATTAGTACTTGTGACCAGATGGCTGCTAAATTCTTAGAAAAGTATTTCCCTCCGGAGAAAACATCAAAGTTGAGGGCTAGGATTCTTTCTTTCCAGCAGGACGACGGGGAGACGATCTATGAGGCGTGGGAGAGATTCAAGGAACTGATGGATTGTTGAAGTGGCAGCAGTGTGAGACCTTCTACAATGGTCTAGAGATGACTGGGAAGCAGCTGATCGATGCATACGCGGGTAGAGACATTGGGACGAAGACACCCCAGGAGGCGTATGACTTGCTAGAGAAGGTAGCATCAAAGAGCTACACTCAGCATACTTCCCGAGCGAGATCTCAGAGGCAGGGTGTCCATCAAGTGGATGGAATTACCTCTTTAGCTGCCCAGGTGGAAGCACTTTCCACCAAGATTGATCAGATGCACGTCCACAAGGCCCAGTCCTTGTGTGAGTTTTGTGGTGGGGCGCATCCCACGAGTGCTTGTCAGGTTGGGGATCAGGGGGCCCACGAGCAGGTTGATTTCATGTCCAACCAGAATCGTCCCCAGAATAATCCCTACAGCAACACATATAATCTGGGGTGGAGGAATCACCCGAATTTCAGTTGGAAGTCTGGCAACAATAGCCAGCAACCACCCGGATTCACTCAGCGCCCCCCATTCCAGCATCCGTCTCACAAGTCTCAGGGACAGAGTTCCCAGTTCCGACCTCAGCAGGGCCAGTTTCAAGGCCAAGGTTCTAGCAGCGGTCCACCACCCGCTCCTGAGGGTAAATCCAGTTTGGAGGACATGGTTGCACGGCTACTTGCCAACTCGGAGAGTCAGAATCAGTTGGCAGAGAAGCAGAACCGTTACATGGAGGAGCGTTTTCACACGCATGAGACTGAGTTGAGGAATCAGAAAGCTTCGATCCAGACCATAGAGAACCAGGTCGGGCAGATCGCGAAGCTTCTTTCTGAGAGACCGCCAGGTGGCCTGCCTAGCAACACTGAGCCCAATCCTAAGGCTCATGTGAAGGCCATTACTACAAGGAGCGGTAGAGGCACAGGACCGGATCCGCAGGTCCCTATGCATGAGTCATCCGAGGAGGAGGTTGTGATTGAGATTCCGGATGAGACACCGCCGAGGGGTAAACCGACGAGCACATCACGCCCTCGCGAGCCTGTGAGAGATTACACTCCCGCCGTTCCATACCCAGGCAGATTGAAGAAACAGAAGATGGAGGAGCAGTATGGTAAGTTTCTAGGGTTGTTTAAGCAGTTGCATATCAACTTTCCATTTGTGGAGGCTCTAGCTCAGATGCCTAAGTATGCGAGATTTTTGAAGGATATCCTCACGAATAAGAGGAAATTGGAGGAGTTGTCTCAGGTGACGCTGAATGAGGAGTGTTCGGCGGTGATTCAGAACAAGCTACCGGAGAAGAGACGAGATCCGGGGAGTTTTACCATCCCCTGTTTGATAGGTAGCTTGTCGGTTAGCAACGCCTTAGCTGACCTTGGTGCTAGCATTAACCTCATGCCATATGCGGTCTTTGCTAAGCTTGAGTTGGGAGAACCTGCACCAACACGCATGAGTATCCAGCTGGCCGATCGTTCGGTCAAGTATCCACGAGGGATAGTGGAGAATATGTTGGTTAAGGTTGACCGTTTTGTCTTTCCTGTAGACTTTGTGATTCTGGACATGGATGAGGACAAGAATGTCCGTATTATTCTAGGTCGACCGTTCCTAGCCACCGCTAAGGCCCTGATTGATGTGTATTCAAGGAGGCTTACATTGAGGGTGGATGAAGAAGAGGTGACCTTAGATGTTGGGAGATCCATGCAACACACCCAGAATCAGGATGATTCACTTTACTTTGTTGAGACTATTTATTCTTGTGTGAGTGATCATCTCCAGGACACAGCTAAGGAGGAGTCCCAGGACACCCAGATTGTAGGGGGGAGACGATTGATCCAATTGGTGAGGATCAGTTTGATGAGCAGTTGTTTAGCCAGGAGAGCTATGAGTTTCCCCAGTGTTCAGCGGTTTTCGCAATGGTTGCTAGAGATTCTGAGCCGATTGAGCGGCCTTCTATTGAGGACCCACCACCTGTTGAGCTTAAGGAGCTCCCGAGCCATTTGGAGTATTCCTTTTTAGATGGTGAGTCTCGATTACCTGTCATTATCGCCTCTGATTTGACGAGTGATGAGAAGGAGAGGCTATTGGAGCTGCTGAAGCAGCACAAGCAGGCTATTGCATGGAGGATTATGGACATTAAGAGAATTAATCCCTCTTTCTGTACCCATAAGATCCTTATGGAGGATGACTACAGACCCGCTGTGCAGCACCAGAGGAGGTTGAACCCCAACATGCAGGAGGTAGTGAAGAAGGAGGTGATTAAGTTACTTAATGCAGGTTTGATTTATCCCATCTCCGATTCGCCTTGGGTTAGCCCGGTTCAGGTTGTCCTTAAGAAGGGAGGCATGACTGTTATCACCAACGAGAGGAATGAGCTGATTCCTACTCGTACAGTCACAGGTTGGAGAGTTTGCATCGATTACCGCAAACTCAATGATGCTACTCGGAAGGATCACTTCCCCCTCCCGTTCATTGATCAGATGTTGGAGAGATTAGCGGGGAAGATGTTCTATTGTTTCTTGGATGGCTTCTCTGGCTACTTCCAGATCCCGATCGCTCCTGAGGACCAGGAGAAGACGACATTCACATGTCCCTATGGCACATTTGCTTATCGGCGGATGCCCTTTGGATTATGTAATGCTCCGGCCACTTTCCAGCGTTGCATGGTGGCCATTTTCCATGATATGATTGAGAACTCCATGGAGGTTTTCATGGATGACTTTTCTGTGTTTGGGAGTTCCTTTGATCATTGCCTCGGGAATCTGGAGAGGATGTTGACCAGGTGCAAAGAGGCCAATCTAGTGTTGAACTGGGAGAAATGCCACTTCAAGGTGAAGGAGGGCATTGTGCTTGGGCACAAGGTTTCACGCGCGGGGATTGAGGTTGATAGAGCTAAGATTGATACCATATCTAAGCTGCCCCCGCCGACTTCCGTGAAATCTATTCGTAGCTTCCTTGGTCACGCGGGCTTTTACAGACGCTTTATTAAAGATTTTTCTAAGATTGCCCGACCGATGACCCAGCTTCTTGAGAAGGAAGCCCAGTTCGTATTCTCCGACGAATGCCTTAGTGCATTCAATTTGTTGAAGGAGAAGTTGGTGAATGCCCCTATCATGGTAGCTCCTGATTGGAAGTTGCCATTTGAGATCATGTGTGACGCGAGCGACTTCGTTGTTGGGGCGGTCTTAGGACAGAGGAGAGAGAAGCAGTTCCACCCGATTTATTATGCGAGCAAGACGCTCAATGACGCACAGGAGCACTACACCACAACGGAGAAAGAGCTCCTAGCCGTTGTCTTCGCTTTCGATAAATTCCGGTCTTATCTCGTCCTATCAAAGACCATTGTATTCAATGACCATGCAGCTCTTCGGCACCTGTTCAGCAAACAGGATGCCAAACCCCGACTGATCCGGTGGGTTTTGCTGCTTCAGGAGTTCGACATTGAGATCCGCGATAAGAAGGGCGCGGAGAATGTCGCAGCGGACCACTTGTCCCGTCTTGAGTGCTCAGCTTCATCTGAACTTGTGGGGTCATCCATAAATGACAATTTTCCCCACGAGTTTCTCATGCACATACAGACACAGGATG
Source organism: Smallanthus sonchifolius (assembly GCA_023525975.1). NCBI lineage: Eukaryota > Viridiplantae > Streptophyta > Magnoliopsida > Asterales > Asteraceae > Smallanthus > Smallanthus sonchifolius. The sequence continues at coordinate 62,026,734 of CM042038.1, forward strand.
AGGAGTGTCCATGGTTTGCTGATTTTGCAAACTTTCTTGCGAGTGGGATTGTGATTAAGGGCTTAACGCATCAGCAAAAGCGAAAGTTCTTTGCGGATGTAAAGCACTATCTCTGGGAGGATCCCTATTTGTTTCGAGTCGGAGCTGATCAGATCGTGCGCAGGTGTGTGTTTAGAGATGAGGCACTTCAGGTGCTTAGACACTGCCACGAGGGTCCGACGGGTGGACACCATGGAGCTACCTTGACCGCGAAGAAGGTCTTTGACGCCGGTTTCTTCTGGCCTACCATCTTCCGGGATGCTCATGAGATGATCCGAGCTTGTGACTCTTGCCAGAGGGCAACCAACATCTCATCTAGGAATGAGATGCCCCAGAACAGCATCCAGATTTGTGAGATTTTTGATGTCTGGGGTATTGACTTTATGGGACCTTTCCCAGCTTCTCGTGGCAACCGATATATCCTAGTGGTTGTTGACTACATTTCTAAGTGGGCCGAGGCTTAAGCCTTGCCTACTAATGATGCTAGGGTGGTTGTTCAATTTCTGAAGAAGCTATTCTCTCGCTTTGGTGCCCCCAAAGCCCTTATTAGTGACCGTGGGACCCACTTCTGCAACTCCCAGTTGGAGAAGGCATTATCACGATATGGTGTGAACCATAGATTCTCCACAGCCTACCATCCACAGACCAGTGGGCAGGTAGAGGTCACGAACCGGGGCATAAAGCGGATTCTTGAGAAGACGGTTGGTCAAAACCGTAAGGATTGGTCGGACAGGTTAGATGATGCACTTTGGGCCTTCCGGACTGCGTATAAGACGCCTATTGGTACCACACCATTTAGGTTGATCTATGGGAAGGAGTGTCATCTTCCGGTGGAGTTTGAGCACAAGGCTTATTGGGCATTGAAGGCGGTGAATCTTGACTTGGTGAGCGCTGGTGAGAACCGGTTCACTCAGATTCATGAGCTTGATGAGTTGAGAAATCAAGCCTATGCAAACTCCACGATCTACAAGGAGCGCACTAAGAGTTTACATGACCGACGCTTGAAGGACAAGAAGGAATTCCGAGTGGGAGGTCGTGTGTTGCTTTGCAACTCTAGGTTGCGTTTGTTTCCCGGGAAGTTGAAGTCCCGATGGACGGGTCCTTACACGGTTAAGGAGGTGTTTCCTTATGGGACCGTCGAGATTGAACATGAAGATGGGAGGATCTTCAAGGTTAACGGTCATCGTCTTAAGCCATATATTGACGGACCGGTTGACCCGGCATTGGAGGTAGTTAACCTCCACCCCAAGGACAAATGAATTCGGGGGCTTGAGTCTAGCTAAGGACTCGTTAATAAACTTAGCCTGTTTCGGTATCTTTTTGGGTAACAACTTTTAGATTTTCTTTGATTTTTATCTTATTAGTTTTTATTTTCTATTTTTCTAGAGTTTTATCATTTATTTTTGAGTTTAGGTGATCGGAACGTGTTTTGAATCGAGCGGATTTGGGATAATGTTTGGAATATCACAGGTATGTCTTCTGAATTTTTAGATAATTTAACTTGGAAGAATCGCAGTCGGGTTTGGAATACTCATAAAAAAATCAGGTTTTTGTGTCTGCTGGGCATGAGACACGGTCGTGCCTAGCTATGGGCGCGGTCGTGCCTATGTAAGTGGCGCGGTCGTGCCTCAGAAATTTGGGGCAGGTTAAGTTAAGTTAAACGGCAGTGTTCGCCTTTTGTTTACCCCAAACGACACCTCCCTGCTAAGATTCCCGTGATTTCTAGCTTTTTGATCTCCATTTCTTCGATTTCAGGTACGCCCCATCTACCCTAATCTTTTCGTTTTTATTTTTAAGATTAGGATCGTCATTTTTATGTCTAAATTTCTAGGTTTCTAGGGTTTTAGTTACTTTCTGTTTTGAACTTCATAATTAGATGTAAATAGGTAGAAATAGGTCGTCTTACATCCTGGAATTATGTTGTGTTAAAAGCCCCTTCATAAACGTAGTTAATTGATCAAATTTGAATGCTGAAAACCCTAAAATGGGTTGAGCACGGTCGCGCTCAAGACCAGGTGCGGTCGTGCTCGGCTTTTTGAATTCCAGGAGAGGATAAGTTTGGTCAGGCGCGGTCGTGCCTCTGTTGAGCGCGGTCGTGCCTAGTGATTTTGACCTAGGCGCGGTCGTGCCTTGACCTGGCGTGACCGTGTCTCCCGGGTTGGACTGCCCATGGTCGCCCAAGGCGCGACCGTGGGCTTGGATTTTGGCCTAGGCGCGGTCGTGCCCCTTCCCAGGCGCGACCGTGCCCCTTCATAATTTTGGTCAGAAACTTCATAAATTCAGTCTAGCATCTTCATAACTGTTCTGACTTCATTTTTGTTGTCGTGCAGATGGCAGGCAACAGGGACCACCCGTACCTCGAGTTTGACATGAACGAGCACGAGTACGAGGCTCGTTTGGATGTTTTGTGGCCCCGTAGAGGCCGGATTCTAGCTGCTCGTCGTTTAGAGCCAGCCGCCATCGATGCCATCGGTCAGCGGGATCGGTGGAATGACATTGTCACCGCCCCCTGGCGCCGGTTGTTCAGGCTTCACGCCATTCAGTACGTCGAGCTCGTGATGGAGTTTTTCTCCACTTACGAGTTCGATTATCCTTGCGCGGATTTGGAGCAGCCCGAGACCGTTAGATTTAGGCTCGGCGGGGAGTGGCGCGTGATGTCTGTCGCCAGATTTGGGAGGCTACTTGGGTTATACACGCGACAGGAGCTTCAGACAGAGTTGTTCACTGAGGGGATCACCGAATTCCCGACAGAGGAGGATAAGGATCAGTTTTGGCATGAGTTTGGGTTCGGGATTTACGATCTGAGTTTGACCAAGGCTTCGAGCCTTCGGGATCCGTTACATCGTGTTCTTCACCGCTGCATCGTTTATTCGATCTCTGGGAGAGGTCAGGGGGAGACGGTGGTGAACCTTAGGGAGTTATTTTACCTATTTTTCCTTGTACGCCCGCGCCTGTAATCTCGCGCATTCTATCGCGGGGTACTTGGTAAATAGCTCGGGGCGCGACGTCAGCAGCGCCATTTGTGGAGTTCACTTCGTGACCAAGCTGGCGAGACACTTCCAGCTGCTGACAGACGATTTGATAGGGGATCTGACCCATGTGGCCGAGACTGTCGTGATGTCTGTGCAGACATTGCGCAACATGCACGTCGCTCGGCGCAGCGCAGGGGGGATTAGATTGGTGGATCGATGGGGACGGACGTGGGATCCAGACCGTCTGGGCCCCGATCCAGATCATGTACAGGCCGAGGCCGAGGCCGCCGCTCAGCAGGAGCAGGTTCATGAGCTTCAACAGCCCGATCAGCCGCCTCCGTCGCCACCACCGCCTCCGGTTGTCATTCCACATGACATGTTTATGCGTTACTGGGCCTGGCAGTATGAGGTTCAGTGCGCCGCTGCTGCTGCTGGCGGGGCACCATACGTGGTTCCCCTTCCATTCTTCATGCAGCCAGAGCAGCAGCCTGATCAGCCACCACCATCACCACCGCATCATCCACCACCATCACCACAGCTTCAGCCACCACCATCATCACCGCATCATCAGTCACCACCACCATCACCACCAGCGGCAGGAGGCGTAGGAGGCGGGGCCGCCGACATCGACCTTGAGGGTATGCAGTGGGAGTAGTACCTCCCACTGCCTTTTGGTATCATTTTTGCGAGTTGTACTTTTGTTGTATTGTACAAACTCTTGTATCGCGCTACGACGTTTATGTTGTACTTTTGTTTCCTTGTACTTTTGTTTTCTTGTACTTTTGTTTCCATGTACTGTTGTATATATTTGTGTTTATATTTTGGCTTAATGTTACTGATCTGTGTTTGATGTTAGTCTTGATTAGATCTTGGAATTGTGGAACTACATGGAACGTCATTGTTGTGGGTTGGATTTTTGCGTGTGCCATGATCGACACGAGGGAAGTTTCAGTTATCCCTTCACACTCCATTTTGCTTTGCATGTTTTTGTATACATTGTGGGCAATGTATGTTTCTAAGTGTGGGGTTGGGTGTTTATTCTTTGCTTTACATTATTTTTTGTTGTACATTGAGGGCAATGTACAATTCTAAGTGTAGGGTGGGAATGTATTCGCGCGTTGTTTGTCCTCCTAGCATTTTATCGATTCATTTTTTACAAAATATTCCGTCATATTTTTTTTTATTGGCACTAAATTAAAAGTTAACCGTTTAGCATTCACAATTTTTAGTAAATAATAGAGGTTTGATTTTTCAAAAGCAATTGAGATAGAAATTCCATTGAGTCAAACCCAATTTTTTGTGATAACCATGAGTTTTAGTGTGCTAAACGAATGAAGTGCATGTAACCTTTTGCTTACACCCATTCCCTTCCGTTTCCGTGAGTTTATTTTTGAGCCTTGATAGCTTTAGACATTGTTTGCTCTCGTTTTTGCGGATTTGAGTGTGCCGGATGTTTCATTCTTGTTAGAACTTGCTTTTAGTATACACTTCGAAATCATGAACATAAATATTGCATAAAAATGATTGAGGCATTAGGATAAACCACTCTGTTAGCCTTTTATCTTTGTTTTCCCTTACCCGAACACATCCACTAGTTAACCACGTTGAGCCTATCCCATGTTCTTCTTTTATTACCCACATTACACCGTCATTAAGCCCTCATTAGCCTTTTTACTTATTTATTCTATTTTTCACCCGTGTTAGAAATTCGGTCGGCTAATGTTAATTTTATAGCTTTTACTTTGTTGTAATCTTCAAATTCTTGAGAAGTTTTTAGCTAAGGAAAGATGCATATTTACTTAGTTCCATTCAAAAGAAAAGAAATAGTTAAAAAAAAAATCAGGTGAAATATAGTCGATTAGAGCAATTTTGTGAGCAAAGATGGAAAGAATTCGGTTGTTAGCTCTTACCTATATACGGAAGTATTAGTTAGTTTATTTTTCATATTAGAAGTGTTTTAGTTTTTGAATTAGCATAACCGCCGGGTTTTTAGCCATTTAGCCACTTTTAAATTCCATTTCCTTACCCTTAATCATTGCCAAGTTACAACCCGTTTAAAGCCCTCTTGATTTGTGCTTTGTTTCATGTTAGTTGATAGAGATTTGATCTTTTAGCAAGCTTATGATTTATGCATGTTAATTGTCTTGGCATTTGAGGGTTCTATACATACACCATTACTTGTATAATCATATATATTCCCGAGTGTGTGTGAACATTGTGAAAAGCATAAAGTTGCATGCTAATGATTTCCTAGGCATATTCATTTGCCCATTCGGTTGTCACTTCATTGGGTTCATTGGGTTTCATTTAGTTAATTTTGCATTTCTTGTCAAACCTTTATAAATTATTAATGCTTACGGTTTTCCGAATTGATCCATAGTGTCATTGGAAGTTTTGTTTTATTTTGATTTATTGCTTGAGGACAAGCAATGTTCAAGTGTGGGGTTGTTTGATGTGTTAGTATTTACACATCTTTTTGGCACAAAACTTCGCTCATTTAACGATCAATTCTTGGTTATATTCAACGTTTAGGCACTTATTTGCTTCATTTCCTGTTTTGTAGATTTTTGTGAAGCTTGTGAACAAACAAGAAAATTCCAGGATAAAAAGTGAAGTTTTTAGGGTTTCTGTGATGAAGGCACGGTCGTGCCCCTAATTGGCACGGTCGTGCCTAACTTGCAAACCCTAAGCACGGTCGCGCCCCGTACATGGCACGACCACGCCAAGCCAAAAGGCAAGGCACAACCGTGCCCTGCCTCCACACGGTCGCGGGAACACCCGTGAGTTTGACACCTCGAAGCAAGAGACCCAATGGAAGCTCCGGATCGGTCAACCCTCTATCACACGGTCGCGGCAAGACCTAGACGCGACCGCGCCTTTGCACTTGGCACGGTCGTGCCCTCTCTCTAGGCACGGTCGTGCCTCCCCTTTTCTATTTAAACAGAACTTAAACTCTCATTCAGACATCAAGCAACCAGGGGAGAAAGTCTACTGTTCCAGCTCGTATTTCTCTTGTTCCAGCCATATTTCAAGATTCTTGGAGAGGATACAACATCAAGAGGATCATCTTACATCAACAACAACATCTAGGCGTGGAGGAGTGGTTTGATTCTTATTTCCATATCATGTTTCTTACTACTTTTCCCTGTTTATTTGTAATTCTTGTGCTCATGATGAGCTAAAACTCCTGTTCACTTTGGTTTAGATGAAGTTTAGATACATTTAACAACATTCATGGATTATTGGCAATTATTGTGTTAATGTTATGACAACCGTATGATTATTCTTCAATGAAATTATGTATTCAAGTGTTTTGAGGTGTTTACAAGACTTGTATTTGTGTATATCATATTATGTTGGAAAACTTATGGTTTATGCTTATATTCATGGATTGGTGTATGTATTTTTACTAGTTTGTGGCTTTTGACTGGGAATGGTGAATGAAGTCTTGTTTATGAATTATTATATTTGTATGTGTATCCTTATGCTTATGTTTGGAAAGACAAGGTGTTTGTTAGAATGTTTCATGTTTAGTTTTATGTTTATCTAGGAATTGTTGACACATTCTCCTAATTTATATAACCTTTACATGAACATTGTATGTTGAAGAAATGCATATTGTTATCTAATTTAATCAACTTGAGGTGGGTAGTGTGTTGTTCATATTATCTTTCCAACTAGTTGTTGGACTAGTGTACCTTAACCGGAAACTAGTTTAATCTTTATAAACATTAACATGATTGTTAAACACGTGAGCTTCATTGTATGACTTTAGGTGGTTAGTTTGTGTAATTCATGCTAGCTTTTCGAATAGTCATTTGATTAGATGTCTTTGACAAGAATTTAGTCAATTTATGTTTCGTGTGATTGCCATGTTTCTATGAGTGTATTGGATGTATTCTAGATGGATTCGACACCGAAGTGATATTTTCTCCCTAATTGTTTGAATTGTGACCTTAGCTTAGTTTTTATATATTTGTGTGTTAGTTAATTAAACAAAACTCTCCAAAATATCTTTATACCCTCACTTGATTAGATTTTAGTTCCGGTATATTATCGCATTCCACCATGTCCACGGATTGATATCCGGTTCTTACCTTTACTATATTGCTATCCGACGGGTACACTGCTCGATGTGTGTGTGATTAGTCTTTGGTGAAAACCATTTTTAAAACTAATACTGTGTGATAAATCTCTATTAAAATATACATAGTTTCACAAGCATCAAGTTTTTGGCGCCGTTGCCGGGGATACGGTTTTTGCGAGAACGACTTTAATTAATTTTTAGTCATTTAGTATATATATTTTTGTGAATATCGTGTTTTCTTGTTTATTATTTTACAATTTTGTGTGTATAGATATTTTTGCATTTTTACTTGTTATCTCTAGCTTCATTTGTATATATATATATTTTGTTTTTATCCTATTTTATTTTCTTCTATTCTTATTTTTATTTATTTTTATTTTTATTTGTTTTATCTAACTTGTGTTGTCTTTGTCCTAGGTTCGCGTATTTAAATCTAACTTGTCGTGCAGATCGTGTATGTTCTCAACTCCCGTCGAGGAGGTTCCTGAGCCGTCTTCTGAGCCGGAGCGTGATCTTCATCGGAGATTGCGAGCCCGTTCCCGAATTGTGGCCCGGTTACTCGAGTTTGACGAGGTTGTTGTTGACGAGGTAGAGGAGATGGCGAACGAGGATGCGGGTCGGACGCATTCGGATTTTGGCAAACCAACACTTGAGGGTTTGGAGTCGAGCATCAACAGGCCGCCGGTTGGAGCACATCAGTTCGAGATCAAATCCAGCATTATACAGATGGTGCAGAACATGTGTCAGTTCGATGGCAAGGATCACGAGGATCCTAATACTCATTTGGCCGGTTTCTTAGAGATTTGCGCCACTTTCAAAATTCGTGATGCTACCGACGATGCTATTCGGCTCCGGTTATTCCCGTTTTCCTTACGGGATCGAGCCAAGGCTTGGTTACTGTCACTTCCCCCTAGGTCCATTAGTACTTGGGACCAGATGGCTGCTAATTTCTTAGAAAAGTATTTCCCTTCGGAGAAAACATCAAAGTTGAGGGCTGGGATTCTTTCTTTCCAGCAGGACGACGGGGAGACGATCTATGAGGCGTCGGAGAGATTCAAGGAACTGATGAGGAAGGTTCCCCACCATGGATTGTTGAAGTGGCAGTAGTGTGAGACCTTCTACAATGGTCTAGAGATGACTGGGAAGCAGCTGATCGATGCATACGCGGGTGGAGACATTGGGACGAAGACACCCCAGGAGGCGTATGACTTGCTAGAGAAGGTAGCATCAAAGAGCTACACTCAGCATACTTCCCGAGCGAGATCTCAAACGCAGGGTGTCCATCAAGTGGATGGAATTACCTCTTTAGCTGCCCAGGTGGAAGCACTTTCCACCAAGATTGATCAGATGCACGTCCACAAGGCCCAGTCCTTGTGTGAGTTTTGTGGTGGGGCGCATCCCACGAGTGCTTGTCAGGTTGGGGATCAGGGGGCCCACGAGCAGGTTGATTTCATGTCCAACCAGAATCGTCCCCAGAATAATCCCTACAGCAACACATATAATCCGGGGTGGAGGAATCACCCGAATTTCAGTTGGAAGTCTGGCAACAATAGCCAGCAACCACCCGAATTCACTCAGCGCCCCCCATTCCAGCATCCGTCTCACAAGTCTCAGGGACATAGTTCCCAGTTCCGACCTCAGCAGGGCCAGTTTCAAGGCCAAGGTTCTAGCAGCGGTCCACCACCCGCTCCTGAGGGTAAATCCAGTTTGGAGGACATGGTTGCACGACTACTTGCCAACTCGGAGAGTCAGAATCAGTTGGCAGAGAAGCAGAACCGTTACATGGAGGAGCGTTTTCACACGCATGAGACTGAGTTGAGGAATCATAAAGCTTCGATCCAGACCATAGAAAACCTGGTCGGGCAGATCGCGAAGCTTCTTTCTGAGAGACCGCCAGGTGGCCTGCCTAGCAACACTGAGCCCAATCCTAAGGCTCATGTGAAGGCCATTACTACAAGGAGCGGTAGAGGCACAGGACCGGATCCGCAGGTCCCTGTGCATGAGTCATCCGAGGAGGAGGTTGTGATTGAAATTCCGGATGAGACACCGCCGAGGGGTAAACCGGCGAGCACATCACGCCCTCGCGAGCCTGTGAGAGATTACACTCTCTCCGTTCCATACCCAGGCAGATTGAAGAAACAGAAGATGGAGGAGCAGTATGGTAAGTTTCTAGGGTTGTTTAAGCAGTTGCATATCAACTTGCCATTTGTGGAGGCTCTAGCTCAGATGCCTAAGTATGCGAGATTTTTGAAGGATATCCTCACGAATAAGAAGAAATTGGAGGAGTTGTCTCAGGTGACGCTGAATGAGGAGTGTTCGGCGGTGATTCAAAACAAGCTACCGGAGAAGAGACGAGATCCGGGAGTTTTACCATCCCCTGTTTGATAGGTAGCTTGTCGGTTAGCAACGCCTTAGCTGACCTTGGTGCTAGCATTAACCTCATGCCATATGCGGTCTTTGCTAAGCTTGAGTTGGGAGAACCTGCACCAATACGCATGAGTATCCAGCTGGCCGATCGTTCGGTCAAGTATCCACGAGGGATAGTGGAGAATATGTTGGTTAAGGTTGACCGTTTTGTCTTTCCTGTAGACTTTGTGATTCTGGACATGGATGAGGACAAGAATGTCCGTATTATTCTAGGTCGACCGTTCCTGGCCACCGCTAAGGCCCTGATTGATGTGTATTCAGGGAGGCTTACATTGAGGGTGGATGAAGAGGAGGTGACCTTTGATGTTGGGAGATCCATGCAACACACCCAGAATCAGGATGATTCACTTTACTTTGTTGAGACTATTTATTCTTGTGTGAGTGATCATCTCCAGGACACAGCTGAGGAGGAGTCCCTGGACACCCAGATTGTAGGGGGGAGACGATTGATCCAATTGGTGAGGATCAGTTTGATGAGCAGTTGTTTAGCCAGGAGAGCTATGAGTTTCCCCAGTGTTCAGCGGTTTTCGCAATGTTTAGCCGGGGAGAGTGGGTATAAGTTGCCTCTTGTTTCACTCGAAAGAGAAGAATAAGTTCATATTACAAGACTTAGAAAATAAAATAAAAAGAAAAGGCTAAATGGACCAAAACTGAGAGAGTTTCGACTCTTAGCAGAGCACTAAGGCCTTCACACCTCTTGATCTTGGACACCTAAAACACTAGAATGAGCTTGCTATTTATAGACTCAGAATTTGGTAATGCACGACGGTGCAATGGGATGCACGGTCGTGCAAAGCACTCATTGCTTGCATGTGAGGGAATCTGGCAGGTTTGGCAGGCTCAGGGCCACGTGTCACCATTTGCACGGTCGTGCAAACCATAATTTTGTCTTTTTGTTTTATTTTGACTACTGGTTTGACTTTTTTTATGCATGAACGTTCGATTGGCCTCCGGATGCTGATTTTGCCTTGTTTTTGGGTGTTTTCTTCATGTTTTTGTATACAAGGGTTAATTATCATGTTGTAACACAAATAAGTGGATTAAGTATCATATCTTATCATATTCTCTATAATTTGTTCTATTTATGGGGATAATTGTACATGTAAAACATGTATAAATGATAGCATATCACCTGCTTCCGAATTAATCAAATATGGGCCTTCCCACTTTGGTGCGAGCTTTCCGTCGCTAGGATTGGTATTATTCTAGAATGCTTTTCTCAATACAATATCACCCACTTGAAACCTCCTGATCCTTATGTTTTTGTTGTATGATCTTGCTATCATTTGCTCATAGGCTGCAATGCGAACCTTAGTAAGGTCTCTGAGTTCATCAATGGTGTCAAGATCATTTGCGAGAGCTTCATCATTATTTGGTTGAATCTGAAGATTGGCTCTGGCTGAAGGGATAACCATTTCTGTGGGGAGCATGGCTTCAATGCCAAACACCAAAGAGAATGGAGTTTGACATGTTGCATTTTTTGAAGTCGTTATGTCTACCCATAATGCAAATGGCAGTTCTTCGGCCTATTTTCCTTTCTTTGCTCTCAATCTTTTCTTGATGTTGTTTATGATGATCTTGTTGCTAGATTATGCTTGTCCATTGGATTTAGGACGAATAGGGGTGGAAGTTATCATCTTGATTCCCCAACTGGCACAGAAGTTGGTTGTTCTTTGCCGATAAATTGAGATCCGTTGTCACATGTTATTTCCGTCGGGATCCCGAATCTCGTCAGGATATTGCGCTTGATGAAGGATATAACTTCCTTTTCTCTGACTTGAACAAATGTTTCGGCTTCGATCCATTTGGAGAAGTAGTCTGTCATTGCCAACATAAATACTTTTCCTCCTGGTGCCTTTGGGAGCTAGCCAACTATATCCATTCCCACTTCATAAATGGCTAACAAGAAATAATTAGGTACAAAGGTTCTGCTAGCTGATGAAGGATGTTGCTATGTCTCTAGCATGCATCACACTTCTGTGAATAATCCACGGCATCTTTCCTCATGGTTAGCCAATAGTATCCTGTCCTCGGGGTCTTTGAAAAGAATGCTCTGCCCCATGTGTGATTTCCACAATCATCTTCGTGTATATCTTTGAGGACTTCAAGTGCTTCAGGATCTTCTAAGCATTTCAGATAAGGACATGCAATAGATTTTCTGTACAAAACACCATGTAATATTATAAAACGAGATATTCTCATGCGAAAAGCCCTGTGATTCTTTTCATCTTTTGGGACTTCACCATCCTGCAGATATTTTTTAATAGGTGTGATCCATGATCCTTGGCTTGGTTCGAGATCCCGAATATCCTCTTCTTCAGCTTATGTATTGGATACTTCGTTTTTCTTTTCAATTGCTTGACTCAGGATATGTATGATTGGTATCGTGGTTCCTTCCGGTATCTTGAGAGCCGACGCGAGATTTGCTAAGGCACCGGCCTCAGTATTGCCTTCTCTTGATACCTGTTTTATACTAAATAATTCGAACTTCATAGATAATTGTTTAACTATTTCGAGATATTTGATTAATCTCTCACCTTTTGCTGCATTCGAGCCTTTGAAATGGTTAGTGATCATTAATGAATCCACATATACCTGAAGATACCTGATCTTCATATCGTAAGCAAGTTGTAATCCTGCTATCAGCGCCCCGTACTTTGCCTCGTTGTTAGTTGCCTAGAATTCATAACTTATTGACTAAGGTAGTATGTCCCCTTGTGGAGATTTTAGTATGATTCCTAGACCCGTTCCTCTTATATTAGATTCACCATTTGTGAATAAAATCCATGTATCCTTAGATTCCTCTAGTTGTTGAACTTCAAGATCTGCTTCTTGCTGGATATCACTACTAATATCAGCCACAAAGTCTGCTAGTGCTTGAGACTTTATTGATGTTCTAGGTTCGTATACGAGATCATAGGCGTTGAGCTTGACTGACCATTTAGCCATTCTTCCTGACATTTCTGGTTTTCTCAAAACACACTTAATAGGATAGTTAGTCTTAACATGTATAGTGTTATGCCTCAGTTTTTACCTCTGGCATCCCGGATCCTCAGATAAGTATCGATATCCCTGATCCTTACTATGTTTCGGTATCCTGATTAACTGACCGTTATAACAATTAATATTACGCATTCTTCTTTGATTAGTCTTGAACAGGTAATAAACGATTCATTAGTGACTAAATCAAGGGCTGAAGAACCGTTCAAACAGTTGGAAAAACGTGTGGAAGTCAATCTATAACGGTAATTAATGCAAAGACTCATTAAAGACTTTCCTGATTTTTCGTCGGGATCCTCGCTTTTCATATGACTCATTAACTACACACACCTCATGCATAACCCTAGAACAACACATATAATATCGTAAGTTCATTAGCATTTAATACTAGGCACAACCGTTCCTGTTCGGCCCTTAACACGTCGCGCACTAACAAACCATATCATTGACTCGCACATAAAATCATGGGCATTTAACTTAAAGCCCGACTCTCCCCGATCCACCTTTAGTACACCACTGACCCCACGACTCTTAATACTCATTTTGTATTCAAAATATAGCGGGTTAGAACCCGATACCCTTAACTTTATTAATTATATTAACACCACGTGAATGTACGTACGTTAGCCCCAAAACAGTTAAAAGTTTAAAAGAGGGGGATTAGAAACTCACCGATTACGAGACAATCCAGGTCCTAGCTTTTACACTTCGCCCGATCACGCTCGAAACTCAAACCTGACAATGCATAATCATCTGGTCAGACATGCGTCTAAATACGTAAACATACAAACCCCCACGTCGGTTCGCCCCTTTCATTGCAAGGAACTCTAACCCGTCGAGTTCGTATAAACCGGATCACCTTCGACCCGTTAGAAATTGGATACCCGACCGGGTTCCCATGCATGCACGTACGGGTGCATATGTACACATGCAAAAACCCTAATCGGGTGCAAGACCCAACTCCACTTTCTTCCTCGTTATTCCCGTGAACTCACGTTAAGCCGTTGCCGAACCATCACCACCAACACCGGTAGTAGTCGGCCTCTTGCCCACAGCCACTGCCAGAACCGTGGCCGACGTGCGCATTCTTACCTTCGTCGAGCACTGCCCCCTCCACCTTCTTCCATGCTGAGTCCGTCGCTGCTGCCGAGCACCACCACCGGTCGCGTCCTTCTCGCCGGGTAGCCCAGCCGGACCACCCTTCTTCTCTCCTTTTCACTTGCGGCATACGGTCACCACACCCGTCGGCATGCCCCGTCTTCCTTCCTGCCGCCTGTCACCTGAACACGACCTCACCCAACCACTGTGGCCCTCTGCTGCAACCGCGCCCACCACTGTCGTCGCCTTCTCCGCAAATCCCGACGTCACCCATTCATCGACGCCATCATCCATGACCGCCTCGTCCCCTTCGTCGCTCATGCTCACACCATCAACCAAAAACCCTAACCGACTCTCGAATCAAGAAAACAAGAATATATAATCAAAGGTTCGGGAATTACCTTACACGCCGGTGTGCTCCTTCCTTGCTAGCGTCGTCGTACGTCCGACGTGTCACCACCACCGCGTCTCTCCTTTCTCTTCCGGCAACTCCTCTATCTCTCTCTCTCTCGGTGTCTCCTGCCGTCGCACGCAAGCCCAAGCCGTGAATGGCTAGAGTTTTCGCAAGAAGTGCTTATATGTAACTCAAGGTTACATCTGGGTCCCTACGCTCCTACTTCATGCAGTTTTATCTCCAAGTAGGTTTTAAACGGTTAACCGGTTCCGTTGATCCTGTCGACCCAAGCTTTACTTGATGATTCGAGTCAACTACGTCATTCATTCGGAGTTCGGGTTATCCATTGACCCGACCCATTAGTTATTAAAAATCCGGGATGTTACAAGTCTACCCTCCTTAAAAGAGGATTCGTCCTCAAATCCTATGTCGACACCAACTCACATGACTTATCCTTTCGTTCTTACTGGTGCACCAAGTTCCTTTGGAGTCAAGAATTCGTCTTCACGTTTACCAAGTCCATCACTTTGTTCCCCTTTTGACCACCCTCTTGGTGTTCGAAGAGGTCTCCTTATTGTCCGCTTTCAACTTTGGGACTTGTAGGATCACTTACATATCCCCTTATTACTCGCCTTCCCAATCGCCATTTCTCAGGCGTTCATTGTCAGTTATTGCACCTCTTGATCCCCTCACATTATTCATGATGTCGCTACTTTTATAATTTCTAGTGACCCGGTCACTCCGACGGTCATACCCCAGTAGGGTCCTTTACTATTCCATTAGTAGTTCATTCGCCGTCCTTCCCGTCTCCTATCCCAATCGCCACTTGGCAACGATCCCTTAAAAATCAGTCACCACAGTCTTTCTCACATATGTTAGGCATCTATCCCTCTCATGTGATCACCAAGGGTTCATGTTAAGCTTCGCTGATCTCATCTCAGGTTTTGCCACTCTAGCACCTCCTTGCTACATTACCCCGTGCTCGTTGCATCCCATTGGTAAGCATGTGCCGCTTGTCATTAGCCTTCGGTCAACGTCCTCATATGACTTTGCTTAATCAAGCAGGTTTGTTTTAAACTCACAACATTATCTCTTTTGATACTCCGCAAGATCTTGCTCCTTATAACTTTGTCGTATGCGTACCAGCGTAAGAATTCCCTCTTTATAATCACTTATGTGCAAACCTGCACTTATTCTCATCCCATTCCACTGTTCTCGTCAGTGCTTGGTTATTTGCTACACGATCATCGATCGCGTCTCATTCATCGAGTACATACGGGAAATCAACCCTAACATAAGCTTCGACTATTCATTGAATCGTTCCGAGTAAACATCCGTATCCTCTGGTTTCTCATATCAGTCGTAGTCTCAATGTGGAACATACCCCTAAAGATCTCTTTGTTACCTCATTCATTCTGTGCTGAAATTTCTAGCGTCGTCACCTCAATCGCGTCGTCACTAGATCCAATCAAGAATCCGTGTAACGCTCTTATCATCATCCTTTGCAACTACACTCCTTGGCTTGGTGCTCTGAATTCACGAGATATAAGTATAGGTATCTCATATGAACACCTCGTCGATCGTCTCGAATATTGTCGACACTCCGCGTATCGCATCGATGCTTCACCGTTGAGAAAATCATATAGATAGAAACACTATACGTGAGCTCATCGTCCATTCATCCTATGCACGATTAAGCATGCACTCCAAGGACACACTGACGCAACATAACTATAGATCATACCATATTCTACCTGAGTACTAACAACCACACCTTCTAACTCGCACAAAGTGCACACAATAACTAGACTCGGGTAAATTTCTACGCATACATTAAGACCTCACCATTTATGAACACACGAACTCTTGAACTCTACCTTCTATTCATTATAACGGTAGCTCCGGCCACACGTCATCACATATTCACACAGTCATACCTCTACGGGTAGCATTAATGGTTTAAGGCAACATACCACTTGGTCTAGACCCAAGTCAACCCTCTACACATGCATACATATAAAATTTATAAGCATTATATTTCGCAGGGCTTTGCCCTGGTCATTCACACAAGGTGCAACACACCCCTTGTACTTCACACCCCCACCTAGCCCTTAGCTCATAGATGACACTATCACACTTTCGTTAACACAGATAATTTCATGGCTCATAGCCACACAACTCTACTCATAATATCTAATCAATCACATTGGCATGAACTCATGTCATGCAAAGTCACATCACACCACACTGCATATAGCTTCCTATCGCAAGCGCCATACAACACATTCACGAATACAATTATTTTAATCACATCACGATAAAGAAAATTCAATATCAAAATCAAATAGTCACATCCCAGTCAAGCACCGCACCACGTACGCATCTAATTCACAATAAGGACCCAAAACAATTATCTCATCACAAACTCAAACTACAACTACTCAAAACATACTAGCCCTCTCATGGAAATATATGAGCACCCTACTCCTCGAACAACCCGAAGTTGTCGCCCACCTGCTCCTCGTCGTCTGACTCCTCAAGCCATCTGTTGCTCGACCCCGAATTGTGTCCCGGTGGTTGATGCCTAACTGCAAATGCACTACCTCCCAACCAGCTGTTCCTCCTATAGAAGGAACTAGTGAGTCCCATCGTGGCTGCCCTAGTAGCACTGGGTGCATTAGGCGCCTGGAGCGCCAAAGTCACCTCATGAGTCTGTAGCCCACGCTCCTCCTCGACTGTCGGTGGTACTGCTGTCAATGGAACCGGTGCTAACACCCTCCTCCTTCCGACAACTATCGCCCATGTAGCAGCCAAACGTCTCACTCGACGCTCTGTCGTCCTCCTGATAAGAGCCCCTCGTCTGATCCACCTCGTCCTGATCATCACAGCCATTAGTACCTGCACAAGATAAAACATTGGAGTGATTACTATGCGCTCAAATTCAGAATATGAGAGTAATAATAGACTGCCAAATTATGGTGATCAAATGAAATTTGGTGGTCCACATTACTGCTCGTACTCTAAATCTTTCCCATCATCTTCACACTAGCTTTCCATCTTTCCCACGCGCCAGATGCACATGCATCCCACACCACTCACATAACATCACACAAATATCTAGCAAGTTATAATATATATCACACTTATACATCACATGTAGTTACACACAAATGCATTACACTAAGCTAACACACCAAGCTATGTCACAGAACGCAATTAATGTTACTCTACATTAATCACTCACAATTATGGTTTCACCCAATCACACCACGCAATTTCACATAGTTCTACACACTACCAAAACACGTATCACACATCATGTTCCCACACAGAACCATAGATTACTCACTCACACTAGCCGCTCTACCTATCGTAATACTACATACATAGTAAATAATAATTACTGCTCAACTTGAAAGACGTACCTCTTGGCTCGCGGTTACTCGTGGTGGCATTCGTTTCACCCTTGGCACATTCTCGGTTTAAGTTAAACTATTTTATTTGATTAAAAATACCAGTTTTCTCTTAAACCACAGCTCTAATACCAACTTGTAAGACCTCAACTCGGGCATCCTACAGTTGGTTCTCATAACGGGTCGTTTTCATTAAAAAAGCATTTATTGTATTTCAAAACTACAGCGGAAGTCCTTCTAAAACATTTATAACCATTTAATGTTATTAGGTTTACCTTACGAATGCCTGCACACCGATCCGAGTAACGCCGCTCCCAAGCCAAGATACGTCGATATGACGCTTACCTGCAACAGTCTAACGTACACACAAAGTCAGCTACGCTGAGTGAGTTCTAATAGTTTAGATTAAGGAAAAACCACCACACCAAGTTCTTCGGTTTAATTCATTCGGACCCTCCGGTCCTTGTAAAATATGATTACCCTTTTATTAATGAAGGACCAATCCCGTGTCACCCCATGACACCCCGTAACTGTTTATTACCCAAGGCTTCACCCGTACTTCCAACATACGTAATAACGACCTTACCTTACCATCATGGCATCATAGACTCTACATACTATGCTAACAACTCGTATCTAAGAGTACACCTTGACCCGACTCTAGGTTAACACAACATGACCTAGAACACTAACACATCCGGCCATAACCAAGGCTCTCACAAATAACTGACATGACTCTTATACACGTCACGTCACAAGTCCTGTCTCAACGGTCATTCTAACCCTACACGTCACCATTCCACACGTCACCATTCCACACGTCCCAATAACAATAGCTCATACACGGTAAATACAATTAAACATTAGCACGCAAATTAACACATATATGTATATGCATGCAAATACATACCTCATCACTGTACCCTCGTCAGGGTTACCCTCGTCAGGACGATCAACACACCCCAAGCTCATCATCAACCTGTCAACTAACTGTCACCTTTGGTGACTTCCCGAAGGACCTCGTCTTCCACGATCTCGTTTGCCGTGCCACATGGACAATGAGGCAAACCCGACACATAAGTATAAACACGTAATATCTCACCTTATACATATGACTCATTAACTACACACACCTAACACATAACCCTAGAACAACACATTTAATATCGTAAGTTCATTAGCATTTAATACCGGGCACAACCATTCCCGTTCGACCCTTAACACGTCGCGCACTAACAAACCAAATCATTGACTCACACATAAAATCATGGGCATTTAACTTAAAGCCCGACTCTCCCCGATCCACCTTTAGCACACCACTGACCCCACGACTCTTAATACTCATTTTGTATTCAAAATATAACGGGTTAGTACCCGATACCCTTAACTTTACTAATTATATTAACAACACGTGAATGTACGTACGTTAGCCCCAAAACAGTAAAACATTTAAAAGAGGGGGATTAGAAACTCACTGATTACGAGACAATCCAAGTCCTAGCTTTTACACTTCGCCCGATCACGCTCGAAACTCAAACCTGGCAACGTATAATCATCTGGTCAGACATGCATTTAAATACGTAAACATACAAACCCCAACATCGGATCGCCCCTTTCATTCCAAGGAACTCTAACCTCTCGAGTTCACATAAACCAGATCACATTTGACCCGTTAGAAATTGGATACCCGACCAGGTTCCCATGCATGCACGTACGGGTGCATACGTACACATGCAAAAACCCTAATCGGGTGCAAGACCCAACTCCACTTTCCTCCTCGTTATTCCCATGAACCCCACCATGCACCACTTCCCGACGTCGCTTGCCATGCATCAATGCCGGGTTTCATCCTCGCCACCCACGTTGAGCCGTTGTCGAACCACCAACACCAACACCGGCCGTTACCGGACTCTTGCCTAGAGCCGCTGCCACAATCGTGGCTGACGCGCGCATTCTTACCTTCGTCGAGCACTGCCCCCTCCACCTTCTTCCCTGCTGAGTCTGTCGCTGCTGCCAAGCACCACCCCCGGTCGCGTCCTTCTCGCCGGGTAGCCCAGTCGGACCACCCTTCTTCTCTCCTTTTCACTCATGGCATACGGTCACCACACCCGTTGGCGTGCCCCGTCTTCCTTCCTGCCACCTGTCACCTGAACACGACCTCACCCAACCACCGTGGCCCTCCGTTGCAACCGCACCCGCCACTGTCGTCGCCTTCTCCATGAATCCCGACGTCACCACTTCACCGACGCCATCGTCCACCACCGCCTCGTCCCCTTCGTCGCTCATGCTCACACCATCAACCCAAAACCCTAACCGACTCCCGAATCAAGAAAACAAGAATAGATAATCAAAGGTTCGGGAATAACCTTACATGTCGGTGTGCTCCTTCCTTGCTAGCACCGCCAACGTCCGACGTGTCACCACCACCGCGTCTCTCCTTTCTCTTCCAACGACTCCTCTCTCTCGGTTTCTCCTGTCGTCGCATGCAAGCCCAATCCGTGAATGGCTAGGGTTTTCTCAAGAAGTGCTTATATGTAAATCAAGGTTACATCCGGGTCCCTACGCTCCTACTTCATGCCGTTCGATCTCCAAGTAGGTTTTAAACGGTTAGCCGGTTCCGTTAATCACGTCGACCCAAGCTTTACTTGACGATTCGAGTCAACTACGTCATTCATTCGGAGTTCGGTTTATCCATTGACCCGAACCATTAGTTATTAAAAATCCGGGATGTTACATATCAGCAAGTTCGGTCGGGAATCCCTAGATATCCCAAACCTTGACGTTTCCACTGCAGTCCAGGCATTCAATATGGGACTGAAGAAGGATTCTCAATTATACGAAGACCTTGTCATGAATCCCTGTAGGTATCTTGATGAAGTCAGGAACCGGGGCACTGAGGTTCATAATGCTCGAGGATGATAAAAAGATTCAGCAACGAATGGATGCCCTAACTAGTTACAATCATCCCAATCGAAAGACTAAGTCCGCTCCCTTCAAGTCGTACAGATCCAAGCCATATTCTAAGCCCAGTAATCACAGGGTTAACGTTGTGGAAGATGACGAGGAAGAGGAAGAATATCCTAAGTTATCCGAATATTGTTTTTCACTTGACACAACTGGTTTGTTATATGCCATGCAGGATCTTGGAGATAAAGCTAGGTGGCCCCGTAAATTCGAGAAGAATACCGGATGGAAGGACAAGTCCAAATGGTGTGCTTTCCATGAGGACTTTGGCCATGTGACCGAAGATTGTATTGCTCTGCGCAAAGAGATAAGCTATCTCTTAAGCAAGGGGTATCTCAAAGGATTCCTAGGCAAAGGAAAGAACAAGACTAAGGATCATGACAGGATCCCGCAGAGAGCAAAATCCCCGCCGCGGATGCCAATGTAATAGGTTTTATATCCGGTGGATCTGATATTTGTGGCACTTCTTACTCTGCAGCAAAAAGAAATGCTTAAGAAGCAAAGACAGAAAAAGGGAACAGGCCTATCAGAACCTCTAGTTGACTGAAGAAAAGGCGATCTATTTCGATGACGATGACAGAGATAACGTGCAAGATCCTTATCATGATGGACTAGTGATCACTCTGTATATTGCTAATCACTTCATCCGGAGGATACTGATTGATGGAGGAAGCTCGGTGAACATCATTCAGCATGAAGTTCTGAAAAGAATGGGGATCCCGGATTCCAAAATTATCTCCAAGTCTGCGGTACTAGTAGGATTCAGCGGAGAATTCAAAAACACAGTCGGAGAGATAAAGCTACTGATATATACCGAAAGGGTAAATACTATACAAAATTTTTGCATAATAGATTCTTTGTCTTGCTATAATATCATTCTAGGGAGGCCTTGGATACACGATATGAAGGCAGTGCCTTTAACATACCATCAATGTGTCAAGATCCAACCCATTGGGGTAATGAAGATCAACAGTGATCAACAAGGCACAAAGGATTGTTACACTTCTTCGATGAAAGCATCAGCCAAGACCAGACAAGCATAGCAATTAAAGAAACAAGCCCGAGACGTACTGGAAACCAAAGAGCAAGATGTTAAAGAAGTATCCCTAAATACGGAGGATCCTGACGTCAAGGTGCTTGTTGAACCAATATCCCCAAGGATATTAAGCAGAATCTTATAGAGTTGCTAAAAAGCAGAACTTCAACCTTTGCCTGGAAACATGAAGACATGACAAATATCTCTAAAAATATTATTACGCATAAATTGGGTGTTGATAATAGTTTCAAACCAATATTCCAAAAGAGGAGAAAGTTTGCACCAGAAAGGAATGCAATTATCTAGGAAGAGGTCAAGAGACTATTGAAAGCAGGAATGATAAGGGAAGTAAAATTCCCAATGTGGCTAGCTAATGTGGTGGTAGTCCAAAAGAAGAATGGGAAATAGAGAATTTGTGTAGACTTCACAGACTTGAATAAAGCGTGTCCCAAAGATCCTTTTCCAATACCACACATAGACTCAATGGTTGACGATACAGCAGGCCACGAAATGCTGACATTCATGGATGCTTCATCAGGATTCCAACAGATTCAGATAGAACCTTCGGATCAGGAGGATACCGCCTTCATGATTCCAACAGGTACTTGTTGTTATATTGCTATGCCTTTCGGTTTGAAAAATGCAGGTGCTACATACCAAAGGCTGGTGAACATGATGTTCAAAGAGAAACTAGGGGACACCATGAAGGTCTACATAGATGACATGGTGGTAAAATCAAAGAAAGCTGAGGATCATCTCCGGGATCTCAGAGACGCATTCGATATCCTTGACCAATATAACATGAAGTTTAATCCTTCCAAATGCCACTTCAGAGTGGGGGCAGGAAAGTTCTTGGGCTATATGGTAACCAAAAGAGGAATAGAAGCCAGTCCTGAGCAAATCAAAGCGATCATCAATCTAAAATCCCCAGCAACCACCAAGGATGTCCAGAGGCTAACCGGTAGAGTAGCAGCACTCAACCAATTCATATCAAGATCCTCAGAAAGGTGCAAGATTTCTACGACATCCTAAAGAAGAACAAGAGATTCGAATGGGAAGAGAAGCATGAAAAAGCACTCCAATCATTAAAGGAATACTTGTCATCAGCTCCTCTATTGATGAAACCAAAAGATTGCGAACCATTATCCCTATACTTGGCGGTACGTGTCGTCCTAGTCAAGGATCATGAAGGCCAGCAGCATCCAGTATACTATGTAAGTAAAAGCCTACTCATGGCAGAAACCAGGTAATATCATTTAGAAAAGTTAATATTAGCTTTACTAATGGCATCAACTAAACTCAGACATTATTTTGAAACTCATGCTATTCATGTTAAAACTATCTTATTAAGTGTGTCTTGAGAAAGCCAGAGATATCAGGAAGGATGGCTAAGTGGTCAGTCAAGCTCAGCGCCTATGACCTCATATATGAACCTAGAACAGCAATATAAGTCTCAGGCACTTGCAGACCTTGTGGCTGATTTCAGTAGTGACATTCAACATGAAGCAGACCTTGAAATTCAACAATTAGAAGAATCCAAGGATAAGTGGACCTTATTCACTGACGGTGCATCAAATGTAAGAGCAACAGGTCTGGGTATCATACTGAAATCGCCACAAGGGGAAATAATACCACAATCCATAAGTTGTGAGTTCCAGGAAATGAATAATGAAACAGAATATGAGGCGTTAATAGCAGGATTACAATTAGCTAGGGATATCAAGATCAGGTATCTCCAGGTATATGTAGATTCACTGTTAATTGCTAATCATTTCAATGGCTCATATGCAGTAAAAGGTGAGTAGTTAGCCAAATATCTCACATTAGTAAAGCAATTATCTGTGGAATTCAATTTTTTTAACATTACCCAGGTACCTAGAGAAGACAATACTGAGGCCGATGCCTTAGCAAACCTTGCTTCGGCTCTTAAAATACCAGAAGGTATTAAAATACCAATCATACATATCTTGAGCCCAGCAATTCAGAAGAAAATGAAGTATCCAACACAGAAGAAGAAGCAGATGTTTAGGATCTTGAACCTAATCAAAGATCCTGGATTCTACCCATTAAAAAATATTTACAGAATAGTGAGATCCCAGGTGATGAAAAGAACCACAAGGCTTTTCGCATGAGGGTATCTCGTTTTATAATATTACATGATGTCTTGTATAGAAAGTCTATTGCAGGTCCATGCTTAAGATGTTTGGAGGATCCTGAAGCACTTGAAGTTCTCAAAGACATACATGAAGGTGACTGTGGAAATCACACTAGGGGCAGAGCATTATTCTTGAAGATCCTGAGGACAGGTTACTACTGGCCTACCATAAGGAAAGATGCTATAACTTACTCTCAAAAATGTGATGCTTGCCAAAGACATAGCAACATACTTCACCAACCAGCAGAACCTTTATATCCAATCATCTCTCCATGGCCATTCATGAAATGGGGAATGGATATAGTCGGCAAACTTCCCAAGTCACCAGGAGGAAAAGTTTTTATGCCAGCAATGACAAATTACTTCTCCAAATGGATTGAAGCTGAAGAATTTATCCAAGTCAGAGAAAAAGAAGTCATCTCCTTCATCAAACGCAATATCCTGACAAGATTTGGGATCCCAGCAGAGATAGTATGTGACAATGGATCTCAGTTCATTGGCAAGAGAACAACTAACTTATGTGCCAGCTAGGGGATTAAAATGATAACCTCCACTCCTGTACATCCTCAAGCCAATGGACAGGCAGAATCCAGCAATAAGATCATCATCAACAACCTCAAGAAGAGATTGGGAGCAAAGAAAAGAAGATGGGCTGAAGAGCTACCTTTTGCACTTTGGGCAGATAGGACAACCACAAAAAATGCAACAGGTCAAACTCTATTCTCATTGGTGTTTGGTACTGAAGCCATGATCCCTACAGAGATGGTTATCCCTACTGCCAGAACAAATCTTCAAACTTCAGAGACCAACAATGAAGCTCTTGCTCATGATCTTGACACTGTGGATGAGCTCAGAGATCTTTCCAAAGTTCGTATTACAGCTTATCAGCAGAGGATAAAAAAATCATACAACAAAAACATAAGGATCAGAAGATTCCAAGTAGGTGACTTAGTACTGAGGAAGGCATTCCAAAATACTACCAATCCTAATGACGGAAAGCTTGCACCAAAATGGCAAGGCCCATACTTGATTGATTCAGAAGCAAGCAAAGGTGCATATTGGTTAGCTACTATGGAATGAGAAATCCAGACAAGATCCTGGAATGCCATCCATCTCAAAACCTACTTTATGTAAGTTAGATGGTACGTCTTCTTTCCAAATTTATTTTTAATTTCAATTATTCTTTATCAAATTACTGACTTGAGCGTCGGAGGGGTGTTAGCCACCTTCACCAAGGATTCCTGTTTTGTAGGAATTACCTCCATGGATCCCGGCAGAAGATGGAGATTGGCCATCTCTCCTAAGTTTGGGTATCCTGAAATAGCTCGAAGGTTTAAACGGCTTTCGCCTTTCTAAGTAGATTGGGTTTCTACACCCCGCCAGGAGCGCACGATATCCAAATATAGTTCAAGGTGGTGCGACCGGTCCATGTAACAGTGGCTGATAATTTCATCATTGTTGGCTATATATTGGATCCTACAGATATAACAGACGTGTTATTCCTCAAGTTTCTCTCGAGCATTTAACACTTACGTGTTAAACTAAGGTTTTTAGCATTTTCATGTTAACTCAATACTGGCTTGGCCCACGTTACTGGCTTGGCCCATGATTTTATCTTGTCACATGTATTAAACACTTATGTATTAACCCAAGAACTTAGCATCAATATGCTGACTCAAGATCCTTAAACGTATTGAAGACTTATGAAGATCCTGAAGTACAATTACTAAGTCTACGACGTGTTTAATAACTATACACAGGGGACAACTTACAGTTGTTATATTCTGGACTCCATATCATAATCTGGTATGTGTAACTACCCGACTTAGTTCTCAACAAAGGTGTGCGTTACTTATTAATTTTCAATTAAAACAAGATTCAAATTTTGAATGACTAAGTCAAGATATGTTTGCAACCGGTCCTCTTCCATACCATTTATCAGAACCAAACTATATTTTTCTAAGTCAAGGTTTCATAAAAACCTAAAATGTTATTTATAATAATTAAGGATCCGGTATCTTGAAAATATACCCAAATCTATTTTTCTGAATATCCCAAGGCTCAACAACCTAAAGATCCTTATCTTCTAGAACATGTCAAAGCAAACCAAACGCATTACAATCATGTCTATCCTATGCAGGGATCCCCAAACACAAAAGAAAACTTTATTTTTAAACAGGTACCAACATGAACAGTAAAAAGTCCATGAATTATGTGCAGAGATCCTCTTTTTTCTTGGCGTCTATGTGCGAAGTGTCGGGATCCAGGGCTTGGCAATAACAGGTGTGGGAGCCTCTTGCTTAAATAATGGCTCCTCAAGAGAGAATGCTATCAAGATCAACCAAAGCAAAATGAGAACCAGATCTTTGAATCTCTATAAAAGTAGAAAAAAGTAATTAGAGTCAATAAAACTTGGTAAACAAGTAAAGCAAATTTTTACTTGACAACATGGTGGCTTCGAAGTACTCGGTTGCAAAACTAGCTTCACTAACAACAGACTCAAAGTGGAAAAATCTATCACCAACAGGTATCTCCAACAAAGCTTTGAACCCCTTATCCATGTCACTCTTTGTAGGAACTAGCTTCTCAAACTTTGGGATTATACAAGACACAAGGATCATCAAAACAGGTTATATATATATATATATATATATATATATATATATATACCTACTAACATGCATGGATTCCTGACTACATCCTACCCTTCTTAACCCACTGGAGTGACTAAAGATCCCCACCTGGGATAGATGTTCTCTTCACAAAAAAGTATTTCCCACTCCAATCACCGTCATTCTGGGTAGCTTTTGGAATTAAAGGAGTTTTACCAGACTTAAGTTAAAGAATATAAGGCAAATCGGTGGACTGAAAGAAATCGGTAATCAACAACGGAAAAGGGAAAACCATCAAATACTTACCTAGATCTACGCACTCATCAAGTCACATCGGTCAAAACTTCTTGAAATTTTAATTTTAAAGTTTTTTACAGCTGTCCGAATGACCTTCAAAACTGTCAAATACTTGGGGACAATTGTTATGCCTCAGTTTTTACCTCTTGTATCCCGGATCCTCAGATAAGTATCGATATCCCCGATCCTTACTATGTTTCGGTATCCTGATTAACTGACCGTTATAACAATTAATATTACGCATTTTCTTTGATTAGTCTTGAACAGGTAATAAGCGATTCATTAATGACTAAATCAAGGGCTGAAGAACCGTTCAAACAGTTGGAAAACGCGTGGAAGTCAATCTATAACGGTCGGGAATTAATGCCATAAAGACTCATTAAAGACTTTCCTGATTTTTCGCCGGGATCCTCGCTTTTCAGTTATTGTATCTTTTGTATATATATTCAGCAGTATTGATCGACTAGGACACAATTCACGAATTCTCACAACACAATACACTCGAAAACACCTCTGTAACACTTAGATTTCGATCATATACTTCTCTCATTGTACTTTTTTCAACAATTTATACAAGAACAGGAGGCAAGTGACTTTCGGTCACTTCCCGAGGTTTTATGCCGGTAATCCTTAGGGATTAAGGGCTTTCCTCGTAAACACTCGTGTCATTCTATTATTTTATACGCATTGTTCATCACGAATCTTACAAGCACACTACCTCACATTCTAAATTTGGTTATAAAATTAGTATTGTTAATTTTTATCCAAAACATATAGCATAAGTTTCAAAATAATGTCTAAGTTTAAAAGATGCCATTATTAGGGCTAATATCAATACATGGTCTTTGCCGGAAGTAGACTTTTACTTACATAGTATACTGGAGGTTTCATTAATAGAGGAGCCGTGTACAAATACTCCTTTAATGATTGGAGTGCTTGTTTATGCTTCTCTTCCCATTCGAATCATTTATTTTTCTTAAGGATATCATAAAATTCTTTACATCTTTCGGAGGATCTCGAGATAAATATGTTGAGTGTTGCTACTCTACCGGTTAGCCTTTGGACATCTTTGTTATTGGCTGGGGATTTCAGGTTGATTATTTCCTTGATCTGCTCAGGACTGGCCTCTATCCCTCGTTTAGTTACCATATATCCTAGAAATTTTCCTGCTCCCACTCCAAAGTGGCATTTGGAAGGGTTAAGCTTCATGTTATAATGATCCAGGATATCTAATGCCTCTTCAAGATCCCTAGGATGATCTTCAACTTTCTTTGATTTCACCACCATGTCATCAATATAGACTTTCATGGTGTCTCCAAGTTTGTCTTTGAACATCATATTCACCAGCCTTTGGTATGTGGCACCTGCATTTTTCAAACCGAAGGGCATAGCAATGTAACAATAGATACATGTCGGGGTCATGAAGTCAGTTATCCTCCTGGTCTGATGGTTCCATCTAGATCTGTTGAAATCCTGATGAAGCATCCATGAAGGTTAACATCTCGTGGCCTGCTGTGGCATCAACCATTGAGTCTATGTGTGGTAGAGGGAAGGGGTCTTTCAGACATGCTTTGTTTAAGTCTGTGAAATCTACATAGACTTTCCACTTCCCATTTTTCTTCTAGACCACCACTACATTAATTTCACTTCCCTTATCATTCTTGCTTTCAAAAGTCTTTCGACTTCTTCTTAAATGACTGTATTTCTCTTCGGAGGGAATTTTCTTCTCTTTTGGTGTATAGTGTTGGGTATTGTTTTGAGACCGATGTTGTCAATAGAAACTACAGTATCGAAACTAGTAGTTTCAGTTGAACATTTGTTCAATCAAAACTAGCTAGTTTCGATACCTGTTTTTCAGGCATGTTTGGCAGGTGGCTATGAAAACAAGGCACATGTGTTTGGCCTCCTATATATAGTAGAATATGTCTTAGGAATGAGTGTGTGTCTGTAGAGGGAATCACCACCCCAAGGGGAGCTCATCCTAGGGTGAGACTAATTGTTAGTGTATGATGAGCTTTTATTTTCATTTCAATCAAACAATCATACGTTTTATACTTTCAATTATCTGTTTTTTTTTTCACTTTTATATATTTATGTTCGTGTATGTGATTCCCACACCCGTCTCTACCATTTCCGATTCGAGAGTGATATCGGATCCAGAGATTCCGCCTCTCGATCCAGACTGTTTGAAGATTTCTCTGCAGATCTGAGTTCTTTCAGGTCTGCCCAGGACCTACATATAGGCCTGAAACTGTTATAAAGTCCTAATTTATGTGTAATAACGTTTTTATAAATACTTGTCATGTCTTCATGTTTCCAAGCATGTCGTCTAGTGTACGTATGCAAGGGGGAATCTTCAAGTGTACGTGATCCCCCATGCACCCCCATGCATGTCGTCTCAGGCTTCCTTCTCGTGTCAACCCTAGTCGACCAAAACCTTCACCATCATCTACCTCGCGCTGCCACCGTACTGCCATGGCCAACACCGACCGTTGCCGGCCCCTTGTCGCATCACCGCAGCTGCCACCATCGTTGTTGTTTGTATGCCCCACGTAGCAGCCGAGCACCACCACCCACATGTCGCTCCTTCTTAGCCTGACACACTCTCTCTCCCGCCCGTCGAGCACCACCTATTGTCACCACCGTGTCCTTCCCTCCTTGCCTGTAGTCACCATCGCATGCTACCCTCAAAACCACCGTCGTCGCACTCGTCTTCCTTCCGATTACCACGAACCAGAACCTAAAAACCCTACTCGAGTTTCATGCCAGCCAATCATAAAAAGATAACCAAGTAAGAACGGATATTACCTGTTCGCTTCTCAGGTCTCACCACCGCAAACCCACCGTCACACTTCTCCTTCCTTCTTCTCCGACAAGCTTTCTCTCTTTCTCTTGCTTTCTCGGGCGTCGCACCTAGGGTCCACCATTACGTTTAAGTGATTTATAAACCACCACTAGTTACATCCAGGTCCCTTATAATTATATCTCGTGCGTATCAATATTGTACTTTCTTTAGACGACTAACCTTGTCTACTCGCCTCATGAAATCAACACTGCTCATGAAATCAACACTGCTCCTTGTTACGTTAAATAAGGATTCAGGCCGCCCACTAACACGAACCATTAACTTGCGAATTTTCAGGATGTTTCAAATATGAATTAACATTTAGCAATTACAATTTTTATTTAATATACAGTTGAAAAAAGATGTTTAATAATTAACTTAATAAAATTTATAATTGTCATGTTAAAATACATTTTTTAAAGACACATTTGAATGAGTGTATGTTTTAACAGATTACGATATATTTTATTCAACCCATATAATACAGGAGTTTTTAAACACATAAATATTTTATAACTAAATATATAACATTATATTTATTTAATTTATATGTACAAGATTCTAACCTCGTTAATAATACATGAAAATAGTTTTCTAATATGTACCTATTTCATAGATAACTAAAAAAAATAAAAAAGAAACAATTCAGTCGACATGAAATAGGATCTGCATCGTCGAACTCATTCGAAACAATAGAACCCTAGCAATCCACCACCACCACCGTTTATCCCTTCGGCTCCTTCCGACGTAGTTGTCTCCGCCACCGTCAGTCGCCTCTCTCTTCTATCCGTTGTCTCCATCACGCTTCCGTCTCTAACTTCGGTAAGTTATTTCAATTTTAATTTATAAGCGTTTGAAAAATTCACCAAGTGTAGATCTATTGAAGACTCATGCGATGCTTGCTATCAATTGTACTTGTTTGATTGTTTGTTTTAATATTTCAATTTGTGTTGAACTTTATACTGTAATTTTAGGGGGAAACGATATTTTGTTTCTGAATTATAAAGCATTCTGTCTCCAAACTTTGCTAAAATGATAGAGAACTTATTTTGAAAGTATAATTGAAGTGATTAAACCTTGAACGAGCTGAGTTTGCTTAGGCAAGATGCTAAGATCCCGCCATTAGAACATAAGTGTTTATGAAAAGTATCTGAACATAAAATGGAAAATGATATACTGGTGTTATGATTATTTTGACACAGACTATGCTATTTACCGAGTTTGGTCATTTTCTTATGCAATTTGGTGCTACTGTGCTAGTGACTTGATCATTTATAAAATCAAGCTATGTTGAGATTTACTTTGCTTGTATTCTTCCTAATCTAGTTTGGTGCTATGTGGCCTTAGATAATATGGATTCAGACTCACGTCCTCCTTCAGATAGTGCTGGAGCTAAAGCAGCATTTCATAAGCCTTCAAATGGTCCATCGAACAGAAAATATCGGCGGAGGTCTCCGGTAAGCGGTTCTTCTTCGTCTAATGGTTAGTTTTTCTACCTGTTGTCTTACCGTGTTATTGAATTTTGTAATGGAATCTGTTCTTTTTGTGTGCTTGCAAGTTTTTAATTTCATGAATTAGGTGGAGTGATGGATCCAGACCCCATAGATAATGTAATATGCAAGAGCCCTTACTAACATATGTTCAATAACAAACATGGATTTTCAAAGTTATAGTTTTCGATTTAACAGGTTGGTTAGTTAGGTGGTAAGTGGTAACATGCTGTCACGTAAAAGACATATTAAGCATGTAAGAGTTTTTTTATTGCTATATATGTTATCCAGCCATTTTGTAGTCATGAGACTACCGTCTATTATGCAATAGATGCCAATTTAGAACTATGAGTTTACCACACATGTGCAAGAGTGTTAATATTGGTAGGTTTGCTAACGAATACTTAGAACTCGACTATGTCTTATCGTTGTGTTATTGTTCTACTGAGAAAAACACTATGCTTTTTTGGATGCTTATGTTAGGCTTACCTGGGGACTGGAGGCTTCGGCCTAGGACAGGCGGGCCTAATGGATTTCTTAATCCCCAAGTATGGTTAATTAGTTATTTTTTAGCCGGCCCTAGTTAGAGGGTGTTAATCCTAATCCCCACTCTATAAATAGGACTTTTGTAATTGTAATTTTCATCACCGCAGAAATAAAAGTGTCTAGCTAGTTGCAACCGTGGACGTAGGTCATATTGGACCGAACCACGTTAAATCTTGTGTCCCATTTACATTCTATTTGCGTGTGTGTTTGTGTGTGTGTGCGAGATTCAACAGCCAGCCGAGATCAGCAATTGCTGATTTGCTTCAGCCACAAGCGACAGCCAGCCCCCACTGTTGCTGTTCTTCTTCCGCCAATCGCCACCATTAGCAACTGAACAGTAGGTCAGTTACGACATGTTATGTTTGATTGGGCCGACATCAACAACACACTAACAGGAGCAGATTGTTGCTGTCCTAAACAGATTCAGAAGTCCTTTTATTGCAGATTTGGGCAGATAAGCAGTTCAGCAGAAGCCAAGAGAGATCATGATAACTTGTTGAGCAAGGAATCGTCTGTGATACCTGCCTAACAGCTTATGCATCAAGTTTCAATACATGATATCAACTTCATTTCATACAAATTTTCAAAGATCACGTGGGAAAACAAAATTTGGAGGAAGGGTAGGGCTTGATCCTTTTGTTCTTTAGTAAACAAGTGAAATTGAATAATTCATCTCCTATATTAAAGGTATCTAGATTTAACTATGGTCCACAGGCAATATCTTTTGCACTTCATGTGGAGTGCGAGGATTTTTAGGAGGTAAGTTTTTTATGTCACTTGGGAGTAGAATTAATACATGGGACTAAGTTCAAAGGATGATCCTTTGGTTATTTATTGGTATAATGGACACAAGGAAATTCCTTCCTGGGTATTTACATGGTCTTGTATTGTAGCATCATCATCATATTAAATAGCCATTGTTGTTGGGAATAAATCACACATACACACACACAATGCAGAAAATAAAGAACACAATATTTAACGTGGTTCGGTCTAATCTGACCTACGTCCACGGGAGCAACTAGGGTTTGTATTATTGAGTGATTAAGATTACAAGTACAAGAGATTAATATATATATAGGAAACAGAAACTGAGAGCTAGGGCCGGCTGGACTCCACTGCTCTTTCTCTTCTATTCGGCTGGGCCCACAATGGGCCGAAGCCTATAACCCAACAATCTCCCACTTGGAGGCTTCGAACACTTTCAACTGCGCTCCACTTGTACTTCTGTAAACATCATCTGATCTTTTAGCTCCTCCTAGTTGCTACCACCTTCTCAACATTATTCCTGAAGGCCAGCTGAAGTTACACAGAACTTCAGCTTATCCAGTGTCACAGACTTGGTAAACATGTCTGCTGGATTTTTCGCACCCGAGATATTCTTCAAGTTTATTGTATCATCACAAATCAGCCCTCTGACAAAATGATACCTCATCCCAATGTGCTTTGTTTTTCCATGATAGACTGGATTCTTAACAAGCTTGACTGCACTTTCGTTATCACAGTATAACGAGTAATCAGTTTGTGTTTGACCCAATTCTGCGAGAAAAGTCTTTAACCAAACTAGCTCTTTACTGGCTTCAGCAACTGCCATGTACTCAGCTTCTGTTGTTGATAGTGCAACACTTTTCTGTAGCCTGGACATCCAACTCACTGTTGTTCCTCCCACTGTGAAAACATACCCAATTGTGCTTTTGAATGTCTCTTTACAGCCACCCAAGTCAGCATCTGTATAACCATTCAAAACTGCATCCTTTCTTTTGAAACATAAGCCCATCTTTGATGTACCCTTCAAATACCTGAGCAGCCATTTGACTGCTCCCCAGTGCTCTCTCCCCGGATTAGACATAAACCGACTGACAACTCCAAAGGCATGTGCTATGTCTGGTCGCGTGCATACCATTGCATACATGAGGCTACCAATAGCGGATGCATAAGGAACTTTAGCCATGTCCTCTTTATCTTCATCTGATCTAGGAGACTGATCCTTGGTAAGTTTGAAGTGACTCCCAAGAGGTGTGCTTCTAGGTTTCGTGTTTTCACCATTTATGTCAAATCTCTCCAACACTTTCCCTATGTATTTTTCCTGAGACAGTGTTAGAGAGCCATCTTCCTTGTTTCTGGCAATGTTTATTCCGAGTATCTGCTTAGCGGGACCCAAATCCTTCATCTCGAATTCTTTGGACATTTGCTTCTTCAGCTTACTGATTTCATTCATGTCAGATCCTGCAATAAGCATATCATCCACATAGAGAAGAAGGATGATATAAGAGTTACTGAATTTCTTCAGATAACATCAGTGGTCCATCTCACATTTCTTGTACCCTGTTCTTTCCATGAAGTTATCAAACTTCAGGTACCACTGTCTGGGTGCTTGCTTCAGTCCATACAAGCTCTTCTTCAACTTACAGACCCAATTTTCTTTACCCGTAACCTGAAACGCTTCAGGTTGTGCCATGTAAATTTCTTCATCAAGATCACCATGTAGAAATGCTTTCTTAACATCTAGCTGCTCTAGATGTAAGCCCTCTGCTGCTACAATGCTTAGAACTAATCTGATGGTTGTCATTTTCACCACTGGAGAGAACACTTCATTGTAATCGATTCCCTCTTTATGTTGAAAGCCCTTGACCACTAACCGGGCTTTATACCGTTTAGTTCCATCATGCTCATCCTTGATTCTGAAGACCCATTTGTTCTGTAAGACCTTTCTGTTTAGCGGAAGCTTTGTTAATACCCATGTCTTGTTTTTATTCAAGGACCCCATTTCTTCTTTCATAGCATGCTCCCACTGGAGCGAGTCTTTAACTTTGACTGCCTCAGAATAGCACTCCGGTTCACCATTTTCAATCAACAGTAAGTAATTTACTGACGGGCTGTATCTCTCTGGTGGCTTGGTAGTTCTGGTGGATCTCCTGACCCACTGTGTATTGGAAGACTGTACTGGAGACGGTGATTCTTCTTCATCCTCTGAACTGACTATATCATCTTGATTATCTTCAGAGCTTTCACTATAAGTTGAATCATTTTGGATATCTGTCTCCGTACTCCCATTGCTTTGAATACCCCCTGAACCTCTGTTTCTGATAGCCTCATCATCAAAGTCAACATGTTTTTTCTGAACTTTTGAGGTTTCAATATTTCTGTCTTTATATAGTTCGTTCTCGTTGAAAGTGGCATGTTTGCTTCTGACTACCTTTCTGCTTTCAAAATCCCAAAGCCTGTAGCCCATTTGTTCTGACCCATAACCAATAAATGTGTACTTCTTGGCCTTTGCGTCTAACTTGTCACCATCTTTCATCAAATCATAGGCATTGCACCCAAAGACCTTTAGGTGCTTGTAACTGACAGCTTTGCCTCTCCATTCTTCTTCAGGTATTTTGAATCCCAATGGTACCGACGGTCCACGATTGATAAGATAAGCTGCAGTGTTAACTGCATCTGACCAGAACGTCTTAGGGAGCCTAGCATTTAACCTCATACTTCTGGCCCTCTCATTAAGAGTTCTATTCATTCTTTCTGCAACTCCATTTTGCTGAGGAGTGCCAGGAACTGTCTTGATCATCTGGATGCCATGTTCAGCACAGTACTCGAGAAACTCTGTGCTAATGTATTCACCTCCATTGTCGGACTTCAAGCATTTTACCTTCAAATCAGTTTCATTTTCAACAGCGATTTTCCATTTCTTAAAAGTATTAAAGACATCAAATTTATTTTTAAGAAAGTAAACCCATACCTTTCGAGTTGAGTCATCGATGAATGTCACGTAGTAATGCGAGCCTCCTAGAGAAGAAACTGGTGTTGGTCCGTAGACATCTGTATGAACAAGTTCTAGTTTCTGAGCTTTTGGCGTTTTCCCTGTCTTCACAAAGGAGACCTTCTTCTTCTTTCCAAGAACACATGGCTCACAGAATTCTGACTATACCTTCTTCAATTCTGGGAGTTTACCATTTGCTACGAGCATCTTCATTCCTTTTTCACTCATGTGACCCAATCGCTGGTGCCATAGAATAGATGAGCTGGGTCCGCTGGTTACTGCATTTATACCATCATTCGTCACTTAGACCATATACAAAGTGCCTTTCTTTTTACCCTTTGCGATTACCAAATTCCCCTTGATAACCTTCCATTGCCCACTACCGAACGTGACGTCATAGCCCTGATCGTCCAACTGCTCGATAGAAATTAACATCTTCTTAAGACTAGGAATAACCCGAACATTTTTTAAGGTCCAAATAGTACCCATTGGTGTTTTCAAATCAATGTCCCCCATTCCTGTGATATCAAGAGTATCATCATTAGCCAAACGAACTTTACCAAGTTTACCTGTTCGTAGATTCTTCATCTTCCTCGTGCTAGAAGTAGCATGGAATGATGCCCCGGAGTCCATGATCCATGACTCGGTTGAGTTCTCAACGCAACAAATGAGGGCATCATCTGAATCGTCTGTGGCTGCATTTACCTCTCTTCTTTCTTGTTCCACTGATGGTTTTGGGCATTGATTTCTGAAGTGCCCGGTCTCCTTGCAATTCCAGCAAGTGATGTCTTTCCTTTGTTTTGACGGCCCCCTAGATTTACTTCGACCCCATTTTCTTGATTTTGATATGCCCCTGTTGTTACCCCTCTCATTATTTCTACCTCTCCCTTCAGTGCTTAGCAAAGCACTCGATGATTCCCCAGAACTTCGTCTTCCAATGTCCTCTCCTAGGATAATGTCACGAATGCCCTCGAACGTGAGTTTAGAGGTTCCAGATGAACCACTAATGGCAGTGACTGTACCTGACCAACTTTCAGGTAACGAAGATAATAGAAGTAATGCTTGGACTTCATCTTCAAATTTAATATCAACAGATAACAAACGGGATATGATAGTATTAAATTCATTAATATGAGTTGTAACAGACGCACCTTCTTTCATCTTGGTGTTAACCAATTGTCTGATTAGGAATACCTTATTAGATGCAGAAGGCTTTTCATACATATTGGACAAGGCTTTCATCAACCCACTTGCTGTGGTTTCTTTCAGGATGTTAAACGCCACACTCTTAGATAGTGTGAACCTGATAACAGCTAAAGCCATTCTGTCCATGGCGGCCCACTCATCATCCTTCATCTTTTCTGGTTTAGGACCTGCAGAACCATGTCAAGATCCTTCTGACATAACAAGTCCTCAACTTGCATTTTCCACCATCCAAAGTCATGTCCCTCAAACTTCTTAATCCTCTGTTTACCGTCTTCTGCCATAACTTCAAATAAAAAAACAATAATTGTCCAAAAAGAACCGGTTAACTCGAAAAATCAGTTTACCAAACTTAGCAACGGCGGCTGCCTGAACTTAACGGCTAATCTATTGAAAAACTGATGACGATTTCGAGTATACCTGGCAATCGGAGAGACTGCTGTTAGACGGCGGCGGAACCCTAGCGTCTGGGTGGAGTTGCGGCGGTACTGTTCACCGGAAAACACTGTTCACGGCTGGCGACACTGTTCACGGCGGTGGTACTGTTCACGCGGCGGTACTGTTCACCGAAAACACTGTTCACGGAAAACACTGTTCACGGCTGGCGACACTGTTCACGCGGCGGTACTGTTCACGGCGGCTAGGCTTGACGGTTCGTGTGATCTGATCAAGAGCCAAGTCTCTGATACCAGTTGTTGGGAATAAATCACACACACACACAATGCAGAAAATAAAGAACACAATATTTAACGTGGTTCGGTCTAATCTGACCTACGTCCACCGGAGCAACTAGAGTTTGTATTATTGAGTAATTAAGATTACAAGTACAAGAGATTAATATATATATATAGGAAACAGAAACTGAGAGCTAGGGCCGGCTGGACTCCACTGCTCTTTCTCTTCTATTCGGCTGGGCCCACAATGGGCCGAAGCCTACAACCCAACAATTGTAACTGGTTTGGCTTGTTTTTTGCTGGAGCCATGACTTAAATCCCCCTCTAGTTGTACCTAGTTTTACATTTTTTAATTTAGTAAGATATATATAATCTTCTCTAAATCTAATTGAAAAACCTTAGTCCAGTGCAATATAGTCTTGCGATTTAAACCATTTTTACAAATGAATTTGGTTTATTTAAGCAAGTTAATGAGTTTTGTTTTAGAACCATTTAAATTCAAACTCTTTAAAATAGCATTATAAAGCAACTATTCACCGTCTTTTTTTGTTTCAAATAACATCCATTTTTTACTTATGTTGAAAATTGTATTATTTTAGTACATGCATCTAATACTAGAATATAGATTGTTCATTTAAGTTCGCCAACCATGAATTGCATCAAATATGTTACCTTGTAAACTTCTACTCGCAGAGACTATATTAGGTTGTCCCAGAATCAAACCTAATTGGTTTCTATCTTTTGATTTATAATTTGTTGTTGGAACTTGTATCAGTAATCTTAGGAGACCTTTAGATTTTGTTATGCAACTTATTTGTTGCTATCACTTGGAATACGAGGAAGGAAACAAGTGTTGCTTGAGGCTTAGGGTTGATATGATTACCTTTAGATAGTGGATCTTGAAGTGAGTAATGGAGTTAACAATGACCATCATTTACTGCGATGTGAAAGTTGTGAGGTGTGCATGTAATGCAAGGAACTTTGAATGAAGAAAAGAGAATTGTGAGGGGGCTTGGGGTTGATATGATTTGAAGTTTGGCTAAGCAAACAATTGTTTTTTATGGTTGACTGGTCTCCAATGATGTAAATTGACATGCGATTGGTTCAGTTACTTCCAATGATGTCAATTGACATGTGAATTGTGATAGGTTCATTGGAGATGGCAACAAATCCTAGGGAGTGAATTGGTTGTTGAAGCGAAGGATCGAGATTGATAAAATTTTGATTTAACTTCAGGAAGTAACTGAACCAATCACATGTCAATTGTCATGGAGCCTGATTAACTTCAGGAGCTAATCATGTATAGGCCAGATGTAAAGAAACTCTAAGAGGGGACCCTCCTGTTTTACTCTAATTAGATATAGTTCTCTATGGTGTCATGTGGTCTTCATATATTGATTTGTGCAGTAACCATTGAACTGATACATGCTTTCGTTTTGGTGATCTCGACATGATTTTTCTTTTACAAGGGTAAGTTTTATCTCTGTCACTTTTCTTTAGCATGTTATATGTAAGGGAGGATAGGCTTGGTTTTAAAAAGCGCGAGGCACTTAGGTTCTGAACGCTGAGGCACGATGCATACGAGGCGTTTGGTATTCAAAAAACGCTACAAGTTATTTATAAATAATATTTTAACTTGTTAATTTTAGTGTATTAAAATAAATACACACAAAAAGCTCTATGTACAACCAAAGAAACTTTATATACAACCAAAAGAAGCCTATCTCTAGGTACAATCCAGGTAGCTCTATGTACAACCTACTCAACCTAACTTGAACATATATTTTTCATATATCTATGGACACCGACACTCAAACACTCAATCTCTCCTTCACAACACGACCAAAAACTGCCCAAAAATGGATCTCTCTCATCTCTTTTACTTATATGCAACGGTCACTCATTTCTAATCAACAAGTTTAATGGTCGATTGTCTACTTTGAAATATTAGTCAATGTTATTACTCAATAGTTGAGGGGTCTTATATGTAATTATTTCTATTTATATTGTACGGTTTTCCCTTGAATGAATACACAACACCTTTTCATCTGATCATTTTGGTATCAGAGCCCGATCACCTTTCTGGGTTCTGATCGGCCTCTTTTTACTTCTCCCGGAGACATCGCCGGTGACCTAGCCGCACCAGATACATCGCTGCTGACCTCGCTTTTTTTCCTCCCGGAGACATCGCCAGTGACACCCCTCACAGCCGCACAATGGCCCTCCTTGCTCTCTTCTCTGCAGTTGACAAAACCACCCACAACTCTCACAAATTTGGGTTTTCCCTCTCCCCCACCAACTATGGCTATTGGAAGCAAATGATTCAGCCTTTTCTTGTGACCAACAAATTATTCGGGTATATTGATGGGACGATCCCCTGCCCACCTGCTACTCTCACCCCAGCGGCTGCCTCTGGGAAAGAAGGCTCAGTCCCGCCACCGTTGCCAAACCCAAACCACCAAACCTGGTTTTCCAACGATGCCCATGTTCGGATGATTCTGTTGTCCACCATCTCCGAAGCATCTTTCAAACATGTTCAAGGTAATACCTCTCGTGAACTCTGGCTCTCTCTTGAGCGTGCCTATGCACCAAATACCTCCTCACGAGAATACACCCTTAAAACTCAGTTGTTAAGAATCCAAATGACTGGAGATGAAACCTCATCTGCTTATCTAACCCGTGCCTAGGAATATTCTGATGCCCTTGCTAATATTGGAGAACCAATCAAGGATAAAGATCTCGTTATGCTTGTTGTATCTGGACTTAGAGATGAATACAATAACCTGAAAACCAATATTCTTGCCCGAGAAACCCCTGCTGCTTTCACTGATCTCCATGCTCTTTTAGCTGATCATGATTTTATGATCAAGAAGCCTGCCCCTGATGTGTTTTCTGTTCAAGCCTTCGCTGCTGTTGCCACCAACCCAAACTCAGCTGGGTCTTCTTCTTCAACTGTTTCGAGACTACCCCATATTCAGCAATCCTTGCAACAACTTGTTGCTCAATTTGGACTTCAACTTCAACCTATTGGAACTTCATCCCTACACACTCCACATGCCCTTTTTACCAGCCGTGGGCGTGGCCAGCGTCACCGTGGCCGTGGATGACCCAACTTTCCCAACCTTTCCCGCAATCAAGGAGGCGGGAATCGCACCCAATTTCACTGGGCCTCGAATCAGAATACTGTGTACGGACCATGCAACAGGTGCGGGATTGGTCACATTCCTTCACAGTGCCCCAATCGTGACCCTGCCACCATTCGGGTAAGACAACCCTCTGCTAATTTTGCTGATTACAGGTCCTAAACAGCAACTTCTTGGCTGCCTGACACAGGTTCAACCAATCATGTGGCACCAGATCTTTCATGCTTCGACGGTTCTGAGCCTTACTTCGGTGAGGACAACCTTCATGCCAGCAATGGTACAGGTTTACCCATTCTCCATATTGGCTCATCCAAATTCTATTCACCTAATAAAACTTTTAGCCTTATGAATATTCTACATGTCCCTGAAATTAAACAAAACCTTCTTTCTGTTCAAAAATTCTGCCACGATAATAATGTGTTTTTTGAATTTCATGCTGATTTCTTTGCTGTGAAGGACAAGCTTTCCCGCCTTACCCTCCTCACGGGTCCAAGTAAAGATGGGCTCTACTCGTTTTGTCTTCCTCGGGCTACACCGGTTCCGAAGATATCTTTTTCTACTGCTCGTGCTTCCTCAACTATCTTGCATCAACGGCTTGGCCATCCACATTTCCAGCTTTTGCAATCTATGTTATCAAAATATTGTCTACCAATCACTAATAAACAATCAAGTTCCTTTTGTAACTCTTGTGCTATTGGGAAGTCCTCAAAACTTCACTTATTATCATCTAAATTTAAAAGTTCTAAAGTTCTAGATTTGGTCTTTTGTGATGTATGGGGCCCGGCTCCTGTTACCTCTTTTGAAGGACATAATTACTTCCTACTTTGTGTTGACCACTTCACCAAGTTTATATGGTTTTTTCCCTTGCAACGTAAATCTGATGTCTATGACACCTTTAAACGCTTCTTAGTTATGGTCAAAAGACAATTTCACACAAAGTTAAAATCTATCCAAACTGATTGGGGAGGAGAATTTAGAAACCTGTCTCCCTTCTTTGCCACTCTTGGCATCATTCATCGGCTATCATGCCCACATACGAGTGAACAAAACGGCACTGTTGAACGCCTCCATCGACACGTTTTCGAAACGGTCTCACTCTATTAGCCCACTCCACTGTTCCACCCCGTTTTTGGCACTTCGCCTTTGATACAACAGTCTATCTCATAAATCGGATGCCATCCCGCCTACAGACCGGCCTGACTCCCTTTGAACAGGTACATCATCACCGACCCGACCTCTCCTTCCTTCGGGTCTTTGGGTGTGAGTGTTTTCCTCATCTTCGTGCCTACAACAAACACAAAATGGACTTTCGTTCCACCTCGTGTGTCTTATTAGGCTATAGCACTTCCCATTATGGTTACCGGTGCTTAGATCTCTCATCTGATCGCCTCTACATCGCCCGTCATGTTCGGTTTAACGAACTATCCTTTACCTTTAAGCTTCCATCTTCCACCACTACACCCTCTCCCTCTCCTGATCCATATATCTCCTCCTATCCCACCCCTCTTCCTACTTCTTCCCCGACAGTCACTATACCCACATCACCATCCCCAACCGAGCCTACTACTCTTGTTACTTCCCCAACAGCACCCCCCCCCCCCCTCACCACCCTTATGCACCTACTCTCGTCGTCCAAAGCAAATGGCTCCTCCAGCTTCCACTTCTGATCAGCAGTCCTTCACAGCACCCCCATGCCCTACTGCCCCACCTCCACCTCGCACTCGCCCTGCCCACCTTCGGCCCAACCCCAAGCAAACTACCAAACCTCACCACACCTTCTTCCACACCACCACAACCTCTATTTCGGAACCCACCACCTTTACCATTGCTAACCAGGACCCTCACTGGCGTAAGACTATGACCGAAGAATATGCTGCCCTTCTAAAAAATAATACATGGTCCTTGGTCCCGCGACCCGCTAATGCCAATATTGTTGCTTGCAAATGGGTCTACAAACTTAAACGGGATCCAACTGGTGCTATTAAGCGATACAAGGCCCGTCTACTCACTAAGGGGTTTCATCAACAAGCCGGCATTGATTATCATGAAACCTTTAGCCCGGTTGTAAAACCCACCACCATTCGGGTTGTTTTATCGACTGCTGTCACTAATAAGTGGCCCTTGAGGCAATTAGATGTTCAAAATGCGTTCCTGCACGGGGATCTAAAAGAGACTGTCTACCTAGCACAACCTCCCAGGTTCGTTGACCCACATACACCAGACTATGTTTGTCATCTTCGCAAGTCCTTGTACGGTCTCAAGCAGGCTCCCAGGGCGTGGTATGAGAGGTTATCATCAGCTCTCCTATTGCTGGGTTTCAAGGGATCCAAAACCGATCCATCCCTTTTTATTTACTCGGCTTGTGGCACTCTTCTTTACATGTTGGTTTATGTTGATGATATTATCCTGACAGGGAACATTTCTCAAGCTATTGAACAAGTGGTGACCAGCCTTAGTTCCTCCTTTGCCGTTCAGGATATGGGTCCTCTTGCTTATTTTCTAGGCATTGAAGTTACCTCCAAAGGAGCTGATCTTCTGTTATCTCAGCGAAAGTATATTAAGGAACTGCTCACCCGAGCAGGCCTCTCTAATGTCAAACCTGTTGCCTCTCCCATCACCACTACCACCCATTTATCTCTCTTGGACAGCCCTTTACTTGAAGATTCAGTCAAATATCGTCAAGTTGTGGGTGTACTTCAATATGCTACTTTGTCCCGCCCGGATATCACATTTGCTGTTAACAAGGTTTGCCAGTTCATGCAATCTCCTACCCAGAATCAGTGGTCTGCAGTAAAGCGCATACTCCGCTATCTACAGGGGACCTCTGACTTTGGCCTTCTCTTCAACCACAAGTCTGGATCCCATCTTCATGCTTACACTGATGTCGCATGCTCCTCCTTGACTGCTTATTCAGATGCTGACTGGGCTGGCTATCCCAACGACCGCCGATCCACCGGAGGATTTGCTATATATCTTGGTTCCAACCTTGTTTCCTAGTTTGCCCGCAAACAAAGAACTGTCTCTCGGTCCTCTACCGAATCCGAATACAAAGCTTTAGCTGATACGGTTGCTGAACTTACTTGGCTTGAAACCCTCCTGCGCGAACTTCATATCCCCATGGCTTCTGTTCCCACATTATGGTGTGATAATCTTGGTGCTACTTATCTATCAGCAAACCCAGTTTTTCACGCGCGTACAAAACATGTGGAGGTTGACTTTCATTTTGTTAGAGAGAAAGTTGCTCAAAAGAAGCTCTCGGTCCAATTTA
Source organism: Smallanthus sonchifolius (assembly GCA_023525975.1). Classification (NCBI taxonomy): domain Eukaryota; kingdom Viridiplantae; phylum Streptophyta; class Magnoliopsida; order Asterales; family Asteraceae; genus Smallanthus; species Smallanthus sonchifolius. The sequence continues at coordinate 62,070,154 of CM042038.1, forward strand.
TCTCCACTAATGATCAGATCGCTGATGTGTTCACCAAGCCTCTATCCTCACAACGGTTTCTCTTATTACGATCCAAGCTACATGTCACTTACCGGCCTTAGCTTGAGGGGGAATATTAGTCAATGTTATTACTCAATAGTTGAGGGGTCTTATATGTAATTATTTCTCTTTATATTGTACGGTTTTCCCTTGAATGAATACACAACACCTTTTCATCTGATCATTTTGAAAAATCCGAAGGTCAATTTGAGATGCAGCCGTTGTATACAAAAGGCGCATGCAGGGAGCTTCTTGTAATCGCTACACTTCACCATCAATGAGGCTTTTTTCTGGTTGCATCAAGCTTCAGGCATGCACTTTTTTTAAACTAAGGTTATAGGTGCTTAATTGCTTTGGGCACACTATTAGTACACATGGCTTCAGTTGGTTTTTGTACTTTGGCTTATTGTAGTTGTTGTAAGAAGCTTTTTAATATGTTGATTTAATAGCATAATCGACTTTCAAAGCTTGTCATGAGTATTTCCCTAATATTATGATTAATTCATGTATTAATAGAAATCTACCTTTTTTTCCCTAGCACCAATACTCTAATAATAAGCCAAAAAGGTTGTGATGTAGTGGTTGAGATGAGGCCTGAAGTTTCAAGGGACCCGGGTTCAATCACTGCCACCACCATTAATTTCTGCGGCATCGCAAATGAGGCCTTTTAGGATGATGCACCAGGGTTTTACCCACGCCGATCCAGGGTTGGAGCCTCGGCTCTCCCTCAAGCCCGGAAGGGGCCGTATTGGGTGGGGTTTTTCCTTGAAAGCTCTACAACTCTGACGCCAAGTGGGCCCGGTTAAGACAACATATTGGCCAGAGTTGGACGAGGCTCTCCCATGTGACGGGGGGTGCGACGTCACACATTCAATGTTCGCCTTTCAAAAAAAAATACTCTAATAATAACATTTATCAATATTTCCCTAATATTATGAATAGTTCATGTATTAATAGAAATCAACTTTTTTTCCCTTGCACCAATAATTTTAGACCCAACTCTACTAACAACATTTATCATCAATATGTGCATAATTTTTTGTTGATTTACAAGATGCATAATTCGATACAGCTGTTAACATAATTTGATTTGCAGGGGAGCCTGTTCGTGAGTGTAGCTCTACCCCCACCATAAGAAGGATGAGAGGAGGGATCACCATCATAGAAGCCGTTACAGCAGGGATGGCTATTCAAACAGAAATGCTGATCGAAGATCTTATAATGATCGTAGGCATGATGATTATAAAAGACGTGAGAAGTGATCATGAAAACTTTCATAAGTCATCTCCCCATACAAGGGGTGGTAGTGATCATTCTAGAAGAGAATTTGAACATAATCGATCAAGAGATAATGTCGATAAAACACTCCCGATGTCACACCCCAACCGACGGCGGATTATACGTCGGGGCGGACGCGGTTGTTCAATAGCACAAGGTTGACTATTAAAGTTTCAATATTTCATTAATAATAGATTCAAAGGTTCAATACAAAGGAAATAACAAGTATACAACATTTATTTAATAAGTAGTCTAGGTCCAAAGCGTCCTATGTGATCACAAATAAGTCTCACGATGTAGAACCTGAAACATGTAAAAGAATCTGTCAACTACAAAATAGTTGGTGAGATACAAAGGTTTTGACATAGTTTAACAAGTATTTGGAAAGAATTACAATTCAGTATGATATATGCATTCTATAATGTAAGTATGAGAACAAGTATCTTAAACATTGTGCACTTCAACCCTCCAACCAAGTTTAGGCATAACCCGCATGTTACCCTTATAAGTCTCAAATTTAAAGTTTAATTCAGTAACAATCACCAAGGGCTCCCCCCCCGAAGGGGTCAATCAATCAAGGTGGATTGGTCAAATATAATAGATCTATCATTGTTACCATAGGCTTGATCAAATTTAATGAATGTGCTAGTTTTAAGTTTAATCTAAGCATACAAGTCTCAAGTTTAACATAAGGATAAGCATCTAGTCATAGTTGTACAAGAACTGTATAAGTTTAAAGTTTTGAACATGTTTCACCCCAAAAGTATAGAAAGGAAAAAGGGGCTAAGTATACTCACTTGGATTGATGAAAGAGTATCCGTCAAGATTTAGCGTAGCAAGACTTTGAGGGAGAATATCCTCACAACGAGCCTAAGGATATAAGTCTAAAGTTTTAAGTATGATCCTATAAATCTATGGCAACGATCTAGGATTTCAAGATTGACTAGGGTTTCGATTGGGAGACGGAAATGATTTCGTGTTTATGAAGTTTAAATCAAAGTTTTGAATAAGGTTTTTGAATTGGTAATGTAAAGATTTGATATCAAGTTTAATAGTTTAGAATAATTATTACTTAAAATAATTAGTTAGGGAGACTTTATAATTATTAATTACACAAGTCGGTAATAATAGTTTAAATTAGTTTTCAATACATTTTCATAAATAAGGTTGTAACAATACGTGAGTGTAAGACTAAATAATTATTAAAGATTAATAATAATTTGATGAAAGAATAAATAGCTATTAAAGATTCATAATAATCTTTTAAAGGATAAACATTTGTTAAGACTTTATTTTAAACAATGATTAGTAATAAAAGAATGAATAATTATTAAGGATAAATAATTATTCAAGAAGTAAAATAGTGATAAAGATCAATAATAATTCTTCTAAGCATAAATAATTATCTCACAAAAATTATTATTTTGTTAAATCATTTATTAAGATATTTAGATTTTTTAAAATATTTATTTCTCAATTTAACTTGAAAATAAATAATGTTTAGCATGTGCTAAGTTTAAATAAATAATACGAAATTGTAAGCATAGACTATGTTTAAATAGAATTTCTTATGAGGTTTATGTTTTGGTTATAAGTTTATAGGTAGAACCATAGGTTGAAAGGGTTTTAATTAATGTAATAGTTTACAAAAGTTTTCAAGTTTATGTTTTTTTTTTCTAGTAATTATAAAACTTATATAAATCATTTATTTATTTATTCTTTTTAGTTTTTAAAACCGGAACAATTAAAGATTAAAGTTTTAAATTATTTCATATTTAGAATACAAGTTTTATAAAGTATAAAAGTATTTTTATGGTTTTTAAACATTTGAAACTATTTTTAAATGATTTATTTTTACAAGTTTAATTAAGTTTAATTGAATCTAAATAATTCCTGTATACAAAAATGTAATTAAAAATCATTTTTAGGTTTATATAAGTGTAACAGATTTTATAAAAATTATTAGAGATTTTTAAACTGAATAAAAGTGTAAAAATGCGAAATAAAGGGAAAAAAATGGGTGGCGGCCGGATCGAACTCGGGTCCCGCCCGGGTCGCCCACACACACATGCACACTAACCATCCCGACTACGGGTTCGTTATTGTAACAACTGGAACATAAAAGATTTAAACATCATCCTGAATCAAGCCCCAAATCGTATGAACCCTAGAATCGAATTCTGTCCAATACACATCGATTAACCCTCTGTCTTTGTAAATTGACAGAGGGCTTTCGATCAACGAAGGAAAGAGTGTATAATGGTCATTCGCATTACCTGAAATGAAGTCGATTTGAGCGAGAATGGTTCTGGGTTTTGAGTCGGAAACCGCGAGCTTCAAACGGCAATGCAGGTTCGATATGAGCAAATTGAGAGTTCGAGGGGTTGTGGAGTGATGTTACTGAGGTTTCTAAACCGGTATTTATAGCCAATTTCGTTTATTTAATGCGTGTTTAGGTGGGAAGATTACGGATGAGCCGGATGGGTTAAATCGCGAGTCACGCGGGTGCCAAACTCGAAGACGCGCATTGAATGTCATAGGGTTAGGGTCGCATGCGCAAGGCGAAACTCGAGGTTCATCGAACTTGGACGGGAAACGCGATTTGGGATAAAACGGGCTCAAAACCGGTGTTTGCGGGACTCGAACCTACTGGTTTGGGTTCCGGAAATTTGGGAAAATTGCACAACTAGTCCCTGGAGTTTCAGGTTATTATCATTTTATGTTTAAAGTTAGATTTTAGTTTAAAACAAGTTTCAAGAGTTGACAGTTTTGGTCCCTCGACTTCATAGGAATAAAACAAATGAGTTTCTTTCTATAAAATCAAATATATAAGAATTTAATAAGTTTTCTCAAATGATTTTTATCAATTTTATAAGATTTGTTATAACTTTAAGTAGTTAAAATAAATTTATATTATTTATAAATTTACAAGGTTTTTAAGAATCTATATATATATATTCATACTTTTGAATAAAATTTCACATATATATATATATATTCAAGTATAAATTATTTATATATCAATTTAAAATTAATATATATTTATATATATTTAAGGAAATAGTTTTAATACGAGATCGAGTTTTAATTTAGTAACACGTGCAAAAGATAGGTCGAAAAAATCTCGGACATTAGAGATGCTTCAGGATATAGAAGTAGTAGGGATAAGCATAAAAGGGATGATTTCAGGGATGAAAAACGATCTGGATATCATCATAAAGACTCCTCTTGGAGGGATTCTGACGACCCAAAATATTCGAGGTTTGAGAAAGGGAAGTCCTATGATCAGGAGACTAGGGGAGGCAAGGATCGATATTTTAAGGAACCTAAACAGCTGCTTGATGATGAAAATGTTGTAACTGCAAAGAAGTCAAAGTTTAGCATGATACTGACACCAATGACGGTAGTTCACGTTACTAAACAATGACTGTTTTCTTACTTTCTTCTTATCCAAAACTGGCTTGTTTTTTTTTTGTATATGAATATTTAATCCAGCTTCAAAGCTTGTGACTGTAGTGAATGAAGTACAGTCTTCAAGTTCAAAACAAGGTAAAGAGGTTGTTGGTAAAGCAAATACAGAGCAAGATTTTGTGAAAGATTCTGACATAGATGTGTTGGGATTCAGTGGTGATCTGTTTGTTTGACTTTTTTTATCAAAACGGGTTTTGACAGAGAAATTAATTTATTCAGTTAATTAATAAATACGCAGCGGAAAATAAAGTCATAACCTATTTTAACAGCACTGATAAACCGAACAGGATCTGGTTATTAACACGCAAACACAACAGAAAAACAATTAATCTACTGATGAGATTAATTATACCTTAGTGGTTAATAAATAACCGCTCGAGACACCGAGGTACAACGAACCGATGCTAGATCCCGAACCAAAACGCGAGAGACAGAAAGCACCAAGGCTGGCCGGAAACGGCAACGGCTGGTTTGGTGGCCGGAAGTTGCAAGGCAAAAACCCTCTTTTTGTTTTTGTCTTTCCTCGATCAAAAGGAAAAAAAAACGACGGCTGCCTTTGTCTATTCCAATTCACCATTCGATATATATATATATATATATATATATATATATATATATATATATATATATATATATATATATATATTAATTACTCTAATCCTTTTAACCTAATAAAAACCATACCGGCCTAAACCCAATAGTTAATATTAAAGTCCAAAAGCATTTAATTTGTTTTAATAAAAGATTAAAACAAATAAATATAAATTATTATTTATAAACATGTATAAATAATAAATCCCGTGTAACGAATATATATAAAATATATCGTCTTGCTAATAGTTTGTAATTACCAGTTAAGTGGGTTAAGTGGATTTAAATGTCCGTTGCCCTAGGTGTAACTCTTACGGGTCATAGCTCGGTCAGTCGCGTTGTCCATCGGGTCGGTCCATAAAATCCAACAATCTCTCACTTGGACGATCCACGATAAATCAACGCAAACAGTCAGCGGCGCTCTAGCTGCACATGGCTGTCCCTAATAAGGTATGACGCTTTAAAGTCATTAACCAAATATCTCGGTGTTAGTAACAGCTAACTAAAGCAAGACAATAGACTTATGGCAATAGTTGTCATTAATCCTTTCCGTATAAAACATCAATTGAATCAATGAGACATGGATGTAGTTCATTCTCATATGGCGTTCAATTATTATTGTTCTCGATCAAGAATCAAAATGGTCCAATCAAACACACAGTAAGTTTGAGTAAGGCCTTACACTTCACCAGTTTGAATCAACGAGGGCGCCACGATGCTTATCTGTTACATATAATGCAAGAGTACAGAATCCCTTATTGACTACATACAACTCCCACTGAACTTCAGAACTATTCCTAATCAAAGTCTTTATGACTGGCATTTACGCGACAGCGTTTGACAGTGATTAAAGAATGGTTCTTGGTAAACGGGAGTTCTAGTACGTATCTCAGGTCAGAGGATACTAATGAGTATACCAATAGCAAAACATCTTATGACAAAGATCCATGAAGATGATTTGATGCGAGTTACATCCAACGTTATTCAAAATGAGGCCTGTGAAGTTCGGAGTTAATTCCTTGAGCCGAAGTTCAGAATAGTCTTAATTCAGAGTCGTTCCCACGATTCTGATCGACTACGGATAATTAAGAATACAAGATTCATGGATTAAACGTATTGAAATCGAACACAGTTATAAGAATTCAGAATTGCATTTAAATCAGTAAACCAAAAGAATTCAAAAGTACAACTGTTTAAATGTTCGCACATTCAAAATACTAAATCAAAACATATCGCTAGCAAAACTAAGACCGATAGCATTTCTGTGCTGATCATGCTTTTCCTGAGTCATCGGCTTAGTGAACGGGTCCGCTAGGTTTTGATCTGTGTCTACTTTGCTTATCACGACGTCTCCACGTTCCACAATTTCCCGTATATAGTGGAACTTCCTTTGAATGTGCTTGGCTTTGTGATAAGATCTAGGCTCTTTGGCTTGAGCTATAGCACCTGTGTTATCACAAAGTATCTCGATTGGTTGGCGAATACTCGGAACCACATCGAGGTCAGTAATGAATTTCTTCATCCAAGCAGCTTCCTTAGCAGCATCTGATGCGGCTATATACTCAGATTCGGTGGTTGAATCCGCCACTACACTCTGCTTAGAGCTTTTCCATGAAACAGCTCCTCCATTAAGAGTGAATACGAAACCCGACTGTGAGCGAGAGTCATCTCGGTCAGTTTGAAAGCTAGCATCAGTGTAACACCGTACAGTGAGCTCCTCTTTCACTCCTCCAAATATTAAGAACATGTCTTTGGTCCTTCTTAAGTACCTCAGGATGTTCTTGACTTCAGTCCAATGGGCAATGCCAGGACTTTGCTGAAAACGACTGGTCATGCTTAAAGCATACGAGACGTCAGGTCTAGTGCACAACATAGCATACATGATAGAACCAATCGCTGAGGCTTATGGAATTGCTTCCATTTCCATAAGTTCAATGTCCGTGGAAGGAGATTGCGATTTGTTCAACACAGTCCCTTTAGTCATCGGAACACCTCCTTTCTTGGAGTTTTCCATCCTAAAGCGTGTCATCATTTTGTCTATGTAAGTACTCTGACTTAGCCCTAGAAGTCGCTTAGATCTATCCCTATAGATCTTGATTCCTAGAATGTAAGCAGCTTCTCCAAGATCCTTTACTGCAAAACAAGATCCTAACCATTGTTTGACTTTGTCAAGCACAGGGATGTTGTTTCCAATGATCAGTATATCATCCACATACAAGATGAGAAATGATATAGTGCTCCCATTAGCCTTTCTGTAAACACAAGGCTCATCTTCATTCTTGACAAAACCAAATTCTTTGATTTTCTGATCAAAATGAAGATTCCAGCTTCGAGATGCATGTTTAAGTCCATAAATGGACTTATTCGGATTGCAGGCCCTACTAGGATACTTTGGATCAACAAAACCGTCAGGCTGAACCATATAGACATCTTCAGAAAGATGCCCATTAAGAAAATCGATTTTGACATCCATTTGCCATATCTCGTAATCATGGTACGCGGTTATGGCAAGCAGTATCCTGATCAATTTGATCATAGCAACGGGTGAGAAAGTTTCGTCATAGTCAATACCTTGAGTTTGAGTGAAACCCTTTACAACTAGCCGTGCTTTTTAGGTTTGTATATTACCATGTATGTCGGTTTTTCTTTTGAAAATCTATTTGCTCCTTATTGCCCGAGAACCGGGGGTAGCTCAATCAAGTCCCAGACCTGATTATCACGCATAGATTGCATCTCGGCGTTCATGGCTTCAAGCCATTTCTCGGATTCAGGATCTGAGATAGCAGATTTGTAGTTTGTAGGTTCGTCATTTGACTCAGCTACTAACAGGACTTTAGAAGCTTCAAGATTCCATAGGTATCTATTAGGTTCTTTACGAGACCTGCTACTTCTGCGAACGCTTGTGTTTATGTCTGATTCATCAGCAACAACTTCTTGTTGATCAGACGCTCCGACTTCCTCAGCGGTTGTTTGTGTTTCTCGAATTTCTTCAAGATCCATAATATTATTTCCGGTTCCTCTATTTAGAAGATCTTCCTCGAGAAAGCGTCCTTTCCTTTTGATGAAAACAATGTTTGCATCAGGATGATAGAAATAATATCCGCTTTTGTTGTAGTAACCGACGAAAACAACTTTTTCGCCTCTGGGATCGAGCTTGTCATCAGAATCGCTGGTGACATATGCATCACATCCCCATACTCTAAGGTAAGATAAATTGGGTTTAGACCCGTGCGATATCTCATATGGGGTTTTGTCCACCTTTTTAGTCGGTGCCAGATTTACAAGGCGGGCGGCGGTCATAAGAGCATAACTGCAGAAGGAGTGAGGCAAGTTAGTTCTGCACATCATCGATCGAACCATATTAAGTAGGGTTCGATTTCTCCTCTCGCTCACGCCATTAAGTTGGGGTGTGCCAGAAGGAGTGGGCAGAGAAATAATTCTGTGCTCCTTCAGATGATTAAGAAATTCTAAGCTGAGATACTTGCCACCTCGATCTGATCGAAGTGTCTTGATAGATTTATTGAGTTGTTTCTCTACTTCGTTTTGAAACTCTTTGAATTTTTCAAATGTTTCATGCTTGTGTTTCATAAGATAGACATAAGCATATCGACTATAATCGTCAATAAATGAAACGAAGTATCTTTCATGATTTCTAGACATGGTTCTGAAAGGGTCACACACATCAGTGTGTATAAGGCCTAGCAGATCCTTGGCTCGTTCACCAACATGGGTGAAGGGGTCCTTTGTGAGTTTGCCAGCTAAACAGGACTCGCAATTATCAAATAAGTCATGTCTGGTAGGTTCAAGAATTCCCTCGGATTGGAGTCTTTTAATGTGTGCCTTGCTTATGTGGCCAAGTCGACAATTCCATAGAAAAGTATCATTAATGCCAGATTTGATACGTTTAGAAAGATTATATATGTTATTGTCAGTTTGAACGTCAATTTCATAAATACCGTTTTGAGGTTTAGCCTCAAAATAAAAGATATCATTTAAGTAGGCAGAAATAGCAATACCATTAAAAATGTATTTAAATCCTTGTTCAAACAATAAAGAAACTGATATAATGTTTCTGATTAAACCAGGTTCAAACAAACAATTGTTCAAAACAACCACAAGGCCAGAAGGACATGAGAGATGATATGTTCCAGTTGCAAGAAATGATACTCTTTTCCCATCACCAACGATGAGCTCCATGTCGCCTTGTTTCAGCTTCCTCCAACTTTTAGGCTCCTGCAAGACATTAATGATGTGGTATCCACATCCGGTATCAAATACCCATGTGTTGCTAGAAACAGTAAAAATTTCAATAACATAAATGAGAATACCTGAAGAGGTGCCCTCACCACTGGCCCTCTGCAGCTTCAGCTTGGCTAGATATTCAGGACAGTTACGTTTCCAGTACCCCATTTTGTTGCATTCAAAGCATTGGCGCTCCTCAGGAGGGGGTGCTTTTGAAGCTTTCTTGTTATTGTTGGTGGCAGGCTTTGCAGCAACATTAACCTTCTTCTTGCCTTTGCTATTAAAACCTCTTTTCTTGGGGTTAGGCTTTTTAACACCAGCAGATCTAACCATCAGAACTTGATTTTTCTTTCCTTGGATATTCATCTCGGCCGTTTTGAGCAAACCATGTAGCTCGACCACTGTCTTCTCCAAGCCATTCATGTTGAAATTCATTACGAATTGAGCATAGGAGCTTGGGAGAGAGTTTAAGATAAAATCAGTAGCCATGTCATCCTTCATGGGATATCCAAGTTTGTTCATCTGGTCGATGTACCCTTTCATCTTAAGTACATGAGTACTAACAGGCGTGCCCTCTTGCATCGTGCAGCGAATGAGCTGAGACATGGTTTCATAGCATTCTTGTCAGGCTTGTTTCATGAACATGCCCTTAAGTTGCTCAATCATGTCAAAGGCATCCAGGTCCTCCATGCTCTTTTGGAGCTCACGGGACATGCAGGCTAGCATAAGGCAGGCCACCTCAGTGGCATCATCTCTTTGTTTTTCCCAGGCCTTACGAGCGGCAGCCGTGTTACCATCGGGTGCCTTAGGGACTGGTGCATCGAGAACATAGAGCTTCTTGGCCATCTTGAGAACTATTCTCAGATTGCACTGTCACGAGAGAAAGTTGGTGTTATCCAGCTTTTCATTCTCAAGGATAGACTTGAGAGCGAAGGAGTTATTAGTATTATTATTTTCAGTAGACATCTGTCAAGATAAGCAAAGAAAATAAATTAGTATAAAGAAAGTGAAAAATCCTTATTAATTTATGACCCAATTATAGAAATTAGAATAAGGAGTGAGAATCTAGCTAAATCAGTCACTAACGGTAGCTGTGGCATACACCATTAGTAAGTGGGTAACTAGACTGACAATTAGTGTCAATTGTGGAAAGATGCACAACTCTCATGTATGAGGCCGCTAAGACAAGACATGTCTATGCATTGATACGTTTAGCCTCATCTATGCCCATTTTTAATATCTTGACAGCTGGGGCATGTAACAAGAGAGAAAAGTAATAGTCGTCCTAAAACAGGTACTTGCGGAAGGGCCGGATGTGTCAACGAAACCCTTGCACCTTGGAAGGATAAACTACGCATCCAGCGCGGTGTTGTGGCTCCAAACACCGATGTTTCGTTTTATGCTCCAAGTGTTCCTTATAATAGGATGGCATAGACCATTGGTTTTAAATATGGGTTCCAATTTTAGTGTTTACCGAATAGGGTCAAACACAACGAATGATTAAATCATACGTGTGTTGTAAAAGCCAGTTTTACTATTTAAAGTCATGACAGATTTGATGAACCCTTTCACCTCTCAGGACACTTAATTTTAAATAACCTATTAAAACTAAGCTTGCCGCGACTTGAATAACCAGTTAATAGTTGAAAACTATTAAGTTATAAGTTTTAAAATTAAAATTAGTTTAAATTGTAAAACTTTAGTGGTTATTTATTTTATAAAAACAAGTCAGTTGTTAATTTTTATAAAATTCTACAAGTTGTAAAATCAGAACTTGTGGTGACAGATTGTGACATTTTAAAACTCCTTTTAAAACGTTTGGCGTTTGGTTGGTTTATTATAAATTTAAGTTATAAAAAAAAAAAAAAGCAATCATAAAGCAAATAAATATGTAAATCTTTTAGGGCCAAGTTTGTTTGATCTTGCTATAGCCAGTTAGCAAGAACAAACAGGTCACGGGGTCCACAAAATTAAAACAACCATAAGGATGGACTTCCGTGCATCTGGTCATCTCGAATGATTCCCACTGACTCCATGATTCCTGTTGCGTAATCAGATTTGTCTTCGGGTTTTTATTACATTACATAAAATAAAAAAAACTATTCTATTACAACTTTGAGCCATCAAAAGTGGGCCAAAACCATAAAACCAAAAACTGAATAATAAACACAAACAACTCAATCGCATGGGTCGGGCCAGATTTACATATTCAACACATTCACATATGGGCAATAAATTTGGTCAAATAAAAAAATTAAAATCGACCAAATTAATAAATAAAAATGCCCCAAAAAACAGATCAGATCAGAAACTTTAAGATAGTTAAAGTTTGTGATTAATCTAACCGGTGAAACCAGACCGGTTCCGATTTGCGTGTTATAACCCAGACTCTGATACTACTGTTGGGATTCAGTGGTGATCTGTTTGTTTGACTTTTTTTTTATCAAAATGGGTTTTGACAGAGAAATTAATTGATTCAGTTAATTAATAAATACGCCGCGGAAAATAAAGTCATAACCTATTTTAACAGCACTGACAAACCGAACAGGATCTGGTTATTAACACGCAAACACAACAGAAAAACAATTAATCTACTGATGATATTAATTATACCTTAGTGGTTAATAAATAACCGCTCGAGACACCGAGGTACAACGAACCGATGCTAGATCCCGAACCAAAACGTGAGAGACAGAAAGGGCCGAGGCTGGCCGGAAACGGGCAGGCAGCGACTGGTTTGGTGGCCGGAAGTCGCGAGGCAAAAACCCTCTTTTTGTTTTTGTCTTTCCTCGATCAAAAGGAAAAAAACGACGGCTGCCTTTGTCTATTCCAATTCACCATTCGATTTTAATATCTATATATATATATATATATATATATATATATATATATATATATTAATTACTCTAATCCTTTTAACCTAATATAAATCATACCGGGCCTAAACCTAATAGTTAATATTAAAGTCCAAAAGCATTTAATTTGTTTTAATAAAAGATTAAAACTAATAAATATAAATTATTATTTATAAACATGTATAAATAATAAATCCCGTGTAACGAATATATATAAAATATATCGTCTCGCTAATAGTTCGTAATTACCAGTTAAGCGGGTTAAGTGGATTTAAATGTTCGTTGCCCTATGTGTAACTCTTATGGGTCATAGCTTGGTCAGACGCGTTCTCCATAGGGTCGGTCCATAAAATCCAACAAGATGGCGCAAAAGTTGTTGCAATGAAGGCTGCAGAGTTAGATATGCATTTTGATTTGAAATATAACATTTTGTCAAGGTTTTAGACTGAAGGTCAATCACATTTGACAAAAAATAGCTAGCCAGCTACTGCTACTTATTATGTTGGTGTGATCATCTAAACTCTTAGATATAAGGATTGCTATTTCCTTAAAATTCATGTTTTACTTAAAGCTTGTTCTGGCACGTGGTGCTTTGAATAGTTGTGAAACACCTGTATTATCGTCAAATGCTCTCTTCTAGGGTGCTCATAAACCGGTGAAACCGATTGAACCTCTCAAACCGAAGCAAGTTGGCAGGTTTGAGATGTATATGGTTTTGGTGGCTTAACAGTTCGGGCTATGGTTTGGAACTTGGAACCGAGCTTTTTACCTTTTTTATTTATTTACTTTTTCATTTTTAGAATATCCAGTTATGTATATGTATTAGATTCATGAACCTTCTTTTATCATTTTAATTTTTCTGATACAAACTTATGATTTAAAAGATAAAAATAAAAAACTTGGTTCTAAAACTTGCTGGTCCATCGACGTTTCCCGAAACCGTATTTATCGTCAAAATTGGCATAACAGGGCCATGTACTTGCTCATGCTTCTTTTTTAGTATATTTGCTTTATCTTGCGCTGAAATCTTTAGCTTTTGACATAAGTATCATCTATCTGAAGTTGTGTTCGGATGTACAGGATCATTATATTTCCTTCACCTGTTTTCTATGTTGTCCACTCACTCACTAAAGTTAGATGTGGCAATTTACTTACGAATGGGCCGGGTCGAGTTTTTTATTTATTTATTTTTATCTCTAACCCGTGCAATACGTAAAACCAAAAAAATTAACAAAATAGAAAAGGGTCAAAAGGTAAAACCAAATGTATTTTTTTAACCAACCCGACCTGACCTGTTGTGACACGTACGAAAGTAACCCATTTTGCCACCTCTAAGTGAAATGATGCATGGCGTTAGGGGTCTTGTTTGACGATGCAAAACTAACACATGTTTTAGAGTCTGAGGTTGGTATGGGCAATTGTAGGGTGTGAAAGGGGAGGTGAAGGTGGAACAGAAACCCGAGATCCAAGACAGCAGCCTTGCCGAGAAGCAGAAAGAGCTTCAGATAGACTTGGAGAAGCAGTACACTGCTGGGCTTCGTCCAAGGGATGGTCGTACGGTCGGTTTATGAGTTTTAAACTTATGATTCTAGTAATATTTATGTACACTGATTTTCTAACTGCTATTGATTCCTTGATATTTTTAAATCGTCTCATAATACTCGGTCGTTTTAAGTTAAAGAACATAATATCCACGGTTTGAGTTCTTTGTTCTGGTCAGTTGACACGTTTTGCTAAACGGGGTTTGTTTGCAGGATTACCTACTTATTTGTTTTTTTGTAAGAATATTTGAAACAATAAATTTACTAAACAACAAATTATATATATGAAAGCCAACGTTACCACGATATATTATGAGGTGATGAATTTATTTAGCATTCCGGGTGCAACTTGACATTTCGTTACAATCACTCGCTATAATATATCAAACATTGGCCAACTTTCACTGGTTTTCTGTCTTTACACCCTGAAGACGTCTCTCTAAGCCAACCTATGGTATACTCAATCTCATTAATTAGCAAGATATTGACGAAGTCGCCCTAAAAGTCGGTTCATTTAACATCTACAAAATCCAACCCGACAGTTAACAACGGGTCATAATATCAAATATCAAACTCAATAATTCAGAAGATTGAAGTTGTTTTCAGCCATTTGACACCACAAGAACACTCGTTTGTTATCTTCTACATATCAATTTTTTATTTGTTTTATTTGACTTATGTATTAGTCAACTTTGTATTATTGCGACTTATTTGTCATGCCAACAGTAAGCATGTTAAATTTTAAAAAAAAAAAAAAAAAACCAAGTACATGATCAACAAAATATGTGCATAAATTTTATTTTTATTAGGCTTTATAGTTCGCCTTAATACAAGTATGCCGTTTGCAAACAAAGTTATGGTATACTTTTATGTATTTGTTGTATATTAAGTTATAAACCCGGTGTATTAGACGAGCTGAATAAACTCATTGTTATATATTTAGTAATAAAGATGAATATATTACATATTTACGACATATTACATAGTTTTTTAATATAAATTATAGAAACATTATATAATTATTTTTTAAAAATGTTTTATAAAAATGTTCAATTTATAAAAATGTTTTATGAACATATACTTTTTTAAATAAAAAACATTTTATAAAAAAATATAGAAATCATTATTATTTAATAGAAGAGAGATGAGGGAAACAAAAAACTATAAAAACAATTAAAGAAATTTATATAGTTAATAGGAGAAAGAGGCGGGAAAAAAGATTGATGATGCATAGGAGATTGGCAAATGTTCCACAAAAATCTTTATTTATTATAGAGTATAGATATAAATATTTAGTAGTACTTTTTAGTGCAAATATCTTAAAAAATCAACACATTTTTTCCATATAAGTCCCTCAACAATTTTTTGTACATAAAAGACCAACATACTTGTTTTTTTTTCATCATAAAAGTCTCAACATTTTTTTTCACATAAAAAACCAACATACTCTCGGTTTTTCTCATAATAGTCTTTAGGCAATTTTTTTCAAAATAAACTTTGCTATGAGAATAAAATCCATTCTATAAAAATATAATAAAATATAATCTATTTTGTAAAAATACCTATAAAATCTATGAAAACACATAAAATAATCAAATCGAATATCTTGTTTTACTCTTGCTTCTGTCGGCCGATTTCTTTTTTCCTTTCTTCTGTACATTCATTTGCTATGGTAAATGTTTGTTTAATCATTTTAAATGTTCACCTCAGTTTTTTTAAATAATAAAAAAATATAAATCACGTAAGAAAAAAAGTATATGTAAGCCAAACAAACCAGATGTACCGAAAGTATGTTGGTTTTAAAAATTTAAAATGTGAAGAGACTTTAATGTTTAAAAAATTATTCTCTAGACTTTTGTGAGAATAAACAAAAGAATGTTTATATGTAAAAAATTGTTAAGAGACTTTTATGAGAAAAAAAAACATAAAGTAAGTTTTTTATGTGTAAAAAAAATTGTTAGATGACTTTTATGAGAAAAAAAATAGAAAGTATGTTGGTTTTCTATAGTATTTATCCTTTATTTTATGCAAACTCAAATTTCATAAAAGAGTTCCGATTAAGTAAGCATGCACAATAAGCTTTCTTTAACTTGTAAAGAGTTCAAAGTATATACACTCTAATAATAGTGTGTAGTGTATTATTTGTCAATTATTTATGAGTAAAATAAGAATAATTATAAATAAGTTCAGGCCAGAGACAAGGCGTGACTAAGTAACTTGAGGTAAGGTAGCATAGGCCGTAGGGTAAGACCATGCGAGCATGATGGGCTTATCTTTAGCCGTAAACCTACTTACGTTATCAGCCCCAACTCAAATGCGAATATGATCCTGATGGTAGAAGAGTTTCCCACACTTTCTTTTACGATTCATGGTATTAGAGTTAATTTGGAATGACCATTGATGTCATGATCATCGTGCCACGTGCCATGTGCATCGTAAGTTGTTCTTTAAACATTCACGTTCTTGTGTATACATCATATGATACTATTGCACGCTAACACTAATAATAGAATATTTAGGTGTTTAATACATTTGGTGTGCTCGAGGATTACTAGGAAAAGATATGCTCACCAAATGGACATCATAAGACCCTTTCTAATTATACTAACGTACAAAATCGTAAGCCGTGAACAGTACTCGCATGTGATTGGCCAATTTTGACAGTTTGACACGTGTCACGTTTTAATTGGTTGAGTTTTGTTTTTCTAATAAAACAATTCTACTTTGTGTTTTAATACAATTAAGCGCCAACATTATCACATTTGTAGTTGCACCCCAGCGGTAAGAGCTTCCCTTGCCAAGTTGTTGACGCGGATTCGACTCTCACCACCTTCCCCCCATCGTGTTTATTTACCAGATTTTGAGTTTATTTTCTTCTTTTTTTTCCTAGTTTTTTTCAAGTTTTTTATTTTTTTTCAGGTTACGTTACAAATTTTATCACTCCCGTTGTGAACGCATTTTCGCGAATTATGATGCCACCGTGATACAACACCGCCGCGAAGCGCAGGTGTTCTACTAGTTAAATATATCATTGTAATAACCAAGTGTTGTCGAGAGATTATAGCTTGACCAAACTATAAAGTATTTCGATGAATCGCTTATTCATAATGATCGAATGTTGCGAAGCAAAGGCAACTCAAGTACTATGGCAACGTGGAGAAGGTAATACTAATCTCTCTTGTATCTTTAAAATTTTAGCATGTGAAATACACGATATGTATATGTTATGACACGAAACATATTCTTCTTCAAACTTCAAAAAAACAGGTTGGTAAACCCAAAAACAACCCTTTAGTTACATTATTTTTATAAGGTAAATTGGTTTTTAATAATCAAAACTATGGCTTTTAGGCTGATAATAATCTAATCTAACAGTTTGGCGGGTGATAATCCCAACTTTCACTTTGTTGTCAATGATAGTCATAGTAGCATAATTATCTTAGATTTACACTTATTTTTGCTCAAAATGACGATTTTAAATGAAATGGAGAAACTTACAAGCGAGATCGAGTGTAAATCGAGAGTGAATATATGATGATTATGCTACTGAGACTGTCATTGATAACAAAAGTGAAAATTAAGATTATTAACAACCAAACTGTATTTTATTATTAAAAACGAATTTACCTAAATAGTTTGAAATCATATTTATAAAGTTAAAAAGTTGATAAAAGAGAGAGCGGTGAAATCGGATGCAACGAATTTGATAAACCGATCACGTCCGGATGCAAAGCCAAGGAACACCACTAATATCATCTCTTCGTATATAACCCTAATTTATTTCCAATTTCCCCTTCATCGATCTCTGTTTCAAATTCATAAATGGCGGATCAGCTCAGCGATGACCAGATCTCCGAGTTCAAGGAAGCCTTCAGCCTCTTTGATAAGGATGGCGACGGTACGTCTTCCGTTATCTTATCATTATTATTGTTCCGATTCATAATCTCGTGATTCAACTTCTAAAGCCTGTTTGAACTCATTGAATTACTTTATGTTTTTTACGGATGAATTTGTGTTTTATCTGATTTGAATGATTATCTGAATCTAGAATTTCGTTAGGAATTTGGAAATGATTGTATAGGATTAGACGTTTTTGTGATTTTGATTATTGATTTATTGTGTGAATATTGAAGAACGATAATTAGGTTGAATTTAGTGCTATCCTGGAGGTATGATGTGAATTGATTGAATTAATTGAACATACATCTGAATTCAACTGTTAAGGGCTTCTGTTACAAGTTTATAAACTAATGAAGAGACTTGGATGCTTGTGTAGCCCTAATCCTACAACATTAGTTTGATTTTGTTATCAAATTCAGCTTTAGAATGTTGTAGAACCCCTATAAGACTTGGAAGTTAGAAAACTTAGACCACTTACCCTAGCAAGTCAAAATCGTGTCTCTCCTTTCTCCGAGAAGATGGATGGTTATAATGAGGCTTATAATCTTGAGTTGGATTCAGTCTCTGTTCTCATTTAGAAAAGTTGTCGTTGAACTCGTTTCTTGTTTTGATGATATCTCTGCCTATTGGTCGGTTGCTCAACACACCTACCTGCTTGTCTGAAGTGGTACTATCCAACAAGAATCAGAAAGAACCATGAACAGGGGGTTTGTCTATTGCAGAAACCTTCATTTTTAAAATGTTATTGCATTCTAGAGGCTATTTTTTTATCATTATTTTCTACGATTATGAAGACTTTTGATGATTCCTTGTATATGCCTCTATTTTGGACACTGCATTGTTTGATGCATAATAACCAAGTGTCCGTACTTTGTTGTAGCTTGTGACGGATAGTTTATTGCTGTCTTAAATAGGGTGTTTTTGTGGACCGGGATATGCATTTTAGCCAATACTATGAACCCAATCCAGTGTTGTAAAAATCGCGCCTAGGCGCCGATTAATCGCTGGGCGGACGGTTAAGGAGGAATTTTGACCTAGTCGGTCCAAAAATTGCTTGGCGGTCCAAATCGGGTCTAGTCGGCCCACTTTTTCGGGAAATTTTTTTGATGATTTTTAGCCCAAATCGGGGCAAATATTTAATGTTTGTGTTTTGAACTATTTAATCTTTGAATTTTGAAGTATTTAATCTTTAATCGTTTATGTTTGAAGTATTTATGTGTATATAACTATATATATATATATATATATATATATATATATATATATATATAAGTTTGAAAAATTACATATAAAAATTCCAATCCGATTAATCATGCCTAGGCCCCGATTAATCTCACCCAGGCCTAGGCCCTACCCCCTACCCCACCTCCCGCCTAGCGCCTAGCGATTTTTACAACAGTGCCAATCATATGCATTTAAATTTTTAATCAATTGAATTTAGAACTTACACTTCCGTTCTAAATAATTTTTTGTTTGTTTATCTATTAAACTGCATTACAAGTTTATAACCTTTAATGTGATATAGGTTATTTTAGTAGACATATGATTAGACATCATGAAAAGCACTTGAATGGTGTACATTGTGTTACAAACAAAAAACCTTTCATGTTAAGTACTGAAATCACATAATGTTTGTTGACATCTGAAATTATTGGTGTTTCTTGTTGTATAGTTGAAATTTTGAAAATGAGTTTTGTAATTTCTAGACACGTGCATACACAATTCGTGTACCGGAATATCATAACAACCAGACATATCACTCCAACAACAACAACCATACCCAACAAAAAAAAATCCCACCACCTGGTAGGATATGGGAAGGGTGGGATGTAGGCAAGCCATACTCCTTTCTTATAGGATAGAGAGGCTGCTTCCAGGGAAATCCCCAGCTCCAAAAACCTTGTCAGGGCTGCAAAAGTATATTAGTACCATAAAGTTCACCACATTGCATCTACACAACAAACAATAAAAGCTATGATAAAAACTCTATTCTTGCAACCCATAGAGATACAAACTTTATATTTGAACTCACGCCATGGATTGAAACTGTTTTAACTGTCATGGAGAATATCATTGCTTAATTGGATAATATATAATTTGTTATTTACTACTTCCTTTAAATGGCCCCTTCACTCGTTTACAGGTTAGTTGAAATAAATATGGTGCTACCTTGAGGTGGCAATTTCAACTTATTTACTCATGAATCACTTAATTTGGGTGGTTGTGTTTTATCTGAAACGGGTCAAAAAGAATAGTTGGCTAAGAGTGGAACAGGTCAAGCACGTTGAAAGTCGTCTTAGTTTTTAAAGTATACATCCTCCTGAATCGTTTTATTCAACGATTGATATCATCATTATATTAATATTGTTTTTGCAATCATAATTACACATTAATTGTTTTAAAAAGATATAAACAAACAAGACAACCCGTATCAACGTTTCTATTTTACCACCTCTAATGAAAACAGTTGATTTTTATGTGAAAATAATATTATCACTATAACCATATACAGGTTGCATCACGACAAAGGAGCTTGGAACTGTGATGAGATCCCTCGGGCAGAATCCGACCGAGGCTGAACTCCAGGACATGATTAACGAAGTTGATGCTGATGGCAACGGGACAATCGATTTCCCTGAGTTTCTAAACCTAATGGCCCGGAAGATGAAGGATACCGACTCCGAGGAAGAACTTAAGGAAGCATTCCGGGTTTTTGACAAGGATCAAAACGGTTTCATTTCTGCTGCCGAGCTTCGTCATGTGATGACAAATCTCGGGGAGAAACTTACCGATGAAGAAGTTGATGAGATGATCCGGGAGGCCGATGTCGACGGTGATGGCCAAATCAACTATGAGGAGTTTGTTAAGGTTATGATGGCCAAGTAATAATATGGGTTAACCATGTTGGTATGTGGGATCATATGTTTAATTATCTATCTTTTGACTCTTATATTTGATATGCTTCCTAGGAATAAAAAAAGAACATACTTTTCTATTTTGTGTTCAGAAGTGTTTTTTTAAATTTAGTTTTGAGATATGTTACAGTGACGAGGTAGTGTTTTATGAAATCCACAACACTATATAATTTTCTACATAGCCTTCAAATGTGTAATGATCGTGTTATTTATTGATATTTATTAATGATTTCATAAATATTGTGTAATTTAAATAAGTTTTAGAACTTTAGGGGGTGTTTGGGATTACTTTTCAAACCTACTTATTGACTTATTACCTTTTGTAATAAGTCAATAAGTTATAAGTTTGTTTGGGTAATTCAAAATAAGATGTAAAATATGAGATGAAGAAGTTAAAATCCATGGAAATGACTTTAATGACTTTTGCAAAAGTCGTAAGTAGTTTCAAAAAGTAATCCCAAACACCCCATTAATATATAGACTTTAAGTTGAAGGACCTATGGCGGATTTTGATTAAGAGGGATGATAGACCACTTTTAACTATTTTAAGAGTAAATTATAGAAAATAACTTTTATGTATATATCAAATTAAACTTACAGACCTTAATCTTCACTAGTCATGTTGGACATCTTTTATGTATATGGTTTGTATTAAATTATAACTTTTAAACTAACCAAGGTAAAAGAGTTCCAACCCATGACTGATTATCAGTTCAAATCTGATTATTTGCTTTGTTATTCTCTTTTATTTCTTATTAGTTCAGATCTGATTATTTGATTCCTTTGAATTTATGTAGTATGCTTTGTATTTCATTTACCATGGACTAGTCGTCTACGTATCATCATATGCAGGTGAGCTAAGCTAACTAAGCTTGATCCGTTATAGTCTCTCCGTTTACAGTTATTTTCTGAACACAAGTTGTAATCAGGGTACTAGATCAGGTTCACGGGTTTTGAGATGGGGAATTCGCCGGGCTGGAACTGTTTTCCTTTGCTCTAGTGAAATTTGATACGAACCATATACATAAAAGGTGGCCAACATAATTAGTCTAAAGGTTATAATTTGATACAACATAAAGGGTGTATAGTGTAATTATTAAAGATTAAAGTATGCGGGTATAATCCTTTTATATAATAAATCACTATCTCAAGATGCCACGTGTCATCTTTCTGTGAGGTCAACTAAAGTTTTTCTCGCCCAAACTAATCAACAGAAATTATGAAATTATTAATTTGAATCATTAACTTTCGTTAAATACAATTAAGAAGTTTTAAATATTATGGAAATATAAATTAAAATCCTTAACTTTCAAATTATGAAAAATTATAAATTATATTTTTTTTTCATTTTCAATATTATTACTTTATTATTTAAAGTCGTTACATATACGTAACTTAAGTCATGAAAAATACATGTAATTTTATGAATTCTGTCGTTTTTATTGTTTAACCCGTGTAGTACACGGGTTTTTTAACCTAGTTAGTTATATAAAGGTTGTTTTTTTTCGTAATTTACTCTATTTTAAATACTATCAGAAAAGGCGCACTAAAGAAAAAAGGAATGAAAGTTTATTTCCCAAAAGTTCAATTTTTGATAATTTTTCTTAACATTTTAAAAAAACTACTTATAGTTTATAAATTCAAGTGCTCACTCCTTTTGGACAAAAAGAGAGTATTCATACAATCCTAAAGGTCGTTTCGAACCAATCAAACAAAAATTAAAACCGAACAAAAACCATTTAAAATCAAACCAAATTATATATTCAAATTTTGATTCAATTAGGTTCAGTTCCAGAATCTAAATTTGGTTCAAACCAAATATCAAACAATGGTTGTTTTAAGTTGTCATTTAACCCGATATAATTACAACTTTAGCCTAATCATATTCAACACAATTCAATTCAATAAAAAACATATTATTAAAAAGATTAAAAAAAAACAAAAATAAATAAATTATTAAAAAAAAGTTATTTGGTTTATTCAATTGAAAACCAAAAAATCAAACCGAAATCAAATGCGGTTTTCAGTTCAAAACACTGAATTCAGTTTGGGTCTTGGTTTAGACCGAAAAGCGAACCTATGAACACCTATACTTTCTTTGGTCTAAATTTAGACCAGAAACATAAAAATCAATCTTAACAGTTAAACAAATCCATAATCCAGCAACGATATCAAAACGCTATAATACAAAGTAACAACGTTAAAATCTTATAATCAACCAAACACGCAAATATTGTACCAAGAGAAGAATTAATCAAAAAGAGAGAAACCCATGTCGTCATCGCTCTCTTCTTTCTCTTCCTTTTTCTCCTCGGCTGCAGGCGCCTCCGCACCAGCTGCACCTCCAGCTGGGGTTGATGCCGCAGCGGCTCCGCCTCCGAATGAGGCTCCACCGCCACCTCCACCAATAATGACCTGAACAAAAGAGGCCCCAAAGTATTCATAAAGCATGGCAATTTTGTAACTTAGATAATCAGTTTTGTTGCAGCTGGTATAAAACTGACTACCCAAAACTAGTTACTTGACTGCTAAATAACAAGATAATCAAAAGAGTATCTTTTAATCCAAACATAAAAACTAATTATACCAAAATTAGTTACTTGACTGCTAAATAACAAGATAATCAAAAGAGTATCTTTTAATCCAAACATAAAAACTGATTATTGCAACAAAAAACCAGTTAGTATTTGCATCCCACCATTGAATCTGTTGGATTTTTTGGATCAGAAAGAAGTTAAGAGTCTAAGATTAAGAAAAAACTGTTATTTTTCTTGCATTTCTTTTGTTCTGATTTTTTTTTAATATTTTAGGGGAGTGTATGGTTTCTGTAGAAGCATGTTTTGTAACTATAGATTAAATTCTATGTATCGGTGTACGTGGCTAGTACGCAGGAGGTTGTTCCTGAGTACTTAGCCTGCACACCAGTTTGGTCCTGCGTACTTAAGGCAAAAAGCCTTGCGTACTTGTCAAGTACGCATGACCAAACCATGCGTACTTAGTAAGTACGCAAGGCTTTTGCCTTGTGTACTTGTCAAGTACGCAGGTAATGTTCCTTCCCCTATAAATAGAAGACTTATCTTCATTTGTAGGTGGAACTCTGGAACAAGGTCGAGAGGTGTCCGGGTCGGGAAGAGCTCTCCCGACCCCTGGACCGTGAGCTTAGATGAGAGATGTGTGATCCTTCGGTATGTAGTCTGTATACGGGATGACTTCTATGTTATGGATTACGTGTCGTTTCATTATATTTTGTCTTTGTTCGTGTTTTCTCTGTCTCGTTTCTTTGTTCCCACACAAATCACAGAACAGGTCCGTGTATCTCCGCTGCGCGACGAGGCTCCCGGAACCTACAAGTGGTATAAGAGCCTCGGTGTTCGTTGATTTGTGTTCCAGTTTCATGTTTTAGGGTTTTTGGAGCAGATCTGAGTTCTTATTTTTTGACCAAAAATCCTTAAATCCAAGTTTGTTATCACTTCATTTGGTGTTTGAAAGGCTAAGGGTTTGTTACATGATGATTTCTAAGCTTTTGGAAGCATCAATTTCTCAGATCCATCACTTTTCGAGTATTCTCCTCAAGATCCGTCAAGAAAGCTGTTACTTTTTGATAAGTACGCAAATTCAGCTTTTCTGCGTACTTACTAAGTACGCATGAGTTTTGTCCTGCGTACTTACTAAGTACGCAAGAGAAGTTGTCCTGCGTACTTGTTAAGTACGCATGAGTATTTCCTCTGCGTACTTAGCATGTACGCATGGGCATTTTGCGAACTTATCAAATACGCATGAGCACTTGGCTTTGCGTATTTACTATATATGCATGAGCATCCTTTATGTGCGTATTTACTAAGTACTCATGAACTAGCTTCTGGGATTCAAAAAAAAAAGTTTTTTGGCGGGAAAACTTTCCTTGGCCAAATTTTTTAGGGATCATTTGTACGTGTGTTTCGGGCCATTTTTTAGAAGATAGTAATTTTGATTTTTCCGGACCAGAATTTGTATACGATGTGGCTTGGCGAAACACGGACGAGATTTTTGTTGGATGATACCACTTGTCATACATTGTTTAAGGGTCAATACCTGAAAATGTAGGCTACGAGTATCCGGGATACTTATTTAATAGGGTATGAATGCTGAACTAATGGGAGCAATTGGGTCGTCATCGGCTAAAGGTCTCGTTCTATTTGTGAAGATGTGGCTGCTTTGGGTCTTTTAGAAAGAGAATCATCTTGTTTAGGTATTCAAACCTGAATATGTAGGCCACGAGTATCCGGGATACTTTTTTAATAGGGGATGAATACTGGAACAACTTGAACCCAAGGATTTGTTGTTTTGGATCTTTGCAAAGGAATAAAAGAATAAAATCCTAGAGTTGGCTGGTTGTGCTTTTTGAGGATTTGAGTGAAGTTTCAAACCGAAGCCATAAATTTGACTAAAATTTGACTTTCTCATTTGCTATAACTTAGAAAGAGTTTTACTTCTCTTGGTCTCATGGTTTTATAACTAGTGTGTGCAGTTTCAAACCGAAGCCATAAACACCCCCTAACATCAATTCTTTCTCATTTGCTATAACTTAGAAAGAGTTCAAACTAATAGTAGAACTTCCACATTACCAAATGAAACCCAATTTACAGGAACTTAATCATCATAAAAGTCCTATTTCATCTCAAAACTATATTTAGTCACTAATGATTTCGTATTCAAAATCAACTCTCCTAGTGCTTAATTTTCACTTATCGTGACAATAATTTTATAACAATTAGAAAAGTCACCTAATGTCTCTATGTATCAGCAGATACCATATCATCATCTACTAATTCCGGAGTTCAGTACAAATACAGTTACACCGGAGATACCAAAATTGAATCAAAAGGCATAGCAAATCGTCGACGGTGATAGTAAATCCGGCAAAAAACAGATATTTAAAATAACGTCAGCGTTAATTTCCGAAACTTCAAACAGATCAACAATTCATATTCACGTCGATTACGATTAATCAACAGCAACATTATAAGATCAAATTAGACTATAATAATCGGATCTAAACACAACACGGTAAAAATATACCTGAAAAACAGCCGAATCGGGGAGCACATAACTGAACGAAGATTGAACGCCGCCGGAAGAGTCGCAGGAAAGAGCGGCGTTAACGAGCTTCCTCTGAAGAGTGTAGGTAGAGTCGGCGGAGCCTTCAAGGTCTCCGTTTAGCTGCTTAGCACTCCACTCGCCGCCGGCGGATTTGCATACGAACGTGAAAACTCCCATTTTCCGGCGGTGGTTACTTGAAATCACGAACGGCGGTGTGTATGCTTGGTGAGGGCGTTTGTTTTGTTATTTTTGCTTTATATAGATGTGTGGTTTTAGGGGGTGTTTGGGATTACTTTTTAAACTACTTATTGACTTATTACCTTTTGGAATAAGGTAATAAGTCATAAGTTTGTTTGGACATTTTATAATAAGTTTTCAAAATAACTTTTTGAAAATGAGTAATAAATTATTTTTGAGAAGTAAGAAATTGTTACTTCTTGTATCTCCTTATGACTTTTGGGGTAAAAATTACCGATATATCCATTGATCCTTATATCAACAGCTGCTCCAACCCTATCTTCCTTCACAACAGCAGCTTCTCCCCCAATCGCATCCTCCCTCTCTCGATCGTTGCTGCTCCGACGACCGCCGTCGCCGCCGCGTCTGCGCCTCCGACGACCCCTGCTGCTCCCCTGTTGCTGCTCGCCTATTGCTGCTGTTGCTGCTCGCTTCTGCTGCTGCTCCTTTGACCACATCGTCTATTGCTCTGGTACTGTCTCGATTTCTCTGTGATTTTTCAAAATAAGTTCATATATTTGTGTGATTTCTGTGATTTGTTCGATTTTTTGTTTGAATTATGAATTTGTGGCTATTGGTTCTTGTTTCCGGCACTATATTGTAAAAACTTGTTGAAATTTTCTTAGAAATTGTATTCTTGTAGTTAGTGAAGGTATGATTAGTAAATGTTATGCCTAATCTCTTACATGACTGAATCACAACAATGGAACAATTTATTTAATTCCTGAAAATGTATTCCTGTAATTTATTTAATTCCTGTAATTTATGTTCAAAGGGTTGCAAGATATAGAATTGAGATTCAAAGTCAATTTTGCACTTATTAAATGAAAAGAGAAAAAAATGACAAATGATAAAATTGAGATTCAAAGTCAATTTTACCTTAAATGAAGTCAATTCTACTGATATTCTTGCTTTTTTCCATTCTGTCCTGTTGGTTTGAATGCTACTTTCATATCCATGAAGTCATTGTTGTGAATTATATTCCTGCAAATGTGTTGGTAGGACTGATTTTTTGTAATGTTTAGATGGAAAATGTTGAAGAACATTTAATTCCACTGATCAGAAAAAGCTATTGAACTAGCATGTATGATGGATACAAACTTAGCATTTTGAAGTTGTTTATTTAGGACTATTTATCTTATGTGAATTTGTTTATCTAGGAATCATGGATATAGTTTGTGAATTTGTTTAAGACTATATTGATTTGTTGCCATGTATCAGATAATGGATCTAAACCACCCAAATGTTGTTGATTGTGAAACATCAACTAAAAAGGTTGAAACAAAATTCGTGTGGGATAATGCTACATTCAAGGAGTTTATCAATGCTTGCTTGGTTGAAAATGATAAAGAGAATAAAATAGGTGGTCACTTTAATAAGGTTGGGTGGGCGAATTTAGAAACAACCTTGAAAGAAAAAACAGGGAAGGTCCTTGAACAAAAACAAATTAAAAACAAATGGGACAACATGAAAAAAGAATGGAAGCTTTATGACCGCTTAATTAGGCTTGAAACTGGGCTCGGTGGGACGAAAAGCTTAATCGATGCATCGCCTGAGTGGTGGGAAGAGAAAATAAAGGTAAGTTCTCTTTTTTTTTATCAGTTCAACTTATAATTGCATCTCTAATTAATCCGTTTATCTTATAGGAAGATAAAGACTTTGCCAAATTTAGGGGTGCAAATTTGGACATATTCGAGACGCATTATGCTCCTTTGTTTCGGGATTCTGTTGCCGTTGGAGATCAAACTATGAATCCGTTACAATTTCAAAATGATAGCAATTCGTGCGATGTTCGACGTGAGGAAAATATAGAGGGCAAAGGTGACAGTGATGAAATAATTTTAGGTGATGATGACCCTTTGTTTCCTAATATCGTTGAAAGTAGTTCGAGTAAAAAAAGGAAGTCTAAGGATGTTTCCAACAACCGTTCAACCAAGAGTAAAACTTCATCTTTTGAGGAAAAGCTAGATGTTGTATTGGATGCCTTATCAACAAAAAGCACACAAACTTTTCCACCAAATAACCCCTCCCCAACAATAGCAGATTGCATGAACATTGTCATCGCTTTTCCCGGTTTCGATGAAGGTTCCAAAAAGTATTCACAAGCATTGCGTCTCTTCATCAAAAAGCAATATCGTGAAGCTTTTATGTTTCCAACGACTGATGAAGCAAAGATGGAGTTCCTTAAGTTACTTATGGGAGAAGCATGATTCGTCGTTTGACATTATGTGTCGTTGTTTGACATTTTATATTTACGTTATCGTTTGACATTATGTGTCGTTGTTTGACATTTTATCTTTATGTTATCGTTGACATTATGTGTCGTTGTTAGACATTTTATATTTAAGTTATTGTTTGACATTATGTGTTTTTGTTTTACATTTATATAAGCTTTTATCGTTTGACATTAATGTGTTATTGTTTTACATTTTATTATTATACAGGATGGATAGTGACGACTCTTCTGATTCATATGATGATGATGAAGAATATTGGGTGGATGAGGATATAGACTTCAAAAGGTTATGTGGAGTAGTTGTGAAAGGCATAATAATAGCTCGTAACTTGCGCAACGCTCGAATGCCATGTCACACATCTGATCGAACCGGGCACATATTTATTAATGAAATACTAAATGGCCATCCGAGACGGTGTTATGATATTTTTCGACTGCATGTACCAGTTTTTAGACAGTTATGCGTCGAACTTGTTACTAAATACGGATTGAAACAAACACGAAATATGTGTATTGAGGAGTCGCTCGGAATCTTCTTGATGACTTTGGCTCATGGATGTACGAATAGGTTAGTGCAAGAATCTTTTAATCATTCCGGGGAAACCATTCATAGACATTTCTATAGAGTTTTGGCAGCCGTGCTTAAGATGAGTGCTGACATAATCAAACCAGCCGCAAACTATAATGATGATGTACCCGCATATATATTTAACAATGCTCGGTATTATCCAATGTTCAAGGTATTATCTAATGTTCCATGTATATAATGTTCTAGTTACTTTAATAATTGAGTTAATTATTATATATTTTTGTGTTGTAGGACTGCATTGGCGCTATAGATGGGACACACGTGAGGGCATCAGTTCCATTGAACGAACAAGCGAAGTACATTGGTCGAAAGGGATATGCTACACAAAATATAATGGCGGTTTGTGATTTTAACATGTGTTTTACATTTGTATGGGCTGGATGGGAGGGGACTGCACATGACACTAGAATTTTCAATGAAGCGTTACGGAGACCGGAGCTTCATTTTCCACATCCAACGGGTGGTTAGTATAATTTTAGTAATGCAATTTTTATGCTTATAATACTTGTTTGAAACGAAAAACAATTGTTTCTTTTATCTGTAGATAAATATTATGTTGTTGATGCCGGTTACCCAAATACTAAAGGGTATCTTGCTCCATTCAAAGGTACGAACATTCGTTATCATCTACCGGATTTTCGACGCGGACAGACTAGTGCTATTCGTGCTCCTCGCGGAGCAAAAGAGACATTTAACTATCACCACTCATCATTGCGAAATATTATTGAACGAACTTTTGGAGTGTGGAAAGCTAGGTGGGCGTTATTGAGAGATATGCATGTTAATATCACGTACGAGCACCAAGTGAGTATTGTCATAGCATCGATGGCGATCCATAACTTTATTAGAAAGGCCGGACGGTTTGATGAAGCATTTAACAGGGCACAACAAGAATCCTACAATCCCACAGAAGGTGATACTAGTAATGAAGTTCAAGAAGAAGTTCTGGCTACACGTCGTACGAACAATGAAGATATGCATATGGCAGCGATACGAGATATTATTGCGCAAGATATAATGGAATTGCGACGATGAATATGCTATGACATCATTTTGGAATTATTGCACCATATATAAATGACATTGTGGGGATGAATGTACTTTGACATCATTTTGGTATTTTTGCGCATTTTAATATTTTGGAATTATTGCGCAATATATAAATGAAATTGTGGGGATGAATGTACTTTGACATCATTTTGGTATTTTTGGCGCATTTTTGATATTTTTATGAATTATTTACAGTTTTTATGAACGTAATATTATTATAGTCTAATCGAATCGAAAAGTATTTTTTCATGAATTATTTTCATTTTTTTCCAAGTATAATCGTGATTTTAATATATATATTTTTTGAAAGGCAATAAAAAAATATATATAATAGTATAATAAGCAATCCCAAACTTATAAAAGAATGTCTTTTTTGGTCATTTTCCATTAATAAGTCAAACCAAACACTTTTAAAAAAACAACTTATTGACTTATTAACTTTCCCCACCTAATAAGTTAATCCAAACACTTTTTTAAAAACTACTTTTCAAAAAGTAATAAGTTAATAAGTCCTTTTGACAAAAAGAACTTTTTGAGTTAATAAGTAATCCCAAACACCCCCTTAAAGAACTAAAGAAGTGAAACCCTAACTTGTATCAAAAAGACAAGTTTGCCGCTATGGTCTTTACAAACACTATATGTATCTTTGTGACTCATTCTCTAATTTTGCAGCATCAAAGTTTTTTTTTAACGGCTAACTTCGTTAAAAACTAGAACGTGACCCAAAACAGATGCAAAACTTACATAATCATAAATTTACACCAACTATCCCAATTGATTCCTAATCTTTTGGATCTGCTCTTTAGCCACAAAAAACCAAAAGATTTAATGTCACTGATAATTTTTTCAATCCGAGCCTTCTTTCGATTAAAAACTTGATCGTTCCTTACTCTCCATATGCTCCAACAAGCCAAGATGATAATACCAAGAAGCACTTCACTAGCCGGTGTCGACAGCCCGACATTACGATGTAATTCCAAAAGATCACGGAAGGAGAAAGCAAAGATCTGGGGATGTTACACCATTTGCTCACCGCCTGCCACACCACCGTAGCAATTACACACGACGTAAACAGGTGTTCTCCCGATTCGTTCCCAAAGAGACACAAAGGACATGTCGCGTCGACGATACCAACATTCCTTCTTCTGAGATTCTGCATCGTAGGAATTCTATCTTGCTCCGCTCTCCGCGCAAAGATATTACACTTCGTCGGCAACCATTTACACCAATCCATGACAAACTGATTGGGATTCCCCATCCCCATCATCAAGACTTTTTTAACTTCCCCCACCGTAAACACCCCCGTGGAGTTGCCTCTCCATTCCCACTTATCATTTTGGTCGCTGATGTGAATCGCTCCCACCATTGACTAGAGCCGGTTCAAATCCTCACGATCCACATCTTCAACAATCTCCCTCTTCCATTGCCCGTTAAGACCGCTGGATATGTTTCCTCTCAAGATTATGTCTCTAACAGCACATTTCTTGTCGTTTTCAAGCTGAAAAAGGTTTGGGAACGTGTCTTTGAGCGTCCACTCTCCAACCCAAACGTCGGTCCAGAATTTAATGGTGTCACCTTTCCCCACCTTCCCTCTAAAAAACTCCATTGAGGCATCAAAGTTAACGTGGTTGAATTAGTTGTATCTACATAAATTTTATAACCTAAAAAAATGATAGTTGTTATATCACGTTTAGGTCGGCTTTATCGTGACCGATTGATTCATAAACACATCATTAGAAACTGTAACGAACCAAAATCCGGGTTTCGTTATAAATAAATAAATATTTTAATAAATATTATGATGAAAATAATATTTATGAAATAAGTTTCAAGTTAGTAATGAGGTTATACTAGTTATAACTAGTTTTGGAGTTAAATGGGTGAAATGAAAGTGGAAGGGCTAAAGGTGTAAATATGACAAAATCTGTCATATTGAAGTCAAAATTGAACTCATTTTGAGTTCAAGATCGTTCAAAGCAAGGAGAAAAAGGAAAAAATCGGGTTTTGAGCTAAGTCTTGCATTTGAAGCTTGGATTGTGAAGGTTTTGGCTCACACATCACCTTCCTAACATCAAGTAAGTGATAATCTTCCATTTGATTTCACCATGAATGTGTTAGTTGATGGGTTTTGTAGAAATCCAAAAATTTTGTATGCATGTGGTAAATTAGTGTTAGATTGTGAATAATCTAGCTAAACTAAAGGTAAAGAGTGGTGATTAACATCCTAGAACCCTTTGATTTTGATTTTGAAAAGTTAGGGTTCATATGGTGAAAATTTGGGGTGTTTGGATCATGATGCTAAAATGTGGAATTAGTGATAATTAAGTGTTTAGGTGGTATTAGACACTTGAACAAACACCAAATTGACCTAATAAAAGTTATTGAATGAGAAATTAGTGTCAATGTATTGGAAAGAAAACTAAAGTATGTGAGTTTGTACTGAAAGGGGGTGTTTGGTTATAAGGATAACTCAAACGGGTCAGTTTGGGTTAGAAATGAAAATTGAGTTGTGGACTCAATTATATTGTGTTGGTGATGAATGTTAGATTACTAAACTATGTGTATATGTTTAGGTAATCAAATTGTGAACCGAGGAGGAGGCACGGGATCTTCCAACTCAAAAGGTAAGTGCCTTAGCACTTACTTAGTAATGTTGATAAATGTGTGGTGTATGTGATATGTATGCATACTATAAGTTGAAGTGAAAGTGAATGGTTATTGCTTGAATGTAGTATGTGTGGAATTGTATTAAATTGACTTATATGGTAAATAGTCAAATTATTATGTGAATGTGGAGTAATTGACTTATGTGGTAAATAGTCATGTTATTTTATGAATGTGGTGAATGTGGAGTAAATGACCTATGAGGTAAATAGTCATACTATTATGTGAATGTGGTGAATGTGGAGTAAATGACTTATGTGGTAAATAGTCATACTATTATGTGTATGTGGTAAATGTGGCATAAATGACTTATGTGGTATATAGTCAAACCAAATGAAATATGTTTTGGTGAAATGGTGGATTGAAGTGAGGAATACTTAAATAGGTGAACTTGGTATCAAATAATCCAAGTATGGGTAAGACGAGTTGTGGTACTCGCACCAAGAGGTAGTAAACCCAACAAGAAGTGAGGAAAACTTCAAATGGTGGATTTGGAGTCAAATACTTTAAGTGCGGGTAAGATGAGTTGTGGTACTCACACCAAGGGTCGTGAACCTAATTAGAAGTGTGGAATACTTCAAATGGGTGAATGGTGGTGGTATATGAATGTAACAGGAAAAGAATAAGACTTGTAGTGGAAATGCAATTGTTAACAACCTTAATTGACCAAATGGGTGCAAACGGGTCAAATGGGTGAAAGGGGTGAAAACAAGTGTAAATACTTTTTGAATATGTTTATTGTCATTACTAACGGTGATTTATTTATGTGGTTATGTAGGGAAAGCTCCGATGTAAGTCCAAGTCAAGTCCAAGGCGTGGAGGGTTCTCGTATGCATTTTGGGCGTTGTTGGGATTTAAAGGAAAATCCGTAAATGTTGTGTAATTTGACACATGATCTATGTTTTGGTGTTAATATATGTGGTATATATGTTTTGAAACCCGAAACCCAAGTGTAGGAAAATTTTAGTGTCAAGTTGAATTGAAAAATTGTGGAAAATTGACTAAGTGTTGGAACTGGGCAAACTGAGTAAACTTTCTGTTTACTCAGGTCCCCCGCGGTACGCGAGATCCAGGGAGGCTTCTCTCGCGGTACGCTAGAGACCTGACTCTCGGTCAGGAATTTCTGAGCTCCCTCACGGTACGCGAGGGGATTTGTCCAGAATCTCGCGGTACGCGAGAAAGTAAAAAAAATCTGGGATAAAAGCTTCCGCGTGCGTTTGAATGTTTTATTAATTGGTTTTCCAGTTAAGGGTGTTACAGAAACTAAAAAGAAAGTATTTTATAACCAAAGTATTTTATTTACAAAACAAAATTTATAAAGACTTGAAACAAGTTATACATCATAACCAGACGAGATAACTATACATCAAGACTTATTGTTCCCTCAAAAGCCTTGAAATTCATTCTTTAGTTCGTCTTGTGATATTGTTTGTCATATGTTGGTGAGTTTATAACTTCACATCATTCAAAAACCAAGTAAAACACTTATCTTAATCAAGTTCCTGACACTAGACTTAGCACATCTCAGTAGGTTAAACTAACCCTAATTATCCAAATCGACTCAACAATTTTAAAATCAATCCAAATCGACACTAGGTTAAACTATTCATAATTCATACTCTCTGTGTAACTTGAGTTTGTAGTTTGGTTTGAGACACACAATTAGTCAAAACAATTAGCTATTACTCCCAAGTTCCTAACGTGCAACGTGATGCGACATTTAATTGCAATTGGGCCATCATATTTTGGGCCACTTTATATGCATAATATGGATATCCCACTTAAATTTTGATATGTGTCGTCATCAATTGTCATTACACAACCTAATTACATTTTGATCTGGGCCAGGACACTATTAAATATTTTAAGAATTTTGGGATCCTCTTGGGATTTATTATGTGCATAAGTGTAAGCGCTGGTGGTAGGGCCTTCAAATCGATTCTTCACAGGATAATTAACTTGTAGTCTTCTACATTTGTATTTATAACTTCACAATGTTTCTCTTTCGTTCTTGAACTGATTAGTTAAACGGGGCGGAATTCACCCAAAAATGTTTTCAAGTTCTCAAAACCTATCAACCAACTTAATAAGAAGAATTAGATTTTAATCTTTACAATTAAGTTCTTATTAATCCATTAGTTATTTATAAAATTCAAAAAATTGTTATGATGGGTCAGTCCATTCTTACTCGATATGTTTGGAGTTTGGACTTGTATTGTAAAGTTACTTGTTTCGATCTAGGGTTAAATATAGTTAGGCTATGTGTAGTGGTTAGTGAGTGTGAGCAAAAACGTGATGTCACGTAGGCGCCATGTAAGCGGTATTTGTTAGTGAGTGTAAGCAAAAAATAGTATGTAATGATTTAGTGAGTGTGACCCGCTTTAAATATTGTTTTAAAAATTATATAAAAAAAGAAATGGACACATGTTGGTCTTCCATTGGTTGAAATGAACAAAGATTGGTAAAGAAAAGCCCAACATCCATGAGCCCAATCACGAGCCCCCACTCACACAGGCCCTCTCACTAAGGGGTGGCGCAGTGTTCGTGAATATGACCAGTTGAGATGGCCTCACGCACCTCCCCCGCAGTGATCAGTACACAATCTTATGAAAATTATTAATATAATGTGATAAAATCATGTTTGTTTGAGAATATGAAATGTTTGGTCCATATCGTACTTATAGATTACTAGATTCATTAATTATTTGGAAGTGAGTTAGGCATCTAATACATGGAAGGTAAAAAGCGGATATTTAGTTGGATTTTTCTGATCGATGAAATGTAAGTAACACTACTTTGGCGTTATATATCAAATATCATCTTGATTAGCTAACAAGGGGTATCACTTTGGAAACTTAGTTCAAGACGATGTGGTGGCATGTTTGCGTGGTTTTATTAGGAATGTTCATAGTCTGATTCAGTCGATTTGATGAGAATTCTATACCAAACCAACAAACTAGTTGGGTTGGGTAGGCCAGACTAGGTGGTTTTAGCGGTTTGAACCTACTTTTTTTTTTTTCAAAATCATGGGTTTGTGTTGAAAATTTTAAAATGGTAAATATGGTTTATAAATATAATACATACACAAAGTTAAACGGTCTTTTCTGTTTACATAGCGATAGCGGTCGACTAGCTTTTGGTTCATGGTTCGTTCAAAATCATGGGTTTGTGTTGAAAATTTTAAAATCATGGGTTTGTGTTGAACCTACTTTTTCTTTCAAAATCATGGGTTTGTGTTGAAAATTTTAAAATGGTAAAGATGGTTTATAAATATAATACATACACAAAGTTAAACCATGAACCAAACTGTATTAATCTCAAACCGGTCGACTTGCTTTTTTTTTGGGCGCCTTGGTTTAGGACTTTAGGTTTCATAATCCTCTATGCAATTATCTGCTTTTCTTGAAAATTTACAAAATTAAACAGAAAAAAGTATAGTTTTTATAAACTTTACATGATAGAAATTTCAAGATGTTCATATTAATGCATCAAAATTGTTCTTTCATACATCCATCTCATTTGCATATGAGAAAGCACATTGGGGCATAAGTCAATAGTCATGGTAACTAATAGACTACAATCATTCATTTGGACAACAGTGAGCCTTCAAATGAAAAATGAGAAATCAAGAAACAAGAAAGGTATATTCCCGGTTGTAGTTAACGTTAGAAATTCGTTTTAAGGCTTCACAAAACTGAATTGTGCGTGGAAAGTTTGTTCTCTTTGGCATTTCATCAAACACGTTCTTCAGGACCATCAGCGAGCCTGTCATAACCGTCATGTTGTTGCTTCACCACCGACTTCTCAACAGGAATGCACTTCAAAATAACTGCAATTGGCATGCTCACGAACCCTATCGCGATGCTAAGTAGCCACAATTCCCAATCTAAGGGCACAGTGCTTGCAAAAGTACCAAGAAACTCCACAATTATGATTTGGAAACCAACGGTCGATATCATGACAACAATGAATACATAACTGCTCAACATGCCATGGAAAATGTTTATCTTATCGATATCACGACTGTTTACTTCATTAAACACCTACAAAAAGTTGTATCAAAAGGGAAATTCAGTGGTCAAAACATAATGTTCTAGGTCAGGTTATGCGTTAAAAGTACACTTTATTCAACGATTTTTACCCATCTGATCCATTTCCGTTTGATAGGCTAGAAATAGAACATAGCCTTATAAACGGGTCAAAATTGCCACTTCTACCATCAATACATAGATTGCTCTTTGCTATGGATAAAAGAGTTGGATTCAAAATATTACCTGACAGAAGACAAAGGTGTTGAATATGAAAGTATTGAGGATGGCAGTTGCATTGTCCCCTTGCAAATTCAAAATGGATTTCCCAGCAAAATTCAAGACAAATAAGACAGCCATTTGGTAAACGCTTTGGCCAATGACGTTCCTCCACATGGTCTTTGTTATGAAACTTTCGGTTCGCTTAACAGGTGGTCTGTTCATCAGGCCGTCATTTGGTGGTTCTGTGGCCAGTGCCAATGCACCCAACGTGTCCATGATCAGGTTCACCCACAGCAATTGCACAGCAGTTAGGGGAGCAGAACCTGAAGACAAGTAAAAAGAGAGCACTTATTTAGAGGCTTGGTTTTAAAAAGCACAAGGCGCACCAAGCCCGACCGAGGCAATAGGGTCCTAAGCAAAGGCGCGGGGCGCAAAGTGCAAAAGTGCAACGCTTTTCGTACGCAAGGTACGACTTATTTATATAAATCTTTTATATTTCTCAAAAGTTTTTAGCATCACTTACCCAAAATTTAGACATAAATAAGCTTTATATATGGTTTAATACATAAGTAACCTATGTATGCAACCTAAAAGGCTATATGTACAACATCCTGACGCAAAAACATTCCCCCGTACAAGAAGCGTGCCTTAAGACTGCGCCCCATGCCGCTTTTACGTGCGCTTGCGTGCCTTTTGTGTGCTTCTTGTACAGCTTGCGCCTCACCGAGTCAAAAGCGAACCAGCTTCCGCCTGAGGTCGCCGCGCCTAGGCGCACTTTTTAAAACCATGTCTAGAGGTAACAACTTCAAATCATTCACTTATAAATGGATTGAAATGGGTCGTGTTTTTTTTTATATATAACATGTCCAGCTGGTAGGATATACAAATATAGCTTAAAAAACATGTCGAACGGGTCAACAGTCACCCAAACTATATTTTTAATGCTTAAAACATCACAATCATTTTATTAAAAAATATTGATCATTATCAAATATATATAGTTTTTGTTTATAATATTTGACATATTAATCATCCAAAGCATGTTTTGGGTTGTTTTGACCTTTTCTTCAACCTGCTTGCCCGTCCATTGATGTGGATTTAAACTTATAACATCTAGGTTATCATTTCAGAGCATCAAACCACTAAAAATTCACAGATGGGCACTATGTTTGCAATATATCGTTGTGAATAAAAAAGTCTATTAAAATGAGCAACACACCTGTGATGCAGGCAGAAACAAAGTTGATCATCAGAGCAACGATATTGACTGTTAACTGAAATTGAACAAACTTTTGAATATTTATGTATACTGCACGTCCCCATTTGGCTACTTTAACAATTGTTGCGAAATCATCATCCATTACAATTACATCAGCTTGTTCTTTAGCAACCTGTTTATGTATATGACATGTGGTGTACCAGGATCAGATATATGAACAAATTTGTCAAAAATGGAAAAGAAAAACATTAAAATGCAGAAAGTAAGAGATATTAACCTCTGTTCCTGCTATTCCCATGGCAAATCCAATGTCAGATTCATGTAAAGCTGGAGCGTCGTTTGTCCCATCACCGGTGACTGCAACAACTTCAGACAAGCCCCTCAAACGTTTTACAAGCTCCAACTTGTCTGTTGGGGATGATCTAGCCATGACCTGCACTCATGGAAAAGCATTAAAGAAATTCAGTAGAGGCAGCTAGATGGGCGGGTCAGGCTGACCCACTTAGGCATTTTTTTTTGTCAAAATGGGTTCAGGTTGAAACGGGCTACTTTCTAGTAGGGGTGCCAATAATTGTCATTTGAAAAAAGTTACAAATATTTATTGTGGTGATTATTATTAGAAAAAACAATATTGTTAATATAATCATCAAAATCAATAAAATGATTTCGGAGTTGTATGCATTAAGAACAAGATTTTAGACCATTTTCAATACGTTCGACCTGTTTAACATGTTCCCCGTCAAGTTAATTGTTATTTTCCCTATTCAAGATGGAACTTAACTCAATAAACCCGTTCATAAGTAAATGGGTCAAAATTGCTCTCTCTAAAATCCAGTCTCCTCACTTGAATGAATTTGTGATATAATGACGGTGTACCTGAATTCTTGGTGCTAGTTCATTCTGTTCTTCTTCAGTTCTGGTTCGGAAATCTGGCCCTTCTATGGCAAAACCACTTTTAGTTAGTATGCCACATTCCGTTGCAATGGCTCTAGCTGTGTTGATATTATCACCCGTAACCATACGCACAGTAATACCAGCTTCTAAACAAGTTTCATCTGCCACTTTTACCCCTGGTCTAAGTGGATCCTTTATACCCACAACTGCAATCAAAGTATACCCACTGGCAGGTATATCTTTTTGCATATCAAACTCACCTTCCACATCAATATAAGCCAAACAAAGAGTTCTTAAAGCCTTATCTGAAAATTCATTAATAACATTTGTAATAAGTTTTACTTTCTCTTCATACATTTCAACAGGTTCTCCATTGTCATCTATGATCTTGTCACATATTCCCAAAACTATTTCTGATGCACCTTTGCAGAATGCGCGTATCTGACCACCTGGTAGCGCGGTAATCACAGACATTCTCTTTTTCTCAGAATTAAAAGGTTCCATTTTTAATAGTTTAATCTCACTACGTACGGTACCAAAATCACCACCCAAAAGCAAACCATAATCCAATATTGCTGATTCTGTTGGAGTGCCCAAAACAGAAGTTTGACCATTTGCATCTTTGACCACCTCTGAGCCTGTACATTCAAATATACATTGCAAGAGAACGGTTGATACATTTTCTGGTAATTCTGAAGGTTCTTTAGCACCTTTTGTTTTACCAGATACCCATATTTTGTCAACTACCATATGATTTGTTGTCAAAGTCCCAGTTTTATCGGTGCATATGCAAGTAGAAGAACCCATCGTTTCACAAGCAGACAGATGTCTTACAAGTGCTTTGTCATCCATTAACTTTTTCATTGCAAATGCAAGGCTTAGTGTGACAGCTAAAGGTAGTCCTTCTGGCACTGCAACAACAATAATAGTTACTGCAGTAGCAAAGTAGTCTAACATACTCAATGCATCACTTGAAGTCCAACTTGAAAGCTCATCTCGCATTGCTTTGTCTACAAGAAATCTCACAGTCAACACTAGAAAAGTCAACACAGAGAATATTAACCCTATTTTACCAATAACTGTAGCGACACCGTTTAACTTCACTTGCAATGGGGTCTCAGTTTCTCCTTCTTCACTTAATGTTTCCATTAATTTTCCCCATTCGGTTCTCATACCGACTGCTGCAACAAGCATTTTAGCTGACCCGTCTTGCACTTTAGTTCCTCCAAGAAGAAACGGTTTCTTTTCATCTATATGCACAGCCTCACTCTCACCAGTTAAACTAGATTCATCAACTAACAAACTGTATCCTGATATGAATATCCCATCAGCAGGAACTTGATCTCCAATTGATAAATGGACAACATCTCCAACAACCAAGTCATAAATGGAAACCTTCTTTCGATACCCGTCTCTTGTTACATGACATGTGATCTTTTTCTTCTCTTTGTCTAAATCCTTAAACTGTAAAGATTGTCTGTAGTCACTCACAGCAGTAACAGTAACCACTAACAAAATACTTAGTAAAATTCCTAACCCATCATATAATCCATCGGGAAAACCATCTGTAGCGAGCCCTACACCTATTGATACCACTGCACAAACTATAAGGATGTTCAGGGTCAAGTCATGAAGAGCTTCCCATACAAACATAAAGAAACTTTTAGAAGGCTTTTCTGTATACTTGTTGACACCATAGTTTTCTTTTCTAACAGTCAATTCGGTTGACTTGACTCCTTCATCTAAGTTGACTTCTACTGCTTCTGCAACTCCATTGACTCCACCAACGTCTCGTAAGATTTTCACATGATAGTTTTGAACCATGGATGCAAGTTTATCTGGATTATTGTGGAAGTCAGAAACTTTTGCGTTGTCTGATTGACGTCCAGATGGAATACCTGTTAGGATTTAAGTATAATTTGTTTATCATAAAGAACGTTCAAATGGAGAGACAAAACACAACTTCTATTGTTTCTTTGACGTTCAGATAGGAAAGGTTGATTCATTTTATTCTTTTTCCTTGCAACTTAATACAGATTTAAATATGCATACCATCCATAAACCGTATAGCTGCTCTCATAGCTAGGAAGCCAACCCGCAGACTTTCCTGGCAAAGGTGAGACATGGAAGGAAGGAGAGAAACCATTATTAACTTGATTACATAATACACAGTGCAGATTGTTTGAAAATGTAATGATCTTGGTCTAAATTATCACTGTATGTAACGGATTTCTAAACTTACCTTTTGATGTAATGGACTTATAATACATTACCATTTAGTGTAAAATTTTACTATAACCTTTATAACCCATTATTACGTTAAAATATTTGATTGTCTTATTTGTTTTATTCCAAAAATCTACCATACAACATCTGGTTATCTCAGTGAAATCCCACTTCAAGTCGTGCTCCGTAAATCCATTCAGGTCAACAAACAATTCCAACTCACACTTTTACATACATCTAGCAGATTACCAAAAACAAGACAATAAAATCTTGTCCTCTCATATATGATCCCTTATAGTATTTTTCAAAAAGATCCAAAAACCTTTATATCCTAAATGTGCTTTTTGAAAGAAAGTTATAATCCCACCCAAGATTTGGTGCTAAGTTGGTGGTTGAGGAATCTTTCAGTCTCATCTGGTTAGGGTGGGTGGGTTGGTTTATCTTCACTTTATTCCGCTTGTTACTTTGTTAGTTATTTTAGTTGGCCAATTAGTAAATATACCCCTATATTAATGTGATTTGATTTGATATGTATGCGGGATTTATACAGCCGTACAGGCGAGTGAGTAATTAGAAAAGATGAAATGACTGATATGATAAGAAAAGAGGACATATTAAGTAAAAACACAGGAAGAGTGAGGCCTGTTTGGCAAAACCCTTTCTAAAAAGCTTTATTTATTGGAAGATGCTTTAGACTTTAAGTGGCTCCATGTGGGGACTGATGACAAAAAGTCTGGTCCACCCAGTGATAAAATATATGCAATTATCCAACGCACATAACGTTGGTTCACACTAAAAAATCGTATAAAATACTAAACAGCCATCGGATCCTGCCATTTTCATGGACCCCAAGAACAACGCATCTTGTCTGTAGTAGTACCAATTAGAAAATGGTGTATGATTGTGATTCCTCAATAATGTCCACCACAAAAATTATAAAAAATAAATTAAAAAACCCTAAATTATCATGAATTTCTGACTAAACACGTCAACCATTTTTCATTCTTACTGAAATTTGGATCTGACGGAGAGCACTAATGATTTTAATTATCTTTTTTTTTTTGAACAACAACAATGAGCATTACTTAAAGAAAGCTAGCGGGAAACTAGCAAAAAAAATACCCCAATACATCCACCAAAGAAAAAACAGGAAAACAACCAAACACTAGCCCATCAACTCCCAGCCAGCGGGTTACTCACCCAGATTTCCCAATCAATCGCCTGAGACATCCCCCTGTTAACCATCCATCTGTAGGACGTAATCTTAATCTCTTCCACCAAGCTATCCACCATCTTCCTAGCCTTTGAGAATAACCAATCATTCCGCGCCAGCCAGAATATCCAAATCGTGCAGTAAAAGATAAGAATCCTAATCTTTTCCCCCCTTGCTGCTGCCATTGGCAGTGTGAACAAAGGCCTTTAGCTCCGACACCGATCTAATGCCCGCCATATCCACAGAGAGCCAATTAGACACACGTTTCCGAATTTCTTTTGCCACCGGGCACAGGATAAATAGATGGTCTTCATCCTCAAGGCCCAGCCTACAAAGGGAGCAAAA
Organism: Smallanthus sonchifolius; assembly: GCA_023525975.1. Taxonomy (NCBI): domain Eukaryota; kingdom Viridiplantae; phylum Streptophyta; class Magnoliopsida; order Asterales; family Asteraceae; genus Smallanthus; species Smallanthus sonchifolius. The sequence continues at coordinate 62,112,988 of CM042038.1, forward strand.
AGGAGACGGAATATGCACACCAGGACCCACAAATGAACAAGCCACCGGAATTCGGTATTGGAACAACCGCCACATGAAGCATCTAACCTTAATAGGGACCCATTTTAACCAATTAATTTTAGTGCTGGAAACTGCAGCTGTGATTTTTCCAACCAGCTTCTACACGACGACGTCGAGAAATGCCCGGAAGAATCACCGCCCCAAACCCACTTGTCCACTCCCGACTCAAAGCCATATGATTTGACCATTTCCTCCAAATCTTCAATTTCATCTACTCTATTCTGGGCAGCCCTCCTACTGCACCAATCCCATTTAATTATCTATAGTAATTAGAAAAATTGTTCGCCCCTAAATTCTAAGGTTTGGTAATCTGACGTCCGAAAAGTATGCACAGAAGAAAACAAGGGGAAAATCACTAATATCACTTTTAGAAGACGACAATTTCTACACGCTCCAATCAGAAATCAGTAAATCTTATCTTCGCTGACTATTTTCACACGTGAAGTTCGTACCGATATTTATTTTCATCTTTCACATACGGAATATATACACATTTAATCATTTAAAGTTTAAACAACACACAGATCTGAGATCGATGGACAAAAGTATGCTAGTGTGTTTGTGAGAGGAATGTAACCTTGATTTTGGAAACTCTGTCCTGGTGAAGAGATCGTTTATCGAGGTCGGCGACATACCGGAATCTTCTGCGGTGGTTTTTGACGAGCGAGACGGCGTTGCGCCAGTTCCGGAGAGCTTCCTCCGACGGATGCCTGTGCGGAACATCAAATTCCTCCGGTATATAGCTTTCCACCATTGCAGCTACTGAGTGAGGTTCAGACAAAGGAAGCCAGTGCGGGATGAAGAAGAGAGCAGATGGGAATTAAATGGTAATTGATAAAAGCAGATCAATAACGGATACACATATGGAATTAAATAATTATAATAATAATAATATCAATAGACCAATAAGGTCGCACCACCTGTCGTATTACTATTAGGGCCAGCCCCAACCTACCGGGTACCACGTCACCAAGATGTGAATGTGATCACGCGTCAAAAACCATGTTCCATTCCATTAGCACGAGTCACGGTTAGGTTGAGGGGAGTACCTCCGTGGAGAGTGACGTGGTGATGACATGGCTGGCGTGGAACCGTAAAACACCGCGCCCCATGCGCGTGGTCCACGGTCGTGGAGAGTTTCCGTGGTGATTTCCACGGTGTGGAGAAGGGAAAGGTGAAAGAGGCGAGGCCAAGGAGTGGGGTCAAGACCAATGGTTTTTAAACACATGTATTTTTCAAGTGGATGAAAAGTGGAACACCATGCCCCCCAAATGTGAATACCGTGTGAAAATGATGTGTCGCTGACGTGGAGAGGTGTGGAGGTATGAAAATATGGAACCACTCCCCTTAGCCTTAGTGCACTTGCGTAAAAACAACTTAAATGTTTTATAAATAATTTCTTTTTATTTCGTTTATTTTTCTCTAATAGGTTATGTTTGTTAATTAAAAAAATAAAGAATCTAAATGTACAATATTGTTTTAGTTTTTTTATGAACCTTACGATATTGATTTTACTGAAAAACTTAGTTGGTTTTAAATAAAGTGTTTTTTTTTTCTCGTAAACAGTTTTGGCATGTGTTCGGGTTAGTAACTTGGGTGGAACATATTTACGTATTTCGACTACCTGACGTCAATGCAGTGGCGGAACCCAAAAAATATTTCATGGGGGATGAAAATTTTTTAGGTCGGTTGACTAACGATATATAACGCGTATAAATTTCATTGGAGCGGAGGCTCTCCATTCCCATAGTGTTGGTACGCCTATGCGTCAATGATGAGTTGATATTTAATACTTTTTGGTATTTTACGTTTGTATTTTTTCAATTTGTAGTGGTGTAATTTTTTTATTGAGTTAATTACGATTTTCATCCCTTTGGTTTGACAAAAATAATCATTTTAGGTTAAAAGTTCCAATTTGGTTTTTTCACTTCACTAGTTTTAGTTTCGTTTCGATTAAACCCACATGTTTAACGACATCCATCCTAGCTGATAACGTTTTAGTAAAATGACCAAAATACCATTTTTAATAAAAAAAAATTAAAAAAGCTAGACAAATATATTATATATATATATAGGTAGAGGTTAGGCTAGAAATGGATAAAACTCTACAAAGTCTATAAAGGAATCTGGGTCATTAGATCAAGGTCATTTGTGTTGGAGATTAACGCGTTGACATTTTGGTAAATAGTTGGAACTTGGAAACCAGCAGCAAGGGTAGAATAGGAAGATTCAACCCCAAAGCTTGCATATGCAAGTCACATGTCATTTCTCCCACTTTTTTAAAACGTCCATAACTTTTTTATACGTCATTATTTTTTTTTTTAAATTCACCATAAAATCGAGCGTTTTTTATCTTTCCAACAAGTATGGTATTGCTACATATATATATTTTTATAAATTGTTTTTTGTTTAAATTACATTAAAGTGGGGTTTTTTCAACATGGTGTTTTACATCTGTGGTGTTTTACATCTATGGTGTTTTCAATTGGGTATTTTTAACATTGAGTTTTTTTTCTAGTCATGGTGTTTTTCAACATAGAGTTTTAAAGGTCATGGTGTTTTACACCTGGGGGCCAATTTGAACATGGCATTTTAGTTTTTTTGGTCATGATGTTTTCACAATGGAAAATTTCAACATGGTTTTTTTTTTTTGCTTTTTTGGTCATGGTGTTTTGACGTGTTTATGTTTATGGCGTTTTGCTTCAGTCATGGTGTTTTACACTTTTAGCTTAAAATTTCAACACCATAAACATAAACTTGGTTAAGGTTGTGTGATCGATGTCGTTAGGTCGGTCAAAAACAATCCTTAAACACTTAACTAGTAAGGGTAAGAAGAGTATCGTATCCACGAGGAATCAGTGGTTAGTGGAATTGCTTAGTTTGATAATTAAGATGAAAACACACAAATCAAATAAAGATGTAACCTCCTCCAAACTTCAGGTTCTAGGTTTCACATAAAATTCAGTTGTTCAATTGGACACCACATAGACATAGTGTTGGAAAATTAGTTGAAACAGTAATTGAAGACAGATTCTTTGTCAGGAAACCTATACAACTAGTTTCGTCACAAACCAGTATAATTCAATCACCCAATTTATGAATGCCAAGTTACCCCGTTTAGTCACCCAACCCTGCTACTAGGTTTTGTCATCAACCGAACAAGATCGTAAAGCAAGCAAACTCAAAGCATAATCATAAACTGTTTAAATCAACTAATACATCAATCTCTTAAGTTATTGTCAGAAACTAACAAGATCCACACATGAATAAACTGAATCAAATACAAAAACCTATACGAACCGTCCGCCTGGAGGAAGCCACAAGTGAATCACCCGCTCATGGTGAGGGAGATCATCTTCAATCTTCAAGTGGATGTGTGAATCCTCTCAAAATCTCCCAAGGAGTGTGTAGCAAAAGATGCCTTCGAATTTGGGGAAGAAAAACCTAATTAACCATTGAAAATCGGTTGTTTCGCCCAAAACCCGCGTCTGAAACGCACCCAGTGTAGGCTTACGCTGGGAGGGCGTAGGCCTACGCCGGTCCACAGGAAGCTGCTGTGAAGAAATTACTTAGGCGTAGGCCTACGCTGATATGGCGTAGCCTTACGCTGACCCTCTGGTGCTTCTGTTTGCAATTTGCCTTCGGCGTAGGCTTACGCTGTAGCAGCGTAGCCTTACGCTGACCCTGCATTTTGCCTCGTTTTCTCCGTGTCTCTTCCGACTCTTGCATCTCTCGTCTAATATCTTCCAAACTCATACTTTAAGCGTCCAACACCTGCACATGCACAGCTACACAAAACCTTTGTATTCCACATATTAATTTGCATAAATATAACATATTGCACATTTTAATACATGAAACTTTGGCCACTTATCATATCCCCACACTTACTCTTTTGCGTCCCGAAAAAGAATTATGCAATGGAATCATAATTGAAACCTGCTCTCATAATCTCATACAATTAAAACATAATCACGCATTGACTGTAACAATTGGTATTTCTATCCGACTAAACCCAACCACCGATCTATTGAGCCCCCGATTATGTGATCTACTATTCTATTTATTACCAAGCAACAGTTTCTCTATGGGTCTCACATTCAGGAAGCTACAACTTAGTCTAATCCCATCTCAAAGTCATGCTTAGGCACGGGTTAAACCTTATAGATTTCCCACCATTATAAACACCAATTTATATGTTTTTGAAAATTATGAAATTATGGATCGATGGGTGCATGTTTTTGAGCTTTTATTATTATTTTATGAATGAACCTAACCCAGTGGTGTTTCAATCACGCTGGAACACGATATATGACACGTAGGCTGCAGTTCTTAAGCCATGAAGTACATAAGCTTTGGAGCATGGGTGTATCCTTCAAGTCACCATCCCGAAGGGAAACACGTACTCCTAACTTAGTCATCCAATATTGATCACTTAAGTCCCGCCCATGGGTGTATCCTTCAAGTCACTATCCTAAAGGAAAACACGTAGGCTGAACTCAAGCTCTCAATTTTATTTAATTAAGCTCATGCAAGATGGATTATGGATGGGCGTCACCAATTTTTGGATTTATTTTCAAAAAAAGAAAGTGGTGTGCCAAGTAATTTTAAAAACTTATAAATTTTTGCTTATAGTGGTACCTATCACCCTATGATGACAGTTTCAACCTTGCCAAAGCCCCTAAGATAAGAACCCACAAGACATCCTGAATTGATTGTCAATTAACCCTAGATACAATATCAGGATATTTAAGCTCTTTAGATCGGTTGGGCCTACCAAAACATTACAAATCAAACGCGTTTTCTATTTCTTATTTTTTTAATCACACAAGCATAGTTTCCAATTATATCTATCATTTTCCATTTAGTTACAAAAATTCTGATCCAAGGACATTTTTGAAAATTTTTAAATTTTTATGGATTTTTCAATTTTTATATATATATTTTTTTTCTATACAAACTAAGTCTCCCATCCCCACACTTAAACTCTACATTGTCCCCAATATAGGATGAGAGACGATGAAAATAAATATGCAAAAATAAAACTATATACAGAATTGGAAAGCACGCACACTCACTTGACAACCCATGAAAATTCCCCACACTTGGCCGGCTCACACACAAAACACAGAAAACAAAGAAATAGTTTCCTAACTCACTTTCGTAGGAATCACGGATGCATTTAGCATATGCATCAAGCCTTTTAAACCCCTCGGTAGCCCGAGTGGACGAGTTGAGTCTTGTGAGGGTTTCTATTGAACACACCCGCAAAGTTCATTTAACTAGACATGAATATAAAAACATACCTTAGGCTACCTCCTAAGAGTGCTAAGTTTAACGTCCTCAGCCTGACGCAGTGTACCTTACTTCGGTCATGGTGGTCGGGTAGGATGCTTGCAGTCCTCCTTCCCCACACTTAAATTCCTCTCATCATCCACTTTTCTCCAAGCCTTCATAAACAAAGAAAAGAGTTCTTGATCTACATCATGAACTCGCAGTTTCTTCCCTTTCCGCCTTCTCTTTCTGACCCTTTTCTTCCCCTTGTCTGGAGTCTCACCATTCTTCATCTCAACTGACCTGTTAAACACAACACAAGCATTCTCGACTGTGTGATTCACCTTTTCAGGTGATCCACATTTGTTAGCTTTCGGGGTTGGCAAGTTTGAAAAAATTTTAAGACTCATTTTCTGAGCCCCAAACCTCATCCTTACCGTTCCCCCAGCACAGTTAATATTTGCCTGAGCAGTGGCCAAGAACGGTCTACCCAAAATAATAGTTGGCTCTGTGTCCTTGACACAATCCAACACCAAGAAATCCACTGGGTAATAAAACTCTCCTACCTTCACAATCACATCCTTTACAATCCCCCGAGGATGTGCGGGAATCTGATCAGCCAACACCACGGTGGTGTTAACTCTCTGTAATGGACCAAAATCGTGCTGATCATACAGACTCCCTGGAATTATACTCACAGATGCTCCAAGATCCAGCAATGCTCTATCCAGTTTAATTTCACCTATATGTATAGAGATAATAGGTGTCCCTGGATCTTGGAGTTTTGGATGAAAGGTACCCGTAAACACAGCATTCACACTAGCATTTAGCTTTACCTGTTCGGGACATTTGTGCCATCGTTTACGGGTACTCAAACCTTTCAAGCACTCAACACTATCAGGATTTTCTTTAAGTTCTTTCAAAAATGGTAGATTAATTTTATGATTTTCAAATTTCTCCCATCTTTCATCTTGTGTTGGATCCCGTTCACTTAACACTGGTGGGAACACTGGTGGTAACAAAGCCGAAGGGAATGGAATTTTCAAAGATTTATTCACATTTTTATTTTTCAGATTATTTTGTGAAATTAAATCCTGATTATGATCAGATTCAGACTCACTGTACTCCACCACTCTCTCTACTACCAGTGGCGGAGTATGTTCAACATCAGAAAAATCAGATGAGGGTTGAAGACTTACGTCATTTAGGTGTGCACTGTTTGTGGTTTCAGAACAGGAGGACTGATGTGAACAGCGAGGCTTACCTACTTCCTTGATGAGTGACTCGACAATCCCAGATAGGTTGGAAACAAGATCTATCAAAGCTTGATGAGCTTTTGCCTGGCTCTCATGTTGTTGCATTACTGCATGTACCACTTTGGACATCTCCTTCATATCTGACCGGATGACATCCAGTTCAGATTGATAGTTGTCTTGTTCAGGTGGTCCGCTCGGGTGGTAGTCTTGGTTGTAATCATCCTGATAGTTTGGGTACTCAGGACCACCACCATATTGATTGTATCTTGGGCAATCTTGTGCCCAGTGGCCAGTGATGCCACAGTTACTGCATGGCTCATAGTAATACTGGTTATCATGATAATTCCTGTCCATGCCGACCTGCACAAGTAACACACACAAGTAGTTCTGAACGATAAAAATAAAACAAAATAAACAAAAAAAAATAAAAAATAAAAACAGAAGTAAAGAATATCTTTTTGGGCGTTTGATAAGAAGTTTGATAAAAATTAAAATCAACTAAAGACAATAAACTAAAGCAATAGAACTAAGCGCACCGATTCCCCGGCAACGGCGCCATTTTGATCGATGTCGTTAGGTCGGTCAAAAACAATCCTTAAACACTTAACTAGTAAGGGTAAGAAGAGTATCGTATCCACGAGGAATCAGTGGTTAGTGGAATTGCTTAGTTTGATAATTAAGATGAAAACACACAAATCAAATAAAGATGTAACCTCCTCCAAACTTCAGGTTCTAGGTTTCACATAAAATTCAGTTGTTCAATTGGACACCACATAGACATAGTGTTGGAAAATTAGTTGAAACAGTAATTGAAGACAGATTCTTTGTCAGGAAACCTATACAACTAGTTTCGTCACAAACCAGTATAATTCAATCACCCAATTTATGAATGCCAAGTTACCCCGTTTAGTCACCCAACCCTGCTACTAGGTTTTGTCATCAACCGAACAAGATCGTAAAGCAAGCAAACTCAAAGCATAATCATAAACTGTTTAAATCAACTAATACATCAATCTCTTAAGTTATTGTCAGAAACTAACAAGATCCACACATGAATAAACTGAATCAAATACAAAAACCTATACGAACCGTCCGCCTGGAGGAAGCCACAAGTGAATCACCCGCTCATGGTGAGGGAGATCATCTTCAATCTTCAAGTGGATGTGTGAATCCTCTCAAAATCTCCCAAGGAGTGTGTAGCAAAAGATGCCTTCGAATTTGGGGAAGAAAAACCTAATTAACCATTGAAAATCGGTTGTTTCGCCCAAAACCCGCGTCTGAAACGCACCCAGCGTAGGCTTACGCTGGGAGGGCGTAGGCCTACGCCGGTCCACAGGAAGCTGCTGTGAAGAAATTACTTAGGCGTAGGCCTACGCTGATATGGCGTAGCCTTACGCTGACCCTCTGGTGCTTCTGTTTGCAATTTGCCTTCGGCGTAGGCTTACGCTGTAGCAGCGTAGCCTTACGCTGACCCTGCATTTTGCCCCGTTTTCTCCGTGTCTCTTCCGACTCTTGCATCTCTCGTCTAATATCTTCCAAACTCATACTTTAAGCGTCCAACACCTGCACATGCACAGCTACACAAAACCTTTGTATTCCACATATTAATTTGCATAAATATAACATATTGCACCTTTTAATACATGAAACTTTGGCCACTTATCACTGTGTTCGAATTAAAGTAAGTTTTTTTCAACATGGTGTTTTACATCTATGATGTTTTTAACCGAGTGTTTTTTAACATTGGGTTTTTCTAGTCATGGTATTTTTCACCTGTGGGCCAATTTGAACATGACATTTTAGCTTTTTTGGTAATGACGTTTTCACAAAAGACAAATTTCAACATGTTCTTTTTTTTTTTTGCGTTTTTGGTCATGGTGTTTTGACGTGTTTATGTTTATGGCGTTTTTGCGTTTTTGGGTCATGATGTTTTACACCTAGATGCCAATTTGAATATGACGTTTTAGTTTTTTTTTGTCATGACGTTTTCACAATGACAAATTTCAACATGATATTTTTTGGTTTTTTTAATCATGTTGTTTTGACATGTTTATGTTTACGACGTTTTGATTCTGTTATGATGTTTTACACATTAGCTTAAAATTTCAACACCATAAACATAAAACTCCATAAAAACTCTCAATTTCAAACAACACACATCTATGGTGTTTTCAACTAGGTGTTTTTCAACATTGAGTTTTTCTAATCATGGTGTTTTTCAACAAAGAGTTTTTTGGGTCATGGTGTTTTACACCTAGATACCAATTTGAATATGGGGTTTTAGTTTTTTTTTGTCATGGCGTTTTCACAATGACAAATTTCAACATGGTATTTTTTTTTAATCATGTTGTTTTGATGTGTTTTTGTCGTTTTGTTTCTGTTATGGTGTTTTACATGTTAGCTTAAAATTTCAACACCATAAACATAAAAACTCCCAATTTCAAACAATATCTATGGTGTTTTCAACTTCTGTTATGGTGTTTTACACGTTAGCTTAAAATTTCAACACCATAAACATAAAACTCTATAAAACATCATAAAAACTCCCAATTTCAAACAACACACATCTATGGTGTTTTCAACTGGGTGTTTTTCAATATTGAGTTTTCTAGTCATGGTGTTTTTCAACAAAGAGTTTTTTGGGTCATGGTGTTTTACACCTAGATGCCAATTTGAATATGACGTTTTAGTTTTTATTTTGTCATGACGTTTTCACAATGACAAATTTCAACATGGTATTTTTTGGTTTTTTTAATCATGTTGTTTTGACGTGTTTATGTTTATGGCGTTTTGCTTCTGTTATGATGTTTTACACGTTAGCTTAAAATTTCAACACCATAAACATAAAACACCATAAAAACTCTCAATTTCAAACAACACACATCTATGGTGTTTTCAACTGGGTGTTTTTCAATATTGAGTTTTTCTAGTAATGGTGTTTTTCAACAAAGAGTTTTTTGGGTCATGGTGTTTTACACCTAGATGCCAATTTGAATATGGCGTTTTAGTTTTTTTTTTGTCATGACGTTTTCATAATGACAAATTTCAACATGGTATTTTTTTGGCTTTTTTAGTCATATTGTTTTGACGTGTTTATGTTTATGGCGTTTTATTTATGTTATGGTGTTTTACGCTTTAGCTTAAAATTTCAACACCATAAACATAAAACTTCATAAAACACCATAAAAACTTCCAATTTCAAACAACACCCGGTTGGTCTTTTTTTTTTAAATATAGCAATATCATACTCGTTGGAAAGATAAGAAGACGCTCGATTTTATGGTGAACTTTTTTTAAAAAATAATTACGTATAAAAAAGTTATGGACGTTTTAAAAAAATGGGGGAAATGGCATGTGACTTGCATGTGCAGATTCCTTACTTTGTTTAAAGTCTTTTGACGCAATTGCCCTTTCCCTCGTTTTCCCCCCATTGTACACGTGTCGTTCTGTGGTTCTTTTCTACACTTTGTAGGGTTTTAATCATTTGTAGTCTAACCCTCCTCTCTCTCTCTCTCTATATATATATATATATATATATATATATATATATATATATATCTTCTACTTCACAAAAAACCCTAAAGGCCTGTTTGGTTCACAGAAAGTTTACGAAAGATTCAGAATGTTTCAAAGAAGTTAGCAGAGTTATTTGCATAAATGGCCCATGTGGTTTGATCAAATTGAATGTTCGGCCACTAGGTTTTAAAAATTGCAAATTTAACCCAAAATTTTGGGACTGGCCTCCTGCAGCTGTATTGAGCATTTGCTGCTTCTCGAATGTGAGACCATTGTAAATTTCTCCACTATCACCCCACTCCGATAGACCATGTTGGGGACATCGGCTCAACAGCGCGTTGAACCGCTCCCAGGCCATGTGATATGGCTCGTTGGGATCCATCCGGAAGGAGTGGATTTGATCCCTAATGCGAGCGGCCCTAGAAGGTGGATAGTATTTCTTAAAGAACTTGGCTTGAATATCATCCCACGTGGTGGTAGAGTTGTCTGGGAGGGTGTCAAGCCAAGTAGATGCATGCCCAGAGAGGGAGAATGGGAAAAGAAGCAAGTACATTGCGTTTTTAGAAACACCCGTGATATTAAAAGTATCACATATGCGCGCAAAGCGGGACACATGTCCGGGTGCGTCCTCATCCTCAAGGCCATGGAATTACGTGGCATGAGTGATTGTACTCATGACATGTGATGGGTCAACGGTTGAACTAGGACACACATTCAATCTTCTCAGCAGTCAATCATAACTTTTATGGCCACTACATCTAGCAAACCACACCATAATCACAAATCCTAGAATCTATGACATATATACGCTAATCAAACATGGCAGACAACCACAATCAACACATAGAGTTATAATCAATCACAAACAGAGTTAAATATGCATATTCATCACAATAATCATACTAATGTCGTTTACAAAATCATAAACCCATCAATTAGAATCCGAAACTAATAAAAATCTAAACTTTACGAGTATTCATCATAGAACCTAGGCAGTATTAAAGATTTAGCCAACACATATGCTTAGAACATTCAAAACAGAAGTAATAGACATAGTAATGGTTTCAATCAGACAAATCGAGAACAAACGAAAGATAATTGGAACCTGATGTAGGGTTAAATATCTCGTGTATAAAAGTCGGTTTTTGTACGTTTTAATAGTTTAAGAGTGTTTATCGAGTCTGTAGTTTGATGTATAACATGTTAAATGTGCTTAAAGAGCGGAAGTTTACGAGTCGTTGATAAGAAGGCACAAAGCCTGGGAAGTCAAGAAAGTCAAAGTTAAAGATCGAAAGTCAAAGTCAAAGATCAAAAGTCAAAATCCTAAAAAGTTGGATCTTTGTGCCACGCGAAGATCCGGGTGAAGAAGTTCGCGACACGCGAGAAACCAGAAAAGGGCACGCGACTATTTTGTTCTTCACGCCACGCGAAGAACTGAGGCTGGATGTTCGCGCAACGCGAAGAAACTTAATTACGACAAATTAAACCTAATTTCAATTATAAAGCCATTGTGACTCCCATTCTCGAATTACATTCTTCCTTGTCGTCCCAGAGCTTCCCTAAGGCAATTCCAGAGTTTTCTAGGCCAATTGTTCTTAGTTTTTTATGCTTGTAAGTTTAAAGTTTGAATCTTTAATGTTTTTCACAATCATGAGCGGCTAAACACTTTCGTGATCCCTCCGGGTGGACGATTTATGCTTGTACTCGTATGATTTTAGTTGATGATCAATATTAGATTGAAGTTTTGTGAACCTCTTAAGTTCTTTGAATTCAATTGTATGTTTGATTTATGAACAATTGCATGTTTTCGATTTATCGCATCTATCATCGTTTCTTGGTTTTCTTGCATTGGGAATAATCTGATTTTGTGAATGAATTGATTATTGTGTGATTGGGTTAAATAATTAAACAAGATTATGTCTATGTAATCTCTAATCTGATTTGAAACTGAAGTTGTGCGTGTACTTTGCTGAATCTGAATCCCGGAGTGGTTATCTTTCTCCAATAGTTTTCTAAACTCAATTTAAGTTGCTTTTTATAATTTCAAGTGTTCTAAGTAATAAAGTTTTAAACTTTAGTAGTAATTGAATCGGTTTCGTCTAAATAGCATTCTCCACTGTTCCCTGTGGATTCGACAACCCTACTTCCCTGTCTCCGGTCTAAGTAGCTAAGAAGTGGTTTTTATAAATATTTTTGATTAGCCTTGACACCGCGATCAGAACCCGGAAAAGCTGTCTCTAACCACATTGGATCCAAAAGCTCCAAACTTTGACTCTAATTAGCTTCTAAACCCCAAAATCGCCTTCAAGCTTGCTTTAGACGGTTGTCAGACCGAACTACTCATATTATGGCACAATTCTTTTAACTATCGAATTTTAGGGTTTTACGGAAATTAGACCTCTCGAGTATCGTGAGAAAAGATGACTGGGTCGGGTATCTGTAATTCCTAACCCATACCCGATTATAAAACCGTGCCCAATACCCGCCCCATTACCCGTCGGGTAATTACCCTTCAGGCATCGAGCATACTGCGGGTATCAGGTATAGCCGTTAGTATCGGGTATTGGGCATACTCACATGTATCGACCAAACCTGCCGGGTATGTGTTGTGTCCATTTCTATGACTCTATTTTTAAATTTCATAATATATTAAATATGAATAAATTACATACATTAATATCATCGAATACATGTTTTAAAAGAAAAAATAATTTTCCATATAATTAACCTACTAAATTGAAGGTTTAAAATTTTTAGGGTATATGGTTCAGGCATACGGGTATGTGATTTTGGGTAATCGGGTCTGGTATAACTTAATCCCATACCCGTCCCATACCCGCGAAATAATTTAAAACTAATCTTATACCCGGTCACATACCCGTCGGGTTTCGGGTATACTGTCCCGAATGTTAAGGGTTTCTGATAGCGGGGGATAAGCATAAAGATTTTATGGAGTTGCACAAGGGCCCCGTAGCGGGGGATAAGCATAAAGATATCATTCACGACATCATATCATTGCTTGTTGTTGTCTTTGAAAAGCTAGGAATGAGGCTCATTTTGAAAACAAAACGGCCAAGGTTAAAGATATCCATGATGATGTTAAATCTCTTGGTTTTCTTTGGTTAAATAATAGATCCAAATTCAAGTCCCTTTAATATGAGAATTGGTGTAAATTCGATCTGCTGTAATTCTGTTGTTATTTGTGTTTGTTGTCCGCTGCCCCCTGCGTTTGTAGGGGTGATCTTCTTGGTTATAAAAGTTGCCTTTTGAAAAAAAAATATAGCTCAATCTGACTTTCTAATAGAATGAGAAGCGTGGGGCGGAAGTTGAAATTCACTTTGATGTTCGCTAGAAGGATGTTATTTTTGTCAATATGCTTTTATGATAGACCTTTAAACTTACATAAAACATGATGTCATATCCTAACACATTGTATATTACAATACTAGGTTAGAAAACTCGTGTATTATATTGATTGAATAAAGAAAAAATTAAATAGTAGTTAGTAATGATAATTTAGAAATTATAAAACGGCTGATCAATTTAATTAATGATTAACAAAATTTGAGTAAAATGATATTTTAAGATAAGATATTATTGAAATTACATATAAGTAGGCCATGCTTGGGATTACTTTTTGAGCTACTTATTAACTTTTTTAAAAAGTTAATAAGTTAAAAGTTTGTTTGAGTAAACTAAAATAAGATAAAAAAAAATAGAAGCAAAAAAGAGTTTTTAAAAAGTAAGTGAAACTTACTTTTCAAAACTACTTATTAACTTTTTACAAAAGTTAATAAAGAGTTTTCAAAAGTAATCACAAACATGTCCGTAACTACTTTTGTAAAATTCAATCAACGTACACTGATTTCAATCTAGGTAGTTAAAGGCGCAAGGCGCACTCAAGACGTAAAAAAAGCGTTCGCCTAACAAAAGAGGTGCAATAATTAAAATAATTAAAAATATATATAACAGGCACAAAAATTAATAATTTAATACTATTATAGAAATAGAATAAAATCTTTTTGTTATATCTTATCAAAATATGTACAATACAATATTTTTTAATTGTATACTTAGGGGAAGGGGTATACCCATGTGATTATGATGTGATGTGATAATAAAGTGCACGTCACGTGACGTCATGTCAGATTCTGGAAAATTACATCACCCATCACATGGCAAGGGGTATACCCATGTGATTGTGGTGGTGTGATAAATTAATGTTTATTTTTTAATTTTTATTTAAATAAAATAAAACATAATATTATATTTTAAAATAAAAATAAAATAAAACATAATAAATAATATATATTGAATATAACAATTTTTTTATAAAATCACACATATTTTTAATAATAGTAACTATAATACAAATAAAATTCATGAGGTGCATTTGATATATCCCATAAAGTGTGAGGGGTAAAATGTAAATTAAATAAAATTTCTATGGACTTCAAAATCAATTAAACTCAATTTGATTTTGAGGCTGAGTTCATCTTCTCAAATTGAATTTCTCAAAACTGCAGAGCCATCGGTTGACCCCAAAACAAAAAATATACTCAAAAAGGCCTGGGCAAAAAAAATACTCAAATTGAAGGGGAAAACAGAAGATGGAGGTGCAGCGGAAGAACGTAGAGAAGAATGCTGGGCGTGAAAAAAATCACGCGAATAAATCACGGGAAGGATCATGCTCCAAGGGGGCGGTGTAGCTCCTCCATCACGTCGTGAATTTGCTTGCCACATCGGATCACGCCTCAAATGCATATGGTATACCGGATGCTCTTATTAGATAATCACTTTTGGGCTAATCCACAAAATTACTAGGCTAGCCGATTCCCAACCAATCATCGAGTGAATACCCTCCCGTCGGATGGCTCGTCACTGTCCTCCTTTGACTACATAGATTTCAACCCAACCATCAAGCTTCATGGAAATGTTAGAACCCTTCACACCAAGTGAGTAAGAGAGATAAAAATCCAAGAAAAAAATGTACCATAGAAAAAACATAAGATGTGGTAATTACTAATTAAACTGGATAGCGACCGGTTTTGGACCACATAGCGACGAATTTTTGAACCAAAGAACAACGGTATTTGAGACCAACTAGAGACTGTTTTTTTAAACCAAACTAGTTTTTTCCCCGCGTTTCGTATCGGGAGTGAGGTTGTTTTTTCTCCGCGTAATGCAGATCGTTAAAAATCGTAGAAGCGCATACCGATACTCGTTCCGATAATACCAATATCATCAATGATGTTATTTTTGGCTCGTCGAAAGCATAAAAGCGAATATCAATACCGGCTCCGATAATACCAAACGATGTTATTCGCTCATAATCTGTTCGATTCCTCACGGTACCTAAATGGTAACAGCGTCCGCTGTAGCCTACGATATAAAACAAAAACTCGATTTTAAATACAAGTCCGTTTTCAAAAAAAGTTATACTGGTACGTTGACGAAGAAAACTAAAGACAACCCCACAATCCGTTTTTTTTAAGTTAATAAGTGAAAGTCATTAAAAAAAACGAAATCATTAGAAAATAAAACAGGCTAAAGACGTATATTATAAATAGCACGAGAGGTGCAAATTAAAAATTAGAAAAAAAATTGAAATAATCAAAGTTACTATTCATTTGGTTCTCCTTTAAATATAGATATAATAGCTATGGGGTTGTAAGGTTTTTGGGACCAAATAACAAAAGTTTGCCGTCCGCAGTAAGTCTAAAATTTTTAAAAAAGAAGTTTAAATTCTAGCCATGTGAAAAATGTGGAATCATTGTTAGTTAACACATTCAAACATCCCTCATTATCATAATAATTAACAGGACAATTAGTTGATGATTATTAAGATAAATAATTAAACATGTGCAAGAATGCTTAATCAATGATACCGAATAGAAATTCATAGAATAATAATAACTTTTTGTATTAGTCACATATTCTACAGAATAATGGGCCTAAATTCTATCCTTTAGGGTCATTTTTTTCAAACTTTCCCTAATTTCAAGATTTGCTAATTTTTTATTACATAAAAAATCATGAACTTCAAATGAGAATCGAGTCAACAACCACCGACAGAAAGGCCAGCCTAAATTAGATGGTTTGGGGCTCCAATTTCTAATTTTCCCCTAATTTCAAGAATTTTGCTACTCCATTTAAAAAATCACATGAACTTCAAAAGATCTTATCTAATTTTCTCCTAATTTTAAGATTTTTTGAAATTGACGAGTTCATTCTATTGTAGTTTATCTTAGTGTATCCGGTTATACTTATGTGAAGAGGCGTGAAGGGGCTGCGTGAAGGCGTGAAACACCGCCTCTTATGGGCATGAGTCACGGGAGAAACAAGGGTGGAACTAGCTGTTGGAATGTATTTGACAATTTAAAAACGCTAAAATAAAATAAAAAGTTATTTTTACCACTATATATATACATTTTAAACACATTACAAAGTAAAATAAAAAAAGTTATTTTTACCACTACATATAAATATTTTTCAAAATGTTGTTATCACCATCTTCATCTGACTCCGCCAAAGAAATGTTTTTCCGTGGTTTATCAACCGTGACACTTCAGTGGTGGCAACAAGATCAAACGTGCAACCAAGAACCCGAAGTGCTCGTCTCAATCCTGATCGCACGACTTTCCTATCAAAAGTAATGCAAATTCATCTTTTGACATTTGGGATTATCCACACAAAGAGAGAAGCTTGTCCGAAATAATGAGCAAAGAAAAGTTGCAAGATTGTCCTTTTGAAGCTGTCAATCTGATTAGTGCGTATCAGGATCATAAACCAAAACTCACTAACAAAATAACTTTTAAGGAAGATGCTGGAGACTTCAAGGATTACTTCATTCCTTACCACGGAAAGTATGATCAACAAGAATGGGTCTTGTCTGAGACTCGTAAATAAAAATGGCACTTCCGGGAGGCAACCCAATTAGTAAATAATATAGGAGTTGATGCGTATGACAGTAAACCTGATCTTTCTTTTTGTCAGCATGACTAGACTGCAAAGCTACCCAAATCTTATCTTTGTCATTAAGCTCTTCACTCTCTAACTACTCAAGATAGACTCGAGACGAGTCGAATAACTCTCTGACATGTGATCTGACATGCATGTACTGAAAATTCACAAATTCGATATATTCCGGCGAGAAAGTTCCCTCATCCGATGTCAACCGTTTTAGGAATTCCGGGTCCGCCGAAAGCGGCCTACCCCATTTCTCTCATGTTTTCTAGAAGCTATCGTAGGCGAAAGGGGATTGAAGATATACGTCTCGACATTTGGTATTGTTTTCACGTCTTGGACGACATATGACATAAGAAAGTCGTGAAGCACTGCATGTCGTACAAGCAATCAAAACTACTTCAAAGTTTCATTCTTTTATAGTTTTTTTATTTTCTCTTTTAATTTTTAGAATATGATGTTTTATAAAATTTGTAATCGCCATTTCGATGTACTTATTTTAATCAATGTATTGATGTAAACTTTTTCAAAACCGAGTTGTGAATAGTAATGTACATGTCATCGAGTAACAAATGTGCAAGCCAAAGCTACTTCAAGATTTCAATTTTTTTTTACTTTCAAAATATGATTTTTTTATAAAATTTCTGAATATGTCGTTGCAACGTACTTACTTTTATCTACGTTTCTATGTAACTTCTAGATAAATGTTAGCGATTTTTAGAGGAGCATATAGAGTAGTCTTTACTTTTTAGGTGTTGTCTTTGCCGGTGAGAGCTATTCTTAAGGTGGTTGTTGATCCTCTTTCTTCTCTTTTCTACTCACATTTGTTCTCCTTTATTTATTTACCTTTTTCCCTTATATATATATATATTATATGTTGTACTAGGTTAAATTCCCATGTATTACACATGATTGATAAAATGTAATATTATATACTTAGTAATAAAAAATTTATATTTTTAAAAACTATGTAACTTACATACTCAGTAATAAAAAGTTTATGTCTTTTAAAAACATGTATATTACATGGTTTGAATACATTAATTTATATTTAATATAATTTGACTTACATCACTATTTAGTTAAAAAATAAAAGTTACATAATTAAATTTAAAAAATTCTTAAAATAAGAGATAATCTATCATATATAATAAACAAGTAAAATGGGGTGGCACATGTCATCACCACATTTCACCTTATAATTTTTTTCTTCCCAAAACCAAAATAAGCATTTACAGGTCAACACACGGGTTAAATTCAGACCCGTTTAATTACCCTATAAAAACCCTTTTAACCCGGACCAAACCTTTCAGGGGGTGTTTGGGATTACTTATTAAAAACTATTTTTAACTTTTTGTAAAAGTTAAAAGTTTCTACTTCTTAATAACAACTTTTTAACTCCTTTAAAATTGACTTTTTCTTTCTTTATTTAAATGAATTAAAAAAGGTAATAAGTTAATAAATAGATTGAAAAGCAATCCAAACAGCCCCTCAGTCACTATAATGAAACACAAAAAACCCTAATCGCCTCTTCAGAACCATGCCTCTCATCTTCAGTAACCTTTAAAATCAAATCATAATTGGTAGTTTCTTATCGCCTTTTCCTCTTCTTCTCCGCCATCGCCGTTCTTCCATGGTTCTTTCTTCCGCCACCAGGTAATGAGCTTCAATCGGTCCGTATACTTTTTCGTTTGTGATTTTCTTAACCTCTCAATTAATCTCTTTTAGTTACTCGATCTCCTGTTTTGAGTAGTCAATCTTAGGCCTTTTGTCTCCTTTACGGCTTCACCATCGCCCGTTGATTCAATCTGTTTGATTCAAAGCAAAGGTACTAAACCTTATAGAAAGTATGTTTCATTCATGATTTTGATAGTTTTATTTTGAATCGTTTTTTTTAAATCAATGGTAGGATTTTATCTTTCATTCGTTATTATGTTTCAATCATGATTTCTAATCGATTATTTTGAACAATAAATCATAGTTTTTTGGCTCTCCTTCACCATCCCACATTTATATTAACTGTTGTTAAACAAAACATAACTTTTTCATCGATTTTATATGGTATTTTAACTTATGTTATGTTTTGTGCAATCCCTAATATACAGTCATCTATATCATCGATTGCAGCAGAGCTCGGTATGATTTTGAGCAACAATCCAGACTTTGCTCATGTAGATTATTTGACGTTAATTTGGGGGTAAGTATTAAATTCTCTGTTTGAGTGAACCAAATATTCTGTTTAAGTGATAAATTCATATGATCGAGAAATCTCAAAGCTCATAGATTTTGATAGCTTTTAATTGAATCAATCTGTTGCTATGCATATGTTCATGTGTAAAAGGTGTATAATGCTATGAGATTATGAACTTAGAACACATAAAAACATTCTGACTCTTTGTTCTTAGGGATCAATTACAACTTTATTAAAAGAAAACACCCCTAATTGTATATGCTGTCAAGTAAAGCTAGGGGTTTTTTCTATTTCTACACCTCATTTGATCACTATGCTTATTCGTATGTGTACATATTTGAGTTTGAATCTGTTTGCGATTATATAACTTGTGTTTATTGATTTGAATCTGTTTTTTTTGTCAATGAAAATTTTATGTACAAGGATTACCAGGGAGACTATAAATTACAATTTTGCTAACTGGTTTCATTAATGAAACATCTTTCTGAGTTCTATTAGAAAAGTCAATCAATTTTAGAAAAAAAAAACAAGTTTTTAGTTAAAACACACTCTATTGCTAAAAGTTTTCTAGATGTGCGTGTATCTTCTGTCATGTAGGTTTACCATTTCGTGAGCTCCATTTGTTTATGTATTGTAACAAACTATGTCAAGCTTTTTGTGCATGAGTAGAACATATATCTAGAGCTACAAAAATGGGTGGGCCTTGCTTACCTATGACAGGTACAAATGGTAATCTTATGGTAATGGTCGGTCAGGCTTGGTTGACTTGAAACACTTTGTCTTTTTTTTGTTAACAATTAGTGTGCCAAGTTTAGATAAGATTGCTTGGTTCTTGCTTTCTAGACAATCACCAAATCAAGCAACCAAGGTGGTTGCAATCCCCTTTTTTCTACTGACCTTGAACGCCCGGCAGTCGAAGGGCTGACGCCCTTGAAACCATGCCAAAACACTAATAAAAAGTTCAAAACTGCTAGGCGTATTAGCATCACTGTCTGCAACTTGCTTTAGATTTGTTTCAACTTGAATGCGCCGATTCGTAGCGCATCGCGACATCTGATGCGATGCGTTTACATGATGCGCCGATTTCGCATAATGCGGTCATCGCATGATGCGCTATATTGCGTGCAATATGGAAAATTTTGTATTTTTATGTTAAGGTCATTTGAAAATGGGTTTCTGTTTGAATTAGAGTATTAGACCTGTTGTTTTATGTTTAATAATATGTGTTTTAAGTTTGATAATATGTGTTTTCTGTTTCATTGATGTTTTCTGTTTGATGATATGATAACATAATATGTTTTTTGTTTGATAGTTAGAGTATTACATTGATGTTTTTGTTTGATAATATGATTACTTAATATATTTTACAACTTTTTATGTATAATTAATATTTTAGTATTTTTTTAATAAAGAGCGCATCGCATACGTGATGCGCTCGAGTCGCTCAAAACGCATCGCGCATCGGATTTTGTGACCAAACGCATCGGAGCGCATCGCGCAATTTAAAACCAAGGTTTCAAGTCTATTCAACCAATCCTGCAAGTTTTTTGTTAGAGTATTACCGAGGCCTGGTCTACCGGGTCCCAAACTGGCTTCTAAATTATGTATTTTATGCAGCTTCTTTTTTAATAAGCTCCTTAGTCTGAACCACCAATTCATGGTTAACCCTACTCAAATCAGGAAGCTGTTGAAGCTCACATTGTAAGTGTCATCTAATGTTTAGGTGAAATGTGGTGCCCAGTAACTGATTTTAGGGGGTGCTTGGATGGAGTTGCTTACTAGAACATTATTCTTAGAATTTTACTTTAAAATTGAAGACGGGGGAAAGAAATTTGCACATTTAAAGAAAAATCAGAACTTCCATGTGAATTCCATCCCAGATGAAAAGAAAAAAAAGACCACTAAATTATCGAATGCTTTTTGAAATACAAGAAAGATATGTTCCAACACCTTCAGGTTACTTTCTTTTACATCTTTTGACATCTTATGTTGATCTGTTGTTCCACATGATCTAAAAAAAACTTTCTTTAATCATAAAATCTGGGATGCAATTCAAGCAAAAGAAATTCCATGATAAGAATCAAAATCTCAGTAATTTATAACACTCAAGTGAAATTGATATGCATTTGAAGCTTTATGGGCCTGCATAATCTATCGATCACATCTATATCATCAACATCAATGGTATTTTTTCTTAGATGAATTTGTTTTAATTTGTATGATTTTCTTGTTTTGTTTCTCATTTCTGTTGTTTTGTAACAAATTTATGTTGTTGTTAGTAATGATCAAGAGGCCACGATGAGGCCGATGAGTGAATGCGTTAGCAGGTATGGTTTTATAGATCAAAACTGCTTATGTTATTCAAAACCGTTTAATTTTATAAACAAAAGAGTGCCAGGGCTGCTTAAACAATACCAGCTTATCAAGTTTGTTTTAGATTATACTTTCTGTTTCTAACTAAATTGCATGGGATTTGATCCTATTACCTCCAAACGGGTCAATTTGGGCTTTGTTTTATTTTTGACCGGTCAAACGGGTTTAAGGTAAAAGACTTAACTAAAAGAGAAACAACTTGCCTACTTCGTTTATTTATTATTTTTGACGGGTCAAACATGCAGGAAGTACCTGAAATTCCTTTAGTAGTAACAAGTAGTTATTGTCAAGAATTGGTAGTCAAACTTTTTGTTATACATTTGCATAGATATAAAAGTAGAGGTGGCAATTTTAACCCGTTTTTATTGCTACCAGGTCAATTTGATTGTCCTTTATCTCAAATGGGTCAAAGTAAAGTCTATATTCAATGTATACAACCAAAAGTCATTTTATTCAAAAATTTATATTACTGTTTCAATAACATTGTTTGTAATAGTAAGTAGCAAATGATTTATTTTTGGAGAAAAAATAATAAAAAAGACCAAAAATTTAGGGTCAACCTTGCCTGACACTAAAAATGATTGTTTCAGTCAGACCCATTTTGATCGGTTACTTAATCGATCAATCCACACTTCTTGGTTGCTTTCGTGAAATTTACTTTTTGAATTCTTTATTTCAATGGATATTGGCATATGGGTATTATTAAGTTTCAATCTTTTGGATAGAAATGGTACTGAGAAGGGTGATGGGATTAGGGATGATGTTGGGTCATCTTGGAATGAGTTGTTTGAGGATAACTGATTAACTAACAAGAGTTGTACCACGTTTAAAGTGTGATTCAGCATCTGCATCAGATGATATTGATCCTAAATCATCATCAAAATCATCACCATCATCATCAGGTAGAATCAAACGCAGTGATGGAATGTATTTAGCTTACAAAGAAAGAGTGGTCCCCAAGAACCAATCAAGTTATAGAATCATCATTGTTCATGGATTTGCTAGCAATAAAGAACTGACTTTCCAGGTATTTACACACAAAATTCTAATCCATTTTCGTATTTTGTATATAGATCTGTGTGTTTTATAGCATTTCTTACATAAAAGATTCATATGCTATTTAGATTTAAGTTCAATATTTAAATTCATAACTCACCTCTTGATATTTTAGACAAGACAATTAATGTTGCAATTTTTTGTAAATTTAAAAAATTAATTTACGCTTTATGCAAGATTGGAAGAATTAAAATACTCGACTGTCGAGTAGTAAAGTTACGTGCACTTTCTAATTTTACACTCGTAACTGTGTTCAGGTTAGTTTTTGTTTAGTCATCTGTAATCACATGTATATTACTATGTTTGCATATTAGTATCATCTTATTCAGTTTTTTGTTATGTATGTTTCCTAATGTCTAGCTGACTTTGTAACATACATGATTTGTGTTCACTTTTTCAGTCATTATTGAGAGGCAGATTCTATAGAATGACAAGTTTGTAGGGGAACAAAAGCCTTTTCAGTTGCAACAAGTGAGTTGATCCAATTGCTACAACGTCACACCGTCTCTGGTTTGAGGTATGATTTATTTGACCTTTGTATACTTGAATTCTTCATTTTTTGCTTTAAAGTTTCAGTTCATTTGTTTCTCATTCTTATGGCACTACAACATCACAAATAGAACATAAACATAGAGGTGTTAGGATATGTGGGATGAGTAATGTGTCAAAACAAGTAATTTTATGCTATGGGTTGGGGTTGGGTTAGGTCAACCCGCTAACACACCCTTCTTTTTATTAAGTTTTTGTACATAATTGATTTAGTGTGTAATTCTAATATGTTTTTGGCTTTTCTGAGATAAAAACAACACACCCTGAAAACACCTTTTTTTGTATATGATTCTGCAGGTGTTAGCAAAAGATTTGATTTGGTATTCATCATGTCTCTATTTGTAAATTAAGATTTATTTTTCATCCCTGAACAACCTTGCATCTATCTGCCTATGTTTGACTTATGAAAGTCAAGTCGTTCATTTTTACACATTTTGCATGTGTATATATCAAGTGAATGTATATTTGTAGTTATAACAACTCATTTCTCTATACTTATTTTGTTAACTAATATGGGGTTGTATTTCGTAATCATATTTAATACATTCTTAAGAAAATACAAGTTTAATATGTGAAGAAGTATGACTTGAATCCGCTTCTTGAGGCAACTGGTTTTTACTCATTGGCAGCTTTATGTGGCACTTTTTAAAGTTAAAAGCAGAGACGGGTTAAAACTTTTAATCATAGATAAGGATTGGAAAAATACAAATAAAACATCCAACCTATACAAAGAAATTTTTACAGATTGATGAATTATTTATGTTTTTTTGTCATTTTATATTGTGTTGTTTATTCATCCCCGTGTAATACACGGGTTCTAACAATAGTTTAAAATAAATGTGTATTATTAGTATAATTAATATTTTTTTTAAATATAAATCATTATTAAAAAAAAGAAAAGTGCATTTAATAAGAGAGAGACGTAAAAAAATGATGGGAAGAGATGTGGATGTGACACGTGACATAAATGATTTTCATTTATCTATACTATATAGATATAGATGTTGCGAGTAAAAAAAGAATTATTTGGAGCCGGGATTTGTTTGGAAGCAACCTCGAGGGATAAAGGTAAGGTTTGTCGTCGTCTCATCCTCCTTAGACCTTGCTATATGAGTGAGATTCTTTTATCAGATATGTTTATTTGTTTGTTACGATATAAATTTAATTTGAAACCATATGATGAATAAATGTATAAGTAGTCAACAACTTGTTTATTATAATAAGTGACAGGTATTGTCATAAATAGTTGATTTCATTTAAATCTTATATATGGGACAAGTCTCTAAGTTGGTGGTTCAGTGACAGAGCCAAAACATCTTAAAACATATAGGTTAAGGTTTTAGTCCTATAGGAGTAAAAAATTCGTCATTCTAAAAAGAATATATGGGACAAGTAATTATCAAGCTGCCCATTAACCGTATTATAGTTTGGCATCAATTACACTTCGAGTTATTTATTTCATTATGTACTTATGTGTATAAATGAACTTCAATAAATGAGAGTAATCATTTGTATGTAATTTTTTTAAACGGCGGAATAGTAAAGAGCTAGATAAAAAAAGACTTACATAAACAATAACGGGTTTTTAAACCACTCGTTCCTAGCTATTTTGTTTTTCCTGTACCTAATACTAAACCATAAAAAGGAAAACAAGATCATCAAAGAGAGTATTGTGGTTGAGCCATTTTTTATTGAATAGTTTATCATTCCTAAGCCTCCATCACGTGCCAAAAATAATCGACCCGATCAAATCTTTCTTATAGTTTTGCACTTTTAACTCTTCCATCCACTTCATTAACCGGATCAGTCTTCTATTCATAGGCAACGTAAGATCTAGCCACGACCCAATAAGCCCCCCAAGTTCTAGAAGCAACCACGCAAGCACCAAACAGAGGTCAATACTCTCAGAGACATCATTACAAAATGGACACAAAACACTCGAAACATCCAATCCCTTTACATCCAAGTTCACTCTCGTTGGAAGTCTATTAATTAAAACTCGTCAAGCACAAAATGTTAACATTTCTAGGAAGAAACTTGAACCAAATCGTTTCTCTATTACCCGTAAGAAGAAGATGATCATCAATCACCTTCCTAATACCTTTAACTGAGAATTTCAACATATCCCCCAATTTCCAAATCCATTTGTCAGGCATGGCATCAACGGAGAGCTGATTCAAGACTTCCATCAAAGCTGAAATCTGCTCTTTCTCTGCACCCCCTAACCGGTCTACGCCAATTCCGGCTTTGACCATCTACCCGTGGGCTCATTAAACAATGTTTAGGAAAAACATCCTTCAACAAACCGCCCAACATCCAAACATCTGACCAAAAACTTGTATCTTGACCATTCCCCACCACTTTTGTAATAGTCGTAAAAGGAATAATCTTCAAAGCATCCAAAACTCTACCCGATTTACAAATCCCCGACCAAAATCCCCACACCACTATCCCAATGATTCGGGTTCATCTCTATCCCATTTAAAGCCTTTAACATTTTAACCCATAAGCTATCTTTATCTGTTACTAATCTCCATATCCATTTTTGCAAAAGAGCTTTGTTAAATGCTTCCAGCGAACCTATTCCTATACCACCTTTCTCTTTAGCCACCATAACTTGATTCCAAGAAATCCAATGCACTCTCCTTTCATCGTTGTTGAAACCCCAAAAGAATCGAGATCGAAATCTTTCCAAAATCTTCAACACACAAGATTGAACAACGAAAAGAGAGAAAAAATAAATTCCCAAAGCTCCCAGGACCGACGAATTAAGAAGCTATCTAGCACCATTAGATAAAAGATTTGATTTCCATGAAGAAATATGACCTTTAAATTTATCAATAAGCACTTTCCAATCTTCCACTTTTTTCTCGAACCAACCGGAAGACTCAAATAAGAGAAAGGAAGCTTACCAACCCGACAACCTGTCAACGAATCACGGTCTACAACCTCCTCATGCACCACCACAACCCCAAATAAGTTAGACTTAAAAAGATTGATCTTCAACCCTGAAGCCAAATAGAAGCAATTTAATATCCTCACAATGGCGTTAATGTTAACCTCCGACCACTCCCCTAAAAAAATGACATCATACACATAAAATAAATGAGAAATCCACTCGTTTTTGTGACCATACTAGCCCTTTTGAATAAACCTGCTTCGATCGAATCCTCAATAGCCACATGCAAACCTTCCATAACAATAATTTATATGCAATTGGTTTCAAGAATTGAGATGACTACGTAGATATTTCTTACCTTTTCTTGCGCTGAGAACTACTTCGTCCGGAAACAAACCCATGATTTTTTTTTCAGGAGAGGAAAGCTTTTAAGGGTTAGTTGTTTATCTTATGTAATACATGACTTTCTAACTTAATAATAATATTTAAAGAAAATAATTATTTTAAATAAATTTCATATAAGTAATCTTTATGCTAATAATTAAAAATCCTATGAGAACACGTGTCAATTTTTGTTGCATCCTTAGCCTGTTTTTCCCGTATCTTTCTTCTATTAAATAATGATATTAAAATATATAATTTGATCATGGATGGTTATTATATTATTAACCAAATGAATTTAATATGAATTTACATTTATCAATTACATAAAAAAAATAAAAAAAAAATAATCTCCATTTGAAAAAAAATGTTTAAAAATGAACTTAACAGGGAATTATAACTGTGCAAGACCCTAACCTGGGTATCCTACAGTTGTTTCTCATAATGAGTTATTCTCTTTAAAATGGATATGCTACTACTCAAACTACATCGAAAGTCTTTCAGAAATCTATAATTGTTATTTAACATTGTTATCATCATAAGTTTACCTCATGAATGCCTGCACACCAAACCGAGTAGCACCGCTCCCAAGCCAAGATATGCCGATCCCAAAGCTTACCTACAAGATAATCTAACATACATACAAAGTCAACTATATTGAGTGAGTTCTGTTAGGTATCAAAGTTGGTAACACAACGGAATCACACACAAGCACACAATCAAAGACAGAAAGTAAAAGACACGAGAGATTTATAGTGGTTCAGCCAAGATTGGCTTACATCTACTCTGCAACTAGGGTTCTTTATTATTAGGTGTTCAAGAATATAATTACAGTCATGGGTATAAATAAGAATAAATTAGGTTAACTTAATCACCAAGAAATGGACTTAATTAAGCCCTAAGGCTGCCGCCACTTTTGTTGTCCTTATTCCTGCCGAGAAACAGGCCAACAGGCCCAAAGCCTTTACAAACCTAACAATCTCCCACTTGAATGCTTTACTCAATCCACAAACACCATCCAAGTGAACCCCGATCCAGTAATTACATTATTCTCCATATCAAAGTCTCCCGAGCCTTCAGTTCCCCTAAACAAGCTCAGACTTCATCAAAATCCCCCTAGTTGCATCCCCCCTCTCATCATGTACATGAAGGGGCAGTTGAAGCTCCCCCGAGCTCCAACCCATTCTCTATATCATCTGGTCTGCACGATCCACCAGTTCCAGAGATAACACGAGAACCATTACCACTCTCCTCCTTTAGCAAGACTTCCATAGGAGAGATTTCCACAGTCGGACTAACGGTCTTCAAAACCCAATGTTGTTTTGTAACTGTAACCGGAACACGCCCCGTGCTCCCATTGTCACCAAACCCCTGACCCGGTTTAGACCTCCAACCCCTCTCAGCTTGAATCACCTTGGCACCAGGCTCCCTTCTTGCTAATTGAACCTTCTTTCACCCCATTGACTCAGCGAACCTAACTTTGTTTTGAGGGACGGTCATACTTCCCTCAGTAGGTACCTCTACCATGTATAATGAACCATGGCTGTTCCCACTAGCAATAACCAGACTACCTTTGGTTACCTTCGATTTGCCTCCACTAAACTTTACTTCAAGTCCCTGTTCATCCAATTGACCGACAGAGGTAAGTTCTCTCTTCAAAGCTGGAATAACCCTGACATTCTTCAAGTTCCATGTGGCTCCTAAAGAATTTACCAAATTCACATCACCCATGCCTGTAACATCAAGAACATCACCATTAGCTATTCGTACCTTCCCAAAGTTACCAACCTTTAAATTCTCCATCGTTTCCCCGCTGGGCGTGGCGTGAAACGAAGAACCAGAATCCATGACCCAAGAGTCTGTGGTAGACTCTACACAGCAAACCAGTGTTTCACCCTTAAATTCTTCTTCTTCTTCCTAAACACTATTCACTTCCTTTTTCTTTCCCAGACATTGACTTTTCACATGTCCAACTTCATTGCAGCTCCAACACTTCATATTCTTTCGAGCTCTAGACGAACTCCTCCCCTTACTCCCACTGCTCCTGTTATTTTCCCTTCCTCTGTCCACATTGAATATATCAGAAGAGGATCCTCTACTAGTATTCCTCCGACGAATGTCTTCACCTAAAATACTATCCCGGATCTCGTTGAACTTCAAATTCCCAGCTCCACCAGAATTAGTGATCGCTGTCACATAACTTGACCAGCTGTCAGACAAAGAGGATAGCAGAATCGCCGCCTGAGTATCATCATCAAACTTTGTCTCAACGGTCGATAACCTGGACAAAATTGAATTTATGTTGTTAATGTGATCGGGTACTGAGCTTCCCTCATTCATTCTCATCATGAACAACTCCCTCAATAAGAACACCCTGTTACCGGTAGACGGCTTTTCATACATATTTGACAGAGCCGTCATCATACCATGAGCCGTGGTTTCCTTCATGATATTAAACTCTACATTCCTTGTCAAAGCCAGTATAATATTACCTCTCGCCTTTTTGTCCTTAGATTTCCGTATCACTTCGTCGGATTGACTCAAACCACCCGGTTTCTCTTCTAATGTCATCTCCAAATCGTTTTCACCGAATAACGCCTCTATTTGCATCGTCCACCATGCAAAATCAGTCCCGTTAAACTTCTCTATTCGAACTCTCCCGTCTTCAGCCATTGCAAACAAGAATCAAAAGAAACCAAAATTAAAAATCCACCGACCGAAGCTAAGCAACCTCCAAAGAAAACCCCAAAACCCGAAACACCCGAAATGACGCTTCACCTGCAGAACCTGTGACCAGCAGCAACTTCAAGGATTCAAGAAACCAAACCCTAATAACAAAATCACAAAAAAAAACTTTCGAACAACCCCTTCTTTCCCCTTTTCTTGCGGTAACAACTAGGGTTCTTATAACCCTAGTTTACAATAGTAATCAGTAGTTGGATCAGGCTGTGATCAGCCTTCCTAGCACCAGAAAACAGCCGTAATCAGCAGCAAACAGAAAACAACCCTTCAGATCTCGACAGCCCTTGCGGCAGATCGAAACAGAAACAGAACCAGAGCAGAAAAAAATCGGACAGAATCAACAGCCTTCTCGAACAGCCCTTAACCCCTTCAGCGATGGAACCAGTGAAGACCATGTGTACAAAACGAACCTGGCTCTGATACCAGTTGTTAGGTATCAAAGTTGGTAACACAACAGAATCACACACACACATACACACGCACACAATCAAAGACATAAAGTAAAAGATACGAGAGATTTATAGTGGTTCAACCAAGATTGGCTTACATCCACTTTGCAACTAGGGTTCTTTATTATTAGGTGCTCAAGAATACAATTACAATCATGGGTATAAATAAGAATAAATTAGGTTGACTTAATCACCAAGCAATGGACAGCCCTAAAAGCTGCCGCCACTTTTGTTGTCCTTGTTCCTGCCGAGAAACAGGCCTAATGGTGGCCCAGGCCCAAAGCCTTTACAAACCCAACAAGTTCTAATAGTTTAATTTAATTAAAAGCCATCTCGTCACAAAGTTATTTATGTCAACTCCGGACATTCACGTCCTTTATGAAAATAGGTTTGTCATTTCAAGACATATAGATAACTCCCGTTATCCTACAGTATCTCCTAAGGGTTCACCAACCTAAACTCCACCCACCATGTTAACCCAATAACTCTCACCGACATGGATCAGACTTGCAACACTAATAACTCCTAACCTACTAAACTTAACAAATCAATAACCTGGTTAACATAACCAATCCATAGATATTGACTTACTCAACCTTGACTAAGGCTCTCACAAAGCAACTGGCGTAACAGTTGTAAATGCCACAACTCAATCCGGACTCAACGGTCGTTCTAACTCTACACATCAGAGCAATATCATTTACATGTCACCTTAATCTCACCACATTAATATCATCTTTACACCACATTAATATCATCTCGTGCACAATAAATATAACTCAACACTTACATGCTAATTTAACATATATATGCAAGCACACAAACACATACCTCATCACCGCACCCTCGTTAGGGTTACCCTCGTCAGGGCATTAAACACACCATATCACCGTTGGTGATTTCCCGAAGGACTTCGTCCTTCACAATCCCGTTTGTCATGTCATAAAGATAAGGACGCAAACGCAATACCCGTCGTGCCACAACTACAACGACACAAACGCACAACACATATATAAACACATAATAAATAACATCATGCTATTATTTACATGTCTCATTAACTACATTTGCATCTCACACATAACACTAGGATAATATATCTCATATGTAACCATAATCATTTAGCTTAACGCCCGACTCACCCCGATCAATCCCTTAGCCCGTCTCACGTTGATAACTCTTACCCCTATCTCAGTTAATCCCATGGACACACCATAGACCCTACGACTCCTTAATAATCATTTTATTTCAAAAACACATCGCATTAGAATTCGAAACCCTTAACACATTTAATAGATTTAACTTGTCTCATAAGCATGTACGATAGCCCCAAAAACGTTAAAGACGTTTAAAGAGGGGAATTAGAAACTCACCGGTTACGCTGAATCTCAACCCTTGCTCTGCACCCCCACCACTTGCTCAGCTCCTGAACCTGTCAAACGTATGATCACATGATCAGAATACATTCTACACTTACTGTAACGAACCAACTTTCAGGTTTATAAAATAATATGTTAACCATATTATAAGGGTGTAAATAAATAAAAATGAAAGTGGAAGGCTTGTTGCAAAAGGTGAAATTTATCAACTTTGGACTAGAGGAGTCAAAATTAGAAGTTCAGGGGCTGAAATGTAACTTTTAAAATTCTGGATTTTTTACGGGGTGGTTGCAAAACACACATGGTGTGTGTGTGTTTGTGTCTTGAAAGAAAGGAAGAAAAGGGAGATGGCTAAGATCAAAGATTAAGGTGTTTGTATGAAGAATCTGGATGATTGGAGGTGTTCATCTTCTTCCAAACATCAAGTAAGTAGCTTTACCATCTCTAAACCTTCATCAATGGTGCTCTTGGTGGGTTTTTGGAGAATCACGAATTTGGGGCTGTTTTGGTGAATTAAAGTATTAATAACTTGATAAAAGTTATAATCTAGCTTGGTTAATTGTAATGGAAGGTAGATAACATCATCTAAACATCCAATTTGGTGATTCAAGAACTAGGGTTATTGAGGGAAATTTGGGGGTTTTCAATATGATGATGTTTAAATGATAATTTGGTGGTTGATAAGTGTCTATGGTGTTAAAAGACACATTATTATGTAAGAAACCCAATTTAATTTGATGATTTGAAAATTAGGGTTCTTGATGATCAAAATTGTGGGTTTTTGATTTGGGGATATTTGAATGTTGAATTGAGGTTAGGTAAGTGTCTAGGGAGTTAATAGACACATAATTAACCATAAAGCCCCAATTTTTATGGTGAATTATAAAAAGGAGTTTTGGTGTAACTTGGGTGAAACCCAAATGGGTCATAATGGATGAATGTTGTTTGGGGAAGTTTGAAACTTGATTAAGGTGTGATTAATCAAGTTTAGAATGGGAGAAATCATAAGGTCTAGGGTGGGTGTTAGACCTCCATTGGTAAATGGTGAATTGGTGAATTTAGGAGTTTGACTTTAATGGGTCAAACGGGTCAATATGGGTTGAAAGGTTAAATTGAGTGTTGGAGGTTTGGCTAAGGTTGTGTTAACCAAATTAGGTTGGGGTGTTGATCTTTAGATCATAGGTGTGTCAGGAATCTCAATGTGGTGAATGAATTGAGATTGTATGATTACTAAATGCAAGTTGATTGCTAGGTAATCAAGGTGTTGAGGGAGCTAGCTTTGAAGACCAAGTGGAATCATCTTTAACTAAAGGTAAGTGCTTTGCACTTACTTAGTAATGATAGGTTGTGGTAATTGTACATATTTGATTTACATGTTGGTTGTTCAAATATCTTATATGTATTTAATTGTATGTTGAAAACTAAGGAATTGCATATGGTGAAAATATGCAAGGGTGGGTGTGTGGTGTTTGAGGTCTAAGAACCTCGCCTTATTGTTTGATGAATTAAGTTAATAAACTTATATGGTGTATTGGTGTAAACTTGACTTGTGTGGTAAAAGTCAAACTTGTATGCATGACGTAGTTTGAAATTGGTGTAGTTAACTATGTGATATATAGTCAAACTAAAATGTAGAATATGGTAGTAAATTGGCGTAGTTGACTATGTGGTATATAGTTAAACTAAAAAGTAGAATGTGGTAATTTGGTGAAATTGACTTATGTGGTATATAAGTCAAACCATTATGGAATAATGATGAAGTTGGTGTAAATTGACTTATGTAGTATATAAGTAAAACCATTGTGGAATAATGGTGAATTTGGTGTAAATTGACTTATGTTGTATATAAGTCAAACCATTGTGGAATAATGGTGAATTTGGTGTAAATTGACTTATGTGGTATATAAGTCAAACCATTATAAAATAATGGTGAAGTTGGTGTAAATTGGCTTATGTGGTATATAAGTCAAACCATTGTGGAATAATGGTGAAATGTTGTAAATTGACTTAATGTGGTAAAATTCAAACCATTGTGGAATAATGGTAAATTAGTATATTAATAGGACTTGTATGATGTCAATACTTGTCTAAATGTTGGTCTTGGAGTCAATTACTTAATGACCTAACTTAACGAGTGTGGTAAACTCGGGTGGTAAGCTTGTAGTCAAAGACTCCAAGTAATAACTAATGAGTCGGATTGGATAAGGGGTAAAAGAAGAGTTGTGGTTCTCGTATGAGGAGTTTAAAACATTCACAAAATGTTGTTGGTTGTTTAAAACGACGGGGGTCGAGTCAGGAGGGTCGAAAACTAAAATTTGCTACAGGTGGACATGACCATGTCTATTCTGCACATGGTCATGTCAGGAATTTTTAGTTCAGCAGGTGGACATGGTTATGTCAGTCTACACAGGGTCATGCCTGGAAATTGTTGTGGGCATCAGGTGCACATGGCAATGTCTGATTTTGCACATGGCCATGTTAGAAATCTTGTTTCTTCAAAACTCCCCATTTTTGGGGTATTTGCTTGGATTTAACCCATGGGGGTTTAAGGGAGGTTGTATATCATTGTTAATGGTGTTATTGTTTACTTGTAGGTAAAGCTCCGGTTTGATGTCTCAGGTCAAGCTTCGTGTTGGATTGGATTCTCGGTTGTTTGGGTGGTCGTAAATGTTGGAGTTAGAACTCTCAGTTGGGAGTCATTAAACTTGTTTTGATCCATCTTATGGATGTTGAAACTTATTTTTGCTTTTGAGATGTCGGTCGATTATTTTTAAACAAACTATGTCGTTGTCATTTTGTTATAGTTAACTTGTGTTGTTTTGTCAAGGAATTAGGTAAGGCAATTGTCGACCCATTTAGATACTGAATACCCGAATAGGGTACATGCATGCATGCACGTACGTGATCCTGCAACCCTAGTCCCACGAGCACACACGTACTCGGACCGGGTTCCATACACGCACATACCCTGCCTTGCAAAACCCCCAACTCGTCAAGCAACCCTCGCGTCACTCGAGTCGGTCCTTGCACCACCACGCATCACCGTGTGCGTCGTCTTCTTCACCCTCATCATCGTGCACCACCGTACACGTCCTCCATCCTCTCCTCCTACGTCAGGAACAACCCCATCTCCGTCTCCCACCATTAGCCCCCGTGAGACACCACCACAGCCAGCACCGGCAGGGGCTGAGCACCACTACCGACCCCTAGTCGTTCATCCAAACACGTCACCCTCCTCCTCTCTCTCTCCTTCTTGGCAGTCGATCATTCCACAAACCGGGTACCACCGTGACCCTTCCGGGCACCTGCCGCCGTCATACACCTCCGCATGGTCATTGCCGTCGACCGCTACCCACTCGTAGCCATTACCACCGAGCCGAACAAGCCGCCGGATCATCCAACCCCACGACTGCCGTTAGCCATTTCCGGCCTCCACGAGACCATTAACCCGTTAACCGGTCACACGAACACCACCCCTATTCTACCACCACCCTTCGGCCACCGCCGCTAGCCCCACCCTTGTCGTCGTTTACGGCCGAGAAGTCGAAACTCTAATTGGTTAATCATCAAGGCTACATACGTAAACAACGTAATTAAATATATAACGAGATTACCTTTACGTGCAATGGAATTTCTCCGCCCGCTACCACTGTGGAACCGCCGCGCAGTCGCCACCCTTCGCTGAAAATCTCTCCCTCTCCCCGCTTGTCTCTCGTCGGCCGCACGCAAGCACCTAGGTTGTAAGACCTAGGGTTTTCTCAATAAGTGGTATTTAAACCATAAGGACTTACATCTGGGTCCCCTCGATATCCATAATAGCGCATTCGGCTTGAACTGTTTATTAAACGACTAACCGGAACCTTTATTCCCGTCGAGTTACGCTCTACGGGTCCACTCTACTTGTAGCTTTATTCATTTAAGGATTCAGGTTATCCATAAACCCGAATCGTCAATTTATATCTTTTCGGGATGTTACAAACTATCACATCAAAGTACAATTTTTTAAGGACATATTTTGACAAATGTATGTGTTAACAATTTACATTATATTTTATTCAACTTGTGTAATTCACGGATTTATTTAACCAATATAATACACGAATTTTTATAATATAGTTTTTTTTATCACTAACTATATAATATTATATTTATTTAATCCGTGTAATACACGAGATTCGAACCTGGTATAAAATAAATAAAAAATATCGTATCAACACATAAAAATATACATAACCGCTATATATCAACATGTGGCTGTCACACCGTCAGTTACCGGTTATACAAAGAAATATAAAATCATTTTTAATAACATAAATAAAACAAAATTAAGAACAAAAATAAAAATATAATTTACTAACTATATTATGCGATTGCCTTAAAAACAAAAGCGTTACTTTTAGAGCCGGTCCCGAGGATTCGAATGTCCTATACGAGCAAAAAAAAAGGCTCATGTGTAACGTATATTTGATCCAATATTACTTTTTTAAAAAACAATGTTATCAGAATCGAACCGGACATCGAACCGGATGCATTAAAAATGAGGTTCACCGGTCGGACCGGATTTAAAAACCGGATGAGTTCTTAAAATTTATATACCTCCTAATACATAAATTATGAACTGGAATGCTCACTGTTGTGGTTTTTCTTTCAATATAATCTTCCATCTATACATTTTAACTTATCCTAGCAAAAGAGTTTCACAAATCTCTTGGTAGAGGAGTTGTTAAGCAGTCATCTTTTCAATCATGAGGTCCCAAGTTCGATTCTTGTTCCTTATATTGGGGTTTTTAATGTTCCTTCTCATTTGTTTAAAATTACATTCATCCCACATCGCCTCCTTACCTAAAACTTTGAAGTCTTCCCTATCTATAAAAGAATGCAAACTTCATAACCAAGCTCATAAATCTGTTTGAAATGTTAAAAACATTGTTAGAAAAGGCCCAATAATTTTGCATTTTTAAAGCCTTGATATTTTTTTTAGGCCTTTCGAAATGTTAGGCCCACTACGGATGTGTTGCCTGCAGGCCCAATTTGTCATCCCTGGCCTGGTTACTTTCTTTTAAACTAACGATGTTAATCGGTTCAGGTTTGGACTTTTAAGCGATGTTTATCGGTTCAGGTTTTGATAAGCTTGAATATTTTTTCGGTTGACCAAATTCAAAAGAGTCAAAATCGAATTGAAAATCCAATTTAGTTTTACTTCGATTTAAGTTTCAAATAAAAAGAAACACTGAAATTAAATGGGTGTTCATCGGTTCGCTTTCTCAGTTTCATAATGGACTTAATCTATACATATTAATAAATAATGGTTTTGGGGTGCCACATGTCTTTCCCGTGTTCATCCTCAACATTTTTTTTCACATCTCTCTCCTATTAATGATACAAGTTTCTATAAAAAAATTATAATTTTTGTTTTCTTGCCTCTCTCTCACATTAAATAATAATGACTTATATAACTATTTTTATAAAATATTTTTTAATTAAAAAATAGCTTTGTTCATAAAACATTTTTATAATTTGAACATTTCTTTCATTCTTTTTATAAAACATTAAAAATAAATAATTTTATGACGTTTCTAAAATTTGTATTAAAAAAATTATGCAATATGTCATAAATATGTAATATTAGATCTTTATTACTAATTATATATAACACTGCATTTATTCACCATGCATAATATATATGGTTTCTAAGAGCATTCACAGTCCGTTTGATATAATTATGTGAGTGAGTTTTGTATATTTTAAGGAGTGATTTAAAGTTGTTGTGAGTGAATGAGAGAGAAAATATATAAGGTTTTTGTAAATATAAGGATAAAAGTAGTGGTTTTTAGTATAATTATAAGGATAAGGATAAAGAGAGAGAAAAGTAGAGATAAAAAATAGAAAAAACAGTGTTTTTTAGTGTAATTATAAGGATAAGGATACGGAATATAAAGAACGGGCTGAGAATGCTCTAACATATTATAATAAATGAATAACTATATTTGCTACGTGTCGACTTCTGATGAAATCTTGATTTTTTGTTTTTCGCCTTTCTCTTCTATTAAATAATTATGATGTTAAATAATTATATATCTAAAATTTATTCTAATATTTTATTAAAAGTTACTAAATCATAAGAAAATTTCAATTATATCTTTTTTTAAAATACAATTTTATAATTCTTAAATCTTCATTATTCGTTATTTATAATTCTTAAATATTCATTATTTCTTATTTTATAGATAACTAATAACATCGAACATACAAATCTTCATAGAAAATATTGTTTTATAACAATTTATATTTATTCAACCCATGTAAAACATGGGCTTTAACCTAGTTGCTAATATATATAAGTTGGAAAATCATAAATTCAGTTTCATGGGTTTAAACAAATTTAATTTCTTAAAAGTTAAAATCAAAAACTGAATGACCAAATATGTAATTCAGTTTAATTTTAAATAGTCTCGATTTAATTTTGTTTTTGGTTTAATCGGTTTGTAGACTAATATTAAAGACCGTGGTTGTAAACAGTAGATAACACAAACAAAAGTGGGATTATAATTGAAGACTTGCACACATATTACAAATAAAATATTTGAAACATTGTCCGAAACAAACAAAAACACATGATCTATTGTTATCCCTGCCTGCTAATGTAGGAAATAAGCGAGTCAGTCTCCTTACGACATTCGCCGCCCTCAGCCACCGATCTTCGGATGGTATCGGCCAATGCCGCCGCCCTCTTCTGTATCTCCTCCCCTTCGCGCGAGTTAATTAGCCTCCTAATAACATCTTCCACCACCGCGGAAGACACCAACTCGTCTCTATGTTCCCAATCAATCACCACCAATCCGATTCTAAGAACATTAGTGATAAAAAACGCATTACGTGGTTGATCAGAATGCATCGGCCAAGTGGCTATTGGCACGCCCATTGATATACTCTCGGTAGTCGAATTCCACCCACAATGACTCATAAACCCACCTGTCGCAGAATGTGCCAGAATCTCCACTTGTGGGGCCCATCCTCGCACCACCAATCCCCGCCCTGCCACACGTTCTTCATATCCGACCGGCAAATCTACTATTTTGGCGTCGCCACCAAAAACATCCCCAGTGTCCGCAGCCCGCGCCACCCAAATAAACCTTTGTTGGCTTCTTTCCAGCCCAATAGCCAACTCTTTAATTTGTTCATTGCTAAAGGTTGTTGTGGTCCCAAAAGACACATAAATGACAGAATTGGCAGGCTGCAAGTCTAGCCATTGCAAGCAGTTGTGACGGTTTTCTGAAACTGTCAAAACTGATTTGTCACTGTGGCTAGACTGCATAACTGCCCAAATCTTCTTTTTGTCACTTAGCTCTTCTCTCTCCAAATATTCAATATATTCACCTTCAATAACTCGAGACGAGTCGAATAACTCTCCGACGTGAGATCCCACATGCGGGTACTGAAAATTCACAAAGTCGACAAACTCGGGCGAGAAAGTTCCCTCATCCGACGGTAGCCGTTTTAGCATTTCCGGGTCCATCGGAAACGGCCTACCCTGTCTCTCCCACGTTCTCCAGAAGCTATCGAAAGCCGAAAGGGGATTGAAGATATACGTCTCCGCATTTGGTATCGTTTTCACGTCTTGGACGACATACGACATGAGAAAATCATGAACCACCGCGATTCTCCGGGCGGTGGTGGAGAGGGAAAGTATGAGGTCAGCGACCGGGCGGCGGAGATGGAGGGTTGATTCGAATGCGGGTTGTAGGTGGGACGGGAATCGGTTAGAAGGGTGTGCCGGTGGGGAAGTGAAGGGAGGGGTTGGGAACTGGTGGAAATGGACGGCGGAGGGTGGACCGGAATCGTGGTGGCGGGAACGGAGTTGGCGGATGTGGGTGGTGGTGCTAACGAAGTGGACAGGGATGTTGTTGGTGGAGATAAGGCGGGAGAGGTGGAAGAGTTGGTTGAGATGGCCATGAGCTACAAAAGGCACCATGACCACCACCACTTCTGCTGCTTCCGGCGGCGGTAGCGGTAGCGGTAGCATGTCATCTCCGTCGTGGTTGGCCATTTTTGTGATTGTATGAACTTTATATGGTACTTCATGGTTTTGTAACAAAGAAATTCTATTTATAACTTCTGAACTTTGTTCTCAAATATTATTTTAATGGACATTTGACTAAAGGTTACATGATTTTGACTAATTCTAGAAGAAACATGGCAAAAACAATATTATGTTAGTTGATTAATAATTGAAGCTGTCACAAAAATATATACTTTCCCTCTAAACATGAAGAGTTGTAACATTTTTCTTCTAAGCTTATTCAAATAGCTCATAGGTAGCGACTTGTAACTTGCTTATTGGCTCGTCTAAATTAGTTTGGAAAAAGAAGTTTTTGAGAAGGGGATCTACTTTTCAAAACTTCTTATAATTTTTTACAAAAGTCAATATAGATCTTAAAATAAGCAAATGCCCTAAACATTATTCCAATTTTCTAACTCTAGCTCATGTCAATTGGGTCTACGTTTTTATTCATAAGAAGGTAGAAGCCTTGATGTCTTCAATATTATATTAAAACTTTACTAAATCATAAGAAAATTTTAGTTATATCGTATTTTAAAATATTACTTTGTAATTATTAAATCTTTCTTATTTGTTATTTATATTTTATTAAATCTTTATTATTTACTATTTATAATTTTTAAATCTTCATTATTTTTTCTTGTTTCATCAATGTCTAATGAATGGTGATATTCAACATATAAATCTTTATATAAAATGTTGTTTTATAACACGTTAGATTTATTTAACCCGTATGATAAATGAGGTTTTAACCTAGTTTATTAATAAACGTTTACTTAAGAGTAAATTACACGAAAGGTCCCTGTGATTTGTTATTGTTTTGGATTTGCTCCCCAATAATGAGAAACTACATATTTCCTTCTCGTTGTATGTTAACTTGTAACATAATAGGTTCCTACCATGGATGAATGTTATCTTGTGTTGTTAACAAGGTGTAAAAAGACTAAAATAGCCTTAATATATAAAAAAACACAAACACATCATATCATTGTTTCAATATTCATTCATCTTCATCACATATCTATCTCTCTCAAAGACGGCTGAAATCCACCACCACCTTCCCTGAACTCCGGCTGAAAGCTGCCACCACCACTTCGCCTCAGAGCCGTCGTCACCCTGCTAAACCCCACGATATCAGGAACTTAAAACAGTAGTCGGTTTCTCCATGCTAGACCACTCAACAACAAAGCTTTGACGCCTCGAGGTAGTGGATGCGGTGGCCGGTGGTGAACAACAGAGGGTGGGGGAGGTGGTACCTGGTGGTGGCAGTGGATGCGGTGGGCGACGGCGATTGGATGGCGATGAACATAGGGTGGGGGAGGACTTGGTTGGGTCGATCTACACAAAAGGGATGGAGTTGGTTTTCGATCTCATGACCCACAATCTGGTCTGGTGGTGAGTTTGCAAAGGCCACAGACGGTGGCGGAGTAAAGGCGGCCGGCGGCGACAAGGAATGAGCTGTGTCAAAACACACCTGCAAACCCCGCCCCTTTCTGAAGCCGTTCAGAACCCGGCGGTGCCGGCTCATTCCCGATTTTCTTTCTGTGACGCCGCCCCTTTCTGTCCTAACTTGGTGAGACATGTTGTGAAGATCTGAGTTCCACATTGTGATTCTTGTTCTCTGAAAGTGTAAATCTAATGATTTTAATTTGATCATGTTTCTAGAAATTTGAATTTCGGTTTTTTTCTTACCATGGGAATCCAAATTTGTAAATGGTGAAATGTGGGAGAGGTTGACCGGAGATGATAGCCAGTGATTGGAGATGGTGATCGGAGTTGACCTTTTGTATTTTATTTTATTTTAAAATAGAGAGATATTTTAGTCATTTTAGTGTTACTTAACATCAAAAGTTAACAGCCATTCAATCTGAGAACATATTATGTTACAAGTTAATATATCAATATTGATATCTATCTTAGAAGTGATCGACATATTCTAACCCCTCAACTATATAACTTTCGTTCTTTAATTTTTATAGAAAAAACTAATTTGTGAGTTTTTTTTCCTGGCGTCCGGGTATAAATTTTGTTAAAGATGGACTTGTATACAAAATTGAGTATTTTTTAGGTATTGTTTGTTATATCGATTGACGGTAACTTATTGGTACTGTGAAGAATGAGACCGACACAGACTGAAGAACATCATACCGTTATATAACTGTTTTTTTAATCTATTTTTCGATCTCCACAATCGAGTCGCCATAACTTCACACACTTCTTTTATTATCTTAACCGCGTTTTCTTTTATGCTTATCCGCATTAATATCACTGACTTAACTGTTTAAAGTATGCCCCACTATGAAACACGGACCCAATTTTCTCGTTATGTCTTAGTAATTATTTTTAAAATCTTTTTGACATTTCTCTTGTACAATATTATTTAGAATTTTACACAAGAATCTTGAATTATACGAGTAGTCTACTCTTGCAAACATTAGTAGAATATAGAAATAATCTATTATATTTTAAACCATTAGCATTTTATAGCTATGATTATATTATAGACGATATCTACTTTATTAAACCGAGTGTAATGGACTCATGCCTTAGACGTGGTACACCTTTCACATAGGAAAACAAAACCACGCCCCTGTCATCTCTATATTTTCCTCAACATCCTGTTGTCTGAACAAGGCCCTCGCCCCTCACACCCCAAAACGCCCCACTGCATAGTGTTCACGCCCCAAAATTGCTGCCACGTTGGCCCAGGGCGTTGCACCTTTCACGCCCATTACGGTGGTTTTAGACCATTTATTGTGTGTTTCATACCGATCATAGTATACGCTAACTTTGTAAAGCATTTTAGATTGGCAGGCACTTGAGTTGACCAATTAATGCCCATGGTGCCTAAACCAATGAATGATCATCGTTGATTAAAGTTGATGTTTTATTAAGTATACATCAAAACTTAATTGTAGATTGACAAGAATCTGAGTTTACCTCTGTTTATTAAGTGAGTATGTGATTCATATCAGTTTATACGGGGAGCAATCCTCTAGACCTCCTAACCCGTGCTATAACTTAACTAAAATTTTACCAAAGGGTCTGTAGCCTAGCGGTATCAAAGTGTGTAAAAATTATGTTAATTCTTAAGTGATAGAGAGGGTGCAAGTTCCATGATGATCAAACATGTATAAATTAAAAAAGAGTATGCAGAAGAATAAAATTTCATCGATTATTCTAAATCTCAGTTATTATAAAATAGCACAAATATTTGTATTAACAATTTTTTTTATCATCATCAAGTAGTAAAAAGAAACATAGTTGGAAATAAATATAAAAGAAAATTATGTTTTGTCTTGTCCAAAAAATACACAACATGTGATTATTGATTTGAGTAACCAAAATTGACCAAAAAGTCAAAAATGTATAAATATATTGCGAGGAAAAGTCGCATTTGTCTTCATTTACAAAATGATATGTCATGCTTTTATAATCATCTAACCAGGGACAATTAATTTAACTTTCTTTATGTATTTATCAAGGACTTAAACCATTAGGTAGAATGGGTTTGACATTTTTATAATGATATCTTAGATTAAGTATACTGATTTAATTAAAAAGATATAAAGTGACTTTCTTGAGACCGTGAGATTTTTACAGATTAAACTCTTAAAAGTGTGTAATGTTTAACTAATTATCATTTGTCAATCATTGTTTTTTTAATTTATTTAAATATATTTTATTTCTTCTAAAATACTAATTTTGATTATAAAACAACATAAAAATAAAATAAAATTACAAATACTTAAAAAAAAATTACAATAAAATGAATTATGAAACTACTAAAATTATTTCTTGCGGTATTTACCCTTATTTCGGCTTTCCTTTGCTCAAATATTTCACGATCATCTTCTGGTAGATGTGAGACGTCTCTCGCGAAGAAATTAAGATCAAGCTCAAGCTCCTTTTATTGTTCTTCCTTAAACCCGAGTAGTCGATCAATTTTTTAGTCTAAAATTTCAATCTGCGATTTGACCTTCAGATTGATTGAAGATAAAGATGAGTGTTTGTTTTTCGCTTTGCTTCTATCCCTCCCGAGCAGACTAACTGATGCTCTTGGATATCAAACTTGTCAACCGTGTCATCAACATATGCGAACGTGGATCCGAAGTGGCTTGAGAGGAAATGTGATCACCCGAAGATGTTGTTTTAGATTGTTTAGACATCAGCCCTCACCAGGACTAGATGCCATTTTAAAGATTTCCCCAAAAGGTCCCAAGATTTTTTCACAGTGAACAAGATGTTATACTCATCTTTATATTGTTGATGGACCTCAACTAAAGCGTTAACGTCGTTTGTACCACTTTCTCACGTACAACTATTAGAAACCCAATTTGAAAGTAGTGTTAAAGTGATTGATTTTTCTACGTATTGCGGTTCATTTGTCCGATATTTTGTCCATGTTTCGGTTTTCACCTTGGCCCATTACAATGTGAAATATTTCATGAACCCGTTTCCAAAATTTATTAACTCTTTGACTATTTCCTATTTAGAAAAAAATAATTAACATTAGTAAAAAAAGTAAACATTTCTAAAAAACAATATAAATCTAAAAAATAAAAATTACCCGTCCCCCGATCCTTGGAAACGTCGAGCCAAGAATGTGTCAAAGCAAATTCCTCTTCACTCGACCACCTCTCTAGTATTTTTTTCAACCTACTCGACTCCCGGTTGTTTCTTTTTGTGTTTTCTTTTGGAGCTGGTCGGTTGTGTTTGACGAACCGTCTCGAATGACGGTTAGGTCTCGGGTATTATTTCTTCTGTATATTGACTGGAAGAATCTGTCAGGTGTTGGTTGGGTATGGAGCATGGGGCGATAAACGTTGGTTTGATTGAAGTAGGTAGGATAAAATAGGTTTTTCGGGTTGTTTAAATAGTCCGGACAAACTTTTTTTTTGGAAAAACGGTTTGTTTGGGTCGTTCGAGGGAGGTTGATGGAAATACGGGTTGCTAGGGCTTCATGAATTCATGTTTGAAGAGTTGCATGGAGATGAAGATTAAGAAATTCAAATGTAAAAAGATGGAGAATTTTTGTGAGTAAAAATGGTAAAAGGTTTTAGTTATTTATAGATTTAAAAATAATATATTTTTCACGGTTAATTTCTATCCCAACAACTAGTCTTTTCTTTTAATGCTCGTTAAATGTACACCCCTCCTAACGCCTCTTCACGCCCCCTTTGTAATGGTGTTTGGCGCCCTCATCAAGCTTACATGGGCATAGACGCTACCCCAGTACACATGGTCTTATAAAATGTAAACATGATGCGATGATGCTTGATAAATTTTGGTGATCTAAACTATGATGTTAGCGATGTAGTTAGATTGCTCTTTGTCAACAGTGAAACCATATATATTTTTAAAGTTTCAGGTTAAGTGGACACCATACAGTTTTTTGGACGCCACTGAAACCTATGCGACTTGTCAATATCTATACAGACCGTTTAAATGTAAGTTTCTGTATATGGGTCAATGGTGTTGTATTTTGTGTGACGCCAGATCTATACGACCCGTATAACTTGTAAACTTTTTTCTTGAACTTCGATGAGTTTTACAGAAAAAATAATCAAATATGGCGCGTATAGGCCTAT
The DNA here is from genome assembly GCA_023525975.1 of Smallanthus sonchifolius. Lineage (NCBI taxonomy): Eukaryota > Viridiplantae > Streptophyta > Magnoliopsida > Asterales > Asteraceae > Smallanthus > Smallanthus sonchifolius. Next base: position 62,157,729 of record CM042038.1, read on the forward strand.
ATGGGTTGTATAACTTTTGTAGTTATTAATTTTTTATAACTTTGATTAGCTTTATAGAAATTACAATCAACTTTTTAAGATTTTTGTGTAAAATTTATGTGTCATGTCAAATATAGCGGTTTATATAGTAAGTTTTAGATGGAGTTTTAGGTCGTCTCAAATAGTTCCAACCTTATAATTTTGTAATTACAAATAGTAGACTAGTTTTCATTATAATATATGATAAACAACTAAAACACACAAAAGTTTATACATCAAATAACATGTTCATACATCAAAAGAAAAAAAAAGACAATATCTAGTAAGACTAGGCCTCATCAGTTGGACCTCCCTCCTGATCCACGTCATGTTGGGGCAGTGGAATTGGAGCAAGCGCAACATCCAAAGCCCTCCTATATCTATCAAGGCCTCCAACCTCTACAAACGACAACTATGATCCCGTGACAACTCCTTCACATGTGCAGCCTTGGGATATATGATAACAACTCGACGTGCTCGCGAAGGCGGCTGCTGCTTCGGCATGCTCGAGGAACTCAAGAACTATATAGGCAATATAGACACTATATGGTCCATATGGTTCTTTAAGTGCGTAGGTCAAGAAACCCCAAATGGATTTAAAAGCAATCTAATGTAGTTTTAAGCTGTAAATTAACAATAATAGTCATTATTAGTGTTAGGCAACTGAAATACCTACATGGATTGAAGAAAAATGAAATAAATTGACCGCTCGGCCTTGAATACGCGTAGATTATACGAAACAATTAGAGAATATTAGGGGTGTGCACGGGTCGGTTCGGTTTTAAGCCGTAACCGAAACCGAATTGTTCGGTTAATGGTTTTAAAAAACCATTCATTTCGGTTAAGGATCGGTTCGGTTAAGAAAGAGAACGAGAGAAATCGACAGTGACGGACCCTCACCAAATGGTAACGGTCCTTTATGAGCCATGACGGACCGTCATGAAGTGTGACGGTCTGTGCCGCAAAACCACTAGGCGGTTTAGGGTTTGCATGAGAGATTGACGGGTGGCTGGTGACTCGGACCCGTGACGAAACATCATAGGACATAACGGTTTAAGAAAGATATAGCCCGGAAAATGAGAACGGAAAATAAACCAAAGCCCAAGGGCTAAGAGTAAAAAATTGAGAGAAATCGTCAGTGACGGACCCTCACCAAATGGTAACGGTCAATTATGAGCCATCCGTCATGAAGTGTGACGGTCTGTGCCGCAAAACCACTAGGCGGTTTAGGGTTTAGAGATTGACGCGTGGCTGGTGACTCGGACTCACGACGGAACGTCATAGGACGTAACGATCCTTTACTTGGTCAGGAAGTGCTTGGCTGCCAAGGAAAGGTGGTGACAGACCGTCACCAGCGGTAACCGTCCGTCACGACCCCAAGATTCAACCTATAAATAGATAAGTTAAGCCTTTCATTTGAACTCAACAAACACACAAGCACTACTACACTTCTGGTTTCGTTTAAGCAAGACCATGTACGATGCGTTAAGAGTGCAAGTCAAATCCGGAGAAGTGTTTAAGCAAGGGAATACGCATAGCAAAGCCCCGAGGTTATAGTAACTACACTGAACCCATAATTAACCCTGTTTGTCTGTGTGACTATGTTTTTAGGGCATGCTAATGTAAGTGTAATGATCACACATTATATGAGCGAGTCTAAGCCCTAAACCGAGTAACAGAGTATTCACGAAGTATCAAATGAGTGGTGGGTATGTCGCTTTTACACCGTACATATAAGCTTCTTTGATACATCTGTGAGAAACCTTTACATGGATTTAAGGCAAGAACTGGTTGTGAATGTATGATCAACAAGGATGATAAACATGTATTATAAAGATGTTACATACATGCTAAACAAACATGAAGAGATGTTGTGTAAATGCTTGATAAATTGGGAGGTTGTGGGATATAAACAAGGGCCCGAGCCTACGAGCAGAAGGACCTTGTATGAATAAGAAATATGGGGCCACACCTATGGGTGTAAGGACCTTATGTGAATAATAAACAAGGGGCCGCACCTACGGGTGTAAGGACCTTATGAATAAATAGCGTGACATAGTTAACGTCCGAAGTGTCACAGGGGCATGTGGTGCCAGGAAAATTAATGAATGACATGGCATAAGTAAAGTCCAAAGTGCCACGGGGCCTGTGGTGCCTAGAGAAACAAACAAAGGAACCAAAAGGCTCATAAATAAAAGAAATGGTTTTGAACAGACAAAGCAGTGTATTTACTTAATGTAAAAATGTTTTCAAAACATTTCAGGGAAAAAGCACTCATAATAAATGAATGAAGCTTCCAAGGATAAGGCCGGTCGGAGAGAAGAATCTCTAGATCCTTTGTAATATTTATTTACTTTTAATATAAAGTACCTTTCTCATTACGATGACAAGGTTTTTTACAGCTGAGACCAATATTCCGCTAAACTCTGACATTTTAAAGATCAAGAAAGTAGGGTGTTTCATTATAATACAAAACATAAATCGATATAACCTATAGTATGAGTAATTGTTATCATATTACGATACATTTGTATGCATGGCATGTACATGATCTTCCAACTTGACGCAATCTCATTTTTGTAATGGCTCCAATAAGCACTCGCTTGGTGTAGGCATCATATATTCTCTATCTAACTGAACCATGATAAAATGGTTACCATTAACATGAGTAAATTAAACAACTCTATAAGGTAAATGATCTTATGGAGATGACCATAACGAGAAATGTGTTGAATTGTTATTTCTTAAATAGTGAACAATCACACCAAAGTAGTTAGCAATCAAGATTATAGTGTGCGACGACAACATCTAATATTGTTCCTTAGGAAATCCCGATCCTATCCATCCTAAGGATTGACGTACATCGTCGAATAGTCTTCCTTCAAAAACATGTTTGTACACTACTTCGTTTCAGTATGTCTCGTGTAGAATTTTAGTCGATGTAGACCCATTAATCTTCATGATACCCTAAAGCCAAAGCTACAACCCGAAAACCAGAATTATCATCAAGAGTGACATTTTGTACACGTGAGACGTATGACTGAAAGATGCATGGAATATAATTCCTAAATCGGTAAATATTGTTCCTTTCTTGATCGCCTACGATTGATGTAAACCCAGAAGTCTCTTGTGATAACCCCATAAAATCACAGTCTCTTGATCTCCCACGATTGATTGAATGAATGCGTTACATTGGAAGCTCTTGAGATTTCATGAATGAAATATGCCTCGTAAGGTCCTGCCTATGTTGTTGCGAGTTCATGAATGAATTATGCCTCGTAGGGCCGTGCTTATTTTCTTACGAGTTCATGAATAAACTATGCCCTCACAGGTCCTACCTTTTTTTTAAAGAACCTCTAAATATAGATGCCCACGAGTATTTTTTGCACTACAGGCTCTTTCTTATCTGTTTTGCTTGGATCTACCACAACTTTGATCTTTGCCAACAAAGTTTTTTCACCAGATTAGGTTGGACCATTATCTGTTGCTTCACTGGATTCATTTCTTAATCAACATTAATATCGTCATCCTCATGAACAAATGTCGGTGATAAATGAAGATTCATCCAAAAGATATCTATCGAATCTAGTGGAACTTCATGACCTGTATTGAAATAATCAGCAATCGCAAACGTTTAAATCAGGGTAAATCATCTTTAGTCAACATATTTATGACTCGAATTGAAATAATCAACAATTTTATTACCTGTATTGTAATAATCTGAGGCGGACAAGCACATGGCAAACCACAACTCTAGAACAGATGACAACCACATGATGAACGAGATGATAACAACACTTATATCTTCTTGAACTCACGAGTTAACATATCCAGAGCTTTAAGAGAAACGTTACCACTTAACCAATCAAACAATGGCTCATTGTGCTGGCCTATTCAACAAATCTTGCTTTTTACTCCAAATGTTTCCTTTGAAGCTGTTTCCTACTCTTTTATGATTTGATTGATACGTGGCACAAACTTATCCAGCGGAGTTAGTTGAATTAAGGTATTTCTTTAAAACCACATGATGGGCCTTCACTTTGTCGGTTGTACGTTGACCAAAGTTACAGTTTTTTTATCAGTCCATGCTAACATGCACATTTCTTCATATTTTTCTAGCTAGTTTTGATTCAAGTAGCCAATAACTCATGAAAAGTTAATTGGCTAGCATAACGAGGAATCTTACGTCGTGTCAAATAATTCATGCACATATCGAGATATCTTACATTGTGTAAACATAATTTCGCACATATATCAAGGAATATTAAGTCGTTTCAAATAATCCGCACGCATATTAAGGAATCTTACGTTGTGTCAATTAATTCACACGCATATAAAGGAGTATTTTTATCAACTTAACGCAGTATACGAGCCGTAAATGAACAAGAGTGGATGTATGTGACATGTGACAACTTTGACGGTTGAATATAGGCTATATGACTCGTATAGATTCTATACAAGTCGTATAGATTCTATACAACTTTGACGGTTGAATTAGTCTGCAAACACAAACCCCTTAATCATTTAGTACCACCCTTTTTAATAGTTTTAATCCTTTTAGTTCAATCAGTTTTGTTAAGTGTGTTTAATTATATTATTATTATTATTATTCCGTTAATAAAATCTACTGTTACCTTCCGCGAACCAGTAGAATAACAGGTTCGGGCATGTTACGACTAACCCTAACACTGTTATAAATAAACTCTTTTTTTTGTAATATGAAGGTTATTAAAATGCAACCCCATAAATAGTACCTCTTCAACTCAAATCCTACTACGCGTTATAATAATGACCTTAGTCCAATGTTTTCTTGTAACATTCCAACCCCTGGTTAAGGATTCAAACCCTCCTACTTGTTGGGTTGTTTTTATGAAATTAGGTACCATCTTTGTTATTTTTTTATTTTAACCCTCATTCCTTAAACCTCTTCTTTTTGTTTCTATCATTATTATTATTATTATTATACCTTACATAATTTGACAACCTTGATAAATAATACAGCTTGCAATGATAGCCATGGATTAGGACATGTGGCCAGATCTTTAATTTATTATTATTTTTTTGTTTTTCAAAATGTAGTTTTAGGTTAGATAATATTTGGTTGGGATTAAAACACCCCCCTCAAAAAAAAATTGCTGTGATTTTTGTTTTTTTTTTTTTTTTTTGACAGTTATTATTATTATTTTACCTCGTCAGAAAAATGGACAAATAGAAATAGTTGAATAGATGCGTTAAAGAAGTGTATACAAATATGAAACTTAATGCGCGGGTGTAGGTTAAATTTCAGTCCAATACACGTGCACAGTCCTCGACGCAATGCGCGATCGGGTGAACCCCTAGTGTCACACCCCCGCCAAGGCGGAAACACTAGGGGGCGACGAAATTGAATCATCACACATAATCAAAAGAAATTTACTATTAAAACCAAATAGTTATTACATCAGTATTTTAGAATAAACAAACCAAATAAAACAAACAAGTAGAACAAATAATTCTTCTTTTGCTAAAATCTAGCTACGTCCACTAAGGCATGAGTCCTTAATCCTAGCATGAGCTTATCAACATCTTAGTTAGCTTCACCTGAAAAACATGCTAAAATAGGTCAACTAAAAAGTTGATGATAGATACATAGTAATAGATAACAAGATGCAAATCATAAACAAGTTTCACAATTCCAAGTAATTAAACTTTTATACATGAGTCCACAACCAACCCTAGTGATCGATAGATCTCCCGTCCAACACCTTGTCAGGGTGTTAGACTAAGTGTAAGTGTCAAGAATACAGTTTCTGAACATCCAGCTCCTTCCAAGTTGACTAGAATCCACAACTTGAAGGTCTAGATGGGCTCGTCAGGCCAATATATCTATTTACGTACTCCCATGGCTTCCCCGAAGTTAATGATTGTGTAAGTTTTAGAAATAAGAGAGACTTTGTAGTAAAAAGTGACATAGAATAGCAACATGTATAAACCAGTTTAGTTTTACTATAAGTAGAAAGTATGTTATTGACTGCAAAAAGAATAGTTTTGATTTCAGAATTTGATTTCATTTTGATATAGGAGCATGTTTTCCACCCCAAAGTAGAAAGTAAAAGGGGCTATGAACTCACCTTGCAAGTGAAATGGTTGAACTTGAACTTGAACTTGGATTGAATGCCTTAAGGATCCCCTAAGTTAAGTTTGCTAAGTTAATCAAAAACAAGTTAAGGATAGTCGAGGGGTTAACAGTTAGATAGTTGAAAGTGGTTGTCGTACATCAGAGGTTATCATTCCAGAGTAGTACCTCCAACAGAAAAGTTTCGAGGAAAGAGTTGGTCGAATCGGAACTCCGTCTTTTCCTAGCCAGAACTTTAATGTTTGTCAGATAACTACATACTAGTTTGAAAGTTACTCTATTTGCATACTTCACTAGGGTGGGTTTGGTAAGTTTGAAAAGTATATGGGTTAAACTGTAAATATAAGTTTAGTAAAGATAGAAATGAATTTAGTTGAATATTAGAGGGTTTTAGTTGAAAATAAGGAGTTTTAGTAAAAACATGATTTTTGAAACTGAAAGGAATAAGAAAGATCAAAACCAATTTTTTAAATAAAAGTTTGAACAAGTTTAATTAAAATAGGTCTTTTGATCTTGAATAGGCCTATGATTATAACATAAACATGTTAGGGAATCATAGATCTAGCTAGTTATGAAGAATTTTAAAAAGAAAACTATGAACAAGCAAGAACATAAGAAGAACTCACTTAGAATGGAAGGATTTAAGCTAGAATCTTCCAGAATATGAGATGAACGACCTTTAGTAGCCAGAGAACCGTAGAGGATCGTTGAGGTGTGAAGAATGAATGAGAATAAGGGCTCTATTTATAGGGTGGCATTAGGGACTTATATGCAAAATTAATTAGTTAACTGGATTAGGATTGCAAAAGATGAAGATTGGTTTGATCTTATCATGTAGTTTGTGAAATCTTATGCGGTGACATTGTAGTTACACATGACTCCTCTATAGATCGATCTCGTGACGTGACGTATAGAAAGACACGGAGTGCGGAATCCAACCGTATCAACGTATGTATACAAAAGATGACATAAACGATAACAATGTAAATATTCTTCTCGTTGTATTTCCTTATCAGACACTAATTACAATCTCTCTCAGATTCTTAGGTCTGATCTCTCTCTGAAGTTTTCAAGTCTCTTAAACACTAAGACTTGTAAACACCTATTTATAGGAACACACAACACCTTAGGCGAACTTAACAAGTTCGCTCCTAAAGATGCTTAGGCGAACTTGTTAAGTTCGACTCTCTATGAACTTATACAGGATTTTATCAACAGTTACAAAACATGTCCTAACAGACTCCCCTTTAACTGTTGCTAACAATTCTATCAATTACAAGTCAAAGACTCTAAGACTAAGACATAATATCTTCAAGCTCGTTGTCACCAGAATATGCTCCAACAGACTCCCCCTTGACAACAACTTCAGAAGATTGTCACCCGTCTTCAAATATCAGCATTAAACAAATTGTAGTCTTCGTCTTATTCATCTGCACACTTTCTCTTTCTATCTAGAAGAAAACTTGGGAGAAGGACCCCTTGTCAACTTCTGTCTGCAATATTCAGTTTTTGCAAAGGAGAACAACCAAGAATAACCAACAATTAAGATTTCCATGGAAGCTGGAAAAATAAGAAACACAAAATCTTTTTGGTTTTTCTTTGTACAAACTAAAATGTAAAATACAAAATCACATCTTTTTGGTCGAACATCACGAGTAAGAAGATCATATCAGTATATATGATATATCAATCACACATATTGGATATAAAATCCGTATAATATCAAATGGTATCCTATGACATTCTATCAAGCCTTGACCAATCAAACCAATATCTTTTAAGATTATCACACTCTATCTTTTTCAAGACTTTCATATTGCATGTTATGATACGCGATAAACATTCAAAGAAAATAGGATCAGGCTATGACACACAAATTCAAATTGTCAATATTATAAGATTTGAAACTAAAGCATCTCATTCCCACTTTCTTGTGAGTTAAGGTACCATTTAAGTATGAAATACAACGTGTACCCCACTAGTATGCCAACATAATGTAAAATGCACTATCTTCAAGACATATGAGATTTTACTAAAGTGTATCCGAATTTCCAGAATTAGGAGACATCACTTAGCACATGAATAGCAGAATCCAAATTGGATTGTATAGGAATCAATGAGATTAAAAATCGAATGATTCAATGTCTTGGCTTATATATGTGGAATCATAAGATTCAGGTATGTGGATCCAACTGTTATCTGGATTATGAATTCAATGGAATGAGTAAAGATGATTTATCAATATGATCCAAGGGCTAGTATATGTTTGACAGATGTTGTCATGTACATATCTTGATTATACTTCAAATTGCATGCTTTTCGGGACATGGGCACTGAAGCAAATCGAATGAATAGTGCTAAGGACATAACCCGGAACTGATCTCATAGGGCAATCTTTATTAAAAGCTACATCTGATAGTGATCTTTTAACACACACACCCAGGCATAAAATGGGTACAAATCACATTTGTAACATATGCAATTATGTTTTCACACTACTAATGGTTCAGTGACGCTTTTAGTCTAATGACAATTCAAATTAGGTGCATACACAACACTATCATTTCCTATTTGTGCAGTCTCTGAAGTTTAGATCAAAACATATAATCCAGATATATTAACATAAAGCACCAACCAGTCAATCTAAGGTCATGTGTGAAAGAACATCTACTGATGTACTATCATCTCTTCTTTAACTTCAAGTAATGTCGATTTTATATTTTCACTTTGTTTGGATTTTTCAAAATCTTTTTCAAAGAAAGTAAAACAAACGAAAATCAACCTTCCATGAAAACATTTTATGAAAAACATTTTACTTGATTACTTGGGATTTTTATTTTATTTTTTTAATTTTTTTAAGAACACTAGCGAACTAGATAAGTTCGCCTGAAATTAGTTCGCCTGATACTGCATGAGAGAACTTAGTAAGTTCGCCTGAACTTCACTGAGTGAACAAGATCCAAAGCGAACACGATAAATTCGCCTAATCAATAAGTTCGCCTGCAACAGAATTTCAGCACTAAGTTCGCCTGGTTTAGCTGTAACAAACTCAGGAAGATGAGTCTTCAACCCAAACACGAACCAACAGTTCCGAAAATCATCATTTCTCACTGATTTGATGGAATTTGAAGAAATTTAACCGTAAGATTTAGTATTTCATGATTTAGAACACTTCAATCGGATTAATTTCACCAAAAACACCTTCAAATCCACAAATTCAGCCTTAAAATCAACCTCAAGAACTTGAAAACTCCATGAAAATGAAAACTTGCAAAAATGATCAATTTCTTGTCAAATTGTACACAAATCGTCACAAATCACTCACGAATCACACACAAATCACGAGCATCAGCTCTGATACCACTTGTAGGTCCACATGACTCCTCTATAGATCGATCCCGTGACGTGACATATAGATGACACGGAGTACGGAATCCAACCGTATCAACGTATGTATACACAAGCTGACATAAACGATAACAATGTAAATAATCTTCTCGTTGTATTTCCTTATCAGACATTGATTACAATCTCTCTCAGATTCTCAGGTCTGATCTCTCTCTGAAGTTTTCAAGTCTCTTAAACACTAAGACTTGTAAACACCTATTTATAGGAACACACAGCACCTTAGGCGAACTTAACAAGTTCGCTCCTAAAGATGCTTAGGCGAACTTGTTAAGTTCGTCTCTCTATGAACTTATACAGAATTTTATCAGCAGTTACAAAACATGTCCTAACAGACTCCCCTTTAACTGTTGCTAACAATTCTATCAATTACAAGTCAAAGACTCTAAGACTAAGACATAACATCTTCAAGCTCGTTGTCACCAGAATATGCTCGAACAGACATAAGGGAATATTCCAAGTTTAAAAGATAGGAATATATAGGAAATTAACAAACTAACTAGGATTAATTAGGAATTACATTTAAGGAGGATAAGACTAAGATTTATAAAAATATTTTATTTATATATAAAGATCGAACTTGGGAGTCTAGGGGAGGAGTTTCACGGCAAGTATGGTTAGGGGGGAAATTCATAAGGCTAAGTTATGGATAAGGATTAGGATGGTTGATTAAATTTAATAGTTTTAATCATATAGATAGGTTTAAAGTTTTTTAATTGATTTAATAATTTAAACTAATAATAATATATATAATTATAATAAATTTAAAAAATAATAATTTATATATAATAATTAGTTGATATTTTGGTAATTAACCAAGATTTTTGAAGACATTACAAAGAAACCCTAAAATTTACGTATGTGTAACTTTTACCTTGAAATTTTATTTTAGTCGAACCAAGTTACAAAATTGAAATATTTTTATTAGGTAAGAGTCTAAGGCATCCAAAGTTACCATAAGTAGCAAGTTCTAAAGTTCAATAGAATACTCACTTTAGACAAGGCTTATTAGATTGAGTTGAAATGATATCACAAGTGATTTGAGAAATCAAAAGGTTCATAGTATAAGAATTAAATCAAGGTTACATGGTATAGAAATCAGGGATGTCACAGTCTCCCCTAGTTAAGAGAATTTCGTCTCGAAATTCCATTAGAAGGGGTTGTGTTAACATGGAATATATGTGGGTTCGTTATATGTTAACAAGGCTAGTCTTTGGTCCAGCTTCTGGTTCCACTTCCAATGCACCATTAGTTTTTATATATAGGGTGTCCCACAACTAACCCACCACACCTCCGGCACTTCGAAAGCATAGCAGTCACCGACCAAAACTAATCACTAACTGGGCTAATGTTGAGTGGTATTGATAGTAGGGTCGTTAACTGAGGCTAGTTCTTGGCCCGACTTCTAGTCCCACTTCTAACATACCATTAGTGTTTATATATAGGGTGTACCGCCGCTAACCCACCACACCTCTGGTACCTCGAAAGCGTACTAGTCACCTACCAAAACTACTCACTAACTTGGCTAGTCTTGTTGGCATAAATTATGTTTAGAAATTTGAAAGGAAATGGGTACTAGCTACACAATAAAATTTCAACACACACTAATGAACATGTAAATTCACGATTACGTTCCGGACCACAATCGTCAATTTACCTTACACGGGTGTGCAATGTCTTTCCATTATGTATCTATGAAGTGAGAATAGTTATGTAAGCGAAAGTTTGTGGATGTCATAGAGTAGTCATGGATATACAATAGAAATTGATTGATCATACACATAGAAATGAAATTGATAGAACTAACTAGTTTGAGATTCAAGTAGACATTGCGACAATTAAGTTTGAAGCAAATGAAATTTCCAATTCATATTACAAAACAAGTAAACATAGAATTTAAGATAAGTCAGTAATAAACATGAATTAATAGAGAAAATAATAATAATAATAATAATAATAATAATAATAATAACAAGGTAGCCACAATCTCCCCTAGTTAAGAGGATTATATCCCAAAATTTAACTAGTGGAGTCTATGTTATCCTGGATAGCTAGATCTTGACGAGCTTCGGGTGCGCCTAAGACAAAAAATAAAATCGACCTTGAGCAGCTTGATTGTTTGTAGGGTGCAGCTTGGGACAAAGGTTTCTGAGGTGGTCAAGGCCACCACACTCATAGCAAGCCTTAGTAGTATTGTTGCCAGGGGTTGTAGTTGCTACTACAACATTGTTGGTGGTAGTTGTGGGAAGAGGTTCCTTGCATGAAACACCCTACTTATTTTACTATTATTTTATCAGAGTTTAATGTAGAAAACGGGTCCCATATTATCAAAACCTTGCCATAACGGCTAAGGTAACTTTTCATTTATAATAATAATATTGTTTTTACAAAAGGATAATATAATTACATCATCCTATATAGGGATTTTTCAACTCCGATAGCTCTGTCCACATGAAGCTTTATTCCACGTGCTTCTTTCCTGCAGTGTTTGGAAAACGTTTTTGAATTAGCTTACGCTAAGTAAGTACACTGCATTGTTCATTTTATTATGAACCCTTTAGGTTCTTATTGTTCAAGTTTTCCCGGCTCTTGGCGCCCCCGTGACCATCTCCGAACGTACCTCCGGTCACGTTATTCGTATATTTTATGGGTGTGCTAACCCCCTCGGAACCATCTTAGGCCGTACCTCCGCTCCGTGTATTAGCAAGGTTCTTATACTCGTCAGTATAGACCCTTTGCATTTGTCACAAAGACTCATTCATTCCTCAGCCCCGTAGGCTTGAAATCTTTTACTTTTTCAGTCCCGTAGGCCTAGAGTTTCCTTTTCTTTCTTTATTTATTGAGATCCACCTTACAGGCTGGGTATCTCATTTCATTTGGGACCTTGAGTATCTTTGACTCACAGCCTCCCAAATGTATCAAACATTTGTTTTCATTTCATGTATATGCTTGATTTACTCACCAACTAGTCCTTACCTTAAAACTTCGTAACGGTTTCTCCACGATGCATTAGAAGGGTTTATATATAGGAAGTACCCGCGGCGTATCCACCACCACTTTAACACTTCGTGAGTACTCCGTTATTCCATTTTAGGGTTTAGACTCATTCCATCATACTTACTCATTTAGCACGTATCATCATGCTTTCACGTATTCATCATGCATTTCATGTATTCATATTCGTCATGTATTCACGTTCATTATATCGTATTCATCATATATTGTAAACTGGGGTGATTTTCCTTCCAGAGCAGTACCTCCAACAGAGATGTTCCCAGGAAAGAGTGACGGGTCTAGGAGAGATTTACACACCACTCTTTTCTTAGACAGAACATTACGTTTGTCAGATAACTACATATCGGTTGGATGTTCTCCCGTACGTTTACTCTATTTCATTATCATTTATTAGTGTATACCCCCAAACATTCATAATGGTTTCACTACGAAGTACCAACAAGTTTATATATAGGAAGTACCAGCGGCGTATCCACCACCCCTTGGATACATCGTGACTACTCCATTATTCCCGTTTAGTGTTTAGACTAATCCGTCATTACCCTGTACCCTCGTCATATCACATAACACATATCATATATCATTTTAAACACATAATTCACGTATTTGTGTCTAGGGTACGGGTCCAGTGTACTTACTTTATCCTCGGGTAGTTCCTAAGGTCGTTCCTTGTTTCTCTGAACTCGAACCGCACTCATTGCGTACCGCACTCGTAACCACCACGCTCGTAATCGTCATGCTTTATTTGCTTCGGTTCACGTGATAGTGTGTGTGATAGTGTTGTTGTTGTTTTCATTTGAATGGAAATTTCCATCTATTTATAGGGCTGGAACACCACCCGTAGCGGACCTCTAGCGGTCCGCTACCGCCCTTAGCCAGCTGTCTGGCGTACTCCACACGTAGCGGACCGTTACGCCGGTCCGCTACCCAATCCTATTCGGTGAGTCATCTTGCACGTGTCGCCTCCTCCTTGTCCGAACATTTTGCGGCTAGCGGACCTCTAAGAGCTTGGTAGCGGTCCGCTACCACCCCCGTTTCCAATTTCCTTTATTTTAAACCCTTAAAATTTGGGGTATTTACACTTTAGCCCTTAGAATTTCATTTCCTTTAGATTTTTTGGGTGTTACAACTCTCTCCCCCTTAAATTAGGTTTCATCCTCGAAACCTGTTAATCCTTAAATAATTGAGGAAATTTTTTCCTCATTTCATCTTCACTTTCCCAAGTCATCTCCGACCCTTTTCTGTGCCTCCATTGCACTAATACTTGTTTTATTATTTTGTTACGTAGTTGCTTTTATTTTGTATCTAAGATCTTGATAGGCTCCTCAATATATGTTAGCTTATCATCAACTTCTATTTCTTCTAAAGGAACATGTGCAGTCTCATCTGCCAAACATTTCCTTAAATAAGATACATGGAACATGTTGTGTATCTTATTCAATTCTTCAGGTAGCTCTAACCGATAAGCTACATTTCCGACTCGTTTAATGATTTTGAAAGGACTAATGAATCATGGACTTAGCTTTCCACGTTTCTTGAATCGGATTAAACCTTTCCAAGGAGATACTTTCAACAAGACATAATCTCCTTCTTGGAATTCTATTGGTCTACGTCACTTGTCTGCGTATGACTTCTGTCTATATTGTGCAGCTTTCAAACGTGCTTTGATTAAGTCAAGCTTTTCTGATGTGGCTTGAACTATTTCTTTGCTGCCTAACTCTTTCTGACCAACATCTCCCCAACATACAAGAGTCCTACATCTTCTACCATATAGCATCTCATAAGGTGGCATACCAATAATGGAATGGTAGCTGTTATTGTATGAGAACTTTGCTAATGGAAGATGATTATCCCAACTTCCACCGAAATCAATTATACAAGCACGCAACATATCCTCAAGAGTTTGTATTGTCCTCTCACTTTGACCGTTAGTTTGAGGGTGATAAGCCGTGCTGATCAATAATCTATTTCCCATCTCCTCATGGAACGTTTTCCAAAACCGTGAAGTGAAACGAGTATCTCGATCAGAGAAAATCAAGACTAGCACTCCATATCTGGAAACAATCTCTTTGATGAACAAATCAGCTAAATTTTCTGAAGAGTACGTTTCACGTATTGCTAAAAAAATGAACACTCTTAGTTAACCGTTCTACAACCACCCAAATGGTATCATAACCCCTAGCTGTCTTTGGTAGCTTTGTTATAGAGTCGATAGTGAGATGTTTCCACTTCCATTTTGGGATTTCTAATGGTTGTAACCTTTCGTATGGCTTCTGATGTTCTGCTTTAACTTGTAGGCAAGTTAAGCATTTAGCTACATATTTCATGATATCAAATTTAATTCCAGGCTACCAATAATCCTTGCGCAGATCTTCGTATATTTTTGTAGTACCCGGATGAATAGAATATCTTGATTTATGAGCTTCATCTAGAATCTTAAGTCTAAACTCACCTGATCGTGGTATCCACATATGACCAAATCAAGTCTTGACTTTATGCTCATTCTCTTCTAGAAACTTCTCCTGACCAGCCATTCTTCCTTTCTTAATATTCTCACCTCTTAATGCTTCAATTTGTGTGTCTCGAAGCTAGCTCACGAAATCAGGAGTTATCACTAACTTATATGCTTTCACCCGAGTAGGATGATGCTCTTCCTTGCGGCTTAGAGCATCGGCTACCACATTAGCCTTTCTGGAATGATACAAGATTTCACAATCATAATATTTGACCAGTTCTAACCATCGTCGTTGCCTCATATTTAAATCTTTTTGGTCAAATAAGTACTTAAGACTTTTGTGGTCTGTGTAAATTGTACACTTCGTCCCATACAGATAATGCCTCAAAATCTTTAGCGCGAATACTACTGCAGCTAATTCAAGATTATGGGTTGGATAGTTTACTTCGTGTGTCTTTAGTTGTCGAGAGGCGTAGGCTATCACCTTTTCTCTTTGCATTAGAACACATCCTAACCCAATTTTTGAGGCATCAGAGTATACAACAAAGTCTTCTACTTCTTCTGGTAATGGAAGAACCGTAGCTTGTGTCAATCTTTCTTTCAATATCTGGAATGCCTTCTCCTGATCCTCATTCCATTCATATTTTGAGTTCTTTCGAGTTAGCTTAGTTAATGGGGTGGCTATCTTAGAGAAGTCCTGGATGAACCTTCTATAATAGCCAGCTAATCCCAAGAAACTTCTAACTTTTGATGGATTCTTAGGTGGAGACCAATTTATTACAGCCTCTACCTTTGTGGGTCTACTAAGATACCTTCTGCGTTTATAACATGACCTAGAAATTGAACTTCTCTCAATCAGAATGCACATTTTGAGAATTTTGCGTGCAGTTTATCTTTCCGTAAAGTACTAAGTACTTCACGAAGATGTTATGCATGTTCTTCTTCATTCTTTGAATAAATCAGAATGTCATCAATGAAGACAATAACAAATTTGTCTAACATTGGCCGACATACTATATTCATGAGATCCATGAAGACTGCCGGAGAATTTGTCACTCCAAACGGCATTACTACAAATTCATAGTGTCCATAACGAGTTCTGAATGCCTTCTTAGGTACATCTTCTTCTCGTACCTTAACTTGATGATAATCGGATCTTAATTCAATCTTAGAAAACCAACTAGATCTTTGCAATTGATCAAACAGATCATTAATTCTAGGAAAAGGATACCTATTCTTGATAGTCAATTTGTTCAATTCATGGTAGTCTATACACATCCTCATACTACCATTTTTCTTCTTTACAAACAGAATTGGTGCACCCCAAGGGGATACACTTGGACGTATAAATACTTGTCCAACAATTCATGCAGTTGCGACATCAACTCCTTCATTTTTGTTGGTGCTAACCGGTATGGAGATGTAACATCCCGAAATTTAACGGGTTGTTTGTTTGGATTAACGGATAACTCGAACCACGGGAAAATAATAAAGGATTAGCAAGGGTCTCACGTAGAGCCCGGGTTGTCGAACTTAAAGGACTCGGTGGTCGTTGTTTTAAGGTTTAGGATCGAGACATGTTAACAAATCAGGAGGAGGGACGCGGATGTAAATAAAGTAATATTTAAACATCCTAAACTCAACCCTAGAGCCATCTCGGCTCTAGGCATGCTCGACGGCAGAAGGAACCCGCAAAGAAGAAAAGGGGGGGAGCGGAATCCGGCGGTCGCGTGACGGTATCCGACGGAGGAAAGGTTCCATTCGTGAGAGGTAATTCCCTAATCAATTGTCTTGATTTTTAGTTTGGTTTAGTTGAATACCCGGCTAGGGATGTGGTTACGAGTCTCAGTGGCGTGCGGCGACGATGGGGACCAGCAACCAATCAGAGGAGAAACGATCGGCGCAGGTGGCGGGAGTGGCGTACGACATGGGCAGCAAGCAGGTAAGAAAGGACGCGGTAGTGAAGCCGACGGCAGTGCTGGTGGCGGGCTGTGGTAGCGATGTAGGGGTGATAGGTGGTCGGGAAGAAGTGTAGCACCGGTGGCGCGTGAAGGGGCTGTCCGGCCAGGTAGGCAGAGGGGAACGAGGGGCGGCCGGTGGCCGAGAAAGTTGATATAGAGAGAATAGTGGTCATGAATAGGAACCCGACGAGAGATGGAGAAGAGTAGTGTGGTTCGGCGTCTATCACGGTGGTGGTGAGATGATGGTGTACGGCTGTGGTGACGAGAGATGGAGAAGTCTAGGTGCGAGTTATGCGGGGTGACACGACAAAGATGTGAGGGGAATTGCATGGCGTGCATGCATAGGAACCCGACGCGAGTCCATACGTTTGATGTGGTTATAGTTGTGCGATGCATGATATGCTTGCGTGTATGGAACTCGAGATTGGGCGTTTAGTTTCCGAGCGTGTTAAGGACGAACCGGATCACGTGCACTCGTAAAGAGAAATTTGAGAAGCTGGATTGGCGAGCAGTCATGGCCGAGTGTTAGAATTCAGTTATTTACACTTTGTGTAGCTTATGTTTAGAACGTGTTCTGATCATGTGATAGCGCGTTTGTCAGGTTTGGAAATCGAGCGTGGACAGACGAGTTTGCAGAGCAAGGTTGAGACTCAACATAACTGGTGAGTTTCTAATCCCCCTCTTTTAAACGTTTTACTGTTTTGGGGCTATTGTACATACTTTCATGAGGTGTTAGTATAATTAATCAGTTCTAACCCGATATGTTTTGAGTATAACATGATTATTAAAGAGTTGTAGGGTCTATGGTGTGTTCGTAGATATATGTGAGCTAAGGGTATGAGTTATTAATATGTGATGTGATAAGGGTAAATCAGGGAGAGAGTCGGGCTTTAAGCTAAATGCTTATGATTTCATGTGGGGTATATGTTGTCCTAGTGTCATGTGTGAGGTACAAGTGTAGTCAACGAGTCATGTATATGATGTGTGATACTATGTTCTTTATATTTGTGCGACGTGTTAGCATCGTTGTATTTATGACATGGAAAATGGGATTTGTGAAGGATGAGGTCCTTCGGGAAGTCACCAACGGTGACATTTATTTGACAGGTTAATAACTAGCTCGGGGTGTGTTGAACGCCCTGACGAGGGTGTAGTGACGAGGTATGTGCTTACGAGTATATTTACGTGGTGTTGAATTGCATGCAAACGTAGAGTTATAATTATTATGCATGTGATGATATTAACGTGGAGATGTTAATGTGATGTGTGGGTAATATTATTGTGGTACGTAGAGTTAGATTGACCGTTATATCAATACGGTGACGTAACAAATATAGATGTCGTGCCCGTTAATTGTGACATCCTTGGTTAGGGCTGAGTAAGCAGATGTGTAGAGTTTTGTTGTGTTAGTCAAGCACCGAGTTAATACGCGTTCTAGAGTATGAGTGACTAGTGTAGTATGTTCGATTTATGTCGACAAGACTGGAGAAATATTATTGTTATTGTTGTTGTTATTATTATTATTATTATTATTATTATTATTATTATTATTATTATTATTATTGTGGGACGAGTCTTGGGTAATGAACAGGTATGGGATACCGTGTTATACATGGGTTATCTAATAGTAATGATTTGGTAAACTAATCTATAAGGACTGTGGGTCCTGAGTAAACTTTTGTTGGAACTTTTAGTCTGACAACAAGCCTTTGTAATAGATTAGTCTTTATGTTTTGTTTTTGTATGTTTTAGTCTTGTAATTTGTTAAGTTTGGACAAGCGAACTTAACATGTTCGCCTGACCTAGTTGAGGCGAACTTAACAAGTTCACCTGAACTAAAGGTGGCGAATATGCTAAGTTCGCCTATTCCAGTAGTATTGCCTATAAATAGTGTTGTAGTTGTTTCATTTGTAGAGATCTGTAATTCTGGAACTACTACTTGTGTACACTGTTTACAGAGTTAATACAGGGAGCTTTATGATATCTTGTCTTGCGTGTGACAGTATCGTGTGTGCGAGTATTCGAGACGTACGTATACGTTAGGATTCCGCACTTCGTGTACGCATTGCGTGTTTTACAGTAGAGATCGATCGTTAGACCAGCTGGGACTTACAACTTTAAATAACCTTTATGACGAGTTGGCTTTTAATTAAATTAAACTATTAGAACTCACTCAGTGTAGCTGACATTGTGTGTGCGATAGATTGTTTTGTAGGTAGGCGATTGTAGGTCCCTCTGGGTGGGTGTGTTGGATCGATAACGTGTGAGAATGTAGCCTAGTAATCAGGTGCGGAATGCCTTTTACTAGGTGGAACAACATGTGAATGAAAGCATGATAAACAACACAAGAATATACTTATAAATACACGGTCTATTGATAACTTGGTGTTTCATACAAATACATACACAAATAGGATGACTTTTGGACTGAGAAACTACTGACTTGTGCGTACTTGTGTGTGTGGTTACATCTGTATAGAAAATGAAACAAACCCTGCTATTTATAGACCTATAAGTACGCATGACCAACCTTCATGCGTACTTGTCTAAGTACGCATGACCATTGTACTTGACAAATAAGCAGGAACACATCCTTGCGTATTTGTTTAGTACAATAACAAAATCATACAAGTTCAAATATGCCCATGACATATTACAACTCGATAAACAAAATACAACAGGTACTAAATACATACAAGACTGAACTAAATAACAAACAAAAGCTTTAGCTTGATCCAAAGTGTCTGTCACAAAAACGTGCATCAACATACTCCCCCTTGACAGCAACTCTCGATATCTTCAGTATTTTACGAGCTTCCTGCCTAACTTCCTCCACTGATCTTTGATTTGTAGTCAAAGCAAAACTTCACTAGCTTGTTGTACATGGTGGCAAGAAGTTTAGTCCACTCGTCCATATGTAGACAATCCCTGTCTACCAACACCTTCAAATCCATCACTGAAAAATAGATGAAATTGATTTCATCAAACACTTGAATGATTTCTCGCAAGCTTTCTTTCTCAATCATCACAACCTCCCCAGTAAGTGGATCCACATACCAATACCACATTTTACCCAGTATATCTTGAGGGATTCTACTCAATGGTATATGGGTCTCACATCGAACTGGTTCGTAGATCAGTCGTTTCAAGAGTTTTCGTGTCACAGGATGTATTACTGACTTATCTTTGACACTCCTTGGGATCTGAGTCTTAAAGATCTCGAATTTTCTTGCTCGACCTTCTCTTTGTAGTGCATTGAAGAGACCTCCTGCAACTAAATGTGACGATTCTCCACATAATTCACGGTTGGCAAGGTTGACTAAATCATACTTTGGTAAGGAATTGAATGCTTCAGTTGATGGTCTCAGGTACTGTACTCCACCTGATCTCTTGATGGCAAACAATCCTTTGTCGTCTTCGAACCGTACTGATAAAATCATACCAACTGCAGCATATTTATCTGTATACTGTGGTTTATACCACGGTGCCTCAACCGTTTTCTTAATCCACTCCTGAGGTATGTTCCTCCAAGAGGTGCCACTTGTACCCGCTTGTTGTGTTGGGTTAGGATTAGGAACGTTGGTTGTAGTTTCATTCACATCAGCAATTGGAATTGTAGGCTCGGCCTGTTCTCTGATCTCGGGGGCTTCGAAGATCTCCCCATCTTCTAACTCGTAAATTCCCTCACCGTCACCTTTTGGAAATTCCACAAACACATCATTTCCAAACTCATCCCAATCATCCCCACTGTCAATCTCTCCTTCTTCTAGTTCAGCCAATGCCCCAATCATCACTTCATCATTTAAGTTTGGGCTGACACACAATTCTTCTAACACCTCAGCCGGTGTTCTACCTTTATTCGTACCACTACCACCACCAAGCTTTTGTGTGGACTCCCCCTGAGCCGTAGGTGTTGCTTGTGTTGGCAAGACAACTTGTGTCTCACTTCCACCAGCACCTGAGGGGCCGACATTAGGATCCTCGTCCTGATCCTTTTCTTTGGTAAGGTCTATATGGTGGCAAGCTTCTTCTTCTGCTCTCTTGCCTGTCTCCCCCTGAGACTCGAGCTGTTTTGTCAATTTAGCCACCGTTTCTACCATAATTTGATGCTCACCATGCTGGATCAAAAGTTGAGTTTCCATGGGTCTCCTTGTGGCAAAGAATATGTCATTGAGACCATATTGCATCCTCTGAAGCTCAAAGAATGAGCTCATATGTTCTTCCATTGCTTACCACTAGTGAGTCAGCCTTGTGTTTGATTCTACCAGCAAATTAATTTGAGTTTATTGTATGGCTACAGTAGATTCTATGGCTGCTATTCTTTCATCTCGTGGATCCACCTGTCTTGCGGTAGATGGTTCACCGGTTTCATGAACGGTGTCGGAAAAATGCTCTGACAAGTCAAAGTTGTGTCCCATATCACCAAACTCCAAAGAATGTCTCATCGATGGTAAGGTACCAGCCATGACAGTAACGGGTAGGATTGTACTTGGTATAACTGTGGATACAGTGGTGGTTGTAATTTGAAAAACTGTGTGTACTCTGGTAGCTGAAACAAAGATTGATTCAGTCATTATGGGAGGGACTGTTGTAGTTGTGATTTGTAATGTGGTAGCCGGAAGGGAGATTATGGACTGAGTAGAAGCTTTACAAGTGGGAAAAATAACAGGTGTGATTGTTCTGCGTCTCCTTCGACTGTATAGTTGTGTCGGGACAACTGGAGATCATTCTGCTTGTGCCCGTGCATTGATTTCATCCATTATTTGTTGCCACGGGCGATCATTTCGAGTTTTCTTCCTTCGTTCAGCTATATGAGGTGCCTCTTGGTTGCTATCTGAGCTGTCAACTTGGAAGTCAGAATCTGAACTTTGTTGTCGTCGTCTTAACGATGATTCAGGAAGGGATTCCCGAATATTTTTCCTTGGGTGCCGTTGATCTGGGGTGGGTTCTGAATCAGATGAGTCAGTAACTGTTCGTTCTGATTCACTACTCTCTAGATCTTGTGCATACCCAGCACCAACATCACCAGTACCACCATCACTATCATCACTATTATCTCCATCACCATCATCATCATGATTATCATCATCATCATCATCATCATCATCAGTATGACCCACTTCCTCTTCATTCGAGTGTTCGCTTAACTCGGGTTCACTCTCTGGACTATACCATCTATCTCCTTGTGGTGCAATGTAGGACTCATTGATCAAGTGACCAAATAGAGGTGTGTGCAATGGAATTGGTTCTTCAATGCCAGCAGTAAGAAATTGCACAAACACCCTCTTGGCTATTCTCTTGACCTGTAGCATCTTTTGCCTGCTTTTCTAGCTGATATACACATAATCATGACATGGGCGAAGTACCTCCATTGATCTAATAACCATATCTTTTTGTAAGATGGGTAATCTTCCTTCCCAACATATCCCATCCGCTGCCTCCAGCACCCATCTATCACATACTCTAGATATTGGACTTGATCAGTAGCTAAGTCATTAAATTGTAACACCTGCCTGGTAGTTGCTTTAGAAATTGCAATTCTATGGTTTGCTGCCGTAGCAGTGATTACATTTGGTGTAGATCTACAGTCCAGCTCAGATGTATCCCAGAATTGTTCCAAATAAGGACGTGATACTACTGGGTTGGCAGAGATAGGATATAAAATCTTAGAACGATTTAGGAAAGTGACAATTTCTTGATAATTAAGAGCAGCTCCTCTCCATTCTGGATCTATAAGTGCTAACATGTTGAATTCCTCTGTAAAAGCCCGTCTTTCCATATCTACAACAAAAAAATAAGACAATATTAGAACAGATTATAGAACATTAAGTATGAGCTTGACAAGAAAGTACATTCAAGACTTTGAAAAATTTTGGTGCATACATAGTTAACTATGCATCAACCAGCCTTTATCATGCGTACTTAGCAAATACGCATGAACAAAACCCTTCATGTGTATTTGCTAAGTACGCATGGTCTGTGCAAGTGTTTCAAATTCTCAAATCCGAAATCCAAGATTGTAAGTCAAAAATCCGTAATTCCTGTCCTAAAGGTGTTGAAAATCGTCTAGGAACGTAATGTGATGTTGGCAAGAGTTAGTATTGTTCAAAACCTGACCTATTTTGATCAAACAGGGGCCGACGCCACATAGGCTCAAACCCAAGATCAAAAATCCAATTTTTTGTAAGTTTAAATCATGAAATTTGTGTTAAACGGCTGTGAATGATGATTAGAAACTCATTTTGATACCCAATTTAACATAAACGTATTTTTGTTCCAGAATTTTGAGCATCATAAACCCTAGTCTCAAGAACACCAAATCACTCAATTTTGGAAGATTTAACAGTTGAAATCGCATGAGATTCTCACCAAATGTTCTTTGGATGATGTTAGAACTGAAAATGAGATGAAAAACTGGTTTGGTAACACAAACATTTTCGAGGAAAATGATCAGGTATAAGTGCGGTAGTGAAGAGAGTTTGAATGTGGAGTAAATGTCGATTGACGTTATATATACCCCTCCATTCAGCTCATGCGTACTTAACAAGTACGCATGGGTTAAGTCGTGTGCACTTGTTAAGTACGCATGGCTTAACTCCTTTTCATTTTCAAACTCAAAAATCTTTGTTTATGAAGAATTCTAAGTTGAACATGATATAAACGTTCAACAGATGTTGTTTCAAAGTTATTCCCGGTAGTTATGAAAATATTTTTGGTTTTTCAAAGGGGTTTATAAACGAACTGTGAAAGAAATCTTTTTGATGCTTTTGTAAAGTTTATGCTAAAACACATAGAAAATATTTTTGTTGTTTTTCAATATGAGTAAACAAAATAGAGAATAATTGAATACTTATAGTGAACGTCTATTTGGTCAAGTCATGAGCAGAGAATCATATCAGGCTAACATACATAGCAATAGTGATACCGGTTGAATTTCAAATAACCTGGGATCATATCATGACTTACTTATGTCAAATTAGTTTGAATTACTTATCATGTTAATTCAAATTGTCAATATTATATGATTTGAAGCTATAAGCATTCTTGAATCAAACTCATGTGAGTTACGGTACCATTTAAAGTTCAATGTGTACCCCACGGTTATGTTAACAGAAAAGTAAAAGCATTATCTCAAGACATCTAAGATTTTCCCTAGGATTATCAGTCTCTCCAGATTGAAGTTATATCATTTAACACAGAGAAATCAAACAGAATCCATAAGGATTATCAAAAATCATAGGATTCAGAATCGATTGATTCATTTGTCTTGGCTCGTGAGGTTTTATCTTTGTGAGCATTTGTAATGATTCAGGTTAATAGATATGGAATCCAAAGATTCGGGTAACGGGATCCAACTGTTATCTGGATGTCTTCAATGGAACAGATGTGATCCAAGGGATAAAATATGCTCAACGGTTGTTGTCAAGACATATCTTAGCTCAACTTCCCATTACATACTTGTGAGTATGGGCAGTGAAGTGAACTGAAATTTGTGCTAAAGACATAACCCGAAGCTGGTCTTAAAAGATAATACTAGCAAAAACCTTACATTCTATTTTTGATAATGATCTTTTTGTTAATCTTTTACGCACACACATATCATAACATGGGTTCAAATCACAGTTGTAGAAAAGACATTTAGGTTTTCACACTACTAATGATTTAATGAATGCTTCCAGCCTACTGAAAATTTCAATTAAATGATACTTAAAAAGGTTTTAAGTAGTCAAAGTGCAATCATTTCCCAATGTGTGCAATCAAAGAAATTCAGACCACTTACTAATGTATAATCATTGCCTCTTGACTTCAAATGACATTGAAGTTTTGAAAGTTTTATATTTTGTTTGGGTTTTCTTTAAAAGTTTAACAGAAAGTAAGCTAATTAAAAATAAAATAAATGTAACTTCCAAGAAACAAGTTTGTTTTGAAAATATTTTTTTTTTCATTCAGGATTGAACATTCCTATTATGTTCACAAGATGTTCAAAACGAGTACGATCAAAAGCTTTGGTGAAAAGATCAGCAAAATTATCATCCGTGTGAACTTTTACAAGTTCAATTAAATGTTTTTCAGCACAGTTACGGATGAAATGGTGACGAATTTCAATATACTTAGTTTTGGAATGTTTCACCGGGTTGTTTATGATGGACATAGTAGCTGTGTTGTCAATGAACATAGTAGTGCCTGTGTAGTTCAAGCCGTAGTTTCTCAATTGTTGTTGAATCCATAAGATCCGAGAGTAACATCTTGCAGCAGCAATGTACTCTGCTTCACATGTTGAGACAGAAACCGTTGATTGCTTCTTACACTGCCAGGAAACCAGTCTGTCTCCTAAGAATTGACATCCACCAGAAGTTGACTTTCTATCAAGGTTGCAGCCGCCATAATCAGAATCTGTATATGCCGTGAGATCAAAGGATTGTTGTTTTGAGTACCACAGACACAATCGGGGTTTCCCTTTCAGGTATCTGAAGCTTCTTTTAACAGCAATCAAATGAGATTCCTTTGGTTGAGATTGAAACCTTGAGCACAAGTAGGCTGCAAACATTATATCAGGTCTTGAAGCTGTGAGATACATAAGAGAACCGATCATCCCACAGTACAACTTGCAATCCACATCCTTTCCATCTTTGTCCAGATGTAGACCATGATTGACCAGGATAGGTGTGCCATAAGCTGTACAATCATTTATTTTGTATTTTAATAAAATGTCCTATACATACTTCGTTTGATGCAGATAGATGCCATTCTCCTGCTGACTGACTTGCAGACCCAAGACAAATGACATTTCACCCATGTTGCTCATCTCAAACTTGGACTTCATCACCTACTCAAATTCCTTACACATGTCTTCATTGGTAGATCCAAAGATAATGTCATCGATGGATACTTGTACAAGTAGAATATCACCTCCTGCTTTCCGTATGAAGAGAGTCGAATCAATTTTCCCTCGGTCGAAACCATTGGACAATGGATGTTTTGATAGAGTCTCATACCACGCTCTTGGCGCTTGATGAAGACCATAAAGTGCTTTATCAATCTTGTATACTTTATCCGGATGTAATGGGTCTTCAAAGCCAGGTGGTTGAGTGACATAGACTTCTTCATGCACCTTTCCATACAGAAAGGCACTCTTTACATCAAGTTGGTAGACTTTGAATCCGACAAAGGATGCATAAGCCAAAAACAGCGGATGGCTTCAAGTCTAGCAACTGGTGCATATACTTCCGTGTAATCCAGGCCTTCTTGTTGGTAAAACCCTTGAACAACCAATCTTGCTTTATTTTTCACCACAACGTGTCGATCGTCAGTTTTACATTTAATCACCCATCTAGTTCCAATAGGATGCACACCTCTTAGTAGATCAACTAGAACCCATACACGTAATTTTTTGAATTGAGACAGTTCATCTTGTGTTGCCTCAATCCAACAATTTTCAGCTAGAGCCTCTTTGACATTCTTAGGCTCTATTTGGGATACAAAAGCAGCTTTTAAACATGTTTCCATGATACCTATACTAAGAATCTTAGCATAAAGACTGGTGTTTTCAGTTACGGTTCTGTGATGAGTTTGAACACCGGCATCAGGATCACTAATGATGTTGTCAATTGGATGATTCTATGAATTCTTGTCTCTGGTACAATGGATTCTTGAACATTGGTTTCAAGATTCGTGCTTAACTCCCCCATATCATTTACACCTGAAGAGGATTCTATATTAATTGGATCAACTGGAGCTTCATTTTTGACATGAGTTCTTGGATCAATTTGAGCTCCGTCTTCTTCATTATGAATATCTTCTTCAGTGTCACTTGCATGTGTTCCATATGCAGATGCAGGATTGGAATTGGGGGTTGGAATAGGTATAGTTGTTCTGGTTGAGAAATTTGAATTGTCGCCACCATTACAATATTGATACAGATTTGCAGCATCTTCAGCGGATAAATCCGGAAGATTGAAAGACTTAAAGAGAGTATTATAATCGAAACCCTAAGTTGGACCTGTTGGTTCTGGTGGAGTGCTGTGTTTACTGCAATCCACTTCGAACCATTCTTCGACAGAACGATTATCAATATTGTACACTCTCTTGCAAGGTGAATTGACAACATATCCTAAGAAGATGCCTTCCACCGCTTTTGCATGAAATTTGGACTTTCGATCTTTGTGTTGTAATATCAAAGAAAATGGACTACCGAATGGAATTAGATAGTCAAGCTTCGGAGGTCGATTATTGATCAATTCATAACATGTTTTGTTATGTATTTTCACCACCATAACTCTATTTAATACATGACAAGCTGTATTAACTGCTTCTGCCCAGAAAGTTATTGGAAGTTTGGCATCTAAAAATATTGTTCTAGCAGTTTCAATTAGAGTTCTGTTCTTCAGTTCTGCAACTCTATTCTGCTAAGGTGTATACGGCGCGCTGAATTCATGACGAATACCTTTCTTGAGACAGAAAATTTCCATCACATTATTTTTGAACTTTGTGCCGTTGTCACTCCTAATTCTCCTGACTTTCAATTTGCATAATGATTCCAGATTCAGAATCAGATATTGAAGAATTTCAGCAGTCTCATCCTTTGTACCTAAAAAATGTACCCAAGAAAAACGTGAGTAATCATCAGTAACAACCAAACAATATGACTTTCCACCAATACTCTTGATACTTTTGGGCACAAACAAATCCATAGGTAAGAGCTCCAAAGGGGTATCAATGGAGTTTTGGATCTTTGGCTTGTGGGATTTCCGTTGTTGTTTACCCCTTTTACAAGACATACAATCATATACAACGAAAAATCTCAACTTAGGAACCCCGGTTACCAAACCGTTTCGGACAAGATAATTCATTTTTCTATATGAAATGTGACAATCCGACTTTTCATGT
The DNA here is from genome assembly GCA_023525975.1 of Smallanthus sonchifolius. Classification (NCBI taxonomy): domain Eukaryota; kingdom Viridiplantae; phylum Streptophyta; class Magnoliopsida; order Asterales; family Asteraceae; genus Smallanthus; species Smallanthus sonchifolius. The sequence continues at coordinate 62,185,585 of CM042038.1, forward strand.
GTAGGATCGTGAAAGTACAAGATGGTTCTGTTCTTAGTTGAAATTGGCGGAAACAATAACAACTACACAAGTATAATCGAGTAAACAGAAAGAATACTTTTAAGAACATTGTTGTATTAAGCATTTGCAAATAAACAATTACAAATGAAAACTCAATCAAAAAGCACACATACAATGAAGTGTTTACACAATATTTATACTCACTTAGAATCAAGACATCCCCTTGATTCTAAGGATCAGATCTAACACAGATCGTTGATCTGTTGTATATAGCTAACTATTACACGTTTAGTCTAAAACTAGTTAACTTTATTGAAGCGTCTTCTTTGTGCATTATTACTTGCATGCTTGGAGAAGAGCATTGTTGTCCGTCATTGGTTGTGCCATTGAGGTTCCTTCTGCTTTGAGTGTGTCACTGGCTTTTGCAGAAAGTTGTCAGTGACGCTTGACATGGATAGTCAGCTGCAACGATTTGTCTTCAAGGCACACGGCTGTCAGCAGCAAAGATGAGGATCAGCAGCAAGATGTGACCATCTAAAGCTGCTGATGATTTGCCTGTCAGTAGCATCATGTGTTGATGCTGCTGAGAAGCCTATCCGCAGCAACTTTGGTCTTTAGCAGATAAGGCTATCCGCAGCAGATTTGTTCTTCAGCAGGAGAACAAGTATCCGCAACAGATAAGCTTGTCCGCAGCAGTTTGTTGGTCAGCAGCAAACTCTGAGATCAGTAGCATTTGTACTTAGAGAATTTTGTAGCCATCAGTCTTTGTTTCACAAACTCCCCCTAGACTGATGCTACCAAAATTCTCTTACTGCCTTTGTTGCTGAAGCTTTTGCATGTTTCTGACTATCATTTCAACCAAAAAACGCTTCAATAACAACTATCTTGTACTATGAAATACAGCCTGCTCTTGAATCCAGTTGTCAAGACTGTCTGAGTCTTCTTCCATTGGGACCATCTCCCCCTTTTTAGTTGCATCAGTGGACAAATAAGCATCAGTTTGGGTGCCCACTGATACAAGGGAGGGAGTAGGTAAAGTTGGGCATTGATGGGCTTCATGCATAGAGACTTGGTGTCTTAGTTTGGACACTTCAGCCTCTAGCATAGCCACCCTGGCCGTCAATTCCAAGATATGAAGTTGCAGTCTGTCCTCATCCACAGTTGTGGAATCCTTAGATCCAGATGGGGCCTTAGGCCTAGCCTCTTCATCCCCATCACCCATGGTTTCTTGGCACCTGGGATTCCTCTCAGTGAGGGGAGTTTCCAAGGAAGCATCCTCACTGTGAGTTGCCGTGGTTGAGGTCTTAGCAATGTTGTCACTGTCCTCCTGGTCATTTGATGGACCAGCAGTAGTGACAGCCTCTTCCACATCCACTCTTTCATAACTCCTAGAGTGGACCTTCAGGGTAGAAGAACTTGGGTTGGGTGTGTTGGAAGCAAGATCAATCAGTACCTCCGAGATAGTGGTAGTTGGAGAAGGTACATCATCTTGATCAGGTTCCTCAACACTTAAGTTCAGAAGAAAAAGGAAAGGCTCAGGGGGCTGTTCTATGGATCTGGGAAGTGATCCTGATCCTAATGGAGAGACATCCAAAGGAGTCTCCCTAATAATGTGGCTGTCCCTTATGATATTCTCACCAGAATGTTGTGATTCTGAGTGAGGGCTGTTAGGTTGGGTTTGGGCCTTGGAGGCAAGAGAAGAAGGAGTTCTCTTGCCCCTTTTCCTAGTATATGTCGTTGCAACCGAGGCTCTGTGTTCCGGTTGAACGATAACATCCAAAAGAGGGGTAAGTAATTTTTGTGCCTGTGCATCCTTAGTAGTATGCACAGGGGTTCGAATGGTAGAAGCAGACTGTTGTTCAGGATGTGAGGTGGAAGGTGTGGGATCAGTATCAGCTGGGATTGCTGAACTGTCACCCGGGGTACTTTGTATGTTCAGCATTGTAGATAACAATGGAACATTGACCCCTGAGAACTTTTTAGAAACAACTTCATCTTATCACTCCAAATCGGCGAAAATGCAGATCTTCGTGAAAACCCTAACGGGTAAGACGATCACGTTTGAGGTCGAATCCTTCGACACAATCGACAACGTGAAGGCAAAGATCCAAGACAAGGAAGGCATCCCGCCAGACCAGCAGCGTCTAATCTTCGCCGGAAAACAGCTCGAGGATGGTAGAACCCTAGCTGATTACAACATCCAGAAGGAGTCAACTCTCCACTTCGTCTCCGCGGTGGCGCGAAGAAGCGCAAGAAGAAGACCATGGAAGTCGGAGGCAAGTGCGGAGCTTACTTGATGCCATCCGCTTCTCTTCTGAGATATGCATTGGAGAAGAGTGTGGCAGAGATACTTCCATGGAGAGCCCATCAGCTCCTTCTCTACTGTATACCCATTTTGATTTCCAGTGTACCCTATTGATTTCTAGAGATAGTTCCATGGAGGGAAGGTTTGAAGGTTGGTGGGGACTTGTGAGAAAGAGATGTTGGTTTAGGGAGAAGTTGAAGGTGAAGAGGTGGTAAGGAAATTTGATTTTGTTTTTATAACGGCAGAGGAGAGAAAAAGCAAAATGACTTGTATCGTACAACCTTATTTACCTTTTATTGATACAGCTGTAATACACCGAGGCAGTCATGGTAAAGACTGACGTTAATTTTTACAGCAGGTAAAAGTTAATTTGGACTTAAATTTACCCATCAGCAGCAAACTTGGTTGCTGTGGATGAATAAGCCTGTCCGCTGCAACCTTGGTTGCTGCGGAAGGTTAAGTCTGGCAGCAGCAAACTTATCTGCTGCTGATGGATTTAATAATCCGCAGCAAGGATGTTGCTGCTGACAATCTTAAAGAAATCCGCAGGAAAACTGCTCCTGCTGATAACTTAAAGCAGTCAGCTGCAAATCTTTTGCTGCTGAAGATTAAACCTGTCAGTAGTTGAAGGACAAAAATGCTGCCGACTTATAACTTTTATTTACAACATAAGACAAAAAAAATTTTAAAATAGAATTTTTAGAGATAGATTTTAATCAAAGTTCATCATACTAATGGATTCAACTAAATATTTAAATCTGGCTTCATCAAAAGGTTTTGTAAACAAATCAGCATATTGCTCATTCGTATGAACTTTGGTTAAAATAATCCTCCTTTTCTCAGCTTGATCTCTTATGAAATGATACCTGATGTCAATGTGCTTTGTCTTTGAGTGATGCACCGGATTGTTTGTGATTGAGATAGCACTCATGTTGTCAATGTGAATTGTAGTTGCCTTGAAAGTCATCCCATAATCCAACATTTGATTTTGTATCCAGATGACTTGTGCACAGCAAGTTGAAGCTGCAATGTATTCTGCTTCAGCTGTAGAAGTTGAAACACATGTTTGCTTCTTGCACTGCCATGAAATCAATCTCCCTCCCAGAAACTGACATCCCCCTGAAGTGGACTTTTTGTCCAAGTTACATCCCCCATAGTCACTGTCAGTGTATGCATACAGGTTAAACATGTCATTTTTAGAGTACCATAGCCCAAGTCTTGAGGCACCCTTTAGGTATCTAAATATTCTCTTGACAGCCTGAAGATGTGAAACTTTTGGAGTTGCTTGAAATCTTGCACAGAGACATACTGCAAACATGATATATGGCCTTGAGGCAGTGAGATACATGAGAGACCCTATCATTGCACGGTACTGATGTTGATCAGTGTCTTGGTCATCTTTGTCTGGAGTCAGTTGATGATGCACTTGCATAGGGGTTCTTGCAGCAGAGCAGTCAGCCATTTTGAATCTTTCCAAAATGCTCTTTACATATGTGGATTGGCTGATGAAGATTCCATTTGGGACCTGTTTGACTTGTAGACCCAAGAAGAAATTTAGTTCACCCATTGAACTCATTTCAAACTTTGAGTGCATCAGAATCTCAAAGTCTTTGCACAGCTGTTTCCTTGTTGATCCAAAGATGATATCATCAACATAAATTTGAACTAGTAAGATTTCTCCCCCTTCATCTTTGATAAACAAGGTCTGGTCTATGGCACCTCTTCTGAAGTTGTTGCTTAGTAGATATCTTGACAAGGTTTCATACCAGGCTCTTGGTGCCTGATGTGGGCCATACAGAGCTTTGTCTAGTTTGAACACTTGAGTAGGATGTGCCGGATCTAGAAAGCCTGGAGGCTGTTTGACGTATACTTCCTCACCAATCTTCCCATACAGAAAGGCACTTTTTACATCCATTTGATAGACAGTAAAATTCTTGGATGTAGCATATGCCAGGAAGATTCTGATGGCCTCCAGTCTGGCAACGGGAGCAAAGACTTCATCATAGTCAATTCCTTCTTCCTGAGTGTAGCCTTGAGCTACAAGTCTGGCTTTGTTTTTTAGTACAATACCTCTCTCGTCTTGCTTGTTCTTGAAAACCCATCGTGTGCCAATAGCATATTTACCTGGTGGAAGATCAACAAGTTTCCAGACATCCTGCCTCTTGAATTGCAGCAATTCTTCCTGCATTGCTTCAATCCAGCTGCTGTGTTTGAGTGCTTCATCTATCTTCTTGGGTTCCACCTGAGATAGGAAACATGAAAACAAGCATATATTGGCTTCGTGAGATTTGCTTCTTGTGAGAACTCCTTGGTGTATTTGTCCAATAATATTCTCTTGAGGATGTTCTTTGTGGATCCTCTGTGCTGGTACCACCTCCAGCTATATCCCTTGCTCCAGATTGCTTTGATTTTGATCAGGGGTCTCTTCATTCATGGGGGAAGAGTCTTTAACAACATTATCCACATCAATATTTTCAGCAATAGCATCATCAGCATTTACAGCATTTACCGAAGAGTCCTCATTTAGATTTTCAGTTTCAGACAGGCTACTGCTGGTTACATTAGACAGTCTTGTTCCTGCTTCACTTGCTTCAATTGCTTCCACAACTGATAGAGGATCAATTGATGGTCTTCTCAGACTGATAGAAGATTTGGGAAAATCAGTCTGTAGTCAGTGGATGAAGTGGAGGCAGGTGTTTGTGTAGACGTAGATTCCATATTTGAGAAGGTGAGAGGCTCAAATATCTGGGAGAAGGAGTCTATGTCAAAGAGCCAGTTTGGACCTTTTCCCTGCCCACAGACAATGTGTTCTCTGCATTCCACATTTGTTGATTCTTCTACAATTCTTGTTCTTGAATTGAATACTCTATAGGCCTTTGATTGAGAGGAATAGCCTACGGAATATCCTTCATCAGATTTGGCACCAAAATTAGGAAGAACCCCATGTGTGATGAGAATGGTGCATGGACACCCAAAAGGTTTTAGGAACCCAATGTAGGGAATTCTTTGAAACCAAAGTTCATAGGGTGTCCTGTTGAAGGGTTTGACAATTAGAACTCGGTTTTGCACATAACAGGCTGTGCTAACTGCTTCTGCCTAGAATATGAGTGGCAGTTTTGAGTCAGCCAACATAGATCTTGCTGACTCAATAAGAGTTCTGTTTCTTCTTTCAGCAACTCCATTTTGTTGAGGAGTTCTTGGAGCACTGTATTATCTTTCTATCCCCTTGCTTTCACAGAAACAGTTCAAGGTGTGGTTCTTGAACTCTGTGCCCTGATCACACCTTATGATCTTCACCTTTTGATTGCTTTGATTCTCTACCCTGAGAATGTAGGATTTGAGAATTTCAGCAGTTTCATCTTTAGTTCTCAAGAAGAATACCCATGAGAATCTGGTGTAGTCATCTGTTATCACCAGACAGTATGACTTTTTGCCCATTGACATGAGATTTGTAGGACCGAAGAGATCCATATGCAGTAGTTGCAGTGGAGTGTCATTTGAATTCAAGGTCTTGGGCTTGTGCGAACTCTTGTGTTGCTTCCCCTTTAGGCACGCAATGCAGTGGTCTTCCAGCTGAAATTCTTTGTCAGGGATCCCTCTGACAAGATTATTCTTCACCAATTTGTTAATGGTTTTGATATTAACATGGCTTAATCTCCTGTGCCAGAGAGCTGATTCATCAACTGAGGCTTTTGATAAAAAGCAGGAGACACTCCCAGATGGAGTGACTTCATTCATGTCCAGTACATAGAGATTTTATTTTCTCTGAGCAGTCAGTAAAATGCTTTCTGGAGGAGGTGTGGATAAGCCTGGAGACAGTACAAAGCATTCTTTATTTGTGAAGAGCATCCAATGCTTTTGATCACAGACCTGGGAAACACTCATGAGATTGAAATCCAATTCTTTGACATAGTTGACCTTATCAATGCTCATTCTTTCGTTGGACACAGTTCCTTGTCCAGTAATGGATCCTCCCTTTGAATCACTTCCAAAGGCAACATATCTTCCATTGAAATGTCTGAAGTTGGAGAGGATGGATCTGTTGCCTGTCATGTGCCTGGAACAACCACTGTCTACAACCTAGGTGTTATTCTTGTGACCTGGCTGCCCCTGCACATGATAGATTTTTTTAATTAGTAGGAGGAACCCAAGAGTCTGCAGACTTGAAAAAGAAGGTTGTTAGTTTATCCTTTTTAGTATGTTTGCAGTCAATGGAACCAATGACAATGCTTGGAGATGGTTTGGCTTTCCATTGCCTTGTTGGTGATCTTCTAGTTTTCCTCACATTGTCAGCAGCAGATTTTGCTACTGATGTTTCTAGCTTGTCAATAGTAGATCCTGCTGCTGATGGCTTTGTTGAAGTGGCAGCATTGTTTGTTGTTGAAGGCTTTGCCTTATTAGCAGTGGATTTTTCTGCGGAGGATTTTAGCTTATCAGCAGCAGACTTGGTTGCTGCTGAAAGCTTCTGCTTTGTTTTCTTGGGCTTAACTTGACTAACAATCGATGTATGCTGATCCTTCTTTACCTTTTATCTTTGAGGGGTTTGATGAAGGATCTGGTTGAAGGGTTTAAACTTACAGTTTGCAGCAAAGTGGTCTGATTCACCACAAATGATGCAAGTTTGTTGAGATTTAGGCAGCTTCACTCTTGGGGGAGATAGAGATTCCCTGAACTTAGTTGCTTTGACCTCGTAGCTTCTTACCTTCTTGTTTTTGTTAGTCTTTTCAAAGGCATGCTGCTTTGAATTTCTTTGGTATTCCAGGTACTGAAAGCAGGTGCTGGCAGTATGGTTATACCTGCCACACACAAAGCATGATCTTGCCAGTTTATCTCTTGACAGGTAGACATATTTCTTTGGAACAGATCCTTGAAGTTCCATGGATGAGCTTTGTTATGTTCAAAAGTGGCTTCTTCTAGGGTCTTTTGAACATATGGAACTTTTTCTTCAGGCTTACGACATATATCAAATACCTTCGTCTTTGTGATCGGCTTTGACTGAGGCTTGGGGTTTGTGGGTCCTGATGTCTGTCCCTTTTCAATGTTTAGCTTTCTTCCATCTGGAGGATAGCTGATCTTGATCTGTTTGAATGGTACAGGGGCTGGAACAGCTGGAAGAACAGCATGAACTTCAACTCTATTCAGAACAGCTTCAGATGGGGCTGCACTGGTTTCATCATGGTCTGAGTAGGTTGACCCAGATTCCGATGAGTAGTGCAGTCTTCGACGAAAGGTTCATCCGTTGAAGGATCAAGGTTTCTGTTTGCAGTGTTAAGATTTGCAACATTGAAGCTTGGTTCGTAAATGGCAATATAGTCAGCAGGAGGAGGAACATATTTGTACTGATCATTGTTATACCCAAGTCCAGTCTTTACCTTCTCATGGACTTGAATATCTAAAAGTCTTTGTAACTTTTTGGAGGAAAATTCATATTTTTCAACATGAACTTTCTGTTCTGCCAGTTCAGCTTTGGTAGCTTTTAGTTTGACCAGTAGATCATCAATCTGAGTTTCAAGATTAGTTTGTTCGTGTTTTAGCGATGAAATCTCTTTCTTAAGGCAGTTAATCTTTTCTTTATAAGTATTTTCAACCTTTTTGAACTCAGATTTCATCTGATGAAACTCTTCATTTTGATCTATAAGGTTTTAGTTATGCTTTCTATAACCCAAAACTTTATCAATACAGGCTTGAGAGCAAAGATGTTCAAATACCTGAGGTGGTATCTCTGTAGTTTCTGCCATAAGAGCTTGATTGTTGACAGGCAGTTCTTCATACTGGAAGTTCCAGTCGAACTCAGAAGTTCCAACAGTTACACAGGCTGCAGTTTGAACTGGAGGAGTAGCTTGGTGTTGTTGTTGTCTGGGTTGGGCTTGGTGAGCTTGTCTTGACTGAGGAGTAGCTGGATTTGCTCTTGGTGCCTTGCATTCTCTGGCAAAGTGACCCAGTAGGTTACAGTTGTAACATCTTAGTTTGCTTTTATCCAGGCCAACTCTAGTGTTGGAGTTGTTACTTGGAATGGGTCTTCCGGTTCTAGAGTAGAACCTTTTTTCTCTTATAGAGAGCATGGCATACGAATGTTGTATGTCCATTTCTTGTAAATCATCTGGATGAAAGCATTCCAGATCCTCCTTGATAAGTGACATGTTGCTTGAGTTTTCAGAAACAAAAGCAGTATAGGTTGATGTTTGAGGAGGAGCTTCTAGGAGAAATGGTGAGCTGTTTATTTAAGAGGTAGGAGTTTGTGGATGGGTGACAATGGGAGGATAGTAGTTGCTTGAACTAGGAACTGTGTGGTTGGAGTGAAGCGCAGATGAGATGCTGGAGGAAGAAGATGCTGATTGATGATTGGAGCTCCTTTCCTTGGCTTGAATCATTTCTAATTCATATGTTTTCAGCATGCCAAAGAGCTCTGTCATCTGGAGAGTTTTTAAATTCCCGTTCTTCTTATAGACACTGTGTATAGTGTCCAGCAGCTTGGGAGAGATCTGATAAACTTTTTGAGAATATCTTCATTCTCTAGCTTTACTTTGGAGCACTGCAGTTCTCCCACCAGGTAAGTGTACCTGTTATAAACGGTTAGTGACTCACCTTCCTTCCATACGAAGTTTTCATACTGCTGCTTCAGGATGTCTCTTCTGTTTTCTTTGACTTCCTCAGAGCCAGAAAACATCTTCTCAAGAGCCTCCCAGAGCTCTTTAGCAGTTTTGTAACTTCTGAAGTTATGAAAAACTTCATTTGGAAGGCACATTTGGATAGCTCCTAGTGCCTTGAAGTCCACCTCCATCTTCTTTATGTCCTCTTCTGAGTACTTGGAGGGCTCCTTTGGAACTGGTGGTCCTCCAGAGTCAGCAGAGGCCACCATGGGAGTGTATGGTCCATCCCTGATGGATTTCCACATTTCGTACTCCTGATAACAGAAAAAGCTTTCCATGCAATTCTTCCACATGTCATAGTCTTCCCCAGATACCAAACTTGGTGGTCGATTGATGCTGCCGATGTCTTCAAATCCATTGCTCTGTGCCATCTTTGTTTTTGGTGACTTGATGAAAGAGATAGTTTAGAATAGAACCAGAAGTGATTAAACAAGTGTGAGTTTGTTTAATCTGAGCCAAAGCTCTGATACCACTTGTAGGATCGTGAAAGTACAAGATGGTTCTGTTCTTAGTTGAAATTGGCGGAAACAATAACAACTACACAAGTATAATCGAGTAAACAGAAAGAATACTTTTAAGAACACTGTTGTATTAAGCTTTTGCAAATAAACGATTACAAATGAAAACTCAATCAAAAAGCACACTTACAATGAAGTGTTTACACAATATTTATACTCACTTAGAATCAAGACAGCCCCTTGATTCTAAGGATCAGATCTAATACAGACCGTTGATCTGTTGTATATAGCTAACTATTACACGTTTACTCTAAAACTAGTTAACTTTATTGAAGCGTCTTCGTTGTGCATTATTACTTGCATGCTTGGAGAAGAGCATTGTTGTCCGTCATTGGTTATGCCATTGAGGTTCCTTCTGCTTTGAGTGTGTCAGTGGCTTTTGCAGAAAGTTGTCAGTGACGCTTGGCATGGATAGTCAGCTGCAACGATTTGTCTTCAAGGCTCACAGCTGTCAGCAGCAAAGATGAGGATCAGCAGCAAGATGTGACCATCCAATGCTGCTGATGATTTGCCTGTCAGCAGCATCATGTGTTGATGCTGCTGAGAAGCCTATCCGCATCAACTTTGGTCTTTAGCAGATAAGGCTATCCGTAACAGATTTGTTCTTCAGCAGGAGAACAAGTATCTGCAGCAGTTTGTTGGTCAGCAGCAAACTCTGAGATCAGTAGCATTTGTACTTAGAGAATTTTGAATCCATCAGTCTTTGTTTCTACATCATGTTAACTCCGTTAACAATCCCATTAAATATTATGTTAAAAACTTAACCCCGTTAAATAAATCCTGTTAAATCTTAACTTATTTAACAACATTGAACCCCAAGGACCAATTCTGTTAGTTCCTAATCTCAAACTTCAGGGACTAATCCTGCCAAGTCCCTAAACTCAATCTGTTGACTATTGAAAGTCAAAATTGATGAGTTTTTGTTCATGTTGACTTTTTGAAAGTCAAAATCGCATCAATTGACCCAAAAGATTCGAATTCCAATCGAGATTTGATCAAATCGTAACATAAGTTACATGTTAATGACATTTACGGTCATCATTGCGGTGTTAATCATCTTCATTGCCGAATTAAACTCAAATAATGGAAAATAAACTCATAACCGTCGATCTCATTACTTCATACCAATTAGAGCCGCAGCAGGAATCACCGGAGGGCAAGGAGTCGTCGTCGGAATACGTTTTTAGTCGGATTCCATCAATTCGAACCATGATCTGGTAACTCTTACATTCTTTAGCTTCGTTTTTACATCAAGATCGTAAGCCCTATCATTATCAGGGCTTACATTATCGGATTTAACTCAATCGACATCTAGGGTTCATACAGTTTTCGTTTTAGTCGAACCTTATCAATCCGATATCAAAAGATAAAATTGAACTCATTCTCAGTGTCGTCTCAATGCCTGGATTGAAAGCCCTATGAAATCCAGGGCTTATATCACCGAATTGAACCCAATCCAGATTCTAGGGTTCATGTAATTTTAGGTTTAATCGAACTCTACCTTCGAATCGATCTCAATCAAATCGAACCACATGGATAGATTCGCAATGCGTCACCCTGTAAAAGCCCCATCATTTCAACAACTTTTAATATCAGAATCGATCGAATTGAATCCATCTTTATAATCTAGGGTTTCGGCGATTTAAAACTTGAATTAACAGCTTCAAACGTATTGTTTTTGCAATTAAACGCGACCTCTGATTCGCAAACCCCCGATAAACAAAACCCATATTCATCAGATCCAAACCATGGTCGATTTCGTTGCTATTTGGGTTGGTTTGGTCTCGGGTTCGAAAAGGAAGGGATGAACACACCGACTGTGTGTTAAAAGAATTTAAACCGGGTATTGTTTGCGAAACACCGGGTAGTGGAACTGGTTAAAGTGTTGTGCGTATAGGGGAGGGACCCGGGTTCGAATCCCTCCCCACTGTTTTATTTTTAAACCATATTTTCCACTATTATTTTAATATAAAATCAAACCCCATATCATTATATTAATATATAAAAATGTTTTGAGCCCGGAAACCACCCGTAGACTCTGGTTTGGCCTTGCAAACCGTATTTATTATTAAAATCTATTTATAAAATAATATATTCATATTATTTTTGTATCGTGACACAAATTAAAAATAATATATTTTATATATTATTTCCTCCGTGTTATAAACATTTTTGTAACGTTTCAAAGTTATAAATATTCATATTGTTTACCCGTAATTATATTCTCGAATAAACTTAATATATTATTATTTTTGCCACGTAATTAGTTATCGTATTAACTATGCGAGTTTAAAAATAATATAATAATATTATTTTTCTAAATCAATACTTAATGACAAATGTGATTGAATATATTTATTAATTTTTGTAATTTTTGTCTTTCGTCGCATATCGTAATCGTTCTAATTATTTAACCTAGAAATCTGTATTCTCGTGGACACGTTCGTCTACTCGTTGATCTTTAGAGCGTTCCTTTTAGGACGTTCAACATTCCGTGTCGTCGTCACGTGTCCTAATAATTCTCATTTTTATCCCTAATTTATGTGTTTATAATTTTAGGGCATTCGTAAGTCGTTTGAGACTTACACACGTGGTTCCAACTTATCATTTGTGCGATACTACCAACAACGCAACGCATGTGAGTTTTCACGGCCCTTTTTTACTATTTTAACTTGGGGGAGAAAACATGATTAAACGATTTTGAGATTTTGTAATTCCTATGATATCAATGTTAAGGCTAAGCGTAACACGCTATCATAGAAAGTCCTCAACTTATATCGGATCGTTAATATGGATCTTAGCGAGGTAATATTTAGTAGTACTACTGGGTTTGACAAATCCCACCCACGTTAGTCGCGCTAACTCGATTAGAGATCGAACGGGTGAAATGTTAGCCTACTCACACCGCCAGTGTTGATAGACCTGGCAGGAGGCAAATAAACAAACAGTCAGCTTCGGTTGCGAGCGCTTGAGCTGAACATGAACATAGGTTAGCTACCTATAGATACATATTGAATGAACATAAATCTGGTAAACGCTTATTTACATATATTGAAACCTGTGAACTCACCAACCTCGTGTTGACATATTTTCTTACATGTTTTCTCAGGTCGCTAAGATAAGACACATGTGCACATTAGGGCATGCATGGGATTCAACTACTTTGATTATGACTTATTTATATTTGTTTGGATTATTTTATTATACTTGGTTTGGTTGGACGTTTTGGACTTTTGGACTTTGGTTTTGGGCGCGTGTGTTTTTGCGCATTTACTTTCTTTACGCTTCCGCATTGAAACTCTGATTAGTATGATATTTTCATTTTGAGTCCCATGTAGAGTCGTTCAAAGTAACTAATGTCTGAGATCCTGGTTCATCACTTCCCAAACGGTAAAACTCCGTTAGTAGAAATTGGGGGTGTGACATGAAAGGTATCCGAGTTTCTTATGCCATAAGATGGAGTTAATTTCTGTTGCTTTAGAAATTAAACAAGTTGCAACTGATGATGTGGTTGTTGCCACACTCATATCAATTTGATAAGTGTCATTTGTTCTTGGTGCACGCATGAGGATCCATTCTTCTGGAATTATGAAACCAGGCTTGAGAGCCAGGCATTTAGATTTATTGAACATCACCAAATATTCTTTGTCACACATCTGAGAGACACTTAACACGTTGTGCTTTAGCTGCTCACAGTAGTTGACATTGTCAAAACTGATACATCCATTAGTAACCACGCCTTGATGATTTATGCTTCCTCCTTTTTCTCCTGCAAAGGCCACATAGCTGCCTCTAAATGGTTTAACGTCTTGAAGAAGGGCCATGTTGCATGTCATGTGCCGGGAACAACCACTATCAACATACCATCGATTAGACATAGATCCCTTTGATTGTCCCTGCACATGTCATACGAAATTAGTTAGATTTGAAACCCAAGCCATTGTGGTCTTGGGTGGTCCATTTTTCTCAAAGTAAACTACTTCAATTAATTCACAATCATGATGCTAAAAAATGGGTGACTCTTTAGGCGAATCAGAATCAGAGACTTGAGGATTGTCTAGTTTCTTTCTCCAAACCTGTTTTTCTTGAACAACTGGTTTGATAATAGAAAAACCAGTAAAAGTTTTGTCTAGTTGATTTCTAGATAACTGTTGTCCATGTTTTCTCAAACTCTTATTCCGTCTCCTTCTCTGTGGTCTTGATAATTTTACCACATTCTTTGTACCAAATTGTGCATTACCATGGGTAGATACACATGGAACAACAAATATCTTGTTCCATTTCTCAGTAGATGGTTTAGTCACAAATTTATACTTAACCATATACTCGACTAATGTTTTCATATGCTTTGAAAATTGATTCTTGAATTGTTTTATTGGTGGATATTTCAGGGATATAGCCTGTTGTGGGATAACGGGGGTCGTTTCTCCTGATTCTTATAAGGACAATTCACAAGAATATGTCCAAATGATCCACGATGAAAACAGCTCCTTCTTTCTTTGAAAGTTTTCCTGTAAGGCTCACAAGTTTTGGATGTAGATGGTTTATTCTGATGAATATTAGAACTAGTTTTATGAATCACTGGTGATGCTTTACCAAATGTTGATTGAATTTTGGGAGTATAGTGCTTATCAATATTTTATTGAAAATTATTTCCCAATTTGTTAGCAAATGTCTCCTTTTTGGCTTGCTTTATGGTTTTGAAATCCCCATAAAGCATCTTTTTCAATTTATCATTTGATTCAATCACATCAGTTTCTGTTAAAATACAATTGTCATGATTGTTGACAATGTTTTTATTAATTTTAGATTCATTAATCAGTTCTTCTGAGACAACACCTTCGACTTTGTTGTCTTCTGAACATTCATCAGAATAAAATTCTTCATCTAAGGATGAATTAGCCTTACTAGAAGATTCATCTAGAAAGGACATATCAATGTCTACTAGCCCATTGAAAAACGTCCCGTTAACTGGTGGTGGAATGGCATTAGTACCTAAACCTTTGTCATTCACTTGTTGTACAATAGATTCATAATGTTCAACCAGAGAACGCGAATTTCTCAATTTTTCAATTTTTCAATTTTTCAATTTTTCAACTTCACTTCAGAATTTCATTATGATGTTTGGCTATTTCGACATTCTTTTTCTCTAACTCTTTGTAGGCAACATCCAAATGAAATTGTTGTTCACTAATATTTATTGAAAAATCATGTTTATCTTTTATGAGATTTTCAGTAGAATCTTTGAAACGTTTTTCATTTTCCTTATAGTTTAGAGCTACACTACGTAGAGGTTCGAGTTGATCATGAATTTTATCATTTTCAGTTTTTAGAATTAAAAAAATAGAACAAGGAATAACAACAAAAGAATTAGACTCTACCTCAGTTGATGAACTGGATGCTTCTCTGTTAGCCATTAAAGCAAATGCAGATTCCTATTGATCAGCAGCAGCAACTGTTTCTCTTCCTTCAGCTTTTATCATCTCAATGATTTCCGCCATCAATCCCATCTGAGTGTGTGCAATGATGGCATCTTCAAGATGAACTCCCTAATCATAGTTGTCGTCTTGTTAATCTACCAGTGCATTGGACGGTGCTCCTTGATTTTGACTTCGGTTGTTGTTGAATCTCTGGTTGTTGTATCTTTGGTTACTTCCCGAACTTGGTCGAGTGAAACCTGAAGTCGGCGCCTTGTCTTTCTGACATTCTCGTGCAAAGGGTCCATAATTCTGGCATTTGTAACACTTAGCTTTTGATTTATCAAAACCAATTTTAGCATTAGAATGTCCACCGATAAACTTTCTACAGTTCTGTTTAGAAAACGTTTAGCCCTTCTCAAGATCATGGCCATATTCCATTGAATATCAATATCTTCCATGTCATATAAATCTACTTGATTGAAATCTTCAATTATTTCTGGATCAATCAGTTTGCCACCAATGAAGTTTTCATACGCCAACATGCATGATGAAAACAAAGCTACGTGATCTTCAACAATCTTTGCAAAAGCAGGTGAAGTTGTATATGTTGGACTTCTCTGTTGGTGTGAACTTGAACCTGAAGCAGCAAAACAGGTATGACCACTGCAGCCATTCTTTTCTTCCAGTGTAGAATTCCCTAAGAACAAAGCAATACCCGATCCTGCGGTTTTTGGTGTGGAAGAGGTTCCAAAGTATATTGACGGTTCTTGCACTAGAGGTCTACTAGTGGTTTCTTTCTTTCTTAAGGTCATGTCATGTGCTTGAACCTTTCCTATGGCTTCATCAATAGTCATTTCATAGAACTTGGGGTTTTCTCTTAACAGAGTAGTGTACATGTCAAATTTGGGAGGTAAGGCATCAAGGAACTTTTCAACTAGTTCATCATCTGGATATTTTTGTTCATAAGACTTAAGATCAGTCTTAAGATGATAGAATCTAGAGATAAGTTCGTCAATGGATTCATTTTCAAGGTATCTAAAACATTCATATTGTTTTCTTAACAACTCCCTTTTACTTTTCTTAACATCACTATTACCCTCAAACCATTTTTGTAAGGCTTTCCACAAGTCTTGGGAGGTATCATAACCTCTAAAACTATAAAATAAGTCTTGGGTTAGTGCCATGGTTAAAGAACCATGTGCCTTCTTTTCTAGATCATATACTTTCTTTTCTTCAGCATCAAGTCTAGAAATTGGTTTGGGTTGGTTTTCACCAAGAAATTCATGGGTCGGATGTTTGTAACCTTCTAAAATAGGTATCCACATATTTGAGTCTGTGTATGACACATATTCCTCAGATTTGGCTTTCCAGTTGGAATAGTCATTCATATTTAGTTGCTTCGGTGGTTTTTGTGGAGTGCCTATTTCATTATCATAATTCAACAAGATACTGATATTTTGAAGATTAGCTATTTGGGTAGGTTTAATATTACACTTAGTACTTCGTACAATCAAGGTATAACTACGCACAAAGTTTTGTAAGTGACAAGTGCAAAAGATTACAAACAAGTAAGTACGCAAGACAACAAGTACGTAGAGATACTAAGTACGCACAAATGATAAGTTCGCATGAGTTTGACAAGTACGTAGGATTGACAAGTACGCATGATTGAGAAAGCTGGTTTTTACAAGTGTATCCACTTGTCTAATCATAGGTGATCTTATCAAGTTGAATGATATGAACAATGTGATTTGGACAAGTGATCAGATTAGTGACTCAAAACAGATAATGATGAATAGATCAATAAAACAACAACAACAACACAAGGGTAAAGGTGGGATTCTTTCAAGATGAACAAGTGTATGAAACAAGACTCAAAGAACCTCCAATACAGATGTAATCAGAACCACATTTTGATGAAAAGTGTTCACAACACTCGGACTCAAGAGCAAACTGCTCTGATACCACTTGTAGGTCCCTCCAGGTGGGTGTGTAGGATCGATAACGTGTGAGAATGTAGCTTAGAAATCAGGTGCGGAATGACTTTTACTAGGTGGAACAACATGTGAATGATAGCATGATAAACAACACAAGAATATACTTATAAATACACGGTCTATTGATAACATGGTGTTTCATACAAGTATAGGCACAAATAGGATGACTTCTGGACTGAGAAACTACTGACTTGTGCATACTTGTTTGTATGGTTACATCTGTGTAGAAAATGAAATAAACCCTGCTATTTATAGACCTGGTCCATGTGTGCTTAGCAAGTACGCATGACCAACCTTCATGCGTACTTGTCTAAGTACGTATGACCATTGTAATTGATAAATACGCAGGAACACATCCTTGCGTACTTGTTTAGTACAATAACAAAATCATACAAGTTCAAATATACCCATGACATGTTACAACTCGATAAACAAAATACAACAGGTACTAAATACATACAAGACTGAACTAAATAACAAACAAAAGCTTTATCTTGATCCAAATTGCTTGTCACAAAAACGTGCATCAACAACGTTGTGTTGACGTATCTTGGCTTGGGAGCGGTGCTACTCAGATCGGTGAGCCGGCATTCGGGAGGTATATTTATTAACATTAAATGCTAATAAATGATTTTAGAAAGACTTTCGCTGTAGTTTAACTAATAATAAATGCGTTTTTAATGAGAATGACCCGTTATGAGAACCAACTGTAGGATGCCCGGGTTGGGGTCTTACAAGTTGGTATCAGAGCTGTGGTTTAAGAGAAAATCGGTGTTTGTATAAAATAAAATACCTTAACTTAAACTGAAAATGGGACGAAGGGAAACGAATGCCACCACGAGTAACTGCGAGCCAAGAGGTACGTCTTTCGAGTTGAGCAATAATTATTATTTACCATTCGTGTTATGTTACACTAGGTAAAGCGATTGGTGTGAGTAGGTGATTTATGGTTCCGTGTGGGAACATGATGTGTGTTATGTGTTTTTGGGTGGTGTGATTCGGTAAAATCATGTTTTGTGAGTTAAGTAATGTGGAGTAGCATTAATTGCGTTATGTTAGATAGTTTGGTTTGTTGGCATGGTTTAATGATGTTATGTGTAACCATAGTTGGTATGTAACTGTGATTATTATGAGAACTTGATAGATTATTTTATGGTTCTATGTGAGTTGGGTGGGAAGCATGTGCATCCGGTGAGCGTGAAGGTAGAAGGTTAATGTGAGTATGATGGGAAAGGTTTAGAATCCAAGCAGTGATGTGGACCACCAAATTGCATTTGATCACCGTGATTTGGCAGTCTACGATTACGCTCATAATCTAGATTGGTGCCCATAGTAGTCACTCTAGCGTTCTATCTTGAGTAGGATTAGGTGGCTAAGATAAAGCGTACGAGATCGGGCAAGCGTAGAAATCTTACTAAGAGAAATGCAGATTGACAGGTCAAGCCGACGATTTCCGTAGCAGGAGCTGAGAGTGAGCTGGGAGTGGTGTTAGCACTTCTCGTGCCAAGTGTGACTAGAACTTCGGTTGGCGACATACCGCGTGGAGCTATGATTGGAAAGGCGTGATGTAAAAGGAGGGCAGTGCCAGCTGTACGTGATTTTCCTTCAGGATGTGGACCTGCATGGTTAAGAGAGCCTTGTTTCAAGATGAGCCAGAGGAGGACACACCAGATGCACCTGATGTGGTCTAGCGGTGAATTAGCGGGCAATGTCTGGGATGCTCGATAACTTGATGATTAGTCAGTGTGGCAGTTGTCACAATAGATTTCGGGGTGATTCGACGCTATGACTGATTAAGACGTTTACGTGGGGTGATGCTCAATTCAAATATTGATTTATTAATTTTGACATTTATTGTGAGACTTACTGCATTATGATTTGAACATAATTAATGATAATTGTGTTTGTGACGGTGTATGATCGTGTTTACAATAATAGAATATGTGAGGTATAATGTGATTGTGTGATTGCATTCTGAATAATGTGAGTTAGCATTAAATGTGATTTTTGTCATGATACTAGAGCATGGTTGATTATACGGTGTGAGTAGACTTGTATAAACATGAATTTCGAATTTGTTTGTGTCAACAGTCGTATGATAGTGTCACCTATGCGTTAATATTTAGGTGGTGTTTGAAGTGCATTGCACCGTGTGTGAGTGTGCAGGATGAGGTTCTGTGAGAATTCTTAGTCACCTACCTTGTGTCTAGGTATAAATGTACAGGACAAGATCCTGTGGGAAATTATGATATTTTTATATATCGTGTATGTATGAGTAATAGGTTGATTTCTGGTGTCTAGACTGAGTAATGTGTCGTCCTAGAACATTGGTACGACCCATATGAGGTACGGCCGCGTGAATTCTGTGGGAGTACGTGACAACGTGTGGTAAGAGCCACCGTTGGAATGGATAGAAGATAGAGTTCAGGTATTTGTGTGTCTATAAATGACAAGGTCATATCGTATGCACGTACTTTTGCTTAGGTCTAGCTACTGCTGTGTGCACTTTATGCGAGATAGAGAGTTACGATACTATATACAGGGATATATGTTGAACATGTTAGCTTTGTTATTTAGACTTAACGTTATTTGTCCTTGTATGTATACGCTTAGTCGTGCATAGGATGGTGTAGAAGCATGTTTTGGTAACTATAGATAATATTCTATGTATCGGTGTATGTGGCTAGTACGCAGGAGTGTGTTCCTGAGTACTTAGCCTGCACACCAGTTTGGTCCTGCGTACTTAGTAAGTACGCAAGGCTTTTTCCTTGCATACTTAGTAAGTACGCAAGGCTTTTTCCTTGCGTACTTGTCAAGTACGCATGACCAAACCCTGCGTACTTAGACAAGTACGCAGGTAATGTTCCTTCCCCTATAAATAGAAGACTTGTCTTCATTTGTAGGTGGAACTCTGGAACTAGGTTGAGAGGTGTCCGGGTCGGGACGAGCTCTCCCGACCCCTGGACTGTGAGCTTAGATGAGATATGTGTGCTCCTTCGGTATGTAGTCTGTAATACGGGATGGCTTCTATGTTATGGATTACGTATTGTTGATTCTTCTCTTGTTTATGTTCGTGTTTCTCTATCTCGTTTTCTTTGTTCCCACACAGATCCGTGTTATTTCTGTTGCGCGACGAGGCTCTCGGGACCTACAGATGGATCGTTGATGTGATCAAGCTTAGTATTTCTATCTTAACGTTGATACATCGAGGTGGTGCGAGGAGTATTGACGTCTTTCTGGACGGTCGGTGAGGTGCTCTTATGAGATGCCTACGCTTATATCTCGAGAATTCAGAGCACGAAGCCGATGGGTGGAGCTGTGAGAGTGATGGTGAAAATGTTACATGGACGTGTGATCGGAAATAGTTATGATGTGATCGAGATGACGACACTGAAGACTTCAATGTGGAGTAACAATGCGACGAAATGGTCTTTTCAGATACAATCCGAATGAAAGATTCAGTCGATGTGGGAAACAAGAGAAATAAGGAGGTCCTCTCCGAACGAGGCGATGAATAATTGAGGCTTATGCTAGGACGGAATTAATGTTCGTACTTGATGGACGAGATGCAGACGGTAATCGCTCGGTAATGATATAGTGACAGTGAGGAAGCAGGATTCTAGAGAAATATATGCACGATTGCACATATATGACTAGAAAGGGAACACCAACGCTAGTGAATAAATGTCTAGTCTAAGACAGGCTTCTGTGGAGAGTCAAGTGAAGCGAATACTTTTCTTACGAGGCAAGGATGATGGTGACATGTGGACTTACGAGAATCAACGAGAACTGATGATTATGACCTTTGTCATGAGTAGAACGAGTTTACTAAGCGGACGTATTAAACATGTGATGATGGGGTAATGAGATATCTTGGTAGAGGATTTTATGAAACCAACGAAGCATTCACAAGCTCCTGAAGATTATCAAAGGAAGGCAGATGTAGCATCCTCATGATGCAAGGCAGTGGTGCCTGAGTTTTGAAAAGTTGTCACTGGATGGTGATTAGAGTACGAGATGCGAGGGATGACGAATGGTCCTAATTGTGTAAAGCGATGAACTTTACTTGGGGATGACGGTCAGAGTGACGAGGTCATCAGGATTTTACAAGAGACAAAGGCAATCATGTTGTGAGCAGGTTTAGCATGTGATGGGTGAGTAGATAAGTGGTAGTGTTGTGCTACGCAGTAGTAAAAATGATGCGATGTTCTTAGGGACAATAGGAGCGGCGAAGTATTTTCAAGGAAATAACAACGAAACCATGAGAAAGGGTTAGTAATAAATGCAACTTTAAGCAAGTGTCGGGGCAGCGAAGGTTGGGAACACCGTTGTTTGACTAATAGTTGGAAAATCGTGAGATGAGGGAATGAGTAGGTGAAACCTACAAGTCCCAAAGTCGAAAGCGAGCAATGAAGGAGACTACTTTGAACACCAATAGGGTGGTCGTATTACAAAGCCAGGTAATGAGAACTAATATTGTGAAGGCGGGTGCTTGACACCAGGTAGACATGGGGCTCAAGTGAGGACATAAGGATAGGTCAGGTTGGTTTGTACCGACAAAGGATTCGGGGACGAATCCTCTTTTAAGGGGGGTAGACTTGTAACATCCTGAAATTTAATGGGTTGTATGTTCGAATTAACGGATAACTCGAACCGCAGGAAAATAATAAAGGATTAGAAAGGGTCTTACGTAGAGCCCGGGTTGTCAAACTTAAAGGACCCGGTGGTCGTTGTTTCAAGGTTTAGGATCGAGACATGTTAACAAATCAGGAGGAGGGACCCCGGATGAATATAAAGGTAATATTTAAACATCCTAAACTCAACCCTAGAGCCATCTCGACTCTAGGCATGCTCGACGGTAGAAGGAACCCGCAAAGAAGAAAAGTGGGGGAGGGAGTGGAATCCGGCGGTCGCGTGACGATATCCGGCGGAGGAAAGGTTCCATTCGTGAGAGGTAATTCCCTAATCAGTTGTATTGATTTTTAGTTTGGTTTAAATGAATACCCGGCTAGGGATGTGGTTGTGAGTCTCGGTGGTGTCCTGGTGGCGTGCAGCGACGGTCGACGGTGGGGACCAGCAACCCATCAGTAAAGAAACCATCGGCGCAGGTGGCGGGAGTGGCGTACGACAAGGGCAGCAAGCAGGGAAGAAAGGACGCGATAGTGAAGCCGACGACGGTGCTGGTGGCGGGCTATGATAGCGATGCAGGGGTGATAGGTGGTCGAGAAGAAGTGTAGCTCCGGTGGCGCGAGACGGGGTTGTCCGGCCAGGTAGGCAGCGGGGAACGAGGGCAGCCAGCGGCCGAGAAAGTTGATACAGAGAGAGGAGTTGTCATGAAGGTGAGGAGTAGAGTAGTGGGGTTCAGCGGCTATCACGGTGGTGGTGAGATGATGGTGTATGGCTGCGGCGACGAGAGATGGAGAAGTCTTGGTGCGAGTAATGAGGGGTGGCACGACAAAGACGTGAGGGGAATTGCATGGCGTGCATGCATAGGAACCTGACGCGAGTCTATACGTTTCACGTGGTTATAGGTGTGCCATGCATGATATGCTTGCGTGTATGGAACTCGAGATTGGGCGTTTAGTGTCCGAGCGAGTTAAGGACGAACCGGACTGTGTGCACTCGTAAAGAGAAATTTGAGAAGCTGGAATGGCGAGCAGTCATGTCCGAGTGTTAGAATTCAGTTATTTACACTTTGTGTAGCTTATGCTTAGAACGTGTTCTGATCGTGTGATCGCGCGTTTGTCAGGCTTGGAATTCGAGCGTGGACAGACGAGTTACAGAGCAAGGTTGAGACTCAACATAACTAGTGAGTTTCTAATCCCCCTCTTTTAAACGTTTTACTGTTTTGGGGCTATCATACATACTTTCATGAGGTGTTTTTATAATTAATCGTGTTTAAGTTTTTCGAGTTCTAACCTGGTATGTTTTGAGTATAAAATTCTTATTAAAGATTCGTAGGGTCTATGATGTGTTTGTAGAAATATGTGAGCTAAGGGTATGAGTTATTAATATGTGATGTGATAAGGGTAGATCGGGGAGAGAGTCTCGGGGTTTAAGCTACATGCTTATGATTTTATGTAGGGTATATGTTGTCCTAGTGTCATGTGTGAGGTACAGGTGTAGTCAACGAGTCACGTATATGATGTGTGATACTATGTGCTTTATATTTGTGCGACGTGGTATGACATGGCAAACGGGATTTGTGAAGGATGAGGTCCTTCGGGAAGTCACCAACGGTGACATTTATTTGACATGTTAATAACGAGTATGTTGAACGCCCTGACGAGGGTAACCCTGCAGAGGGTGCAGCGACGAGCTATGTGTTTACGAGTATATTTATGTGGTGTTGAATTACATGCAAACGTAGAGTTATAATTATTATGCATGTGATAATATTGATGTGATGATATTAACGTGGCGATGTTAATGTGATGTGTGGGTAATATTATTATGGTACGTAGAGTTAGATTGACTGTTATATCAATACGGTGACGTAACAAATATAGATGTCGTGCCCGTTAATTGTGACAGCCTTGGTTAGGGCTGAATAAGAAGATGTGTAGAGTTTTTTTGTGTTAGTCAAGCACTGAGTTAATAAGCGTTCTAGAGTATGAGTGACTAGTACAGTATGTTCGACTTATGTCGACAAGACTGGAGAAATATTATTGTTCTTATTATTATTATTATTATTATTATTATTGTGAGACGCGTCTTGGGTAATGAACATGTATGGGATACCGTGTGATACATGGGTTATCTAATTGTAACGATTTGGTAAACTAATCTATAAGGACCGTGGGTCCTGATTAAACTTTAAATAACCTTTATGACGAGTTGGCTTTTAATTAAACTAAACTATTAGAACTCACTCAGCGTAGCTGACATTGTGTGTACGATAGATTGTTTTGCAGGTTGGCGTTGCGTTGACGTATCTTGGCTTGGGAGCGGTGCTACTCGGATTGGTGTGCCGGCATTCGTGAGGTATATTTATTAACATTAAATGCTAATAAATGATTTTAGAAAGACTTCCGCTGTAGTTTAACTAATAATAAATGCGTTTTTAATGAGAATGATCCGTTATGAGAACCAACTGTAGGATGGCCGGGTTGGGGTCTTACAGGAGCCTTAGCCACTGGCTTAGCTTCCGGAATTAAATGAATTTTAAATTCGATCTCTCTCTCAGGTGGAGCACCTGGAAGATCGTCTGGGAATACTTCTGGAAATTCTTTTACTACTGGAACTTGATCCAGTTCTTTCCCTTTCATCTTTACATCAGCTACGTAGGCTAATAAGGCTTGATGACATTGTCTCATGTAGCCACTTATCTTGGCCATCGTGCATATCGTGATCTGGTTCCGTCGTTCACCAATGACACTAACTTCCTTTCCTGTAGAATTCATGAATCATACAATCTTCTGATTGCATATAATCATTGCAGCATGTGAAGATAACCACTCCATTCCAATGATTACGTCGAATTCTTGCATCGGCATTAGAATTAAGTCGACATGATATTCTTCTCCTTCTATCAGTAGTCGGCAATCTAGGCATATTTTAGTTACTACGCAATTTCGATCACTCGCGATTTCAACTTCTAATGCCTTAGCCAACTTACTTCTATTAAAGTTTCTAGCATTTGCATACTTTAAAGAAATAAACGATCGACTAGATCCAGTATCGAATAAAACACAAGCAGGTAGGGAATTCAAGAGTAATGTACCTGATACGACGTCAGGAACATTTTTCGTTTCCTCTGTAGTGATCTGAAAAGCCCTACCCCTTAGCTTCGGAGCTTCGATTCTCTTTACTTCATTCTCTGCCACTTTCGATCCTTCTCCCGTCTGAGATTTTAGCTAAGTACATTCCCTGGTACAGTGTCCTGGCTTATAACAGTTGTAGCATAATTTGGTGCCACTCATACACTACAATGCAGTGTGCCCTGTCTTTCCACACTTGTGACAAGTTATTGACTTGAATCGGCACTCTCCCGGGTGCCTTTTTCCAAAAGTCTTACAACTTTGAATACCTTTTCTTGGGGAGGAACCGCTTCCTGGTTTGTTGAACTTAAACCTCTTAAGAGGCATAGGAGAAGGATAACTTTCTCCTTTTCTTTTCCTGTCTCTCTCCGTCTGTCTTTTGAGCTCAGTTTCGCGTTCCCGAGCCCAATCGATCATTTCCTCCAAGTTCGCACACTTGGATGGGTGAATAAACTCTCTGATCTCTGTTTTCAAAATGAGATGGTATCTCGTCATCCACATCTCCGAGGTTGTTAACAAAATCGGACAGAATCTGGCCTTGTCATAGAAGATCCCTGTGATCTCATCCACAGTCTCCGTTGTCTGACGGAGTTGAAGAAACTCCTCAGTAATCCTTTCAATTGCCGCTCCAGAGCAATAATGTTTTAGGAAAATATCCTTGAATTCTTCCCACCTCATTTCCTTAATCTTATCTTTACCTTTCTCTCTTTGCACTACTCCCCACTAATCATCGGCTCGCTCTTTCAGTTGATTGGTGGCAAAGGTGACCTCGTCCTCCTTCTCACAATGGCATGTATCGAATGCCCTTTCTATTGAGGCAATCCACCTTTGACTTTCTAAGGGATTAACTGCTCCCTTAAACTCTAATGGCTTACATGTCATGAAATACTTATACGTGCAACGAGTTGATTTCGCATCAAATTTTAGATTTCCTCCTTTTCCATTATGAGTAACGTCTTTGTGGCTTTCAAACCAGCTTTATAAAGAGTTCTGTAAATTTGCTTGTAAGATTGGGAAGTTTGCATCGAATGCCTTTCCTACTTCTATTGCTATTTGTCTCCGGATGTTCTCCGGGACTTGCTCAACTTCATTCTCGTCATGACGTGAGATTCAGTTCTCCTGTGGCTTCCTTCATCACGTATTTCATTGTTTTGATTTTCAGCCATTTGCTGAAACATGGCATCGCTTAATCTCTCATTCGTTTACCCTAATAATAGTCTAGGGTTTTTGTACTACATGCCTCGTATCAATTTTCACCCTAATCAAGCATTCTAGGGTTTTTACATAAGGCTCATACTCAGTTTATGCATATATACATTCATTCATGTATCATAATCATGCATATGCACATTCCCGGCTTACTATCTGCTGATATAAGTTATCATATGGTGTTTGCGATATCATGATGGTCCCATGCATTAACTCTCATACTGGCTGTGACACCCGGTCATTTAGCGTTAACCCCGTTAACTTAAACTCAGTTAATTCTGTTAATTCTTAACCTAGTAAACCCAAGTACAAACTCCAAGGACTAATTCTGTAAAAACCTCAAACACATATGCATGAAACCACAGGGACTAAAGCTGTATTTATCCTAAACCCAACTGTTTGACTTCTGAAAGTCAAATTTGAACATTTTTGACACAAATTAGATTAGTTGACTTTTAAAAGTCAAACCCCCAATTATCTTGATCCAAATTCGATTCTTTAACCGCAAAACTGTTTGAATTCAATGTTGTAACGCATGGCATTGATGATTTCGAATGTATGTGAGCCGTTTCTAACCGATCATCACCACTAATCATTGCGAATTAAAGCCCTAAAGTAGAAATCGTCGAACCCATTTCAAAGACCACGCAATTCGATCGAATCCCGTTTCTAACTCTCAAATTGTCACTACACGCACACTAGTCGAACCCCTCTGAACCTCCTACACAGTCTATTTTGGCCGTAGTAGCAACCGGGGACGCCGGAGATCGAGCGCTCGAAGTCGGAACTCGTCCTAGCCGAACACCATCAATCCGAACTCCATTTTGGTAAATAAACACACCCTTAGTTTCGTCTTGGTCTGTTGATAGAAAGCCTTAAACAAATTGAGGCTTACATTATCGATGTTAACCTAAACTGATTATAGGGTTCATCATTTAAATGGATTAATCAAACCCTAACCTGCACACGGTTTCAATCAAATTAAATTACATGGGTAGTTTCGCCATTCATCACTCATTGAAAACCCTATGAATCCAACCCCTAATCTTATCAGATTAATCCAATTTGATTTGTGTTCAAAACCTAGGGTTACAGTTACACGAACAAGAAATTTACGATCCTAAACTTGATGTTTCTGCAATTAATCTCACCTTTAGACTCGCAATCCATCGAAGAACAAAACCCCTAAACTCTCGTACCCCATCGTGATCGTAATCAATGGATTTGAGGGGGGTTTTGGATCGGGGTCGCGAATGGCGAAGAACAAGTGGTTTTATGTGTTAAAACCAATAGAACCTGGTCTTGGGTGCGATACCCTAGCGGGTAGGACTGGTTAAAGCTTTGGGCTGTTGTGGGTAAGACCCAGGCTCCAGTCCCACAACCTGTTTTTACTTTTTTTTGCAACTTTTTAAGCAGATATTTATACACAACCCACCCCCATATTATTATAATGTTATATAAATATGTTTTGAGCCCGGAAACCACCTGTAGGCTCGGGTTTGGTTTTATAACCTATTTTATATTATTTCCCCAATTTTAAAATAATATATTTATATTATTTTCAAACCACAGCTTCGAATAAAATAATATGTTTATATTATTTCCAACCCGTGACACCTATTATAAAATAATATATATTTTTATATTATTTCGCCTCGTTTATTTGTCTCGTGTAACGTTTCAAACTAATTAATAATAAAATTATTTATATTATTTACTCACGTTTATAATCTCGAATAAAAATAATATATTTATTATTTTTGTCACGGAAGTAATTATCGTATATTTTCTATAAGTTCAAAAAGAACAACAACACGAATATTTATTTATTAATATTATTCATAATTAGAGACGTTCGACACGAAACACTTTCATAATATTTAGAAATCCTTATTCCCATGGACACGTTCGTCTACTCGTTGGTCCTGCGTATATTTAGGACATTCAAATCTTCCGTGTCGACGTCACAAAACCCCATTGTATCCCTAACTATTATGTTTATAATTTTAGGGCATACATGAGCAGTTCACAGGCAAACTCTTGTGTTTTCTACTTGCATCCTTGTGTGGTGCTATCTACTACTCGTACATAACTCAGGTGAGTTTTCACGGCCCCTTTTACTGTTTTAAAACTGGGGGAGAAAACATGACGTAAACATTTTTGGTTATGTAATTAATATATGTTATCACCTGTTTAACTATGCGTACACATCTATCACTAAGTCCTCACATCGGACCGTTAATATGAACATAGCGAGGTAAGTTGAGTAGTACTACTGGGTTTGACAAACCTCACCCGCGTTAGTCGCGCTAACTCGATTGGATGTCGAACGGGTGCAGTCTTGACCTAAACATGCACCATAGTTGATAGGCCTGGTGGGAGGAAAAAACATAAACAGTCAGCTGTCGGTTGCGAGCGCATTAGTTAACATGCTTATGGGTTAGCTACCTATTGATTTATATATTGAATGTACATTAACCTATTGAACTTTGTTGCAAACTGAAACCTGTGAACTCACCAACCTTGTGTTGACACTTTTCTTACATGTTTTCTCATGACGCTAAGCTAAGGCACATGTGCACGTTAGGGCATGCATGGTGTCAACATGATGTATTCAATAATTGCCAATCTACTGAACACTTATTATGTTTCCGTTATTGTTAGACTTGGGCGCGTTGTTGTGCGCATTTACTCTCTTGTTTAAACGCTTCCGCATTTACTCTGAACTTTTTTTAATATTTCAATTTGAGTCCCATATAGTGTCGTTTGATGTAACTGATGACTGAGATCCTGGTTTGTCACTTTCCAAACGGTAAAACTCCGTTAGCTGAAATTGGGGGTGTGACACTGGCCAGGTATAGGGTAATGTATATTACCATCCTGATACTCCCAACTACCATATGGAACTTATCTCATACTAAGTTCTGCCCACGTATACTCACACATTTCTGTTTAAGCACTGGAATTTAAACATACCTGCTTCCTTGGACGGCCTCGGATTGAAT
Organism: Smallanthus sonchifolius; assembly: GCA_023525975.1. Classification (NCBI taxonomy): domain Eukaryota; kingdom Viridiplantae; phylum Streptophyta; class Magnoliopsida; order Asterales; family Asteraceae; genus Smallanthus; species Smallanthus sonchifolius. The sequence continues at coordinate 62,214,449 of CM042038.1, forward strand.
CCCTATTTATATCACGAGCACTTATGGTTTGAGTTTAAGTACCCTTTCTGATACTTAAATCCCTCAAATCGTGCTCTGATACCAACTTGAAACACCTTACTTATTTTACTATTATTTTATCAGAGTTTAATGTGGAAAATGGGTCCGAGATTATCAAAACTTTTCCATAACGGCTAAGGAAACTTTTCATTTATAACAATATTGTTTTTTACAAAAGGATAATATAATTACATCATCCTATATAGGGCCAACTCCGATAGCTCTGTCCACAGGAAGCTTTATTCCACGTGTTTCTTTCCTGCAGTGTTTGGAAAGTGTTTTTGAATTAGCTTACGTTAAGTAAGTACATTGCATCATTCATTTTATTATGAACCCTTTAGGTTCTTATTGTTCAAGTTTCCCAGGCTCTTGGCGCCCTCGTGACCATCACCGGACGTACCTCCGGTTACGTCATTCGCATATTTTATGGGTGTGCTAACCCCCTTGCAACCATCTTAGGCCGTACCTCCGGTCCAAGTATTGGCAAGGTTCTTATACTCGTCAGTATAGACCCCTTGCATTTCATAATCCTATTCGGTGAGTCATCTTACACGTGTCGCCTCCTCCTTGTCTGAACATTTTGCGGCTAGCGGACCGCTAAGATCTTGGTAGCAGTCCGCTACCAGCTCCATTTCCAATTTTCTTTATTTTAAACCCTTAAACTTTGGGGTATTTACACTTTAGCCCATGTACTTTCATTTCCTTTAGATTTTTGGGGTGTTACATTGTAGTATCGGTTTGTGTGGCCAAGTTTTCCGCAGTTGTTGCACTTGCGACATTCACCATGGTGGTGAAATGGGAATCTGGGGGCACTTGGGATGTGATCCGATGTATCCCTTCTTAGCAGGAGCCACTTGGTTAATAGGTGTAACCATTGCGAAATTCTTGATTGTCTTCTGTTTCTTGACAGACCTCTGGCTGTAGTCTTCCTCGGATTTCTTCGATCATTTCCTCATCAGTACTCCTTTCTTAACCAAGTCATCAGTCAAAGAGGCAGACAGAAGGATTGCAGCTTCAAGAGTAGGGGAGAAGCTGACATAGTGTGAACTCTGACTTGAGGGGCTAACCCTCCAATGTAGCGGTCAATCATTCGGCTTAGAGGTGTCACCATGTGTGGAAGAAGGGTGAAAAGCTCATGGAACCGATTAGTGTATTCCATATGCTCACCTTCATCCATAGCATGGTTCTAGAATTCGGTTTCTAGCTTCTCGAGTTCGTTCTTTGGGCAGAACTCAGTGATTAGCAGCTCTTTGAAGTCATTCCAAGGCATAGCCAGAGCAGGCACCCTTCCTCTGGTTCTCACTTGGGCATTCCACCAAGTAAGACTTCTCTTTTGGAAAGCACTAGATACATACTTGACTTTCAAGTTCTCAGGGCAGTCACACATGTTCAAGGTGGACTCCATCTTTTAGAACCACTATAGCAGACCAGTGGCATCTTCACTACCGAAGAACTCAACAGGTTTTTCGGCTAAAAAGTTTTGTTAGGAGGCATTTTTAATGTTGCAACCTGCAGTCCCAGCATCGCGGAGTGCTTCACTCACTGGAGTGCTTCACTCACTTGAGTGACCATACCGGGTAAGACATTAGCAAGTTGGTTGGTGATGATGGTAGCGATCTCGTTTATCTCGGTAGTGTCACGACGAGGAGGCATTCTAGCATGATCAAAATGATTGACAAGATTAGATTTAGATGACAAATGATAGTAATCAAAATAGAATTATAAAGCAAACAAAGATAGAATTTCGTTTATAATCAAATAGTTTCGAATTACTAATGAATAAAGATATATATTAGAATTTTGACTTAATAGAAAAACAATGACTAATCAAAACTCCAGGTCCGTATGATAGATGCTAGAAGTATGTGTTTTAGCTTATAAGCGATACTCACACCAAAGATTTCCAGGAAGATGTGACGGGTCCTTTCTTAGGGATTTATACACCACATCTTTCCTAGACAGAGTCTTTAGTGTACATGTATCCACTCTTCCAGATTACACATTTTCCTATTAACTATCAATAGGGCCCTTGGTTTTGACGAGAGTGATTATGGAATTGTCTTGGCACCGTTTCTTAGTCGCCGTCTCTCCAAAAGTGGATCAGATGCAAATGGATCGGGTCCAATTATGCTTTCTGCACCGCTACTCTCATGGTGATCTAAGGTTAGATGGTCGTACCATGACTGCGTTCATCGGTTAATAAGGGCTCTCCATGTCATAATTCAATTTTGGGTCGTCTGATTCCGTGTGATAGTTCATCAAGATAAGCGTTTTGTTTTCGAGAAAGAGGAATAAGAAGGCACATAAGGGTTAAATAAATAGTTAAACAAATAAAGCACATAGTTTCCTAATAAGGGAACTCCTAAGGTTATAGTCTAGGTCTATTCTAAAGTAGCCTAATTCTCTATAAACTGTCTCTGATACGAATCTTTCACACCCCCGCCAAGGCGGAAACACAAGGGGGCGACGAAATTGAATCATCATACATGATCAAAAGAAATTTACTATTAAAACCAAATAGTTATTACATCAGTATTTCAGAACAAATAAACCAAATAAAACAAACAAGTAGAACAAATAATTCTTCTTTTGCTAAAATCTAGCTATGTCCACTAAGGCATGAGTCCTTGATCCTAGCATGAGCTTATTAACATCTTAGTTAGCTTCACCTGAAAAACATGCTAAAATAGGTCAACTAAAAAGTTGGTGAGAACATAGGTTTAGATAGATACATAGTAATAGATAACAAGATGCAAGTCATAAACAAGTTTCAGAATTCCAAGTAATTAAACTTTTATACATGAGTCCAAAACCAACCCTAGTGATCGATAGCTCTCTCGTCCAACACCTTGTCAGGGTGTTAGACTAAGTGTAAGTGTCAAGAATGCAGTTTCTGAACATCCGGCTCCTTCCAAGTTGATCAGAATCCACAACTTGAAGGACTAGATGGGCTTGTCTGGCCAATAGATCTATTTACGTACTCTCGTGGCTTCCCCGAAGTTAATGGTTGTGTATGTTTTAGAAATAAGAGAGACTTAGTAAACAGTGAAATAGAATAGCAACATGTATAAACCAGTTTAGTTTTACTAGAAGTAGAAAGTATGTTATTGACTGCAAAAAGAATAGTTTTGATTTCAGAATTTGATTTCGTTTTGATATAGGAGCATGTTTTCCACTCCAAAGTAGAAAGTAAAAGGGGCTATGAACTCACCTTGCAAGTGAAAGGGTTGAACTTGAACTTGAACTTGTAGTAACTTGGATTGAATGTCTTAAGGATTCCCTAAGTTAAGTTTGCTAAGTTAATCAGAAACAAGTTAAGGATAGTCGAGGGGTTAACAGTTAGATAGTTGAAAGTGGTTGCCGTACACCAGAGTGGTTATCATTCCAGAGTAGTACGTCCAACAGAAAAGTTCCTAGGAAAGAGTTGGTCAGATCGGAACCCATCTTTTCCTAGCCAGAACTTTATTGTTTGTCAGATAACTAAATACTAGTTTAAAAGTTACTCTATTTGCATACTTCACCAAGTTTAGGGTGGGTTTGGTAAGTTTGAAAAGTATAAGGGTTAAACTGTAAATATAAGTTTAGTAAATATAGAAATGAATTTAGTTTAATATTAGAGGGTTTTAGTTGAAAATAAGGAGTTTTAGTAAAAACGTGATTTTTGAAACTGAAAGGAACAAGAAAGATCAAAACCAATTTTTTAAATAAAAGTTTGAAGAAGTTTAATTAAAATAGGGTTTTTTTTATCTTGAATAGGCCTATGATTATAACATAAACATGTTAGGGAATCATAGATCTAGCTAGTTATGAAGAATTTGGAAAGGAAAAATATGAACAAGCAAGAACATAAGAAGAACTCACTTAGAATGGAAGGATTTAAGCTAGAATCTTCTAGAAGATGAGAGGAACGACCTTTAGTAGCTAGAGAATCGTTGAGGTGTGAAAAATGAATGAGAATAAGGGATCTATTTATAGGGTGGGATTAGAGACTTATATACAAAATTAATTAGTTAACTGGATTAGGATTGCAAAAGATGAATATTGGTTTGATCTTATCACGTAGTTTTTGAAATCTTATGGGATGACATAAGAGAATATTCCAAGTTTAAAAGATAGGAACATATAGGAAATTAACAAACTAACTAGGATTAATTAGGAATTACATTTAAGGAGGATAAGACTAAGATTTATAGAAATCTTATATATATATATATATATATATATATATATATATATTAGGTTAAAATCTCATGTATTATACGGGTTAAATAAATAAAATATTATATATTTAGTAATAAAAATTTTATATTTTTAAAAACCCGTGTAATACACAGGTTGAATAAACCAGTATATTACATCAGTTGAATAAAATATAATGTAATTTGTTAACAAACACATTTGTCAAAATATGTTTTTAAAAAATATAATTTGTCGTGATAGTTATAAGGTCTGTTAAGACATTTTTTTCAACTGAGTATTAATTTTTTAATTTAATTGATAAATGTTAGTTCATATTAAGTTCATTTGATTGATGATATAATAACTATTTATAATTAAATAATAAGTATTCGTAATTAAATTTATTAATATAAAGATTATTATTTAATATGAGAGAGAAATAGAAAATCTAATATTTAATAGGAGAGAGAGACGAGAAAATAAATATGAGGAGTAACCAGAGAGTGACACATGTCCTGAACAGATTTTTATTTATTAGAGTAGAAAGATAGATAGAGTATAAAATAGAAGGAATATATAGGTGACATATGGCACATTAGAAAACAAGGGAAAAGGACATTTAGGTCCATTGAAATTTTTTAGGGGTTTTCTTTCCATCTTCATTCCCTTGTCTATCAAAAATCCAATCCTTTTTTCTTTCAAAAATCCAGCACATAATCCTATTAGCTCGTTCTACCTTCGTTGGGCACTTGAGTGAATAACTATACACTTCATTCATTATTCTCCATTTCTTCACAGTTTCTTTGCCTCCCTCAATTCGTTTTCTCACGTCGTAAAATTGGAATTTGGATAAATGCACTTTTGCATTTCGAATCTCCTTCACCAGGTATTGTTATTCTCCGAATCATTTTTGTTACAAATTCGATTACTTTTGCCGTTAATTTCGATTCATTCCATTGAAACATAGACAATTTCTTATGTTAATCATCATTCTAATATGTGATTTATTAATTTTAATGTTATGTGAGACTACCACAACTTTAATCATTTGTGTGTTGGATTAAAATGTTTATGGATTCTCCGTATAAATTCATATATTGTTTGGACTGTAAATCAGCACTGATTCAAATACATGTAACATGTGAGTAAATTATTTTGGATTTTGTATCTAATAGTTTCCAGGTGTACCTTGATTTATTCAATTCACATTGTTTCTTGATTAAACTTGTAACTATGGAGCTGAATTAAATCATATTTGACATTTCTACATTGTGTTTAACTTATGCATACAACCTGCACGTTGAAATGCCCATGAGAACAGTTAAACTTGAGTGGATGTTGATGTCTACATTCTGAAGTTCTGAGGTGAATTAGTCATGTTAAAAAAATTTAGCCAATTAAACACACCAAAATGATATCAACTTAGCTCAAAATGAAAAAATTGTAGATTTTGTCTCAATAACCTTACATTTGACCTTAAGGACATGTCCATGTTAACTATTTTTTATGCATTATAAATATTATAACTTAATTTTTAATGTGAACTCATTAAATAAAAATAGAACTAGGTCACAACTAGGTTGACCAGGTGTTTTAGCCATAACAGCAAACAGGAACCATTGGGTTATTATTCTCATTTCTCACTTCTTATTTAGCAAATGCATTGATTGCTTAATTTGTGCTATTTCAAACAGGAACCCCAAATTAATTAAAGAAACAAGAACTAATTAAAAGATGATTATTGAGCATTTTGTGTTGTTACTTTTGAGCATGGTGATCTGATGTAGAAGCTTGGGATTTTCTAAAAGAGAAAACAAGTTGTGCTGTAATTTTGTTCTTTTGATTGTACTGTTTTGTTTCTTTGTAAACATGTTGTATTTTGACAAAAGAAAAAAGGAATTTGTGCTGGATTTTTGTTTTTTTATAAATATGCTAAATTTGACCAAACAGAAAAAGAGATCGTGTTGTATTATTGTTCTTTAGCACAGAAATAGTACAGAAAATACAGCACAGGAAATATAACACGGGAAATTCAGTACAGAAAATTCAACATAGAACTTGCAGCAGATGAACTACTACACATAAATCCAGCACAATTTTCGAGTTTTTTTTAATCGCCCCCAACTCTCACCCCTACTTGCACCTAAGTTGATGTTTATTGGCCTTAATTTCGGTGGGGGGGGGGGGTGGGGGGTTGTTTCACTAGTAATTTCATATTCTCATTTCATAAATTCACGAGTTTTTTTAAATTTAAGTAAGAATCCAATTTAGTACTTGTGGTTAAATTTTGTTGCAAATGCAGAAGGAGTTAGATTACATACTAAGGGACTAGTTGGTAAGGGTGATTCCTTCAGACCCTTGAGTTTTTTGAGGTAAATGAAATGAAATAATTAAGCTAGTAATAATTGTTCAGAATGTATTATTTTTCTATTAAAGATGTTTTTTTTTTTCATTTTACATTAACAATTTGCTACAACATCCTGACTGAAATTAGCAGCACTCATCATCGAAAGAAGGTTTACATTAGACTAAATTTAAGAAAACAACTTTTAAGTACATACTAAATTACACTCGCAGACCTTTATCTTCACTAATTACGCTAGACACCCTTTATCTAAATGGTTTGTATCAATTTATAACCTTTAGACTAACAGAGGTTAGATTTTTGAGTTAGTTTTTATAAACGATCAAATTACCCTTACTATTATAAAAAAAAATAAATAAAAAAATTCAAAAGCATTGTGGGCCCCATCCATTATGCCTTCTTCCTAAACAAAAACTTAAAACCTACAAATCAAATTCTCATACTTTAAAAAACTTACATTCAATTGACAAAATTCAAATTCAAAATGAAACCGGAAGCTTCGACGGGTGTTTGGCCGGCAGTACAAATCCAAAATGACCAATAACCCAATTGGTGGGCAAAAATCCAAATCCAAAAATACAGAATCTTCGACCGAAATACAGAAGCTTACAATCGGCCAATAACCCAAATCGTTTGTAAGCTTTGACCGAAATATAGAAGTTTACAATCGGTGGGCAAAATCCAAATCCAAAATGAAATCGATTCAAATGGAAACCAAATTAGGGTTGGATGTGTTGAGCAGAGGGGAAAGTCGGAGAACAGAGAGGGAGGCAGAGGGGGTTCGGTTGTTTCGGGCGGCCGACGGTGGTAGGGCGATGGTATGTGTCTGTGTAGACGATGGAAAGGAGAGGGGGAGAGAGAGAGAGAGATTAAGAGGAGACTAGGGTAGGAAGAGAGGCTAGAAACTTATCGGTGAAGGGGCGGGCGGGTAGCGGTTAGTTTGTTAATCCCGGCCGTCGGTTGGTGACTGTGGTGATGTGGCTTTTACTTGTTACAGAGCTTGAGAGAGTAATATATATATACACACACACACATATATATATATATATATTAATATAAGAATGAAGGGTAAATTAGTCATTTACATGACATTTAACTAAAAAATCTAACTTCGGTTAGTCTAAAGGTTATAACTTGATACAAATCATATAGATAAAAGGTGTCCAGTGTAATTAGTGAAGATTAAGGTCTGCAGCTGTAATTTGGTATATACCTAAAGGTTGTTTTCTGTAATTTAGTCTTTACATTATTTGTGTTTATGCATTGATTTTCTGCTGTGTTTAGATGTTAAATGTTGTGCTGATTTCATCATGTGTTGTTTTCATGTGCTGATTTAGATGTTGTGCTATTATTCTGTTGTGTTGTTTTTCTGTGCTGATTTTGTTGATGTGCTATTTACCTGTGTTGTTTTTGTTGTTGTGCTGATTTAGTGTTGTTTACTTGAAAACAGCACATATTCTATTAATTGTGCTGTTTTACCAGAAACAGCACAGTTTTTCATATTTTTTTTAATCATCGTTTTTTATATATCAACATTATACTCAAATTAAAGAGAAAAAAATGCTCGATTTTATGGTGTAATATAAAAAAAATAATATCGTGTGAAAAAGTTATGAATGTTTAAAAAAAGTGGGGGAACTTGAAAAAAGTCAACAAAAGTGGCTATTACTTAAATACCCTTCCACCTATATTTTTTCCTACACTTTAATCTTAGCCCTTGATCATCAAATTTGATGGTCAAGATTACTTCTTAGCCTACTTAGGCAAAATCCTCTTCTTAGGGGATCCTTCCCCTATATATATATATATATATATATATATATATATATATATATATATATATATACACTAGGTTAAAACTCATGTATTACATGGGTTGAATAAATAATTTTTTTTTACAAAACAACAGTTTTTTATGAAGATTTGTATGTTGGATGTTATCAGTCATAGGTGAAATAAAAATAATGAAGATTTAAGATATAAATAACAAATAATGAAGATTTAAAAATTATAAAACTTTATTTTAAAATAAGATATAATTGAAATTTTCTTATGATTTGGTAATTTTTAATAAAATATTATAATATGTTTTAGATATTTAATTATTTAACATCATCGTTATTCAATAGGAGAGTGAGACGGAAAACAAAAACCTAGACTTCAGCAGAATTCGACACTTAGCAAATATAGTTATTCATTTATGATAATACCTATTAGAAACCCGGTATATTACACAGGTTGAATAATCGTAGTGTTATATATACTTAGTAATAAAAATTTACATATTACATATTTATGGCATATTACATAGCTTTTTAATACAAATTTTAGAAACGTTATATAGTTATTTTTTAAAAATATATTATAAAAAAATGAAAGAAATGTTCAAATTATAAAAATGTTTTATGAACAAACCTATTTTTTTAAAATAAAAACCATTTTATAAAAATAGTTATAGAAATCAATATTATTTAATAGGAGAGATAGACGAGAAACAAAAATTATTAAAACATTAAAAAAATTTGTATAATTAGCAGGATAGAGAGACGGGAAAAAAATGTTGAGGATGAATATGGAAATGACAAGTGTCCACCAAAACCCTTATTTATTAGTATAGATTTAATTAATATGTTAGTGGTTTTGGAGGGAAAAAAAGGTAACGATACACCACATGATAACAAGTGTCATTCAAAAGTATTCTTTTATTAGATATATATATAGGGTTGGGTTAGAATGAAAACCAATATGAGTTGTGAAAACCCATGAAAACTCTATTTTTTTTCTTTATTTATTTTTTTTTAAATAGGGTAATTTTGTTACATATTTTCGTCATTTTAAAAAAAATCAAAAAAGCGCTGAAGGTTTTTTTTAAATAAAGATATAAAAATTGTAAAAAAATTAACGTTACGACGTTGTTACATATGTAACAACTGAAAAACGGGATTTTTTTACAGTTGTTACGTCTTTTTTTTTTAAATTCCTTCGGCGCTTTTTTGATTTGCTTTTTATAAAAAGTGACGAAAATATTTAACAAAACTACCATATTTAAAAAAAAAATAAAGTTGTTACATAGGGTTTTCATAAGTTTTCACAACTCATATGGATTTTCAATATATATATATATATATATATATATATAAAGATCGAACTTGGGAGTCTAGGGGAGGAGTTTCACGACAAGTATGGCTAGGGGGAAATTCATAAGGCTAAGTTATGGATTAGGACTAGGATGGTTGATTAAATTTAATGGTTTTAATCATATAGATAGGTTTAAAGTTTTTTAATTGATTTAATAATTTAAAATAATAATAATATATATAATAATAATAATAAATTTCGATAATAATAATTAATATATAATAATTAGTTGATATTACGGTAATTAAAGATTTTTGAAGACGTTACAAAGAAACCCTAAAATTTACGCACGTGTAACTTTTACCTTGAAATTTTATTTTAGTCGAACGAAGTTACAAACTTGAAATGTTTTTATTAGGTAAGAGTGTAAAACATTCAAAGTTACCATAAGTAACAAGTTCTAAAGTGCAATAGAATACTCAATTTAGACAATGCTTATTAGATTGAGTTGAAATGTGATATGAGAAATTAAAAGGTTCATAGTATAAGAATTAAATCAAGGTTACATGGTATAGAAATCAGGGATGTCACATCTAGCCCTAGTTATTATTAATAATACAATTTTCAGTTATTTAAATAGTATAAAACTATGTAGTCATCGGTGATGATTCAACAAACTACCAAAGTCAATGTTCTAGAACATTTGTTGCATAATGACATTTTAAATATTGAATAAATAATTTTTTTTCTTTTGATAATATACAAAACATTACCTATCATACTTATTTGTTCAAATATTAAAAAGTGGTTGAAGCACTACGCCACCTATCACCATCTTAAGAACACCAACACTAAACTCAAATAAATATATAAAAAAATCAAAATTCCAAATTTCAAACAGCTAATGAACAATTATTTTTAAAATCCTTCATCAACATCATCTAAACACTAATGAAAATTCGAGAAAGTATTTAAACTATAAATCATTAAAATGTAGATGGCAAAATGTTTGATATCACCATCATCATCGTCTAGTACTAAACAAACACCAAAAGCATACACTTAAACTAAATTCATGCCCAGAATTAAAAATAAATTTAAAAACATTAAACGAAGTCCCAAAATACAATTAGGGAACGGATAGAGTATAAGATTAGTTTTAAAAATTTTAACATGTATGAGATGGGTACGATATTAGGTGACAGCTTACCCGATTACCCAAAATATACATACTTGTTCTCTAGCGATACCCGTAATCATTTTATTTTTATTTTTCTTTGCCCTGGGTAATAAAATAATAAAATACTAATTTTAGCATTTATATTTCTAATTTTCTTGGGTGATAAAATTATTTAAAAATAAAAATAGTAAGAAGTGTATTTGAAGATCCAAACATGTAATTTTTAACAAACTAACGGATGTACTTGATACCTGACCGGTATGAGACCGAGTATGAGGACACGATTTTACAATCACATACAATTTCCTAAACAAGTGTAACAAAGGAACTTAAAGGACGATTGTCATAAGTTCCTATATGCCACGTAGAAGAAAAATGTAGTCTTAAAATACGAGAGTTTAGAAAAATATACATACTAGTTCTGAAATGGTTGGTTTTTAGTCTAAAACATTTAGTCCTATAAACGAATTGAACATTTACTGAACTTTTGTCAGAAAGTTCGTTTAAGTTTTTTCATTTAATAAACGAGCAAACGTGAACATAAATTTTTATTCATTCGACTAAAAAAAGAACATGAACACACGTTGCGTTTGTTCATTTACATTTGTTCACGCATTTCCGTTCGTTTACGTTTGTTCAAATATTCGGTTTAATTTTAAAATGTTAGATGTAAAGATGATGATATTTTAGACTTTAATTTGAATATTTAAGTTTACTTGTAATTGATGTTCATTTGTATTCATGTGTTTGTTTATGTCTGTGAATTGTTCGTTTAGAATAAACGAACGAATACGAACAAAAAAATCCCTTCAGTTAATAAGCGTTCGTGTTTGTTCGATTCGTTTACATGTGTAATTATATCGTAGTAGAACCTCTTAAACCTGAAAAATATTGTGTATAATAACAAGTTATTCACCTAAAAGAGCTCACTTTGTAAAACAATGATGCAAGACTTTTTGTTTCTTCTGAAATCGGCTTTTTTTAACGGCAAAAAATACTCTACTCATACTCCTAAATTACACAAAATAATCCTGGATTTGAACCCAAGACCTTCAATCAAAGAGACCAGAGCCTCTATCAAGTGGGCCAGTCCCACATTTGCTTTGAAATCGGCTTTGAAAGTGTATTGAGCAACTTGGTCATCGAGACAATGTGGATTGAAAATATGTGGACATAACACATTGGTTAACAGGCGTCATTAATGATGTATAAAAAAGTATTGAGCAACTTGAAACGTAGTGGATTGGTAATACAAGAGTCGATAAGGTGTGGAAAGATGGGAGAATGGTCCAAATATGAGTCTAGAAAGTAGAAACTCATGATGGAGATTATGTGGTTGAAAAATAAAGAACGGTAAATGATGAAGAGACAATTTATTCAATGTAAAGATCGAGACATCGATAACCATAATAGATGAGATAAATAAGATATACCTCTTGTGTTCTATTCTATCCACAAAGCTACCTACCCGGTTTAGACAACGATCTATCTTGTTTTGATTGGTTAGTAGGGTATTGGTCCCCTAGGGGTTTACCGCATAAACGGGTCCCCCCGTTTACCAAAAAGTAAGATACACATAAAGAAATTGTTCTAGGAAGTAAAGGCTCTAGAGATATGATGAGTAGGAAGATATCTTGTTGAACAACTTGATAAAGGATGCGTCATTGATGTAGGTGGAGCGAAGAAGGTTAAGGTCTATGCCAAATACTAAGGAGCAAGATGAGCTTGAAAAGGGTGCAACAATATTGTTAATGTTGTGATAATGAAAAAAACAATGTTCTAGAACCGGACTAGACAACGAACCGGCGGCCATAGATGTTCACCTGTCAGGTCAGTAACTGACAGGTTCAAACAAAAACAGTTCAAATAGTCATAATAGGACCGGTTCACGGTCCGACCGGCCGGCCAGTTCTGAAAACACCGGAAAAAAGAACACGGGATAAACCCACTAAATACTAACGACCGCAAAACATCCAAGGATGACCCAACCAAAGAAAATGACCCAACCAACGTTTGTTTTTTCTTTTCACAGAACTCCAATAAAATTTATATCAAATAATAATAGTAAATAACCCATGTTATTGAAATAATGATATATTTTCTTGTAAATATTAGGATTTAAGATTTATTTTCTTGTATATTTTCATACACACTTGGAAACTTTCAACGTGTTCAATCCGGGACTAGTGACCCTAGCTAGACCTCCGACCAAAATTGCCGTTTAAGAGCCAGGGCACTAGTGTATGATTAATGAACCAATTTATATATTTTTTGTGTTTTGGGGAGGGAGGATGGTCATGCTGTCTTCTTCTTTATCACCATCACAACATCCAAAAATATTCTTAAATGGTTTCGATTCAATGTTGACTTGAAGACGATAAATATGGTGTTTTTTCAGGGGCTGCAGAGGTTTTTAATGCCATCTTCCTGAGCATACCAACTAGGTATGATCTTAGTCAAATGGGGATACAGATCCTTGTACGAGTTTCTGATCGTTCCTTCTGCAACTCCAGTTGCAAGTGCTACATCTGCATTGCATTCCCCGGGTCAAAATAGGTTCAAAACAAACAAAAAATGCATACTGTATCGTTTTGTAAAACACTCAATAGAGGTGGCAAAATTGACGGGCTGGTTGGGTATTGGGTAAAAAAGGGTAACTTTTGTAAAACAGGTCAGCTTGAGTTGATCCGGAACACCTTTTTGTACAAACATTACTTACTATGTCGTTTTACAAAGCAGCCAATAGAAGTGACAAAACGGACAGGGTAGGGATGGTTGGGTAACTGGTCAAAAAGTGTAACTTCTGTAAAATAAGGTCATGTTGAGTTTACCTGAAACATTTCTGTAATAAACAAGCTCAAGCCTGCAGACAGGCCTTTTATTTATATAAATTTAATTTAATATGTTTAATAAAATATATAATAATTATTATTATTTTATATAATTATAATAAAAATAATTAACTTTTATATATTATATTATATATAAAAACTATAATTATAAATATATATAAAAAATAACTATAATAATATATAAATGAAATAACTAAATAATTCATAACAAAATAAACTAGCAAGCCCAAGCTCGAATTAGAGCTCTAAACGAGTTGAGCTCGAGCTCGAGCTCTCTTAAGTTAAACAAGTTGAGCTCGAGCTGGAGCTCGGCTCGTTTACACCCCTATCATGGCCCCCTACTTTCAAGTAACATATAAGTTAAACCTAACACTGCAAAAATTAAGCTACGAAAGAATCATGTATAACACCATTTTGTTAAGATAAGTTTCATAGAAGGATCAACCTTGTCCAAGTGTCAGCAAAGTAAAAATGAAGAAAGAATAATAACTGATCCAAAATGGAAGTTACCTTTTAGGGGCTTCTTATCATCAGAAAGTTGAGTTACTATGTAAATAATAGCTGCAGCAATAGAAATTGGGCTTCTCCTGCAAAAGAAATTGTATAAACTGTAAGAACTGATACAAAAGCAATTGATACCAGAAAGGTAAAACAAGAAAAATCACAAATGAAGGCAGTTTAAAGGGGATCCATCCCAACAATGATACCAGAAAGAATGAATTATATACGTTTGGTGGGTGGCTGCCGCGATTAGGGTTCTTGGTTTAAACCCTTGAATTCAAAAAATCAGGTTTATAATTTCAGTTTTTCTTTTCAATTGGTAGGAGTATTCACTGGGAAATTGATTAATAAGGTTGTTTTGCTTTAGTTTTACTTCTGTTTTGGTTTTTTAATATATTTACCAAGTTCCAAGTGCATTGTTAAACTCATCTGTTTACGGTTTTTTGAGACCGAGGAAAAGGGTAGTGTGCAATAGAACAGCCAACAAGTTCAGGCCCGTGCCATTGCTTTGTTTGAACACTATTTTTAGGCTTGACTCGATTAGTAAAAATCGGGATTAATCAGGATTAATCGGTAATCGGTGGATTACCTTGTAAATTTGGGCCAGTCGGACAATTAATCGGTAATCGGGATTAATCAGCACTAATCGGACCTAGTCAGGATTAATCGGACCTAATCGGCCCAAATTGAAATATGGGTTTTAAACAGAATTAAGCCCAAATAATGACCTGATCCACGGATCCATGGGTTTTTATTTAACCTAATCGCAAAACTGAAGGCCGTTCTCCACCTTTGACCTGTTCTCGCGGCTGCTTTAACCTAATCGCTACCTGTTGCTTCAAATCGACGACCACCTGTGCTAATACGGACAAGACGATGATGAATTTTACAGTATTTAATATTAGAAGTATTTGATTTTTGAAGTATTTGAACTATTTTATCTTTGAAGTTAACTATTTGATCTTTGAAGAATTTGAGATTTTGAAATAATATAATAATATTTTAATGTTTGTATTTGTATGTATATACATATAAGTTTGAAAAATTACTTATAAATTCCAATCCGATTAATCCCCAGTCGGTACCCCCACCGCCTAGCGATTTTTACAACACTGATCTTGGTCATCTAAGCATCAGCCTATTATCTCCCGTTCAAGCGCCGAGACTAAATACCGGGGGTAGCCAATGTAGTATCCGAAACTTGTTAGATACGCAACTTGTTATTGAAACTCTATCATACTCTAACTCATGCCACTTTGGTTTATTGTGACAACATTAGTGCTATCTACCTCTCTTGAAACCCTGTTCAGCACCAAGCCACCAACATACCAAACACATCGAGTGGGATATTTATTTTGTTTGTGAATAGGTGGAGCGAGGAGAGGTCCGAGTTCTACACGTTCCCTCAGAGCATCAGAACGCTGATATCTTCACCAAAGGATTGCCTCTTGTTCTATTTGATGATTTCAGACACAGTCTCAACGTTCGTGAACGTCCCGCTAAGACTGCGGGGGTATATTAACCGAGATACATGCAATATAATCGGATATATATATATATATATATATATATATCATTGGCTAGAAATCAGGAATTCTGTTGTATATGATGGCAATCCTATCTATATATAGATTAGGTCTAAACTCTGAATAAAGATCGATTGATTGTGAATGAAAAGGGGCGATCAGCTTATACCAAATATCAATTACCAATTTATCACAACAATGTGTTCTTCAAAAGATAAATTAACTGGGATTGCATAAGTGAATGCACACGGGAACAACAATAGGATCAGAAATCTAGGACATCAAATGGCTCCCATTTTTTGCTACCATAAGTGATTTGGATATTTAGTAACAGATAGTTGTTGAGATTTAGAGGTTTTATGATTAAGAATATAAGGTATTTTAGTCAATTGTGTAATTTATTAGTAATCAATGTACTTCAGACTTCAGCAAGTATTTTCTTATCTAGGTGCTAGCAGAGTTTCTTCTATCTACATACAGAGATCTCGCCACCAAGATAAATTATTGGGTAAGATTAATAAAAGTGAAGTTAACATTAGTTTTTTTGCACTACAAATTCTGCAATTGAGTCAATCTTTAGTGGGATGCCTTCAAATATCTTTAGTATGTCCCCCGAGAAACTTATTCTACAAAAACATCCTTAGTAACTTTTTTATTATTTATCTCCCAATCATCTCATTTGATGCATAAATTACATAATTGTCACATGCTATTACTAAAATTAAGGAAAATAAAGCAAGTCTGAATCAGGGAAAAGAAAATACCTTATATCAAACTCTTCCGACTTTTGTACAGATTCTTGGGCAGCTTTAACAGTTTGATTGGCCATACCAAGATTGGAACAAAAGCGTCTCTGATTATCCAAAATCATATGGATAATCAGTCAAGCATTGATTAGAAGAAAATATGAGCATGATACAACCACCAAACAGAAGTAAGCAAACTGACCATGAAATCCCCAGCATGGATGGTCCCCATTTCAACTGATTGACCCATTTCAAGCTCAAGTTGTTTCACAATATATTCTTTTGCGCGACCAATTTCTTTCTTTGTAGCTCCATTGGCAACAGAACAGATTTCTATTTAAAGAGACGTTTTTAAGTAAATCTAATTCATATAGTGAGAGAGATCAGAAATGTATATGATCAAGGTTCGTACCCTTTACAGTTCGTGGTTTATCTTCTTGACGACAAGCAATGTAAAGGCAAGCAGCCAATATGGCATCTTGATTTCTCCCTCTACTGGACTTCTGATCTTCTACCTTCTTGAATATCTCATTAGCACGATCCTATAGTGTAAATATAAAATAGAAAAGCAAAAAAATATAAAATGTGAGGAAAAGAACCCAATGACATATGTTGACTAGTCACCTATCAGCTAACATACAGAAGATTCAAAAAGAGAATATGTTTGATAAAGAAAAACAATATCACAAAGTTTAGCAAATGTATCTGTAGAAATATATGAATATGAAGCAATTTTACATGAATGAAGGTAAACCATAAGCAGATAGTGCCCACAATGCATGTACAGTTACATACCTTTATCGTTGCAACCAGGCCCAACCTGAATGATAAATTAAGGGTATCAGATACAAATTTGACCTCCAATGCAATGCAGCGAATTTGAAAATGTAGAAACAAGAATGATGATGATGTGCACCACAATGTTAGGTAGGATCATGCAACTGTAACCTAAATGATTGTGAATCACGAATGAAACTCACAGGAAATGTCCTATTGACTTTACTTTCCAAAGGAATAGAAACTTACTACTCTTAAAGCTAGCCAAAAACAACAAATAGAACAAAATAAACCACCTTGAATTATTTATATGAATGGAACGACTGCAATACATATTTAAGCCTGTCTAGAATTGATTATTTGATTTTAGTTTAAATTTCTCTATTCACTAAATTAGCAAGGATTAGAAACTCCTATTGCTCATTATTTACTAGAGGCTAAAAGAAGGAATCAAGTTTTGACTTATGTGTGAATATTGTAATTTCTCCACTCCTCCATCAATAAGAATGTTTTGCTGTTGCAATTCCCCTTATTTGGGAATTGAAAATTTTGAGAACTTTCCTTATTGAAATCCTTTCTACAGCAAACAACAGACATAAGTGAAAAAATGGAATAATGATTCCTGGTGATCTTATGAATGCCCCTCACTTCAACATCTACAAGTCTTCACTAATAATTTAATAATATATAGCACTACCGAACTGTGCCATCTACATATCTGTTGAGAACCCATTTAACATGAATTCTGCAACTAATTCCAAGATGAACTTATAAAATCACTATTGGAAACCATACCGATACCAATTTACGGTGGGATTTTAATTGGTGCCATTTCACTTAGCAAATAGGCAATGCATCGAACTGACAAGGTCATCAATTAAAGAAATTACACACTAGGATAATCAACACTTTAATTTTCCCAAAAGAAAAGATTGTTTTTCTGTAAAGAGATATCATAACCACCATTTGTTCATGCGGACGGTTTTACAAAGTAAAAAAAAATACTGCAGGCCATACTTTTGAAATTCTAAGGTCAGTGATAATGAGATGCATCTCCAAACTTTAACCACACCAGACTCATATTCTTTATTTTCAATATGGCAAAGTGCTACAATACTCGCATGTTTATTTAAAAAAAAGATTTTGATAAAAGAAAAATGACAAAGGTAATCTAATCATCAACTACAAACATTATTTTACAGAACACTCTTAAACATTGCAAAAAAATAGACTCAGCTCAACTGCTATGCCATATTATTTGTACAGGATCACTCAAAGCATATAGGAATATAGGAAAGGATAATAAAAAAGGTAAGAACATAGGGAGTAAACAGAAACTTCAGTACATACTACTGATTTTCACAAGATATAATTTGAATATGAACTTCTTAACAAATCACTATAAGAAACTATACTGATATCAAAGTATGGTGGGATTTTTATGGTGTCATTTCAATTAGAAAGTAGACGATGCATCAAACTGACAAGGTCGGCAACCAAAGAAATTACACATAAGGAAGAATCATCACCATATTTTATTATTTTTCCCAAAAAAAATTCTGTAAAATATTATGGCCATCTTTTGTTCATCAAGATGGTTTTACAAAGTAAAACATACTGCAGGCCAATTTGTTGAAATTCTACAGTCAGTGCAGATAGATCTCCAAACTTCAACCACACACCAGAATCAGATTCTTTACTTTCAATACAACAAAGTGCTACACCACTCACATATATATATTGGAACAACATCTAAAAACTAAATGTACCCAGCAATATCCCACTGTCTGGGCCTCTGGGGAGGGTGAGTGAGAGGGTGAAATGAGGGCAAACCGTACCTCTATCAGAGGGGATAGAGAGGATGCTCGCAAAGACGGCTCAAAATCTAAACAACAGATTTTGATCAAATGAACAATGTCAAAGGTACTCTGATCATCAACTACAAGCATAATCTTACAACACACTCTTAAACATTGCAAGAAAAATACACTCAACTCAATTTTCATACTATTTGCAGTGAATCACTCAAAGCATATAGGAAGTAAACAAAAACTGTCAGTACATACTACTGATTTTCACAAGACAAAAAAAGTCATATAACTTCCCAATCTCCATAATCATACACTCATAGTGAAGTTTGATGAGAAAATATTGATGGCAACTTTTGCATAGTTTCTGATATCCATTAAATCCTTAATTCCTCAAAAACATCGTCATTTCTAGTTTCTGATATCCCCAATTTTGTCTAGGAGCAATACGAAACCCTAAATCATCACAATTTTAACGCATCTATACAGAGAATTATATGCAAAACGCTCACCTATCAGACATAGTCGAGATCGTTTTAAACGCGAGGATAAGCGATCGATCGGGATTAGATCCACGGTTCTGCCACCGCCCTAACGAAGAGGAAAGGAAATCGCTGGTAACGCCGTTAGGTTTTGAAATCACGGTGGACAAACCGCCGTCGTTGAGGAGGATATTGGTGGGACCTCCGACACGAACGGGATCGTTATCACCGGATTCGTTAGCGAAGGTCCGCCACTCGGAGGTCTCATCGATGGAATGCGACTCGAGGACGAGTCCACACTCCGAACAGACGGTATCGCCGGCGGAATGATCAAACACCACCTCCGTGTTCCTCTTGCAGTCGTTGCAGTAGGCATCTGCCATTGGTTCTGTAGTTTAATTTGTTGTTAGGGTTTGTGCGATGCTTATCGCTGTGGATTAGTGTTAGCCGTGATCGGGATTTTATAGGCTCTTTTGCAGATGCCGAACAATTTGTATTGTTTTGTTGTCACACGATGGGCCAAGTATCAAAGCAATCTATATCACAACAAGAAGATGCAAATCAGCATGTCACGCGTTAATAATATTTGAAACTTTATATAAACACGAAACTATCGTATATTACAGCAGTGGTAGACCCATAAAATTTTTAATAAGGTCAGAAATTTTTTTGGTCGGTTAACTAACGATATATAATACGCATATAACACTACGATTTTTCCGTGAGAACAATCGGGGGCCGATTGCAAAGTTTTATGGGGGGCGATAGAGATTTTAACGTGTATATAATACTAAAAAAACATTGAGGACGGTTGTCCTCCATTCCTTATATGTTGATAATTTTCAAAACTTTATATAAAAAATAAACTGTGAAAAAAATTAGCATATGAACGGTAATAAAATAAGCACGTTATCGAAACATATATAAAAATAAGCACGTGGCAACGGTATTTTCAAAATTCAAAACATGTCCATCCTTGCTCTTTATGAACTTCACAATACCTAGATCCCGTCTCTTTCGCTTCTTGACTTTAGCAAACTTGAACGTGTTGTTCTCCCCCTTTTAGTCTCCAAATTCGTATACATCTTGTCATATGCAACGTTCTTTGCTTCCGACTCCACCTTCTTTGCCTCCCTTTTGGCCTCTTTATACCTCTCTTTCAGTCTCGCCATCTCCTCTTCCTCGTGGCATTTCATAAGCTCCCTAAAACACTCTTGCTTGACCCTTACCTTGCCTTGTACATCCAAGTTCCACCAACATAATGCTAAATATGGGTGTGTCACGATTCTACCTTTTCTTTTTTGTTCTTTTTAATTACACCATACTGCTAAATTTAGGTATGTCACGGTTTTACCTTTTCGTTATAAGAGACTGTCTTATGTGTAATTAAACTTGATTTTTTTGTACATAAACTTTTTTATTTTGTAATATACACGGTTGTAAATAAACTATTTTTTTAATATACGTTTTCACGCGGCAGCGCGCGTGTGGTGCTAACTAGTTATTTTGTAAAAAAGAACTTTTAATGTAAATCAACATTTTATGAGTGAAAGGAGGGGTGTGTATCATCTACATGTGTTTATCGGTTCGGTTATCGGTTAATTTGGTTAAAAAAATTCAGTCTTAACTGTTAATTAACTCGAACTCAAAGTTAGCTTACCCGAACCGAATAACCAGATTAACCATTTGGTTCGGTTTTCGGTTATAACCGAATTAACTGAATTTATAATGAAATTAGGGTTCGTGATTTGTAAGTATGAATGATGGAACTTTGGAAGTATGAAAGATTGGACAACGACTTATTTTGATTACATTTTGAGTTAAATTGGTCACGGTGCATGGGCTATTATCAAATGGTTATGGGCTTTTTGTTATAAATTTAAGACTAGTACACTACAACATACAACATTGGCATTATTTGGTTTGATCGGGTATAACTGAATTCAGAATATGCATTACTGAAACCGACCTGATTAACCAAATACGAATTTGGGACCGGCTATGTCCGATAAGCATTGTCGGAGCTACCATTGTATTTGGGCCGAAGGAAATCCTGCATGAGGACCTAGACTAAAGCTCCTTGTCCGGGTGTGCAACCGGGGAGCTCTATCGAATACGACATGCATCATCTATGGCATCATCATCATCCGTAGTCGGAACAAACTTGTCCACACCGGACTGTTCGGGCTGGAGATACACTATAACACGCCTAAAATTTGGAGCAACTCCTGCCAAATGTATAACCATTGGCGGACTTACATGGGTGATGGCAGGTCGACCGATAGCCATGTAATATTTTTTGTGTTATATATATAGTATATTTCCAAACGACCCCCATAAAATTTTGACACTGACCCCATGAATTTTTTACACCAACCCCACGAAATGTTTTTTAGGATTATAGATTTTTATAAATAAAACAAATTAAACTAAACCTTTAACCCTATAACAATTGAGCCATAACCCATTAAATCTTATAAATCTCTTAATCCAAACTTTTAACAGTTTAACGTAATAACCTTTAAACAAAATAGGCCCAAATAACACATAAACCCTAAATAAACCCAATACCCATTTAAAAATTTTAAACCTAATTAACTATTGAAAAAAAAATAGCGGCACTGATTTGCAAGATTTCTCCGTGAGGGTCGAGGGAGACAACCAAGCGGCTAACCATGTCATAATTTTAAGCAATTGAAATTTGAAAGTGAATTTGGAATCGTGGTCATGAGTATTTGATTAGTAAGGAGGTTAGTCCCATTCCACTCTATCTAATAAGTAAGGAATTGAATGGAATTTATGTGTTAATTGAAATTATATGTTATGTGTGTATTTGATTAGGGATTAGTCAAAATGTCTAACTTGTTTGTAGATTTGGATTTAATTTTTCAATTTTAGGAATACGAATATTGAAAGGTTTCTTAAAAGAAAGTTGGGTCTTCGTCTTCTAAGACTCTTGATTTCATAGATTTGGATAATCTTCCATGGTATCCCGCCGAACGACCATCAATTTCATCTTATCACCCTAATCAAAGAAACGAAATTATAAGGGCTTACCTAATTAAATGATGTCAACCAAAGGGTCATGATTTTACAAAAATATGGTTCGTCACGAACCAAGACGTTTTAATAGTGATTAGTTTAAAACTTATCCAAATTGGTTAGAGTTTTGTATTAAAGTCGATCGAGTATTTTGTTTGTATTGCTACTTGTTTAAGGACCTAGTTGGGGATCACAAAGATGTGTTTGTTACCGATGGCTTTAATGGTTAGAATAAAAAAAGATAGATTGGTTTGTCATGTGGGGGATGTTAATAGCGGGCACAACAATGCACAAAAAAAGTGTGAAGACTTGCTTAGATGAGATCAATCAATACAAGTTGCATATGATAAGCATAGTGATCAACAAAAGAAAGAATTGTAACGAACCAAAATCCGGGTTTCGTCTTCAAATAATTAAATATTTATATTTAATATTATGGTGGAAATAATATTTTATAAATAAGTTGAAACAAGTGGGTTTCAAGTTTGTAATGAGATTATGTTAGTTTTAACTAACTATAGAACGAAATGGGTAAAATGGAAGTTAAGGGACTGAAATGGTAAATATGGCAAATCTGCTATATTTGACCATATGAAAGTCAAAATTCAGCATTTGGTCTTGTTGGGGTCGTTCATATCAAGAGAGAAAAAGAGAAATCAAGTTTGAAGCTCAAATCATGCAATTGAGGCTTGTTTTGTGAAGGTTTTGGCTCACACAACACCTTCATAACATCAAGTAAGTGATTCTCTTCCTCTTGATTCCACCATGTATGTAGAACCAAAGACTGATTGCTACCAAATTATTCTAAGTACAAATGCTGCTGATAGGCTTATCAGCAGCATTCAACACAAGTTGCTGCTGATAGGCTTATCAGCAGCATTCAGCACAAGTTGCTGCTGATAGGCTTATCAGCAGCATTCAGCACAAGTTGCTGCTGATAGGCTTATCAGCAGCAACCTTCACTCTTTGCAGCTGATAGCTCTATTCTCTGAAAACCAAACGTTGCAGCTGACTATCCAGGCCAAGCGTCTCTGACACCTTTCTACAAAAGCAACTGACAGACTCAAAGCAGAAGGAACCGCTATGGTCAGCCAATGACGGACAACAATACACTTCTCCAAGCATGCAAACAATCATGAATAAAGAAAACGTTTCAGTAAAGTTAACTAGATTAGCCTTTACGTGTAATGTAAATTAATAAACAAGATCAACGGCTTGTGTTCGATCTGATCCTTAGAATCAAGGGTCTGTCTTGATTCTAAGTTACTATAAATACTGAGTTGCCACTTCATTGTAAGTGTGCTTGCAGTGCTTGTCATACTTATTCATTGAGTTTCTCACTTGTAATCTTTGCATTCACAAAAGCTTAATACAACAGTGTTTATCAGTATTCTTTGTGTTTACTTGACTATAAATTGTGTAGTTGATTTTGTTTCCGCCAACCTCAACTAAGAACAGAACCATCTTGTATTCTCACGATCCTACAAGTGGTATCAGAGCTTTGGCTCAGATTAAACAAACTAACATTTGTTTAATCATCTCTGGTTCTATTCTAAACTCTCTCTTTGAAGAAGTCACCCAAAATCAAAACAAAAATGGGAGTAACGGCTTTGAAGATATTGGCAGCATCAACCGACCACCAAGGTTGGTATCTGGAGAAGACTATGACATGTGGAAAAATCGCATGGAAAGCTTCTTCTGTTACCAGGAATACGGAATGTGGAGATCCATCAAGGAGGGTCCATATATTCCCATGGTGGCCTCTGCTGATAATGGAGGGCTACAAGTCCCGAAGGAAACCTCCAAGTACTCTGAAGAGGACATCAAGAAAATGGAGGTGGACTTCAAGGCACTAGGAGCCATCCAAATGTGCCTTCCAAATGAAGTTTTTCACAACTTCAGAAGTTACAAAACTGCCAAGGAGCTCTGGGAGGCGCTGGAAAAGATGTTTGCTGGCTCTGAAGAAGTCAAAGAGAACAGAAGGGACATACTGAAGCAGCAGTATGAGAACTTCGTCTGGAGGGAAGGTGAGACCTTAACTATTTTATATAACAGATTTACCTATCTTGTAGGTGAACTGCAGTGCTCCAAGGTAAAGCTGGAGAATGAAGACATTCTCAAGAAGTTCATAAGATCTCTTCCTAGTTGCTGGACATTATACACTGTGTCCATCAGAAGAACAGAGAATCTGAAGACTCTTCAGATGACTGAGCTCTTTGGCATGCTCAAAACCTATGAATTAGAAATGATTCAAGCTAAAGAATGGAGCTCCAGTTATCAATCAGCTACCACTTCCTCCACTACCTCCTCAGCGCTTCACTCTGATCATTCCGGTCCTAGTGCAAGCAGCTACTATCCTCCCATTGTTACTCACCCTCAGACCCCAACCGCTTCACAATCTAACTCATCACCATTTCTTCTTGAGGCACCTCCTCAACAGCCAACCTCTACTGCTTTTGTCTCTGACAACTCAAGCAGCATGTATTTCATAAAAGAGGATCTGGAATGCTTTCATCCAGATGATCTTGAAGAAATAGATATTCAGCACTCATATGCCATGCTCTCCCTCAGAGCAAAAAGGTTCTATTCTAGAACCGGAAGATCATTTCCAAGCAACAACTCAAACAGCAGAGTTGGGCTTGATAAAAGCAAGATCCGTTGTTACAACTGTAACCAAATGGGTCACTTTGCTAGGGAGTGCAAGGCACCTAAAGCCAATCAGGGTGCCGGCCATCAAAGACAAGCCTACCAAAGTCAGCCCAGACAACAGCAGCAACAACAAACTCCCCCAGCACAAACTGCAGCCTGTGCAAATGTTGGAACTGCAGAATTCGACTGGAGTTTTCAATATGAAGATGTTCCTGTCTCCAACCAAGCACTTATGGCAGACACTGCAGAGATACCACCTCAGGTATTTGAACATCTATGCTCTCAAGCTTGCATTGATAAAGTTTTAGGTTATAGAAAACATAACCAAAACCTTATAGATCAAAATGAAGAGTTTCTTCAAATGAAATCTGAGTTCAAAAAGGTTGAAATCACTTACAAAGAAAAAATTGAATGCCTTAAGAAAGAGATTTCATCTCTAAAATATGAACAAACCAATCTTGAAACTCAGATTGATGATCTATTAGTAAAACTTAAATCAACCAGAGCTAATCTGGCAGAACAGAAAGTTCATGTTGAAAAATATGAATTTTCTTCTAAAAAGCTACAGAGACTTCTAGATATTCAAGTTCATGAAAAGGTAAAAGTTGGAGGACTTGGATATGGCAAGGAACAGTACAATACTGTTCCTCATCCAGCTGACTATGTTGCCATCTATGAACCAAGCTTCGATGTTGCAAAACTCGACACTGCAAACAGAAATCTTGATCCTCCAATGGATGAACCCCTTGTTAAAGACTGCACTACCTCATCAGAATCTGAGTTAACCTTCTCAGACCATGTTGAAACAAGTACAGCCTCATCTGAAGCTGTTCTGAATAGAGTCCCAGTCCCTACTGTTCTCCCAGCTGTTCCAGCCCCTGTACCATTCAAACAGATAAGGATCAGCTATCCTCCAGGTGGAAGAAAGCTAAACACTGAAAAGGGACAGACATCAGGACCCACAAACTCCAAGTCTCAGTTCATGCCAAATCAGCAACAGGTTAGAAGAGTTACAACCAAGAAAACTCAGTTCAGAAACTCTTCTTCTCCACCAAGGAAGCAGCAGCCCAAGGTTCAGCAGTCCTGCATCATATGTGGGGAATCAAACCACTTTGCTGCAAAATGTCAGTTCAACCCCTTCAACCAGATCCTTCTTCAATCAGCGCATAAACAAAAGAAGGATCAGCATACTTCAGTTGATAGGCCATCTGCAGACAGTAGAAGAGTTGAGACTGTAGAAAAACACAAGCAGCAGCAAAAGGCAAAGACTTCAGCAGCCACCAAATCTGCTGCTGCTCAAACAAAGCAGTCAGCAGTAAAAACTAAATCTGCTGCTGCTCCAAATAAGCCCTCAGCAGCAAAAGCAAAATCTGCTGCTGAAAGGCCAAGGTCATCAGCAGCAACATCTGCAGCTGATAAGCTGAAGCCATCAGCAGCAAAACCTACCCCTGCTGACAGGCCAAAACCTCAAGCAGGAAAATCAGCTGCTGATAGAGCAAATTCATCAGCTGCCAAAGCCAAATCCGCAGCCGATAAAGAAAAGAGAACTGGAAAACCACCTCTTAAGCAATGGAAAGCCAAAATCTCTGCTCCTGTCAGCAAAATCATCATCGGTGCTGTTGAATGCACGCATGATGAATCAGAATGTCCAAGAACTCTTTTCTTCAAAAAGGAGAGCTCTTGGACCACTCCCACTAACTAAATCTCTTTCATGTGCAGGGACAGCCAGGTAACAAGAATAACACCTGGGTGGTAGATAGCGGCTGTTCCAGGCACATGACAGGCAACATGTCCATCCTCTCCAACTTCAGACACTTCAATGGAGGATATGTTGCCTTTGGGAGTGACTCAAAAGGTGGATCTATCACTGGACAAGGCACTGTGTCAAATGAAAGGATGAGTATTGAAAGAGTCAACTATGTTAAAGAACTTGACTTCAATCTCATGAGTGTTTCTCAAGTATGTGATCAAAAGCATTGGATGCTCTTCACTGACAAAGAATGTTTCGTGTTAGCTCCTGGCCTATCGAAACCTCCCCAGAGAAGATTCTCCTAACTGCTAATAGAAAGGACAACTTATATGTGCTTGACATGAATGAAGTCACTCCATCTGGTAGTGTTTCATGTTTTCTGTCAAAGGCATCAGTTGATGAATCCGCTCTCTGGCACAGGAGGTTAAGCCATGTTAACATCAAAACAATCAATAAATTAGTGAAGGACAATCTTGTCAGAGGGCTTCCTGACAAAGAATTCCAGCTAGACGATCATTGCATAGCCTGCTTGAAGGGAAAACAACACAAAAGTTCCCATAAACCCAAGACATTGAACACAAATGACACTCCTCTCCAGCTACTGCATATGGATCTCTTTGGTCCTACAAATGTCATGTCAATGGGCAAAAAGTCCTACTGTCTGGTGATCACTGATGACTTCTCCAGATTCTCTTGGGTATTCTTCCTAAGAACAAAAGATGAAACTGCTGAGATTCTCAAATCATATATTCTCAGGGTAGAGAATCAAAGCAATCTGAAGGTAAAGATCATAAGGTGTGATCAGGGAACAGAGTTCAAAAATCACACTTTGAACAGTTTCTGTGAGAGCAAGGGAATTGAAAGGCAGTACAGTGCTCCAAGAACTCCTCAACAAAATGGGGTTGCTAAAAGAAGAAACAGGACTCTGATTGAATCAGCAAGATCTATGCTGGCTGACTCAAAGCTGCCCCTTACTTTCTGGGCAGAAGCAGTAAGCACAGCTTGTTATGTGCAGAATAGAGTCCTTATTGTTAAGCCTCTCCAGAAAACTCCCTATGAACTCTGGCTCAAAAGAGTTCCCTACATTGGCTTCCTGAAGCCCTTTGGATGTCCATGTACCATCCTCATCACACATGGAGTTCTTCCTAAATTCGGTGCAAAGTCTGATAAAGGTTACTTTGTGGGTTACTCCTCTCAATCGAAGGCCTACCGAGTGTTCAATTCTAGGACTCGGATTGTGGAAGAATCTGCTAATGTGGAATGCAGGGAACACGTTGTCTGTGAACAAGGCAAAGGTCCCAACTGGCTTTTTGATATAGACTCCTTCACCCAGATATTTGAGCCCCTCATATTCTCAAATATGGAGCCTCCTTCTTCAAAATCAACACCTTTTACCTCAACCTCTTCTTCTGACTACAGACTGGAGTTTCCCAGTCCCTACATCAGGATGAAAAGGCCATCCATTGATCCTCCATCAGTGGCAGAAGCTATTGAAGCCAGTGCAGGTGAAGCCGGTACATCCAACACCACAAGCAGCAATCTCTCTGACAATGAAATCCTAAATGAAGCCTCCTCAATTCATGCTGAAGAGGCCTCTGATGCTAATGCTGCTGACTATGTGGAACACAATGATCAGATCCTCCAAGCTCCTCTCCACACATCTGAAGACAATACTGATCTAAACCACAGTAATCTTGAAGAGGGAATACGGCTGGATGTGATACCTGCTCAGAGAATAAACAAAGAGCATCCTCTGGAAAACATCATTGGCCAAGTCCACACAGGCATCCAGACAAGAAGTAAGTCTCATGAAGCCAACATTTGTTTGTTCTCTTGCTTTCTATCACAGGTGGAACCCAAAAGGATTGATGAAGCTCTAAAGCACAACAGCTGGATTGAAGCAATGCAGGAAGAATTGCTGCAATTCAAAAGACAAGATGTTTGGAAGCTTGTTGATCTTCCACCTGGTCAAACAGCCATTGGAACAAGATGGGTTTTCAGAAACAAGCAAGATGAGAGGGGCATCGTAGTCAAGAACAAAGCCAGACTGGTAGCTCAAGGTTACACTCAAGAAGAAGGCATTAACTATGATGAAGTTTTTGCTCCTGTTGCCCGTCTGGAAGCCATTAGAATTTTTCTGGCTTATGCAACATCCAAAAACTTTATGGTCTATCAAATGGATGTGAAGAGTGCCTTTCTGTATGGCACGATTGATGAAGAGGTCTATGTCAAACAGCCTCCAGGCTTTGTAGATCCTGCACATCCAAATAAGGTCTTAAAACTGGACAAAGCTCTCTATGGCTTACACCAAGCCCCAAGAGCCTGGTATGAAACTTTATCTGGATATCTACTTAGTAACAACTTCAGAAGGGGGGCCATTGATCAGACACTTTTCATCAAAGATGAAGGGAGCGAAATTTTGTTGGTCCAGATTTATGTTGATGACATTATCTTTGGATCTACAAGAAAGAAGCTCTGCAAAGACTTTGAAGTTCTGATGCATTCCAAATTTGAAATGAGTTCAATGGGTGAACTAAATTTCTTTTTAGGACTTCAAGTCAAACAGGTACCAACTGGAATCTTCATAAGTCAATCCAAGTATGTCAAAAGCATCTTGGAGAGGTTCAAAATGACTGACTGCTCTGCTGCAAGAACTCCTATGCAAGTGCACCATCAATTATCTCCGGATAAAGAAGGACAAGACACTGATCAACATCAGTACCGAGCAATGATAGGGTCTCTCATGTACCTCACTGCCTCAAGACCAGATATCATGTTTGCAGTTTGTCTCTGCGCAAGATTTCAAGCAGCTCCAAAAGTGTCTCATCTTCAAGCTGTCAAAAGGATCCTTAGATACCTAAAGGGAGCTCCAAAACTTGGGCTATGGTATCCAAAGAATGAAAATGTCAATCTCTATGCCTACACTGACAGTGACTATGGGGGTTGTAACTTGGACAAAAAGTCCACATCTGGGGGATGTCAATTTCTTGGAGGAAGGCTCATCTCATGGCAATGCAAAAAGCAAACATGTGTTTCTACTTCAACAGCTGAAGCAGAATACATTGCAGCTTCAAGCTGCTGTGCACAGGTCATCTGGATCCAAAATCAAATGCTTGACTATGGAATGACCTTCATGCAGACTCCAATTCACATTGACAACATGAGTGCTATCTCTATCACAAACAATCCGGTGCAGCACTCAAAGACAAAGCACATCGACATCAGGTACCATTTCATAAGAGATCAAGCTGAGAAAAGGAGAATTATTTTAACCAAAGTTCATACAAATGAGCAATATGCTGATCTGTTTACAAAACCTTTTGATGAAGCTAGATTCAGATATTTAGTTGAATCAATTGGTATGATGAACTTTGATTAAAATCCTTCTCAAGTTTCTCCTTAAAATGTGTCTTTTTTTGTCCCTTGTTGTAAATAAAAGTTATGGGTCAGCAGCATTTTTGTCCTTCAGCTGCTGACAGGTAAAAGCATCAGCAACAAAAGTTTTGCCACTGATAGCTTTAAGTTATCAGCAGGTACATGTTTCCTGCGGATAGCTTTAAGGCTTTCAGCAGCAATTTCTTTGCTGCAGATCTTTAAATCTTTCAGCAGCAAAATCTGCTGCTGACAGACTTATCTTTCCGCAGCAACCTAGTTTGCAGCGGATAGGCTTATCCATCAGCTGTAACCAATTTTGCTGCGGATACTCTTATCTTTCAGCAGCAACCAAGTTTGCTGCTGATGGGTGAGCATAAGTCTAAATTAACTTTTACCCGCTGTAAAAGTAAATATCGTCAGTCTTCACCATGACTGCTCAAGTGTTTTACAGCTGTAACAATGAAAAGTGAAACAGGTTGTACTGTACAAGTAGAGTTGCTTTCTCTCCGTCTGCTGTTATATCACCAACTCAAATCATCCCTCTACCTCTTCATATTCAATTTCAAACCTAGCTCCTATCACTTTCTCTCCCGTCCCCACAGCATTCAAAGCCCTCCACAATTAACCTCCATTCAAACACCTTTCTCTCTTCCCTCCGAATCCATAACAATGGCAGGCGCAGACATAAACAACCCCAATGATAAGTTCTCCCCATATCACAACCTAACTGCATACCTAATCAAGAGCAAGAAATCCGAAGGTTTTGACGGTATGATCAACTTCCTCTGTCGGTCCAAAATTTACCATGCCTTAACCGTCAACCCAACCATATATACTTCACACATGGAAGATTTTTGGAGCTCAGCCGTGTATTCTACTGAACAGGGCACTCCTCAAATCAGAGGCACAGTAGACGGCAAGGAAATGATCATCACTGAAGCAAAACTCCGTCAACACCTCAAGCTTCAGGATGAAGGGGACGCCCTCTCTTACCCAAGAGACGTATACATGAGGACCTTTGTATCCATAGGGTACACTGGGAATCAAACAGAGTATACGATAGAGAAGGCACTCATGGGTCCTAAATGGAAGTATCTCTGCCACACTCTTCTCCAATGCATATCTCAAAAGAAGAGTGGCTGGAACCAACTCAGCTCCGGACTTGCGTCGGCCGTTCACGGTATGATAACAGGGGCAGGTTTCAATTTTTCCCACCTCATTCTTGAAGGTTTGAGATATAACCTTCAAGAAGGGGTGAAATCTCAGTTCTTCATGTACCCAAGATTCTTGCAAGAAGTGTTCAATATTGAACACCAAGATCTTTCAAAAACTGCAAGAATCTACTCAATTTTGGGACATAAGAACAACATTTTTCAAAGCATGAGAACAGTTTCATCAAAGTTCTCAGGGGCCGATGTTCCATTGTTATCTACAATGTTGAACACATATAGTGCCCAGGGTGACAGTTCAGCAAACCCAGCTGATACTGATCCCACACCCTCCACCTCACTGCCACAATCTCAACCTACTGTTTCCCTTGATCGAACCCCTGTGCATTCTACTGAGGATGCACAGGCACATACATTACTCATCCCCAGTTTGATTGCTCAACCGGAACACAGGGCCCCGGTTGCAGCCAAGTATACAAGGAAGAGGGGCAAGAGAACTCCTTCTTCTCTTGCCTCCAAGGCCCAAACCCAAGCCAACATCCCTCACTCAGAATCACAACATTCTAGTGAGAATATCATAAGGGAAAGCCACATTGCTAGGGAGACTCCTTCGGAAGTCTCTCTATTAGGATTAGGATCACTTCCCGGATCCATAGAACAGCCCTTCGAGCCATTCCTCTCTTCTTTGAACTTAAGTGTAGAGGAACCTGACCAAAGTGATGTACCTTCTCCAACTACCACTATCAAGGGGTGTAGGATCGTGAGAATACAAGATGGTTCTGTTCTTAGTTGAGGTTGGCGGAAACAAAATCAACTACACAATTTATAATCAAGTAAACACAAAGAATACTGATAAACACTGTTGTATTAAGCTTTTGTGAATGCAAAGATTACAAGTGAGAAACTCAATGAATAAGTATAACAAGCACTACAAGCACTATCAAGACACACTTACTATAAAGTGTTTACACAGTATTTATAGTAACTCAGAATCAAGACAACCCTTGATTCTGAGGATCAGATCGAACACAGACCGTTGATCTTGTTTATTAATCTAAATTACACGCAAAGGCTAATCTAGATAACTTTATTGAAACGTCTTCTTAGGCATCATTGTTTGCATGCTTGGAGAAGTGTATTGTTGTCCGTCATTGGTTGACCATAGCGGTTCCTTCTGCTTTGAGTCTGTCAGTTGCTTTTGCAGAAAGGTGTCAGAAACGCTTGGCCTGGATAGTCAGCTGCAACGTTTGGTCTTCAGGGAGTAGAGCTATCAGCTGCAAAGAGTGAAGGTTGCTGCTGGTAAGCCTATCAGCAGCAAACATGGAAGACCGCTGCTGATAAGCCTATCAGCAGCAACTTGTGCTGAATGCTGCTGATAAGCCTATCAGCAGCAACTTGTGTTGAATGCTGCTGATAAGCCTATCAGCAGCAACAAGTGTTGAATGCTGCTGATAAGCCTATCAGCAGCATTTGTACTTAGAATAATTTGGTAGCAATCAGTCTTTGGTTCTACAAACTCCCCCTAGACTGATGCAACCAAAAATTCTTCTAATCGCTTTGCTGCTGAAGCTTTTGCATGTGGCTGACTATCCTTTCAACCTCATAGCCTCTTGGATCCTTGCTGGGATTGTTCAGTGGAAGTTCAGACAGAGTCTTGATGTCTTTGTGTTGCATTTTGTAGATTGCTTTGCTTGAACATCTCATCTGCTGCTTCTTTACATCAGTCAGTGTGAACTCATCCAAATCAGCATTGTAGGTCCAAGATACAAATGGAGAGTGGGACTTGAGTGGTTTGATGTTTATGATCACATCTTTGCTAGGGTTGAAGTAGTGTTTGATTGCTAGCACAAGACGTTTCCCACTCTCATTTGCAGGCTCATTAGCTTCACCCAGCTCTAAAATTCTTTGAAGATCGGAATCAGGTAGTTGCAGAACCTCATCAACAGACCTGTAAGTGGATCTTCTTCTCTCAGTTCTCCCCCTAAAGATCTCAAACACTTGATCTTGTGAATTGTGGAACCAGTTAACTATATTTCTTGAGTCTTCTGGTTTAGGAGTGGGTTTGGGTATCTTCAAGGGAGGCTGTTGATGAGAGGGAGCTGGGTGGGATGACTTGGACTTTTTGGGTGGAGGAGTGGAAGGTTTGGGGAGGAGAGTGGAAGGATGATGGACTGAGGAAGAGGTAGGTGAGGGAGAAGGCTTGGGTTTCTTTGTCTTTGGTTCTTCATCTTCTTTGATAAGTACCCTTTTCTTGGAGCCCTTCTTCCCTAGTCTTTCTTCCTCATCCTTTTTAACTTTAAAGTAGAGGGCTTGCAGGTTCATGAAATTCATAGGACCTAGCCTCTTTCCACTATCTCCTCTGGCCTTAAGGAAGTCAATCATGACCTTCCTTTCTTCATGGGTCCTTTTATTGAAGGCAATGGTCAATCATAACCACGGGTGATGGGGATGCTGAGGCTAGGCCTACGGCCCCATCTAGGTCCAAGGATTCCACTACTATGGATGAGGACAGTCTGAAACTACACAACTTAGAATTGACGGCCAGGGTGGCTATGCTTGAGGCCGAAGTGTCCAAACTACGACACCAAGTCTTGATGCATGAAGCTCATCAATGTCCCTCCACGGCTTCTCCCTCTCTTGTCTTAGTGGGCACTTAAACAGATGCCTATATGTCCACTGATGCAACCAAAAAGGGGGAGAAAGTCTCCATGGAAGAAGACGAAGACAGTCTTGACAACTGGATTCAAGAGCAGTTTGTTCTTCAAAGCTCACAATACAAGCCAGCTTTTGTCCAAGTTCATGACTTGCCTGCCCCAGATAACGAAGACGAAGAGATATCTGAAGACTGGCAGTTGGTTGTCAGGGCTGTCGATGAAATGCTGAATGATGCTGAAGACACAGAACAAACAAATGCATCATTCAGCATCCTTCCTCAAGCAGCAGCCATCATAGGTCAATCCACTACCCCCCAAATCTTCAAATCTTCAAGGAAGCTAGAGTTTGACTCTATTCTAGCTTGGGGGTATGATGGATCAGCTGAGAGGTTCTGGATTGGATGGGAGTTCAGCGGAGTAGAAGAGCTGAACTGGAACTCTCTCAATGCCCTCCAAGTCCTAGAACTGCATCTAACTGACTGCATCAACACTTCAGCAGATCTCTCAGCTGAACTTGCCATTGGCAGGTTCTATGACCTGATGGAGGATAATCTACCCAGGTTCCAAAGATTCCTACAAGCAGCACATCGGGTAGCTTATCCTGAATCTTCGTCGGCCGCAGAAAGAAGACTGTCTCCCAACAATCTTGCAATAACAAGGAGCAGTCTTCTCACTGAAGAAGAAGTTCTGGGCCTTCAAAGATTTCTGTATGCCTTCCTGGTCAAGGACTCGGACGTACTAGGATGGGTAAGCACTAGGCTCCTTGACCACGCTTTCTTCCTAAGCAACGGTTCTGCTCTCATCATCAACACCGGGAACATCCTTTAGCTACCAACAAATTTCCTCCACAAGATCTATCTACTAAAAGCCAACATCTGAAATGTCAACTCCCTTGAAAGCCAGGCGATGATAGCAATTATCAAAGCTCACCTTGAGAAGGAAGGAAGGATTGATGAGGAAGAAGATGTGTCAACTTCTGATGCTGACTCCAACTCAGATACTCCTCAAGTTGAAGCCACATCTGCAGCATCTGGCACAAGATCTTCTCTCAGGGATCAACTGAAGGAAATAGAAGGTCCTGAGTATCAACTTGATGAAGAAAGTGATCATCCCTTGTCAATCCCTCAATATGCCAATGAAGCCGAGGCAGAGATCCCAACAGCACAACAATCAGCTGTTTCTGTGATCAGTGAAGCCAGAGCAGAGGCATCCAATGTTAATAAAGGGAAGGGCATCATGACAATAGAGGATGAAGAGAGGTTGCAAAAGGAAAAGAAAGAGAAAGAAGAGAGAAGAAGGAAAAGAGAAGAAGAAGAGTTGGCTGAAGAGATGGCTAAAAAACAAAGGCATGAAGATAGAAAGGCAGCCATACTTCTCAGACAACAGACAATCCAGCTGTATGCCAAACAGCTGGATGAAATGAAGGTAAAAGTCCTTGCAGGGTCTCAAGTTGAGGAAGATAAACAACTTGCTAGACAGCTGCAGGAACAGTTTGCAAAAGAAGAAGAAGAAGAAGCTAAAAAGAAAAGGAAGGAAGATGCTAAGTTTAGAATCACTGATTCTAAATTAGCAAAAGAATTAAGGGAGGAGTGGACTGAAGCTCTGATCTCTCAAGGTGAGGATGCAGACTACCTTGAAAAACTGTCAAACAAAGAGATCTATAGAGCCTTCATGGGTCAGCAGGGGGAATTGGCAAGGAAAAAGAAAGATGAAGAGAAAGAAAAAGCTCAACAGAAGTCAAAGAAAGCCATTGCCCTTAATCTAAGGACCCATGAAGAAAGGAAGAAGATGACTGACTTCCTTAAGGCAAGGGGAGAAAGTGGAAAAAGGTTAGGTCCAATGTCCTTCATGAACCTACAAGCCCTGTATACAACAGTGAAAAAGGAAGAGGAAGAAAGACTGGAAAAGAGACCAGTCAAGAAACAAAGAACCTCTGCACCAGAAACTACTTCCTCTCTCCAAACACCATCCACAAACATCCCCAAGCCTTCCACTCCTCCACCCAAAAAGTCCAAGTCATCCCACCCAGCTCCCACTCATCAACAGCCTCCCTTGAAGATACCCAAACCCACTCCTAAACCAGAAGACTCAAGAAATATAGTTAACTGGTTCTACAATTCACAAGATCAAGTGTTTGAGATCTTCAGGGGGAGAACTGAGAGAAGAAGATCCACTTACAGGTCTGTTGATGAGGTTCTGCAATTACCTGATTCCGATCTTCAAAGAATTTTAGAGCTGGGTGAAGCTCATAAGCCTACAAATGAGAGTGGGAAACATCTTATGCTAGCTATCAAACACTACTTCAACCCTAGCAAAGATGTGATTATAAACATCAAACCACTCAAGTCCCACTCTCCATTTGTATCCTGGACCTACAATGTTGATTTGGATGAGTTCACACTGACTGATGTAAAGAAGCAGCAGATGAGATGTTCAAGCAAAGCAATCTACAAAATGCAGCACAAAGACATCAAGACTCTGTCTGAACTTCCACTGAACAATCCCAGCAAGGATCCAAGAGGCTATGAGGTTGAAAGGATAGTCAGCCACATGCAAAAGCTTCAGCAGCAAAGTGATTAGAAGAATTTTTGGTTGCATCAGTCTAGGGGGAGTTTGTAGAACCAAAGACTGATTGCTACCAAATTATTCTAAGTACAAATGCTGCTGATAGGCTTATCAGCAGCATTCAACACTTGTTGCTGCTGATAGACTTATCAGCAGCATTCAACACAAGTTGCTGCTGATAGGCTTATCAGCAGCATTCAGCACAAGTTGCTGCTGATAGGCTTATCAGCAGCATTCAGCACAAGTTGTTGCTGATAGGCTTATCAGCAGCAACCTTCACTCTTTGCAGCTGATAGCTCTATTCTCTGAAAACCAAACGTTGCAGCTGACTATCCAGGCCAAGCGTCTCTGACACCTTTCTGCAAAAGCAACTTACAGACTCAAAGCAGAAGGAACCGCTATGGTCAACCAATGACGGACAACAATACACTTCTCCAAGCATACAAACAATCATGAATAAAGAAAACATTTCAGTAAAGTTAACTAGATTAGCCTTTACGTGTAATGTAAATTAATAAACAAGATCAACGGCTTGTGTTCGATCTGATCCTTAGAATCAAGGGTCTGTCTTGATTCTAAGTTACTATAAATACTGAGTTGCCACTTAATTGTAAGTGTGCTTGCAGTGCTTGTCATACTTATTCATTGAGTTTCTCACTTGTAATCTTTGCATTCACAAAAGCTTAATACAACAATGTTTATCAGTATTCTTTGTGTTTACTTGACTATAAATTGTGTAGTTGATTTTGTTTCCGCCAACCTAAACTAAGAACAGAACCATCTTGTATTCTCACGATCCTACAGTAAATATGGCAAATCTGCTATATTTGACCATATGAAAGTCAAAATTCAGCATTTGGTCTTGTTGGGGTCGTTCATATCAAGAGAGAAAAAGAGAAATCAAGTTTGAAGCTCAAATCATGCAATTGAGGCTTGTTTTGTGAAGGTTTTGGCTCACACAACACCTTCATAACATCAAGTAAGTGATTCTCTTCCTCTTGATTCCACCATGTATGTGTTCTTGGTGGGTTTTGGGTGAAACCCGAAATTTTGTATGCATGTGATGAAATGGTGTTAGATTATTGATAATCTAGCTAAACTAAAGTTAAAGAATGATGGTTAACATCCTAGAACCCTTTAATTTTGATTATGAGAAGTTAGGTTTCATATGGTGAAAATTGGGGGTGTTTGGATCATAATGCTAGAATGTTGAATTATTGATGATTACATGTTTTTATGATGTTAGACACATAAACAAACCCCAAATTAACTTAAAGAACTAATTTGATGAAAAAATTAGTGTCAAGGTATTGGAAGGAGAATTCAAGAGGTTGAGTTCTTGGTTTAAAGGGGGTGTTTGGATGTGGGAATAACCCAAACGGGTCATTTTGGGTGGAAATGGGAAATTGGGTTGTGAACTCAGTTTTAAAGTGATTTTTATGTATGTTTAGATTACTGAATTAGGTGTATATGTTTAGGTAATCAAATTGCTAAACTAGAAGGAGGTGCGGGATCTTCAAATCCGCAAGGTAAGTGCCTTTGCACTTACTTAGTAATGTGATATGTGATGTATGTGTTATGTTGTGCATAGTATGAATGATATATGAAATGAATTGATTATGCATAAGTGTATGTATGAATGTGAATATGGTTATAATACTATATCTAATATGTGGAGGTTATGATCAAAGAATCATAATGGAAAAGGGGAGGTTATGGTCAAAGAACTATAATGGAAATGTGGTAAGATCTTGGTCTATGTACCAAGATGAAGAATGGAAAGAAATTTATGACCTTGGTGTCATAAATGAAATGATAATGTAAAGAGTAAATAAAACTTGTAGGTGAAATACAAGTGGTATGCAATCAAACATCAATTTGAATGTTAACGAGTCAAAAGGGTTAAATGGGTGAAATAACCGTAGTCGCTAATTCGATAAGATGATATGCACTATTAAATGTTGTGAAGATGTTATGTTAAGTAAAGAATGGAACTTGCAAGGTGTAATGCAAGTGTTTGCACCCAAATGCATCTTTGGGCGCAAACGGGTCAAAATGGGTGAATGGGTGAAATAAGTAGAAATTACTTATTGATATGATATATATCTCAATATTAATGGTGATATGTTTATGTGGTTGTAGGAAAAGCTCCGAAGTAGTCCAAGTCAAGTCCAAGGTGATCGCGGGTTCTCGTATATGTTTTTGGTGCATATTTTTGAAGTAAATTGACTTTCCCGTAAAGGATGTATATTTTGAATCTAGGAATCGTGTTTTTGGTGTTAAATTGGTGGTATAAGTGTGTGTTCAAATGCCTAAGTGTTTGGGATTTTATGTTTAGATGTATTGGTGAAAAAGGTTGGAAAAATGGTTAAGTGTGAAAACTGCTGAAAATGGAAACTTTCTGAGTTTTTGACTCCCTCGCGATACGCGAGGGAGGAAGATTGTTTTCTCGCGTTACGTGAGAGGGTAAAAAAAAAAATATTCTGGGTTAAGGCTTCCGCGCGTTAAAGTTTTGTTTTTAAAAGTGGTGTGTTTCAACTTGGTATCAGAGAAATGGTTTGAGGGATTTGGTGTGGGTGGCACCAAACTCAAACCGGATGCTCTTGATATTGGGGGGGGGATGATATGAGAATCCAAGAAGGACTTGACTAAGACTCGGAGCTTTCGGAAATGAAAGGTTAGTAATGTTATGATTAATGATAATTCCATATGGCGTTTATGTATATGTACGAATGATTGGCAAAGTGTTATGTGTGCCAAAACTTGTCTTGTGATTTGTTATATGAATATGATAATTGCAATTGGGCATAGCGCGTTATTAATCATGTCTGGCCAATATGATTAATATGACGAGATGTGCAAGGGTCTTTATAATAACCATATGACAATGAACATTTACAAGGATTAGGTGAAGGTGATTATATATGTATGTATGTATATAAGTAGATAAGTATACATATACTTAATACATATAGGGGTGTAAGTGTGATAAGTATTTAAGGTATTGATAGTATAAGGGTGTTAAGGTGTTTGTTCCTAATTCTCAGTTAAGAGATGGCAGAAGAATCGAGCAATCGGGAACCGTTGGATCCACGGATCCAAGAGTTGATAAAAGAGGAGGTGGCCAAGGCCTTTGAGCAAGCCACAAATCTGTTGATGGAAGAAATGAGGGGGACTATTAAACTCTCTCTCGAGGAGATCATGAAAGAGAAAGATAAGGAACCTCGGGGTTGTACACTGAAGGATTTCATGGTGATCAAGCCCAAGGAATATAACGGGCAAGTGGACCCGATTCTGAGCCACAGGTGGGTGGTAGACATGGAGTCAAATTTTGAGACGACAAGGTGTAAGCCCGAGGATAGAGTGATGTTTAGCGTGCCACTATTGACTGGGCGGGCTAAGGAGT
Organism: Smallanthus sonchifolius; assembly: GCA_023525975.1. Lineage (NCBI taxonomy): Eukaryota > Viridiplantae > Streptophyta > Magnoliopsida > Asterales > Asteraceae > Smallanthus > Smallanthus sonchifolius. The sequence continues at coordinate 62,254,592 of CM042038.1, forward strand.
GGCTGCTAAATCTCCGAAAGGAGAGGGGTGAAAGAGGGGTGACCTCCATGTCATGGGAGGAGTTTAAAGCGGCATTCCTAAAGTACCATTGCCCACAGGCCGCTATTGACAGGATGACCGAGGAGTTTCTCCTCATGAGGCAGACGACAGAGACTATTGATGAATTAGCTGGGACTTTCTTCGATCGGGCCAAGTTCTGTCCAGATGTGGTGTCGACCGAGAAAGCCAAGATTGACAGGTTCTATGCTATGCTGACGGTGGAGTTCAGGGATAGCATATCTCCATCCTCATTTACCACACTTGTAGACTTAATAAACAGGTGTCGGGAAAGAGAGGTGGAGTTGAGGAGGCAAGAAGCTAGGGGAGAAAAGAGGAAACGTGAAATAGTGGATCAAGTGGTGAGTAAGATGAAGGGCGGGAGCCCTAGTAAGAAGCGGTTCATCAAGCCTTCGTCGCAGGGGTGCAAAATTTGTGGAAAGGAGCACATTGGGGAGTGCCGGAAGGGATCTCAAAACTGCTATAAATGTGGAAAACCGGGGCATTTTGCTCATCAGTGTTCAAGCCAAGTGCATATATGCTACAATTGTTATAAACCCGGGCACAATAGGGCGGATTGTCCCGAGTTAAAGCAAGGTGGAAGTGGAAAGAAAGTGGAGACGCCAAAGCCAAAAGGAAGAGCCTTCCACATTTCGGCGGAAGAGGCAAAGAACAACTCGGAGGTGGTGTCAGGTACATTCAAGATTAACTCATTACCTGCACTAGTTCTATTTGATTCGGGGGCTAGCCGTTCTTTTGTTTCCTTGAAAATTGTTAAGCATTCCTCTTTTGTAAGTAGCAAGTTAGATGAACCCTTAGAAATCGAAGCGGCTAATGATAAGAGTTTCCTTGTCTTTGACATTTTTAGAGATTGTAAGTTGAGAGCGGGGGGCGAAACTTTCTTTATTGATTTGATTCCTATGGCTATGGGAGATTTTGATGTTATTGTGGGGATGGATTGGTTGTCAAAGAATAAGGCGAGTATTTTATGTGGACCGAAGGCGATCCAACTTGTTTCCCCGTCTGGAGAGTCCATCTACATAGAAGGTGATAAAAAGGGTAAAGTAAGGTTGTGCACTTATGTGAAGGCGACCAAGTACATGGCGCGTGGGTGCAAGGCGTTCATGGCTTGTGTCGCGGATGTGAATGAAAGAGTAAAGGAGATTCACGATGTACCGGTCGTGAACCAATTCGTAGATGTGTTTCCTGACGAGTTACCGGGGATTCCGCCGGATAGGGAGATAGAGTTTGGAATTGACTTGATGCCGGGTGCTAAACCGGTAGCTAAAGCGCCTTATAGATTGGCACCGCCAGAAATGAAAGAACTCATGGAGCAATTACAAGAGTTACTTGACAAGGGTTTCATACGCCCAAGTGTTTCACCTTGGGGTGCGCCCGTTCTCTTCGTCAAAAAGAAGGATGGGAGCATGAGAATGTGTATGGATTACCGGGAGTTGAACAAGTTGACAGTGAAGAATAGGTACCCATTGCCTAGGATTGACGATCTTTTCGACCAATTGCAAGGGGCGTCATGGTTTTCTAAGATTGACTTGAAGTCCGGGTATCATCAGTTGAAAGTGAAGGAAGAGGATGTTCATAAGACAGCTTTTCGCACTCGTTACGGTCACTATGAGTTTACGGTTATGCCTTTCGGTTTGACCAACGCACCTGCGGTTTTCATGGATCTCATGAACCGGGTGTGTAGACCGTTCCTTGATCGTTCGGTCATTGTGTTTATTGACGATCTTCTCATCTATTCAAGGAGCGAGGGTGATCACGCTTGTCATTTGCGTGAGATTCTTGAAGTCTTGCAAAAGGAGAAGCTGTATGCTAAATTCTCCAAGTGCGCATTTTGGTTGCGCGAGATCCAATTCTTGGGTCATGTGATTAATGAAAGAGGAATTACCGTTGACCCATCCAAGATTATGGCTGTTAAAGAATGGTCATCACCGAAGAAGCCTTCGGAGATTAGAAGTTTCTTGGGGTTAGCGGGTTATTATCGGAGGTTCATCGAAAACTTCTCTCAGATTGCTTTGCCGATGACGAAGTTGACTCGTAAGGAGACAAAGTTTGTTTGGAGTCCCGAGCAGGAATCTGCCTTTCAACTCTTGAAAGAAAAGTTGACTAAGGTGCCTGTTTTATCCTTGCCGGACGGGACCGAGGATTTTGTTGTTTATTCGGATGCCTCGCATTCGGGGTTGGGGTGTGTTTTGATGCAAAGGGGGAAAGTGATTGCCTATGCATCTAGGCAATTAAAGACTCACGAGGTGAATTACCCAACCCATGATTTAGAGCTTGCAGCCGTGGTTTTCGCGCTCAAGATTTGGAGGCATTATTTGTATGGTGCTAAGTGTACGATCTACACGGATCACAAAAGTCTCAAATATTTCTTTGACCAAAAGGACCTCAATATGAGGCAAAGACGGTGGCTTGAATTGGTTAAGGATTATGATTGTGAGATACTTTATCATCCGGGTAAAGCGAATGTTGTGGCGGATGCGCTTAGTAGAAAGTCAAGTCATTCACCTATCAAGGTGAAGTCATTTAAGATGACAATTTCATCATCTCTTATTGATGAAATCCGGGAGGCCCAAGTGTTAGCACTTGGTGGTGACTTGAAGAAAGAACGGATGATTGCTTATGTTGATAAGCTTGGTGAAAATAGCATGGGTTTGAAGACATGCTTTGATAGAATTTGGATACCTAGGTTGTCAAGTGTCTTGACAACTATTCTTGACGAGGCGCATAAATCCAAATATTCTATCCATCCGGGGGCCACGAAGATGTTTTATGATTTGAGGTGTCATTTTTGGTGGCCGGGTATGAGGCGTGATATTGTTAAGTATGTGGAGAGGTGTCTCACATGCTTAAGGGTTAAGGCGGAGCATCAAAAGCCGTATGGAAAGCTGCAACCGCTCGAAATACCGCTTTGGAAGTGGGAAAATGTAACCATGGATTTGATCACTAAACTACCAAAGACTCGAAAAGGTTATGATGCGATATGGGTAGTAGTGGATCGGTTGACAAAGAGTACACATTTCCTCCCAATAAAGGAAACGTACTCGTCGGATAGACTAGCGGAAATCTATGTGAAAGAAATTGTGTCACGCCATGGGGTGCTGGTGTCAATTATTTCGGACCGGGATACGAGATTCACTTCTCGTTTTTGGAAGAAATTCCATGAGGATATGGGGACAAGGTTGAACCTTAGCACCGCTTATCATCCGCAAACGGATGGGCAAAGCGAGCGTACGATTCAAACGCTCGAGGATATGTTACGCGCGTGTGCTTTGGATTTTGGGGGTAGTTGGGACGACCATTTACCGTTGGCGGAATTTGCATACAATAATAGTTACCATTCTAGCATTGGTATGCCGCCTTTTGAGGCATTGTATGGGAGGAAATGTAGAACACCCGTATGTTAGGGTGAAATTGGTCAACGAGAACTTGGCAGCAAGGAAGTGGTCATGGAAACGAATGACAGTATTGACCAAATAAAGGCTCGCTTAAAGGCGGCGCAAGATCGCCAAAAATCTTATGCGGATAATAGGAAGCGGGCGATTGAGTTTCAAGTGGGGGACTTTGTGCTATTGAAAGTCTCTCCTTGGAAAGGGGTGATAAGGTTTAGGAAACGGGGGAAGTTAAGCCCACGTTTCATTGGACCGTTTAAAGTGATGGCAAGGGTGGGTGCGGTAGCTTATAGATTGGAGTTACCGGAGGGACTAAGTAGACTTCATAACACGTTCCATGTGTCTCATTTGCGAAAATGTTTAGCGGATGAATCTACTTTTGTTCCATTGGATGATATAGAAATTGATGAAAAGTTGAACTATGTGGAAGAACCGATGGCAATCTTAGATAGGAAAGTGAAGCGGTTGCGAAATAAAGAGATTAGCCAAGTGTTGGTTCGATGGAAGCATAGAAAGGGGGCGGAAATAACTTGGGAAACCGAGGAAGAAATGCTCAAATTCTACCCAAACCTTTTTATGTGAAGTCGGGTTTCGGGGACGAAACCCAAATAAGGGGAGGTGATTTGTAACGAACCAAAATCCGGGTTTCGTCTTCAAATAATTAAATATTTATATTTAATATTATGATGGAAATAATATTTTATAAATAAGTTGAAACAAGTGGGTTTCAAGTTTGTAATGGGATTATGTTAGTTTTAACTAACTATAGAACGAAATGGGTAAAATGGAAGTTAAGGGACTGAAATGGTAAATATGGAAAATCTGCCATATTTGACCATATGAAAGTCAAAATTCAGCATTTGGTCTTGTTGGGGTCGTTCATATCAAGAGAGAAAAAGAGAAATCAAGTTTGAAGCTCAAATCATGCAATTGAGGCTTGTTTTGTGAAGGTTTTGGCTCACACAACACCTTCATAACATCAAGTAAGTGATTCTCTTCCTCTTGATTCCACCATGTATGTGTTCTTGGTGGGTTTTGGGTGAAACCCGAAATTTTGTATGCATGTGATGAAATGGTGTTAGATTATTGATAATCTAGCTAAACTAAAGTTAAAGAATGATGGTTAACATCCTAGAACCCTTTAATTTTGATTATGAGAAGTTAGGGTTCATATGGTGAAAATTGGGGGTGTTTGGATCATAATGCTAGAATGTTGAATTATTGATGATTAGGTGTTTTTATGATGTTAGACACATAAACAAACCCCAAATTAACTTAAAGAACTAATTTGATGAAAAAATTAGTGTCAATGTATTGGAAGGAGAATTCAAGAGGTTGAATTCTTGGTTTAAAGGGGGTGTTTGGATGTGGGAATAACCCAAACGGGTCATTTTGGGTGGAAATGGGAAATTGGGTTGTGAACTCAGTTTTAAAGTGATTTTTATGTATGTTTAGATTACTGAATTAGGTGTATATGTTTAGGTAATCAAATTGCTAAACTAGAAGGAGGTGCGGGATCTTCAAATCCGCAAGGTAAGTGCCTTTGCACTTACTTAGTAATGTGATATGTGATGTATGTGTTATGTTGTGCATAGTATGAATGATACATGAAATGAATTGATTATGCATAAGTGTATGTATGAATGTGAATATGGTTATAATACTATATCTAATATGTGGAGGTTATGATCAAAGAATCATAATGGAAAAGGGGAGGTTATGGTCAAAGAACCATAATGGAAATGTGGTAAGATCTTGGTCTATGTACCAAGATGAAGAATGGAAAGAAAGTTATGACCTTTGTGTCATAAATGAAATGATAATGTAAAGAGTAAATAAAACTTGTAGGTGAAATACAAGTGGTATGCAATCAAACATCAATTTGAATGTTAACGAGTCAAAAGGGTTAAATGGGTGAAATAACCGTAGTCGCTAATTCGATAAGATGATATGCACTATTAAATGTTGTGAAGATGTTATGTTAAGTAAATAATGGAACTTGCAAGGTGTAATGCAAGTGTTTGCACCCAAATGCATCTTTGGGCGCAAACGGGTCAAAATGGGTGAATGGGTGAAATAAGTAGAAATTACTTATTGATATGATATATATCTCAATACTAATGGTGATATGTTTATGTGGTTGTAGGAAAAGCTTCGAAGTAGTCCAAGTCAAGTCCAAGGTGATCGCGGGTTCTCGTATATGTTTTTGGTGCATATTTTTGAAGTAAATTGACTTTCCCGTAAAGGATGTATATTTTGAATCTAGGAATCGTGTTTTTGGTGTTAAATTGGTGGTATAAGTGTGTGTTCAAATGCCTAAGTGTTTGGGATTTTATGTTTAGATGTATTGGTGAAAAAGGTTGGAAAAATGGTTAAGTGTGAAAACTGCTGAAAATGGAAACTTTCTGAGTTTTTGACTCCCTCGCGATACGCGAGGGAGGAAGATTGTTTTCTCGCGTTACGCGAGAGGGTAAAAAAAAAAAAAATTCTGGGTTAAGACTTCCGCGCGTTAAAGTTTTGTTTTTAAAAGTGGTGTGTTTCAAGAATATAGAATGAGATTAAGTGCTTCAACTTCTCTTACCAAAATGTTGTTGAACCAAGGATTGCCTTTTCGTGGTTATGATGAATTAAAAGATTGTTTAAACATGAAACACCCTACTTATTTTACTTATTATTTTATCAGAGTTTAATGTGGAAAATATGTCCCAGGTCAGTAAAAATCTTGTCATAATGACTAAGGTAACTTTTTCATTTATAATATATTGTTTTACAAGGATAATATATTTACATTATCCTATATAAGGATCTTTCAACCCCGATCAGCCTCGTCCATAGGAAGCTTTATTCCACGTGCTTCTTTCCTGCAGTGTTTGGAAAACGTTTTTGAATTAGCTTACGCTAAGTAAGTACACTGCATTGTTCATTTTATTATGAACCCTTTAGGTTCTTATTGTTCAAGTTTTCTAGGGCTCTCGGAGCCCACGTGACCATCTCCAGACGTTCCTCCGGTCACGCTATTTGTATATTTTATGGCTGTGCTAACCCCCTCGCAACCATCACAGGTCGTACCTCCGGTCCGAGTATTGGCAAGGTTCTTATACTCGTCAGTATAGACCCCTCGCATTTGTCACGAAGACTTATTCATTCCTCAGCCCCGTAGGCTTGGAATCTTTTACTCTTTCAGCCCCGTAGGCCTAGAGTTTACTCTTTCAGTCCCATAGGCCTAGATTTTCCTTTTTCACTTCTTTTCTTTGTTGAGATTCACCTTACAGGCTGGGTATCTCATTTCATTTGGGACCTTGAGTATCTTTGGCTCACAACCTCCCAAATGTATCAAGCATTTGTTTTCATTTCATGTATATGCTTGATTTACTCACCAACCAGTCCTCACCATAAAACTTTATAACGGTTTCCCCACGATGCATTAGAAGGGTTTATATATAGGAAGTACCAGCGGCGTATCCGCCACCCCTCTAACACTTCGTGAGTACTCCGTTATTCCATTTTAGGGTTTAGACTCATTCCATCATACTCATTCATGTTTGCACGTATCATCATGCATTCACGTATTCATCATGCATTTCACATATTCATATTCATCATATATTAATATTCATTATGCATGGTATGCTTTCATATCATGGTAACATATTACTTGATGATTTTCGCATCCTTTGTTCCCTTTTGTCTATGGAAATCATGAATCGATTTGGGGAGGGTAACTGGTTTTGCGCCAATTGTGTTCGGGAAGAAGAAAGGCAGACAAAATTCGCATTATGTATTCCAATTCTGGAGATTTAAACAAACTGGGTTAGTGTTCTAGTGGTTAATCACCTTGCACAATCTAACCCAAAGGTCTCAGGTTCTAGTCTTGTGGTTGAAATCTTTTTTTTATTTTTTTGTTCTTTTATTTACTCTTTCAAACACACACCCATGTTGCATAAATTGTTCAAATCAAAGTAAACTTTTATAAATAATTAGATTAATAATATAGGATTCCATCTAAAAGTGTTATTAATTTAAGTAACGTATTGAGAAATTCTTATAATTGTGTCTAAATAAACTAAAACATTTTAAATATATTATTTAACCTAAACATTTAAGAGTCATGAATTTTATTAAACGAAATATATTTACTTAAACCTTTAAAACGACATAGTATTAGTACGTTTTTATTGACATTACTAATAATATAAATGATTGTTTTATTAGTGTATTTATCATATTATTACTTTCACAAATATTATGATTAGATAAATTGGATTTGTCATAAATAGTAGTATTACAATTCACATAGCTATTTTATTTATTTCAAATTATATCTTTATGGATATTGTTTCAAACTGATGTCTAATTTAATAACCTAATTTAATCACCTTTGACTTCGTCTTAATAGTGTAATTATTAATATTTAATATATTAATATATATATATATATATATTACATATAATACATATTATTGACCCCTTATTTCCTTTTTTTCAAACAAACTTGTAAAACATCATTTATAAATGTTTCACATTCTCGATCATTCGTCCATTCCAAAAATCCTAAAGTCCCCAACCTTTCCTTTGTTGTGTCTCTCAAACCGTTTTACATTATATAACATATCTTATTTAACTTAGGGAATCTTTAATTCTCGTTGCTATAAGTTACAAGTTCAACCCTCTACTATTCAAGGTGGGATTCATAGCCCCTTTTTACCTTTTTACTTTTGTGGTGAAACATGTATACATATGTCTTGATAACTTAACCTTTTTATCAAAACAGATTTTTAAACAAGTAATTTCAATTATGTACTTGATATTTGAACACTATAACAACATTGTAATCATTAACTTGTTTACAAGCCTAAGGTAGTACTAGTATGGTCATATAGGGGAAACCGATATAACAACGACACAATCTTTGGGATTGTGGATGCAATAACATTTTAACGGCACAATCGTGGATTGTAGATGCATATAACATATAACATTAAGGGTTGATTGCAAGAAGTTTGTGTTAATATGCTTGTACAATTGTTCGAACTTGATTTGAATTTGTTTATATCTTATATGTCAAAATATTTTTATAACTTATAAAACATATGTCTCTCACCAACTTTTTGTTAACCCATTTTACTTTACATGTTTCAAAAAATAATAACTAAGAGATGAAGGATCACATAGGATTGATTTTGGGACTTAGCTAATAAATTTGAACACTATATTTATTTTTATTTTGGATTTTGTTTGACTTGTTGAAACAAGGGTTGTTATCAATTATGAAATTTTAATAATTTATTTGATACCTTAGTAAATGTCTTTATACCTTGTGCTATGTACTACATGTGTGACACTTCGTGTTTTCCGCCTTGGCGGGGTGTGACAGATTGGTATCAGAGCCTTGGTTATAGATAATTAGGCTTAGAAAGACCTAGAATATAACCTAAGACTCCCTTACACTTTCGTAGGAATTTATGTGATTCTAACCCACTAACTCTCTTATCCTTAGTACGTCTTCGTACTCTGCTGATATCTCTAGAAACTCAAGCCTACCTTTCGATTATGGGTCCCAAAGCCCAATTAATTGGAGTAGGTTAATCTCACCACCAACATCTTATTCTAGAAGCCTGCTAACCTCGAAGCATAATCTTAAGACCGAGCTAATCTATGATGCTACAAGTTGTTCTGCACCAAAGCCCGAAGTAATCAATATATCAAGTGATTCAGAATCTGATGACCAAGAGAACAAATTGAAGCCCGATAATGAAGCTTGGATACCATTCAAGAAAAGGAATCTTGCTCGAGAAGATGGATCTCACTCCTGGGCCTTGAAGCCCAATCCTTGAAGTTCTCATCATAACCATGGGCTCAAATGATAGGTGTTAGTAGAATATGATGGCTGGAAGAGTGGGTGTAGGCCCATAAAAGGTTCTGGCTAAGGAAAGACTTGGTACTTAATTGCGTCCCTTGTGACCCACCTCTTTTTCCTGGGAATCCTTTTGTGGCTACACTACTTATAGGTCAAGTATACTTCTAACATGCTATTGTGAGAACTCGGTGTTATGATTAGTCAAATTTTAATTTCATATGTACTTAACACTAAGAATTATATAAGCTAGTGTTTGTTTATTTAAGTTCTACCTTTGTATGACATTAATGCAAGTGAATTTCTATTTTATTAGTAATATCACTTCTATTATTTATATGTCTTTCACTAACTCGATTAATAACCTTGTTTTCGTAGAATGCCTCCTCGACATGAAACCAATGACACCACCAATTCTGGAACAAGTGATACCACCCTGACTTATCCAACTATGGACACCACTGCTATAGCCACACTCTTAACTCAACAGCTTGATGTAGTATTGCCCACCATGGTCACTCAGATCACCAACACTATTTAGGAGACCGGTGTAAACTCGTGTACTTATAAGCACTTCAACTCGTGCAACCCTCTCAAGTACAATGGCTCTGAGGGTGCCACTATTTTACTTCAATGGTTTGAAAGCATGGAGGCAACTTTAATCATGAATGAGTGCCCCGATAATCTAAAAGTGAAGTATGCTACAAGTGCTTTCCAGAAGAGGGCACTTACCTGGTGGAATACTGAGAAGCGTACTCGGGGACTGACTGCAGCTCTGGCCTTGACATGGGATCAACTTTAGGAACTCATGGTTGAGGAATTCTGTTCGAAGAATGAGATGAAGAAACTTGAGGTGGAACTGTGGTATCTTGTTCAAGACAGTGGTGAAAACGAAGCTTACAACAACCGTTTTCATGAATTAAGCACCTTGGTTTCTCACATGGTCACCTCGTTAAGCCGCCAAATCGACTGTTATATTGGTGGCCTACCTCATCAAGTTAGGGGTACCGTCATGGGCAGCAGCCCTGCTACTCTCGAGGCTGCCATTCGTCTAGCTGCGTCCCTCACGGATGATCTTGTTAAAAAAGGCATTCTAACCCGGAAAAGTGGAAAGAAAGTTCGGGTTGAAGAAACCAAGAAGCCTGAACGCCACTTCAAGAAGCAAAAAGTTGCAAAGAACTTTGCCATGGTAACTCCTGCTGCTCCTATTACCCAAGTGATACCAACCCATCCTCAAGCTTCCACAAATAAATCTTATGGCGGGTCTTACCCTTGGTGTGTTAAGTGCCAATATCATCATGATGTTACCTACCCTTGTCGCATAAGCACTAAGTGTGGTAGAGGAGGTCACTTGGCGTCCACTTGCCGCGTGGTTAATGCTACTCCTACTGCGGTGCCCGCAATTGCAAATGGTAGAACTTGCTACCAGTGTGGTGCTACCGACCATCTCAGGAACCGTTGCCCCAAATTGGCTAACACACAAGGGGCACGTGGTCGGGATTTTGTTATTAGTAACACTGAAGCACTTGAGGAACCTGCCGTCGTTGCAGGTACTTTTCTAGTAAATAATGTCTATGCATCAATTTTATTTGACACCGGTGCCGAAAAGAGTTTTGTTTCCACCGAATTAGAACCTTTGCTTGGTAAATGCTCTAGTGTGTTAGAACCTCCTTACACGGTTGAAATAGTCGATGGCAAACTAACCCATATTCGTACGGTTGTTCGCGGTTGTACCTTGACTCTTAACGATCACTCGTTCCTCATCGACCTTATTCCTATGACTCTTGGAAGCTTTGACATAGTTGTAGGTATGGACTGGCTAATCGGAAACCATGCTGAAATCGTGTGCTCGAAGTAAGTTATTCATATTCCTATACCATCCGGTGAAATCTTGGAAATCCTTGGAGACAAGCCTTGCATTGGCCTAAAGATCATTTCTTGAATGAAGGCTCTTAGCTATTTAAGGAAGCAATGTTATGCTTTCTTGGCTCACATTTTTGAAAAGGAACCCGAAAAGAAAACCATTCAAGACATACCTGACTTTCCCAAAGTATTTCCTGACGACTTGCCTGGAATCCCACCTGTTCGACAAGTTGAATTCCGTATTGATCTTGTTCATGTAGCAAACCCTATTGCTAAATCTCCTTACCGTCTCTCACCATCCGAGTTACAAGAATTGTCTAGTCAGTTGCAAGAGCTGCTAGACAAAGGTTTCATTAGACCGAGCTTCTCACCATAGGGAGCCCCGGTCCTGTTTGTCAAGAAGAAAGATGGACCTTTAGGATGTGCATCGATTACCGTGAGCTCAACAAGCTGACCACCAAGAACCGATATCCTCTTCCGAGAATTGATGACTTATTCGATCAATTGCAAGGAGCAACTTGTTTCTCAAAGATTGATCTCCGATCCGGTTATCACCAACTGCGAGTCCATGACGATGACATCTCGAAGACCGCTTTCAGAACTCGATATGGACACTATGAGTTCGTGGTTATGCCTTTTGGGTTAACCAATGCACCCGCAGTGTTCATGGATCTTATTAACTGGGTTTGTAGACCCTACTTGGATCAATTTGTCATTGTTTTCATTGACGACATATTGATCTACTCTCGAACCGCCAAAGAACATGAGAACCACCTAAGGCTAATCTTGGAGATTTTGAAGAAGGAAAATATTTATGCGAAATTCTCCAAATGCGATTTTTGGTTAATAGAAGTTCACTTCTTGGGTCATGTTATCAACGAGAAGGGTATACATGTTGACCCATAAAAATTGAAGCTATCAAGAACTGGAGTACGCCCAAGACTCCCTCTGAAATTCGTTCTTTTCTGGGTTTAGCCGGCTACTATCGAAGGTTCATCTCAAACTTTTCAAAGGTTGCCCTACCAGTCACAACTCTAACCCAAAAGGATAAACCATTCGTTTGGGAGCAAAAACAAGAAGATGCCTTCCAACTCCTTAAGCAGAAATTGTGCGACTCTCCTATCCTAAGTCTTCCCAATGGCAACGATGACTTCGTCATTTAATGTGACGCTTCCAATCAGGGTGTCGGTTGCGTGTTGATGCAACGAGGCAAAGTCATCGCCTACGCATCAAGACAACTCAAGATTCATGAAAGAAACTACACCACTCATGACCTCGAGTTAGGTGCAGTGATCTTTGCTTTAAAAATCTGGAGACACTACCTCTACGGTACAAAATGTGTCATCTTCATCGATCATAAAAGCCTTCAACATATCCTTGACCAAAAAGATCTCAACATGAGGCAACGGCACTAGGTTGAACTTTTGAGCGATTACGATTGCGAAATACGCTATCACCCAGGGAAAGCCAATGTGGTTGCTGACGCCCTTAGCCAGAATGATCAGATCAAACCTTCTCGCATTCAGGCTATGGGAATGATCGTCCAAACTAGCCTCAAAGCAATGATCCTTCAAGCTCAGAAAGAGGTTCTTGCCAAGGGTGAGTTAAAGCAACATTTAGATTGTTGTGCCGAAAAGCAATTAGAGTCCAAGTCCGATGAAATTCTTTATTTCATGGGACGAATGTGGATTCCCGACTCTCAACCCCTTCGCGAGCTTATCCTTGACGAGGCACACAAATCCCGGTATTCTATTCATCCCGGTGCCGATAAAATGTATCACGATCTCAAGGAGTTTTATTGGTGGCTGGAATGAAGAAGGATATAACTCTATTTGTGAGCAAGTGCCTTACATATCTAAAGGTTAAAGCTGAACATCAAAAACCCTCGGGTCTTCTCCAACAACCTGAGATTCCTCTTTGGAAATGGGAACAAATCTCTATGGATTTTATCACTAAACTCCCAAGAACTCCTCATGGGCACGATTAGATTTGGGTCATAGTTGACCGCTTGACCAAATCCGCTCATTTTATCCCTATTCGTGAAGATTTCAAGATGGAAAAGCTGTCAAACCTCTATATCAATGAAAGCGTGACTCGTCACGGTGTGCCTTTGTCCATTAGCTCCGATCGTGACGACCGGTTTACTTCCATTTTCTGGCGATCCTTACAAAAATCCTTAGGGACTCGTTTGGACCTTAGCACGACTTATCATCCTCAAACCGATGGCCAAAGCAAAAGGACTATCCAAACCCTGGAGGATATGCTTCGCACTTGTGTGATCGATTTCGGTGGAAGTTGGGATAACCATTTGCCTCTTGTGGAATTCTCTTACAACAACAGCTACCATGCTAGCATTAAATGTGCTCCTTTCGAAGCCTTATATGGTAGAATATGCCGCTCCCCGGTATGTTGGACCGAGATCGGTGACGCTCAAATAACCGGTCCCGAGCTTATTCAAGGGACTTCCGATAAGATCTTCAAGATTCAAGAAAGACTTAAGGCTACCTGTGCTCACCAAAAGAGCTATGCAGATAATCGAAGGAAACCCCTCGAATTCCATGTCGGTGATAAGGTCTTACTCAAAGTTTCCCCTTGGAAGGGCGTGGTACGTTTCGGGAAAAAGGGGAAATTAGCACCTAAATACGTGGGTCTTTTTGAAATCCTTGAAAGGATTAGCCCCGTAGCTTACAAACTTAAGCTGCCAGCCAAACTCAGTGGTGTACATGGCACTTTTCATGTGTCAAACCTCAAGAGGTGTCTCGCTGATGAAACTATCCATATTCCATTGGACGAAGTCCGTATAGATGACAAGTTGAACTTCATTGAACAACCCGTTGAGATCATGGACCGTAACGTTAAGCAACTCAAGCGTAGCCGTATACCTATCGTGAAATTTCGTTGGAGTTCTACATGTGGCCCTGAGTTCACTTGGGAACGTGAAGATCAAATGAAGATTAAGTACCCTCATCTCTTTTCTAATTCAGTAGCCTCCACCAGTTGAATTTCGCGGACGAAATTCCTTCAACTTGGGGATACTATAACATCTGTGATTTTTTTATGTAATATTTAATTTCATTTGGTACCTTAATAACAATTTTGACGTGACATTTCTCGTTCTAACATACGTGTATACCATATCAATTATCATATTACAAACGTGCGATGATCCGGAGTTTTGATATTTCATTTTATACATTCACAAATTATTTATATACATATTATATTATTATAGTGTATATGTTATATTTTTTTTTAGAGAAAAGTATAAAAAAATGAAAATATATATCTTGTTTTTCTTTTATAAAATTTCTAAACTAAATGTGGTTATTAAAAGAAAAAAATGGGAACATGAACCCTCTCATTGGACAATGAACCCTTGGTTTGAACCCCCCTTGGACCCTGAATGTGTTCAAACGTAGGTTTGACTTCCAAAAAGTCAAACCGCGTAAAACCTATTCTAATTCCCCATAATCCGCATTCAAACCTTCCTTTTTTTGAATCCTAAACATTTATGATCGATTAATGATCCCGTATCAAGCTCCAATTTAACGGATTTTGACCAAAATCGAAGATTTGAAAACCATTAAAGAAGATCACGTAAATGGGTGCAAGATTTACGAAATCACTGAAATCAGGCCCCGAAATCTCGTCAATCCAGCTGTTAAACGCGCTTCTAAACGTCCTATAAATCCCCATGACCCACTACATTCGAAAATCACCCCAAATTCATTTTCTCTTTTATTTTTTTCTTCCTCCTGTTGCGATCGCATCTGAGCTCCCCCGGGCGGTTAGATTTTCGGCTTCGTGTTCAAGGTCGACTCCAGGTAACATATTACTTGATGATTTTCGCATCCTCTATTCCCTTTTGTCTATGGAAATCGTGAATCGATTTGGGGAGGGTAACTGGTTTGCGCCTGTTGTGTTTAGGAAGAAGAAAGGCAGACAAAATTCACATTATGTATTCTAATTCTGTAGATTTAAACAAACTGGGTTAGTGTTCAAGTGGTTAATCACCCTGCACAATCTAACCAAAGGTCTCAGGTTCTAGTCTTGTGGCTAATATCTTTTTTTTTTCTTTTGTTTACTCTTTCAAATACACACCCATGTTGCATAAATTGTTCAAATCAAAGTTACCTTTTATAAATAATTAGATTAATAATATAGGATTCCATCTAAAAGTGTTATTAATTTAAATAACGTATTAAGAAATTCTTATAATTGTGTCTAAATAAACCAAAACATTTTAAATATATTATTAACCTAAACATTTAAGCGTCATGAATTTTATTAAATGAAATATATTTACTTAAACCTTTAAAACGACATATTATTAGTACGTTTTTACTGACATTACTAATAATATAAATGATTGTTTTATTAGTGTATTTATCATATTAATACTTTCATAAATATTATAATTAGATAAACTGGATTTGTCATAAATAGTAGTATTACAATTCGCATAGCTATTTTATTTATTTCAAATTATATCTTTATGGATATTGTTTCAAACTGATGTCTAATTTAATCACCTTTGACTTCGTCTTAATAATGTAATTATTGATATTTAATATATTAATATATATATATATATATTACATATAATACATATTATTGACCCCTCATTTCCTTTTTTTTCAAATAAACTTGTAAAACATCATTTATAAATGTTTCACATTCTCGATCATTCGTCCATTCCAAAAATCCTAAAGTCCCCAACCGTTCCTTTGTTGTGTCTCTCAAACCGTTTTACATTATATAACATATCTTATTTAACTGAGGGCATCCTTAATTATCGTTACTACAAGTTACAAGTTCAACCCTCTACTATTCAAGGTGAGATTCGTAGCCTCTTTTTACCTTTGGGGTGAAACATGTATACATATGTCTTGATAACTTAACCTTTTTATCAAAACATATTCTTAAACAAGTAATTTCAATTATATGCTTGCTATTTGAACACTATAACAACATTCCAATCATTAACTTGTTTACAAGCCTAAGGTAGTACTAGTATGGCCATATAGGGGAAACCGATATAACAACGGCACAATCTTTGGGATTGTGGATGCAATAACATTTTAACGGCACAATCGTGGATTGTGGATGCATATAACATATAACATTAAGGGTTGATTGCAAGAAGTTTGTGTTAATATGCTTGTACACTTGTTTGAACTTGATTTGAATTTGTTTATATCTTTTATATCAAATTATCTTTATAACTTATAAAACCTATGTCTCTCACCAACTTTTTGTTGACCCATTTTATTTACATGTTTCAGGAAATAATAACTAAGAGATGAAGGATCACATAGGGTTGCTTTTGGGACTTAGCTAATAAATTTGAACACTATATTTATTTTTATTTTGGATGTTGTTTGACTTATTGAAACAAGGGTTGTTATCAATTATGAAATTTTAATAATTTATGTAATACCTTAGTAAATGTCTTTATACCTTGTGCTATGTACTACATGTGTGACACCTCGCGTTTTCCGCCTTGGCGGGGTGTGACATGGAACATAACCCGTAGCGGACCGCTAAGCTTGGTGGTAGAGGTCCGCTACCACCTCTTGCCAGCCTTCCACCTTGTTGCACACGTAGCGGACCGCTAAGGTTCTGGGTAGCGTCCGCTACCCAATCTTTTCTGGCGAGTCATCAGACACGTGTCACTTCCTCGTTACCCGGGCCAATTGCGGCTAGCGGACCGTTACAAGCATGGTAGCGATCCGCTACCGGCTCTATTTTCCATTTTCATTATTTTAAGCCCTTGATCTTTGGGGAAATTATAACTTATCCCCTAGACTTTCATTTCCTTAAAATTTGGGATGTTACAACTCTCCTTCCCTTAAATTAGGTTTCGAACTCGAAACCTGTTAATCCTTAAATAATTGAGGATAACTTTTCCTCATTTCATCGTCACTTTCCCAGGTCATCTCCGACCCTTTTCTGTGCCTCCATTGCACCAACACTTGTTTAATCGTCTTATGACGTAGCTGCTTTTCTTTTGTATCTAGAATTTTGACGTGCTCTTCAACGTATGTTAACTTATCATCAACTTCTATTTCTTCTAAAGGAACGTGTGAAGCTTCTCTGCCAAACATTTCCTTAAATAAGATACATGGAACGTGTTGTGTATCTTATTCAATTCTTCAGGTAACTCTAATTGATAAGCTACCTTTCCGACTTGTTTAATGATTTTGAAAGGACCAGTGAATCGTGGACTTAGCTTTCCACGTTTCTTGAATCAGATTAGACCTTTCCAAGGAGATACTTTTAACAAGACATAATCTCCTTCTTGGAATTCTATTGGTCTACATCTCTTGTCTGCGTATGACTTCTGTCTATTTTGTGCAGCCTTTAAACGTGTCTTGATTACGTTAAGCTTCTCTGACGTGGCTTGAACTATTTCTTTGCTGCCTAACTCCTTTTGACCAATTTCCCCCAACATACAGGAGTCCTACATCTTCTACCATATAGCATCTCATAAGGTGGCATACCAATAATGGAATGGTAGCTGTTTTTGTATGAGAACTCTGCTAATTGCAGATGGCTATCCCAACTTCCACCGAAGTCGATTATACAAGCACGCAACATATCTTCAAGAGTTTGTATTGTCCTCTCACTTTGTCCATCAGTTTGAGGATGATATGCTGTGCTGATTAATAACCTAGTTCCCATCTCCTCATGGAACTTTTTCAAAAAACGTGAAGTGAAACGACTATCTCGATCAGAGATAATCGAGACTGGCACTCCATGTCTGGAAACAATCTCTTTAATGAACAAATAAGCTAACTTTTCTGAAGAGTACGTTTCAAGTATTGCTAAGAAATGAGAACTCTTAGTTAACCGATTAACAACCACCCAAATGGTATCATAACCCCTAGCTGTCTTTGGTAGCTTGGTTATGAAGTCGATAGTGAGATGTTCCCACTTCCATTCTGGGATTTCTAGTGGTTGTAACTTTCCATATGGTTTCTAATGTTCTGCTTTAACTTTTAGACAAGTTAAGCATTTAGCTACATATTTCATGATATCAAATTTCATTCCGGGCCACCAATAATCTTTGCGCAGATCTTGGTACATTTTTGTAGTACCCGGATGAATAGAATATCGTGATTTATGAGTTTCATTGTGAATCTTAAGTCTAAACTCACCTGATCTTGGTATCCACATACGACCAAATCGAGTCTTGACTTTATACTCATTCTCTTCTAGAAAGTTCTCCTAACCAACCATTCTTTCTTTCTTAACATTCTCACCTTTTAATGCTTTGATTTGTGCGTCTCGAAGCTGGCTCATGAAATCAGGAGTTATCACTATTAGGGATGACAATGGGTCGGGTTTGGGACGGGTTTAGGTAATCCCAACCCCATACCCGGCCCAAAACCCGTTGGGTTTCTATCGGGTATTCCCGCGGTTTTCGGGTAAACCCGTTAGTTTAAAAAAAAATACGCGTCGGGTATACTCAACCTAAACCCATCGGGTATCCATCGGATATGCATAAAAATTGTAACTAAAATAAAAAAAAGAAAGAAATAAAATCATGTCGGGTATAAACATTTAAAATAAATACGGTATATACACTTAAAATAAATACGATATATACACTTAAAATAAATACACAAAATCTCACAATCATAATCTTTGACCAGTTCCAACCATCGTCGTTGTATCATGTTTAAATCTTTCTGGTTAAAGAAATACTTAAGACTCTTGTGGTCTGTGTAAATCGTACACTTCGTCCCAAACAGATAATGCCTCCAGATCTTTAGTGCAAACACTACTGCAGCTAATTCTAGATCATGGGTTGGATAGTTTATTTCATGTGTCTTTAGCTGTCGAGAGGCATAGGCTATCACCTTTCCTCTTTGCATTAGAACACATCCTAACCCAAGTTTTGAGGCATCAGAATATACCACAAAATCTTCTACTCTTTCTGGTAATGCCAGAACCGGAGCTTGTGTCAATCTTTCTTTCAATATCTGGAATGCCTTCTCTTGAGCCGCATTCCATTCATATTTCGAGTTCTTTCGAGTTATATTAGTTAATGGGGTGGCTATCTTAGACAAGTCCTGGATGAACCTTCTATAATAGCCAACTAATCCCAAGAAACTTCTATCTTCCGATGGATTCTTAGGTGAAGAACATTTCATTACAGCCTCTACCTTCGTTGGGTCTACTGAGATACCTTCTGCGTTTACAACATGACCCAAAAATTGAACTTCTCTTAAGCAGAATGCACACTTTGAGAATTTGGCATACAATTTCTCTTTTCGTAAAGTACTAAGTACTTCACGAAGATGTTGTGCATGTTCTTCTTCGTTCTTTGAATAAATCAGGATGTCATCAATGAAGACAATAACAAATTTGTCTAACATTGGCCGGCATACTATATTCATGAGATCCATGAAGACTGCCGGAGCATTCGTTACTCCAAACGACATCACTACAAATTCATAGTGTCCATAACGAGTTCTGAATGTCGTCTTAGGTGCATCTTCTTCTCGTACCTTAACTTGATGATAGCCGGATCTTAAGTCAATCTTGGAAAACCAACTAGATCCTTGCAATTGATCAAACAGATCATCAATTATAGGTAAAGGATACCTATTCTTGATAGTCAATTTGTTCAACTCGCGGTAGTCTATACACATCCTCATACTACCGTCTTTCTTCTTTACAAACAGAATTGGCGCACCCCATGAGAATACACTTGGACGTATAAATCCTTTGTCCAATAACTCTTGCAGTTGTGACATTAATTCCTTCATCTCAGTCGGTGCTAACCGGTACAGAGCCTTAGCTACTGGCTTAGCTTTCGAAATTAAATTAATTTTAAACTCGATCTCTCTCTCAGGTGGCGTACCAGGAAGATCGTCTGGGAATACTTCTGGGATTTCTTTTACTACTGGAACTTGATCCAGTTCCTTCCCTTTCATCTTCATGTCAGCTACGTAGGCTAAGAAGGCTTGATGACCTTGTCTCATGCAGCTACTTATCCTGCCATCGTACACAGCGTGATATGGTTCCGTCGTTCACCAAAGACACTAACTTCCTTTCCTGTAGGTGTCTTGAATTATACAATCTTCTGATTGCATATAATCGTTGCAGCATGTGAAGATAACCAGTCCATTCCAATGATTATGTCGAATTCTTGCATCAGAATTGGAATTAGGTTGACATGATATTCTTCTCCTTCTATAAGTAGTCGACAATCTTGACATATTTCAGCTACTACGCAGTTTCGATCACTCGTGATTTCAACTTCTAATGCCTTAGCCAACTTACTTCTATTAAAGTTTCTAGAGTTTTTATATTTTAAAGAAATAAATGATCGACTAGCTCCTGTATCGAATAAGACACAAGAAGGTAGGGAATTCAAGAGGAATGTACCTGATACAACGTCAGGAACATCTTTTGCTTCCTCTGTAGTGATCTGAAAAGCCCTACCCCTTGACTTCGGGGCTTCGATCCTCTTTATCTCATTCTCTGCCACTCGAGACCCTTCTCCGGTCTTCTCTGTCTGAGATTTCAGCTCAGGACATTCCCTACTAAAGTGTCCTGGATTATAGCAGTTGTAGCACAATCGGGTGCCACTCATACACTGTAATGCTATGTGTCCAATCTTTCCACACTTGTAATAACTCGTCACTTTGAGTCGGCACTCTCCCGGGTGCCTCTTTCCACAAGTCCTACAAACTTGAATACAATTTCTTGGGGAGGAACCGCCTCCCGGTTTGTTGAACTTAAACATATTAAGAGGCATAGGAGAAGGATAACTTTATCCTTTCCTCTTCCCGTCTCTCTCTGTCTGTCTCTTGAGCTCAATTTCTCGTTCCCGAGCCCAATCAATCATTTCCTACAAGTTTGCACACTTGGACGGATGGATAAATTCTCTGATCTCAGTTTTCAGAATGAGATGATATCTCATCATCCATATCTCTGGGGTTGTCAATAAAGATGGGTAGAACCTAGCTTTTTCGTAAAAGATCCCCGTGATCTCATCTACTATCTCCATTGTCTGACGGAGTTGAAGAAACTCTTCAGTAATTCTTTCAATTGCCGCTCGAGGGCAATAATGCTTTAGGAATATGTCCTTAAATTCTTCCCATCTTATTTTCTTGATTTTATCTCTACCTTTCTCTCTTTGTACTACTCCCCACCAATCATCAGCTCGTTCTTTCAGCTGATTGGTGGTGAAGGTGACTTCATCCTCCTTTTCATAGTGGCACGTATCGAATGCCCTTTCTATCGAGGCAATCCACCTCTGACTTTCTAATGGATTAACTGCTCCATTAAACTCTAATGGCATATGTAACACCTGCCACAAAAATGTCCAAGATTTGACAAAAGGTAAAGCCTGGGGGACTATAAGTGTAATTATACTAAAGTTCAGGGTTTAAAATGAAAATTTAGGATTTTTAGACCTTAGCGGACCGCAAAGGTCAAGCCTAACGTTCTGCTGTGGGATTAAGTTGGGTGGCTGACCGCCACCATATGTATAACGGTCTGCTACTTGGTCACTAAGCAATGAATCTGGTTAAGCCACGTGTATAGTGAGTAAGGGTCACTTATTGTGACACGTGTACTCGTGGCGGACCGCCACACCAGGTGGTAACGTTTCGCCAGCCGCAAAACTCTCAGAATTCGCCACGTATCTAGGTGGCGGACCGCTACGCTTACTGGTAACGGTCCGCTAGCCGCAAACCTAGGAACGGTCCAATCAGAATTGGACATATAGGGCTGACGTCATGCAAGGGCGGTAGCGGACCGCTAGGCTCAAGCATAACGGTCTGCTACGGACCTGGTTTCACCCCTATAAATAGTTGAACGATTTCAATCGGTTTTCACAACTCAAATTCGTCCTTTACTTCTAAAACTCGTTCTAGAGCCTCCGTAGACGACTCCCGATGCTCCCCGTTCGATTCTGGTTCATTCTATTACCCGGTGTAAGAAGAAACGCTAGTAGAAAGGTCAAGACGTTAAAGAAATAAAGCTAAGAAACTAGACGTTAAGCTTTTGACTTTAGAGGCTCACTCCCAAAAAAAAAGGTGAATACTTTATATCTTTCAAAAATTGTGTCAAACATTTTATTTACGAAAATGGCCAAATAAAGCTTAATGAAATAATGCTCAACATTCTTCTACGAACAAGCATTCAGGCCACAGGTATATGTAAAACTTGCAAGGGATACACGGGTCTTGGGTGAAATTCCCGGATTGCGGCTGGTACTTCCCTTTATAACAAATGAGGAGACAAGGAGTCCCCGTTGTTATAAAGACATACTACCAGTGTATACTTTGGTGTGATTGAACATGACGGGCCTGCTGAGTGTGTAGAATGAACAGGAAGTTGTGGTTATGAAATTAATACTTGTTTGTGCCAAATGATTTTAATATCAAGATATTGTATTCACCAGTGTTCGCACTGACGTTTTAATTTCAAAATATTTTGCAGGTAATGATTAAAATATGACGAGAAGGGAGTATGGACAGACTTGAGATCTGACCCAGGAAAAAGGATGGAATGCACGTAGGATTCTCAGGCCTCGTGTAAAGGGAAATCCTAAAGAAGGGAGATAGGACCAGGGAACTGATCAACCCTGTGTTGTACTATTTCCAGTGGCTTATCATGTATTTGATTTCAAAAAATGTTTTATAATCAAATGAAAAGGGTGTTGAAACCCTATGTTTGTGAAGTAAATACAAGGATTTTGTTTTCCAACTGATTTTTGGTATTTACAATTACAACCCTTGAGGTTGAGACAAATGATGAAACGATCCTTTGAAAAGACTTCCGCTGTATTTTATAAAAACTCTGAAATCAAATAGCCAAACGATACCAATCGGGCTCGCACAAGTCTAGGGGGAGCCTGAGGCGGGGTGTGACAGGTTGGTATGAGAGCGTGATGACTCTAATATACCTTATGTTCCGTACTATGAGACGATTCCTATTCCTGCTCCGCATATAAATGAGAATGCGTCAGGAACTGAAAGGGAACAAATGTTGTTGAACTGGATAGCTGAATTGGAAAGAGAAAAGGCTGAAGTAGAAGCACGAAATGCCCTTCTAGTTCAAGCCCTTGAAGAGAAGAATTTTAGAAATTTTTAGAAATAATGATTTTTAGATATGTATTTTCTATTTGTAAAAATGTTATCAATGAAAAGTTCCGTTTTAAATTCAAGTATTGTATTCTTGATAGAATATCAAAACAAACTAGACCTTCACAAAATAAAAGAGGCAAGAAAAAGTAGCCAGTAATTGATAATGCCGCTGAAAATAATGAGTCCCGAAAGGAACTCCAAAGGATGATAACAGAAGGGATCAAAGATTCTCTTCCAATGATTTTTACAGAGCTTGAAAAGAGACAAGCTGATCGAATATATGTTCAACCTTTAATTCCTCAATCTTTTCACTCTCGTCAAACTCGAATAGTGACTCAATTGAAACCTGTCACTCTCGAACCAAAAGGTTCTGTTTTTCACAAGTCTAAGAACACTGAAAAGGAAGAATATTACCATAACTCCTTGGAAGACGAGAGCATGGGTAATAATTATGGTCACATAGCAAAGAAGAGGAAGGTAGTTGGTTGTACTTAAAAAATGTTTCAAGACTACAAACCTTTCAATTTTTCTAGAAAGGAAGGAGGAATTGCCACACTGAGGTGGATCGAGAAGACTGAGTCAGTTTTGGCTATCGGCAAATATGCTGAGGAGGACAAGATTCTGTATGCTTCCAATTTATTCAAGGATCAAGCCTTAGAACGGTGAAACAACATTGTTACTGCTAAGGGCAGAGATGCAGCCTACGAAATGGACGGGAATACCTTTAAGGCAAGAGTTGAGAAGAAATATGTTCCCCAGAATGAACGAGAATAGATCGAAGGGAAATTTTTAAGTTTAAGGATGATCGGAACCAATCACTAGGAGTATGGCACCAAACTCCTGGAATATGCCCGAATTGTTTCACATCTTGCAACCCCTGAATCAAACCTGATCAAATGTTATATCTGGGGTTTGATTGGTGAAATCCGCGACATGGTGAAGGTCGCAAATTGTGAAAATCTGGATGATGCCATGGACTTAGGAGCATCATTAACTACCAGCCTGATAAGAAATCAGGAAGAGGGAAAGAAGAAGGAGATAACTGGGTAAGGCCCTAGTGCATCATTAACTACCAGCCTGATAAGAAATCGTAATAACAACTCCTCCATCACTGAGTGTCCAAGGTGCAGAAGGAGGCACTTGGGACAATGTCGTGCTGGAATTTTCTACAATTATTGTAAAATGTCTGGACACAATGCAGAAGATTGCTTCAAGAAGAAACCAATCACTTGCTTTGGATGTGGTGAAGCTGGTCACATCAAAATCAGTTGTCCGAAGCAGAATAAAATGGACGGGATAGGTCCCAAACCTGCCGATGGAGTGAAGAAGAATGTGCAGGCATTCATTCTTAACACTCATGAAGCAGCAGGTATGCCCGATGTCATTACGGGTACATTTCTTGTTAATGATATTTATGCTCGAGTTTTATTTGACTCTGGTGCAAACCAAAGTTTTATAGATCATAGATTCTGTAAACTGTTAAATAAAACTCTAGCTAAATTAGACAAGAAATACGTGGTGGAGACTGCCAATGGTGACCTAGTCCAAATCTCTGAAATCCTTAACGATTGCTATATCACATTATCAGGACATGTTATACCTGCAAGATTGTTGCCAATGACTTTGGCAGGTTTTGACATTTTCTTGGGAATGGATTGGTTAGCCTTTAACCAAGCCCGTATCCTATGTGATAAAAAGACAATAGAACTTCATTCGCCGAAAGGGAATACTCTTATAATCAATGGCGATAAATTATCCAACTCTGTTGAAATAATTTCTATGCTAAAAGCCACTAAGTACTTAAGAAAAGGATGCTTAGCATACCTTGTTTCTGTAACTATCGACACTAAAATGAAGATTGAAGATATGCCGGTTGTGGCTAAATTCCCTGATGTTTTCTCTGATGAACTACCTGGGATTCCACCTGAAAGAGAAGTGGAGTTCAGAATAAATCTCGTGCCCGGTACAACACCTATTGCTAAAACCCCGTACCGATTAGCTCCAAATGAAATGGCGGAACTAAAGAAGCAATTAGATGAACTCCCGAAGAAAGGATTCATAAGACCAAGCTCATCACCTTGGGGAACTCCAGTCTTATTTGTTAAGAAGAAAGACGGATCAATGCGTATGTGCATTGATTATCGTGAACTAAACAAGGTTACGATAAAGAATCGTTATCCACTCCCCCGAATCGATGATCTTTTCGATCAACTCCAAGGAGCTTGTTGTTTCTCTAAGATTGATCTTCGTTCTGGTTATCATCAATTGAAAGTCCAGGAAGAAGATATTCCTAAAACTTCTTTCAGAACTCGATATGGACATTATGAGTTCACGGTAATGCCATTTGGACTTACTAATGCACCAACAGCATTCATGGATATGATGAATCGAGTATGTAAACCTTACTTGGACAAATTCATTATCGTATTTATTGACGATATCCTCATTTATTCAAAAATTAAGGAAGATCATGCCAATCATTTAAAAATCTTACTTAAAATCCTGAGAACAGAAAAGCTTTACGCTAAGTTCTCAAAATGTGAATGCTGGCTGTCAGAAGTTCAATTCCTTGGTCATGTGATCAATGCCAATGGTATTCAAGTTGACCCTGTCAAAGTTGAAGTCATATCTAAATGGGAAATCCCGAAGTCACCAACTGAAGTCCGTAGTTTCCTCGATCTAGCTGGTTACAATCGAATAATTTTCCAAGATTTCCCTAGAATCGCAGTACCATTAACTTCTCTGACTCGCAAGTCAGTTAAGTATGAATGGGGTCCTAAACAATGTGAAGCATTTGAAAATCTAAAATAGAAACTAACTCAAGCACCCATATTGGCTTTTGTGATGCATCACACACTGGCTTTGGTTGTGTGTTAATGCAAGGAAGCAAAGTTATTGCTTATGCTTCTCGTCAATTGAAAACTCATGAAAAGAACTATACGACTCATGATTTAGAACCGGGCGCCATAATATTCGCACTGAAATTATGGAGACATTATCTATATATGGAGTCAAATTCACTATCTTCATTGATCATAAAAGCTTAAAGTATATATTCAGTCAGAAAGAACTGAATATGAGGCAAAGACGTTGGATCGAAGTCCTGAATGATTATGATTGTAAAATCTTTTATCATGAAGGAAAAGCCAATATTGTAGTCGATGCCTTAAGTAGAAAAGAACATGAGAAACCTAAACGAGTTCGTGCTTTAAGACTCGATCTTCAAATCGATCTTATTACTCGTATTAAGGAATCTTAGAAACTTGCCTTGCAAGAACCCAACCTTGAGAAAGAAGAATTGGGAGGCATGATTGATCAGTTGATCAAAGGAGATGATGGAATTCTTAGAATGAATAAAAGAATATACGTTCCTATCTATGGGAATACTCGTGAAGAAATTCTTAAGGAAGCCCATAAATCTAAATACACGATGCACCCTGGAAGTGATAAGATGTACAAAAACCTAAAAGCCAATGATTGGTGGACATGAATGAAAAAGCATATATCTATCTATGTTGCAAAGTGTTTAACATATTCTCATGTAAAAGCTGAACATCAGAAGCCATCTAGTTTGTTACAGCAACTTGAAATTCCAGTTTGGAAATGGGAAATGATAACTATGGACTTTATCATGAAACTTCCCTGAACGAGTTGAGGAAATGATACTATCTAGGTTATCATTGATAGACTTACTAAGTCTGCTCATTTTCTTCCTATGAAAGAAACGTTCAACATGGATAAGTTGGCACAGTTATACGTTAATGAAATCATAACATTACACGGTGTGCCATTATCTATCGTATCAGATAGAGATAGTATATTCACTTCTCGATTCTGGCAAAGTTTTCGGAAAGCTCTTGGTACGAAATTGAATCTTAGCACTGCCTTCCATCCTTAGACGGACGGGCAGAGCGAAAGAACAATTCAAACTCTTGAAGATATGTTAAGAGCTTGTGTTATTGATCTTGGAGGAAGTTGGGACGACCACTTACCTCTAATGGAATTCTCCTATAACAATAGCTATCATACGAGTATACATGCCACTCCTTTTGAAGCCTTATATGGTCGTAAATGTCGAACTCTAATCTGTTGGTCTGAAATAGGAGAAAATCAGTTGTCTGGACCTGAAATAGTCTTGGAAACAACTGAGAAAGTTATCCAGATAAAAGATAGATTGAAAGCGGCTCATGATCGTCAAAAGAGTTATGCGGATAAGAGACGAAAGCCGTTAGAATTTAACGTCGGGGATAACGTTCTGTTGAAAGTATCACACTGGAAAAGCGTTGTAAGATTTGGAAAGAAATGGAAATTAAGTCCTAGATTCGTAGGACCATTCAAAATCTTGAAAAGAGTTGGGCCTGTGGCCTATCCACTCGAACTACCAGAGGAAATGAATGGAGTACACGATGTATTCCATGTATCAAATCTGCGCAAGTGTTTGGCAAATGAATCTCTGGTAATGCCCCTACAAGATGTGGAGGTAGATGAAAGATTAAGGTTTGTAGAATAACCTTTGCAAATCGAGGACAGGTAGGAAAAGAGATTGATTATTGTGAAAGTGAAATGGAACTCCAGACGTGGACCTGAGTACATGTGGGAACTGGAGTCTGAAATGAAAAAGAAATATCCACACATGTTTGAGTAAACTCGAGGACGAGTTTAAAACAAGGTGGGGAGGATGTAACACCTTCCATAAAAATGTCCAAGATTTGACAAAAGGTAAAGCCCGAGGGACTATACGTGTAACTATACTTAAGTTCAGGGTTCAAAATGAAAAATTGGGATTTTTAGACCTTAGCGGACCGCTAAGGTCAAGCCTAACGGTCTGCTATGTGATTAAGTTGGGTGGCGGACAGGCACCATATGTATAACGGTCTGCTACTTGGTCACTAAGCAATGAATCCGGTTAAGCCACGTGTATAGTGAGTAAGGGTCACTTATTGTGACACGTGTACTCGTGGAGGACCGCCACACCAGGTGGTAACATTTTGCCAGCCGCAAAACTCTCAGAATTCGCCACGTAGCTAGGTGGCGGACCGCTACGCTTCCTGGTAACGGTCCGCTAGCCGCAAACCTAGGAACGGTCCAATCAGAATTGGACATATAGGGCTGACGTCATGCAAGGGCGGTAGCGGACCGCTAGGCTCAAGCATAACGGTCTGCTACGGACCTGGTTTCACCCCTATAAATAGTTGAACGATTTCAATCGGTTTTCACAACTCAAATTCGTCCTTTACTTCTAAAACTCGTTCTAGAGCCTCCGTAGACGACTCCCGGCGCTCCCCGTTCGATTCTGGTTCATTCTATTACCCGGTGTAAGAAGAAACGCTCGTAGAAAGGTCAAGACGTTAAAGAAATAAAGCTAAGAAACTAGACGTTAAGCTTTTGACTTTAGAGGCTCACTCCCAACAAAAAAGGTGAATACTTTATATCTTTCAAAAATTGTGTCAAACATTTTATTTACGAAAATGGCCAAATAAAGCTTAATGAAATAATGCTCAACGTTCTTCTACGAACAAGCATTCAGGCCACATGTATACGTAAAACTTGCAAGGGATACACGGGTCTTGGGTGAAATTCCCGAATTGCAGCTGGTACTTCCCTTTATAACAAATGAGGAGACAAGGAGTCCCCGTTGTTATAGAGACATACTACCAGTGTATACTTTGGTGTGATTGAACATGACGGGCGTGCTGAGTGTGTAGAATGAACAGGAAGTTGTGGTTATGAAATTAATACTTGTTTGTGCCAAATGATTTTAATATCAAGATATTGTATTCACCAGTGTTCGCACTGACGTTTTAATTTCAAAATATTTTGCAGGTAATGATTAAAATATGACGAGAAGGGAGTATGGACAGACTTGAGATCTGACCCAGGAAAAAGGATGGAATGCACGTAGGATTCTCAGGACTCGTGTAAAGGGAAATCCTAAAAAAGGGAGATAGGACCAGGGAACTGATCAACCCCGTGTTGTACTATTTCTAGTGGCTTATCATGTATTTGATTTCAAAAAATGTTTTATAATCAAATAAAAAGGGTGTTGAAACCCTATGTTTGTGAAGTATATACAAGGATTTTGTTTTCCAACTGATTTTTGGTATTTACAATTACAACCCTTGAGGTTGAGACAGATGATGAAACGATCCTTTGAAAAGACTTCCGTTGTATTTTATAAAAACTCTGAAATCAAGTAACCAAACGATACCAATCGGGCTTGCACACGTCCAGGGGGCGCCTGAGGCGGGGTGTGACAGCTTACACGCCATAAAAATCTTTGTACGTGCAACGAGTTGATTTTGTATCAACTTTGGAATTTACCCCTTCTCCATTATGAGTAATGTCTCTGCGGCTTTCAAACCAACTCTCTAATGAATTCTGTAAATCTGCTTGTAAGATTGGAAAGTTCACATCGAACGCTTTTCCTACTTCTATTGCGATTTGTCTCCAGATATTCTCCGGGACTTGTTCTTGTTGAAGCACTTTTGTGTGACAAACACTCTGGATATTGTCTTAGCTTTTGTACTTATCTTGTATGTATTAGTCTTTGTATTTAGTGTCTGTATGTATTAGTTATCGAGTTGTAATTACTAATGTATGTACTAGTCGTCTGTTTTCTCTAAGTGTTTTGCGCACTTAGCATGTGTGCAGAGATCAGGTCTAGTACAAATAGGTAGTGGTGAAAAAAGTTATGTATGCACCCATTTGTAACATCTCTATAACCTACAAGTTTTATAATAAACGAAATTTGAAAGTGTTTTCGCTGTCGGTGTACTTTGTGTTGCTTGATTCTCCACCTAGTCACAGGTATTTCACACCCGGTTCAACTAGTCACACACCCACACGTAACGATCTGAGACACCCGGGGACCTACAAGTGGTATCAGAGCATAGCTCTTGATTTCGAGTGTTGTGAGTGTGTTATGAGCATCTTCTACACATCCTACAGAGTTTTACAAGCAAAAGAGAGTGTCTTTTGGTGATTTTTGTGCTAAAATAGGGGTAGCTCTTGAGCACTATTTTAGAAGCAAAAATCACTCAAAAACCGACCTTTTGTTGTGTATTTGAGTGTTTTGAGCATCAAAAGTTGGTTAGAAACGATTTTCTGACCCTTTGGCTCATTTTGTTTGGTCATATCTTCAACTGTTTCTGTCTCCGGTGAGATTCCAGTGACCGAAAAAAGTTGGTGAGGATTGGTGAAAAAGTGATCTGCGTACTTACCATTTTTAGAAACAAGTACAGGCTTCCTGCGCACTTACCAAGTACGTAAGACCATTTCTTGTTGCGTACTTAACTCCCTCCTGCGTACTTGTCATTTACTCCTGCGTACTTGTTAAGTACGCAAGAGCAAATCTTAAGTGCGCAATACCAAGTTCTTAAGTGCGCAAGGCCCGAACTTAAGCGCGCACATTGCCTTGATTTTTCTAAAATTTGACTAAGTGTTTCACCATGGCAAATCTTCAGAACCTCGGTAACCTTCTGAATTATGACAACGAGATTGGAACCCCACAAAAACCACCAAAGCTGCTTAACGTAAATGATTACTCAAACTGGAAAGCACGCTTTGAGCATTATATCTCATACACCGATTCAACACTTTGGATACCCATTCTAGAGGGTTATAAGCATCCCACATATACATATCTTGATGAGGAAGTTCCCAAGCCTATATCCAAACTTGATGAAGAAGAAAAGAAAGTTTATGACAGAGAGAATAAGGCACACGGATCTATTACTATGGCCTTGACCCTAGAGTTTTTTCACAGCTTTAGAGGATATGATAACTCGAAGGATCTCTGGAAGGCTTTGCAAAAGAGATTCGAGGGAAACATTGACATCAAGAAGAGTAAGAGGGATCTTCTTAGGAAGCAGTATGAGTGCTTCAGATATCTGGAGAATGAATCCATAGATGAGCTTATCTCTAGATTCTATCATCTGCAAACTGAGCTGAAAGCTTATGACCTCATCTATCCGAATGACGAGTTAGTTGAGAAGTTCCTGGACGCCCTACCACCAAAACTTGAGATGTACACAACCTTGATGAGAGAGAACTCAAAGTTTTATAAGATGACTATTGATGAAGCAATTGGAAAGGTTCAAGCACATGATATGAACCTAAAAAGAAAGGAGAGTTCATGGAGACCTCAAATACAAGACCCTTCTATGTATTTTGGGACGTCTTCCACAACCAATTCATCGGGTTCTGGAATTGCCCTTTTCTCAGGGAACTCTCACGAGGAGGATAATTCAAAAGTTTGTGGTGGTCATGCGTTCTATAAAGCATCTGGATTTGGTTCTAGATCTCATCACCAGAATTCCTCAAGAAATCCTTCTCCCACATCTTCAGCTAACCAATCTGCAATAGCCAAGATAGCAGAAGATCATGTGGCTTTGTTTTCATCTTGTATGCTTGCCTATGAAAACTTC
The DNA here is from genome assembly GCA_023525975.1 of Smallanthus sonchifolius. NCBI lineage: Eukaryota > Viridiplantae > Streptophyta > Magnoliopsida > Asterales > Asteraceae > Smallanthus > Smallanthus sonchifolius. The sequence continues at coordinate 62,286,291 of CM042038.1, forward strand.
ATTGGTGGCAAGCTAACAGATTCTGAAACCATAGAAGAAGACTTTAATCAGGTGGATCCGGATGATATGGAGGACATGGATATTCAATGGAATATTGCCATGATCTTGAGAAGAGCCAAGCGTTTCCTGAACAGAACAGGAAGAAAGTTCATTGGTGGGCATTCAATGCCAAGGTTGGTTTTGATAAATCCAAAGCCATGTGCTATAAGTGTCAGAATTTTGGACACTTTGCTCGTGAATGTCAAAAGGACAAAGCACCGGCCTCGGGTTTCACCAGACCTAGCCAAGGAAACAGTCAAGGGTACAACAACTCCAACAACCGCAATCAAAATAAAGGTGGTACGTCAAACACTTTGGTAGCTCAACAGAACGATAGCTTTGATTGGGGTGTTCATCTGGAGGATGCCATTATTGCTCAAACACAGGTTGGTCTCATGGCTAAGATTATGGAGATGATGGAAACAGAGGAACGGGAAACTTTTGTGGCTGACCAAGAAGAGTCTACAACTGCAGTTGCCCTCATGGCTATTGGAGAGGCATCATGTTCATCAAATGAGGTAGATTCTAACTCTTTTGCTGTCATTTCTTGTTCAAAATGTCTAAGCTTAAAGGATGAAAATTCTAAGCTTCAAGACAAAGTCGAACCCCTTCGTATTGCAGCTTTAAGCTACAAAGAAAACGAAAAACGATACAAAGATTCAATTGAAACTTTGAAGAAAGATAAACGTGATTATTCACTTAAAATCAGTGATCAACAGTTTCATTTGGATGTTGCGTACAAGGGGCTGGAAAAGATAAACAATGAGATCACCAAGCTGCAAAATGAGATCTTGTAGTTGAAAGGCAATATTGAAAAGTTGAAAAACTCTCGTTTTGTGGTGGAACACTACGAGTCTGTAGTGAGACAAGTGAATGGCTTAGGACTGGGTACTAATGTCATTCCTCCACCAGTAAGCGAGAAATTTGTCAACGGCTTAATTGACATTGACCTGTCTTGCTTTGATGAGTCCTCGATTAAGGATGATTCCTCAAGTAAGGCGAACTCTGCATCTGATGAAAAGTTCTTTACTGCTTCTGATGATGGGTCTGAGAACACCTGCCCTGAAGGAGTAGTTTTCGAGGAGTTTCTCGGTGAACAGAAAGTTAAGAAAAACATTGTCACTGATTGTGATAATTGTATTTTTGACTGAACCCGATATCGTTAAATCAAATGAAAAAATAAAAGTGATGCTTTATGGGGGATATAAAAACATTAATCAAGTTAATAAAGAAGCCTTTTCAGCTCATTACGGGCTTGGCTATCAAGAAAATATGCAAAAGTATTATATTCCCAAAAACCAATCACCATCGGGTCAAACTACAGTTCACCAAACAACTTCTCTTGTTCATCATGCTGAGTCATCAAACCTCAAATCAAATGAGCCTTACAGGAGGAATTACAAAGATAGGAGAACTTGTTTTCACTGTGGTACGATCGGTTACATTATTGTGAATTGCCCGAATAAGAACCATGGGAAACGACCAGTTATTTCACAGCCAGCTGTTGTCCTCAAGTCACCACCAGTGAAACTGACCAAGAGTCTAAAAAAGAACGAGTTGAAACCACCAGTGAAACCGTTGGTGAAGCCAAAGACCACATCTGAGGCTAAACCAATTGTTCCAAGAAGGGAAAAGCTTCCTACTAAACCTTGTGCATCTACCTCTGGTAGTGCACCAACTGGTGAGAAACCTGTGGTAAAACTCTCCAAACCACATAGGAGAAGAAGAAACAAGAGATTGAGAAGGCTGGAACAACTGGCTGGAGTTCAATCAGGTGAAGCTTACACTAGTTCACCTGCTGTTGTTGAATGTAAGCCTACTGTTCCAATTAAGAAAAAGAAGAGGTCCTGGAACAAGAAATCCAAAAGTTCTCAATCTCATGATCCCAAGTCTTCAAAAGATTCATCCATTTTTGACAATCACGACTGTGAGTTAATCTAGGTTGTTTATTTTGAGAAAGACGGACGACCCAAGACCAATATGGCTTGGGTCTCCAAATCTAACTAATCTGTTTGACTCGTGCAGGGACATCCGAAGGGTACTATCTCTAATCATTGGTATGTAGATAGTGGATGCTCCCGACACATGACAGGTAACATGGCCCTACTTCAAGATGTCAAACCATTCATAGGCGGATATTTGGCCTTTGATGGAGAGAAAGGCGGTATTATCACGTGTCGAAGCGTGGTTTTGAATGGTTGTGTTAGCTTCGACAACGTCAACTACTACGAGCAGCTGAAGCATAATCTGTTGAGTGTCTCCCAAATGTGTGACAAGGAGTACTCAGTTATGTTTGACAAGACAGAATGCATGATTCTCAAACCTGGTTTTGAAGTTCCTGAAGACTGGATTCTGATGCTAGCACCAAGGATAAACGACACTTATCAGATCGATATGAGCATGGCAACAACCACCTCATCAGTTGCTACTTGTTTGATTACCAAAGCGACATAGCTTGACTCAATCTTGTGGCATAGGAAACTCGGACACATTTCTTATCGAAAAATGAATCATTTTGTCCGAAACGGTTTGGTAACCGGTGTTCCTAAGCTGAGAATTGCCGTTGCAGATGACTGTATGCCTTGTAAAAAGGGCAATCAGCAATGGAAGTCTCACAAGCCCAAGCTCCAAAACTTTATCAATACCCCTTTGGAGCAATTACATATGGATCTGTTTGGCCCAATAAGTATCAAGAGTAATAGAGGTAAGTCATACTGTCTTGTTGTAACTGATGACTTCTCACGTTTTTCTTGGGTGCATTTTTTAGATACAAAGGACGAGACTGCTGACATTCTACAATACCTGATCCTGAGCTTGGAATCTCTTTGCAAGTTGAAGGTTAGAAGAATAAGGAGTGATAACAGAACTGAATTCAAGAATAATTTGATGGAGCTTTTCTGTCTCAAGAAGGGTATCCGTAACGAATTTAGTGCCCCGTACACACCTTAGCAGAATGGAGTAGCAGAAAGGAAGAACAGAACCTTGATCGAGACTGCAAGGACAATGCTGTCAGATGCAAAGCTTCCTGTAACTTTTTGGGCAGAAGCAGTAAATACGGTTTGTCACATTTTGAACAGAGTTCTGGTTATGAAGAGGCACAACAAGACTTGCTATGAGTTGATCAATAATCGACCGCCCAATCTTGACTACATAGTTCCTTTTGGTAGTCCCTGTTCCTTATTGCTACAATACAAGGATCGAAAATCTAAATTTCATGCAAAAGCAGTGGAAGACATCTTCTTAGGATATGTTGCCAATTCACCATGCAAGAGAGTGTACAATATAGGAACTCGTACTATCGAGGAATGGTTCGAAATGGATTGCAGTAAACACAGCATTCCACCAGAACCAACTGGTCCATCTTGGGGTTTTGACTATGATGCGCTATTCAAGTCTTTCAACCTTCCTGATTTGTTTGCCGATGATGCCGCAAATGTGTACGATTTCTTTAATGGCGGTGATTATTTAAATTTCTCCACTCGTGCCACGGTGCCCATTGTAACTCCCGATTCCAATGCTGCATCTGCATCTAGAACTCATGACAATGATGATGTTGAAATTGTCCATGTTGATGAAGATGACGCTCTAGCTAATCCTAACACTCGTGTAGGAAATGAAGCTCCAGCTGATCCAATCAACATTGAATCGTCGTCTTCTAAATCACAGGATACGGGGGAGTTGAGCACGAATCTAGACACAAATCTCCAGGAATCGGATATACCAGAGACGAGAGTGCATAAGAATCATCCAATTGATAACATTATTGGTGATCCTCATGCCGGTGTTTAGACTCGTCATAGAGCCATTGCTGAGAACACTAGTTTATACGCTGAAATACTTGACACTGGTATCATGGAAACTTGTTTGCATGCTGCATTCGTGTCCCAGTTGGAGCCGAAGAATGTGAAGGAGGCTCTCGCTGACAACTGCTGGATTGAGGCGATGCAAGATGAACTGTCCCAATTCCAAAAGTTGCATGTGTGGGATTTAGTTGACTTGCCAAGAGGCGTACAACCAATTGGAACCAGATGGGTGTTCAAGTGCAAAACGGATGATCGTCATGTCGTAGTGAAGAATAAAGCAAGGTTGGTTGTTCAAGGATTTTATCAACAAAATGGCTTGGATTACACTGAAGTATATGCCCCAGTTGCTAGACTTGAGGCCATTCGACTATTTCTGGCTTATGCCTCCTTAGTCGGCTTCAAGGTCTATCAACTTGATGTAAAGAGTGCTTTCCTGTATGGAAAAGTTCATGAAGAGGTCTATGTCAATCAACCTCCCGCCTTTGAAGATCCGCATAATATCAATATAGTGTATAAGCTCAACAAATCACTTTATGGTCTTCATCAAGCACCTCGAGCATGGTATGAGACGTTACCAAAACATCTACCGTCCAATGGTTTCGATCGTGGACAGATTGACTCGACCCTCTTCATTCGGAAAGCAGGAGGTGATATTCTACTCATACAAGTGTATATCGACGACATTATTTTTGGGTCTACAAATGAAGAGATGTGTAGGGAATTCGAACATGTGATGAAGTCCAAGTTTGAGATGAGCAACATGGGTGAATTGTCATTCTTCCTAGGTCTGCAAGTCAGTCAAAGAGAGGATGGCATCTATCTACATCAAACTAAGTATCTGCAAGACATTTTGTCAAAATACAAGATGAATGATAGCAATACTTATGGCACACCTATCCCTGTCAATCACAGTTTGCATTCAGACAAAGATGGAAAGGATGTGGATTGTAAATTGTACCGTGGGATGATCGGTTCTCTCATGTATCTGACAGCTTAAGGCTCGACATAATGTTTGTTGTATGTTTGTGCTCAAGGTTTCAGTCACAACCGAAGGAGTCTCATATGATAGCTGTCAAGAGGATATTCAGATACTTGAAAGGGAAACCCTGATTGGGTCTTTGGTACTCAAAGCAGCAGTCATTTGACCTCAAAGCCTATACTGATTCAGACTATGGTGGTTGTAACCTTGATAGAAAATCAACTTCAGGTGGATGTCAATTCTTGGGTGACAGGTTGGTTTCCTAGCAGTGCAAGAAGCAATCAACGGTTTCTGTCTCAACATGTGAAGTAGAGTACATTGTTGCAGCGAGCGGTTGTTCTCAGATATTGTGGATTCAGCAGCAATTGAGAGACTACGGCTTGAATTTCACTGGAACTCCATTGTTCATTGACAACAAGGCCACCATGTCCATCACAAAAAACCTGGTGAAACATTCCAAAACTAAACATATTGAAATTCCCCATCATTTCATCCGTGATTGTGCTGAAAAGCATCTCATTGAACTTGTAAAGGTTCACACGGATGACAACTTTGCTGACCTTTTCACTAAGGCGTTTGATCGAACACGTTTTGAACATCTTTTCAACATGATAGGAATGTTCAATCCAGAGTGAAAACTTGTTTTTCTTAAATCAATTCAATTCATGAAAGTTAAATTTTATTTCTTTTAAATGTTTTATGTATACTTCTTTTAACTTTCAAAAATTTTATAAAAATACAAACAAAATAGGAAATCGAGAAAATTTCAAAGTCATTTTGAGAAAAGAGGAAATGATAGTACATCTGAAATGATCTAAACGTCTTAGATTGCACATATGGGAAATGATTACATCATGCTTACTTGATTGTTTAAATTGTTGTGTTTTTAATCTGCTTATTTACAAGTAATTTGAATTGTCAGTAGGCTGTAAGCGTCTTTGAATCCTTAGTAGTCTGGAAAGTAAATCAATACTACAAATGTGATTAAAACCCATGTTTGCTAGTGTGTGTGCGTAAAAGAATGCAAAAGATCACTATCAGATACAAGATGTTAGATTTTGGCAATTATTTTCTTCTGAGACCAGTTTCGGGTTAGGTCGTTAGATCAATTAATGTGGTTCATCTCACTGTCCATACTCACAAGTATGCAATGAGAGATTGAATCAAGATATGTCTTGACATCAACCGTTGAGCATGTATTCAACCTTGAATCACTTCTGATTCATTGAATTCAAATCCATATAAAAGTTGGATTCCCTTACCTAAATCCACAAATACCATATTCATTATCCTGAATCATCATACTGATATTCACTGAAAATATCACATGAAACTAAGACAAATGAATCACTCGATTCTGAATCTTATGATTCCTGATAATCCTTATGGATTCTGTTTGATTTTTCTTGTGCTAATTAATGTAGCCTCATTCTGAAAATTTAGAAAATCATTGGGAAAATCTTAGATGCCTTGAGATCAGTGCAAAGTAAGTTCATAGCATAACTGTGGGGCACACGTTGTATATTTATAACTATTACCTTAACACACAAGAACATGATACTAAGATGCTTATGGTTTCAAATCTTATAATATTGCCAACTTGAATTACTTGTTTATGTGCTTATTACGTATGAATAAATAGTAATCCATGACATGATCCCATATTCTTTTATGCTTATCTTGTATCATTATTGCTATAGTTTAGCCTGATATGATCCTCTGCTCGTATCTTTGAACAAAAATAGTGGGTGTGTATATACTTGTATATCTCTATTCATAAAAGATCAAAAAGATTTTAAGTTTACATACAGTTCATTCTAATCAGAAAAAGCCAAAAATATTTGTGTTTAACCTTCTTGAATTGACTTTGAATCCTCTTGATTGAATGTGCTTATCATGTTCGTTATTTGACTTGACTTCTTCATAATTTGAGTTGGAAAATTTGGGTACACGTGAGTCTCTGCGTACTTAATAAGTGCGCAAGGGTTAAACCCTGCGTACTTATCAAGTACGCAAGACTTAAGTCATGTGTACTTAGTAAGTACGCACGAGTTAAGTCCTGCGCACTTAACAAGTACGCACGACCAGTTTATGTTGGGTATATATACATCAGTTAGAATGTTTGCTTGAGTTTCATCTCATTTCAAACTTTAACACTGTTGTATACCACTGCTCAATTTTCATTCAAAATTTCGTGTGTTCCCGAACGGTTTTTTCGTCCCGATTCTAGTTTCAACATCATCTAACTAACATTTGGTGAGAATCTAGGACCATTTCATCCGTTAAATCATGTCATATGGACCGATTTCTGAACTTGAAGAACTAGGGTTTTGGTTTTTGATTTTGGACAAATTTTAGTTGTTTTTGACACACATTATGACTTAAAACGTGTTTAAAATCATTATTCGAAGCTTGATCATCACTTAATCATCCATCATACTTGTTGATTTTGGTTTTGACCATGTGTGTGAACGTGGGTTTGCGCCGGTCGAAACTTAGGTCAAAATGACCGGGTTGTAACACAAGATTGATGTTAGTTTTGGTTCCAATGGTCATAAACATGTTTTTCGACTCTGATAGGGTGCGAAAGCACACGTCTTTATTCCTTTGTTTTAATGTGTTCTAAGTAGTTTTATATTAGTTTTGAGTCAATTTTATGTACATTTGAGTCGTTGGTCTTATTTGTAGGAGCTCGGGAATATTAATGAAGAATACGTGAAGAAAACGAGCGAAGAAACGAAGCCCGGAAAAGTCCAAAGATCAAAAGACAATTTTCTGAAATTTAGGTCCTCGCGGTACGCGAGAGACGAGTGTAATAATTCTCGCGGTACGCGGGAAACTCCAGGAATCCGCCCGACTATTTTGGTCCTCGCGGTACGCGAGGATCCAGTCAACATTTTCTCGCGGTACGCGAGAAGGCCGTTTTCCGTAAAACCCTAATTTTCTAAATTAAAAAGATAAAAACGGCCATTATGAAAGAGTTCGATTCTAAGCCGTTCCAGGGAAGAAAAAGAGGCGATTTTGAGCTTGGAAGTCAATTGAAGCTGAAGATTGAAGCTTTTGGATTCCGGGTTTGTGTAGTTGCATTCTAGGGTTTAAAGATTCAAACTTTATCTTTGATTTTGTGTTTTGAACCTATGGATCTTGCTATTTACTTCTGTGTTGATGTTCTTAGTATGATTCTAGGCTAGATCCTTGATCTACCTAGGTCAATATGATGATTATGTGTTAAAGTTTCGATTTTTATTCGGTTTTTGGATTTGAATGTTGGATTTATGATTTAGTAAAGGTTTGAGTTTGTTTATGTGTGATGTTAGTGCATGTTTAATTCTGATTATGTGGTTGATTATGCTTTTCTGCGTTGATTGTGGTTGTCTGCCAGTTTGATCTTCGTTTCTGGTTCATAGACTTTAGGGTTTGTGAGTTAGAGTGGTGTCTAGACGTAGTAGCCATAGAAAACCTAGTTAATTACTGATTAGAAGTGAATGTGTGTCCTAGTTCAATACCCGAGAGGTGAGAATTAGTCGTTTAGTCTTCGTCATTAGGAATCCGAGTGTCAGCTGTCTGAGAGGAAGTTGGTATTAGATGTCTAGTGATAGTTGCTATCCGAATCATAGTATCCATTCTAGAACTACCCCATGCATTCCTTGAGTGTATGGTAAGCGGTGAGACTGAGAGGTAATCCGTTTATTAGGGTACTTGTCATAGTAGGAAATACCCGAGAGGTGATCCGATCATCTGGTGAGTTAATATCCTTAGGTTGTCTTTTGGTCACATCCCGAGACCGAGAGTGATCGGGAATCCACTAGATATCTTTTAGGTGTTATATCTTTAGAAACCCAGATCCAACCTAGTTCCAAAACCGATAGAAGTGAGCTTTACACATAGGATTCCGACCTAGGTAGTGACTTCTCCATTCTTGATTTCATCTTTAGTTTACTCTTGATAGCTTGAATTGTCCTTAGTTTATTGCATTCTTAGTTAATCTTTAGTGTAGTAAACCCCCCAATCAATTAATCATATTAAGTCCTAGTTGAGTCTAATTCAGTTATTCAGTGTCTTTTGGGTTCGATATCCGGACTTCGTTAGGCTATATTGCATTGATCGGTACACTTGCCGGTTGTGTGGTCTAGTTTTAGGTCGAGTCTAGGTTTTATAAATTTAAAGCTAGAGAGTCTAGATTAGGTTTTATTTGATAGTTTTTTATAGACCGTCTGGACGACATCAAGTTTTTGGCGCCGTTGCCGGGGACACTTGGCAATAGCAATATTAGCTTTGACTAGTTCTTTGATTGATTTTTGGTTTATTTGAGTCTTTTGTTTTCTTTTGAGTCTTGTGTGCTACTTGTGAGTCTTTATTCTGTTTCCTTCTTAGAGTCTTTCTGTTTATGCCCAATACTCGTTTGCAAGGATCACCATCTTTTGCAGCTTTTCAAGAGCCCGAACGAGAGCTTCACGAGCGCACCCGCAACTTTCGGGAGCGTTTAGAGGAGCTGGTTAAATCTAAGGTACGTTCTACTAGCCCAGTTCCAATTTCTATCATGGGCGACGCTGATCTTCCAGCGAGGCGTACAGTACACCAGAGGGCCAGTGAGGGGGTCACGGGCGCGAGATCTTCGATCACACGCCCCACTATACCGAACACCAATTCTTGGCAGATCCCTTCACATGTCATGAGTACGATCACTCATGCTACTCAATTCCATGGCCTCGAGGATGAGGATGCACCCGGACATTTGTCCCGCTTCGCGCGGATATGTGATACATTTAATATCACGGGTGTATCTAAGGACGCAATCTACTTGCGTCTTTTTCCATTCTCCCTTTCTGGGCGTGCATCTACTTGGCTCGACACTCTTCCCGACAATTCTATCACCACATGGGAGGATCTCGAAGCCAAGTTCTTCAAGAAATACTTTCCACCTTCCAGGGCCGCTCGCCTTCGGGACCAGATCCATTCGTTTCGGATGGATCCCGACGAACCTTACCACATGGCCTGGGAGCGGTTCAACGCGCTGTTGAGCCGATGTCCCCAGCACGGTCTCCCCGACTGGGCACTAGTGGAGAAGTTCTATAATGGCCTCACCTTCGAGACGCAGCAAATGTTCAACACAGCTGCAGGAGGCCATATCATGGATAGACTCGAGCCTGAGGAGTGCGAGGATATGTTCGAGAGCTTCGCTCAAGCCGAACAGCAGCACCCACGTTCTGTTAGGGATTCCATCCCTACTGCTAGGTCACACGCCTCTTCTCCTAGAGGTGTGCATCAGGTCACTCCTGATACTAGCGTGGCTGCTGCCCTCGCCTCGATGGCGAATGAGATAAAGGAGCTCAAGCTCAGTGCTTTGAGGTGTCAGGTGTGCAGGGGAGGACACGACACCCGAGATTGCCCGGTAAATAATCAAGAGCATGTGAGCTATGCTGGCAACCAATACCAGAACCGAAATTACAACAATTCTAATACTTTTGGTTCGGGATGGAGATCTGGATTCACTGGTCGTCAGCAACAGTATGGAGGAGCAGAAGAAGGAGCGAGTTCTGGGAGCACTGTTGGGTCACGAAGGATTGAGGAGATGATGGAGACTCAGACACAGTTGCTTGCCCAGCTGGTGCAGAATAACAAGGATGCTCGGCTAAGACTGGATAGCCATGACACTTTGATGAAGAATCAGCAATCGGCGTTCCAGGATTTGCAACGCACGGTAGGAGACATTGCTAGGAGCATACATGATAGACAAGGAAGCCCTTCTACGGGCCCGAACGCTTCAGTGATGGCCGTGTCTATAGAGAGTGTGGAGAGTAAAGTGGTTGAAGAGGTTGACTCCCACTCTAAGGAGCATAATATTCCCTCAGTGGAGGAGGTGAATAAGATTGATTGGGCAGCTCGATTTGCTGAAATCGACGCAAGGATGCTGAAAGAGACCGAGTCGAATGCTGTTTCGACAAGGAGCATGGGAGAGAAGGAAGATGAGAGCCCACCGGTAGTAGTAGAAGAAGAGCCGGTGGAGGAGGAGATAGTGGTTGAGGTGCCTACCAAGAAGGCACAGGAGAAGAAGAAGGGGGTGGAGATGAAGTCCCCCGAGATTGACTTGAGTCGTATTCCTTATCCCGCACGTGTGTTGCCACATAAACACGCTAAGGAATACGGTCACTTCCTTGATATGTTCAAACAACTCAAGGTCAATCTCCCGTTTGTAGAGGTCCTCCAGCATATGCCCAAATATGCCAAGTTCTTAAAAGGCCTTCTTTCCAACAAGAAGAAACTTGAAGAGGTCTCTGGAGTCTCACTTGGTGAGCAATGCTCGGCAGTGGTGCAAAATCATTTGCCAGAAAAGTTATCTGATTCGGGTCGATTCACGATCCCGTGCTTGTTGGGCAACCTACCATTACACCACGCGTTGGCCGACCTAGGTGCTAGCATCAATTTGATGCCCTATTCATTGTATAAGCAGCTGGACCTAGGTGAACCACAACCAACGCGCATGAGCATTTCCTTGGCTGACCGCTCAGTCAAGTATCCACGGGGAATAGTGGAAAATCTATTAGTGAAAGTGGGCAATTTTGTTTTCCCCGTGGATTTTGTGATTCTAGATATGGAGGTGGATGACAAGGTCCCACTCATCTTAGGGCGCCCGTTCCTACGGACCGCAAAGGCGATGATTGATGTCTTTGACGGGAAGCTCACACTTCGTGTGGGAGATGAGGTCCTTACATTCAATGCTGTAGAGTCCGGGAAGGATGTTGGCGAGCACAGCCACTCCGTGTGCATGCTCGATTCTTTCATGGACCACCATTTGGACCCCGATCCGGTGATAGAAGTAGGTGAACCCGCCCCGAATATAGAAGAACCATATGATTGGGCGTTGGAGTTAGAAGGATTGCTAGATGAGCCAGACGATTATGGAGATGAGGTGCCTGATGATTTGCTGGAGATGATGGCAGAGTTTGAAGAGGTCATAGGCAAAACCCCAAGTGTGGGGTAGTTGGTGGAGGTTGTTGCGGATCCCGAGGATCCTGGTAAGATTGTGGAGTTCATTCCTTTAGAAGTGCCCATTCCTAAACCCCTACATATCTTCACCACTGTTTGTGCTTTGGGGAGAAAGATCGAGTCACCCCCTAGGTCTAGGCCGCCTCGTAAGAGGACTCGAGAGTTAATTGACTTAGGCAACGTAGATAGAGTGCTAACCCCAAGTGTGGGGATATCGAGGAGTGACAAACTACTTGGTTATTTAATGCGTTTTATCTTCGGACCGGGTAGATTTAAGTTGTGGTGGAAGGAGATGAAGGATAGAAATCCATGGTGCGGTAGGAGTAGTTGTTTGCTGAGGCTGTGGAGAACCGGTAGGCCGCGAAGGATGAAGGCGGTACCGGTTAGGATCAAGGAGAAGCCTCCTGATAGGTTTGCTTGAGTCCTGGGCAAGTGCCCGGGATGTAAAGTTTGTGTGCGTTCATTGGTATGAGTCCATGTCTTTTTCTTTGTTTTTCGGTTTGTGTTTTGTTTGTGTCAAGTTTTGCAGGAATCCATGCTCGATTCGGTAAGGAAAATCGTCGGGAATGAAGCCCCAGGTATGGTTACATGTGTTTTTATCCTTGGGACAAGGTTTTAAAGAAGTTGGGTGAAAATTTTTTCTTAAATGACCAAAAATATTCTAAGTATAAAACTTGAAAATTCTTCAAAACTTTCTGTTAACGGCACCCTCCCGCGGTACGCGAAGAAGGATATGGAAATCTCTCGCGGTACGCGAGAGACAAAAGTCTCGGCCGGCCTAACTTTTTGGCCTTCGCGGTACGCGGAGACTATCCCCTTCGACTTACGCGGTACGCGAGGGACTGCTGGTGTCACCCTATTTCCTTTGTTTCCCATGGTTTCCCGTACCCGTTTCTGTCCCCGTTTTCACTCACCAACACTATTCATCACATACCTTCGTACCACCACTACCATGAAGCATCACCTTTAACCACCATCATCCATCACATTAATTCACCCACCTACCACCATCCGACCACCATGACCATGGGAAACTAGAAACTGTTTATGACCGATGTTCGACCTTGCTGTGGTCTTCATGTCTATGTGTTTGCCACACGTTGAGTATGTTTTCTCTGCATCTATCTATCTTGAGTCTTTTAAGTGTCTAGTTGAGTTAGTAGTTGAGTTATTTTATTTGAGTCAGTTTAATGCTGTGGGTTTGTATGAGGTTTATTTTACAGGTTTTATCATTCTGTCCGTACTCAATCTCCATTCGGGCGGGTTTGATGATTACCATTACTATCTTGTAAAGGCAACCCGACAGCTGATGTGTAACCGCGACCGAAATGCTATACGGTGCACACATGAGGAAGAACAAAGCTGCTTACGATATTGCATCTACATTACCAGCTAAGTCGCTTCCTGTTTATTTTTGCATTTTTATTTTTAAGTTGTGTCTTACTTTACATTGAGGACAATGTGTCTTTCAAGTGTGGGGATGTGAGTGTTTAGTTTAATCTGTCTTTATAAAAATTCAAAAATACAAAAAAATTGAAAAATTTGAAAAATGTTCTTGAAAATAATTGCATATATTTGGAAAATGATAGTAGAACTGGATCTATTTATGAGTTTAAAAGATTAAATAATTGAAAACGTGTTGAATTAGTGATGTTTTGGTAGACCCAGCTAACTAGTAAAGCTTAAATATCTTGTTTGTGTTATTTAGGATTAATCACGGAATAAAATCAAGATATCTTGTGGGTATTCATCTTAGAGTAATGGTAATACTGAAACTGTCAATATAGGGTGATGGGTACCACGATTAAGTTAAAATTTAAAGGTTTTTGAAATTTTTTATGGCACACCATTCTCTTTTTATGAGAATAAATCCGAGTTTCGGTGGCGCCCGCATTCCATAATCCATTATTCCATAATTTATGAGCTATACTGAGTTTTGCTTATGTGTTTCCCTCCGGGATAGCGACTTGGAGGATACACCCCTAAGTAAGATTTATGTGCTTCATTGATAGAATGTAGTCTATGTGTTACCCTCCGGGATAGTGACTTGGTTGAAACGCCTCTAGACGAAAGTTCTTTTGCTTATTATGCTCATTATCATCCATTCATTCATGATTTCATCTGATTTCTAAAAACCTGTAAATAGTAGTTTAACGTGGTAGGGTAAATCTATATGGTTTAATCCGTGCCTAAACATGACCTTGAGACGGGATTAGGTAGAGCTGTAACTTCTAAGTGTGAGTCACATAGATTGATTGATATGTTGTATAAAATGGATTTAGAACACGTAACGGGGGCTTGAAAGTTAGTGTTTGGGTTTAATCGGACAGAAATACTAATTGTTGCTTTTTAACACGTGAGTATGTTTTGAAAATTGAAATTTATGTTTGTTGAGTTAGATGCCAGTTATGATTCCATTTGCAGATTTTTCGAGGACGAAAAAAGGTTAAGTGTGGGGATATTTGATAGGGTGCGAAAGCACACGTCTTTATTCCTTTGTTTTAATGTGTTCTAAGTAGTTTTATATTAGTTTTGAGTCAATTTTATGTACATTTGAGTCGTTGGTCTTATTTGTAGGAGCTCGGGAATATTAATGAAGAATACGTGAAGAAAACGAGCGAAGAAACGAAGCCCGGAAAAGTCCAAAGATCAAAAGACAATTTTCTGAAATTTAGGTCCTCGCGGTACGCGAGAGACGAGTGTAATAATTCTCGCGGTACGCGGGAAACTCCAGGAATCCGCCCGACTATTTTGGTCCTCGCGGTACGCGAGGATCCAGTCAACATTTTCTCGCGGTACGCGAGAAGGCCGTTTTCCGTAAAACCCTAATTTTCTAAATTAAAAAGATAAAAACGGCCATTATGAAAGAGTTCGATTCTAAGCCGTTCCAGGGAAGAAAAAGAGGCGATTTTGAGCTTGGAAGTCAATTGAAGCTGAAGATTGAAGCTTTTGGATTCCGGGTTTGTGTAGTTGCATTCTAGGGTTTAAAGATTCAAACTTTATCTTTGATTTTGTGTTTTGAACCTATGGATCTTGCTATTTACTTCTGTGTTGATGTTCTTAGTATGATTCTAGGCTAGATCCTTGATCTACCTAGGTCAATATGATGATTATGTGTTAAAGTTTCGATTTTTATTCGGTTTTTGGATTTGAATGTTGGATTTATGATTTAGTAAAGGTTTGAGTTTGTTTATGTGTGATGTTAGTGCATGTTTAATTCTGATTATGTGGTTGATTATGCTTTTCTGCGTTGATTGTGGTTGTCTGCCAGTTTGATCTTCGTTTCTGGTTCATAGACTTTAGGGTTTGTGAGTTAGAGTGGTGTCTAGACGTAGTAGCCATAGAAAACCTAGTTAATTACTGATTAGAAGTGAATGTGTGTCCTAGTTCAATACCCGAGAGGTGAGAATTAGTCGTTTAGTCTTCGTCATTAGGAATCCGAGTGTCAGCTGTCTGAGAGGAAGTTGGTATTAGATGTCTAGTGATAGTTGCTATCCGAATCATAGTATCCATTCTAGAACTACCCCATGCATTCCTTGAGTGTATGGTAAGCGGTGAGACTGAGAGGTAATCCGTTTATTAGGGTACTTGTCATAGTAGGAAATACCCGAGAGGTGATCCGATCATCTGGTGAGTTAATATCCTTAGGTTGTCTTTTGGTCACATCCCGAGACCGAGAGTGATCGGGAATCCACTAGATATCTTTTAGGTGTTATATCTTTAGAAACCCAGATCCAACCTAGTTCCAAAACCGATAGAAGTGAGCTTTACACATAGGATTCCGACCTAGGTAGTGACTTCTCCATTCTTGATTTCATCTTTAGTTTACTCTTGATAGCTTGAATTGTCCTTAGTTTATTGCATTCTTAGTTAATCTTTAGTGTAGTAAACCCCCCAATCAATTAATCATATTAAGTCCTAGTTGAGTCTAATTCAGTTATTCAGTGTCTTTTGGGTTCGATATCCGGACTTCGTTAGGCTATATTGCATTGATCGGTACACTTGCCGGTTGTGTGGTCTAGTTTTAGGTCGAGTCTAGGTTTTATAAATTTAAAGCTAGAGAGTCTAGATTAGGTTTTATTTGATAGTTTTTTATAGACCGTCTGGACGACATCAGACTCATTGGTGACCAACATCACCATCAAATTTCACATTTTACAGATTTTGGACTTTCAAATTTGTGCCCAAGTGTTAAGCATGCGCACTTAACAAGTACGCAAGACATAAGTCATGCGTACTTGTTAAGTACGCAAGGCATAAACCCTGCGTACTAACCAAGTACACAGGAAGGGCAAATCTAAAATTTTTCTACGTCTGGATTTCAGTTAAATGTGATTGTGCTATACTTGGTCACGTGTATTCATTTCCAATGACTCTTCTTGTTCTTATTGTGTTTACTGTTTGTTTTTGCAGTGATGGCTCATGCATTTACAAGTGAGTTCAACTTGCTGGCACTTACTGAACAGGAATGGAAGGGTGCTGCACTTGAGTACCGGGAGATCATTGATTTCTTGAACCGTTCAACGACAAGCTATGCTATTTCAGCAGACCCTGTCGTATCAAGACCTTACTTGGAGCAGTTCTGGGATACTGCAGAACATGACTACACAGTAACCCCCAATGTCATTCGGGCTACTGTGGCAGGTCATGATATTCCCATTTCTGAGGACACCATAAGGCGGGTCTTACAGTTCAGAGATCTTGCAACCGACCCAATCTCCTATCCTGATTACTTTGTGGATGGGTGTTGGAGACAACGTATGGGATACGTCGGTGTGTGTGATTATTCATCTTACAAGAAGATTTGGGTGCTGGATCAGTGGAGGTACTTTGCGCACATTATGATCGTGTGCATGTCTTCCAGGAAGGCAGGGAAGGATGCCATGGGTCATGATCTAGCAGCTGCTATGGTCGGGCTGTCTCTCAACAAGGGCTACAAATTCTCTCGCTACATATACAAAGATTTAGTTGATCAGATTAATACAACAAAGAGGTTTAGATTCTTGTTATACCCCAGATTTGTGCAACTCTTGATCAATGATGCGTTGCCAAATCTACCTGCTATTCGGGAGAGACTGCAACTGAAGCGGGTGGCCAAGAGAGTTTTCTCACAATTCTTAATGCCAGGCAGTGTAGAACCTACCCCTGAGCATACTCCACGATTTGGCCACCTGATCAATGAAGCTTATGTGGCGCCTACAGATTGGAGATGGTATAGTGCAGAGTCTGAGCCTGAACTCAGTGAATGTAGATGCATAATATGTCCCTAATCCCTTGTAATATGTATTTCATCTATGTTTAATGTAATTATTTGATGTATTAATGAAATTACATGTTTATCCTTAATGTTTACTCATATATAACGACTGTGTATTAAACGATCTGATAAATATCGATAACGTTGATCAATCGTGCTATTGAAAGGCCCATTCGCACGAATGGATCATGAGAATGATCCATTCGCGCGAATAGATCATGAGAATGATTCATTCGCTAGAATAAGTCATGAGAATGATTCATTCGTACGAATGAACCATTCTAATGATTCATTCTTACGAATGAACCATTCTGCTGATTCATTCGCACGAATGAGTCCATTCACATGGCTCATTCGTATGAATGGCCTCTGCACTATATATATAACTTTCACTTCATAAGCACAAAAGGGAGACAACACATATACACATAGAAGAGACTAACCAGAGCAGAACCAGACTAAGCAACAGAACACACAAACTCTTTGCACCTGTATTGTCGAATCTCTGTCCGTTGAGAGTTTCCAGGTCTTGTATCCAACTTCTCTACACCAAAGGGTCGATAGAAACCTTCGTTTCGACGTCTAATCCGCTCGTTTCTCACGACCCGATCCGTGTCATAGATTGGATTGCCAATCAAATCGGATTCCGCACGATTTGGTTCGGTTAATGTGTTGAATCATTGGATCAAGGTAGATCACGATCCAAAAAAGTGGTATCAGAGCCATTGTGCTCTAGATTCAACATAGAAAATCTAATCTTGCTTTTAATCTTGCTTTTTCTAGCTTCTTGAATGTTATAAAGATCACTTGATCGCTGTTTAGCCACGTTCAAAACTTGTGATTATTGCTTCTGAGTGATCTGATCGTCTCAGTTTCCAGATCTGATAAAAGGCTCAATCATTGGTGCTTTTTGGTGCAAAAAAGTCAAACTGTCCTCTGTCGTACGAATGGCTACTATGATGAACTTCATTCGCACGAATGGCTCCTACCATTCGCACGAATAGATCAAGTCTCCTGCTCATTCGTTCAAGCTTCCAATCGCACGAATAGAAAATTCCATTCGCACGAATAGATAATTCCATTCGCACGAATAGACCCATTCGCACAAATCTCTTCTGAATTTTTTTTAAGAGTCGAAAAACTTCGTTTTTTACCATGTCGGACTTAGCCTTTGTTGCCAGTCAGAACAGCAAAATCCAAAACTTGTTATTAATCGATAATGAAGCTGGAAATGCTAACAAGGCTCCAAAACTCATGACAATGGACGAATATCATCACTGGAAAAACAGGTTTGAGATACACATTAATGGAGTTGATACAAACTTATGGATGATGATAGAGAATGGATATCAAAAAGTGTTGAATGAGGATGGAACTCCTGTTTTGCCTTCCCTTTTAAGCGAACAACAAAGAAAAGATTATGACTTAGAAAAGAAGGCATATGCTATCTTATCTCAGGCCATATCAAGAGAAATATTTCATCAATTCAGGCAGTTTACATCTTCAAAATCTCTGTGGGTTGCCTTAGAACAACGTCACGAAGGAAATGCTTCGTTGAAAGCTATCAATGCTAAGGCCATTAAGAAGGAATTTGATAATTTCATGTATATTGGGAATGAGTCCTTAGATGATTTATTTGAGAGATTCTATCACTTGATGAGTGAATTGCATGCCCATGAGATCAAAACAACGAAAGAAGAAAAGGTTCAATGCTTGGCAGATGCGCTACCACCAAAATGGGATTCATTCTTGATGGTTCTCAAACAGAACAATACTCTTGAAACCATTGACATCAATGAATTTCTTCAGAAATTGAGAGAACAAGAGGTGATGAATAAGTGGAAGTTAAAGAGAGGCGTACAAGCTCAGGATCCTTCATTGTACTATTCCACATCAACTCAACAAAATGCTCCTTTGCAGACTGCGTTTGTATCAAACATGTCAAATGTTTCAGCCAGCCAGTCTTCAACAGCTCATGCTTCAGTTTCATCAAGCTCGGTTCCACAGCAGGGAAATACTGCTAGTACTCCTCCACCAAGCCCCATTAAATTGCAAACATACAACTTCGACAAGGTTACTATCGAAGTGGCCAAGGAACACATGGCACTGTTGTCTACCGTTATCAATTCATATGACAGTCTTGTTGCTGGACAGGTTGGAAACAGTCATCTGACAGCAGAAGACTATGCTCAGATTGATAAGGATGAAATGGATCGAATTGATATAATGTGGGCTCTTGCAAGTGCAGTCAGAAGAGCGAGAGATTATGTAAAAAGGACAGGAAAAACTCTCGAAGGGAACAAAGACACTACTTATGGTTTTGATCTGTCTGCTGTTGTTTGTTTTAACTGTGGTGAGAAAGGGCATTTTGCTAGGCAATGTGAAAAGCCTAAACAGACTGGAAACCGCAACCCTTTCAACAACCGTCAAAGCCAACCGAAGCAACAAACTCAAAATACAGGAACAAACCTTGTTCCAGTTACTCTTGCACAAGATAAGGGCACTTCAAGTGGAACAAAAGCTATGGTTGTTCAAACAGATGAGATTGTTGATTGGTCTTTTAAATTTGGAGCTGATGGTAGTTCAGGGGATAGAGCTTACATGGAAAAGGCTGTAGAATTCAATGAAGAATCAGATTCTGATGCTGAGAGAGAGATTGCTTCAGAAAGTTCATCAGCTGCAGACGACACATCTTCAAACAGTTCTGGCTTCACAGCTGAGAATGAAGAAAAATCATCTGTCGTCTCTTCAAGTCAATCGACAGCTGATGTGGATGATAACAATTCCTCTTCTGAATCTACCTGTAGCTGTGCTTTTATGGTAAAAACATCCACAGGCATTCAGGTAAATTCTGACAGTTTTGAAAGTGAGTCTGAATCTCAACCGTGTTTAATTTGTGATGAACTTGAGAAGAAAGTTGAGACACTTAAAAGTCACAACACAGACTTAATTGCTGATTTAACTAATTGTCTTGAAGCAAACCGTGTTTTAAAGGGAAACGAACTTGCCTTCAAAAACAAAATTGATCTTTTAAACAGGCAAGTTCATGAATTAGAAATCTGTGTTATCAACAAACAAAATGCCATCACTTTTTATTTAAACACGATTGATGAAATAAAGAAAAAGCTGGCGCTTGTCGAATGTGATTATGAAACTTTAAATCAAAAGCTGAAAAGTTATTCAAATTCTTCTTACCTTCTTGATTACATGATTTCACGGCGTACAGGAAAGAAAAATGCTGGGTTTGGGTATAAAAATTGTCCTCCACCGGTGTTGAATACTATGGTAAACACACCGGATGATAACCCAATCATTGACTTTAAGGTCAAAACGCCACTTGTCGTTGATCTAACCGAAAACAAAATTTCTCAACCAAAGGTTAACGATAATGGTGCTTCAACCTCGAAGTCCCAGTGTGTTGATGGAATGGTAGAAGAGTGGGATGAAGACGACGATGAGTGCCCTACTCGTGGTTTGGGACACAAAAACTCGTCTGCTCCACAGAATGACAGCATTGGTATTTCAAAATCTGCTTCTAAAAATGTTTTTAAAATTAAACAAACCAATTGCCGTCCATCTTATCCCACTACTTCTGATCAGAAGAGTCAAGTAACCAAAGCCTCAATCAAAAAGGTTAATTTTGTTAAAGCTGGAGAGTCTGTTCAATCAAACAAGTCACTCTCTTCAGCTGAACAAAAAGAAGCTAAGGCTGGTGGTTCAAAAACTCACCAAAGTGAAAATCAATACAGATCTTCGAGGTTGGTTGAGCGGAGATACTGTTTTGAGTGCGGTACAAAAGGACACGTTGTTGTCAACTGTCCTTATCTTCAGAAGCCAAGTAAAAGAGTTAACCATTTTCCAGAAAATAAACAAAAGTTTTTAAAGTCAAAATCTAACTCTTTTACCCAACAACAAGTGCATCAAAAGAAAGTTAAACAAAAGATGCATGACTTGTTGGTCTCTGATTCGAGTTCCACACCTGTACAAATCGTTAAGCAATCCACTGTTTACCACAAACAGTCGTTGCACAAACAACATGTGTGGAAAGCAAAATCAGATGATGCTTTTGACGACTGTACTTCAAAGTCAAATGGTTGTTCCAAAAGTCCACAAGGACAGTGGATGGATTGTACTGTTGTAGATGAGACTGGGAAACCCACGACCGTAAAGGCTTGGGTTCCTAACCTAAACTAATTTTTATCAATTACGTTCCTGTATATATTTTCTTTCTTGCGTTTATTAAAAATCTCAAAAACTCAAAAAGATTTTTCATTTTAAAATTTTAGGGGGAGAAAATGTCAGTAAGAAAATAATCTCTCGCTGAGAAAAATGATAGTACACAGACGCTAGTTATCTGAGACTCCAAAAAGATTTTCTTAATTGTGTACAGTTATTTGTGTACAGTTAATTGTGTACAGTTATTTGTGTACAGTTTGTTTAAAAAAAAAAAAAAAATTCAAAAAGATTTTCCATTTTTGTACAGACTAAAACCCAAAAACATCTGAAAAACTCAAAAATGAGAAATCGTATCCAACCTTTGGGAAGTGATGGCACACTAACCATATGTATGAAGCACATTGCATTTAATGTCATAGTGAATAGTCACACTAAGTCGACATGTGATGCATTGATAGGCTTATCTTACTGAATCTCGACCATTGATGATCAATCTATACCATATTAGATATTGTCTTGTGAGTCACATAATGGTGAAAGGATTGACGAAAATCAACAATAGAAACTGAAGGTGTTTCTCATTCTGTGCACACCAGTTATCATCGGTTTAATGAGATATCAGAAAGTAGTTATAAAATTAAAAATTAGATTCCGAAGTCGTATACGTGCCATATTGTCTTGTAAATACCTGGCTGAAGCCGTCCATGCGATTAAGAATAAAATAAAAGTATGAATCCGAATCCGTATATGTGCCATATTACCGGGTTGCAGCCTGGTTGAAGCCATCCATGGGATAGGATGAACACAAACACCGTTAGCTGCATACGTGCCATATTGCCTTGTAAATACCTGGCTGAAGCCGTCCATGAGCTGATGGCTGTCACTGTGAATACTAAAAAAAAAAAAAAAAAAATTGGTGTAGTAAAGTAGTAACAGGGAATAACTGAGATCTCATGAACTTATGATGGCTGGTTAAGTAAGTTGTGCTGATTTGAAACATTAACATGTTTTGAAAAGTAATTCAAGTCAATTCTTAACTAGTGTGGGACACACAGACAATGGACTCAATCCTTCAAGATCATCTTGTAAGTGTTGAGAAGAGGTCTGCATAGGTTTAAGATGGACAAACATATCAATGATCGCATTTTGACTAAGTGTACTTAAAGCTCAGATAATTTGCAATGTTGCTGATTGCTATGAGTTTAGTACTGATCCCATGTTCGGATCTTTCTCACAAAAAGATATGTAAATACCATTGTATAGTTGTATCTACAAAATTCAAAATGTCTCAGATCATTGGTCACTAAGTCTGTATGATTTCTCATAAGGATCATTCTTACTAAGACATGCGTGTATATATCTTGTTGATATTATTTTCAGAATTACATATTCAAAAATCCAAAAAGATTTTACTTTTCCTGAATTTTAGATTATCTGATAAGACTCGAAAGACTGTCAGAAAATCAAAATTTGAAAATCGCTTGACTTCCTGATTGATCAAATCGTTCCTTTACTTCATAAACTATTCCAAAACTTCATAATTGATCCCTCACTTCATAATTAAATGTAAATTACTTCATAATCAAATTGTTGTCAAGACTCGAACGACTGTTATCAACCCCATTTAACTTGAAAAGTTTAATTTGCATAAGGGGATTGTCCCATTCGTATGAATGGATGAGCAAAATGGCTCACTCGTACGAATGGATGATGAGAATAGGTCATTCACACGAATGGACTGACCAGAATGGTCCATTCGTACGAATGAAGGGTTCATTAGTACGAATGCATACCCATTCGTACTACTGAAGGACACACGCATACAAATGGATGGCCATTCGTACGAATGAACCAGGCCATCCTATAAATAGGCCATTCATTCGCATGTGCAGAATCATTCGCACAAATCAGAAATCATTCGCACGTCTGTTTCATCATAATCTGAAAGTTACCCAAAACTCCGTCAAATCTGTAATCTAATAATTCGTTTTCATTTTACAGGTATAACCCCACAAGTATTCATCGATTGTATACCGATTCGTGGATGTTCGATTAGATTTAGGGTTCAAAACCGAAAACCACACCTAAAAACGTAAAAACTGACTTAATAAACCAATTAAACTGCTAAATATTGGTTGAAAACCATAGTCGAGTGTGTTGGTGTCTTTTTCGGCAAATCTTTTCAAGTGTTGGTTGATTTTTGGACAAATTGGATCGCGACCCGTCTGTCATACGAATGGACACACTCTTCATGTTCATTCGTACGAATGAACGCTCATTCACACGAATGAGAACTCATTCACACGAATGAGAACTCATTCACACGAATGAAAACTCATTCACACGAATGAATACTCATTCATATGAATGAAACTCATTCGCACGAATGAATAGGGTTCATTCGTACAAAGGGAAAATGGTCCAAAAGTTCATATTTCCAAAATATTGCATGTATTGATCTGATGTGATTCATGTTTTTGTGTTTGCAGACTGATCGTTATGGCGCACAGAGCTCCAGTTGTTCTTAAGGCTTCAATAAAAAGCAACATATGTGCGTACATGATTCCTACATCAAAGAATGCACGTCCGTTTGTCGGCATGATCGAGTTTCTATCCAGATCCAGGATTGCTCATGCTATATCCCATCACCGCACTCCATATACGTCGCACCAAAGGGAGTTCTGGGCCTCCGCCGAGATTGACTGCGAGGTATCTCCACCGGTCATACGAGGGAAGATCGCAGGTCAAGATGTGGTTGTATCGGCAGCTCACATTCGCCGATTGTGTCAATTCGGTGATCATCCTGAAGATCCAGTGACACTGGATAAATATCTGGTCCGAGGATGCTTCATGAGGATAAAGTACGACGGGAATGTCGCCGAGGGAGTTTTAAACAAAGCGAACCTCTGTCCGCAGTACAAGTATCTAGGACATGTTCTTCTGCATTGCCTCGGTTCCCGTCGTGGCGGATTTGATGATATGCGCGAAACAATACAGAGCGCATTCGTTGCACTGGTGTTGAACATTCTGTTCAACTTTTTCGAGATGGTGTTCACGCACCTTAAGGAAAACATCTATCTTAAAGGGGACAATGCGTATCTTATGTACCCCAGATTCTTACAAATGATAATAGATGACCAACTTCCTCTTCTACCAAGGTCAGACGTCGACATAATCAAGTTAGAACACATGACGGACGTCACTCTAAACAGGGTACAGACCAACTAAGCCACCTCACAAACGACTTATTGGACATCTGGCAAATCCAGATTATGTGGCACCAGCAAACAGAAAATGGCATCACGATAACAGTGATTCTGACAGGGAGGATATTGTTGTACCTCCAGCTGACGACCAAGATGATGACGACCAAGATGGTCAGGGAGATGGTGGCAATGCTCCTAATGTTCCATCTACCGCTGCCACCACCCCCACTGTCACTGCTATCGATTCTTCCCTTCCAACTAACCCAGAAGACGTTAACCTGGACACCGTCCTGTTTACTGATTCTGAGGACACTGAAGATGAATTTGAAATCAGTCAACAAGGGGAAAGATTGGTCGCCACCAAAAGAAAAAGGGGAGCAGATCAAGGAAGCTCAAGGGTTGATGATGACGTCAGGGATGCTGACTTTGTCCCTGGCTGTCCACAAGTATCTGCTGCTCCTTCTTCCCAATCTACCCCAGTCAAGAGAGGAAGAAAAAAAGAGAATGGCCAAACGCCAAAAGTTTAAGCTTGTTAGGAGGACGGAGAGCACCTCTGCCACTACAGCAACTGCCACCAGGTCTGAGGCTCCAATGTCAACATCTATGCCTCAGACACAAACTGTGCCTCCTCCCATCTACACGACTGCTCCTACATCACATCCATCAACTATTCGAGCTGAATCTTCAATGTCACTGCCAACTGTCTCTCTACACGACCAGATCAGTACTTTAAACAGTTTGGTACTTCGTTTACTGGCTCAGAATGAAGAGCAATCAAAGCGTCTTGATCAACAGGGTTTGCAGATTGACCAACAGGGCTCGCAGATCAGTCAGTTGACTCTGCAAAATACTGAACAAGCCCAAGCTGTCACAAGTCTTTCCACTAGGTGTAATGATCAACAAGCCCTCCTTCTCACTGCTACAAACCAGAATCAACAGTTGTCTAAAACTGTTGATGCACATGCTCAGAGGATACAAAGGCTTGAGGAGGATAATAAGAGACTGTTGGAAGACTTAGAAAGCAGAAGAGACCCGACACCCAGAATTGAGGGTGCTCGCAATGATGGTGATGATGGTGATGATGGTGACGATGATGATGATGACGATGAGGATGATGATGATGACGATGATGATGATGATAGTGATAATGATGATGACAATAATGACAAAGATAAGGACGATGGTGCCAATGCTGGTGCTGCATCAAGTGCTTCAAAGACAGCAGAAGCAGAGGCATGCACAAAGCAAAAATCAGACAAATCAGAAGGCCCATCATCAGATAAACAAAAGGGCACTGAAGGTTGATAGTTTTTGTTTTAAGTGTTTTAAGTTGTCTTATTGTAAATATTAGATTATTATGTAAATAATTTCAGTTTTATTTTGATTAAATCAATGAAATTTCTTATTCTCACATGTTTATTTTATGATTGTTTATGTAAATAGTTTTGGATGTGATGCCTCTCAAGCAACAATCTTCAAAGTTAACTTATGTGCATGACATGCAAGGGATCATCCAGCACTCGGTCATTTATGACAAAGAAGAGGGGGAAATAGTGCATTGCTTGTCAAAAGAACAGATTGCCGAGCTATTTCAAATGAATCCCGACGAAGTCATCACTGAAGAGGCATCTGTTCCTACAACTGATTATCCCTCCTCTGAAGAACTAGAAGACGTTGATGAGGTTGAAGTCGAAGACATCACTGATCAAGAATATCCAAAGTACACATCAGTAGACGGTGATGATCTTCCCTCCTTTGCGGACTTATTCAATCAGCAGTCCGACGAGGAGGTCAACCGAATAATAGACAACAAAGGAGATGAAGCCGGTCCCTCCACTATTGACATTGACGAGCTGAATGAACGTAAAAGTCAGTGGATGGAATACATGGCCGAATTAAAGAAGAACTCAAAGCCCTCTCCTCCAACCAAGTACACTAAAGTTTATCGACTCAAAGGACACAAGTCTGATGGTCGTATAATCAGTTGGGCATACTTCAACGACTTAAGCTGCTATGCTATAAAAAGAGAGAAGGGCATACAATATTTCAGGTACCCTCATGATTTCAAGACGCTGCCCGCATTTGAAGTAAATCAATTGGCGCATCTAAAGCTTCTATACAGCGAATCTTTCGGTCTATCCGAATGGTTTGAACGTCAATTACAGTACGAATACCGGAAGAAGTGGGTGAACTTCAAGCCACAAATGCCTACACGTTACATTCACAAGGAAAAGGTTCATCCAATCACCAAGAATCCCCTAATTGTCTTAAAGTGGAAACCTCCAACGATCATGAAGAAGATTCCTTTAAGGAAAATGATCCAGGACTTCTTAGATCAGTTCAAATGGTGGTACTATGATGGGCGTACTAGTGAAGCTGTTATAGTGCTTTGTAAAGAAGGGTCATGGGAGACCATCAGGGTCTTTGATCCCTTGTGGCTAACCAACTTGTCTGAACAAGATGTTACAACTTTATACAAGTGTCAGCCGTTTTTTGAAGTTGCAGATATAGACCAGGCGTTGCAGTATGTGAAAGTGATACGTATATGCTTTGCTTTTGACATACACGCCGGAGTTAACTGGAAAACTCGTACAAAAGAGATGTTGAAGACCAACTAATGTTAGTTAGGTCATTTTGAAGGGATCTAGGTCCAAGGGGGAGTATGTAGATACATAATATGTCCCTAATCCCTTGTAATATGTATTTCATCTATGTTTAATGTAATTATTTGATGTATTAATGAAATTACATGTTTATCCTTAATGTTTACTCATATATAACGACTGTGTATTAAACGATCTGATAAATATCGATAACGTTGATCAATCGTGCTATTGAAAGGCCCATTCGCACGAATGGATCATGAGAATGATCCATTTGCGCGAATAGATCATGAGAATGATTCATTCGCTAGAATAAGTCATGAGAATGATTCATTCATACTAATGAACCATTCTAATGATTCATTCTTACGAATGAACCATTCTGCTGATTCATTCGCACGAATGAGTCCATTCACATGGCTCATTCGTACGAATGGCCTCTGCACTATATATATAACTTTCACTTCATGAGCACAAAAGGGAGACAACACATATACACATAGAAGAGACTAACCAGAGCAGAACCAGACTAAGCAACAGAACACACAAACTCTTTGCACCTGTATTGTCGAATCTCTGTCCGTTGAGAGTTTCCAGGTCTTGTATCCAACTTCTCTACACCAAAGGGTCGATAGAAACCTTCGTTTCGACGTCTAATCCGCTCGTTTCTCACGACCCGATCCGTGTCATAGATTGGATTGCCAATCAAATCGGATTCCGCACGATTTGGTTCGGTTAATGTGTTGAATCATTGGATCAAGGTAGATCCCGATCCAACAGTGAACACAGTGATGAGCAACAGGAATAAGAGGAAGTTGAATTTGATGATGATGTGTTTGAAGAAGGAGGAGACAAAGAACAGGGAAGTGGGGGTGCTGAAGAATCCGACTCAGAAGCGACCGAGTCAGATTCATCTGATTCTGATGATGCACCATCCTAGGCACACCCAAGGAGATTGACGAAGGTGACCCTTCCCGAGTCATCTTCCAAGAGAAAGAGACAAGAGACTAGCAGTGAATATGAGCCCGATTCTGATTCAGACGCTGCTATACAGAGACACAGAAGGGAAAGTATCAACAAGCGTCGGGGGGGATAGGCAACATCACTTATTCTTCGTGAGGTGGAAGTAAGTGCTCAGAGGAAAGTAACAGTGACAACTGCAAGCACTGAATCGACTTCTACTTCACCTTCACAACAGCTTTATCGACGACAGAGGAGGAGGCCATTGGAAACATCTATTGAGGCTACTACTACTATCACAGAGGAGGTTCATGTGATGGTAACCCTCCCTGTAAAAACTGTCCAGGTGGCGGTAACGACTCCAATTCTGACCGAGTCTGTCACCATCACCCCAACCACCATCCAAACAACCACCACCCCTACCTCAATCCCCACAACCACTCTCCAACACATCAGTGAACCATTTCCTGAGTTTGATTTTACTCATGGATTTGATTTTGATGAAATCTTCACCTTCCCAACTAATCAAGTCGAAGCATCGTCGTCTAGGGGTCCTGGTCCTAGAGATGCTAGGATCACTACTCTAGAGACTCAAGTTGCTGGATTACTTGAAATGGTACAGAAATCACGTGAAGAATCTGGCAAGCAACAGGGCCAGATAAACTCACTAAGTGATGAAGTAGCCGCTTTGAAGAAACAACAAGCGGTTGATGAAAAGCAGCGTAAGGAGCATGATGTTATGGTTAAACTGGTCTGTGATATGGCCAAGACGCTTGCTGCTCAGGGGGAGAAATTAAAAGAATTGTTGGAGAAGCAACCACCTAAGCCTAGCAGTGAAGAGGCTTGTCACTTAGTTGATCTAACTAAGGGTGATGATCAGCACAAGGATCCTGAAGCCGGACCGAGTGGAAGTGAGCAGCAATCGTCGGATTTGGCGATTGTTCCCATTTCTGTCGTGCCTATGGCTGAGGGGGAGTCTACTCGGAGTGAAGGAGGAGGTGATGCTTCGGGTCGTGATAAAGGAAATTCTGTGGCTGACGTATTGAAAGATCTGTTTGACGACGTGTCAGACAATGTGATCTTACTATTAGAGCCAGACTATTCCAAAGAAGCACAGATCGATGCTCTCTGTAATTTGGAAGAGGGAGAGATCGAGTCTGGTGATGACTGGGATGAGGAGGATGAGGATGTTGTGATTGAAGTTCCCATGGGTGAAGGGGAAGGAGAATATGAGTTTGAGGATGGAGAGATTTTCGAAGCTCCATTCTTTGAAACTAATCTTGACACAGGTTCAGTCTAGCCTGTAAGTATTGTTTAGGCGTCGACTGAAGCCTCTCCTACCGACCCTACACTTATGGATCCAGAGGCGCAGAAAAGCAAACATACGTCTGCAGGTTCATCAAAGGATTCGGCTCCTGTCTGGAAAAAGACATCAATCATAGAAAAACATGGAGCGACAAGTATGATCTTAGCTGTGAGGTTCGAGGATGACAAGAAGTTGTTTGCAATTAAGCGAGCTGAAACCAACTAGTGAAGCTTTCAGCTCCTTGCCAAAGTATGACCTCGTGAACCTAGCAAACCGAGAGCTGCTGGGTCACTCAAATCACGCAGTAGCGATGGGTTTGTGGCAGGTTTTGTAGCGAGAGGTAAGATCTGGGAAGTTCGAAATGTTTAAGCCTCAAGTGCCCAAGCGAGTCAGGGACAAGAACGTTAGACATCCCACGACTCATAAAAGCTTAAAGAATCTGGTATACAAGCCAGTGTTGTGTGAAACCTAGATTACCTAAGCAAGTTATCTCAGGATATCCTCGATAACATATGGTACTGGTACGTAGATCCTAAATCGGGCGAGGCAGTGGTGATTGGAAAGGTGTGGTCCGAGAGTGGAAGCTTAGTGCCAAGGGAACTGATCAGAGTTTTTGATGAAGTCTGCTTCATAAATTTTTATGTGAAAGATCTGGAGGCGCTAGCTGACAAGTACTGCATGTACACGGACGAGTGGACAAAGTTCCTTGCCTCTAAATATGACAAGGTGGTTAAGTTCTGCCTTGATTACTAGAAGAATATGGAAGCTAAAGCTGGGGAGCAGTGAAGACCGAAGACAATCCAGAGCTGTTGTCAAAGGGGAGTTTGTTGAAGCACTTTTGTGTGATAAACACTATAGATATTGTCTTAGCTTTTGTACTTGTCTTGTATGTTAGTGTCTGTATGTATTAGTTATCGAGTTGTAATTACTAATGTATGTACTAGTCGTATGTTTTCTCTAAGTGTTTTGTGCACTTAGCATGTGCGCAGTAATTACTTCCTGCGTACTTAGCAAGTACGCAAGAATACTCTGCGTACTTGTTAAGTATGCAAGAACAATTTGCCCTACACACTTGTTAAGTGCGAAGAGATCAGGTCTAGTATAAATAGGTTGTGGTGACAGAAGTTATGTACGCACTCATTTGTAACATCTCTGTAACCTACAAGTTTTATAATAGACGAAGTTTGAAAGTGTTTTCGCTGTCGGTTTACTTTGTGTTGCTTGATTCTCCACCTAGTCACGGGTATTCCGCACCCGGTCCGACTAGTCACACACCCACACGTAACGATCTGAGACACCCGGGGACCTACAGTTCTACTTCGTTCTCATCATGACGTGGAGACTTAGTCCTCCTGTGGCTTCCCTCGTCACTTTTTTCGTCGTTCTGATGTTCTGCCATTTGCTGAAACACGATATTGCTTAATCTCTCATTCGTTTACCCTAATCATAGTCTAGGGTTTTATACTACAGGCCTCGTATTAATTTAATCCTATTGAAGGATTTCACATAAAGTTCATACTTATGTATTCATACATATGCATATATCATAATCATGCATATTCATATCCATGGCTTACTAACTGCTGACATAAGTTATCATATGGTGTTTGGGATGTCATGATGGTCCCATGCCTTAACTCTTATACTGGCCAGGCATAGGGTAATGTATATTATCATCCTGATAATCCCAACTATCATATGGAGCTTATCTCATACAAATTTCTGCCCACGTATACTCACACATTTCTGTTTAAGCACTGGAATTTAACATACCTGCTTCCTTGGACGGCTTCAGATTGAATCCCTATTTATATCATGAGCACTTCATGGTTTGAGTTTAAGTACCCCTTTTGATACTTAAATCCCTCAAACCGTGCTTTGATACCAACTTGAAACACCCTACTTATTTTACTTATTATTTTATCAGAGTTTAACGTGGAAAACATGTCCCATATCAGTAAAAACCTTATCATAATGACTAATGTAACTTTTTCATTTATAATATATTTTTTTACAAGGATAATATATTTACATTATCCTATATAGGGATCTTTCAACTCTGATCAGCCTCGTCCATAGGAAGCTTTATTCCACGTGCTTCTTTCCTGCAGTGTTTGGAAAAAGTTTTTGAATTACCTTACGCTAAGTAAGTACACTGCATTGTTCATTTTATTACGAACCCTTTAGGTTCTTATTGTTCAAGTTTTCTCGGGCTCTCGGCGCCCACATGACCATCTCCGGACGTACCTCCGGTCACGCTATTTGCATATTTTATGGGTGTGTTAACCCCCTCGCAACCATCATAGGTCGTACCTCCGGTCCAAGTATTGACAAGGTTCTTATACTCGTCAGTATAGACCCCTAGAATTTGTCACGAAGACTTATTCATTCCTCAGCCCCGTAGGCTTGGAATATTTTACTCTTTCAGCCCCGTAGGCCTAGAGTTTACTCTTTCAGCCCCGTAGGCCTAGAGTTTACTCTTTCAGCCCCATAGGCCTAGAGTTTCCTTTTTCACTTCTTTTCTTTATTGAGATCCACCTTACAGGCCGTGTATCTCATTTCATTTGGAACCTTGAGTATCTTTGACTCTCAGCATCCCAAATGTATCAAGCATTTGTTTTCATTTCATGTATATGCTTGATTTACTCACCGACCAGTCCTCACCTTAAAACTTCGTAACGGTTTCTCCACGATGCATTAGAAAGGTTTATATATAGGAAATGCCATCAGCGTATCCACCACCCCTCTAAAACTTCGTGAGTAATCCGTTATTCTATTTTAGGGTTTAGACTCGTTCCATCATACTCATTCATGTTTGCACGTATCATCATGCATTCACGTATTCATCATGCATTTCACATATTCATATTCATCATATATTCATATTCATTATGCATGGTATACTTTCATCTCATATCCTTATTCATCATATATTGTAAACGGGGTGATCTTCCTTCCAGAGTAGTACCTCCAATAGAGATGTCCCCGGGAAAGAGTGACGGGTCTAGGAGAGATTTATACACCACTCTTTCCTTATACAGGACATTTCGTTTTTCAGATAACTACATACCGGTTGGATGTTCTCCCGTATGTTTACTATATTTCTTTATCGTTTATTAGTCTATACCCCTAAACATTCATAATGGTTTCATCACGAAGTACCAAGAAATTTATATATAGGAAGTACCAGCGGCGTACCCACCACCCCTTGGATATGTCGTGACTACTCCATTATTCCCGTTTAGTGTTTAGACTAATTCGTCATTACTCCGTACCCTCATCATATTCATAACACATAACACTTATAATTTAAACACATACTTCACGTATTGGTGTCTAGGGTACGGGTCCAGTGTACTTACTTTATTTTTGGATAATTCTTAAGTTCGTTCCTCCCTTTAACCGTTTCTACGAACTCGAACCGCACTCGTAGCATATCGCACTCGTAACCACCGCGCTCGTAACCATCGTTCGGGGCTCCTCGGGAGTCGTGTGTGTGTAGTGGTGGTGTTGTTGTGTTTGTTGTTGTTTCAAATGAACCACAAGGACTATCTATTTATAGTGCTGGAACATGACCCGTAGCGGACCGCTAAGCTTGGCAGTAGCGGACCGCTAAGCTTGACGGTAGCGGACCGCTACCTCTTGCCAGCCGTCCAACTTGTTGCACACGTAGCGAACCGCTAAGGTTCTGGGTAGCGGCCCACTACCCAATCTCTTCTAGCGAGTCATCAGACACCTGTCACTTCCTCGTTACCCGGGCCAATTGCCGCTAGCGGACCGTTACAAGCTTGGTAGCGGTCCGCTACCGGCTTGATTTTCCATTTTCTTTATTTTAAGCCCTTGATCTTTGGGGAAATTACACCTTAGCCCCTGGACTTTCATTTTCTTAAAATTTGGGATGTTACAAAACAAAGGAAACTTCTTGGAATTTTTACAATTAATGAGAGAACAAAATGAAGCTCTTGTTAAAGTTATTTTAAAGAATGCATCGGGGAATAGCCGGCTGACATCTCCAAAATATCAACAATACATTAAACATTGTTTTGAACAAGAAGTATTAAAACAAATATTGATGATCTAGGTGATGATGTGTTTTCTTTATTAGTTGATGAATCAAGTGATGCGTCTAAAAAGGAACAAATGGTCGTGGTTATTCGATATGTTGATAAATGTGGGGTTGTTAAAGAAATGTTTATTGGTCTTGTCCATGTAGTTGATACATATGAGATATCTCACAAACGTTATTTGTGGTTTATTTGCCCGATATGGATTGGATTTAATGAAGACTAGTGGTCAAGGTTATAATGGCGCTAGTAATATGGCGGGTGAGTTCAATACATTGTTTTCCCCACCAACTTCAACCAGTTGTTGTGGCAGTTGCAAACAAACATAAGGGTTTTTGGAGGCTTTTTGAAATGGTAGGGTGTTTAACGAATGTCGTTTGTGCATCTTGCAAACGAGTAGACATGCTTCGAGAATTTCAAAAAAAGAATTTGGAAGATGAGATTGGTACGGGAAGCGACTCAAATCAAGAAATTTCTCTTACAAGGGCCGGAGAAACTCGTTGGAATTCTCATCATAAAACACTTACTCGGTTGGTTACTTTATATCAATCTATTATTGAAGTGCTTGAATATGTTGAAGAAACGGGTAACACTATTGCTAGAAAAAAAAACAAGCAGATGGACTTCAATCGAAAATCAAAAAATATGATTTTGTGTTTTACTTACAGTTGATGAAGCATATTCTAAAACACACAAACATATTTTCATAATGAATTCAAAGGGGAGAACAAGATTTGTTGAATGCAATCTCGTTGGTCAAATCAAAAAAGCAACAACTCGAGAAGCTTAGATTAGATGATTTTGAATCATTTTTTAAAGGAAGTCAACTTCTTTTGTGAAAAACATGGACTTGAATAAACATGGAAAAGCCAAGACAAAAGACAAATATGACATATCGTCAATATTATGAGTATGATTGTTTCAATACAATGTTTGATATGCAAATCCAAGAGTTTGGAAACCGTTTTAACGAGGTAACATCCGATTTACTTATTTATATATTCGATTTGAGTCCTTGTGATAATTTTTGTGAGTTTGATATACGAAAGATATTATTGTTAGCCAAGATGTATCCATATGATTTTAATGAACATGATAAGGAAAACCTTAATTTGAAAGCGGATATAAGATTTGCGAACTTGAACGGTTTATCTAGTTTTGTAAGATTGATGGTTGAAACAAAAAACACTATAACTTTACGTTTGGTGTACCGTTTATTGAAGTTGACTCTCGTTTTACCTGTTGCAACAGCAAGTGTTGAGAGGTGCGTTTCTTCAATGAATTACGTGAAGTCAGACATGGGCGGAACATTTAAGGGGCCAGAGGAGGACCCCGAAAAAATTAATATTTAGTTGTTGACAATCGATTCCAAAAATCTCCGACCCGTATGAAAAAAATTATTGGGTCCGTCATTGCGTATAACGCAACACCCCCACTGGAGAAAAATACCCGGAGCTGAGCCATTCTAGTCGACTGATGTTCAAAATGATTTGTTTCTTGTGGTCGACATTGCTTCACTTTAATTCAAAAAACGTGTGATATACTGTCAATAAAATTACACATATACAAATTAAGGCAAGCTCCTAAATATTGTTTAGGAAAACACTCAAAATTTTAGTCCCATTTATATATTGATACAAATTACTGACGTTATTTATGTAAGCATCAAAGACAATGTTATCACAATAAGCCCATGAAACCCTCTCTTTTGGAGAGAGTGGTTAACAATAAGCCTATAAAACCCTCCTCTTTTACCCAATTAAAATATGTCATGTCATTTTTATCCTTTTAAACCATCTCCAACCCTAAAAATAAAAATGATACATATTAAAAACCTAAAATTTAAAAACAATAAAAAGAAAAAAAACGTGAAACATCAAAATAAAAAAACTAAAATAACCTAAAAATTACACGGCCAATTGTATTTTGCCGCAATTTCCCGTTTACGTTGGAGTACGATCGAAAGAAAAGGTTCGGGGATATCGTCATGTTTTTTTAGAAAGTATTCCAAGTCGTGGTACTGTTCTTCTTTTGAAAACATTTCTTGTTGTTTCTCCAAGAGTTGCAATGCGAGTTCATCCCGTCTTTGTTTTGTCTCCTCCCTTTTCTTGCGGTATTCCAATTTTCTCTCTTTCAACATATTTAGATGCCTTATATTCGGAAACAACCTCCACCAAACTATTGCTTGAAGACTCGACGGTTTTCTTTCAATTGCTTTTGCAAGTCGGTTGAGTCGATAGGGATTGTTCGTTTAAGCTGGGGAGGTCTCTCAAGGAAGGGTTGTTTGAACCTTCCTTTCCGGAGTCGGATGTTTTTGATTTATTGGACGATTGTTGTTCAAACTCGTCACCCATAACCGCAACGGCTTTCCATTTGGGACGGCCTTTGAGAATTTCCCATGCCTCGACGAAGGTGAAACCTTTCCTCTGGTAGAGGATTCGGTAATTTTTTTGTGCTTCATTCATGATGTTTGCATCCGACATCCCACTACCCCAACGGCGTTTCTAAAAAAACATATAATTAAAAAAATATGTTAATACATTACAAAAAAATAAGCAATAATTAAAAGAGACATTCTTAAATTTACCGCTTGCGTGTATAGGCTGTTGAAATTGTTGATCTTTGTGTTCATTGACGTCCACTTAGAATTCAATTGATCTCTAGTACGGGTGGTTCGACCCATTAGCCCGTCAAAATGATCTAGCACACGTTGCCAAAAAGATTCGGCTTTTTGTTGATCACTAATTGTTGGGTCCTCGGATACATGTATCCACGCTTTAGGTAGAGCCAAATGTTCCTTTTCGGTCCAAGGCCTCTTGTCCGCACGGTTCAGGAACTTTGCTTTACCTTTACCTTTACGTTGTTGAGTTTCTTGTGGTTGGGTTTCTTGGTCTTCTTGATCAATATCAAAATCGAAATCTTCAAACGGGTTAAAGTCTTCTTGAGCAACCCTTTCCAACTCTTCCATTGGAAGCGGAGTTTCTTGTACATCGGTGTCAACATGTCCGGGGCGACTAAAAGGTTGATTTTGATAATATTGAAACGGTGGAGAAGTAGGTGCGGATGGAAAGGGTTGATTTTGGTATTGAAACGGTTGATTTTGGTATTGAAACAGTTGGTTTTGGTATTGCGGTTGCGGATTAGATGCCCGAGGTTGACTTGAACGCGGTCGTTGCGGTTGCGGTTGACTTGAACGAGGGTTTTGCGATTGAGAGGCAAGCACTTTAGGACGGTATTTTTTGGAGGAGGATGAATCCATTTTTTTAAGGTATGAATGAGATTGAAAGAAAGTATAAAAAAATATTTGTGTAAAATGTATATTTATAGGTGAATATTTTTTTATTTTTTTTAATACCCAACCCACCCCCCTAACGGTCCCCTTCCAACGTTCATATTCTTCAACGGCTACATTGTACGCGGCTTCAAACGGGTATTTAAACCCGTCCCACTAAACCCGTGCCCAACCCGTGACTCATGCGGCGGTGTTACCCGTCCAACCCTCCCAACCCGTGTGAAGCCCGTCCCTCCACTCCGTCCTCCCTTAGTCAAGCCCATAATGAGAATGTCACAACATAGATTTGGTACCCATTTTGCATATGATTTAGCAACACTGAATGAGAGGGTATGGAACCGCTATCACTTGAGCCGGTCATATGCATTAGGCGTTCTGATTTACACACCAAACAATCCTTATTCGAGGATGAGATATTGGTTGCGTTATTAATAATTTTGTGTTGCAAGTTTAAGCTACTAACATGATTTTAATTATCAGTACACGTCTACTCTTTGGCGATTCCAGTTTACACACTAAAAACTCATTATTGAAAGACGATGGTTCGGTACAACTTCTATTTATTTATTTACACACATCGTTTATTATAAAATAGTTGAACAACTTATTTTAGCTTCAAATAATATCAATACATAGAGGTTGAGCGCCTAATAATATACCCGATCATTTACTTAGACATCCATCTATTGCCACGACTGAACACTCCTGATCATATTAAGTCTAGGTGCCTCGTAATACACCTAATAAATGGTCCTGCTACGGCGGGACCAAACATTTTGGTTTTCACATTAAGCGCTCACGATGCTACGTTGGACGTTACGTTTGTAATTTTGACTTTTTTGAAGACATTTTGATTAGCACGCCTTATCAGGTGCGGATACAGTTTCTTGAGAGCCCCGTAAGCCAGCCAATCCTTCGTTAAAAATTTTCAAAATTTGTTTGTAAATACCGATTTAGGCTAATTCTGGAAGGGGGAATGACTCATTACAAAACAAAACTAAGGATAAAGGGACACAATGTAAAACACAAAATAATGAAAAATTAAGGGAAAAGACCAAAATGAATATCAAAACCTGTTTTGACATCATTCACTGGAATAAGAGAAACTGCTAGACATTTTCATTATTTTGAATTTTTTTTACATAAAACGTTGTTTAAATAGTTAGTTGAAAAATTAATTTTTATTATTTTGTTTATTTATCAATGTTAATTTTATTAATTATTTGGTAACTAGTTTAAAATGATTATTAAAGGTAAACGGACTTTGTTAACCATAGACTTGTATAGTTTATTGTTTTATTTGACCCGACCCATTTTTTACCGACCCATTTTTTACCACCCCTAGCTGAAATTCCAGGATCTGCCATACACCACATTTCTAGGTCTAAGGACCTCGTAAATCTTCCTTTGTAACATCCAAAAAATTTTAGATGTGTTAATTATAAAGTTTTAGGAAGTTTTATATATTTATATGTTGAAATAAGTTAACTTTGTTTAAAACTGATGTCTTAACAAACTAGAGGGGTCAAAGTAGTTAAGTTGCAAAACTTAATTTAGGAAAACGGGGTCTTGAGAGAGTTTCATACGTATTTGTAATTGGAAAAAAAAAAGAAAAGGGTGTGTGTGGGTTGATGTGCGTAGAAGAACCAAGTTGTAATATTAAAGGAAATTAGAGCTTCATAATCATCATCAAGCAAAGAACATTGTTGGTAAGTATTTCTTTAATTTAGAACCCTAGAAATTTCTTGAGAAGATATAGGTAGTGGGTGAAATGATGATGTAATTTGGAATTCCCGATTGAAATGGGTTCATTTTGTTCCTTTCATGGTTAGCTTATGTTAAGAACACCTAAAACGCCATTTTTAATGGAAGTATATGGGTTGATGTTAAGATATTCTATTTTATGACCAAGATATGGCTTTACAAACTATCTATTTAACTATTTTAGATCTAATATAATTACTTACTTTAATGTATATTCGAGGTTGACTATGCTTAATGGGAGATTTGATCAAAGTTCGTGTGTATGATGTCATTTTGGGTAAAATTTACCTATGTGGAAAGTATTTTTGCATGGGGCTTTTAACTAACATTGATATAAATCATCTTTAACATGATAAAATATGTTGACTTGATTCAATTATAATGTGGTTATGAGTTTGAATCACAACTAAGAAATCTATGAGATTTAAGCTTTAACATGCATATTAAGTGTTCGATGAGATGACTCAATTAAGAATTATGTAAAAGTTTGAATGATTCTATACTAACTTATGTAAGGGAATCCATATCAATAAATCAAAATGGATGAAATTGAAATGTTAATCTATGTTTAGTCTTGTACATGTATGAATAAGTGATAATGAACATGATGGAAAAATTATAGATTCATATGATGATTGGCATTTAGATGATCTATAATAGTGAAGTATACTGTAGATCATATGTTATTTGGATTGGAAATGTTGTTGATTTATGTAGTTAGAACTTGTCATAAACTCACTTTGCTTGTAAATATGATGAGTAAAGGTATGTAAAAGTTATGTGGACTTAAAGAATAGTTTACAAAAGTCAAAGATGTGATTTTGGTGCCGTAAGGGCGTACCCTACGCCCATAGGCGTTTGGTACGCCACACTGCTGTTGCATGAACCCATTGGTACTAATCTATGTTGTCAGTTACGTCCAAACCCAAACCAAGTCAACGTATGGTGCGCTCGGTGCGTACTATATGTCGGGCTTGCCCCGATTTTGGGATTTTGATCGTTTAGAGTCGGAATTAGCATGTTCTGTTTAGTAATGAACTTACACAATAATAATACTAACTTGTAATGTCTTAGGTAAAACTCATGAATAATTTGGCTACTAAAAATCAAGACCTCGAGACAACACAAGAACAACAAATTTAGAAATTCGGCCCTGTGGACCCACTAATTGGTTCTCGTCTCGTTTTTTGTAGTTACGCTCTTGGCCTCATAATACTAGATTTGATGTTACATCATCGGTGATATGGATTCAATTGATCCTCTTCAAATTTTATATATATATATATATATATATATAGGGAGGATCAAATAAGAAGTTGTTTTCGGCTAAGAACTCTAAGAAGTGACAAAAACATTAAGAAACGATATCAAACGAACTCGGATTGAGCTCATTCCAGCGGCGTTGGAACCGTATCGTCGAACTCTACCATCTTAGCTTTTAGGGTTTAAATCTTAGCGTTGAATTTTAGGATTTTAGCCTTAGGGTTTAGCTTTTAGGGTTTAGGTTTTTTTTTTTGGGGTGGGGGTTTAGGTTTTTAGGGGTGGGTGGGTGGGGGTGGGTTTAGTTTTTTGGGGGGGGTGAGGTGGGGGGTTTAGGTTTTTGGGTGGTGGGGGTGGTGGTTTTAGGCTTTTCGGGGTGGGGTTGGAGGGGGGGTTTAGGTTTTTGGGGGTGCGGGTGGAGGGGGTTTAGGTTTTTGGGTCCGGATTAGAGTTGGATGAGACGGTTCCAACGCCGCTCGAATGAGCTCAATCGGAGTTCGTTTGACCCACTTCGTAGCATTTCTTAGCGAAAAACCACTTCTTAGCGGAACCTTCCCTATATATATATATATATATAGGGGTATGTTCTTTCGAGAACCAACAATATGTTAAGAACCGTGAGAACCGCATTAACTCTTCCTCTATTTATAATATAAATTGACTAGAATTCATGTGCATTTCAATATGTTTAAGGTTTGGTTTTAAAAGACCTCGAATTTATAGTCGTTTTTTTAAATGCATATATGCACTCACACTATATGCACAAATGAATGCATATATGCATATTTTTATACTTTTCTTAAAAAAATTCAGGAGAGAAGAGATAAACTCAAACTAAGAGTGGAAGAGATAAATAAAACATTGTTGTTGAATTTTACTTTTTTCACTAAAGCGATATGTACACGTTTTGTGCGGTTCTTTCGGTTCTCAATATATGGTTGGTTCTCAAAAGAACATGCCCCTATATATATATAATAAATAAAAATCTCTTATGTCATGTGTCGCCTTCATATCTCTTTTTACCATTTTTTTTCCGTCTATCTATCTTATTAAATACACCTCTTTTTTTAATAATGATTTATTTTTAAAGAAAATGTTAATTATACTAATAAAACACATTTATTTTAAACTAGGTTAAAATCCCGTGTATTACACGGGCTGATAAAATATAATATTATATATAGTAATAAAAAAATTGTATTTTAAAAAACTCGTGTATTACACGGATTGATAAAATATAACGCTATATAGTTACTAATAAATCGTTTATATCTTTAAAAACCCATATATATTACACGGGATTAATGCATTAATTCTTATAATTTGACTTATATCACTATTTAGTTAGAAACAAAAGTTACATAATTGAGTTTTAAAGTTTTTAAAATAAGAAATAATTTAAAATAAATGTGTTTTATTAATATAATTAATATTTTTCTTTAAATATAAATCATTATTAAAAAAATAAAGGTGTATTTAATAAGAGAGAGAAGTGAGAAAAAAGTGTCAGGTTGAATGTGAGAGTGACAAGTGGCAAAAAAAAATTAGTTTTTTTTATTAGAATAGGGATTATCTCTTATTTTAAGAAATTTTAAAAATTAATTATGTAACTTTTTTTAACCAAATAGTTAATGTAATTCAAATTATATCAAA
The DNA here is from genome assembly GCA_023525975.1 of Smallanthus sonchifolius. Taxonomy (NCBI): domain Eukaryota; kingdom Viridiplantae; phylum Streptophyta; class Magnoliopsida; order Asterales; family Asteraceae; genus Smallanthus; species Smallanthus sonchifolius. The sequence continues at coordinate 62,327,640 of CM042038.1, forward strand.
TAGAAGTTAATTTATTTTTGAAACACAATTATAAATTAATTATTACATATTTTTGAACTTTTAAAAAAATCAATAGTATATATAATAAGTTTTTCTACTTATAAGATTTACAAAAAAATTTAAGAATTTTATTCAACCCATGTAATACACGGGTTTAAAATATAATTTTTTTATTATTAAATATATAACATTATATTTTATCAACCCGTATAATACACAAATTTCTAACCTAGTAATTACATAATAAAATAATGTGTTGTTAATAATTAAATTTAAGATTCAAGATGTTATAACCTTTTGTTTCCGGAAGTATATTTCTCCTTTCTTAAGTACCCAGAATTTTAAAATTCAAATTTAAATAATAAAATTGATGATTTAAAACATTTATTTAAATAAATTTTCATTAGAAAACCGGTATTTTAAAATTTTGCATCAGAACCTGATAAATACATTTTAGAAACAATTTAAATTCAAATAACTGAATATATTAAAAAATTATATTTTAAATCCAAATAAAATAAAATAAAAACTGAGAAGTAATTTAATAAAGAAAATCAAATACATCAGAAAACTTAAATGATTTGCATAATAAAGTTTCGGCGGGCGTCACGCGAAGACCTACCTCCTCAAACCCTATAAAATCCCATCTTCGATTATTCGTATGAGTTGAGATATGCAATACTAATAGGAGAACTTGTTGTCTTTGAGACTCAAAATTGGAAAAGTAATATCAAAAATGGTGGAGGATGGTGTATTGATTTTATTTCACTTTGATGATTTTGAGTTTCCAAAGCAACAAGCTCTCCTATTAATGTAAAGACTTTAACCAATACATAATACGGTTAATCGAAATACTAAGAAAACATGACATGAAGCTCTTAGGGGCCAACAATCCAACCATGGTAAGGTGGTATGCTTATTGAACCTCTCTAGTGAATTCAGTTATTAATAATGTCGTTAAAAAAAGTTAATAATAATAAAGGTAAGAAAAGTTGATAATAATAATACAGTTGTTTGTTTGGTGCAATGATAGTCCAAAACTTCTCATAGTGAAGGTTTTAGTTTCAAGTCTTACCTGTAATAATTATTTTGGGTTGAGCCATGGGGGTTCGATTCGGATTGTTAGGATAGTTGGTGTTTGGCCTAATTTAGATAACATTTATCTCCCAAAAAAATTTCATCCAATAATTTTCTTCAAATTGTATATTCCTTAAATATTTATATTTATATCAATTACATATAAGAAAATCTATATCTATATCTATACTATATAATAAATAAAGGTTTTTTCATAGCACGTGTCGCTTCCATATTCATTCTTATCATTTTTTCTCCACATATCTCTTTTATTAAATACACATTTAACTTTTAATAGTAATATATTTTAAAAAAAATACTAACTATACTAATAAAACACGTTTATTTTAAATTATTTATTATTATAAGAAACTTTAAAATATAATTATGTAACTTTTATTTTCAGTCAAATTGTAAATTAAAGTCAAATTAAATTAAATAATACTTAACGTATTTTTAAAACCCAATTATATATTAAATTTTATATATTTTTAAATTTTGTTTTTTATCCTTACTATATGTAATACATTTTTACACCAGTAAAATATATGTCTAAAAATTTAAGAATTTTATATATTTATATTTTTCAACCCGTAAGAGTAGAAAGCTGTGTGTTAATAGTTAAGCGTGTAGTTTATGTAATACCCATAATTTTAAATAAAAAAATAGATCATTTAAGACGTTTTATTTATTTAAAATTAACTTTTAGAAAAAAAAACGGCATTTTAAAATTTTGCATCGGAACCTGATAAATAATTTTTGGAAACATTTAAATTAAGATAACTAACATATTAAGAAATTGTTATTTATTCCTAATTAAATAAATAAAAGAACTTAGAAGTAATTTGATAAGGAAGATCAAATATATCAATAAACTTATCTAATTATCAATATTTTTAAAATAAAATTTCGGCTGGAATCACGCGAAGATCACCTCCTTAAATCCTATTTAGTCCGGACTTCGATTCGTCATGAACACACCATTTGATTTAATCCTCCCTATCGCTCACATTCCAGTCGCTCTTGTGAACTCACGGATATTTTACGGTCTGGTCCGGTTTTATACGATTAAAACTTATCAGCAGGGTATTTCGTTTTTCTTGCCTCTTTTCATAGCTTCAAAATGACAATTACATACAATATTAATCAATTGTTGCAATATTGATGAGTTTGAGTGTACGAGAGAGTATGCAATATTTGCTTCATTAAACATACCACTTTATCATGATTGGGTTGTTGATCCTATGCATGTTCTTTAAAAAATATAATAATTTGAAATCATAAGAAAATGGATTTTTACATACAGGTATTACATAAATAACATGCACGTGGATTAACATTCCAACCATGGTAAGGTGAACCAATCTTGTGAACTCAAAATCATCAATCTCGACAAATTAATATCGTATCGTTGGTTTAAGGCTATGAAAAAAATCAAGAAAAATGAAAACACCTTGTGAATTTTAAGTTCGCATCAATGACAGTCGTACGACGTGTGAGTAAATGAACTGTCATCAGAAATGTCATGTTCGAGAAACGACAAAGTTATTAGAGAATTGTATTTATAGTAAACCGTATAGCATTTATTGTAACCATATTTAGTTGATTGTATTCCCTTTGTATTGGGGATCCTTTGTGAATGAAAGACTCAAAAAATATTCACCATAATCAACATTTATGGTATCAGAGCCTTTGGCTCCAAGATCCCTAATTCCGCCATAAGTTGCCTCTCTTCTTCTTTTTTTCTTGATTACGATCAGCATGGGTGACAAAGAGAAAAATGAGGCTGCCGGCAACACCAACTTCAAACCCCTCCACCCCGCTTACTCTGTCACCAACATTAACAACAAGATTCGAACCCTCGATGGAACCAAAATAACCTACTCGACATGGGTTTAGTTCTTTATGTTGCACGCAACATCATACAAAGTGGTACACCACTTAGACGACACGGCACCACCTGAAAAAGACGATCCCGATTACGAAGAATGGAAAGAGATTGATGCCCTTATTCTGCAATGGATATACAGCACTATATCCGACGATTACGTGGTGCGAATCGTAGAAACCAACATCACTGCCAAGGCAGCTTGGCTTAAGATCAAGAACATGTTTCTGAGTAATAAAGTATCTCGTGCTGTGTCTCTCGAACACAAGTTCACAAATCTAACTCTTGCTAAATGTTCATCCATTGATGAATACTGTCAACGATTGAAGGATATAGCCGAACAACTCCACGATGTCGACAACCCGGTCAGTGACTCACATTTAGTCTTACAAATGGTACGTGGTCTACCGACAGAATACGAAGTCGTCGCTGTAATCTCCTGGAAATTCCGACCTTTATTTTAACTATTCTAAAAAATTATAATTTCATTATTTTATTATTCACATTTATGAAGATATCCTATTTATTCATTATAATCCATGAGTGTGCAGACATACTTATATGATTGTTTTGAAATAAATATATACACTTTGTTATAATAAAAACAAATCTAAACTTACAAGCTTTGATTATAAATTGATCTCCTTTATGTGTGTACTTGTAAATATATATGTGACTATATATATACACACACATGATAAATAAATCATTTAAACAATTTATTATGAAAATATAACATTGTTAATTAACATTGCTAGTACTTTTAAATTACTAAAGGTAAATAAAACAAATAAATATATAATTACATTTATAAACATTTTAAATATGAATTATGATGAAATGAAGTCATAAACATAAAATTAATGATCACTTAAGTTAAAATATGTTATTAAATTAAAAACTATTCTATATATTTTGCAATCTTAGTCCCTATAACAAATTAAATTTTGTGAATAAGCCTCTAATACTACCATATAAATATAGCCCTTATTTCTCATGTATTATTCGCAGCTCAATGATCCTCTAGGGTTCTCTAGCTACTAAAGGTCGTTCTTCTCATCTTTTGGAATATTCTAGATTAAATCCTTCCATTCTAAGTAAGTTCTTCTTATGTTCTTGCTTGTTCATACTTTTCCTTTCAAAAATCCATCATACCTAGCTAGATCTATGATCCCTAACATATTTATGTTATAATCATAAACCTATCCAAGATTAAAAGCCTTATTTTAATTAAACTTGTTCAAACTTTTATTTAAAAGCTTGGTTTGATGTTTCTTACTCCTTTCAATTTCAAAAATCATGTTTTTACTAAAAATTCTTATTTTCAAATTAAATTATTTAATATTCAATTTATATCTTTACTAAACTAATATTTTTACTTTAGCCCATATACTTTCCAAACACAACCTAAACTTGGTTAAATATGCAAATAGAGTAAATTTCAAACCAGTATGTAGTTATCTGCCAACATTAAAGTTCTGGCTAGGAAAAGACGGGGTTCTGATCCGACCAACTTTTTCCTGGAAACTTTTCTGTTAAAGGTACTACTCTGGAATGATAACCATTCTAGTGTATAACAACCACTTTCAACTAATTATGATTATGATTATAAACTCATTTCTTTACAAATATTTATACAAACTTTTATATAATTTATTTTTATTATATGATAACATTTAAAACACGATTCTATACTTTTAATTAATAATTAAATTATGGTTTAATTATTAATTAATTAGAACATTATTATACTTTAATATGTGGTTTAATTACCAACTAATTAAATCATTATTTTTAACACTTTTTTTTCATAAATCATGTGAAAGGTTTTATTCATTTATTTATGTAGTAAATTATTTAATTACTTCACTAATTATTACTCATTTATTTATTTATTTATCCATCTATTAATTTATGCGATTACAAATAAAAGAAAACTACTCATTTATTTATTTGTGTATTTATTTACAAACAAAAGAAACCTACTTATTTATTCATACGTTTATATAATTATTACAAACAAAATCTTCATTCATTCTTTCATTTATTACAATACAAATATTTATCAAAGATTTACATAAAATATTATTTGCAACTCAATTAATTATTTTATTATTAAAATGAAGACACCCACATCAATCTCCTCGCATATTAGGATTCTCTATTTCAGTTGTACAAATCATTGATATATATATTCCATCAAACATAGGTTAACCTTATGGTTAGCTAGAACATTTGTGCAACAAACAATATACTTGTGTGACATCTAAGCTACTCATTGCAAGGTGAGTTTACATAGCCACCTTTTCCTTTTTGTACTTTTGGGGTGGAACATGTTTACAAATACATTTACTTACACAATTCAATACCCTGTGTTCTTATGCTATGGTCTTTATGCTTTATGACTTAAACTGCTTGGTGACCATTACATGTGTTCATGTCAGTGCAATCATTAACATGCTACCCAGGCCTATGGTAGTACCTAACATGATCATTTATAGGGGAAACCGATACATATATAACACAGAACCTTGGCGGGTTTTTGTGTATACATCTTACTACTTTTTCAAAATGGCAATCAGTGGGATTGTGCAACTAGTTTTCCATTTACACGGCTTGATTGTACGCTTGAAAGAACGAGTCTTTCTGTCTTGAGTCTTTATTTGTTTTCTTTTGTTCTTGTGTCAGTTTCTGCACAATACTCGTTCACAGAGATCACCACCATATTCTGCTTCATTAGAGCCTGAACGAGAGCTGCACGAGCGCACCCGCGACTTTCTGGAGCGTTTGAAAGAGCTTTGCAAATCCTAGGTACGTTCTACTAGCCTAATTCCATTTCCTACCATGGGTGACGCTGACCCACCAGTGAGATGTATTCACATATATGCATTAGACATGCTTTGAACATATTGAATTGTAAACCTATACTTAACTTTTGTTTGATGTCAAAATCTATGTTACTCACCAACTACTTTTAGTTGACATTTACTCACATGTTTCAGGTGCACCGGTTTGAGGACACTACTTGATCACTTAGGACTTTGGACTTAGCTTTATTAAAGAATAAATTCAACTTATGTCATGTTTGAACTCTTTGTTTTCCATTTCTATTTATAACGGATGCTTTAATTATGATGAAATAATGTTATCACTTGTTAATAGATGATCATGTGCTTATGAACAACCGCGTTAGCCCCAGCGTATAATCCGCCGCCGGCCGGGGTGTGACAAATTGGTATCAGAGCCATGGTTATGAGGAATTAGGTTATTAGACACACATGGATTACTTAGGGTATCCGGTATACCCTGAAATCTCACGCCATATGTCTACGTGGCCATATGGTCACGCCATGAAATCGATGGCACACCGCCCCCTTGGGGCGCGTGACCCTCGCGTGAGAAGTAAGCGTCAAAATAGTGACGCCCTCTATCATCCAAAAACTAGCCGTTTGATACATAAATATTACCTTTGAACGGTAATATTCAAACATTAATTTTTTTTAATCCCTTATTTTTGCATTATAAATACCACAACTTTTAACTTAAAAAATCACTCTTAAAACACACAAACAAATACAAACTTGCATCCAAAATGAATCCCGACCAACAACGAGCCTTCTTCCAACAATTCGCCCAATACCAAAACTTGTTGTCGAGTCAAAACCAACCGCAATTACCACCACAAACGCCACAAATGCAAACCAACAATTTTACCCGTTACAACCGTTTTTTTCAAAACCAATTCCAATCTCCCAACACGGGTTACATCCCCCGACCGATGACACCCCCGTCTACTCCACTCATGCCCGACTTTGATTTTCTAGCGGATTCTCAAACGGTTCCCGACTTTGTACCCGAAACCCAACAACCAACCGAGCCATCAAACAAGCCAAAGCAACGTGCTCGCAAGAAGAAGGGTAAAGAAGCCGCGTCAAAGGAACCGTCCAAAGATTTGCATAAATGGAGTGACAACGAGGCGGACACGTTGGTTAAGAGTTGGGTGACTCAAGTTGAGCGATTAGTTGTTCTTTTAGTTTTAAGTTTTTTTTTTAGTTTTAAGTTTTTTTTAAGTTTGTAATTTTTTTTTAGTTTGTAATTTTTTTAGTTTTAAGTTTATTTATTTTTAGGTTGTAATTTTTTTTAAATCAATGGTCATTTTAGTTTTAGAGTTAAAAAAATAAAATAAAAAGTGTTGATGATGTGGCAAAGTGATGGCAAGGTGATGGGGAGGAGTATTTCCCTTGCACCATCACTTTTCTGACTGCTGACGTAGCGCTCAGTTGGCAAAGTGATAGGCAAAGGGATGGCAAGGTGATGGAGGAGTATACCCCTTGCCCTTACTGAAATTTTTAAGTGATTGTTGTTATAAAAATGTAGTTCATTAACCGAGTCCCACATCGCTAAGTTTAAAGTTAAATTCATTGAGACTTGGCTTATAAAAGAATGGTTGAGTTCTTGAGAAACTTTAGGTTTTAACAAAACTTTTTGACAAAGTCAACGCTTGGTGTCACACCCCGTCGACGTGTGCGAGCCTGATTTGTATCTTTGATTCTTTAATTTCAGAGTTTTTACAAAATACAGCGAAAGTCTTTTTAAAAGGATCGTTTCATTATTTTTTTTTCAATCTCAAGGGTTGTATCGGTAAATATCAAAACTCAGTTGGAAGACAAAAGTTTTATATTTAATTTATAAATATAGGGTTTCAAATACACTTCTCATTTGATTACAAAACAGAGTTTGAAATCAAATACATCATAAGCCACTGGAAATAGTACAACACAGGGTGGATCAATTCCCTGATCCAATCTCCTTTCTTTAGGGTTTCCTTTACACGAGACCTGAGAATCCTACGTGCATTCCATCCTTTCTTTTTTTGGATCAGATCTTATGTTTGTCCATACTCCTTTTTCATCATATTTTATTCATTACCTGGAAAACATTTTGAAAATAAAACGTCAGCGCGAACGCGGATGAATACAATATCTTGACATTAAAATCATTTGGCACAAACAAATATTAATTTCATAATCACAAATTCATGTTCAGTCTACACACTCAGCAGACCGTCCTGTTCAATCGTACGACAGTATACACCGGAGTCATAGTTTATAACAGCGGACAGGTTTACGCCTCCAAATTTGTTATAAGATAAGCACCGGCCGCAGTCCGAAAATTTCACCCGTAACCCGTGTATCCCTTGCAAGTTTTACGTATACCTATGGCCTGAATGCTTGGTTCGTAGAAGAACGTTGAGCATTATTTCATTAACCTTTATTTGAACCATTTTCGCAAATAAAATGTTTGACACAAGCTTTAAAAGAGATATAGTATTCACCTTTTTAGTGGGAGTGAACCTCTAAAGTTCAAAGCTTATAGACTAGCTTCTTATCCTGATTTCTGTAGCGTTCCGACCTTTCTACGAGCGTTTCTTGCTTAACCGGGCACTACGAGGAGTGGGAATCGAGCCGGGAACATCGGGAGTGGACTAGAGGGTCTCTGGAACAAGGTTTAGAAGTAAAGGATGGATTTGAGTGTGGGAAATCGAATGAGATCGATCAAGTATTTATAGGGGTGATCTGGGGTCCGTAGTGGGCCGTTATGCTTGGGCGTTGCATGACGTCAGCCCTACACGTCTAATTCCATTGGACCGATTTTGCGGCTAGCGGACCGTTATGGAGGTCATAGCGGTCCGACACGGTGCTGAGTCACATGACACGTGTCAGCTAAGGAATTTGCGGCTGAGTTGCAGCTAGCGGACCGTTATCTAGGCGCTGGCGGTCAGCCACCCAATCCTGCCTCATAGCAGACCGTTATGAGATATGATAGCGGTCCTCTATCTACTTAATTTTCACATTTTTCATTTTTAACCTTAGACTTTAGTATTTTTATACTTATAGTCCCTAAGGTTTACCTTTTTTTCAAATCTTGAACATTTTTGTAGCAGGTGTTATATTTGGTGGAGTCAAAATTTTTAAACCAAGTAAAACTTTTTAGACAAAGTCAATGTTTGGTTATTAACCGAAAACCGAACCGACCCAACACCTATAACCAATTAATCAAAACTGAATTAACCGAAATTGATCGGTTATCAAATACCTTAACCGAAAGTTTCGGTTTTGGTTAGGGCTTAAAACCGAACCGAACCAAACCACACCGCACCGTGCACACCCCTAACTCCATTGTTAGTTGAAGCTCACAAATGGGTATTGAAGATTTTGGTTGATTGTAGTTAAATAATGTTATTTGGCATAGAATAATCATATCTTATGGATATAATTCATTAATTTGATTGTTTGATTTAGTCATGGTTTAGTCATAATTTCTAGGGTTCATAATCCAAATTTGGGGGGTTTTTAATCTAGATTAGATTGTTATGCTTTTAATGTTACAAATCAGTTTGCAACACTCTCTTATTTCTTAAATAAGTGTGTTCATAGTTTTGAAACAAAAGGAGATGGGTTTAAGGTGTGTAGATGTCAAACTTTTTGTTGAGGCAAGTTGTCAAATGGGTGAAAAATGTGAAAGATTTGATAGATCAATTATAATTATAAAAACGAGTTTTATTTTGTAATTGATAAAGTTTTCTTGGTCTAAGTAAAGGTATTCCATAGATGATTTTATGTTTTGGTAAATATTTGTGTAGTTATGAAAGTTTATTATCATGATTATTGCATATATAAAGTTAATTATAAGGGACGTGTCATATGTATTATGAGATGAGGTATGATCCGTATGAAAGATTGGATTGTATCCGGCCCTCAATATGCTTTAAAGTTTATCAAACGTTGTATATTATTTAACATGTAGTGGTGTATTATATTAGAATGATTACCATTTGAGGATATTATAGATTCATACCTAACCACACTTTGAATGTTTAACATGGTAGTGTTACAAATTTCATGTGTATTTGAAATCAATATAAATGTTTATGAACGCTTTCATATGTGTTGGAAACAAAATAAATAAATAAATTTGTTTTTGTAACGCAGCAAGTAAACATATGTGTATTCCTAGTCGGCTTATCAGCGCATCAACTCTAAATGCTAAGTTTAATATTTTATTATTTAACTAAATTTTTTACTATTTATTATTTTTTATTTCTTTTATTATTTAAATAACTATAATTAATTATAATATTTTAAAAACTACATATTTAATTGTTCAATCTAGGCAGCCGATGATTTTAACGGTTTTATCTTTAACCAATGATTTTTTTTAAGATTTGTTTGGTATTCATTAACGTGCATTTTTACAACGAGTTAACTTTTTCGTATTTTTCGAATATATCATTGTGACACGTATTTTTATCTATATTTAGATTTTCAAAAACAAACTGTATACATTCCTTCCATATTTACATTTATGATAATTACATATTAAAAATTGTGTTGTTAATAATTAAATTTTAAGAGTCTAGATGTGAATGTGATACATTTTTTAATCCTATCAAAGTATATTTCTACTAGTTTGTTAAATACCCAAAAGTTTAAATTTTATATATTAAATTTGATGATTTAAAACAATTATTTAAATAAAGTTTTATCAGAAAAACGGTATTTTAAAATTTGAATGTTTAAATCGATTGATAAATCTGAATTCTGATGCCATTGATTTACATCCACGACTTACAATTGAGATTGATGTGAACTTTAAAACCCAAATGTATGTTTTTCTTTTCTTGTTCTTCTTCATAGCCTCAAAATGACAATTACATACAATAAATATTTAGTTCTTGCGAAATTGATGAGTATGAGTTCACAAAGATTATGCAATATTTGGTTCACTCGACATAATACAATAATAGGAGAACTTTTTGCTCTTGAAACTCGATAATAAGTGAAATCAAGACCCGTAAAGGATATTATAACGATTTTGTTGTTGTAACAACTAGGTGTCCTTCACATTATTACTGAAACCTATTGAATACGTGCATACCACGAGGAAGGTGAAGGGACACCTAAACACGATCTTGTTACAACAACAAAATTAAGAAATCTTCTTTAGAGTTATTTATTTCACCTTTGAGATTTTGGGTTTCAAGACCAACAAGTTCTCCCATTAGTGTATTGTAGAACTTTAATCCAATATATGTTGTCATGCTCATATTACATGAAGTGAAGCTGTTAGGAGAATATTCAGAGGGACCAACAACAATATATACAACCAAGGTAAAGTGGTATGCCCATTAAACCTCTCTAGTGAATTGAAAATCATCAATATATCTAGAATAATTAATGCGTATGTCTTGAGTTTATAAACACACATTATTATTTTTTGATTAACATTATCAAGGTTGTCTTCGGGTTGCATGATTTTAAGTGTGTCCAGGTTAGATTTAATATCTTTGACACAATATGATTCGTGTTAGGGTTCAATGATTCAACCAACCAACCAGACACGATTGACACCCCTAGAATAAATAATGTCATTCTCTAAATAAGTCGCAAAATATTTATCTTAAATCATACCACAACTACTTGAAGAGCTCTAGTATTATGAATTGAAGTTCCTGATACTTCAATTAGCGCAGAATTATCTAGACCGTAGGTTTCAATCCTTTGTCTACAATGTAGCTTTTGTAGCCAGAGCTCAACCCACCCTGGTAAGAAAAAATACATTTACCATTGTTGAGGCATCAATTGCTAGATGAGTATTTAAATATTTAAGTTATATAAAATCACTATGACAAGTTTATAACTATAAGTACCTTAAGCACAATCACAGGTTGAAAGATGTCAACAAATTGTGGTGGATCTTTTCCTTAAATAGGCCACCCTTCAGAAAGAGGATATTAATATTTCAAAATAAGTTGTGCTCAGCAGTGGAGCTAAGGCTGTTCAATAAGCTCGCGGCTTGAGGCTCGCTCGAAATCACTGGCTCGGTTTGTGAACGAGCCGAGCCCAAGCCAAGGTAAGCTAGCTTGTTTGGCTCGTTTAAATTATAACCCAGGTTATACATACCCCCATTTCCTACTTGTCGTACCCCTTCCCCTAAAATAATAACTTTTAAACTTGTCATTTTATCACATTCGAAAATTCATTATTTCTAAAACAGTTCTTTTAAGATTAAAAGCACTTTATATAACATAAAACGTATACCCCTCCCTCCAGAGAAAAATAACTTTTAAACTTGTAAAATATTAAGACGTATTTAAGAACACTTTTTCTAACTAGTAGATATATTTTTTTTACAAAACCTCATTAAAATAATAATCATATAATGTTGTTAAAAACGTCTTTAAAACTAATGATCAGATATTTATCCTTGACTTAAAAATATAAACTTAAACAACTAACTAACCAACAATGATTAATTAATAAAAAAGACAAGTAAAAAAATAAAACAAAAAAGTTTGAATTGTATTTATTTGAAAACATAGGGAGTGGGTGCAACAAGTAAAAAACAGTTAAAAGGGGTACGTATAGCACGACCCTTTATATATCAATACTAGGTTAAAATCCATGTATTACATGGGTTGAATATATAAATACAACTTTTATAAAATATAAGTTTCTATAAAGATTTTAGAATTCTAAAAATGTTATATAATTATTTTTTAAAATTATTTTTTTGAAAAGAATGAAGAATTGTTCAAATTAAAAAACAATGTTTTATAAAAAACCCTATTTTTTTAAAAATAAAATCGTTTTATAAAAGTAATTATAGAAATCATTATTATTTAAGAGGAGAGAGAAGCGAAAAACAAAAATTGGAAAAAAAGTAAAGAAAATTGTATAATTAAAAGGAGAGAGAGGCGGGAAAAAAATGTTGAGGATACATGTGTGAGTGACAAATGTCCTTCTAAAACCTTTATTTATTATATAGTATAGATGTGTAAAATATACAAAATTTTAAAAATAAATGAGCTAGCTCGAGCTCAACATTTCAGCTCATTAAGATAAAGTAGCCAAGCCCGCCGTTTACAAAGAACAATTATGTTACCTGCACTTGAGAGATTTGAACATTAATGCAGCCTGCTTGGAAGCCAATGTTTGGTCTCTCCTGATATCAGATTGAATAGAGGTGTATTTGGTGACCCAATTGAGATCAAATATGATTTCCAGTAAAATGAAAACAGATGGAAGCAAATACAGAAATTGCAAAATACACCATCTTTTTAAGCTAAATTTGTTTTAAATTTTAGTTTACCTCAATGCTCTCTTTCCCAATCCAACAGCAGAGATAATGATCATTTCTAGAATTAGAATGGTAGGAGTAGAGGCAAATATAACAATCTCCACTGTAAAATTTGCCTATATCTTCATTTGGTAACAATCTCAAAGTTTAACTAAAAGTTTAAAACTAACATTTTTATTCTAAAAAACAAATTAAAAATTAGGGGCCTAGAAAACTCGACTCGTATAACTAGTAATGATCGAGCTACCTTCAACTCAAACTCGACTTGAATGTTTATACAAAGTCAGTTAGCTTGAGCCAAATCATCTTGAACTGAATTACGGATTTACCGAGCTAATTGCGAGGCACAAATTAGTTGAACAATCCTACCATGACGCGCCCTTAAGAACACCTCTTCATTAAAAATTTTGCATCAACGTATTTTAGCACCGTTTTAAAACAACACTTTATAATTGTAATGGTAAAATAGCTATTTAGAACAAATATTAGATTTTTCTATTATGTGCAGAACGTTAATAGTTACTTATAACTGTATACTATTATTGCGTCTTTTCTTTTTATCTCGTGCCTACATTTTCTTTTACACATTATGTCTAGACGACAAGCAAACCTCTTGCACTTTGACTACTATGATAATAAGAAAGAAATATAAAAGATATATATAACCGCGCCTTGCGACTTTGATCTTCAGGAACCAAAACCAGCATGAAACAAGTTGTAGATTTTTTTACTTCACTTGTATGAATATCAATGTACAAATTAGGCTGCCTATAATAATTTCTACTAAATTCACCAAGTAAATTAAAAATAAAAATAAAAAAAAACAAGAATTTTTACTTCTCTCTACAAATTTTACACAAAATCTCCAAACAGTCAACACCAAGAATCTACAAAGGATTCACATTCATCTATGGAAAGAATTGCACAAAATATGCAGCCAACAAAACCATCTTCAAACCAACTCCATTAAAAGAGGGTCACCTGCTGCCATTATTCTGATAAGCTTTATAAACTCCTGCTCACTTGACACACTCCATGGATGAACCGCAGGTGCTACAGGAGAATAATAACTCGATGTCGTGTTTGAAGGCGGGGTTTGCTTATACACCATCGTGCTAAACACCGGGTCAAAGTTGTCTCTGGAGTCCATTGCTAGAAAAAACATGGGTATCGTGACCTTCTGATGGATATTAAGATTTCCCACAAGATTTACAAGATCTTTGAAGTCGTTGACAAGCCTCCGGGGAATGTAAAACACCTCAGAGCTGCAAACTGTGAGGCTTGAGTCGTGGCCCGTTATATGTTTCTTGTAACTGACTTGGAAATGAACGGGCATTGAGCTCACGACTTTGTTCACCATTTCTCCTTGTTTGCCATACCAATCTTTGTTCTCGTTGAATGAAACACTGCTCCAAGATTTAGACACCTACAAATAGTGGCGGATCAAGGATTTTTAGCCAGGGTATGCACTATCATTATAGAAAATTAAGTTCCTATTTTTTATTCTCCTATTCTTTTGTAATTTAATAATACCAATAAACTGATAAATGTAGAAATCACTAGTTTTTAGCTTCTTCTCTTGCTCTGAGAAAATAGGACATGTTAAATGTTGGATGAAATCTAATCAAGTGATGTTTTAGTGAAACCAAATGAATGCAATGACTATAATGAGTTAAGTTTAATTATTATGACCCATTCAAGTGGGAAACATAGTTTTTCTTGTGATCGTGAGAACCCGGTAAAATCCTCGGGATTCAGACCCCACCAATTTCCTCCCAACCAATGGGATGTGCAGGTGGCCTTCAAAGGAGTTGAAAGGCAGAAACTAAGATCTATGCCAAAGGAACTCAAGCCCTTGTCACTAGTGAGAAACATACGGTCTTAGTGATAAAAGATATCTAAAAATAACCGAGAGAACAAAAACCATGGTAAGTTTGAATAGTTCAAAGTTTGTTTATTTATTTTCTCTCATAACCGTGAGAACCTGTTACCAATGTTTAAAGAACGGAAACGCGCCTCGAGGCGTTTTCCCTTCGCCTCACGAGGCGTAAGCCTCGAGGCGAACCGAGGCGTAAGCCCGAGGCGGAATTAAAAAATAAATATAAAAATTATATATCTTACAAAAAATAAAATACTAAACATCAAACAATGTTAGTATCTTGTTTGTTGACTACATCAACCCCTTCCAAACCTTTCCTAGGTGTGATGTGTGAGAGAAGAATGAGAAATTAGGTCGAATTAAGGAGAAGAATGAGAAAATAGGTCAAATTAAGGAGAACCAGACGCTAATTATGGACTTTTGACCCATTTGAGTTGTGTATTTCGTTAATAAAACGATATACACAGCTCAAATGGGTCAAAAGTCCAGTCAAAAGTCAAATTTTTCCATTTCTACTGCCTCACCGCCTCAGCCCCGCCTCAGCCCGCCTCGACCGCCTCAGCCCGCCTCGACCGCCTCAGCCCTAGTGAGGCGTACGTACCAAAATACCCTACTAACCAATGGCTTGGTTTTAAAAAGCGCGCCTCAGCGCGAGGCGACCTAAGGCGCAAGGAGCTGCGCTTTTGGTGACTTAAGGCGCATGTAAAATAAAAGAGCACCTGAGTCGCGATTTTTTGGCAAAAAAATGGCTCGAGGCACAGCTGAGGCGCGCGCTTTATGTATATGAGTCCTTTTTGTGCAACGAAATGTTGTACAACAGGCTTTTAAGGTTGTACATGTAGGTAATTTACATGTTAAAACATATTTAAAGCTTATTATAGTTAAACTTTGAGTAGGGGATGCTAAAAACCTATGATATATATAAAAAAATTATATAATCATTGTGCGCCTCGCGTACGAAAAGCTCACCGCTTTTGCGCTTCGCGCCTCGGTTTTAGACCCTGTCGCTTTTGTGCGCTTCTCGCTTTTTAAAACCAAGACCAATGGGTTCAAATAAAACATAGCTTGCGCTAGGCAGATAGTCTTCAAGGGCGTTAAAGGCAGAAAACGATGAGATATGTGCTAGAGGGACTCAAACACTTACCATTGCGCCACCTCATTGAAGGTCAAGATTTGTTTATATTGAAGATGGGTAAAACCCCATGAATGAAGAATGTGTGAATTTTATCTTGTTTTTATGTGAACTCGTTGGGTACTCATGATGTTTGATTAGGTATCGCTCGTGCCACATCACATACCACTACAGGTAAAATGCAGGCGAGATGGGGTGGAGAAAAATCGTACCTTGTCAGTTATCCAGAGCTTAGTCTTATCTGCTTGGACTAAGTTCCAGTAATTAAGAACAGTATTGTCCTGGACAAACAAAAATCCTTCTGCACTTGAAAACCTATCGAACAATTTCGGAAATTGCCTGCCATGAAAAGAAAAACATATTTTATAACGGGTAAATTAAATAATTTAGGAATGAATCAAACTGATCAAATGGTCTCCACAGAGTGTTTAGAATCCTCAAAGCTTTATTCAAAAGAATGAAATAATAAATTTAATAATAGTTTTGTATTCAAACCCATTTTGCCACCTATTGAAAATTTTAGTTAGAAATGAGAATATTAATTTTATTACAATAATACATTGTGGAATAGATGGTTCAACAAATTTAGAATTAGCTACAGGTGCATCAATACAATAATTGATTATTAGACATTGATATCACACCTACCAAACACCAATATCACCAAAATCAAAGGAACCAGGACCTTATTTGTTTAAATGTTTCTTGTTTTCCATTTACAATTTTGTAATATAAACAAAGTGATGATTTCTATTTGACAACAAAACGGAAACACATTTGGTAGTTAATTCTTTTTCTTACGGAACATCTAATATATTAAAATCAAACAAATAAATTGTGTTTTTTATCGAGCTTGAAAGATCAATCTCGTTAAAGCCAAATGGTCAATGCTTGTTATTTTTGTATACAAGTTTAGTAAAATGCAAAAAAACATTAAAATGAGGCTTACAATCTAGGGTTGTTCAAAAAGCTAGTGGCTCGCTCGAAATCGGCTCATTTGTAAACGAGCCGAGCCCGAGCCAAGGCAAGCTCTCTCCCTTGGCTCATTTAAGTTAAGCCAAAATTTTAATATGTATAAGTTATAACCCAAATTTTAATATATATGAATTATAACCCAAATTTTAATATATATAAAGTATGTTAGAAATTTTAATAAATTATAACCCAAATTTTCCAATATGTATGTTAGAAATATTATTTTATGTTTATAAATATATCAATATGTGTAAAAAATACAAAATTTATATTTTTATAAAGATAAACAAGCTGGCTCGAGCTTTTTACAAGCCAAGCTTGAGCTCAATACTTCATTTTGTTAAGATAAATGAGCCGAACCCGAGTCCAACCTGGATTGGCTTGTTTACAGCCTTATTACAATCCATAATGGTTGTTCACCTTACCCGTTAAACAAACACTACAAAAGAACAATTACTAGACAAAACAAACGGACAAAGTAAAGTGTAACGTGTGAAAGATATCATTAAAAGGTGACAATAAGGCATGTGATAAGAGTAAAAAGAAAAAAAAAAGTCGAATAAACACATACTTGTATAGGTAGTCCAAGTGGCCTTCTTCAACCGCAAGTTCACCATTCTTCTTTTCAGACAAGATAACCACTGCCTTGAATATCCTTCCATACAATAACCTCCATTCAAGGGCGGTACGCTCAACGGGTCCATTACAAAACATTATAAGCACAACATTCCCAAAATTCTTCCTCCACCTAATCAAATTCCCAATTTCATAATTCACAGTCCCCGTTTCCTCAACTCCAAGATGAACAGACGGTAGCTTTTTAGGCACAAAATCCTTCCGATCTCCATGACCAATGGCTGCCCGAGGCCTATGAAGTTCTAGAGTCATCAACCTCGGCTGCAAGTACCCAACCGCAACAAGATCTTGTATCCAAGCAGCTACAAATTTCAAATCTTTTTCGATCCAAAATCCCTCTTCAACCATAGCATAACTCAAGTCCAATATTATTTCAAATAATCTATGCTTATCAGACTTCCAAGACACTAAAAACTTAATCAAACGACCCACGTTAACATGAAGATCCTTCTCTTCTGCAAACGGGTACGCTTCAATCGTATCATATCTATGCACAGTAGGAGGATAAACCACAACATACCCGCCAATCTCCCATAAAAGACGTTGCGCCCAATAACCTCTAATCACATCCGAAGCCATCGAGCTCATAGAAACCGGAAGCATCAACCCCCAAAACGCCGAATAATGGTGCAACGTGTTAAAAGAATTCATCGGCACCATAGTCCCTTGGGGAAACGCCACCTTCGGGGCATGCTCATCAAACCGAATATCAAACGGTTCAAGATTCGGTTTCCTAGTAAAGTAAAAAACCGAATCAACATCCGGTAACCCATTCGAAATCCCCTGTTGAATAAACTGTTTCCCGCCAAACACTTCCGTGTAATACTCTTCATGCTCAATCTCACCCGCATTTTCCAACGGCAGCCCACGAGGCCAAACAGACCGTTGCCCGAAATGAATGTACGGGTTAACAACGGTCCTGTTCGGGTTCTCGTGTGTGTACTGCAATATAACTTCTTGTCTAGCACTCTCACCAACTAACTCAACATCAAAATGCTTACCAATATTGTTATCAATCACTTCCCCCCTATCATCCACATCAAATATTTTCTTGGCACCATGTTGGATAGCAAATAAATACCCAATATTTTTTCTAACATATGAATCATAAGGCAAGAAGTCAATAACCCTAAACCCTAATTTAGCTTGTTCTACAAATGATAAAAAAATTACCCCTTTAAGGTTCCAATCTGATGGGGTTTTCGAGTTTCCGACTGCGAGGACTTGCCAGCCCTTGATCTTCAACAACTTCTTAACCGAATCGGTTGGATAATCAGTTACAGAAACAACAATCCATTGGTCTGATCTGAAATTGGAGTAAGGGGTAGTTTTGTCAACAATGGGTGGGATTGATATGTAATTGATTTGGGGCGAAATGAGGGTTTCAAGTTGTTGGGTTTGTGATTGGAGGCAGAGGAGTGCGGCGGAGTCGCCGACGTTGCGGAGGAGGAAGACGGCGGCGACGGTGGCGATCAGGACGGCGATGGTGACGATTTTGTAGAGATTTTGGGAAAGCCATGTGGAGAAATGGAGGGATTTTGATGGGGAGAATCGGTTGGGACGGAGGGGTGATGATTTGGGGTGTTGCTGGACCAACATTGGATTAAACTTTGCGCCCATATAACCCGACAAGTTGATTCAGCAGTGGGATTTGAAAACACACAGTAGTGTGTTTGTGTGTGTGTGTGTGTGTGTGTTTATGAGTAAAAGTGGAAGGAGCAGGTGAGGTGAGGTGGTGGGATGCTGCAGGTTGCAACCGACAGTCGCTGTTTGGTTTGTTAGTATTATATTCTGAATGTAACTTCAAGTTAACGACTGGTAGTTTGGTGATTTAGAAATGGTGGGGTGTCAAAAATTTTTAAAACCAAAAGGAATCAATGTTTTTAAATCCAGAACCGGTACCTTCTCTGGTCTGGTTGCATGTTGTGAGATCGTTTTATAAAAAAATTGATGATTCTTACGATTAATCGGTTGGACTGTGAACCGGGGATCGAACCGAGTCTCTAATTTGTTTTTTTTTCTTTTTTCTTTTTGAGTTTTTTAACAAACAAATAATCACAAAACAACCAATTTTCATTACACTTCCTTGTATACAGTTGCTAAACAGGGGCGGATTTAAGGGGAGGGCAGGGGTACTTGCCGCTACCCCTCAACTTTCGACGCGCAGTGAGATTTTCTTTTTTAACCGTTTTATATTTCCCGATACCCCTGAACGAAATTTTAGATACCCCTGAAATTTTCTTACAAAAAAATCCCAACACTAACCTTTAAATTTTATAAAAATCATAACACTTTATAAAAACTTAAGAAATTTTAATAAAAACATTATTCTACTAATTAAACTTGGCATTTGAGCTTTAATTAAACATTTGAGTTTAATTTAAAGCTCAAATGGTTTAATGAAATCATAACACTTTATAAAGACGAAATTAAACATTTGTCGATCCAAATCCCAAATTGTTGATCCATCTATATTCACCATCGGCTTAAAAAAATTGAAATAAAGGAAATCTAGACGCACGACGCAGACCACAGGGGCAGGGGCAGGGGCCATCAGCCGGCCATCGCTTGCACACCAGTCACCACCGTCAATCCGTCATCATCCTCAATCCTCATTAAGGTATTCTACTAATTTTGATTTAGGGTTTATATGTGCAATTGGGTGAAATTGGACTTTAGAATAGAGTTTTGTTGCTTTTTTTAGTTGTTATAACAATTTGTTATTGTGTATTTGATATTTTGATTATAGGGAAGATGAAGTCACCTATTGCTAATTAGCACTCTAATCAAGTAGATGAAGTACGAAAAAAAAAATTTGTTTCATTTACGTGAATGTAAGGAAAAAAATTTGTTTCATTTACTTCAATAAAAAAAATGTTTCATTTAATTTAATACCAAAAAAATTGTTTCATTTACTTGAATGTGCGGGGGGGGGGGGAATTGTTTCATTAAATTGAATGCACGGAAAAAAAATTAGCCCGATACCCCTGGATTTTTTTCCTATATCTGCCACTGTTGCTAAACATAAGGTATACTAACCAATTGACATTAAACTTCAGTGTTTACAGCTCTTACATAATTTATGTTTCTGATGGCTGATAAACTTGGGAAGGAAATTGATTATATGTACATAATGTATCTGTTACTAATTTATGTTTTGATGCAAAAGGTACAATATTTATCCCAAACTTACTTCTTGAGTTATTCCTATTCAACAATATAGAAAAGCATGAGGACGAAACTAGTCCAAAGCATACAAAGCACATTGGGATAACATAACCACAACATAACAAAGCACATGGTAAGACATATATATACTCTTTTCAAATATAAACTTACATAATTAACCAATATCTACCACATTGATAATTCATGTGCTTAAACATAACTCATTTAACTCCGCACACATTCTAGTTTGAAAAAGGTTTAGAGGAACTCGCCGTCATCAAAATCAGTTCAATAACAAAATCACTTAAAAACATGCATACCAGCCCAAAACATATTTAAACGTATTTAAAACAAGGGATTCATAGAACTCACCTTAGCCAAGCCTTATAACTGCACGCAAATGTAACTGGCTCAATCCACGTGTACATACGAATCTAACTAAACGAGCAATTCTAACCTTAGGTTCTAACTTGAGCCCACACATTTTCTCAGTGAATTATACTAACCCTATTGATCAAAACCGATTCTCAACTAATTAAAGGTTTAAAATTTAGTTTGTGTGGTTCTGCACAATTACGCACAGTCATGCCTCCCCATTTCGTGCTTCACCTCATGCATGATCAGTGTCGGATCCAAGATTTTTACTTAGCGGGTGCAACAAAAACAACGACAAAAATAAATTTCATATAGTAAAAGAACGGTTAAAAATAAAAGATAAAAACGGTAAAAATAATCAGTATGAACGATAAAAATCATTACACTTTGAAGAGGTGAAAAACTGTTCACTGTTTACAAGTGCTAAAACATATACAATAAGTTCTTAATGCTTGACTTCTTACACCACATGGCATGTGTGCAAACCCGTCATCTGCATCTTTTCTATCTTTGAAACTTCATTTTCTTTAATCTTTTAATGTAAACACATGTTCTTCAAAGAGAATTAGTTTGACAAAACTTGGAGGTGCCCAAATATTTTTTTTATATATAAGTTTTTCAAAATTACTTTGGGTGCCTCTTAGGAGGCTTTTGACAAAACTTGGAAGTGCCCAAACATTTTTTTAACCTAAATAACACTAAATATAAAAAAAATGAGGGGTGCTTTTGCACCCCCCCCAAGAAATTGATGCATTCGTCGATGTGCATGATCGTGCCTCTCTACGGGCATGATTGTGCTCAGTGATAGGCATGGTCATGCTCATATTCTACCCGGAACCATATTAACTAGAATCGGCATTCAACCTTATATCTAATTAAAAATTCATGTTTTAATCTTTCAAAACTTACAAACTTCCCTATTAACCACTATAAACGTTCATATCTTCATATTTAAAACACCTATAATCATTCAATGGATAAATCATCAAAACTTAAATATTTAGAACTTAGATAACTTACCTTGTTGATCTTATGGACGATTTCAATATATTGAAGCCTTCAAAATATGCAGATCAGGTTGAAGAGTTTTGATGGTGGAAGATTGAAAACTTGGAGAGAAAGTTGATGGTATGTGTGTTTGATGGTGTGGAATGACCATATGGGTTCTGTGTCATACCCCGGTCGGCGGTGGATTATACGTCGGGGCTGACGCGGTTGTTCATAAGCACATGATCATCTATTAATAAGTGATAATATTATTTCATCATAATTAAATCATCCGTTACAAATAGAAATGGAAACAAGAAGTTCAAACATAATACAAGTTAAATTTAATCTTTATTAAAGCTAGGCCCATGGTCCTATGTGATCATGTAGTGTCCTCAAACCGGTACACCTGAAACATGTGAGTAAATGGCAACTACAAGTAGTTGGTGAGTAACATAGGTTTTGACACCAAACAAAAGTTGTAAAAAGATTTGAAATTCAATATGTTCAAAGCATAACTATGGCATAAATGTGAAAATATACAAGGTTCCAAGCGTACAATTCAAGCCGTAGTAAATGGAAAACTGGTAAGTACAATCCCACTTATTGTGTTTTGGAAAATAAGCAATATGGTACACACAAAACCCGCCAAGGTCTGTGTTAACTAGAATCAGATTCCCCTATAAATGATCATGTTAGGTACTACCTTAGGCATGGGTAGCAGGTTAATGAATATACTAGCATGAACACATGTAATGGTCGCCAAGTAGTTTAAGACATAAAGCACATAGTAGTAGCATAAGAACAATGGTATTGAATTTGGTATGTATAGTATGTAAACATATTCCACCCTGAGTATTTGTAAATAATAGTAAAGAGAAAAGGGAATATGAAACTCACATTGGATTTGTAGCTTGAAATCACAAGTACAGGTAGTTGCACAAGTTGTTTAGCTAACCACAAGGTTAATCTATGTTTAAATATGTATAAATATATGTATCAATGACAATGTTACAAGGACTAATGTATAAAGGAATCGGGTTTGTGTATTTGTTTGTAGGGTAGGTTAGTTAATGGGAAGTTGATTACGTGTGTGTGTGTGTGTATATATATATATGTATGTATATATAAATTTTCTCTAGGAATCAACGAATAAGTGTTTAATAATATTTAGTTGAATATATAGATAATTAAAATGTTTCAATTAGTTAAATGGCTAGATTAGCTCTTCATTAATTAAAATAAATAATAAGGAGAGTATAAGTTATATAAAATAATCGTGTTTAAAAGTACCTCGTAGGGGTTGTAAATAAATAATTAGACGAGTTATTTTTAACTGGAAATTATTAGGGTTTTAAATCCCTAAAAATGGTTAAATAATTGTTTCTATTTGATAGGTTAGTTATTTGGTTCTTAAAATTTTCCCGAATCTTAGGGGGTTTTATAAAATAATATTTATAAAGAAAAGTGGGTTAAAAATGTGGTTTAAAAATAGTTTAAAAATGGAAAGTGGCCACGGGACTCGAACCTGGGCCTATTCTATAAAAGGCAAGTGAACCAACCACTGGACCAGTGGTCTGGTAGTGGTATTAGTATCTATTTGGAAGTTTTTAAAACAAAGGAGCAAGGGAATCGGGTCCAGGGGTGCGCAAAAAGGGAAAAACAAGGTGCAGGGCTGGGATCGAACCCGCAACCTCATCTGTGGGCCTATGCCTTGGTTATTTAACAGACGTGAAATGTTTTTAACACCCAACCCTGGTTCATATTCTTCCCCAAATGTCCTTGATATGAACCCTAACTTCAAATCCACTCGATTTGTCCCTGAACGAACACGAAACCATAGGGCTTTCGTACCTTGGATCAAAGAGAAACTATTGAAACAAAAATTACCTGTAATGGTTACGGATTGAGAGAGAACGACCAAGAGGACGAAGACGGAATTCCTTGAGCTCGCCGAAGTTTTGGAGGAGAAATGCGACGATTACAGAGATGTAGAAAGTTCTTGGAGAATGTTAGGAAGGTGCGGGTACCTTTTTATAGGCCAATTTCATGTTAAATGCTCACATTGAAGTTGTAATTGATTGAGGACGGTTACGGGACGATTAGGCTTCAATTATTTGATTTTCGATGTAATTAGTTCGTTATGAACCGTCCTATCAGTCGTATGATTGATTATACACGATTAAACGAAGTGAAAACACACGAATTTGTGAAATAAGATTCGGATTTGAGAAGAAATCGTCCTTGTTGACTTTCCTGAGTCAAACATGGCGATTTTGAGGGTTCAAAACTAATAGGAGTCTAAATTGAGAGGTCCAATGCATTCAAAGGGGGTTCAATGGTTCAAGGGGGTTCAAACCAACTTGTTTTCTTTGTGTTTATAAAATAAATTTGGTTTTTGTTTCTTATAAAATCTATAAAACTATAAGTTTTGAAATGTTTTATAAAATTGTCAAATATATATATTTTTTTATAAAGTTTATAAAATTGAACAATATTTGATTAATTATAGATATTTTGAAGAATGTAAATTCTTAATCTCTATAATTTTACTAATTGTATAAATGTCCATTTAACATGATTAATTGTACACTTATATATAACAAAAGATAAAAATACGCCATTAAAGCTCATAAGTATTATTTTTATAAAATGACAAAATTGTATGATTGATTTCTTTAGTATGATCCAATACATGTACATATATTCATATCTATATATTCGTACACCTAAATACATACGTGTATGATAAGAAAGTATATACCATCTAGATACATGGTTAAAAAGATTTATATGTTTACTTGTGTATATATGTAGATATGTTTACATATGTTATGGAAAAATATTATGAAATGCGGGGCTTGGAAATTTGAATTGCTATGCGTTTAAAATAATAATTAATGCGCCATAATACGTTTGAACAAGCACTAGATTTAAATGTTGTGTTATATAATAAAGTAAATAATAAAAAAATGGCCGAAAAAATCATGGATGTTACAATATCCCCTAGTTGAGGGAATTTCACCTCGAAATTCAGTTGGTAGAGGCTACTAAATTAGGAAAACTTCATGCCTGATACTCAAAGTTAGGTATGAATGATGATATTGAATTTAGTTTGAAGAGATTTTAGGAGAAAATTATTGAGGAGTATTTTTGGACTCAAATGATGGAGTACATCACTTGATGAGAAATTGGTGATTAAGGATTCTACAGACATAGTCAAAGTAATAGGATGTAGTTTAATTTGTTCAAAAAGTATCGCTGAGTAATGATTCTACAGACATAGTCAAAGTAATAGGAGACCCTACGTGATATGGACAACGTTACTTCTGGAAATACGACAGGAGCACTTATAGGATATACGAGCGGTATATCCACTATGCTCTTATCATATCCCATTAGTTTCGTTATTGCATATCACCATATGTTTTATGTCATCACACATGATAGAATTTACTATGTTTTCCATGCGTTGGCTTTTATAGTTACGTGTGCACCCATAATTACGCAAATCATCGTATGATCCGTATAGATCATCCTATTGTGTGTTGGTACAGAGGTGGGGGAAACACCCAAAAACATTTAATTTATTATTGTTTTCAGGTATGAGTTTCTAATAAGTAATTGTGTGTCTAGATGGTAGAGTCAATCAGGGAGTAAAGACTAACAAGGTGGCACAACCCCATACATGGGTGCCCTAGGTAGATGGCATACCCTCCAGCTTACCCATGAAGTTGATAGCTCTCTCGTGTTTGAACAAGAATACGTCAAAGTTTGATGACCTATTGTGTTTAACACGGCACGATAACTGTGACAATCCGGACTTTTTAGTCCAACTCCGTTAACTATTCCAGTTAAATTCTAACTTATTTGACTTATCTCAAACCCTAGGGACAAATTCTGCCAATAATCTAAACTCAGACTCCAGGGGCTAGTTATGTAATATCCCTAATCTATTCTGTTGACTTTACAAAGTCAAAATCATATTCCTGTTGACTTGTAATAGTCAAACTTACATGTTTCTAACTCTATTCAAACCTCAAGGACCAATTCTGCCGACTCCCAAACCTTAATACAAGAAACCACAAGGACTGATTCTGTAATTTAACTAAACTCGATTTCTGTTGACTTTGCAAGTCAAACCCCCAACTCCTTTGATCCAAATTCGATTCTAAATATCAATTCGTCCGATTTGTAACTGATTATGCACGATTAAGCAATTAACATTCATCATTAGGACTTAAAACATCATCATTGTCGGAATTAAATCCAATTATAGACAATTATGTCGTAACCGTCGACTTCTTGAACAAATATTCTCAAATCCATTGAATTCGTATACCGATTCACAATTTGATCGTCTGCACACAATAAACGAAACCCTAGAAAGCTCTTGTACGCATCAATTGCACCGGAATCCCAACAGAAGTCGTGGGGAACCAAAACAGTCATCGTCGGCCTCGGTTTCAGTCGACCGCACTCAATTCTTCATCTAATCTGGTAAATTCTTACATCCCTAGCTTCGTCTTTGTCCATAGAGTGAAAGCCCTATGCCAATTGGGGCTTATAACATCAGTTCGATCGAAACCCAAATTCTAGGGTTCATACGATTGTGGTTCAATCGAACCCTGATCCAAACACCATTTCAATCCAATTAAATCACACGGTTAGCTTCGCAAACAGTCTCTCGTTGACAACCCTTTTCTAATTTAATGATATAACATCGTATTGACTAAGATCAAATAACTAGGGTTTATTCATCATCAAATTTGGGGCTTTTGATCTTAACGACTATCTTAATGAAATTAAACCACATGATCAGTTTCGCAACCTTTTGTTTAGTAATAGCCCTATGAATCTAAGTTCTTTTAATGTCAGAATTGATCAAATCGATCCTTTGTTTTGTTCTAGGGTTTCGGCTTTTGAAACAGAAATTAAACGATCTTGAACTTAGTGCTTTTCAAATTAACTACACTCACAGGTTCGAAATCCATCGTCAAACAAAACCCCTTTGCTTTGGTGTTCAATTGAAATCGAATTCGATGGTTTTTGTATGGATTTTAGTTCGGTTCGCGCAAGGGAGGAAGAACACGGTGGAACTGTTGATTAAAACCCATTCTAATCGGGTTTAGAATGCGATGGCCTAGCGGCTGAGTTGGTTAAAGCTTTGTACTCGTATGGGAGGGACCCGGGTTCGAATCCCTCCCACTGTTTTATTTTTAAAACCTTTTCCCAACTATTATTTTAATATTAAATCAAACCCTATATTATTATATTAATATATGGATGTGTTTTAGCCCGGAAAACAACCCGTAGGCTCGGGTTTGAATTATTAATCCATTTTTATATTAATACCACTTTTAAAAATAATATGTTTATATTATATTCAAACTGTAACTTCGTATAAAATAATATGTTTATATTATTTTCAACCCGTGACTAATCCTATTAAATAATATATATATATATATATATATATATGTTATTTCGTATCGTTTTATACCTCGTGGGACGTTTAAACTATTTAATAACGTAATTGTTATATTATTTACTCGTGTTCCTTACCTCGAATAAAAATAATATATTTATTATTTTTGCCACAAATGATTATTTAGTAATCCTACGAACCTAAAAATAATATATTTAATTATATTATTTTCCAAACTTTTGTAAACGACTTTGATGTACGAATTTATTTATTTATTTAACATTAGTCGTTATTAATGTTCGGCACGTAACGCTTTGATTTTTAATTTATTATATTAAGAAACCGATATTCCCGTAGACACGTTCGTCTACCCGTTAATCCTTAGAATGTTTTAAGATGTTCTAATCTTCCGTGTCATTGTCACAATTCCATTATTATCCCTAATTTATGTGTTTATAATTTTAGGGCATTCGTAAGTCTTTTGAGACTTACACTCGTGGTTCCAACTTATCCTTTGTGTGATACTACCTACAACGCAACGCAGGTGAGTTTCACCGACCCCTTTTTACTGTTTTAATCTGGGGAGAAAACATGATTAAACTATTTTGAGATTTTTCAAATTCATATGTTATCAATGTTAAAGCTAAGCGTAACACGCTATCACAGAAAGTCCTTAAATTATATCGGACCGTTAATATGGATCTTAGAGAGGTAATATTTAGTAGTACTACTGGGTTTAACAAATCCCACCCGCGTTAGTCGCGCTAACTCGATTAGGGATAGAACGGGTAAATGTTAGCCTACTCACACCGCCAGTGTTGATAGACCTGGCAGGAGGCAAATAAACAAACAGCCAGCTTCAGTTGCGAGCGCTTGAGTTAAACATGAGCATAGGTTAGCTACCTATAGATACATATTGAATGAACATAAATCTGGTAAACGCTTATTTACATATATTGAAACATGTGAACTCACCAAGCTCATGTTGACATATTTTCTTACATGTTTTCTCAGGTCGCTAAGATAAGACACATGTGCACATTAGGGCATGCATGGGATTCAACTATTTTGATTATGACTTATTTATGCTTGTTTGGACTATTTTGTGTAGAGTCATATCTTATGTATAAGCTGTTGTCATTTATTGTATGTTTAAACAGTTTTAGACTAGTTTACTTTATGTCATTTCATTAAATGTAATTTCAGTTTTCTGTAATTTACTGCTTTATTAGCTAAGTCTGGGCCATCGAAACTACTTAGTTTCGATTGAGTTTGTTCAATCGAAACTAGTAGTTTCGATAGATGGTAGTTTCGACAGTCTGTGTATCACTTGTAAATGGTCAATCGAAACTAGTAGTTTCGATTAAACATAGTTTCGATACCTGTCACTACTATAAATAGCCTAGTTTGAGAATGTTTAGGGTGTGAGTAGCGGTTGTAACCCTGAACCTTCTCTTTCACATTGTTCTTGAATCAATACAATTTGCAGTTGTTTATTCACTGCATTCTTATATTTTCATACCATTTGCGTGTTGATTCATAGTGTGGTTAGCCTGTTATCTTCACCAATACTGTCTCTATCATCTGTTTCACCACCATACACACAGTTTCCGCCTGTGTGTGTGTAATCGATCAAATTAGTGATTTATAAGAGAAATCTGGACCTACAATTGGTATCAGAGCATTATGCTCTAGTGTTTTTTTTAGTGTTATCAGGTTTTGTGATCAATTCTAGGTGATTTGTGAGGTATTTTGAGGTTTTTGTTTAAATCTGCACATAACAACTCAGACGTACAGTTTCATCGTTTTCAATGATTTTTGTTCGTGATTTCAAGAATCAGAGGTTGGATTAGTAATCAGGAGTGTTAGCCGAAGGTTTTCGCTGGATTGGTTTGTCATTTCTGAACTATTGATTTCTGGAGCTTGTCATCAATGGAGTATTTCTAAGCTTGGAGAAGAAGGCATCGAAACTACTAGGGACAGTTTCTGATTTTTGTTGATCATCGAAACTTCTTGTCTACGTTTTGTCGGGAGAAGGTACTATCGAAACTAGATTTTTGTCTTATATAGAAACTGTGGTTATCAAAACTTGTCTGTGAATTTTTCAGTATCGAAACTAGTTGTTTCGATAAAAGTTGGCTTATCGAAACTAGTTGTTTCGATAAAAGTTGTTCTATCGAAACTAGTTGTTTCGATAGAAGTTGTTCTATGGAAACTAGTTACTGTTTTAGTTTCGATTCCGAATATCATGGCCACTTCAAGTTCAACAGAACATTCTGGGGGAAATAGACCACCTGCTCTTGTGTCCACAAGAGAATTTGATGACTGGACTAAAAAGATAAAGTTTTTCTTTCAATTTCACGATTATACATTGTTGAGTTCTATCACCGATGGCCCCCACAAGCTCGTAACTACCACTGCTGATGTTCAACGTCCTAAGTTAGTATCTGAGTATGATGAGAAAGATCTTGCCTTGATTGCCCGAGACAACAAGGCGTACGGGACTATTGCCATGGCTCTTCCTATGGATATTTTCAACATCTTTGTCGAGTACACAACTGCCAAAGACTTATGGGCTGCATTGTGCACAAGATATGAGGGAAGTGAGGATGTCAGGGAAAGCAAAAGAGATCTGATCAAGAAACAATATGCGATGTTCAGCAGTGTAAGGGGAGAATCAATATCTGATTTGATCAACCGTTTCTCAAGCATTGTATCAAGGTTGAAGGTAATGGGATTTGAGTACCCTACTCTTGATCTAAACAAGAAACTCCTAGATTCTCTTCCTGAGGAATGGAATATGTATCGAATCATGATCAAAAAGACTGAGAATCTGAGTGCTCTGTCTCAACAGGAAGTCTATAGCATTCTTGAATCTTATGAAATTGAGATTAAGAAGGGAGCAGTTACCCCGTCAAATCAGTCTGGAAACACAGCTCTTATTGCTGGATCAAGCTCATCCAGTAGCCCATACTTTCAGACTGATGTCCCTCCTTCAGCTGCTGCAATTAATTCTACCATCTTATCTGCTCCTCAAAAGACTGTCACCATGATTCCTGATGATTATGTCCCAATCATGACTGCTTTCATGTCATGCTATGATGCACTGATTTCTGGAAATCTAACACCGGTTAGCTTTCAACCTGATGACTAGGAGCAGATTAATCCTGATGATTTGGAGAAAATGGACATTGATTGGTGCATGGCCATGTTGACCTTAAGAGCCAAAAGATTCATCAAAAGAACTGGCATAGACAGATTCAAGCAGGGAAAGACACTTGGGTTTGATATCAAGAAGGTGAGATGCTACAATTGTGATCAGCTAGGTCACTTTGCTAGAAACTGCAAGGAGCCGTCCTCCAAGGATCAGCAAGAAAAGAAGATTTCCTCTGGAAAACAAGCTGCCAATCCTTCAAAGACAAACACATCTTCAAGTTCCACAGCTCTTGTGTGTTAAGCTGATGGACATTACAATTGGGGAGACCAAGCTGAGGAAGCTGCTGATAAATCCTTGATGGCTTATGTGGAGGACATGGGCAAGTGTGTCATGATTGAACCTGCTGAGGATCTCACTGCTGTGCCTGCTGAGGTTATTTCTAAACTGTGTAATTCTAGATCTTGCTTGAATGAAATTCAAAAATACAGATTCATCAATCAAGCCTTGATTGATGAACGAGATCACATTAAGGTGATGTATGACTCTGTTGCCAAAAATGAGAAACTTTG
Source organism: Smallanthus sonchifolius (assembly GCA_023525975.1). Classification (NCBI taxonomy): domain Eukaryota; kingdom Viridiplantae; phylum Streptophyta; class Magnoliopsida; order Asterales; family Asteraceae; genus Smallanthus; species Smallanthus sonchifolius. The sequence continues at coordinate 62,359,051 of CM042038.1, forward strand.
CTTAAAGAAAATTCGTGACATATCTGGTGAAAATCGTTCTTTAATTGTGCAACTCAATACTCAAACCATTAATAATACGATTTTAACTGAAAGAGTCCAAAAGGCAGAAAAAGCCAAATTACAGGTTGACCACATGGATATGGATCAGAAAATTCTGTTTGGAATAATTGATAAACAATTTAATAGAAAAGGCACAGAAGGTCTTGGGTATAACTCTCATCCACCTCCTTATTCTAAATCATGGAGATTTGCTGATATGCCAACTCCACATGTTTCCACACCTTTTGTTTGTACATTATCTCCTGATGATTATATTACGTCCTTCGATTATGACAGTTTTGCTTCTTGTGCAGAATCAAATTGTGTAAATTCTGAAGATGATTGTGATAAGAGTGCTAATGATAGAACTATTTTAAAAGAACTTGAGTCGGATGAATGTAATAATATGTCCGTGTCAAAACCAAATATGTGTGAACACGTTAAAAACTTGTATTTTGATTCTATGCCTGCTGAGCATACGAGTTTGGGATGTGATGTTTCTAAATTTAAAAATGCTTTGCCTTTTGTTCCTAAATCTTTGAATGTTATGCCATGTGTCACCAAATTTAAAAGTGCAGGAATTATTGTGAATGATGTACCACGTGAAACCATGAGCAACATGGAATTTTTCAGATTAAAGGAAGCACATCGTCTTCAAGACAAAGTTATTGATGAGAGAACCGTCTCATGTTCAGATTCCTTAACATCACAATCATCTTCATCTTGTGATGACTATTATCAGGCTAAGATATCTTGTGAAAACGTTTGTTTTAGTTGTGGTGCCTCAAATCATGTTTCAAAAAGTTGTAAATTGACAACCACAAATTCTAATGAAGAATCTCCTTCCAAAAGTTCATTAAATTCATTCGTGTTGCCTAAGTCTTCTCACAGTAGGAAATCTAGGCGTAAAAGAATTAAAAATGCTAAAAATTATTTAAAATGAACGTGGAAAATTAAAAATAATGTTCTATTTGATGACCGTGCTTCATCAAAGGATGGTTGTAATTCTGATTCCAATTAGATGTCATATCCTGACACTAAGATCTCTTGATTGAAACAATTTTGGTCAAAACGTATAAATGGTTCGTTGTGTATAGGGTCAATCAAGAAGAACCGGCGATAACATCTGGCATGTAGATAGTAGATGTTCAAGACATATGACTGGGCACTTTAACTTGCTGCAAGATTATCATCAAATTGATGGAGAGTATGTTGCTTTTGCTGGAAACCCAAGAGGAGGAAAGATTGAAGAACAAGGAACAGTATCAAATGGAGTAAATAGTCTAGAATTTGTCAACTTTGTTCCTCTGTTGAAATACAATCTGATGAGTGTCTCACAGATTTGTGACAAGGACTTTTGTGCCTTATTCAATTCAAAAGAATGTCTTATCTTGAAGCCGGGAGTGGTGATTCAGGAAGAACTTATTCTCATGCATGCTCCCAGAAGATACAACACATATAGCCTGGATATGAACAACCCATCGGGCATTGAATCGTGTTTTCTCTCAAAGGCTTCCGAAGATGAATCTTTCCTATGGCATAAGAGGTTGGGACATGTCAATTTCAAAACAATGAACCGACTGGTTCAAGGCAACCTAGTCACTGGATTACCTCTCAAAGATTTCACTCCTATGGAACACTGTATCTCATGTTCCAAAGGAAAACAGCACAAATCTTCACATAAGCCTAAAACCACCAATTCCATTGACTCTCCTCTCCAATTGCTTCACATGGATCTTTTTGGTCCGGTGAGTGTCATGAGTCTTGGACGAAAGTCATACTGTCTGGTGGTAACAGATGATTTTTCTCGATTCACTTGGGTGTTTTTCCTAGCCAAGAAAGATGAGACGCCAGAGATTTTAAAAAACTATCTGCTTCAAATTGAGAACCTCTTCAATCTAAGTGTGAAGACTATCCGCAACGATCATGGAACAGAATTCAAAAATGCAACTCTTGATTCCTTCTGTGAAAGCAAAGGAATTTCTCGACAATTTAGTGCACCTCATACTCCTCAACAAAACGGTGTAGCTGAAAGAAGAAACCACACTTTAATTGAAGCTGAACGAACTATGATTGTTGACTCTAAGCTTCCCGTGACTTTCTGGGCTGAGGCGGTCAACACTACATGTTTTGTGCAAAATCGGGTTCTTATCACTAAAAGTTGCAACAAGACACCTTATGAGATCATGTACAAGCGCAAGCCAGTTATTGATTTCTTCAGAAAATTTGGGTGTGTGTGCACTATGCTGAACACTTCAGATCAGCTCAACAAGTTTGAAGCCAAAGTTGATGAATGCTATTTTGTTGGTTACTCATCCAATCAACGTGCTTTTCGTGTCTACCATAAGAAGAAGATGATAGTGATGGAGTCCATTGAATTGGCATGAAAACAATCATACGGACGCAGGAGACGGTCCCAATTGGCTCTTTAACGTCGATTCAGTGTTTAAGTCATTTAATCTTCCTGATTTCTCTATTGAATCAACTCATGCTAATCCTTACTTCTCTGTGAACAATCTAGGGAACATAAATGATCAAGGCTCTTCCTCATCTGCTCAGGTTGAAATTCCTGTGGTTGCTAATGCTGATTCTGATATGGAGTCTTCCGGTTCTGGTGCAACAAGTGAAACTGTTGAAGACAACTCCCTTCCAATAGTAGATGTTGCACCACAATCACCTGCTGAAGATCCTATTAATGATATTACCGATCCTCCTGCGGAAAATCTTACCAATTTAGAGGAAGTCGTGGAAGAAGATGAAATTCCTCAACTGCGAATTCACAAGATTCATCCCACCAATAACATCATTGTACCACTCAATGTGGGTGTTAGTACCCGAAGTGCCTGTGAAGCATTTGAAAATAGCATGTTTTCTTGCTTCATTTCTCAAGCTGAACCAAAGAATATCAAAGCAGCTCTACTAGAAAACAGCTGGGTGGAAGCAATGCAGGAAGAGCTACAGCAATTCTCAAAGCTGCATGTGTGGAATTTGGTAGATCTTCCCAAGAACAAAGTTCCAATCGGCACTCGTTGGGTTTTTCGCAACAAAAAGGATGAAGGCGGCACTGTGATTCGAAATAAAGCTCGTCTGGTGGTTCAAGGTTTTTATCAAGAAGAAGGGATTGACTATGAGGAAGTCTTTGCACCTGTGGCTCGTTTGGATGCCATCCGAATGTTTCTCGCCTATGCAGCCTACATGGACTTCACCGTTCATCAAATAGATGTAAAAAGAGCATTTTTATATGGCAAAGTTCAAGAGGAAGTTTATGTCAAGCAACCGTCGGGTTTCATCGATCCTAATTTTCCAGACCGTGTTTACAAGTTAGATAAAGCATTGTACGGTCTTCACCAAGCACCTCGTGCGTGGTATGAAACTTTATCGAAGCATCTGCTTGAGAATGGTTTCACACGAGGAGCAATTGACCAAACTTTGTTCAAACGGAAGAGGAAAAGGATACAATCATGGTGCAAATTTATGTGGATGATATCATTTTTGGATCTACAAATCCCCGTATCTGCAAAGAATTTGAAGAAGTGATGCGATCTAAGTTTGAGATGAGCTCCATGGGGGAAAGAAGTTCTTTTTGGGACTACAAGTTGATCAGTCTGAGTCAGGAATCCTTATCCATCAAGAAAAATACGTAAAAGAAATCTTGACCAAGTTCAAAATGGCTGATTCCCATCCAGTAAAAACTCCTGTGGAAGTTCGACATTGTTTGACTCCTGATGTGGATGGTGAAAGCGTTGATCAGCATCTTTATCGCTCTATGATAAGATCTCTCATGTATCTCACGGCCAGCAGACCCGACATCATGTTTGCAGTGTGCTTGTGTGCACGTTTTCAGGCTAATCCTAAACTCTCTCATTTATCTGCTGTCAAACGTATTTTAAGATATTTAAGGTATAAGCCAAAATTGGGTCTGTGGTATCCTAAAACTGACTTGTTTGATCTTGTGGCTTATTCAGACTCCGACTACGGGGGTTGCAACTTAGACCGAAAATCCACTTCTGGAGGTTGTCAATTCCTTGGCAACCGCCTTGTCTCATGGCAATGTAAGAAACAATCCACCGTTTCCCAATCCACCGCCGAAGCCGAATACATTGCCGCATCCCTCTGTTGTTCCCAAGTCAGATGAATACACCATCAGATGCTTGACTATGGGATCACATTCCATGAGACACCCATTCTGTGTGACAACACTGCCGTTCCCCATATCACTAAAAACCCCGTTCAACATTTCAAAACAAAACACATTGAAATTAAACATCATTTTATTCGTGACTGTGTTGAAAAGAAACATATTCAAATCGTTGAAGTCAAAATCGACAAACAAACCGCAGACATCTTCACAAAGGCTTTTGACTCTACCAGATTTCCAACTGGTGGAGATGCTTGGAATGATTAACTTTCAGTAAATTGTGTGAATAGTAGTTTATTTTCTAAATTTTGATTAATTAACAAAGAAAATTCCAAAAAGATTTTATTTTTATGTACAGTATCCACGCAAATCTTTTGGGGGAGAAATATAATATTTTAATGTTGAAAAGAATTGTTGTGTATATAATCTTCAAGTGGTTTTGAATTGCAAGAAAAATTGAATCTGACCTTTGAGAAATGATAGTGTCTGATCTCATCTCTTGAACAAGGAATAGACCAAAAGCGATGGTGTTTACTGAGGTATAGCTGGTAGGCCCGACATATGGTTAAAACTTGTAAGTAGTGTGAAAACCTAATATATATATCTCATACTTGTATGTTTGAACCCATTATTGAAACATCTAACCCATTTTTATATCTAAGAAAACCGATTCAATCAGATACAGGCTTACGTATTGGATTCCTATTCATACGCCAAGTGACCGTCAATATAACGATATTTACCACCGATGACCCCGTATATTTTGCTTACGCAAAGATCTCGGGTGCTCATCCTTTTCCCATCCACTTGGATGATTTGACTCCGTCTGTTTTGCTTACGCAAAGATCTCGGGTGTTCAACATTTTTTCTATCCGCTTGGATAATTTTACGACTTCTTCTGTTTTGCTTACGCAAAGATCTAGAATGCTCGTACCTTTTTAATATCTACTTGGATATATTTTATTTTAATCTTCTAAATCCACTTGGACATCTTATTTTATTTTGGTGGTACTTTGACATTACTAAGACGGTACCTTGGTTAATCAGAAAGAGATGATAGGATGAAGATGGGTACTTCTTGAGGATTGATAGGTTTTCAAAATCATTTTATTTTAATATGTGGGGTACACCTATATATATTGCTTAAATGGTACTTTCTAATCACATGAAATCTTTGTACAAACAAATGTCCGGGTTTACTTTGCACAAATACCAGCTATCTTCAGGGACTCACAGTAGTTAATTGCAAAAGGAAGTGTTTCAAGAGACTGACCAGATCTGATCTCATGTTGGATCTTTTTCAAGAAGATAAGTGTAAATATATTGTGTACAATTTCATTTCTATATGTTATTCTTGTTTCTGCTATTTGAACTATCGAAACTAGTTGTACATATTGAAACTACTTTGAACTATCGAAACTAGTTGTACATATCGAAACTACTTTGAACTATCGAAACTAGTTGTACATATCAAAACTAATTTGAACTATCGAAACTACTTTGTGCATATCGAAACTACTTTGACATATCGAAACTACTTCGTGCATATCGAAACTACTTTGACATATCGAAACTACTTTGTGCATATCGAAACTAGTTTGTCCTATCGAAACTAGTTGTTTCGACAGGGGCATTTTTGTCTTTTGTCTCATGAAAATTAAAAGCCTTCATAAGCAATCCCTCCCTTCATACTGATATTCACTCGTCTTTTTCAAACCCTCTTCGTCTTCTCTGTCATTCGCAAAATCTCTCAAACCATCGGTCTGAGTTGCAAGATATCAGCATTAATCACCTGATTTCCCCGTTGTCACCATCGTCTTCATCATCAGGTAACGTCTCACTACTTCATTTTGGATGATTTTTGCAAATCGACAGACCTAGGATTTCAAAGTTTAAAATTTGTTCGACTAAATCTTCATAATAATAGTCGTTTTTGTGCTTATCCATGTTTGCATACATCTCTATTATCTTTGAACTCACGATTAATGTGTATTCTTGCAGATAACAGCCTCACCTTCGGTAAGATGAAGTTCCGTCACTTACAAGCCACTCTAAACCCTTCTTTAAATTGTTTATATTAGTCTGAGTATAACGAATTAGAGGGGTTTGGGTTTCAAAACCAAGTAGTTTCGATAAAGGGGTTCAACACTTTTAAAAATTTCTCAAAAGGTTTTCAATCGAAACTACCAGTTTCAACACCCAAACTTGCCCTAGTATATCTGATCGAAACTAGATAGTTTCGATAAGTTCATCTCCATCGAAACTAGTTGTTTCGACAGTGTTGATTTAAAAAAAATTTTAAGTGTTGATCAAAGCTTATAGTCTCTATCGAAACTACTTGTTTCGATAAAGCTGTTTGTTAAATTAACCAAGTTCATCTCAAATCGAAACTAGTTGTTTCGACAGTTAGGACTTCAAAATTTTTCTAAGTGTTGATATACCTTGTTTCGATTAAGTATTTTCAGAAATCTTACTTATTGTGCAAAATTGATGAATTTTACAGGTATGGATCTCTTATTTGTAAAAAGACACAATGTCTGTGCATTCCTTAATGCCAATGATCCAAAAGCTGCAGAGTTCATTCCTGTCTTAAACTTCCTCGCAAACTCCAACATTAGCTTTGCCATCAGCAACAATCTGCCGGTGTTTGAGACATCTATAAGAGAATTTTGGGAGACTGCAGAAATCATCACAGTTGAAAATGTGGAGCACATTAGAGCAACTGTGCTTGGCCAAGAAGTCTTATTTTCTGAAGCTACAGTTAGAGAGGTGCTGCAGTTTAATGACAATCCAGATGCACCCATTGAATTTCCAATCTTCTATGTTAAAGAATGCTTCAGAAGATTGGGTCATCCAGATGAATTCAAAAGTGGCCAGATAATCAAGAACTCCTTACCAAGCCACTGGAGATACATAGTGCACGTGTTTATTCACTGCCTATCAATCAGAAAAGCAGGGTTTGATTCAGCAAACAGCACTCTCGGCTCAGCAATTTTGGGGATAATCAAGGGAAGAGATTACAATTTTTCTGGCTTCATCTTCAGACAGTTAAAGGACAATCTAACAGGAGCCGTGAAGGAGAAATTTCTGGCATATCCAAGATTTTTACAAATTATCATCAATCATCTTCATCCTGAGCTGCAACAAGGTGGGAACACCTTTGTGTTCGACCATATGAATGCCAAGACTCTCAGCTATATGAGAAGTACTAACAAGAGAACCAACAGGGCTATAGCTGACGTTCCCCTGTTTGGTCATATTATTGGTGAAGAAGAAGAATTTATCCCTGATATTGACCCTGATCTAGAAGAAGAGATCTTATCATCTGATGAAGAAGAAATGGAAGTTGAACAAGATCAAGGTAATCCACCTATTGATGAAGCTGAGATTGAGATAAACATTCCTATTGTTCAAGAAGAAGAACAACCCATAATTGAGCCTGTGATAGAGGCTCCTTTTGTTGAACAAATACAGATAATTCAAGAGCCAGCAGTTAATGTTGAAGCTGGCATGCATGGAGCTGAGGAGGAAGTTGCAGAATCAAGTGGAACTCTGGATGCAGGAATTTATGGATCTGACTACTACAAGTCTGATTTTGATGATAGAACAAAGCATCTTGCATCTTCCTCCAAACGACAAGTTGAGTCAGGTTCTGATTTTGAGGAAGAAGAGCCTAAGGCAAAGAAAATCAAGACTGGATTTGAAGATTTGTCATCCTCGTCAGATTCTCTATTAGCTACTCCACAACCTACTCCACAGCCCACTCCACAACCAACTCCAGAACAAACTCCACTACCATCTCCACAACAATCACCCATCCATACTACTCCCACATCACCAACTCATGATTCAAACTCTCCTGTACCAAGAGTTAAAACTTTAAGCCTTGAACTGAAGCAAATGCAGGATACGATTCAAAAGAAAGATAAAAAAATTGAAGGCTTAAAATCTAATTTGCATGATGTCCAGGAAGAGGTTAAAGACCTGAAGCTAGAAGTTGGGGGTTTACATACCCAGATTGAGATTCAACAAACTCAACTTGAAACACAACAGAGACTAATCTCACAGCAAAAAGAAGAATTCAAGGCTTTAGCTGAAGCGGTGGAGCAGCTCAAAGCCTCAATGATAAAACCTGTGCAACAACAACCAACCACTTCAACAGCTCAGGGGGAGACCACGTCTGTAGCTGAACCCTCATCTCCTGACCTTGTGACTAATCCAGAATCTGCACTAACTATATTTGCTGGCCATGCTGAGAAGACAAAAGAGGCAGTTGAAGTCAAAGTTGAAGAAACATAACTAAACCTTCCCTCAGCAAGTGAGAGAAGAGATGCAAGGAAGAGAGGGAAAGGGACTTCCACTGAAATAGAGACTGTGATTCTTGATGAAGAAGACATCCCATCTGATGACGAGCTGAATTCACTTTTAGATGAAATTGAAAACTATGGGTATAATGATCTTTATCCAGAAATTTTGACCACCGAGGAAAAGGAGACTGAGAGAACTAGATATTTTAAGGAAGAAGGAGAGGAAATTCAAACCTTATCTGACGAAGAAAAAGGTGAAGAAGATGTTCAGGTTAATCTTATCAAAACAGTCACTCTTGAACCAACCACTACAGTCTCCGAATCCAGTCCAGCACAAGATCCACCTTCTGTTGCACCTGAACCTCCAATCTCAAGAAAGTCTTGGTTTAGGAAAATCATTCAGGAGGAAAATCCTAAAACATATGAATGGATAGCTGAGCATCAAGAACTAAAGCGGCCTCCAATTGGCTGGAAGTATGATGCTGAAAGGAAGCTCTTTATTATAAGAAGATATAGAGGGGGAGTTCAGCACTTTAAAAATATGACTGACTTCCAGACCCTTCCTTTCTATGACCTCAGGGATTTAGCCAAACTTCCCCTTCAAAACCCTGGGAAGGTCATGATGGCTTATGACTTTGAGAAATTTCTGCATTCTCAAGTCAATAATGATTTCAAATGAATGAAGCCTAGGAAAACTCAAAAGAAAATCTCAAAGACAAGGTTTCATCCTAAGACTAACAAGCCATATGTGTTCTTAAGGTACAAGCCTGCCCAAACTCACAAGACCATCACCATTTCAAAATCTGTACCTGTCCAGCTACAAACTTTCAGAAAGTGGTACTACGACCCAATCATTGGCAGTGCAGTAATAGAGTGTGAGGGCAAGGAAGGCATCACTATCTTTGAGCCTATGGAGTTGTTGAAATTTCAGCCTAAAGATCTAGAGATCCTTTTTCAGAATCACATTCAGGCATACAGTGATGAAGATGAAGCTGATGCTAAGGCCTACCAACGGGTTGTATCTCTCCATGTTAAACCTTTTATACCAAGGACAACTGAAGGACCAGCTGCTTGATGAAGAGCTGAAGACAGTAATGCAACAGCTTAGGGGGAGATTGTAGAGTCATATCATATGTATAAGCTGTTGTCATTTATTGTATGTTTAAACAGTTTTAGACTAGTTTACTTTATGTCATTTCATTAAATGTAATTTCAGTTTTCTGTAATTTACTGCTTTATTAGCTAAGTCTGGGCCATCGAAACTACTTAGTTTCGATTGAGTTTGTTCAATCGAAACTAGTAGTTTCGATAGATGGTAGTTTTGATAGTCTGTGTATCACATGTAAATGGTCAATCGAAACTAGTAGTTTCGATTGAACATAGTTTCGATACCTGTCACTACTATAAATAGCCTAGTTTGAGAAGGTTTAGGGTGTGAGTAGCGGCTGTAACCATGAACCTTCTCTTTCACATTGTTCTTGAATCAATACAATTTGCAGTTGTTTATTCACTGTGTTCTTACATTTTTCATACCATTTGCGTGTTGATTCATAGTGTGGTTAGCCTGTTATCTTCACCAACACTGTCTCTATCATCTGTTTCACCACCATACACACAGTTTCCGCCTGTGTGTGTGTGTAATCGATCAAATTTGTGATTTATAAGTGAAATCTGGACCTACATTTTGTATTGTACTTGGTTTGGTTGGACGTTTTGGACTTTTGTTTTGGGCGCGTGTGTTTTGCGCATTTACTTTCTTTACCCTTCCGCATTGAAACTCTGATTATTATGATATTTTCATTTGAGTCCCATGTAGAGTCGTTCAAAGTAATTAATGTCTGAGATCCTGGTTCGTCACTTCCCAAACGGTAAAACTCCATTAGTTGAAATTGGGGGTGTGGCAGATTGGTATCAGAGCCATTGGTTATAGAGAACTAGGATTGCATACTAGACTATAGCCTCACACATTATTTACATGTCATTTGGATGTTTGGCACTTATACATATTGTTACAGGAACATGTCGTCAACTCCACCTCCATCACCTAAGGCACCAGGACATAAGACACCTATCCTATCATCCCCGGAGCTCAAAAGGCGCCGGACTAGTTCTAGTGACCATTCAGTTGACCAAAGTGAACCGAGTAGCGCGCGGGCAATGGATTATACTCTCAATTGGAACGTATACCCGCAAATGATCCAAAGGTGGATCAAAATGGGAGATGTTCCATCACCCTACTTTGGTTCTGCATCCTCACCATCCCTACTACCTAGCTTGCCATGCACTATGGAACAAGCTTTCGCAGCCTTCGTATCTTACATGTCGAAGGAATTGAGCATTGTGCAAGATGCTACCGAGGAGATACCTAACCTTCTGAAGAATGGGCCTCAAATAGAGGAGAATAAAGTAGGAATATAACTCTTGACTACCGAACTAGCTGCAACGGACCATGTCCATAACCTTTTAGTGGATCGTGTGGCACATCTGGAGACAAGGGACGACACTATGGATGATGATATGGAAGGAGTTCTGGAGAGATTGGCTGCTATGGAATCTCAGCTACATGTAGCAAACCACACTGCTGAAGGTCTTCAAGAGAGGGTGACTCACTTGGAAGCTCAACTACAAGCAGCCCTATTTCCTGAGGAGATTCCACTTCCTGATGGCGAGGAGGAGCCCTTTGAAGAGGAGCCATTTGAGGAAGAGCCCTTCTAGGAGGAGCCACCCGAGGAGGAACCGGTGGAGATGGACGATGCACAATCGTATGTTTCTTCCGATGACGAAGATGTTTGATGATCTTCCTATTCTATCTTCCTTTTCATGCATGTTTTTGCTTATGTTATTTTTCTTTTCAAACCTAGATGGGTAAGGTTGTTCCCATCTAATAAACGCATGAGAAGTTTAATGTTTGAGTTATTTATTTTGTAGCCTTACAATTTATTTAATTTTCAAAATATTAGATGTTGTATCTTCTTACTCATACCTGAATAATGTTTAATATGCGATATATTTCTCATTGTTTTTCATTTGTGATTGTGAAGAATCATGTCAGGGAGAGGACGCGGAGGTCGTGCCGGTGGTCGAGGTACCATTAACATGACGGCAGCGGAGCTAGCGGCACAAATAAACGATAGTGTGGCGGAGTCTCTAGCAGCACAGAATGCTACAGGCAAATGCTTTAGCTATTGACTAATGATGTCAATCCATCTCTTAAAAAGCCTGTCCTAAACCCTATAATTCCAATCCTATATTGTTTCTAACTCCAGGTCCGCAAAACCCGTAACCAGCCTGCACCTTCAAGGCATTCATGGATTGTAAGCCCCACGCCTTTAGTGGAGCTGAAGGAGCCGTTGGACTACTTTGTTGGTTTGAGAAGGTAGAATCAATGATTGCCATGTGCAACTGCCCCGTGGCTAATCAGGTAAAGTTCACCGCCGGAACTTTGGAGGGCCCGGCTCTCACATGGTGGAACGCCCAGGTCCAAATGTTGGGTCTGGCCATGGCAAATGGACTCCCGTGGGAGGAGTTTAAATCAATGATGAAGGAGGAATACTGTCCTTGCGATGAAATCCAGAAGTTAGAGGGAGAGTTCTGGAACCTAAAGATGGAGGGTTCTGGAACCTAAAGATGGAGGGTTCTGAAATTGAACTCTACACCACACGTTCACATGAACTTGCTACTATATGCCTGCATATGGTGACCCCTGATTACAAGAGAATTGAGCTTTACATTGGAGGTTTAGTACCTCAAATACAAAGTATGGTTACTTCATCCAATCCTGCTACTATCCAACAAACTATCCGACTTGCCCATAAGTTAACCGATCAGGCGGTGACTCAAGGGACTCTACCTCCGAGAGGTTCGGTCTCACACCCACCGACAGTTATAAACGCAAGTTTGACCACCATTCCAACACCCACACCCACTCCAATTCTAAAGGACCCCAGCCCAATCAACCCCAGTTTAATCAGCAGCAGCGTAGGTTTGAGCCTGCTAAGAACTCCAACCAGTCGACCTCTTCAGGTCAAAACCAGGGTGGTTACGCAGGAAAATCTCCTAAGTGTAACAAGTGTAACTTCCATCACTTCGTGTTTTGCAATCATTGTCAACGGTGTGGCAAAATAGGTCATGCTGCCAAGGATTGTAGGGGTGAATTATAAGCCAAACAGCCTTTCCAACAGCCTGGATTTACAAAGGGTTGTTTTGAGTGTGGAAAGGAGGGACATATCCGGAAGAATTGTCCTCAATTGAAGAAAGGGGGTAATGGAAACCACAACCCTAACTAGAATAACAACGGGGGTAACAATGGCAATGGTGGAGGAAATGGTGCGAAGGGACGAGCCTTCGTGCTAGGATCTGGAGAAGCTCGTTATGATCATAATGTGGTCACCGGTAAGTTTCTCTTAAATAATTACTTTGCTTCTGTCCTTTTTGACACTGGTGCTGATAGAAGTTTTATATCTAAGAAACTTAGTGATATGATAAAAGGAACTCCAACTCTATTAGAAGCTAAGTATATAATAGAGATAGCTGATGGCCAAATAATTGAAGCAACTCACATTCTTAAGGGATGTAAGTTTGAGCTAGCTAAACATATACTTGATATCGACCTTATGCCCCTCACACTTGGTAGTTTTGATGTAATTGTCGGCATGGATTGGCTATCTAAGAACCAAGCTGAAATTATCTGTCATGAGAAAATTGTTTGTATTCCTCTCCCGAATGGAGAAATCCTTTCCGTTCAGGGCGAAAGAGTTGGTGCAGTCATGGGCATCATATCTTTTATGAAATCACAAAAATGCCTTCGAAAGGGGCATACGGCTATTTTGGCTCTCGTTGCTGAGCAGCCATCAGAAGAGAAGAAGATTGATGATATTCCCATCGTTTGTGAATTTTTGGAAGTATTTCCCGAGGATCTGCCTGGTCTGCCACCTCACCGTCAAGTTGAATTCCAAATCGATCTAGCACCCGAAGCAGCACCGATTGCTCGGGCACCTTACAGACTGGCACCCAGTGAATTTCAAGAGTTATCTACTCAGTTACAGGAATTATTGGATAAAGGTTTCATCTGACCTAACTCATCGCCATGGGGAGCTCCAGTCCTGTTTGTCAAGAATAAGGACGGAACTTTTCGTATGTGTATTGACTACCGTGAGCTGAATAAAGTCACAATCAAGAATCGCTACCCTTTGCCTCGCATAGATGACCTCTTTGATCAACTCCAAGGATCAAGTTTCTATTCCAAAATAGATCTTAGGTCCGGCTACCATCAGTTAAGAGTCCGAGAAGAGGATATCTCTAAGACTGCATTCAGGACAAGGTAAGGCCATTACGAGTTTATGGTCATGCCATTCGGATTAACCAACGCACATGCGGTATTCATGGACCTCATGAACCGTGTGTGTAAACCATATCTTGACCAATTCGTCATCGTGTTCATCGACGACATCCTCATTTATTCCAAGAACAAGGAAGAACATGAGGAACATCTACGCCTAATTTTGGAATTACTTAAGCGAGAGCAACTGTATGCTAAGTTTTCCAAGTGTGAATTCTGGATCCGAGAAGTTCAGTTTCTAGGGCATGTGGTTAACGAGAAAGGAATACATGTCGACCCATCAAAGATAGAAGCCATCAAGAATTGGGCAGCACCGACGACTCCGACTGAGGTGCGACAATTTCTAGGATTGGCTGGATATTACCGTCGATTCATCGAAGGATTTTCAAAAATTGCACAACCTCTCACTGCTTTAACTTAAAAGGGTAAAGCCTATAACTGGGGCGATAACCAAGAGTCAGCATTCCAACATCTTAAACAGAAACTTTGCAGTGCACCTATTCTAGCTCTTCCGGAAGGAACCGATGATTTTGTGGTGTATTGTGATGCATCTATTCAGGGTCTGGGTTGTGTCTTAATGCAACGCGAAAAGGTGATCGCATACACTTTACGTCAGCTAAAGATTCACGAGAAAAACTACACCACTCATGACCTAGAGTTGGGAGCTGTATTTTTCGCACTTAAGATATGGAGACATTACTTGTACGGTACCAAATGCACCATCTACACCGATCATAAGAGTCTTCAGCACATCTTCGAGTAGAAAGAGTTGAACATGCGACAGCGTTGTTGGGTCGAACTCTTGAATGATTATGACTTTGCGATCCGGTATCACCCGGGTAAAGCTAATGTTGTAGCTGATGCCCTAAGTCGAAAAGAAACGAAACCCAAACGAGTTCGAGCATTACAGCTTACTATTCACACTGGATTACCTGACAAAATCCGTAGTGCTCAACTCGAAGCCCTAAAAGAAGAAAACCTATCGCTGGAAGGTACACGCGGTATGGAAGCACAACACGAAGTCAAATCTGACGGTATTCGCTACTTCGTCGAGCGAATATGGATTCCAGTATTCAGAAATTTAAGAGAACTAGTCATGGATGAGGCTCATAAATCTCGTTACTCTATTCATCCAGGTTCCGACAAAATGTACCATGATCTAAAGATACTATATTGGTGGCCGAAGATGAAGGCCGATATTGCCACCTATGTGAGTAAGTGTCTGACTTACGCGAAGGTCAAAGTTGAAAATCAAAAGCCATCCGGTCTTCTCCAACAACCAGAAATTCCCATGTGGAAATGGGAACAAATATCCATAGACTTCATCACCAAATTACCACGAACTCCTACCGGATGTGATACCATTTGGGTAATTGTTGATCGATTAACAAAGTCCGCTCACTTCTTAGCAATCAAAGAGACCGACAAAATGGATAAGCTTACTCGTACTTACTTGAAAGAAATAGTCTCTCGGCACGGGGTGCCAATCTCTATCATTTCGGATCGTGATGCACGATTCACTTCTCATTTCTGGCAGTCGTTACATAAAGCTTTAGGCATGCGTCTAGATATGAGCACAGCATACCATCCGCAGACTGATGGCCAGACAGAACGTACTATTCAAACTCTGGAGGACATGCTACGAGCTTGTGTGATTGATTTCGATAACACTTGGGAGTCTCACTACCATTGGTGGAGTTCTCCTACAACAACAGTTATCACACTAGCATCAAGACAGCTCCATTTGAAGCACTATATGGATGGAAATGCCGTTCTCCTATTTGTTGGACCGAATTTTGGGGATAGTCATCCTATTGTGTGTTGGTACATAAGTGTGGGAAACACCCAAAAACATTTAATTTATTATTGTTTTCAGGTATGAGTTGCTAATAAGTAATTGTGTGTCTAGAAGGTAGAGTCAATCAGGGAGTAAAGACTAACAAGGTGGCACAACCCCATACATGGGTGCCCTAGGTAGATGGCATACCCTCCAGCTTACCCATGAAGTTGATAGCTCTCTAGTGTTTGAACAAGAATACGTCAAAGTTTGATGACCTATTGTGTTTAACACGACACGATAACTGTGACAATCCGGACTTTTTAGTCCAACTCCGTTAACTATTCCAGTTAAATTCTAACTTATTTAACTTATCTCAAACCCTAGGGACAAATTCTGCCAATAATCTAAACTCAGACTCCAGGGACTAGTTATGTAATATCCCTAATCTATTCTGTTGACTTTACAAAGTCAAAATCATATTCTTGTTGACTTGTAATAGTCAAACTAACATGTTTCTAACTCTATTCAAACCTCAAGGACCAATTCTGCCGACTCCCAAACCTTAATACAACAAACCACAAGGACTTATTTTGTAATTTAACTAAACTCGATTTTTGTTGACTTTGCAAGTCAAACCCCCAACTCCTTTGATCCAAATTCGATTCTAAATATCAATTCGTCCGATTTGTAACTGATAATGCACGATTAAGCAATTAACATTCATCATTAGGACTTAAAACATCATCATTGTCAGAATTAAATCCAATTATAGACAATTATGTCGTAACCGTCGACTTCTTGAACAAACATTCTCAAATCCGTTGAATTCGTATACCGATTCACAATTTGATCGTCTGCACACAATAAACGAAACCCTGGGAAGCTCCTGTACGCATCAATTGCACCGGAATCCCAACAGAAGTTCCGGGGAACCAAAACAGTCATCGTCGGCCTCGGTTTCAGTCGACCACACTCAATTCTTCATCTAATCTGGTAAATTCTTACATCCCTAGCTTCGTCTTTGTCCATAGAGTGAAAGCCCTATGCCAATTGGGGCTCATAACATCAGTTCGATCGAAACCCAAATTCTAGGGTTCATACGATTATGGTTCAATCGAACCCTGATCCAAACACCATTTCAATCCAATTAAATCACACGGTTAGCTTCGCAAACAGTCTCTCGTTGACAACCCTTTTCTAATTTAATGATATAACATCGTATTGACTAAGATCAAATAACTAGGGTTTATTCATAATCAAATTTGGGGCTTTTGATCTTAACGACTATCTTAATGAAATTAAACCACATGATCACTTTCGCAACCTTTTGTTTAGTAATAGCCCTATGAATCTAAGTTCTTTCAACATTAGAATCGATCAAATCGATCCTTTGTTTTGTTCTAGGGTTTCGGCTTTTGAAACAGAAATTAAACGATCTTAAACTTAGTGCTTTTCAAATTAACTACACTCACAAGTTCGAAATCCATCGTCAAACAAAACCCCTTTGCTTTGGTGTTCAATTGAAATCGAATTCGATGGTTTTTGTATGGATTTTAGTTCGGTTCGCGCAAGGGAGGAAGAACACGGTGGAACTGTTGATTAAAACCCATTCTAATCGGGTTTAGAATGCGATTGCCTAGTGGCTGAGTTGGTTAAAGCTTTGTACTCGTAGGGGAGGGACCCGGGTTCGAATCCCTCCCCACTGTTTTATTTTTAAAACATTTTCCCAACTATTATTTTAATATTAAATCAAACCCTATATTATTATATTAATATATGGATGTGTTTTAGCCCGGAAAACAACCCGTAGGCTCGGGTTTGAATTATTAACCCATTTTTATATTAATACCACTTTTAAAAATAATATGTTTATATTATATTCAAACTGTAACTTCGTATAAAATAATATGTTTATATTATTTTCAACCCGTGACTAATCCTATTAAATAATATATATATATATATATATATATATTATTTCGTATTGTTTTATACCTCGTGGGACGTTTAAATTATTTAGTAACATAATTGTTATATTATTTACTCGTGTTCCTTACCTCGAATAACAATAATATATTTATTATTTTTGCCACAAATGATTATTTAGTAATCCTACGAACCTAAAAATAATATATTTAATTATATTATTTTCCAAACTTTTGTAAATGACTTTGATGTACGAATTTATTTATTTATTTAACATTAGTCGTTATTAATGTTCGGCACGTAACACTTTGATTTTTAATTTATTAAATTAAGAAACCGATATTCCCGTAGACACGTTCGTCTACCCGTTAATCCTTAGAATGTTTTAAGATGTTCTAATCTTCCGTGTCGTTGTCACAATTCCCATTATTATCCCTAATTTATGTGTTTATAATTTTAGGGCATTCGTAAGTCTTTTGAGACTTACACTCGTGGTTCCAACTTATCATTTGTGTGATACTACCTACAACGCAACGCAGGTGAGTTTCACCGACCCCTTTTTACTGTTTTAATCTGGGGAGAAAACATGATTAAACTATTTTGAGATTTTTCAAATTCATATGTTATCAATGTTAAAGCTAAGCGTAACACGCTATCACAGAAAGTCCTTAAATTATATCGGACCGTTAATATGGATCTTAGAGAGGTAATATTTAGTAGTACTACTGGGTTTAACAAATCCCACCCGCGTTAGTCGCGCTAACTCGATTAGGGATAGAACGGGTAAATGTTAGCCTACTCACACCGCCAGTGTTGATAGACCTGGCAGGAGGCAAATAAACAAACAGCCAGCTTCAGTTGCGAGCGCTTGAGTTAAACATGAGCATAGGTTAGCTACCTATAGATACATATTGAATGAACATAAATCTGGTAAACGCTTATTTACATATATTGATACCTGTGAACTCACCAACCTCGTGTTGACATATTTTCTTACATGTTTTCTCAGGTCGCTAAGATAAGACACAGGTGCACATTAGGGCATGCATGGGATTCAACTATTTTGATTATGACTTATTTATGCTTGTTTGGATTATTTTGTATTGTACTTGGTTTGGTTGGACGTTTTGGACTTTTGTTTTGGGCGCGTGTGTTTTACGCATTTACTTTCTTTACGCTTCTGCATTGAAACTCTGATTATTATGATATTTTCATTTTGAGTCCCATGTAGAGTCGTTCAAAGTAACTAGTGTTTGAACAAGAATACGTCAAATCCTGAATAGCTCAAAGTTTATTGCTATCAATTTTTATGGATAAAGTGAATGATCATGCTTCATGTCTATAGTGGACAATCAATTATGAACAACGTAAAAGGTCTAGTTTCGTATGTAATGTACGCACTCAAGTTTCATGTATAGTGTAAATAATCTAGTATTATGCACATTGTAAATAACTAAGTATCATGTATCATGTGAACAATCTAGTATCATGCATATTGTAAGTAATCAAGTTCCGTCTATAATGTGATCAATTTAGTATTATGTATATTGCAAGTAATCAAGTTTCGTTTATAATGTGATCAATCATGTATATTGCAAGTAATCACGTTTCGTTTATAATGTGATCAATCATGTATATTGCAAGTAATCAAGTTTCATGTATAACGTGAGCAATCGAGTTGCGTGTATAATGTAAAAAATTTAGTCTCAGGTATATTATGAACGTTCATATGTAGATAGTTGAACCTCATGAGTAACATAAACTGTCAAATCTTGTTGGTGGAAAAACATGTTGCATAATGTAGGTAGTTGGGTTTTAAGTTTTTAATTTTTGTTGACGGATGGTTAACGCCTGTGCGAAAGGATTTATCTTTTCGAAGTGGTTAGTAAATTCATACATTTTTTAAGGCGCAAGGTGATGAGAAAGTTTTACAGGTATTTTGAATTAATAACTGATTTGAGCTTTTTTGTTTGTAAATAACAAGTAATTGAAATTTAACCTTGTTTGTAAACTAATAAGTGAAAGTAGTAGGTGGAATAACAATGCAATTGGGTAAGTAAAACCTTTATATTTATCTAGTTATTATAAATATAATACTTCAAAAGAAAATAACGACCAAATTATCTTGTAATTAGGCCAAGAATTTAAAAGTAATGAATTAAGGGCCCGTAATAAAATGATTAATCGAATCATAATTAATTATTAACTAAGATAATGAGATAAATGTTTTTATAAAACAAATTGCATTAAGTTCCTTCACAAGGTAAATGGGTTTGTAAATAATTTATCATCTAGATAAAATTTATAAACCAAGGGTTTGATAAAGGTTTTGTTTGAACAAAATAACTACATTAGTCAAATTAGGAGATAACAAAATAATTAGTTTACAAAGAAGGTTTAGATATCAATCATTAAGTAGAGTTAAAAATAATAACTTTTATGTTTGGGTATAGGTATGGGTTTCAATTTGAGTTTTAAGAAAATGTGAAATAGAATATCAAGCTAACATCTCAGATAGTTTTCCGCCAGCAAGCTGAACATCATTGTGGTTATTTGTATTGCAAACCGGGCTTCAGCCCTGGTTGTTTCCATATATGCATCAAATATTCTCTGGTCTCCACTCCTTGTCTCAGAAACTCTGCGGTCCTTACATATAGGTGAGCGGTACCAGCTGGAACTCCTAAGGAACCGGTAGGTTCCTTGGCTTGTCCCGCTCCTAGGTCTGGATGGTTCATGTTAGATGCTAAATAAGGGTCTCTCGGAGGTGGTGATTCAGCTGCTCGGAGTCTCAAACTTGCTCTAAGCCAATCTGCTTTGAGGTCAAACATGGATCTGGCAGCTAGTCGTGTCGGTGACTGGTTGTCTGGTGATGGGGACCCAAAGTCTTCCTCTTGTGTTGAATCTGCTACGGGGTGATTCTCAGGGGAGTTAGGAGTGTAAGAGACCATGTCTAGCACGAAAAGGTCGTAAATTTAATGGTAAGTTGTTAAGTACAAAGGTATTCATGAGTTTAAAATTTGACTAATCATAACCCTAAGTTCTTATGATAATATATCAGGAGTAACACTTGACCTATAAGTAGTGTACCCACGAGAAGGACTCCCAGGAAAGAGAGGTGGGTTACAAGGGACACACTGAAGTACTCAGTCTTTCCTTAGTCAGAATCTTTCATGGACTTACACTCATTCTTCCAGCCATCATGTACTATTGACATTATTGTTTGAACTAATGGTTATGATGAGAATCGTTAGGGATTGTGTCTTGTGGCTCAAGGGTGTGCCTCACTTATTCAAGAAGCATCCTTTCCTTCGATGGTGAGGTCCAAGGGTTTAAATCCTTTACAAATGATAATAAGGGTGATAAAATTTCCAAAGTATAAGGATGAAGAGGTATAGTTGACTATGATTAAGTGTAAGGATCAAATAGGAGGTTTGGACTTGTGTATCAAATTATAGTAATTAAGCGAATGATGTTTAAGTTGTATTCATTTGAGGTATAACCCAATGGATATTGTGACAAATCAAAGTGATTTGGGTTCATATACTTTCAAGAAGACATGCTTTAGCCTATAAGTGAACACTCACTTCGGGAATTCCAGGAAAGCATACAGGTCCTTCGGTTGATTTGGATTTATATGAAATGCTTTCCTAGACAGAAGACCCAAAGTACAGGCATTCACCCTTTCGGATTGCACATGTTCTCTACTAATTTTCAGAACCCAAAACTTTGACGAGATTTAAAAATTTTAATGTATGTCAAAACTTATGATAGCATTTAGTGATATCAAATTGGTATTGTGCAAACAGTTCAAATAGTGTAGCAAATAAGGTATCACATGAGTAGTAGTTTTTTTTTTCGTAAACATGTAGGTTATCAAATGACATAGCACATAAGATAATTGGTGTAATGCACTAGATAATATGTAGGATATTTACACCAAGGTACCCTAAGGTTATAAAGTATAGACTAAGAATATGTTTCAAGTAATCCATGTAGTTTCAAATAGTTTCATGTAGTCCTTAGAATGTTCTAGATCATGTGATTGCATCATGAAAGTAGAAGTAGATAGATGTAGGTAAGTATGTCTATAAATGAGTATAGAGTAGAGTTCCTAATAAAAGATACGAGTTAAACTCATGTTTGGGGACTCCTATGTTATAGTCTAGGTCATGTGTGTCTAATAACCTAATTCCTTATAACCATAGCCCTGATACCAATCTGTCACACCCCGGCCGGCTACGGATTATACGGTGGGGCTGACGCTATTGTTCATAAGCACATGATCATCTATTAATAAGTGATAATATTATTTCATCATAATTAAATCATCCTTTACAAATAGAAATGGAAAACAAGAAGTTCAAACATAATACAAGTTAAATTTAATCTTTATTAAAAATAGGTCCATGGTCATATGTGATCATGTAGTGTCCTCAAACTGGTACACCTGAAACATGTGAGTAAATATCAACTACAAGTAGTTGGTGAGTAACATAGGTTTTGACACCAAACAAAAGTTATAAAAAGATTTGAAATTCAAAATGTTCAAAGCATAATTGTGGCATAAATGTGAAAATATACAAGGTTTCAAGCGTACAATTCAATCCGTAGTAAATGGAAAACAGGTAAGTACAATCCCACTGATTGTGTTTTGGAAAAATAGTAGTATGGTACACACGAAACCGGCCAAGGTCTGTGTTAACTAGAATCAGATGTCCCTATAAATGATCATGTTAGGTACTACCTTAGGCCTGGATAGCAGGTTAATGAATGTATTAGCATGAACACATTTAATGGTCTCCAAGTAGTTTAAGTCATAAATCACATTGTAGTAGCATGAGAACAATGTTATTGAATTTGGTATGTATGGTATGTAAACATGTTCCACCCTGAGTATTTGTAAATAATAGTAAACAAAAAAGGGGCTATGAAACTTACATTGGATTTGTAGCTTGAAATCACAAGTACGGGTAGTTGCACAAGTTGTTTAGCTAACCACAAGGTTAATCTATGTTTGAATATGTATAAATATATGTATCAACAATGTTATAAGGACTAATGTATAAAGTAATTGGGTTTGTATATTTGTTTGTAGGGTAGGTTAGTTAATGGGAAGTTGATTACGTGTGTGTGTATATATATATATATGTATATATAAATTTTCTCTAGGAATCAACGGATAAGTGTTTAATAATATTTAGTTGAATATGTAGATAATTAAAATGTTTCAATTAGTTAAATGGCTAGATTAGCACTTCATTAATTAAAATAAATAATAAGAAGAGTATAAGTTATATAAAATAATCGTGTTTAAAAGTACCTCGTAGGGGTTGTAAATAAATAATTATACGAGTTATTTTTAACTGGAAATTATTAGGGTTTTAAATCCCCAAAAATGGTTAAATAATTGTTTCTATTTGACAGGTAGTTATTTGGTTCTTAAAATTTTCCCTAGTCTTAGAGGGTTTAATAAAATAATTTTTATAAAGAAAAGTGGGTTAAAAATGTGGTTTAAAAATAGTTTAAAATGGAAACTTGCCACGGGACTCGAACCTAGGCCTATTCTATAAAAGGCAAGTGAACTAACCACTGGACCAGTGGCCCGGTAGTGGTATCAATATCTGTTTGGAAGGGTTTAAACCAAAGTTGCAAGGGAATCGGGTCTAGGGGCTGCAAAAAGGGAAAAACGAGGTGCAGGGCTGGGATCGAACCCGCGACCTCATCCTTGGGCCTATGCCTTGGTTATTTAATAGACGTGAAATGTTTTTAACACCCAACCCTGGTTCATATTCTTCCCCAAATGTCCCTGGTATGAATCCTAACTTCAAATCCACCTGATTTGTCCTTGAACTAACACGAAACCATAGGGCTTTCGTACCTTGGATCAAAGAGAAACTATTGAAACAAAAATTACCTGCAATGGTTACGGATTGAGGGAGAACGACCAAGAGACCGACGACGGAATTCCTTGAGCTCGCCGGAGTTTTGGAGGAGAAATGCGACGATTACAGAGATGTAGAAAGTTCTTGGCGAATGTTAGGAAGGTGCGGTTTCCTTTTTATAGGCCAATTTCATGTTAAATGCTCACATTGAAGTCGTAATTGATTGAGGACGGTTACGGGACGATTAGGCTTCAATTCTTTGATTGTCGATATAATTAGTTCGTTATGAACGGTCCTATCAGTCGTATGATTGATTATACATGATTAAACGAAGTTAGAACACACGAATTTGTGAAATAGGATTCGGATTTGAGAAGAAATCGTCCCTGTTGACTTTCCTGAGTCAAACATGGCGATTTTGAGGGTTCAAAACTAATTGGAGTCCAAATTGAGAGGTCCAATGCATTCAAAAGGGGTTCAATGGTTCAAGGGGGTTCAAACCAACTTGTTTTCTTTGTGTTTATAAAATAAATTTGGTTTTTGTTTCTTATAAAATCTATAAAACTATAAGTTTTGAAATGTTTTATAAAATTGTCAAATATATATTTTTTTATAAAGTTTATAAAATTGAACAATATTTAATTAATCACAGATATTTTGAAGAATGTAAATTCTTAATCTCTATAATTTTACTAATTGTATAAATGTCCATTTAACATGAGTAATTGTACACTTATATATAACAAAAGATAAAAATACGCCATTAAAGCTCATAAGTATTATTTTTATAAAATGACAAAATTGTATGATTGATTTCTTTAGTATGATCCAATACATGTACATATATTCATATCTATATATTCGTACACCTAAATACATAGGTGTATGATAAGAAAGTATATACCATGTAGATACATGGTTAAAAAGATTTATATGTTTACTTGTGTATATATGTAGATATGTTATGGAAAAATATTATGAAATGCGGGGCTTGGAAATTTGAATTGCTATGCGTTTAAAATAATAATTAATGCGCCATAATATGTTTGAACAAGCACTAGATTTAAATGTTGTGTTATATAATAAAGTAAATAATAAAAATAAATAAAACTAAAATGGGCGAAATAATCATGGATGTTACAGTATCCCCTAGTTGAGGGAATTTCACTCCGAAATTCAGTTGGTAGAGACTACTAAATTAGGACCCGCGACCTGAGCTGTATAAGGAGAAGCGTTTAACCAGATGATCTATGGAACAAGTCTTGATAATAATAAGTACGTTAACCAATTTAATAAACAGCCCCAACCCACCATCTTCCCCATTCGCGCAACCCGTAGCCCTAGACCCAAATTAGATCCGTTTAATCATAGGTATGAGATTGAGTTGTTGGGGCTTTCATTCAGGGAATCAAAACGAGTCAAAGGATGGTTTAATTACCTGGAACTGTTGAGGGAAGGAGGAGATCGATTGAAGCATACAGTTCGAGCACCTTGGAGATTGACCGGATCGCATAGGTGATTTGGGAGGGGTTTGAGAGTGACGCGAGTAACAGGGAGGTGTCGTGAGTGTGTGGGGCTTGCTAAATAGGATCAATTTTAAGTAATCGTTCGAATTGAATATGGTTTAATCACGGGACGGTTTCGAAAGGAAATTTTGAATCCACTCATTGAAATTCCTCAAATTGGTTCACGAAACGGATTAGCTGTTAACGCGTATAGGCATGATCGATTGAAGTTAATTCGCGTGAATTTAGGGACTTGGTAACCGATTTGGAGTTTGTTGACTTTAGATAGTCAAAGTGACGGGAATGATTCAAAATTTGGAAATGAGTCTATTTTAAGATGTTGGGGGGGGGGGGGTTCAAATTTGAGGGTTCAAGCATAGAAAAGAAGTTCAAGGCTCATAACATTTGCTTTAAGTTCATTCTATTTGTTTTATATTCTTTTTAATTATTTAAAGAAATATTGTTTTTTTTTATAAATTTCTTTTATAAAAGTCTAATTATTATTTATTTGATTATAAATATTTTATAAAGGAATAAATTCTATTTTTATAAAATGACAAATTATGTAACTGAATTATTTAATATAATCAAATATATACATATATTTACATATTTATTCATACATAAATACATTTATACATATAAGAAGATGTACTTACATGATTAAAACTTTATAAGTTTTATATTGAATTAAATATTATAGCAAATTATATATTTATATACATCTATATGAATATACATGCATATGTTATATATTAAATAGAAATTAATACGTATAAGCTAAGTTGAAACTTTAATTTGATACATGTTTAAAGTAGTGAATAATGTGAAATATTGTGTTGAATAAGTACGGGATTTGAAATGGAATTGTAGTTGTTGTATAAAATAAAAAAATAATTTCAGAAAATCTTGGATGTTACACAAAGTAGGTGAACAAGGAAGAGGAACATGTAGCTCCTATTTTACATATGTAATCCAATTAATCTCTACAACAATGTGAGCAAGAGAACGATACAAGTCTCTATACTAGATCGTGTAACCGTATGTTGTTTCTTGGAACACCAACTGATAAGGTTGGGTCCAACAAAGACACAGTATCTACTAGTAGATCGACGATCAAAGTGATTGGTAAAGGTTTTTAACTCTTTTAATATCAAAGAACACCACTTAAAATAAGAGAAAATGATCCTCCTTTGAGACTTAGAGTCTCACAAAAGTTATATTGCGAACACGACCAATTTGGTCAGAAATTAAGGATTTCACCAAGTTTATATGTGTTAAGATTCTTTTATGTTGGAAGATTGACAATTACCTTAAATGGTTAGGATAAATCCTAATGTGAATCAAATGTGCATTAAAGATCTTAAGTGACACCTGCCAAATTTTACTCTCTTAATATTACCGGGAATAAATATAAGTAAAGACGGGAAATGACGGAAACTCGAAAGTTAGAAAACAAAATAAGAATTTTGAAAAAGCACAGGCTAGCAGACCGCTACCCACTTGCTAACGGTTAACTACGGGTGTCGTGAATCTTGCCGCTGGAGTCTTAGCGGACCGACATCACAATCTGTGATGGTTCGCTATGGAAGAGACTTGGCTGGCGGACAGCCGACACCTTGGCAAACGTTCCGCTATGCACTTCCCAAGGCACCCTCTACACGTGACATGTGTCCTGGACGCGTGTAGGGCATGCGCCAGCCCTGGTGACACGTGGTCGGTGGCGGACCGCCACTGCAGGCCACCACGTGTCACGCGTGCGAGCAACATGGGGCGGTAGCGGACCGCCATCGCCCTGGCTAACGGTCCGCTATGGGTGGGTTTCCAGCCTATAAATAAGAGCTCAATTGCAACTCATTTCTCACACATTTTTCACAACCAACACTCGATCTCTCGAGCTCTCTCTGCCTCCACTACTCCCGAGCATCATGTAGCTGTCCCGACTCTCGAGCCGCTCCTCCTAGTTCGACTGGCTTTCGCTTAGGACCCTTGATTGCAGATGCTCTTGTTGGTATTCTTAAACTTTTTTCTATAATTTTATTGCCTTTCAAAATAGATGTTATTGAAATTTAAAGGTGCTCTTAAAATATTTACGATGTTAACGTGTTGTTAGACACCTAAACCACAGTTGTCACCCACAACAAACCATCATTCATCCGTCACTAATATGGGTGTCAATTCCTGACACGACCCGAACACGACACGAAAATAATCAGGTTTTGGGTTGGCCATTTCAACCCGTTTTAAAAAAAACGGGTCGGGTTCGTGTTGACCTGTTTAACAAACGTGTCGAGTTCGGGTTGACCCATTTAAAAACGGTTTGACTCATTAACCCGTTTAGGTTACAAAATATATATTTTTATTTTTCACATTATAGAAACGCATGTTCATTTACTCTTTTGTTTAGTGTTTATCATAAAGTAACTAAATTATACCAAAAAAAACTCTTTTTTTTTTCCTTTCTAAAGATAATTAATCAATTAATTTTTTGTTTACTTTAAATGAATTAGATTTTGAATTTATTATTTTATGATTTTGATTTAGATAAATGGGTTAAACGTGTCAGGTTCGTGCTGACCCGAATTTCAGTATATCCAGGTTAGGGTTAAAATTTTTTACACGAATAAGAATATGGGTCGGGTTAGGGTTACATAATTCAACCTATTAACCCGTAAACTCGCAACCCACCAAACCTACATGATTGACACCCTTAGTCACTACCATGTATTCGTGAACCACCATATATCCTCATATTCATGATTTGCCTTCAAACCCTCATCCATATTCATAATCCATTTTTATATCATAGAAATCAATGTTTTCATGACCGGACCGGACCGGACTGACGGTCGGATCAGGAATTGGATATCTACCTAGTCCGATTAGCTTATTTAAACCGTTTCAGTCAAGTCGGCTGAACCGGTGAACCGGATTTTAGTTACTTTTTTTTCCCTTTAAAATTTATACCAAAACTTAGTATATTTTCATTGTTTGTTTTAAATATATATTGTTTCGAGTAAAAATTAACAAGACTAATTTTGTAACCAAACTTAGTTTGTGAGGTAGTGTGCTTGTAAAATCAATGAAAATCAATATGAAAATGTAAAGAGTGACACGGTTGTTTACGAGGAAAGTCCTTGATCTTTAGGGATCGCCGGCATAAAACCTCGAGAGGTGACAATCGTCCCCTGACTAGTTTCTTTGATAAATGATAAAAAGATTACAAGTGTTGAGTAGCAATGATCGAGCTAAATGTGTTACAGAAGTGTTTACGAGCTTAGAAGCTAAGTGCGTAGTGAATGTTGTGCCTATTCGATCAATACTGCTAGAATAAATACAATGACAATGCTAACTAACTATCCGAGAATCCCGGGATAAACTAATTCTTCAAATATATCCGTCGCAACTCATTCCACGCGTCTTCAACACGTTCTCCTTGACTTCAGGAGCGATTCTTCGGGGATGAGCTTGACTACACATGTTTTACTTGTGTATTAGTCAAAATAGATGAAAGACATAACGGTTAAATATTGAGGATACCGGAATCTGTCAGGATACCGAAGTACTTTGAAGATCTAGGATCCTTAGTTGTAAAATGACCCGTAACAACTGTCCCCGAATTTAATAGCTGTCAATCTCATCGACATCTGTAAAATTTTTAAAATTCAAATAGTAAATGATGATAAGATTGCAATAAGACTTTCACGACTACCCATGTGATTTAACCGTTGGGGCTAGTAGGATAAAACCATTATTACTTCTTCTCTTTCATTACCGTCTTCTTCACGCCGGAACAGGTAAAAAATATCCTCTGATATCTTCCGATTTCTTTCGTCTAATTTCTTACGATTATGGGCAAGAAAATGACCAGATCGGCTTCTTCTATCATCGTTGAAACGATAGAGGATTTTACTGACCAGGTATCCTTGATCATTATGATCTTGAGCTATGTTCTTTCACCGATTCAGAGATAAAAATTTGAATTCAAACAATACTTTTTCTCAAAAAACCATTTTTAGGCCTTTCGATCCTCGAACTAAAGCGGACTTAATTTCTAAAACCTGGATTTGCTCTCATAGTTATCCCATTACTTTAGGATTGACTTATTCTTTTCCTCCACTAATCACCGAGTTCTTTAAGCTTATCGGTCTCTGTTATTCCCAAATCATGCCGATGGTTTGGAGGATTCTGGCCACTCTTGAAAGGTTAAATCGTTCTCATTCCCTCACCATTGGCGTCCCTGAGCTAGCCTCTGCTTATAATTTGAGAACCCATGGTTCTTCTCGCTTCGTTCTTCAACTCAAGTCTGGGCAGCCACACAAAACGATCTCGAATGGAAAGGAAAATTTTTATTTGTTTGGAGAGATTCCATTCCCGGTGGGCTTGAGTGGGTAAAAAAGGGTAGGAGAAAGCTAGGATTCCTGCAATTTGTATTATATTTTACCTGTTGCTGATAATTTTTTTGTTTTATCTTTGTGCAGCTCCGAAGTTCGACGAATTGGTACCTGCAAGAAGTGATACAGACAAAAGGGTTGAAGCGTTATTGAAAATACCTGTGGGGGAGAGATCTTTTCGCCTCAAGTCCATTGTTAGTCAAGCAAGCTTTGAGACCCAGTTTTCTGAATCAGAGAAGTCTTCAGGTAAAGAATAGTCAGTACTTTCGTTTATATTTGTCATGATTCTGAACTGTTTTATTTCTATGTAGGAATCCCTAAGTCAAACTCCGAGTTCGCTTTGTCTGATCTTGATAGCCTTTTTTCTGGGGCGGTTGTAGTCAAGAAGGAGGGTCCCACACCTACAAGTGCCAAGCCTTGTACCCCTGTTATCCGATCCAAAGCTTCCGGAAGAAAAAAGAGGAAAACAGTGGAGGTGTTGGATCTTGAATTCTTCGAGGGGATGGATTCTATTGAAACCACCAAGAAGCTTCAGGGTTTGCTAAATCTGGTAAGCATCCTTTTGGCATCCCGATGTGTTTTTTCAGGATTCCAAATTATTAATCTGTCTATATCTTGTAGGGTCTCGAGAAGCTTTATGCCAATTTGTCTGAAGCGGAGAAGAGTGCATAGGAAGTTATAGAGAAGGTTGAGGACTTGAAGAAAATCTTGGCTTCCAAGAGCAAGTACTTCGAGAATGAGATACAGAGCTAGAAGAAAACGTTGCGGTAGAGCATAACTCAGTACGAGTTGAGGCTTCTACAGACTGTAGATGATGCTAAGAAATCCACGGCTAAGGCTATTCTTCAATCCAGGATGTAAATGGCTGAGCAAGCTGCTGCTAAAGGTTTTGATCATGCAGCCTGGGATCTTGAGGGATGGCACTCTTCTCTGGCCAAGCTAAGAGGTGAAGCAGTGGAGACCAACAAGGCTGCTGAGGATGCTGGAGCTGATGATGCTAAGAAGCAGGTCGACCAGGGCGATGAAGGTAAAAATGCTAAGACCTGAGCCTTGGTATTTGATTACTTGTGTTGGGTGACTTGTCTTGAAATAATTTCCTTTTTCTATCTGTGGTTGATGAACAATTTACTTTTCTTGCTTTTGGGATCCCTGTTCTGGGATAGACAATTTGATAACCTGGGAATCCGGGTGGATGGGTCCAAGTTTTGGATGAAGCCCATATCACTTTTCTTTTCTGCACTTTAAATATTAGTAGATGCTTGATGACTATTTTCCATGATTGTTACCTGTTTGGTTTGCCTTAATGCTTTTTTAGAAAATTAGATCCTCAGGTAATCAAAAGTTTGGAATACTTAGAAAAATAGGTTTGAACATATATTCAGGATACTGGATCCTTAATAATAAACTCTCAGGTTTTTATCAAACTTAGACTTATAAAAATAAGACTTGGTTTTGATAAATGTTAAGTAAAAGTACCAAACGTATCATGACTTAGTCATTCAGCTTTCAAATCTTCTTATAATTGAAAAATAAGTAACACATACCTTTGTTGAGTATCAAGTGGGGTAGATACACATACCAGATTATAGCATAAAGTATGATAACCATTAGTTGTCCCCAGTGTCGAGTAACGTTGTAGACTTAGTAATTGAACTTCATGATGTTCACAGGTGTTTAATCTGTGACAATTTAGAATTGTGGGCTAAGGCAAAAACGTGGGCCAAGCCAGTAACGTGGGCTAAGCCAAATATCGTGGGCTAGGCCAATTCTGAGTTAGCATGAAAAGGCTAAAAACCTTAGCTTTAACATGTAAGTGTTAAATGATCAGGAGAAACTTGAGTAATAACACGTCTGTTATATTCGTAGCACCCAATATATAGCCAACAGTGGCGAAATTATTAGCCACTGTTACATGGACGGGTCGCACCACCTTGAATTATAATCGGATATCGTGCGCTCCTGGCGGGGTGTATTAACCCAATACTTAGAAAGGCGAAAGCCGTTTAAACCTTCGAGGTATATCAGGATACCCAAACTTAGGAGAGATCCAGTCTCTATCTTCTATGGGGATCCCTGGAGGTGATTCCAACAAAACAGGAATCCTTGGTGAAGGTGGGTGTTGGTGAAGGAGGGTGTTAGTCTGGCTAACACCCCTCCGACGCTGAAGTCAGTAATTTGATAAAGAATAATAGAAATTAAACATAATTATGGAAAGATGACGTATCTTTTTAGTTAGAAGATAATTTCTAACTCACATAAAGTAGGTTTTGAGATGGATGGCGTTCCAGGATCTTGGCAGGAGTTCTCCTTCTATAGTGGCCAACCAATACACACCTTTGCCCGCTTTTGAATCAATCAAGTATGGGCCTTCCCATTTTGGTGCGAGATTTCCGTCACTGGGATTAGTAGTATTATAGAATGCCTTCCTCGGTACTAAGTCACCTACTTGGAATCTTCTGATCCTTATGCTCTTGTTGTATGACTTTGCTATTCTTTGCTGGTAGGCTACTATACGGACCTTAGCAAGATCCCTGAGCTCATCCACAGTGTCGAGATCTTGGACAAGGGCTTCGTTGTTGGATTCTTAAGTTTGTAGATTGGTTCCGGAAGTAGGGATAACCATTTTAGTAGGGATCATAGCTTCAGTTCCAAACACCAAAGAAAATAGAGTTTGTCCCATAGCATTTTTTGTGGTTGTTCTGTCTGCCCAAAGTACGAAAGGTAGCTCTTCAACCCATTTTCCTTTCTTTGCTCCCAATCTTTTCTTTAGGTTGTTGATGATAATCTTGTTGCTTGACTCCGCCTGTCCATTTGCTTGAGGATGCACAGGGGTGGATTGAGACCCATTATCATTCTGATCCCCCAACTAGCACAGAAGTTGGTTTTCCTTTTGCCAATGAATTGAGACCCATTTTCGCATACTATCTCCTCTGGGATCCCGAATCTTATCAGGATATTGCGCTTGATGAAGGAGATAACTTCCTTTTCTCTTACTTAAACAAATGCCTCGATCCATTTTGAGAAGTAGTCGGTCATTGCTAGCATGAACACTTTTCCTCCTGGTGTCTTGGGAAGCTTGCCGACTATATCCATTCCCCACTTCATAAATGGCCAAGGAGAGATTACTGGATACAATGGCTCTGTTGGTTGGTGAAGTATATTACTGTGTTTTTGGTAGGCATCACACTTTTGAGAGTAGGCTACAACGTCTTTCCTCATGGTAGGCCAGTAGTATCCTGTCCTCGGGATCTTTGAGAATAGCGCCTTGCCCCTAGTGTGATTTCCGCAATCTCCTTCGTGTATGTCTTTGAGAACCTCAAGTGCTTCAGGATCCTCCAAACATCTCAAATATGGACCTGCAATAGATTTCCTGTACAAGACATCATGTAAAATTATAAAGCGAGACACCCTCATGCGAAAAGCCATGTGGTTCTTTTCATCAATCGGGATTTCTCCATCCTGTAAATATTTTTAATAGGTAAAGTCCAGGATTCCGGACTAGGCTCAGGATCCTGAATTTCTATTTCTTCTGCATTTGACACTTCGTTTGGGTCTTCGATTGCTGGACTTAGGATATGTATGATCGGTATCCTGACTCCTTATGGTATCTTGAGAGCCAAAGCGAGGTTCCCTAAGGCATCAACTTCAGAGTTGTCTTCTCTTGGTACCTGATTTATGTCGAATATATCGAATTTCACAGATAATTGTTTAACTATTTCCAGATACTTGGCTAGTCTTTCACTGTATACGAGCCATTAAAATGGTTAGTAATTAACAAAGAGTCAACGTATACTTGGAGATACCTGATTTTCATATCCAAATCTAGTTTCAAGCCAGCTATCAGAGCTTTGTACTCAGCTTCGTTATTAGTCGCCTGGAACTCACAACTTATAGATAGGGGTATTATGTACCCTTGTGGCGATTTCAGTATGATCCCTAGACCCGTTCCTCTAACGTTTGATGCCCCGTCAATGAATAGAATCCACTTATCCTTGGATTCCTCTAATTGCTGAACTTCAAGGTCTACTTCATGATGTATATCACTTCTGAAATCAGCCACAAAGTCTGCGGGTGCCTGTGACTTTATCGCTGTTCTGGGCTCATATATGAGATCATATGCGCTAAGCTTGACCGACCATTTTGCCATCCTTCCAGACATTTCTGGCTTTCTTAAAACACACTTAATAGGATAGTTAGTCTTTACGTGAATAGTGTGTGTTTCAAAATAATGTCTAAGTTTAGTGAATGCCATTATTAAAGCCAATATTAATTTTTCTAAATGAGAATACCTGGTTTCTGCCGGGAGTAGGCTTTTACTTACATAATATACCGGATGTTGCTGGCCTTCGTGATCCTTAACTAGGACAGTGCTCACTGAGTTTTCAGATACTGCCAGATATAGGGATAATGGTTATCCATCTTCTGGTTTCATCAATAGAGGAGCGGTTGACAAGTACTCCTTTAGTGATTGGAGTACTTGTTCATGCTTCTCTTCCCATTCGAATCTCTTGTTCTTTTTCAGGATGTCATAGAATTCCCTGCATCTTTCCGAGGATCTTGAAATGAATCTATTAAGTGTTGCTACTCTGCCGGTCAGTCTCTAGACATCCTTGGTATTTGCTAGGGATTTTAAATTCACGATTGCTTTGATATGTTCCGGACTGGCTTCCATTCCTCTCTTGGTCACCATGTAGCCCAAGAATTTCCCTGTCCCACTCCAAAGTGACTTTTGGAAGGGTTCAACTTCATGTTATACTTATCGAGAATGTCAAATGCTTCCCTTAGATCCCTGAGATGATCCTCAGATCTCT
Source organism: Smallanthus sonchifolius (assembly GCA_023525975.1). NCBI lineage: Eukaryota > Viridiplantae > Streptophyta > Magnoliopsida > Asterales > Asteraceae > Smallanthus > Smallanthus sonchifolius. The sequence continues at coordinate 62,393,171 of CM042038.1, forward strand.
TCGATTTTACCACCATGTCATCTATGTATACCTCCATGGTGTCCCCTAGCTTGTCTTTAAATATCATGTTTACCAGTCTCTGGTATGTAGCACCTGCATATTTCAAACCAAAAGGCATAGCAATATAACAATAGATACCTGTCGGAGTCATGAAGGCAGTATCCTCCTGGTCTGAGGGTTCCACCTGGATCTGTTGGAATCCTGTGAAGCATCCATGAACGTAAGCATCTCGTGGCCTGCTGTAGCATCAACCATTGAGTCTATATGTGGCAATGGAAATGGATCTTTCGGACATGCTTTGTTTAAGTCTGTGAAGTCTACACAAACTCTCCACTTTCCATTCTTCTTCTGGACCACCACCACATTAGCTAGCCATCTGGGAATTTTACTTCCCTTATCATCCCTGCTTTTAGTAGTCTTTCAACTTGCTCGTGTATCACTGCGTTTCTTTCAGGAGCGAACTTCCTTTGCTTTTGGTGTATAGGCCTCAAACTGTTATCAAGACCCAGTTTATGTGTAATAACGTTTTTAGAGATACCTGGCATGTCCTCATGCTTCCAGGCGAAAGATGAAGTTCTACTATTTAGCAATTCTACAAGATCTTGTTCAATATCCTTGGGGATATTGGTTCCAATAAACTCCTTGACATCGGGATCCTTAGAATTTAGGGATCCCTAGAATAATATTATAACAAGATAACGAATCTATTATACAAATTTTTTGTATAGTGTTTACCCCCTCGATATATATCGGAAGCTTTATCTCTCCGACTGTGTTCTTGACCTCTCCGTTGAATCCTACTAGTACCGCAGACTTGGGGATAATTTCGGAATCTGGGATCCCCATTCTTTTTATAAAATCATGTTGAATGATGTTTGCTGAGCTTCCTCCGTCGAACAGTATCCTTCTTATGAAGTGATTGGCGATATACAGAGTGATTTCCAGTCCATCATAGTGAGGATGCTGCACGTTATCCCTGTCATCTTCATCGAAAGAGATCATGTTTTCTTCGGTCAGGCTGGAGGTTCTGATAGGCTTGTCTCCTCTTTCAGTCTTTGCTTCCTTGGCATTTATTTTTGCTGCAGAATAAGAAGTACCACAAATGTCAGACCCACCAGATATGAAACCTATTACCTTAGCGTCTGGCGGCGGAGATTTTGCTCTTTGCGGGATCCTGTCTTGATCCTTGGTCTTGCTCTTTCCTTTACATAGGAATTCTTTGAGATACCCCTTGCTTAAGAGGTAGTTTATCTCTTTGCGTAGGGCAATGCAATCTTCGGTCATATAGCCAAAGTCCTCATGGAAAGCACACCATTTGGGCTTGTCCTTTCCTCTGGTATTCCTCTCAAATATGCCAGGCCGCCTAGCTTTGTCTCCGAGATCCTGCATGGCATATAACAAACCAGTTGTTTCAAGTGAAAAGCAATATTCGGATAACTTAGGATATTCTTCCTCTTCCTCGTCATCTTCCACAGCGTTCACCCTGTGATTATCAGGCTTAGAATATGGTTTGGATCTGTACGGCTTGAAAGGTGCAGACCCAGCCTTCCGGTTAAGTTGATTATAACTGGACGGAGCTTCTGCCCTTTATTGGGTCTTCTTGTTATCTTCGAGCCTGATAAATCTTAATGCCCTGTTCCTGACTTCATTAAGATTCCTGCAAGGATTCATGACAAGGTCTTCATAAAATTGAGAATCTTTCTTCAGTCCCATCTTGAATGCTTGGACTGCAGTGGCAACATCAAGGTTCGGGATATCCAAGGATTCTCGGCCAAATTTGCTGACATAGTCTCGGAGGGATTCTCCGGGATTCTGAATTATCCTGTATAAGTCACTTGTTAACCTTTCAAAAGTTCTACTACAAGAAAATTGATTGTTAAATAGCTTAATCAAATGAGCAAAGGAAGTAATAGAAATGGAGGAACATTAAGTAACCATTTTAAGGCTGATCCTGTTAAGGTGAAGCCAAAGCCCTTGCACAGACAAGATTCCTTCAGGTCCAGAGGTATGAGGTTAATCTCCATTCTTTCCCTGTACTGCGCGACATGCTCTTCAGGATCCTTAGTTCTGTCGTATAGCTTCATGTTGGGAGTCTGGAAGCGCTTAGGGATCTCTGCATCACATATGGGATGAGAAAATCTAGAGATCTTATGACTGGTAGCGGACATCTCGGGTATAGGTTGGACCACGCCTGGTACACTGGAGATCATCTCCCTTAGCTTCTTTAGTTCCTTAGCCATGGATGGAGTGATCCCTGTATCCTGCACAGATTCGTTAGTATTGAAAAATCTATTGAAAGTGTTACCCATGTCAGGATTTCCAGATGATGATCCTGGAGTAAATCAAAGATCTTGACTCGTAGTAACTTTGACATCCGGAGTTGGTCCAACAGTAGTGATTCCGGTGTGCATGGGAAAAAAGTCTCCTTTATGCACTCCTGAGGATCCTGAATAATCAAAATCCAAGTTCCTTGGTCGTAGCAGGGTCGTCACTTCCACTGGTTTATTTGATTCTTTGACCCTTTCAATCTCCCGAAATAGCATTTGGTTAGTCTTCCTCTGCTGCTCCATTTGTTGTTTCACCTCCGAGAACAGATCGAGGATATCATTGTTTGATACGATCACAGGTCCAACAGCAAGTATTCCGGATCCCTAAAAACCCGCAAGAGTAGCTTTCTTCGGCTGATTAACATTTTTCTGAAATGGAGGAGGAATTGGGTTGACTAACCCAGAGGTTGAAGATGGAGCAGAAACAGAAACATTCTTGGATTGAGACGACATTTTTTAATTCAGTTTTGAAAGATAGTGATTGAACACGAATTTTAGTAAAAATTTAAGGATAAAAAGTAACACTTGCCCCACGGTGGGCGCCAAATTGTTTTGGGTAAAAATTAACAAGACTAATTTTGTAACCAAACTTAGTTTGTGAGGTAATGTTCTTGTAAAATCAATGAAAATCAATATGAAAATGCAAAGAGTGACACGATTGTTTACGAGGAAAGCCCTTGATCTTTAGGGATCGCCGGCATAAAACCTCGGGAGGTGACAATCGTCCCCTGACTGGTTTCTTTGATAAATGATAAAAAGATTACAAGTGTTGAGTAGTAATGATCGAGCTAAATGTGTTACAGAAGTGTTTACGAGTTTAGAAGCTAAGTGCGTAGTGAATGTTGTGCCTATTCGATCAATACTGCTGGAATAAATACAATGGTAATGCTAACTAACTATCCGAGAATCCCGGGATAAACTAATTCTTCAAATATATCCGTCGCAACTCATTCCACGCGTCTTCAACACGTTCTCCTTGACTTCAGGAGCGATTCTTCGGGGATGAGCTTGACTACACGTGTTTTACCAGCGTATTAGTCAAAATAGATGAAAGATATAACGGTTAAATATTGAGGATACCGGAATCTGTCAGGATACCTGAGTACTTTGAAGATCCAGGATCCTTAGTTGTAAAATGACCCGTAACATATATTATTTAAAATTTTAAAATATTTATGAATAAATATATATTATTTAAAATTTTATAATATTTATGACGTCATTCAAGTCTTTTATTTAGTTAGGGAAGTGGGAGTTGTGAGCGACTTCAGCTGCCGGTACAAGGCGGGTACAATGAGTACCACTCCCACTCTTAGCGGCTAGGTTAACGGGTAACACGCGGGTATTGTTAGCGGGTTTTGGAACCCGTCGAAAGAAGGGAAGAAATGGGAGAAAGCGACTGTTGTTTGCGGGTACCACCCCCACCATAAAGGGTAGTTTGTCAAAATGAGGTGGCATATCTTCATTGGTGGATTTGAGAAGGTAGTTTGAAGTAAGAGGGTACCACTCCCACCTCCCTTATACCGAACCAAAAAACAATAGATTTCGACCCGATTTCAAAAACATTGATTAAAAAACTAAAAAAACTGATATCCAATAAATCTAGGCCGTAAATGAACCGAACGTTCATGAACTGTTCGGTGGGAAGTTCGTATACGTTTGTTCATTTAATAAATGAACGAACGCGAACACATGTCGTGTTCGTTCATTTATGTTCGTGAATGTCTATTTATGTTCATTCATATATGTTCAATTATGTTCGTTTATTAACGTTCGTTTATGTTCATTTATTTGTGTTCATTTGTTTTTGGATGAATCATGTACCTTTGAACCACTAATTTATATGTGTTTTTTGATGAATTATTAAGTATTAGACTTATTCATGTGTGTTCATTAATGTTCATTTATGTTCGTTTGTGTTTTTTTATGTTTGTGTTTGTTCATTTGTGTTCGTTTTGCTTTTTAACGAACGAACATGAACTAACACGAACATTTCCATTTTTTTAATGAACAAAAATGAACAAAAAAATATGTTCGATTATATGTTCGTGTTCAATTAAAATTAAATAAACGAACACAAACACGTCGATCCATTCGATTCGTTTTTAGCCCTAAATAAATACCAAATCAAACCCAAATGAAAAATACAACCTTTCCCTCCCCTTTCTCTTCTCTCCACTCTCAAAGTTTTTTATGTCAATTCTTATCGACGGCGACGATCAACCCACCCACCCAAACCCACGCCGGAGAATCTGCAACGCCTGCGAGAGGCCCGCGACCGTGAGCCTATGTGACTCAATTCCGGCTCAACCACTCTCCACAACCACCTAAATTGTAATCCTGCAGCATCCACACGAACAACGCCACCCACTAGCTACTGTGCCGGTGCTCAATAAATGCCTCAGAAATTGCGAAACCCTAACTTGCCGTCGATTGCGTCGCGGTGATTCGCCTCTTCTTGACTCCCTCCATGACGCTGCCTCCAAACACAACCCTAACCAATCTCTTCATGCGGCCTTTCTCTTTCCTGGTATAATTCTTATTATTTTATATTTTTCTTTTTATATGATTATGAAAAAAATCAATTATGGCAGCTATGTAAACTAATTTGTTGCCCAATCAATTAATTTGCTTATTTAATTTAAATCCAGGTTTATTTAATTTAAATTCTTTCGGAAATACCAGATGATTTCACTCACATGATATAGTGTCTATGGCTGAACATAAGTTTTCCAGAATAGTAACCAAGTTTAATACCAATTGGTGGTGTTTCGATTTGCTTTTGGAAATGACTTATTGGCTTTTTGAATAGCTAATAAGTCAATATAAGCCAATAAGTCATTTCCAAAAGCCATGATTTCTTGGCTTTTGAGAATGACTTATTATTATTAGCTTTTTAAAAAAAAGTTACTTTTTTATTATAAATCAATAAGCAGTTTCTCATCACACTCCCAAACACCCTAATTTCAATATGTTCCATTTTAGTTACTCATACTTTTTTTTGTCTAGTTAAAGTCACTCAAGTTTAACCTGCTGTTCAATCTTGCAAAATCACCCCGTTAACATTACCTTTTTTTTAATTTCATTTTATGGATATGGTGAAAATGTTGGTTTTACTCTTTTTAGATTTTATTTTCACCATATACATATAATGAAATCCAAAAAAATGTAACTTGTAACCTGGTAATTGCGCAAAATTGGAATAACATGTGAAGCTTGAGTGACTTTAACGAGACAAAAAAAGTTTGAGTGACTAAAATTGAACATATGAGAAACTTGATTACTGTTATGTAAAGTTACCCCTAAATATAGGCCAAAAGTTAGTAAAAGATTTCATTGCATTAGTGTACTTGTTTTTTAACCTTGAGAACCCATTACTGGGTCGTACCAATAACCTGGTACCCAGTGGGATCAGGTAAAATGTAGCTTGTGCTTGACTGGTGGCCTTCTGGATTCTAACCTAAGATCTAGCTAGAGGGACTCAAGTGCTTACCGCTGTCCCACCACCCCCTTGAAGGTTTGCGGCACATACCTTAGTCAAAATCCACATAGGATAAAAGAGAGAGATTAGAAGCTTCACTCACTAGTATACCTTTTCCTTTGAGCCTTTATATGATGTAGAACGCTCGGGTGAGTTTTAAATAGAGTTCAATGGAGCATGCATGAACTAACTTAAACGAATTGCATAGATAATATCAGGTCTTGTTAAGATTAGGCAAATTAGCTTTCTAGTCATCTTTTGATATTTAGTTATGTTAGGTAAAGGAAGATTGTGATACGAATCCAATAGTCAAGGTATATGCGCGAAAAAAGAAGAAACATCACGAGTCAGACATGGGTCAATTGGAAGCAATATTCGGATCATGGGCTGACCCACTGGGCCAAGAAGTGGGCGGGAACAAAGATAGTGGCTGAGCGGTTATCAAGCCACTATCTGAAGCAGTTCGGCAATTTAGGATTAATAGTATTAGTCTTTCATTTTATTGTTTTCAATTCAATATTTTTATCAAGTTCAGTATTGTAATTGGAGAGTTTACCCTTCTCGAATTGGGTATTTCCTTTCAATTCAATCAAGCCGACTGTTTTATTACGTGGGTTCTATCATTTTGGTTCCATTGCAGGGAAATTCGAAGAAGAAATCATGGTGAATACCCGGAATACAGAAGGCTCGTCTTCCTCGGATGCGTTGGCGAATCAGTTAGCAGCAATCGCTGAACAATTGAAAACCATGGACGTGTTCAGGACAGAACTTGCAGCTCTCAAGTCGCACGCGGAGAAATCAGATCGGGGTTATGGTAGACATGACGAGGGAGACACCTTCCGGAATCAAAACCGTAATTTTCGACCGTACAACAAAATTGATTTCCCTACCTTCAGCGTGGGAGATCCAAGAGGGTGGATTCTAAAGGCTGAAAAATATTTCCGCTACTATAACATACCTGATGAAGAGAAAGTGGATGTCGCTGCTATGTACCTTGAAGGGGATGGATTGGATCTATTTTCCTGGCTGTCTACTGATCAAGAAATCAACTTTTGGGAAGACCTGATCCTTGCTTTTCAAAAGCATTTTGGACCTGCAGAATTCCAAAACCCAAATGAACACCTCTGTAGCATTAAACAAACGGGCACGGTGCAGGAGTACCGTCAGGAGTTCGCAAAAAGGTCCTCGCGGGTCTCTGATTGGCCAGATCATTGCCTATTGGGGATTTTTTTTAACGGGCTAAAGGAGGAACTTAAGGCAGACGTACGTATACACAAGCCCAGAACAGTCTACAAGGCCATGAGCCTTGCTTTGGAGTTTGAGTCCAAAATCACCCACACCCGAACCGGAAAATCCCACACCTGGTCATCCCTCCCAAAACCTGACCCGAAAACAACAACTTCCATCCTAACCCAACCCCAAACCAGCAGCACCCCGAATTCCCCTTCGCATCTCTGATTCGGAAAAACATTCACGTTTTCTCCGAGGAGAGTGTTTCCGCTGCGGAGATAAATATGTACCGGCCCACAGATGTAAGACAGGTACTGTCAAACTGTGTGAGGTGGAGGAGAATTCTGAGGTACAAACGGGTGTCGAAGATACCACTGCTGAGCTCAATGAAGCAAAGGTAGCTGAAATCAGTTTACATGCTATCTTGGGCAAAACACATCCAACCACCATGAAGGTCCATGGTATGCTCCATTCAACTGAGGTTCTTATTCTAGTAGATGGGGGCTCCACCCATAACTTTATTTCGGACTTTTTGGTGCGAGAATTAAAACTCACATCCTAATTTGTACAACCTTTTGGTGTCCAAATTGGGAATGGAGATGTCATATGTTGTACTCAAGTATGCAGGGATGTTACAATCAATGTGGACGACATCAAAATAGTGCAAGATTTTTACCCCTTTTCCATTGGTGGGGCTGATTTGGTTTTGGTAGTACAATGGCTAGCCACCTTGAACACTGTTCAAGCCAATTGGAAGGAGATGTTTATGATATTTAATATTGATGGTAAACAATACAAGTTGCAGGGCATCTCATCCGGACCTCAGAAATCATCTAGTTTCTAGCACCTTGCCATAGAACCCGAAAACTGCCCACCCATCCCTCCTATATTACAACCTATCATCAACCAGTTTGCTGCTGTCTTTCTTGAACCCAACACCTTACCCCCTTACTGACAACAAACCCATGCCATTCCCCTACTACCCAATTCCACCCCACCAAACATCCGTCCCTACCGTTACCCCTATTCCCAAAAAACAGAAATTGAAACCCAAGTGAACACTTTACTCGCAGCTGGGTTTATTCAGCCTAGTACCAGCCCATTCTCCAGTCCGGTCCTGTTGGTCAAGAAAAATGACAACTCTTAGGAGGATGTGTGTTGACTATAGGGCACTTAATAAGCTTACCATTGCTGATAAGTACCCTATCCCAAACATCGATGAGCTGCTGGACGAATTGTATGACGCCAAAATATTCTCCAAACTTGACTTACGCTCAGGTTATTATCATATCAGAGTTCATGACCCGGACATCCCAAAAACTGCCTTCCGCACTCATTCCGGGCATTATGAATTCAAGGTCATGCCTTTTGGTCTCACCAACGCACCGTCTACATTTCAAGATGTTATGAATGAGCTGTTCCGACCCTACCTTCGGAGATTTATATTGGTTTTTGTAAAAGGTATAAAACTGATATATTATTGAATGAATAACAAGTACAAAAGGGGACCTCTATATATAGGGGGGAAAACCCTAGAAACAGGCCCATGGGCTAACTAACTAAACAGATAATAAAAGGGCCTAGATATATACAACTAACACTCCTCCTCAAGTTGGAACATAGATGTTAAACATGCCCAACTTGTTACAAATAAAATCGATTTGAGCTTTCCGGAGCGGTTTGGTGAGAATGTCTGCAAGCTGAGAATCTGTCTTGACATGAATTGGTTGAATGGATGGAGGATCCTTTTTTGTACCAACTATCCGATCTCTGATAAGATGACAATCAACTTCAATATGCTTCGTTCTTTCATGAAAAACTTGATTCTTGGCTATGTGTATAGCCGATTGACTATCACAGTATAATCGCATCAAGTCATTAGAGATAACCCCGAGTTCTTTAAGAAGTCGCCTGACCCATATCATCTCTGATGTAACATCAGCCATGGCTCTATATTCAGATTCGGCACTTGACCTAGATACCGTGTGTTGCTTCTTACTTTTCCATGACACAAGATTACCTCCAACAAATACACAGTATCCGGTGGTGGATCGTCGTGAGATAGGCAACCAGCCCAATCTGCATCTGAGAACCCAGACACACGTCCATCTCCTTCTTCTGTAAAGGCGCCTACACGACAATGGCCCTGATCAGAATATAAGATCCCTAAACCAGGTGTGGCTTTGAGATACCTCAAAACACGAAGGGCAGCATCCCAGTGTCCGGTGTATGGAGTGACCATGAACTGACTTAAGACACTCACTGAGAAAGAAATGTCGGGTCGTGTAACTGTCAAGTAATTAAGCTTACCAACCAGACGCCTGTAACGTTCAGGATCCTTTATTGGACTCCCGTCCTCAGGAAGCAGCTTCCCCGTAGGAAGCATTGGGCTATCAACTGGCTTGCAACCCAGTAAGCCACATTCAGTCAGCATATCAAGGACATACTTCCGCTGAGAGAGAAGAATTCCTTGTGGAGAACGAGATACCTCTATGCCAAGAAAGTATCGAAGTCGGCCAAGGTCACTAATCTGAAACTGAGACTGAAGAAACTGTTTGAGCTTGGTAATCCCAATCTCATCATCCCCTGTAATTATGATGTCATCAACATACACAACTGCAATGATGCGTCGACCCAGGTGGTGCCTGAAGAATACAGAGTGATCATAAGCATTACGTACCATCCCAAATTCTCCCATAACATTCGAGAACCGACCAAACCATGCCCTAGGAGACTGCTTAAGACCATATAATGATCGACGGAGTCTACACACCTTAGAGGCCTCCTCCTTGACAATAAAACCAGGTGGTTGCTCCATATAAACCTCCTCCTCAAGAACACCATTGAGAAAGGCGTTCTTGACGTCAAGCTGATGGAGCGGCCAATGATTAATGGCAGCAAGAGCAATAGAAATGCGTACTGATGGCATTTTAGCAACCGGGGAGAAAGTCTCGTCATAGTCAATACCATACGCCTGCGAATAACCCTTAGCAACTAAACGAGCTTTCAGACGATGCAAAGAACCATCGGGGTGGAGTTTAACTGTGAAAACCCACCGACAGCCAACAATATGTTTACCTGGAGGAAGCGTAACAAGATCCCATGTATGATTAGCTCCGAGAGCCCCAATCTCTTCTTCCATGGCATGTCTCCATCCTGGGTGAGCAAGAGCTGTCATCACATTCTTGGGAATCGGGTAGGAATCTATGGCAGTGGTATAGGCATGGGATTCAGGTGAGAGGTGGGAATAAGCAACATAATCCTGAATAGGATAACGGGTGGGATGTCGGGGTTCTTTGCGAAAGGCAATCGGTATATCAGGAAAAGGTGCACCAGGAGGGTCATAAACATGTGTGGCTGGTGTAATAGGGGTAGTATCAGATGTATCAGGAGCAGGTGTGTCTGGTGTAACAGGGGTAGTATCAGATGTATCAGGATCAGGTGTGTCAAGTGTAACAGGGGTAGTATCAGATGTAGCAGGATCAGGTGTAGCTGTAGGAACTGAGAACGTACCAGGAGCATGGTCAGGTTGTGAATCAGGTGTCTCTGATGTCTTATCCTTATGTCGTCGAGCATATGTGAAAATCAAGGGTGGAGGGTTGCTCGGCAAGCCTGAGGCATGAAGATCTGGAGCAGTGATGTCTGAGATCGGAGGGTCGGAAGAGGCGCTGGACATAGGAAAAGGACGAATGGTGGGAGACCCGGGTATGTCAGGTTCAGGAAATGGATCAGAAGTAGGATTGGGAGACTCGGGAAAGAAGGGACACTCCTGATTAAAGGTGACATCAGCGCTGGTAAAATACTGGCGGAGAGAAGGACTATAACAACGATAACCCTTCTGAACACTTGAGTAGCCAAGAAAGACACAACGAAGCGCTCGGGGTCCTAGTTTCGAGCCCCCTGGACGGTAATCATGAACGTATGCAACACACCCGAAAATTTTGGGTGCTAAGGGGAACATGGTGCCGTTTGGGAAAAGAATAGAGAATGGGGTTTTGCCATGAATAACTGGTGAAGGCATACGGTTAATGAGATAAGTAGCAGTAAGGACCGCATCCCCCCAAAAACGATGAGGAACTCGAGAGTGAAGCATGATGGTGCGAGTGACATTCAACAAATGGCGATTCTTACGTTCAGAAACGCCATTTTGTTGAGGTGTGTATACGCAAGATGACTCGTGAATAATGCCATGGGTTTTTAGAAAATCTGAAAAATCCTTTGAGAGATATTCTTTCGCATTATCAGTGCGTAAAGTTTTAATTGAGGTGTTGAACTGATTTTGCACATACGCATGAAATTCACTAAAAATTGAAAATACTTCAGCACGTGATTTCATTAAATAAACCCAAGTGGCACGAGAATAGTCATCAATAAAGGTAACAAAATACGAAAAACCCAATGTTGATTTTGTGGGACAAGGACCCCACACATCCGAATGCAAAAGTTCAAACAAAGTACTGACACGATTAGACACTCTAGGGGGATAGGGACGCCTGGTGTGTTTACCAAGCTGACACGAGTCACAATGAAAATCAAAAGAAGGAAAATCCGGTCTCATTTGCCTCAGAACTGCTGCAGAGGGATGACCAAGCTGGCAGTGAACCTCCCTGATACTTGAATCACATATGTTTGCTTTAGGAGGTGACGATAAGGACAGACGATAGAGGCCTCTTGATTCAAAACCGGTGCCAATCAACCGGTTCGTCCCCAGTTCCTGGAAAATACAATGAGAAGGGTAAAATGTTACTGAGCAATTGTTCTGTTTTGTAATTTGACTCACCGAACAAAGACTAGTAGGAAATTTAGGAATCAACAAAACAGAGGAAAGGTTTAAGTGTTCCGGGTTACTGAGGGAACCAATGCCACGAACTGGGCATGAAGATCCATCAGCGAGCCGAACAGGTGGGTAAGAAATAGTATGAAGGCTAGAGAGGATACCTTGATTCCCAGTCATATGATGAGTAGCTCCTGAATCAATAATCCAAGATGAGTCACAGTTAGAGAAATTACCTGAATTGGCTGAGTTGGCACGTGGACCTGGAGCAATCGAGTGAGAGGCCAATAACTGCTGTAGCCGACCATAATCTTCCTCGCTTACTGTGTAGGTAGGAGGTTGATTAGTAGTCTGATCAGACAACTCTTCAGCAGTAGCTATTCGAGCTGTAGGACGAGTGGGAGGCTTAGAGCCAGGGGCTCGGTTCGGGCAGTTATACTTGGTGTGTCCATCCTCGTGACAGTAATGACAAACGAAATTGCTTCCTCGGCCAATTCCCTTTCGCTGAGACACGAAAGGGGCTCGACCTCTACCTCTACCGGTAGATGTATGCAAAGCAGATGCGTCACGTGGGTGGATGGTAGTGACTGAGTCCGGACCATACATTTCTCGTAGCAGATGATATGTGGATGCCACAGAGGAGATAGCAGTAGAGTTGCTCAACAGCAAAGGTCGAGCACTCGAATATTTAGGGGATATACCCGCAATGAACATCATGACATCCATCTTGTTATTACGCTCCTCCTGAGCTTTCAAATCAGTAGTAGGTGGAAACATGGCACGCAATTCATCTTGAAGTTTCGAGAATCTGGTAAAATAGTCGGTAAAGGTAGAGTCACCTTGCTCAAGTCTACTGTATGCTTGAACCACAGAATATGCATGAGATAGGGATTCCTTTGCTGAAAAGGATGAAGACAGATGGTCCCACATGCTCTTGACAGTGGGGAAATTCTGGGCAATTGTGAGTACTTGTGGCTCCATAGCGTTCCAAAGAGCCATTTGTATCCCACTATCATCAATACGCCATTCCCGGGTATTCGGAGTAGGAGGTGGCTCAGTTAAATGGTTTTCTTTATCAACACTTGCAAGTCCCTTTTGAACAAAGAGACTCCATGAACTCCAATTAGCAGAGTCAAGTTTCACGGGGATGCGTAAAACCGAGGCATAGTTGATTATTCCAGGAGCAACATGGTTTTCAGGGGTTTTTGTGTCTGCCATTGAACTGATAAACGGGTACAATAAACGGGTCAGAAAACTAACCGTACACAACAGATCGGTGGCGGCTTTTCAGATCTGGGACAGGAACGATGAACAGTACTCTGGGGTGAACAGTAATTCCGGCGGCGTGAACAGTACTTTCGTGATAAACAGTACTTTGCGTGAACAGTAATTCCGGGGGTGTGAACAGTACTTTCGTGATAACAGTACCCGGGACGAACAGTGTCGCGTGAACAGTACCGGCGCGCGTGAACAGTACCGCGCCGTGAACAGTGGAGAACGGATTTGAGACTGGATTCAGTTTTGTACCGAGAGCCGTAGCTCTGATACCATGTAAAAGGTATAAAACTGATATATTACTGAATGAATAACAAGTACAAAAGGGGACCTCTATATATAGGGGGGAAAACCCTAGAAACAGGCTCATGGGCTAACTAACTAAACAGATAATAAAAGGGCCTAGATATATACAACTAACAGTTTTCTTTGATGATATCCTCATTTACAGCCATGATATGGAGCAACATATGGGACATTTGGAGCAGACCCTGAAACTCCTCTCTGACAACAAGTTCCTTGTCAAACACTCTAAATGTTGTTTCGGCCAACAAGAGGTAGTGTTCCTTGGTCATGTCATCACAGGGGAGGGTTTACAAGTGGAACAGGAAAAGATAAAAGTTGTCCAATCTTGGCCGATTCCTTCTAATGTTAAGGAGGTTCGGGGGTTCCTTGGACTCACCGGGTATTATCGTCGTTTTGTTCGAAACTACGATTATTGGCTCGTCCCTTAACTGCCCTCACCAAAAAAGACAGCTTCAAATGGTCAGACGAGGCGTTGCTTGCTTTTAACACCCTAAAACAAGCCTCGCTCACCACCCCGGTTCTACACTTACCTGATTTCTCCACACCATTCGTGGTGGAATGTGATGCCTCGTCCGACGGTGTTGGAGCAATTCTCTCCCAACAGGACCATCCGGTTGCATACTTTAGTAAGGGGTTCTCTCCGTCTAACCGTTTTAAGTCTGCTTATGATCGTGAGCTTCTCGCCCTAGTCTTGGCGGTCCAAAAGTGGAGTCATTATTTGTTGGGCCGACATTTCCTGATCAATACTGATCACTACACGTTAAAATTCCTGCTAGAACAGCGGATTACCACTCCGGAGCAACAACGGTTACTACTCAAGCTCATGCCATATGATTTTTCCATTTCCCATTACGCCGGTAAAGAGAACAAAGGTATCGATGCTTTGTCTAGGCGCACACACTCAGGAGAGTTACTGGTACTTTCAGTTCCTTACTGTGTAGAGCTTGCTGACATTAAAGAGGGCCTACAAATTGACACTTATACCAGTACAATTATCCAACAATTGCTGAGTGACAGATCCGCTGTGCCTTATTTCTCCTTGATGGATAATTTTTTACTCTTCAAAGGGTGGCTGGTTATCCCAAACAACCCAACACTCAATATGAAACTTTTGCAGGAAGCACATGACACGCCAGTCGGTGGTCACGGCGGGTTTTTAAAAACATTAAAGGGCTTTCGAAACAATATTTTTGGCCCAATATGAAGCAGGAAGTTTGAATTTATATCCAACAATGCCTGGTGTGTCAACAACAAAAATATTGGACTCTGTCTCCTGCTGGTCTTCTCCAACCCTTACCCATCCCCACTCGCATTTGGGAGGACTTGTCAATGGATTTTATCACCGGTCTGCCTTCATCACAGCGGTTTGATACTATTCTGGTGGTGGTTGACAGACTTAGTTAGTATGCCCACTTTATTTGTTTAGCCCACCCTTTCACGACCAAAAGTGTGGCTGCCGCTTTTTGTAAAGACATCGTCCAGCTTCATGGTTTTCCCCGCTCTGTAGTATCTGACAGGGATGTTGTATTTCTTAGTCACTTCTGGCAAGAGCTGTTTCGATTGAATCACACTAAACTGCAGCTAAGTACTAGCTACCATCCACAAACAGATGGGCAAACCGAGGTATTAAATCGCTGTTTGGAAGCATACCTGCGTTGCTTTGCTCATGAGCAGCCTCACCGTTGGAGCTCCTTCTTGTCTTGGGCAGAATATTCATACAATACTGGGTACCACACCTCAGCTGGTACTACTCCGTTCTTTGTCGTTTATGGCAGACCACCTCCGTCTCTACTGACCTACACTAAGGGGGAAACAAAAAACGCGAATCTGGAACAACAGCTACTTGACTGGGATGATATGCTCAAGCTACTTCATGCTAATCTTTCTAAGGCCCAAGATCGTATGCGGAACCAAGCCAATTCCAAGCGCCGTGAGTTGTCCTTTTCAGTTGGTGATTATGTTTTCCTGAAAATACAGCCCTATCGACAACGGAGTTTAGCAAAACGGAGGTTTGAGAAACTATCTCCCAGGTTCTTTGATCCTTATCGAATCCAATGCTGCATTGGTCCGGTTGCTTATGAGCTTATTCTTCCCCCAGAATCTCGCATTCATCCGGTGTTCCATGTTTCTATGCTCAAACCTGCGTCTGGTTCCTTCTCTCTTGATGTTATTCCTCCATTGCCTGTTACTAAGGATTGGGTATTTGATGTGCAACCTAGCCACATTATTGATCATCGCTGGGTCTCTGAAGTTGGACAAAAGATTCTGGAGTTATTGGTCTCTTGGCGCAATCGACCCGTTGAAGAAGCTACCTGGGAGTCTTATGATTTGTTGGCTGATCAATTCCCAGATTTTCGCCTTGAGGACAAGGCGTTTTACCGCGAGGGATGTAATGATACGAGTCCAATAGTTAAGGTATATGCGCGAAAAAAAAGGAAACATCAAGAGTCAGACATGGGTCAATTGGAAGCAATATTCGGATCATGGGCTGACCCACTGGGCCAAGAAGTGGGCGGGAATAAAGATAGTGGCTGAGCGGTTATCAAGCCACTATCTGAAGCAGTTCGGCAATTTAGGATTAATAGTATCAGTCTTTCATTTTGTTGTTTTCAATTCAGTATTTTTATCAAGTTCAGTATTGTAATCGGAGAGTTTACCCTTATCGAATTGGGTATTTCCTTTCAATTCAATCAAGCCGACTGTTTTATTACGTGGGTTCTATCAGATTGTTTGGAGCATTAATATTTGAGTTTACCTCTGTAGGGATTTGTGTTGGTTAACACCATAACAGATTAATTCACAGATCAATTTTAAGTAATATTTTCATTGAGAGAAACAAATGTCCCCAGAAAATATTTTGGTTTTCCTGGATTTTTAATCTGAAATTTCAAGTTTAGGAATTGTTTGCATTTTTTGATTTCATTTAGATTATTTCCTGTGATGACAATGTCACCCACACACAAAAAAGTGCGACGATAAAGTTACCAACTGATTTTATAAAAAGTAAGTAATTTTTTTTACTTTAACAAAAATTGATTTCTAAAAGAACAGATATTAGTTTGTCATTCCATTTCTTAGGTGACTCTTTTAAGACCAAGTGGTCAAGTAGAGATTTTACTGTTTTGCTAACTCTTTTGTTTGAACAGACATACAAGAATGCATTATTAATGTCTAATTGATATATATATTCCAGCTATTTTGAACAGCTGATTAAAGCATACATCAAACAGTTACTATTTTGGCAAAATGTGAGAAGTTTTCTTCATTATAATGGCTTGTTTTTGTCGTAACATTTAGCTACAAGCCTTGCTTCATATTTTTCTATTTCTCCAGTAGAATTGTTTTTAATTATAAATCTATTTACATCGCATTGGTATTTTATTTTTTGTGGAAGTTCTATTGAAATCCACACATTAATTCTATATAAAGCTTCCATTTCTGAGTTCTTTGCATCAAATAAAATTCTTATCTTGACATCCCTCATGATAAGATTTGGGCTCAACGCTTTTTTTAGGCTTGAAAAAAAATCATTTCTTGATCTAAACGAGAGTAATTAACAGCCCTGTCTATACCATACTTAATTTTCCATTCTATGATAAAATCATGTTTTTTGGATTTTTTTTGTAGTTCTGTTTGATCTTCTTAGCTCATTAGAATTTGATTTAATTAGGGGTGGAATAATATTCGTCTTAACTAAGGTTTTGGGTAGCTTGGTTTTATAAACCGTGCATCAACCAAAGGGATGAAGAGATCATAAATGGTTTGCTTTATAAACGGTTGATATGTAAAAGACATGAGACAAATGCGGCTGTTGGCTGTACATAGAGCGCAACGCCTCATGTATGTGAAGCTCTTGAGTCTCGCCCCACACCTCGTTTTTCAGGAACTAAATGCCTCGGAATGCCTCCTTGGTTTTAAAAAGCGGGCCTAGGCGCAAGGCAACCTAAGGCGTAAGGGGTGGCACTTTTGTGTAGGCAAGGTGAGCAGCGTACAAAAGGCGCACTTGAGGCACGCTTTTTAGGCAAAAAATGGCATAGGGCTCAGGTCTGATCCCTGAGGCGCGCTTTTTGTACATGGGCTGGATTTGTGCTTCAGGATGTTGTACAATAAAAATTGCGCATCACATACGAAAAGCGGTGCGCTTGCGCCTCAGTTTTGGACCCTGTTGCTTTTGTGGGCTTCTCGCTTTTTAAAACCAAGATTACACCTCACGCTTTTTAAAACCAAGTTGGGCAGCATCAGCAATTTCTCTTGTGAGTTTTCAAAGCCCACCGTGTTCTTGAAAATCTCTTGTAAGTGAATGCTAACAATTTTACTAAGGCGTCAAATTGTTTCTATAAGGAATTGAATTTGTGATAATATTGTTTCTATAAGGAATTGAATTTGTGATAATATTCAGAAACAAATGTTCCATTCTGTGTTAGAGAATTAGTTGTATGATGTAGGTTAAATGTAACTGACCCGTGTATAAACTGCTGACCCGTATCACTTTATAGGTACAGACTCGACTCCTTCAATGGAGATCAACCAGTGGAATCTTCATTCGGGGATGCTGACGTGGACAAATTTGTTCTGATTGTTTTTGACGGGACATGGAAGCACGCAAAGGAAATGGTATCCGCTAGCCTTCCGTTCGTGTCAAAGTTTGCCACTCAGGTAAGTTTGACCTATGACATTCGCGTCGATGGTGGAACAAAATTCAGCTCGGATTTAACACTTAGGAAGGAACCTTTTGGTGGGTGTATGAGTACAATGGAGGCCGTTGCACGGTGTTTACGGGTTCTTGAACCAAACGGGTTAGATATCGCGTCTCGGTTGGTACAAGTTATAAGAACGATGGTCAGATTTTAGGCTTCCTTCTTGAAACCGACAAATCGAAAGCCTAAGTTGTTGAAAGGGAGTACAGATGATGAGAAAAAGATTAATTCGAGATCATTTTGTACTTGATTTTTGGTTTTTTTTTTGGCTTGTTACAAATTCCTACAAGGTAACCAAATTGGTTATGTTGGAAGTGATAAGTTGGTTGATAAGTGAAAGAAAAACTTTCAAAATGAATGCAATGTGAATTCGTAATATTCATCAAACAAGTATACATTTTATGTTACATCTTTTCCAAATTCTTTTATTGTTCTTACAAAAGAATCACACGTGTATTTTAGGTTGTCTTAGGCAAAAGAAAGAAAATAGATTGAGATAAAACTTTGGCCTACAATGGAACATAAAATTGGTTTATAAGTGGCATGTCTCCTTCATATTCTATAATCAATGGAAGAGATGGAGACTCTCCTTCATAGTCATTTTTATTCTATTTTCGACGTCAATTGTAAAACTTCTTTGGAGACGTGAGGCGGTTCCGTCCTTGTAAAACTTCTTTGGATTTGGTTGTTGAATGGAGGGCATAATACTTTTTTTTCATACGACACTTGTATTTTGGTGAGGGTTAAATGCATCGTTATAATTATATGATATAATCACACAAAAGTTACACTTTTGTGTTTAATCACACATTATATTTACATAAATTATATATATAATTACGTAAATAGTCACACATTCGTGCGTATAATTACGCACCTTACATAGATAATCATACAAACACAATTTGTAGTCACGCGCTAATTGTAACATTCGGAAAACCTGACTCTCTTAATAGGCCGAAAGAAATAAAGGAGGAAAAGGAGATGATGGGCTTGGCCCATAAGGGTTCCCTAAACCCTAGACTCTCCACGTTCAGCCCCCATTTCCATCACTGCACACAAAATCCGTCTAGACATAAGGAGATTCTAGAGAGAGAAAGTTAAGATTCAAGTGATTTTGCTTCAAAGTTGCTTCAAATCTATTTCTCCATCTATCTAGAGGAAGAATCCACAAAGAAACATCGTTTTTGAGGTAAGAGTCCAAAATAAAACCTCTGTTTTTAGTTTAAATGAGTTTTGGGGTAAAATTAGGGGTTTCAACTTAAAATCACTATTTTTACGTATGAATGGCCAAACAAAGCCTAGAGTTAGCATTATGGAAGTTAAACAAACATTTTGGATGTAAATGGGCATGTTTGAGATTCGTGTTCATTTAGGAGACACTGGCAGTGTCCCCACCGTTATGTGGCGACACTTGTCGGGGAAGACAATGGAGGAGTGGCGTCGTGCCCAAGATTTCCAATTATTGGGACATGTGTCATTCTTTGGCGACACTAGGAGTGTCGCCAATGACATCTGGCGACACTAAGTCTAGAATGCAAGTTCTGGCGACACTGATCGTGTGCCTGCGACACTAGCCTGGCGACACTGATCATGTCGCGCTGGCACTGTTAGGCCACACTAGATTAAATGATAGAATTCGCATGTTGAATTATGTGCAGATCGGTTAGCACGTTAGTACTGAATAGACGTCCAACCCATGTCAATTACAGACGATCAGGTGAGTCAGGAACTTCTATTTACTTGTTTCTATGATGATATGCATACTCACACGAAATGTTTAAGAAATGATGAATGTACGGAATGAAATGTTTATGAAACGAATGAATTATGAAAGGAATGATCTTTGAAACAAGAACGTTTATGAAATCAAAGGTTTACAAAAGGAATGGTTTATAAAATGAATGAAGGGGGTTTTATACGAATGAAATTTTTATGAAAAAAGAGGGCAAGATTTTACAACTGGGACTGTGGTAATGACGCTCACTCAGGGTTAACGTGACACATGGAGGTTAAACTATGATCCGACGACGTTATGGCCGGTGAGCCATAGTCGTTGATGGGAATTGATGGTATTCCGCGCTAGCGATCGGTGTGTTACTTGCTGGTTTTTCTATTTCACATGTAAAGCTTGTACAATCAGAAGTTCGAATCAGTTCAGTAATTACAAAATCAAACAAGCTGCCTATTTGTAGAAAACAACAAACTAGAGAAACTAGATCAGTTTCGCTATCTACTAGTTTCGCTCTAGCGAAACTAGTTAGATTCGCTTACATCAAAACTTAGAAACTATTTGATTACAAACTGTAAGACATATACAGGGCCTACAAGCTATTGTTACAAAAACATGTATAAAAAAATTCCCCCTTGTAGGTGGTATCTCGAGCTCGTTTACTAAATTCATTTCTCATTTCGTTATATACATTTAAGTTCACATTCCTCGAGCTACTACTTGATGCGCCCACACCTATTGTATCATGTGGGGTTGATGTTGTACCATATTTATTTAAACGGGAGGCATTTCTTTAAAATATTTCACAAATTTAGTGTTCATCTGTTTTATCATGTTCGTAAAAAGAGGACTTTTAAATTCAAGATCGGCTAATTTGTTACACATTAGAAATATTTGTTTCAGAGCTAAAGGAATCGTAGGATAATAAACCCTATATAAAAAGGTGGTGGCGGTTTTGAAAACTTCGAGTAATTAGGTTATATTTTCAAGAATGTTCCAACCCGTAGACGGAAAATTTTGAATTCTAAGACATGGTTTTGAGGAAAGCATTTCATGGAACGTTTCTAAAGTTGGTATTTGTCGTATAGCACTATGAAACATTTTATGAGTTGAATTCCATCTTGTCGGGAGTTCCCAATTGGGACCCAAGCTAATAAATCCCGTATCATGACAATTTTTAAAATATTCATGGTATCTTTTTTGCTACTACTAAAAACGTCTTTAAGCATGACTCCAAAAGCATTAGTTAAATTAAAAACGGTGTCAACCGCAAGTCCGTCTTGCACGGCCAAGTTAACGATGTTTGCAATACAACGACTATGAAAAAAAAGCCGTTGCAAATCGGTTTATATTTTAATATTAGTTTTTGAACCGCACTTGTATTATTTGAGGTATTATCAAAAGATATTGAAAACAAATTATTTTCTAATTTAAATTCGGTTATCACACCATCTAAAATATAAAATAAATTTTCGTCGGTGTGCGGATGTTCAAACAAATTAAACGTGATTGTACGCTTCATCATTTGCCACGTATTGGGATCAACCTAATGAGCGGTAACGCAAAGATATGAATCGGGTATACCATGTGGAGCCAACCAAACATCGGTGAATACGTTCACACCGGTTTTTAATTTTTCAAAACCTAAAATTAATTCAATTTTTTTGCTTTTTTCCACATTTTTAAACACCGGATTACTTGATGATAACGTGGTTGAAATGTTTCTTGATTCATCCTCGTCAAGCGAGGGTTGTCGAAGTGGTTGAACGACAAACCTTCTTAAATCACTAACTTCGTCATTCTTTCTCGAACCGTATTTGGATCAATGTTCCAAATTCCTCTCTCGGTTGACATTGATTGTAAGGCCCCTTTCCCGGGTAACCTCACTTGTTGGAATTACTCATAAACATAGTCATAAATACTGAACTTAAATTAAAAACATTCAGAAGTAGCGGAAGCAAACATCATTCGAATACATAACATAACAGCGGAAGTATTAACAAATAAAAACATAATATTGTCTTAACATATATAAAAGTCGGATGTCAGTCTCGTGCCGGGTAACCATCACGCCTTCGCACGACCCTTCCTTTCTTTACCTGAAATGTATACTAAAAGTCAGCTAACGCTGGTGAGTTCTAGTTTAAAAACAATCATACATAGCATTTATCTTATCGTTAAGTATTATATATATATACACAATATACGTGCATTAGCATATTCTTTGCCTTACTGTTCTCACATAATATTCACACTAAGTATATACATATGTACATACATACTTACTTAGAGAAAAACATTCATTGGTCATACACATAGGGGTGATTAACCCGTCATACTTGTCGCAAATGTCACAAAGACAACGCAGTGAGAACTACCGTCGTAGCCCTTTTCATAAACCGTCCGGCTCTAGAAAACCGTCCGTCGAAACATAAATCCGTCCGGCAACCTTTGTCTGTCCGCTCTTAAACCGTCCTACCGTCGTAGTCCATCCATTCGCCCGTCTGCCCTAGGGCATCCGTTTCCCACGTGGCTATTATATATGCAACCGTTCTACATGTAATAAGGCATTTGCTTCGACCGTCCATGAGTACCTTTTATACGTCCTAGCTTGCGAAGGAACGTTTTTGTCCCGGGGCACATGAGTACCTTTTATAAAAGGTCTACCGAAGTAGCCGTTGTCATCGAAGCATCCATAACGTTTACATACATTCATAACATGCAATATATATAATATAAAACAAGATTTCATTCATTCACGTTATGTCCTTCTTTCATTCATTCTTTATAATCATACGTTTCATTCTTTGTTCATAATTCATTTTCATATATAGGTATATATATTTGTATACCACGTATGATCACATTGACATTCATAGCATTTATTCATTTAGTGTATACACTTCAGCCCCAAAACATTTAAAATGATTTGCACATAACGTAGAAGGGGGCACATAGAACTCACCTGATGAGCTCGTCTTGTCCTATCCTATCCGCGGTCCAATGAGTGCCACACACGATCTGGATTTGTTAATTACACATACATTAGACCTAATCCCGACTCTAACGGTTAAATCATTCTGAATTAAGCGACTATACTGACTTCACTAACGGCCTGCTGCCTGCGCACTTGCTAAGTGCGTAGGACCATACTCATGCGTACTTGACAAGTACGCAGAACATTCTTCTTGCGTACTTGATAAGTACGCATGATCTTCCTCATGCGTACTTGATAAGTACGCAAGACATCCTTCTTGCGTATTTGATAAGTACGCCAGACCTGCTTCCCCATAAAGTCCGAAATTCTTGCATGTTAACCCGATCATGCTAATCTTACAACTTTCTTTGATCAAAATTTGCGGTTTTCATTCTAGATGCTAGTTCTAAGCTTATTTTCAAGTTTCATCCATAAAAACGTCTCCTATTTAGCTAAAACCCGAAAAACCCTAAAACGGACAAAAACTCAGATTAGGGTCGAATCGTTACCTGGATTGGGATTCAGATTCAGAGGTTTTGCTCACGAGCTCAGTAGTAACGTGCTCCTTCAATTCCGGGTCGATCCGTCAACTTTCTCTCTCTAGGCCCGAGCTCTCCTTTCTCTCTCTAGATTGCACGTTGTGGAAGAAATGAGAGTCTAAGGTTGCCTTGACCTTTATATACTTGGGCTTCCCTCGGCTCGTTGGAGCCGAGCCCAAGCCCATCCATTTTCCTTTCATTTTTGACGGTTAAATCTCTATTGCGTTATTATTTATTTATTTACTGTTTTTGAGATGTTACATTGATGCTTGACCTTCACCCGAAATTTTCTTCGAAGTCGGGCAAGATTTTTCTATATGAGATTTCAAACTTGAGTTTGAATCCTTCTTAAAAAACCCACCACAAAATTTACACCAAGCACGTTCCATCTCGTTTGACAACAATCATAGATCGTAGTTTCACTAAATTGCGGGGTTACTTATTGTTGGTATGATTCTCACAACGCTAACTTCGGAAAAGGAAACACTAAAACTTGAATCAGCCATAGTTTTTTTTAGCGTTTGAGAGCGTTTTTTGATATTAAAGAATATAGAGAGTGGGTTTGAGAGGTGTGATTGAACCAAAACACTCCCTACCTATTTATAATGTCATTTGGGGAAAAGATGGGTGCAAAAAAGACGAAACAAGGGCTTCTAACGGGTCTATAATGGCTAGTAAAATTTCAGCACAAAACCGGTGCAAACCGATTTGAGAAAACCGGTCTCAAACCGGTTCAGCTGAGAAAAGTGGAAATCGGTCTTGAACCGACGGTTTGAATAAGGTTGAAACCGGTTTAGCCCAAACCGGTTCAAGATCGAGTCGGTTTGCGGTTTGAAACCGGTTTGCGGTTCATACAACGGCAACATTTTATCGCCACACGGAATATTTCGTCATTCATACAAGTTTCATTATAAACACGAACCCGTCACGAAACGCAGGAAGTTCTTACTAGTTAAGTATATTGTTTAAAAATGGATGTCGGTCTCGACATAAAAAAGATAGTGTAAACGTTTTAGGAACTATATTTTTAAATACTTATAAGTTATATACTCTATACAATAATACGAAACGCAGTGTACAGTTCTTTGTCTTCATTGGTTCATGTGGCAATGTGCCACATGGCACAGGGTGGTTGGCCGTTTTTTTATAGTTTTCGTTTTCAGCTCTTATAATATGTATAATATACGTTTTTAACCTGCAAAATTTTGTTATTCTAGAATAACTTTCCTTTGCTGACTTTTAGAAGAAAAAAATGGAATACGAGGTTCCTTTTGTGAATGTTCCGGCATAACTTTTTTTAAAACGGAGCTATATTCAAAATCGAATAAATTTTTTGTGTTGTAAGATATAGCGAGCGACGTTACCGTTGTGATGCCGTGACAAACTCAACTGCTTATGAGCAAACAACATCTTTAGCGGTGTTGTGGTATTATCGTATCCGGTATCGGTGTTTGCTTGTATGGTTCGACGATTCGAAGCGATAACGACCAAACTCCTGCCGCGTTAGCGCAAGGTAAAAATACTAATTATTACTTAAAGTAAAAAAAATCTATATCTATATCTATACTATATAATAAATAAAGGTGTCGTCTCCATATTATTTCTTATTTTTTTTCCGTTCTCTCTCCCTTATTAAATACACATTTATCTTTTAATAATAATATATTTTTAAAGAAAATAATAGTCTATATCTATACTATATAATAAATAAAGGTTTTTGTATGTCACGTGTCGCCACCATATTCAATCTCATCAATAGTTTCCCGCCTCTCTCTCTTATTAAATGCACCCATATCTTTTAATAAATTATTAATTATACTAATATAACACATTTATTTTAAATCATCCTTTATTATAAAAAAACTTTAAAATCTAATTATATAATTTTTATTTTCAATCATATAGTAAATGAAAGTCAAATTACATTAAATAGTAATTGACGTATTTCCGAAACCCAATTATATACTATTTTTACATATTTTGAATTTTGTTTTATATCTTTAGTATACAGTAATACATTTTTACACCTATAAAATACATAAATAAAATTTAAAAAATTTATGTATTGATGTTTTTCACCCGTGTGTATTACACGGGGTCTAAGCTAATAATACTAATAAAACACATTTAATTTGAATTATCCCTTATTACAAGAAACTTTAAAATCTAATTACGTAACTTTTATTTTAAATCAAACAGTTAATGAAAGTCAAATTATATTAAATAGTAATTAATGTATTTTAGAACTCAAAAATATATTAACTTTTACATATTTTGAATTATTTTATTCTTATTATGTAATATCCATAAAATATATATAAAAATTTAAGAATTTTATTTTTCATCCCTTGTGTTACGGTGTTCGAAGCTAGTTAATGTTAAATTAAGCAGTTAGAGCATTTTTATCAGTTTCTCTATTCATATCTCTATAATTACACTAAAAATCACTATATTTTCTCTCTCATTTTTAATTAAATAATATTTTTTATACCTCTGTCATTGCCTTTTTATCTCCTCTCCACTCACAACTACTTTAAAATAATATTAAAAAACTAATAACCATCTTAAACCACTACCTAAAATATGCATAACACTAACAACCATCTTAAACCACTACCTAAAATATGCATAACACACTCATAAACATATACAGAAACTCTCTTATATAGTTATATTCTAATTCGTATTTGTTGGGCACATTGGTATCAACTCAGAAACTCCAAGAAAACGAAGAAGAAACATTCACGTGCGATGCGAGATCTGCATTGAACCCATTAACAACAAATTCAAGAACAGCAATACATGTGTGCACCCTTTTTGCACAGATTGCATAATCAAATACATCCAGATGAAGCTAGAAGACAACGTATCAGACGTAAAATGCCCTGCTTATACCTGCAATCACTCCCTTATCATGCCGCCCCAAAATCACACACCAAACAAATGGTGTGATGCGTTATGTGAATCGAGTGTGTTAGGTGCTAACAGGGTTTACTGCCCTAACAGAGACTGCTCGGAGTTGATTTTGAACGAGTGTGGTGAGCATAATCTGAAGAGATGCGAGTATAAATTTCAAAACAGAGTTGTAATCAAATGTAGGGTATTTTTAGGTGCCGTTGTTTATATCGACTAACGGTAGCGTGCTGGTACCGTGAACAATGAGACCGAAACCGACTGAAAAACACCTGTTCCGTTATATAACTGTATTTTATTTATGTTTCGATCTTCACAACCGAGTCGCCGTAACTTCATACGTTTCTTTTATGTATTTAACCATATTTCTTTTTGTCTTTAGCCATGTTAATGTCACCGTCTCAACCGTTTAAGTTCTGGCTCTGGCCATGGGGCACAGCGGCCTCCCGTCACAAAGCGCGAGGCTAATTATCTAATTTATTATTAATCATCAAAATCATTAAAATACCTAATTTTGGGAGAAAATTTATTAGTAAAAGATTGTTACCGATTTTGACATATAATACTAAATAATAATAGCCATTTTAATTTTGATAGTACTTACTAATAGTTACCATTTTTAATTTGGACACATTAAAGACGTATTTTTTTTTCTGTTAGAGCAAAGTATCTGAGTTGCTATCATCCCATCCTCTCTAAACCCTACTAGTAACGTTTGTTATGAGTAAAATTTTAGTATGTATAGTAAAGACTATGTATGTTTATTTGTAAAGACATAATTTTGCTTATCAGATTGATGTATATATTTAAAATAAACTTTCATGAATATTAATGTACAAGTTCTTTTAAGTTTTTTAAATAAAAGTTCTTAACTTTTTTTAATTTTTGTTTATTATTTTAATTTGATAGTTGATTTTAGACATACTTTGTTTTCTTTTATAAATATGAAAATATAATGTTTATCTTAAATTCTGAATACATCGTTGTAACGTCATTAATTTTATCTTCGTTTTAAGATAATTTTTATTCAAAAATCCAGCCGCCACATCATAACCAAGTTGTTAATTGATAAAGATAAAATTTGGGATATCTACGTTTATTTAAGGATAATTGAAATTATTAATAAACTAATTGTCATAAATACCAATATTTTTACAATTATAAATGCACACTTTCTTCTTCATTCATAGCCATTCCAACCCTTCTTCCTACAAGAAAACATTCTACTTATAACCATGCATTCTATGTCACTCTCAAAAATCGTTTTGGTTTATGCTTTCTCGGTTGTTTCGGTTATTGCGATGTTAAATGCCGAACACGTTCCGTACAAGTTGGTTGACAACGTTTGTAAGAAACAAAGAAACAAACAATTCTGCTTGGAGGTTTTAAAATCTGATGCAAGGAGTAAGTTTGCAAAAGACATAACAACCCTTACGAAGATTGCGATCGATGTTGCAACAAAGAACTCGACAGCAACCCGTGATTACTTCCTCGGAGTGAAAACTGGTCCTCCAGCTGTGTTGAAATCTCTAAAAGATTGCATTGGTTTGTATAATAATGTGATCGTAAATTTCAAGAATTGTCTAAATGAAGGAGAGTGCTCTTTGATCGGTTACGACATTCATATCGCTGGAGACGATGTTAGGGGCTGTCAAGCGATTGCGGATTCAAACGGGGCTCATGATTCTTTTATAACTGCTCGTAACGACATCACCCAAGAGTTTTGTGGGCTTTGTGAATCAATGGCCAACCTTATGTGTAGCCAAACAAGAGCTTAATCCTATGTAGTTAACGTGTTTTATAGTTTGTTACTTTGTTATAATTTCGTGTGTTTTAACTTTTAAGATAAAGTTAAATTTATATTCATAATGAACGAACGAGACATGTTGTTTAACTAAATAAACAAGAAATGTGTTCACGTTCGTTCATCTATTAAATAAACGAACATAAACGAACTTCACGTTAAACGTTCGGTTCGTTTATATGCCTAACTTTACCAATTAATAGCCGCAAAATTTTATTGTAAGTGTAGTGAATTTTGCAAAAATGCACATTTTCAATACCAGATATATATTCTAAAGAATCAGATTTTCTTATACAAGAATGAACATCTAAACATTTTATCAAATTTTCTTATACAAATAACTTCGTATATTTATAAGTTACTAGTTTAGATCCCGTGTATACATACGAGGTGAAAAATATCAATAAATAAAATTTTTAAATTTTTATGTGTATATTTTACAGGTGTAAAAATGTATCATATAATAAGGATGGTAAACAAAACTCAAAATATATAAAAACTAATATATAATTGGGTTTCGAAAATACATTAAATACTATTTAATATTTGATTTTCATTTATTATTTGATTGAAAATAAAAGTTATATAATTAGATTTCAAATTTTAATAAGGGATAATTTAAAATAAACGTGTTTTATTAGTATAATTAATATTTTCTTTAAATATATGATATTGTTAAAAGATAGATGTGCATTTAATAAGAGAGAGAGGCAGAAAAAAAATGATAAGAATGAATGTGGAGACGACACATGGCATGAAAACCTTTATTTATTATATAGTACAGATATTGTTATAACATAGGCCGATTAGGGTACTGGGCCCGAACAAGTTGTTGGAGAACATCAAGGCAGGTACCTCGGTCCCAAACTAAAAAAAAAAAAAAACTAAAACTAAAACTAAAACTGGAGAGGCCATGCCCATATGGTAATGGGTCAGGTTTGGGATGAATTTAGGTAATCCCAACCCATACCCTGTTATTAAATCTTGTCCCATACCCGGCCCAAAACCCACCGGGTTTCTATCGGGTAATTATCCGTCGGGTATACCCACGAGTTTCGGGTAAATCCGTTAGTTTGTAAAAAATACCCGTTGGGTATACTTGACCCAAAACCCGTCGGGTATATATAAAGTTGTAATTAAAATAAAAAAAGAAAGAAAATAAAATCATGTTTGGTCTATACATTTATAATAAATACGGTATATATACTTAAAATAAAGGCGGTATATACACTTAAAATTAATAAAAAAGAAAGAAAGATATGTCGGGTATATAATCGGGTAAACGAGTATATACTATCAGGTAACCGGGGTGGGTAAACGAGTATATCACCATATCTCATACCCATCCCAAACCCGCGAAAAATTTCAAATATAATCCCAAACCCGGTCCCATACCCGATTGCCCGGCCCATACCCGTCCCAAATGCTTCGGGTTCCGGGTTTTCCTATCGGGTTCAGGTTTCATTGCCATACCTAGCCTTGGTATTGATGATTGAAATGGACATAAGTTATTGGTAATTGTCCTTCACAAAAGTGGTGTGAGTTCAAATCTTGCAAGTATAGGTTTAGGTGGTATTTACGAGTGAATAAAATTGCCAAAAAAGGAAAAAATTAGAGAGACCGTTCGTCGAACCCGAAACCTCAGGTTGGGATGGGGCGAGTGTACTCGTGGCCAGTCGACAGCAGCCGGGCGAGTGAAGAACAAAGAGAACAGAAGATAGGTTTGAGAGTGCATGATCGTTGGATTCACCGGTCCACGCCGTATATTCTTCATTTAATGAAACAATTTATCCAACTATACTAATTGACCTTGTTATTGAAAAACAAAGTTAAATGAATAGTAACCAAACCAAATCAAACCAAACGTACCCAGTATAATCCCACACATAGCTAACGCTATTAGTAGGGTCTGGGGAGGGTGTGATGAGGGCAAACCTTACCCCCATCCCAAGGGATAGAGAGGCTGCTCCCGTTTAGACCCCCGGCTCCATGGGAAAGAAAAAGATAAAAATATAAATAAAATTAATGAGTAATAAAGTAAAATAAATCTAACAGTAATCTAACAATTAGCAGTGTATGACTAGAGTATATTAGTCATAAGAAACACAACACACCTACAAGAAACAAGACATACGCAAAATCTTTGCTACACAACTCTACTCTCCCACACAACGGGTCACTCATCCTAAAACCCTAATACGACGTCTCCATGAAATCCTATCATTGATCATGTCCTCTGAGAGGTGTAAATCTAGCAAATCAAGCTTAATCCTCTCATCCCACGTTAATTTCGGTCTCCCCCTGCTCCTTTTCCCCTCTACAACGAGAGTTTCCACCGTTCTCACTAGATCTGTGCTCTGTCTCCTCTTGACATGTCCAAACCATCTCAATCTTCCTTCTCTTATCTTATCTGAGATACATGTGACAACCAATCTCTTCCGAACAACTTCATTTCTTATTTGGTCCTTTCTTGTGTGTCCACACATCCACCTCAACATCCTCATCTCAGCTACATCCATTTTTCGAGCTTGTGTCTTCTTGATGGCCCAACAATCGGTTCCATATAGCATCGCTGGGCGAACTGCTACCCTATAAAATTTACCCTTTAACCCTATTGGGAACCTCTTGTCGCACAAAACACCTGAGGCCGCTCTCCATTTACACCAACCAGCCTGCACCCGATGGACTACATCATTGTCGATGTCCCCGTTACTCTGGATGACAGATCCTAGATACTTGAACTTCAGTGTCTTAGGGACAACCCCACCTTCAATAGAAATCTGGGTCTTCTCGTCGACGTTTGCACCACTAAAGTTGCAGTGAAGGTACTCGGTTTTAGATCGGCTTATCTTCAAACCTTTGTGCTCTAAGACTGTTCTCCATTCCTCTAGTCTGTTGTTCAATGTCTCTTTACTTTCTGCAATCAACACGATATCATCAGCAAAAAGCATGCACCATGGAATTACATCTTGAATCGAATTTGACAACTCATCCAAAACTACTGCAAAGAGAAAGGGGCTTAGTGCCGACCCCTGGTGAACTCCCACTTCCAACGAAAAAAAGTCTGTATCCCCCACGGGTGCTCGGACGCATGTCTTAGCCTCATGATACATATCCCTAATTGCCTCAATATATTTACTAGGGATCCCTCTTCCCTCCAGACTTTCCCAGATCAATCTTCTAGGCACACTATCGTACGCCTTTTCAAGATCGATGAACACCATATGTAAATCATGTTTCTTCTCTTTGTACTTTTCTATTAATCTTCTTAAAATGTGTATCGCCTCCGTAGTGGACCGGCCTGGCATGAACCCAAATTGGTTTGCTGTAACCTGGGTTTGTCGTCTAATCCTTGTATCTATAACTCTTTCCCATAATTTCATTGTATGACATATGAGCTTAATCCCCCTGTAGTTAGCATAACATTGAGCATCTCCTTTGTTTTTATATAGGGGTACTAAGACACTACGCCTCCACTGATCTGGCATCTTCCCGGTTTTGAAGATATTGTTGAACAGTCTTGTCAACCACTGAACGCCTTCCTCTCCCATACACTTCCACGCTTCAATGGGTATGTTGTCTGGACCGACTGCCTTAGCTCTTCCCATCTTCTTAAGAGCACTCCTCACTTCTTCCTGTGTGATATTTCGACAATAACAATTATTTCGTTGACTGGATTGAGTAGTGGGATTCTCCGTTATGGCTAGACTTGGTCTACAACTGTTGAAAAGGGTGTAGAAATAGTTTTGCCATCTCAGCTTGATGTCTCGTCCCTTTATCAAAACTCTTCCATCATCTTCCTTGATAAACTTCACGACCCCAAGATCTTGTCTCCTACGCTCCCTATTTTTGGCAATCTTAAACATATGATGCTCCCCTTCCTTGGTGCTTGATTTTATCCTCCCACCTAAGTTTAGGTCTACCCCTTCTCCTATTTCCGGCTATCGAAAGGTCTTCCACTCTCCTCACAGGGGCTGAAAGAGGTCTCCTCTTTACATGGCCAAACCATCTTAGTCTTCCTTCCCTCAACTTGCTGGTGATAGACGCTACTTCAAGTTTTGTCCTAAAAACTCCTATCGGGATCCTATCTAACAAGGTTTTACCACATGTCCATCTAAGCATCCTCATTTTCGCTACTTCCATCTTGTTTGTTTGCTCCTTTGTCATCGGCCAACGCTCTGACCCGTACATCATTGCATGTCTAACTGCCATGCGATAAAATTTTCCCTTCAGTCTCAGGGGGATTTTCTTATCGCACAAGACTCCTGTGGCCGCCCTCCACTTCTGCCATCCCCTTTTAATACGATGTGTTTCATCCTCGTCTATTCTTCCCGTACAGTGAATCATCGATCCTAGATACCTAAAAGACTCTTTCGGGCATAAAATCTTATCCCCGATACGAATACTAACTTCTTCACTCCTCTCGGTCTGATTCTTGTCGAAATCGCATCGTAGATATTCAGTCTTATCCCGGCTGACCCGAAGTCCCTTATCTTCTAAGGCCTCCCTCCACTGTTCTAATCTAGTGTTTAACCCTTCTGGCGTTTCCGAAACTAGCACAATATCGTCAGCAAATATCAAGCACCATGGTATGCTCTCTTGGATATTACGAGACAACTCATCGAGGATCAATGCAAAAAGATATGGGCTCAGGGCTGATCCCTGATATAGACCTATTCTAACCGGGGAAAATTCTGTGTTTCCCATAAGGGTCCGAACACAAGTCATCGCTCCTTCATACATATCTTGTAAGACTCTAATGTATTTCCCCGGAACTCTCTTATCGTTCAGTGTACTCCAAATCAACTCTCGTGGTACGCTGTCATATGCCTTCTCTAGATCCAGGAAAGCCATGTGTAAAACTTTTTGTCTTTCCCTATACTTCTCCATGAGCCCTCTGATTAGGTGTATTGCCTCGGTTGAAGACCGTCCTGGCATGAACCCGAATTGGTTCTCTGTCACATTTGTCTCCCTTCGAAGCCTTACCTCAATAACTCTCTCCCACAGTTTCATGGTATGACTTAGTAATTTGATACCTCTGTAGTTGCTACAACACTGTGCGTCACCTTTGTTTTTATAAATGGGGATGACCTCGCTGAGTCTCCAGTCTTTAGGCATTTTATCGCCTCTAAAGGTCATGTTAAAGAGTATTGTCAGCCACCTCAACCCTTCATCCCCTAGACATCGCCATACCTCTATGGGAATTTGATCCGGTCCTACAGCTTTGTTTCTCCCCATCTTTCTAAGTGCCACACCAACTTCTTCTTGATTAATCGTTATACATAAGCGAATGTTTTCTACATTTTGGGTCGTATGGGAGTTCTCTGTTTCCTCAATTCGTCTCAAACTTCTCTCATTGAAAAGGGAGGAGAAATACTCTCCCCATATTTTCCTAATGTCGGCTTCATTCCCTATGTTGTGTCCACTTTCGTCTTTGATACACTTGATAGCTCCTAGATCTCTCCCTCTTCTCTCTCTCGCCTTAGCTATCTTGTACACATCGTTTTCCCCTTCTTTGGAGTCTAACTTCTTGTATAGGTCGGAATAGGCTTTTTCTTTCGCTTTTGCAACAACCTTTTTTGCTTCTCTCTTGGCTTCATTATATCTATCCCTTACCATAGCCCTGCCCTCTGTATCTTCATCCCTAATTGAGTTGAGCTCCCTAAAGAGGTTGTATTTCTCTTTGAGTTTGGTTTGTACTTCCTCACTAATCCACCATGATTCTCTGTACGTTTTGTGTGTTCTCATAGTACCAGCCGTAACACCTAGGGCCTCCTTACCCACTTCTCTTATGGCGTGTGCGAGGCATTTCCACCACTTATCCGCATCATACTGGATAATGTTTTCTACCTCTCAGCTGCTTCCCCGTAGAGGTTTTTCCACAATATTCTTGATGTGGTTGTTCTTTCACTCTTACGAGTTCTTCTCCAAAAAATCATATCCATGACCAACAATCTGTGTTGGGATGAACACGCAATGCTTGGTAGGACCTTGCAGTCTCTACAAGACCTAAAATCAGCTTTGCGTAGTAGGATATAGTCAATCTGGGTACTATGTCTCCCGCTATGGAAAGTGATTAGGTGGTCATCCCTCTTTTTGAAAAAAGAGTTTGCAACAACCAATTGGTGTGCAGTAGCAAACTCCAGAATAGCCTTGCCTTCTTCATTCCTAGCTCCATATCCGAAACCCCCATGGACACCACCATATCCGTCAGGTTCTATCCCTATGTGCCCGTTTAGGTCGCCTCCTATAAACATGTGTTGGTCTTCAGGGTACCCTCTCACAAGCTCATCCAGTGACTCCCAAAAGCTTTTCTTTTCTGCTTCCCCCGACCCCACATGTGGGGCATATGCGCTTACGACCGTAAAAGTGTCATCACCAATTACCATCTTGACCGCCATGATTCTATCGCTACACCTGTTCACTTGGACTACATTGTCCTTGAGTTGGCTTGACAAGACCACTCCTACGCCATTGCGAGCCACCCCGGAACCCGAGTACCACAACTTGTACCCATTACCCTCCCTAGTGCGAGACCCCTTCCACCTGGTCTCTTGGAAACACGCTATATCCACCTTTCTACTAGAAAGGGCATCAACTAGTTCTAAAAACTTACCCGATAAAGAACCTACATTCCAACTACCCACTCTAAGTCTGAGGGCAGACTCTAGTCTACAAGGCCTCCTACCACTCCTGGACCTACCCACCCTAGTAGAAGAACATGATCTCATGTGACCATGACTGACTAACGGCTCTATACTAACCCTTACCAAAAATCAAGAGTAAAGTAAAAAACACAAAGAGCAAACCAAACACTAAAAAAAAACAAATTAATAGAACTATAAACAAGATTATAACCCAAGTTAACAAGAAGGCAACTAACAAGTAGAATTGTTACAAGTATTAAGACTGAGTAAAAAGGCTTAAAAAATCAAAACATAAAAACTTGGGCTGGCCGGATTCGAACTCAGGCCACCCAAGTCCACACACAAGCGCACAAACCACCCGACTACGGGCCTCGTTAAGGTTTTACTTAGAATATCAAACAGATAAATATATTCCCAAATCGATCCCAATTTCGTATGAACCCTAAAATTAAAATCCTATAAATACGAATCGATTAACCCTCTGTTTATGCAATATTACAGAGGGCTATTGATCTATGAGTAAAAACGAAGGATTTGAGCATTTGAAATACCTGTTTCGATATCGAATAGGGGGAGAACAGGTCTGCGTTCGAAGTCGGCTGTCCAAGAATCAATTGAGCAATGAGGGTGTTGAACGACGAAAATGGAAGTTCAGAGAGGTTGTGTGTGATGTTGCCTACGCGTTTCAACATGTATTTATAATCGATTTCAGTCTTAAAGGCTCTAACCGTTGGGGAGTTTACGGATGGGAAAGAAAATCGAACCACGCGGGCGTTTAGAATTGAATTTGTGCATCGAATACCTTGGGTTTGGGTCGCACGCTCGAGTCCTCGAGGTTCGTTGAATTTGGCTGGAAACGCGTTTTTCAAATAAAGAGGATGAAAAACGGTCTCAGTGAGGTTCGAACCTGTGACCGTTTGGATCTTGGGGGTTTGGTCGAATTACACAACAAGTCCCTGAAGTTTAAGAGTTTTATCATTTCATGTGCAAACATGGGTTTGAGTTTAAAATAAGTTCCAGCCTTTGGCAGTTTTAGTCCCTTGTCTTTTATAAGGATAAATATGTTTTATTTTTTATAAACTAGATAAGTCTTACAAGTTTTATATCTTTTATTATTTTAAAATTTTATAAAATAATTTGTTGATTTATTAGTTTACAAGTTTATGTATTTAAAAGTAAGTTTATAAATTATTCTCTTTATATAATTATAAACTTATAAAGTTTTAAGAATTTCATACATTTCATTTATAAAATAAATGTATATATATATTTTTAAATGAGTTTTATGTATATATATATGTGTATATATATATATATATATATATATATCAGGTATAATCAAAATAAATTAATACTTATTTTTTTAGAACATAGATTTTTAATAAAGATTCAGGCTTTGGATTACTAACACGTGCAAGGGTTTAGGACAAGTTAGGTCGAAAAAATCCTGAATATTACAGTCTCCCATACTTTAGGAAATTTCATCCCGAAATTAAAGTAGAAGGTTCCTGATTTTTTTTTTCATGTTATGATACATGCAAGGATAATGAGGAAGATAACTTTCATTTGCTTTACGTTCCCAAGTGAACCCAGGGTTGCGTTTAGATTTTGAACGGACTGTGGTGATAGGAATACAATTATACTTGAGTTTCTAGAATTTCATGGTCCATGATTGCCAGGAGTTTTACTAAGAAGCATATAGTTTCATCGAAGGATATAAGGATTTAGTTTTCGGAAATGAACCTAAAGAGAAGAACTGTCGAATAATCATTCGGATTCCAAAGGTAAAATGCATTGCTTGGAATAGATTTGAGGACAATTTGATGATCCGAGTTTGCCCGAAGCATAGTCTAATATGCTCAAGAATCTTCATATTACTTTAGTTTCGTTGCTATCTATCACGATAGGTTTTAGGTCATAGCACACGACAGAATTTACTATGTTTTCCTATGCGCTGATTTTCATAATTACGTGTGCACCCGTAACTACTTGAATCATCGCATAGTCTGTATAGATCCTTTCGTTTGTGTGTGGGTCAAGGGACGGCACAAAGATTTTCTTAGCTCATAACTATTGTTTTCACATAAGATTTGCTAAAAGTCAATTGTTAGCTAAAGAGTAATGATGTGGCATAATTTAGAGTTTCAAAGCTTCCTCGTGGTCTAAACAAGAATACGTCAGACCCTGAGTAGTTTAAAGTCTCTCATTTTCCTCGTGTTTGAACAAGAATACGTCAAACTCCGAGTAGTTTAGAGTCTCACATCTTCCTCGTGTTTAAACAAGAATACGTCAAACTCCGAGTAGTTTAAAGTTTTTCGATTTTCAAATTTAGTGAATAGAGTATGTGATCACGTCTTGAGTATAAGGTGATCACTCCAATACTCCGGTGCTCATGAGAGGTGAGGGAAAGTTTTCATAATGGAATCAATTGTTATACGTTCCTTATTCCTATATAGGAGATTTTGGTCGTTCAAGGAGACTAGATGGATGTCGATGTTGGTTTTGATTCGAAGGCAAGTGAGGTACTTTGCTATAGAGAGCAATGTCCTTCTTCATGGTAGTTTCTAGTATTAGAAATGAAGTTTCTTGTGCCTTCAGGATGAAACGAGTAACAAGTCTTATAAGTTTTATTCAAGATGAAAGTACAACGATTGTCGTAACTCAGGAATTTAGGTATGATTTACATGCGGTAAGCGAAAGGTGTTGAGCTTTATGAATACGGGTTTGAATAACGTATTAACTTTTGTATAACGTTTCAAGGTGGGTCCCTCCGGACTTAAAGTTTTGACTTTATAGTAAAGTGTATTTTGTGTATACGTAAGTTAATTGCTTTTCATCAGTAAAGTGTACTTGGGTTTTTGACTCTCGTTGTGGTTTATAAGTGGTAAATCTTTTATGAAGCAAAATTCATTTCTCTGAAGAGGAAAGTATTCTATTATAAGATAACGGAAAGGGTTCTGATAGCGTTTATAGGGGTATGTTTACGAATAACTGATCTTGTTTTGTAAGAGAAATTTGTAGTTCACTTTTGTTTGTGCATAGATAGGATGTTCAGAGAAATAATGAGTGAGACAAATGGATGAGTAGTTATAAGAAAGATTTCTCAATGGACTAGTACGATTAACAAGTAGTTAGTTTAGCCAAGGCTTAGAAATCGTAAGTCTTAAGAAGTAAAGGTCATAGTTGATCAAGATAATGGTTCATAACTCATGTTTGCCTTAAAAGAACTTCTTCAAAACAGAATGCTTGTTCAAAGTTTATTCTTCAATCATATCCACCACTTAGGGTTTGATAACTTAATACGTCGTTGTTAATTAACTTAGATATTAAGATAAATTGTTTTCGATTAATGTGTTAGATAAAAGGGTTAAGTTGTAATGGAAAAAGGAAGGTTTTGGTACGATTTATGTCAAGTCAATAAGTAATAACAATTGAATTGAAAAATAGACTTTCGTTAAACGTTTCAAAATTGGGACTTCTAGTCCCTACATAAGACATTGATTCTTAAACAGAAAATTAAAACAAAGAAAATAGAAAATTCATCTAGCGCCTTAGGTAACTCTCCACTAGGAAGCAGATGAGTACTATGACAAGAACTGCTAAGGTTACTCGTATGGCAAACCTAGCCTCGTCCTGAGTGGTTTCCGTACGGTGCTCAAGTATTTCCCTGTCTTCCTCCAGGGTCTTGATCTTCTCTTCCTGACACCATATCTGATTTGCCAGGTCTTCAATCATTTGGTTCAGCAGGTCGTGCCGTATCCTGTGTTCCATCTCCCGCCTCACAAATTCTGCGGTTCCCACATACTAGTGAATGTTATTAACCATGATTCCCATTTCCACAGCGGGTGTCCTAGTATGCCTAGCCCTTGAGTCAGGGCCAGGTGCCAAGTACGGGTCCCTTGGTGGGGATGGGAATCGGCGGTGAAGATGGGGTGCTTGGAAATGATTTCTCGGTGGGGATAGTCTAGATGCCCCGAATCCTGGTCCAGAGTTTCTAGTCCAGTTGGCATTCAGATCGATTCTCGCCCTAGCAGTTGGATAGGTTGTTGGCTGATAAACTGACGACTCGCTGTTCCCTTCATGATCGGACTCTGCTCTGGGGCGATACACGGGTGAGGGGGGTGAGTGTGAGTCCATTGCCTGGCAAGAAAAGAACAGAAAGAAGTCTGTAAGTGATTGTGAAGTTATTAAGTGTTAAATGTGGAAGTTTTTCATGCAATTAAATTATGTTTATCCACAATACTGAGTCATCACAGTAATATTTTAGAAACGATTCTTTTTTACTTGTGGGTGATGTACTCATGAAGAGAACTCCCGGAAGAGGGGGTGGGTCACAAAGTACTCACTTAAATATCCTATTTTTCCTTAGCCAGAACTCCACATGTGTTGATGGACTCTTTCAGTCGTTATGTATTAATAACACTTATTGTTTGGACTATTGTTTTGGTTTTATGATCCCGATGAGGTTTATTTACTCCAGTAGACCCTTTCATCTTGGAGAATAAGTAGGTTCCTTAGTTTCTTGTTAATGTACTTTAGGCTCAAGGTGTCAAGCTTTGTTTACAAAGAATGGTAATGTGAGTAAGTATGTAAAATTTGAAATGTATAAGTGTGTAGTAAAACTTAGGATAGTATCAAATAAAATTTAGCTAGGTAATATGAAGGTAGGAATAAACACAAGGGTTTTTAAGTATTGTATCATGAAATTATGAAGTTTGTAGTGTAATATATATAGTTTTAAGTATTGAATCATAAGGATTTGAAGTCTAGTTTAGTTATGACGAGTAGGCATGTTATTATGTGACAAATCTTGAAGAGAAGGAACATACGGTTCATAGAGTAAGTATTACATATGTGGATTTGAAATCATGAAGTATAAGTATTTAGATGGTACCCGTTTAGTGAACATTACTAAATAGGCACTTTGACACATCAAGAGTAATTCAAGTTCACTAACGTTAGAGAAGTCATGCATTCCAATAAGTGAACACTCATCCCAAGAATTCCCAGGAAAGCATATGGGTCCAACGGTTGATCTGGATTTGTACAAAATGCTTTCCATGATAGAATTTCTCAAAATACCGGTATCCACCCTTTCGGTCCGCACAAGTTCTCATAAGTTGTTTAGAATTTAAACATTCTTGACGGGAGTTAGTTTTTTTGGATTAGGCCTTGAAGCCTAATAGTATAACCTTGATGTAGTAGATTCTTGTAACACGTAAGTAGATATAGGCATAAGTATAAGCATACACGTATAGGGTTTTAAGGTTTTTAAGAATAGAATAAAGAGGAGATTCCTAGTAAAGAACATGAGATAACTCATGTTTGGGACTCCTAAGTTATAGTCTAGGTCATGTGTCTAATAACCTAATTCCCTATAACTAAGGCTCTGATACTAATCTGTCACACCCCAACCGACGGCGGATTATACGTCGGGGCGGACGCGGTTGTTCAAAAGCACAAGGTTGACTATTAAAGTTTAAATAATTTCATTAATACTTTCATGTTTACAATACAAGGAATGATAACAAGAATATAAGTTTGATTTAATAAGTAATCTAAGTCCAAAGCATCCTATGTGATCACAATAAAGTCTCATGTTGATGTACCTGAAACATGTGAAGAAAATCTATCAACTAAAAATAGTTGGTGAGATACGAAGGTTTTGACAAAGTTTAACAAAGTCTTTGAAAAGATTTACAATTCACTATGTCATGCATTCTATAGTATAAGTGTAAGAGCAAACATGTTAAACATTGTGCATATCAATCCTCCAACCAAGTTTAGGCATAACTCGAAGGTTATCCTTAAAAGTTTAAAGTTAAAATTCAGTAACAATTACCAAGGGCTCCCCTCGAAGGGTCAATCAATCTAGGTGGATAGGTCAAATACAGTAGATCTATCATTGTTACTATAGGCTTGATCAAAGTTAATGGATATGCTAGTATTAATTTTAATTTAAGCATTGTAAGTCTCAAGCATAATATCACAAGAGTAAGCATGTAGGCATAGTTGTACAAGAATTGTATAAGTTTTTAAACATGTTTCACCCCAAGATAAAGTAAAACAAAACGTGGCTAAGTATACTCAAGTTGATGATGAAGAGTGTCCAACAAGGATTAGGTGTAGCAAGACTTTGAGGGAGAATATCCTCACAACAAGCCTAAGAACACAAGTCTAAAGTTTCAAGTTTGATCCTATAAGTTTATGGCAAAGGATCTAGGATTCCAAGATTAACTAGGGTTCCAAATGGGAGACGAGAA
Source organism: Smallanthus sonchifolius (assembly GCA_023525975.1). Taxonomy (NCBI): domain Eukaryota; kingdom Viridiplantae; phylum Streptophyta; class Magnoliopsida; order Asterales; family Asteraceae; genus Smallanthus; species Smallanthus sonchifolius. The sequence continues at coordinate 62,434,136 of CM042038.1, forward strand.
TGATTGTGTTCATAAAGTTTAAATAAATTTCTCAGTAGGGTGTCACAAGACTTGAATATCAAAGTTTAATAAGTTTATAGTTTAGAATAATTTTTAATTAAAATAATTATTAGAAATTCTTACAATTATTAATTACACAAAATAGGTAATAATAATTTAAGATAATTTTCTAAGTATTTATAAATAAATAAATTAAATGTAAGGCTAAATAATTATTAAAGATTTATAATAATTATTTAAGGAATAAATAGTTATTAAAAAATAGTAATTTTTTAGAGGATAAATAATATTTAATAATAATTAATTAACGACTAAATAATGGTTAAGGGTTAATAAACATTATTTCAAGAATACAACAATTATTAAGGTTAAATAATTATCTATAAGAATTATTATTTTATTTAATCAATATAAATCATTTAAGATTTATTAAAGTATTTAAGTGTTAAACATTTATTTTGTAAAGTAACTTGTAAATAAATCAAAATGTAGTTATAAGTTTAAATAAATAATATGTAAATATAAGTTTAAAAAAATGTTAATTAGAATTTCTTATAAGGATTATATTTTAATTATAAGTTTATAATGTTTTTAAAGTTCAAATGCAACCATAAATTTCTAAAGTGTTACATTATAAGTTTTAAAAATATTCTAACTTTATATACAAGTTTATAAATGTTTTGATATTAAAATTAAGTTTTATAAAGTTTACAAATTTATAAGTATCGTTATTCTTTAAATAAATAATTAAACAACTTTTCTGTTTTATAAAAAAAGTAAACAGGGGTTTTATAAAATGCACAAGTTTCTAATTTACTAAGTTTAAAGATCCTGTTTTTGTAAAGTTTATAAGTTTACAAAAGTATATTTATTTTCTTGTTTTAAATAAATAAATAAACAAGTCTTGAACTTAATGTATATAAATTTTTTTTATAGAATGTACAAGTTTATAAGTTTTATGTTTTCTAAATAATATATAAGTTTTATAAATTTTTCTGATTTTATAAAGATTATATAAGTTTTTTTTTGTTTAATTTTATAAGTTTAACACAAATAACTAAGATAAAAGAATTCCTTTAAATTTAGAATGCGAATAATAAATATAGTTTACTATTATATATAAATAGTAGTTGTATAAATATAAGTTTTATAAAAGTTTAAAAGTATTTTTATGGTTTTAAAGTATTTAAAACTAATTTTTAAAGATAAATTTTCTTATAAGTTTTAACTAAGTTTAATTAATTAAAATAGTTTCATAATGTAAAAGTATAAATAAAAATCAGGCTCAAGTTTATAAAAGTATAACTGAATTTATGAAAATTGTTACAAGTATTAAGACTGAGTAAAAAGGCTTAAAAAATCAAAACATAAAAACTTGGGGTGGCCGGATTCGAACCCGGGCCACCCAAGTCCACACACAAGCGCACAAACAACCCGACTACGGGCCTCGTTAAGGTTTTACTCAGAAAATCAAATAGACAAATATATTCCCAAATTGATCCCAATTTCGTATGAACCCTAGAATCAAAATCCTATAAATACGAATCGATTAACCCTCTGTTTATGCAATATTACAGAGGGCTATTGATCTATGAGTAAAAACGAAGGATTTAAGCATTTGAATTACCTGTTTTGATATCGAATAGGGGGAGAACAGGTCTGCGTTCGAAGTCGGCTGTCCAAGAATCAATTGAGCAATGACGGTGTTGAACGACAAAATTGGAAGTTCAGAGAGGTTGTGTGTGATGTCGCCTACGCGTTTCAACATGTATTTATAATCGATTTCAGTCTTAAAGGCTCGAACCGTTGGGGAGTTTACGGATGGGAAAGACGAGTTCAAAATCGAACCACGCGGGCGTTTAGCATTGAATTTGTGCATTGAATACCTTGGGTTTGGGTTGCCCGCTCGAGTCAAAGCTCGAGGTTCGTTGAATTTGGCCGGAAACGCGTTTTTCAAATAAAGAGGATGAAAAACGGTCTCGGTGAGGTTCGAACCTGTGACCGGTTTGGATCTTGGGGGTTTGGTCGAATTACACAACAAGTCCCTGAAGTTTAAGAGTTTTATCATTTCATGTGCAAACATGGGTTTGAGTTTAAAATGAGTTCCAGCCTTTGGCAGTTTTAGTCCCTTGTCTTTTATAAGGATAAATATGTTTTATTTTTTATAAACTAGACAAGTCTTACAAGTTTTATATCATTTATTATTTTAAAATTTTATAAAATAATTTATAGATTTATTAGTTTACAAGTTTATGTATTTAAAAGTAAGTTTATAAATTATTCTCTTTATATAATTATAAACTTATAAAGTTTTAAGAATTTCATATTTTCCATTTATAAATTACATGTGTATATATTATATATATATTTAAATGAGTTTTATGTATATATATATATGTATATATATATATGTGTGTATATATATATATATATATATCAGGTATAATCAAAATAAATTAATACTTATTTTTTAAGAACACAGATAAAGATTCAGGCTTTGGATTTGAAACACACCACTTTTAAAAACAAAACTTTAACGCGCGGAAGTCTTAACCCAGGAATTTTTTTTTTTTACCCTCTCGCGTACCGCGAGAGAACCTTCCTGGACTCTCGCGACCCGCGAGGGACCCTTTTTCTCAGAATGTTTCCAGTTTTCAGCAGGTTTTCATACATAGCCATTTTTCCAACTTTTTCCAAAATACAAGACAACAAATTTGCCCAACACATGGGTTTTAACCAAAAACCCCTTCAACAACATGATCACAACCCAAAAACATGTTTTGTTTATCAAATTACAATCAAAATGGGGGAATTTCACCAAATCATCAAAACATGAAAATATGCATACGAGGATCCGCCAACGCCTTGGACTTGACTTTGACTACCTCGGAGCTTTTCCTACATTCACCACACATATCACCATTAGTAATGAAGATAAATTCATAACAAACAAGTAAATTCCTACTTGTTTCACCCATTCACCCAGTTGACCCGTTTCCACCCAAATTGTCATTTAGGCTACATATTCTTGCACCCTTACTACAAGTTTCAATTATGATCAACACATGATCCATTTCCATTATGGCACAAAGGCCATAACTTCATAACAAACAAGTAAATTCCTACTTGTTTCACCCATTCACCCATTTGACCCGTTTCGACCCAAATTGTCATTTAGGCTACATATTCTTGCACCCTTACTACAAGTTTCAATTATGATCAACACATGATCCATTTCCATTATGGCACAAAGGCCATAACTCCATAACAACCAAGTAAATTCCTACTTGTTTCACCCATTCACCCATTTGACCCGTTTCCACCCAAATTATCATTTAGGCTACATATTCTTGCACCCTTACTACAAGTTTCAATTATGATCAACACATGATCCATTTCCATTATGGCACAAAGGCCATAACTCATTTTCATTTATGATCAACACATGATCCATTTCCAGTATGGCACAAGGCCATATCTCCGTTTCATTTATGATCAACACATGATCCATTTCCAATATGGCACAAGGCCATATCTCCGTTTCATTTATGATCAACACATGATCCATTACCATTATAGGTTAACACTATAACTACATTCCTTCATTGCACATACTAAATCATTCACAATTTATCATATCACAAGTATGCACACAATCACATAACACATAATCCATAAATTTCACCATTTATCATCAATACTAAGTAAGTGCATAGGCACTTACCTTTTGGGTTAGACGACTCCGCTCCGCCTTCTAGACCCACAATTTGATTGCCTAAACATACACACCTAGTTTAGTAATCTAATCATTCATTCAAAACACATACAATTGAGTTTACCACCCAAATTTCCATTTTCAACCCAAATTGACCCGTTTGGGTTATTTCCATATCCAAACACCCCCTTTAATCAAGAACTCAACTCAACCACTAGAATTCTCTTTCCAATACCTTGACACTAATTTTTATCAAACTAGTTTCTTTAAGTTAATTTGGGGTTTGTTTAAGTGTCTAACACCTCTATAACACTTAATCATCATCAATTTATCATTTTTTCATCAAAACCCCAAAACCCCCAATTTCCTCCATATGAACCCTAACTTTCAACAATCAAAATCAAAGGGTTCCATGGTGTTGTTCACCTTCCTACACCTTTAGTTTAGCTAGATTATCAAAAATCTAACACCATTTTACCACATGCAACCATAATTTCGGGTTTTTCAACAAAACCCAACAAGAACACCATAAATGGTGGATCAAAGAGGAAGAATTCACTTACTTGATGTTAGAAAGGTGATGTGTGAGCCAACACCTTCAAGTTACAAGCTTCAAACACACGAATTTTGGCTTCAACCCGATTTCTCCTCTCTTCCTCTTCTCTTGAACGACCCAACTCCAAAATGAAGTAAATTTTGACTTCTAAAGGTCAAATATGGCAGATTTGCCATGTTTCACCTTTAGCCCCTCTACTTTTAATCTTTTCCATTTCCTTCCATAACTAGTTAAAACTAGTATATCCCCGTTACTAACTTGAAACCCGCTTGTTTCAACTTATTTTTAAAATATTATTTTCACCATAATATTTATTAGAATTATTTATTTATTTATAACGAGATCCGGATTTTGGTTCGTTACAAATCTCCTCCCCTTATTTGGGTTTCGTCCCCGAAACCCGACTTCACATAAAAAGGTTCGGATAGCATTTGAGCATCTCTTCCTCGGTTTCCCAAGTCATTTCCGCCCCCTTTCTATGCTTCCATCTAACCAATACTTGGCTAATCTCTTTATTACGTAACTTCTTCACCTTCCTATCCAAGATTGCCACCGGTTCTTCAACATAATTCAACTTTTCATCCAATTCGATATCGTCCAAAGGGACAAAAGTAGATTCATCCGCCAAACACTTCCGCAAATGAGACACATGGAACGTGTTATGAAGTCTACTTAGTCCCTCCGGTAACTCCAATCGATAAGCTACCGTACCCACCTTTGCTATCACCTTAAACGGCCCGATGAAACGAGGACTTAACTTCCCCCGTTTCCTAAACCGTATCACTCCTTTCCAAGGAGAGACTTTCAAAAGCACAAAGTCCCCCACTTGAAACTCAATCGCCCGCTTCCTATTATCCGCATAAGACTTTTGGCGATCTTGAGCCGCCTTCAAGCGTGCTCTAATTTGGTCAATACTATCATTAGTTTCCTTGACCACTTCGACACTACCAAGCTCCCGTTGACCAATCTCACCCCAACACACGGGTGTTCGACACTTTCTCCCATACAATGCCTCAAAAGGCGGCATACCAATACTAGAATGGTAACTATTGTTGTAAGAGAATTCCGTCAACGGTAAATGGTCATCCCAACTACCACCAAAATCCAAGGCACACGCTCGCAACATATCCTCGAGCGTTTGAATCGTTCGCTCGCTTTGACCATCCGTTTGTGGATGATAAGCGGTGCTAAGATTCAATCTAGTCCCCATATCCTCATGGAATTTCTTCCAAAAACGAGAAGTAAATCTCGTATCACGATCCGATATAATCGACACCGGCACACCATGACGTGACACAATTTCCTTTACATACATTTCCGCCAATCTATCCGAAGAATACGTTTCCTTTATAGGAAGGAAATGTGCACTCTTCGTCAACCGATCCACTACTACCCATATCGCATCATAACCCTTTCGAGTCTTTGGTAGTTTAGTGATCAAATCCATGGTTATATTTTCCCATTTCCAAAGCGGTATTTCAAGCGGTAGAAGCTTTCCATACGGCTTTTGATGCTCCGCCTTAACCCATAAACATGTGAGACACCTCTCCACATACTTAACAATATCACGCCTCATACCCGGCCACAAAAAATGACACCTCAAATCATAAAACATCTTTGTGGCCCCCGGATGGATAGAATATTTGGATTTATGCGCCTCGTCAAGAATAGTTGTCAAGACACTTGACAACCTAGGTATCCAAATTCTATCAAAGCATGTCTTCAAACCCATGCTATTTTCACCAAGCTTATCAACATAAGAAATCATCCGTTCTTTCTTCAAGTCGCCACCAAGTGCTAACACTTGGGCCTCCCGGATTTCATCAATAAGAGATGATGAAATTGTCATCTTAAATGACTTCACCTTGATAGGTGAATGACTTGACTTTCTACTAAGCGCATCCGCCACAACATTCGCTTTACCCGGATGATAAAGTATCTCACAATCATAATCCTTAACCAATTCAAGCCACCGTCTTTGCCTCATATTGAGGTCCTTTTGGTCAAAGAAATATTTGAGACTTTTGTGATCCGTGTAGATCATACACTTAGCACTATACAAATAATGCCTCCAAATCTTGAGCGTGAAAACCACGGCTGCAAGCTCTAAATCATGGGTTGGGTAATTCACCTCGTGAGTCTTTAATTGCCTAGATGCATAGGCAATCACTTTCCCCCTTTGCATCAAAACACACCCCAACCCCGAATGCGAGGCATCCGAATAAACAACAAAATCCTCGGTCCCGTCCGGCAAGGATAAAACAGGCGCCTTAGTCAACTTTTCTTTCAAGAGTTGAAAGGCAGATTCTTGCTCGGGACTCCAAACAAACTTTGTCTCCTTACGAGTCAACTTCGTCATCGGCAAAGCAATCTGAGAGAAGTTTTCGATGAACCTCCGATAATAACCTGCTAACCCCAAGAAACTTCTAATCTCCGAAGGCGTCTTCGGTGATGACCATTCTTTAACCGCCATAATCTTGGATGGGTCAACGGTAATTCCTCTTTCATTAATCACATGACCTAAGAATTGGATCTCGCGCATCCAAAATGCGCACTTGGAGAATTTAGCATAAAGCTTCTCCTATTGCAAGACTTCAAGAATCTCACGCAAATGACAAGCGTAATCACCCTCGCTCCTTGAATAGATGAGAAGATCGTCAATAAACACAATGACCGAACGATCAAGGAACGGTCTACACACCCGGTTCATGAGATCCATGAAAACCGCAGGGGTGTTGGTCAAACCGAAAGGCATAACCGTAAACTCATAGTGACCGTAACGAGTGCGAAAAGCTGTCTTATGAACATCCTCTTCCTTCACTTTCAACTGATGATACCCGGACTTCAAGTCAATCTTAGAAAACCATGACGCCCCTTGCAATTGGTCGAAAAGATCGTCAATCCTAGGCAATGGGTACCTATTCTTCACTGTCAACTTGTTCAACTCCCGGTAATCCATACACATTCTCATGCTCCCATCCTTCTTTTTGACAAAGAGAACGGGCGCACCCCAAGGTGAAACACTTGGGCGTATGAAACCCTTGTCAAGAAACTCTTGTAATTACTCCATGAGTTCTTTCATTTCTGGCGGTGCCAATCTATAAGGCGCTTTAGCTACCGGTTTAGCACCCGGCATCAAGTCAATTCCAAACTCTATCTCCCTATCCGGCGGAATTCCCAGTAACTCGTCAGGAAACACATCTACGAATTGGTTCACGACCGGTACATCGTGAATCTCCTTTACTCTTTCATTCACATCCGCGACACAAGCCATGAACGCCTTGCACCCACGCGCCATGTACTTGGTTGCCTTCACATAAGTGCACAACCTTACTTTACCCTTTTTATCACCTTCTATGTAGATGGACTCTCCCGACGGGGAAACAAGTTGGATCGCCTTCGGTCCACATAAAAATACTCGCCTTATTCTTTGACAACCAATCCATCCCCACAATAACATCAAAATCTCCCATAGCCATAGGAATCAAATCAATAAAGAAAGTTTCGCCCCCCGCTCTCAACTTACAATCTTGCGAAGAAGGTTTAACAAACGGCTTCTTACTAGGGCTCTCGCCCTTTATCTTCTTCACCACCTGTTCCACAATTTCCCTTTTTCTCTTCTCACCCCTAGCCTCTTGCCTCTTTAACTCCACCTCCCTTTCCCGACACCTGTTTATTAAATCAACAAGCGTGGTAAATGAGGATGGAGATATGCTATCTCTGAATTCCACTGTTAGCATAGCATAGAACCTATCAATCTTGCCCTTTTCGGTCGATACCACATCCGGACAAAACTTGGCCCGATCAAAGAAGGCCCCGGCCAGTTCGTCAATTGACTCAGTCGTCTGTCTCATGAGGAGAAACTCCTCAGTCATCCTGTCCACCGCGGCTTGCGGGCAGTGGTATTTCAGAAAAGCCGCTTTAAATTCCTCCCAAGACATAGAGGTCACCCCAGAAACACCTCTCTCTCTACGGAGATTCAACATCCATTCCTTTGCCCTCCCAGTCAACAGAGGCACACTGAACATTACCCTATCCTCGGGCCTGCATCTAGTCGTTTCGAAATTCGACTCCATATCCACCACCCACCGGTGGCTAAGTATCGGGTCCACCTGACCGTCGTATTCTTTCGGTTTAATCACCATGAAATCCTTGAGAGTACAACCTCGAGGTTTCTTATCTTTCTCTTAATTGAGAAATAGTACCAAAAACACCTTAACATTCCTATACCTTCAAATCACCTAGGGTATATATATATATATATATATATATTTACCTACTTATAAACATACATATACGATCACCTTCACCTAATCCTTGCAAATGTTCATTGTCATATGGTTATCATAAAAGCTCTTGCACATCTCGTCTTATTAATCATATTGGCCAGACATGTTTAATAATACGTTATGCCCAAGTGTAATTATCATATGCATATAACAATTCACAAGACAAGTTTCGGCACACATAACACTTTGTCATTCAATCAATCATATGCATTTACAACATATATACATAATCACTTATTAAATCATTACTAACCTTTCATTTCCGAAAGCTCCTAGTCTTAGTCAAGTCCTTCGTGGATTCTCGTATCATTTCCCCCATATCAAGAGCATCCGGTTTGAGTTTAGTGTCTCGCACCCAAATCCCTCAAACCATTGCTCTGATACCAAGTTGAAACACACCACTTTTAAAAACAAAACTTTAACGCGCGGAAGTCTTAACCCAGGAAATATATATATTTTTTTTACCCTCTCGCGTACCGCGAGAGAATCCTTCCTGGACTCTCGCGACCCGCGAGGGACCCTTTTTCTCAGAATGTTTCCAGTTTTCAGCAGGTTTTCATACTTAGCCATTTTTCCAACTTTTTCCAAAATACAAGACAACAAATTTGCCCAACACATGGGTTTTAACCAAAAACCCCTTCAACAACATGATTACAACCCAAAAACATGTTTTGTTTATCAAATTACAATCAAAAAGGGGAATTTCACCAAATCATCAAAACATGAAAATATGCATACGAGGATCCGCCAACGCCTTGGACTTGACTTTGACTACCTCGGAGCTTTTCCTACATTCACCACACATATCACCATTAGTAATGAAGATAAATTCATAACAAACAAGTAAATTCCTACTTGTTTCACCCATTCACCCATTTGACCCGTTTCCACCCAAATTGTCATTTAGGCTACATATTCTTGCACCCTTACTACAAGTTTCAATTATGATCAACACATGATCCATTTCCATTATGGCACAAAGGCCATAACTCCATAACAAACAAGTAAATTCCTACTTGTTTCACCCATTCACCCATTTGACCCGTTTCCACCCAAATTGTCATTTAGGCTACATATTCTTGCACCCTTACTACAAGTTTCAATTATGATCAACACATGATCCATTTCCATTATGGCACAAAGGCCATAACTCCATAACAAACAAGTAAATTCCTACTTGTTTCACCCATTCACCCATTTGACCCGTTTCCACCCAAATTATCATTTAGGCTACATATTCTTGCACCCTTACTACAAGTTTCAATTATGATCAACACATGATCCATTTCCATTATGGCACAAAGGCCATAACTCATTTTCATTTATGATCAACACATGATCCATTTCCAATATGGCACAAGGCCATATCTCCGTTTCATTTATGATCAACACATGATCCATTTCCAATATGGCACAAGGCCATATCTCCGTTTCATTTATGATCAACACATGATCCATTACCATTATAGGTTAACACTATAACTACATTCCTTCATTGCACATACTAAATCATTCACAATTTATCATATCACAAGTATGCACACAATCACATAACACATAATCCATAAATTTCACCATTTATCATCAATACTAAGTAAGTGCATAGGCACTTACCTTTTGGGTTAGACGACTCCGCTCCGCCTTCTAGACCCACAATTTGATTGCCTAAACATACACACCTAGTTTAGTAATCTAATCATTCATTCAAAACACATACAATTGAGTTTACCACCCAAATTTCCATTTTCAACCCAAATTGACCCGTTTGGGTTATTTCCATATCCAAACACCCCCTTTAATCAAGAACTCAACTCAACCACTAGAATTCTCTTTCCAATACCTTGACACTAATTTTTATCAAACTAGTTTCTTTAAGTTAATTTGGGGTTTGTTTAAGTGTCTAACACCTCTATAACACTTAATCATCATCAATTTATCAATTTTTCATCAAAACCCCAAAACCCCCAATTTCCTCCATATGAACCCTAACTTTCAACAATCAAAATCAAAGGGTTCCATGGTGTTGTTCACCTTCCTACACCTTTAGTTTAGCTAGATTATCAAAAATCTAACACCATTTTACCACATGCAACCATAATTTCGGGTTTTTCAACAAAACCCAACAAGAACACCATAAATGGTGGATCAAAGAGGAAGAATTCACTTACTTGATGTTAGAAAGGTGATGTGTGAGCCAACACCTTCAAGTTACAAGCTTCAAACACACGAATTTTGGCTTCAACCCGATTTCTCCTCTCTTCCTCTTCTCTTGAACGACCCAACTCCAAAATGAAGTAAATTTTGACTTCTAAAGGTCAAATATGGCAGATTTGCCATGTTTCACCTTTAGCCCCTCTACTTTCAATCTTTTCCATTTCCTTCCATAACTAGTTAAAACTAGTATATCCCCGTTACTAACTTGAAACCCGCTTGTTTCAACTTATTTTTAAAATATTATTTTCACCATAATATTTATTAGAATTATTTATTTATTTATAACGAGATCCGGATTTTGGTTCGTTACAGGATTACTAACACGTGCAAGGGTTTAGGACAAGTTAGGTCGGAAAAATCCTGGATATTACACTGATTGGGTGGTAGAATTAGAAAAGTTGTTAGAGGAGCCGGCTGATTACGTTGATGAGATGCCTGATGATCTACCGGGGATAATGGCAGAGTTAGATGCAATCATAGGCACAACCCCAGGTGTGGGGAAGTTAGTGGAGATTGTAGATGATCCTGGTGAAAGTTTAGAGGTCACGCCCATAGTTAAACCCAGTCCTGAACCTTTACCCTGCACCACTGTGCATTCAGAGAGGGTGAGTGTTGAGCCAAACCCTAGTTCCAGCCCTCCTAGGTCCAGGCCGCCCCGAAAGAGAACCCGTGTTTCAACAAATTCATCTAGGTTGAGGGTAGTGCAAACCCCAAGAGTGATAACTTGCTTGGCTATATGTTTCATATTATCTTCGGGTCGGGTAGGTATAAGCTATGGTGGATAGATTTGAATGTTACATGTAAAAAGAGTTTATTGTTCGGGAGCAATATGATTGTGTTAATGTGGAACACCGGTAGGCCCCGAAGGATGAAGGAGGTATCGGTTAGGATCAAGGAGTAGCCTCCTGATAGGCTTGTTTGATTCTCGGGTAAATGCCCGGGATGTAGCGTTTGTATGCTTCTTTGATTCGAGTCCGTGTCTTTTTATGTGTTTTTTGGTACTGTGTTTTGTGTGTTTCGTGTCTTGTAGGGATTCACGCTCGTTTTGGCATGGGAAATCGTTAGGAACGAAGTTCCAGGTATGTTTTACATTGGTTTTCATCATGGGAATAGGGTTTTTAAGAATTTGGGTGAAAAAGATATTAAATGGCCAAAATTTTTCTAAGTATAAAAAAAATGTATCTTTCCGTGATTGAGGCTCCCTCGCGGTACGCGAGAAACAGGCTCCAGGCCTTCACGGTACGCGAGGGACAAAATATTTTGGCCGGCTAAAAATCCACTTCCTCGCGGTACGCGAGGAGTGGACAGGGTTGCTTCGCGGTACGCGAGGGACCCCTGATTTGCTCTTTTGCCTTTGTTTTCCCATGGTCTCCCATAACCACCACCGTCAACCAACATCCTTCATCACCATTCATCCATCATCTACCCTACCATCATATCACCACCATAATCATCATCTATCATCTATCACATCATCCACCACCATCACTCATCCATCAAACATGTCATTCATTCACTGGCCACCGACCATGGGAAACCCAAAAACCGTTTTGATCCGATGATTCACCTTTCCGTGGCATTCATGTCTATGTGTTTGTCACCCATTGGGTACGTGTCCTTGCATATCTATCCAGAGTCGGTTTGAGTGTTTTATTTGAGTCAGATTATTGTTGCGGATTTGTTGTGAGGTTTATTTTGCAGGTATTATTCGTCATGTCCGTACTCAATCTCCATTCGGGCGGGACCGATGCTTCTATCACTTTGTATAGGCAACCCAACAGTGTGTGCAACCATGACCGAAATGCTATACGGTGCGTACAAGGAAGAACAAAGCTGGATACATTTGATTTGCATTTTCATAACCAGCTAAGTTGCTTCCTGTTTTTATTTTTGCACTTTTTTGTAGCTGTGTCTTGCTTCACATTGAGGACAATGTGTCTTTCAAGTGTGGGGATGTGAGTGTTTAAGTCTTAGTTTGTGTCTGTTCTAAAAATCCAAAAATACAAAAAAAAATTAAAAATTTAAAAAAATGTCCTTAGAAATCAAAAGTTTTTGCATAATAAATGGAAAATAATAATACAACTAGATCTACTTGTTTGAGTTTAAATGATATAAATAATAGAAAACGCGTCTAATTAGTGATGTTTTGGTAGACCCAGCCGACTTGAATAGCTTAAATAACATGTGAGTGTTACTTAGGATTAATCACGTCATAAATTCATGATATCTTGTGGGTACTTATCTTAGCGTGTCGGTAATACTTAAACTATCAATAGATGGTGATATGTACAACGTTAAGCTAAAATTTAGAGGTTTTTGAAAACTATTCTTGGCACACCATTATCTTTTTATGAGAATAAATCCGAGTTTGGTGGCGCTTGCATCCATAATTCCATCTAATAATGAGTGTAATTAATAAACTGAAAGCTTGAGTCTTGACCTATGTGTTTCCCATGGGGATAGTGACTCTATGTACACACCCATGGGTTGGGATTTGAGTGATCAGTGTTTAGATAAACAAGTTTTGGTCTACATGTTTCCCATGAGGATAGTGACTCTGTGGATACGCCTATGGGTTGACTCTTATGTGCCTAATAGATAGACTACAGCCTATGTGCTACCTTCTGGGATAGTGACGTGGGAGACGCACCCCTAGGTGAGGTTGATTCATATAAAATTAATAATACTCATTACATTCATTCTAGAAAAAGTCGGGAAAGAGTCTAACCTTAAAAGAGGCATATCTCGGGCTAGAAAATTAGTTACGGGGCCCATTTTATATCAATTTGGGGTAGCTCGACGAGAGGAGTTCACAAATCAGGTTGTTTTGGATCGCGGCACGTGAGAAGATAGGCCAAGGGCCCTCGCGGTACGCGAGGGACCCTAGTTACGGGAATTTTAACATATTTTTAGGGTTTTAAAAGTTTAGGACTCTCCCATTCTTAATATAATCGATTCTCAGCCGTTTTAGACAAGAAAAAGGGATATTTTGGAGTAGAGGAGGTCAATTGAAGAGGAAAGTTGAAGACTTTGCTCCCGGGTTCGTTAGATTTAACGTTTTCGGATTCAAGATTTGATTTTTATCTTTGTTTGCTTCGTTTGAAACCATGTTCTTGTCATATACTTCTGTTTTGATGTGTTTGAGCATGATCGTTGGCTAAAACTTTGATACTACCTAGGTTCATGATGATTTCTTTGTTAAAGTATTGACTTTTATCGGTTTTGGATTCAATTGATGGTTTGATGACTTTGTAAACAATCTTAGCATGATAATTGTGATGTTATAGCATGCTTGATTCTGTTTTGTGATTGATTATTGCTTCGTATGTTGATTGTGGTTGTCTGCCAGTTTGATTATGTCACACCTCGACCGATGGCGGAATCATCGGGGCGGGACATGTAGACTGTTCATGAGCACAAGGTTGACTAAATTGAAATATATTAATCGTCAAATTTCATTTCAAATATTCAAACAAAACCAAATCCAAGAAAGAAACATAATTTCAATACATAAACTTCTTTATTTAAATTAGCTAAGTCCAAAGCCTATGTGTAGCACATCTTGATCAAACTCACACATTAGTACCTGAAACATGAATAAAATAAGGTCAACTAAAAAGTTGGTAAGCATACACAGGTTTGTATATAGATAGCATATAGTTTGTAAATAAACAAATCCTTACATATCATGATAAAATAAGGTATTTATGGGGAGCAGCTATTGTGTAACCAAGTACAATCAAACCTTTGTAACTAGCATGCAAAAATTGTGTTGTCGGTAACAATCACCCTACCTGGGTGGGTTTGTCAGACTCAATAGATCTATCATTGTTTACCGTCGGCTTGAATAGTTAATGATTGCACATAATCGCATACAAAAGTTAGCACAACTAGCACTCGGGCATAAAGCTCAAATTGCACCCATGAATGTAAAGGGGATTTGTATTTGTGTAGTCTGTGTAAATGTAAACACTAGTATTGTATAATGTTCATGTTCCACCCCAAAAGTGTAAAAGAGTAAAAGAGGCTATGTAATACTCACTTGATTTGAAGGCGTAGCTAACACAAGATGCTAGATAGAAACGGGGTCCTCGTAATGCACAACGTTAACCTAGAGTGTAATATGTATTGAATCAATAGTGTGCATAATAGTCTATGTCTAAGTCTAAGGTTAAATTGGATGTGTGTATAAAGAATTTGAAGTTGTAGATGTTAGTGGGTTGTACTTGAATGGTGTTGTATAAAATTTGGGTTTGGAATAACCAAATAATAAAATAATAAAATTATTATTTGTTTACTTAAAAATAAGGTAAGTATTAGGGGTGATTAAGTATGACCTAAACAAATAGTTTTTGTTTAAATGTAATTTAAATAAATAATTATAATCTTATTTATTTATTTATAAAATATGTAACTTAGTCATTTAGTTATGAAAATGTATTAAATGTTTTATATTAAATATAAATTTCTTTACTTTATTTTCATAAAGATGTTTAAATAAATTGTGTAAATAATAATTAACTGTAGGGTTTAATAATAAATATAGATTAAATTTTGTAAGTTTTAAATAAATAATTTCTATTTATTTTAGAATACAAATTTGATCTTTTTAAATAATGTTAATATAAATCTTCATAAAATCAATTCTTTTTATTTAAAACTTAATTTGAAATACTTATTGTTTTTAAAATATGAAAATAATTATTCTGCCAAGAATTTTCTCACACACACGACCGTGCCTGGAACAAGGCACGATCGTGCTAGGACCACGGGCGCGACCATGCTAGTCAGTGCGCGACCGTGTTGATCAAACAGAGGGCTTAACTGAATTGCTCACTAGGCACGATCGTGTCTTGGGCCAGGCACGACCGTGTCTAGGATTTTGAGGCACGACCAAGTCTAGCCAAGGGCATGACTGGGTCTGAGTGTGGGAGGCACGACCGCGCTGGTATTTGGCGCGACCGTGTCTCATGAAGCGCGACCGCGCTAGAATGCTAGCGCGACCGTGTCTGTTCCAAAACAGATTCAATTTGACTAATTCTTATATTGTTAATGTTGGAATTCATGGGGCTTTCACCCATTAGATCACCACGAGTCTTTTTGTATAGATTAATTGTATTTAAAACGTGTCTAAGGTTTGATTCGATTAAATCATTTTTGAAAGAAATATAGATTCGGGTTCGTGGTGATTTCCATATTGCAAGCCCAAATTAAGATGGGGCTTTTGATCTATAGACTTACTCGAATGAGTATAAGATTATAATTACCCGGAAGAACAGTGAATCGATAGCGTACGGTAAAGGAGAGTTCCGGCGTGAACGGTTCGATTTCCGGTGCTCTATGCTGCAACTCCGGCTACACCAACGTGTCCAGAAACTTTAGAGAAGATCGAGTGATACGTATGGAGAGTTTGCTTGAGATAATTTGGATTGAAAAGGGGGAACCGGTGGTTTCGTGAATGTTTTGACGGTTTTGAGGCTAATCAAATTATACTGAGTTAATTGTTGTAATTGATAGCCTTATTATTCTCGTTAATGATAATGAAGTGAATATCGGTTACGAATTCGAACGATTTTGCGTTTAAAGGCTGTATTTACGTTTCAACTGATGTGAGGCGCGACCGTGCCTATAAGAGGCGCGACCGTGCCTATAAGAGGCGCGACCGTGCCAAGATGAGGCGCGACCGTGCCAAAACGTGGCACGACCGTGCCTACTAGGGTTTCTGGTTATTTACAAAATCAGACCTTGCAACTTCAGCTTTGACAGAATTAGCTTGGTTAGGATTTAACAGAACACCTAATGGGATTACTTACTGGATTAACTCTAAGAGGTGTTACCACATGATTATGAGTTCTAAATCTTTGAATTGAATACCATCGGCTAACGATTAATGAGGTGTAGGTTTGAACAAGTATATGATTCAATGTCGTGTTGTTATTTTATTAGTTAAAATAAATTAAAATAGGGTCGGAAAATCAGGAATGTTACAGTCTCCCCATGTTAAGGGAATTTCGTCCCGAGATTTAACTAATGGAGGCTACTAAAAATCAGGAAAAAGGTGGGAGTTTTTGGTTCTCGGTGAGTTTTGATTGATGGATTTTGGGGAGTGTAACCATTGACATAACTTAGGCCTGATACTTAAAGTTGAATATGAAGGGTGATAATGAATTTTGTTTTGAGATGAATTTAAGGAGGAGATTGTCGAATAATAATTCTGAATTCTAAATGTGAGATGTATTATTTGGAATGAATTTGATGGAATCTTGATAATTAGGGTTTGTGTAAGATGTAGTATAATATACTTTAAAATTGTCAGCGGGTAAAAGATTTCATAAACATTGGTCTAGGTCAAAACTTCACGTGACACGAACAATGCTACTTCTGATAACATGATAGGGCACTTATATATAGGAAGTACCATCGGCGTATCCACCATGCCGTTGTCATATCACATTAGTTTCCTTGTTACATATCATGATAAGTTTTAGGTCACAACACACGACAAAATTCACTATGCTTTCCATGCGCTGATTTTTATAATTCCGTGTGCACCCGTAATTACTCAAATCATCGCATGGTCCGTATAGATCTTTCCGTTGTGTGCGGGTCAAGGGGGGCACAATTTCACTCTGATCACATCTATTGTTTTCACATAACAGTCGCTAACAAGTAACTATGTCCCTAATCAGGTCAGTTCGCAACTAAAGAGTAGTAAAGTAGTATAACTTAAAGCTTCTTAGTTTGCTCGTGTTTGAACAAGAATACGTCAAACCCCGAGTCGTTTCAGTGTATTATGGTCTTCAACTTTGGTGAATAAAAGTGCATGACCATGTCTTGTGTATAATGAAAACAATCAATTGCAATAATTGTAAGCAAATTTTGTTTCGTGTATAAAGTAAACACACAAGTCTCATGTATGATCTAGTGTCACGTAGTTCGTAATCAAATAGGTCTCATGTGTAGCGTGAACAATTTAGCTTCATATATTTTGTAAATCATTAAGCTCCTATGTGTAATGTAAACAACATAGTATCATGTGTACTGTAGAAGATGAAGTTCATGTATGGTGTCGACAACTTAGTTTCATGTATTTTGTAAATCAATAAGCTCTCATGTGGTATGTAAACATCATAGTATCATATGTATTGTAGGAAATGAAGTTCATGTATGGTGTCGACACTTAGTGTCATGTATTTTGTAAATCAATATCTTTCATGTGTAATATAAACAATTTAGTATTATGTATATTGCATAATGTGCATAATTTAGTATAATGTACCTTGTAACCAAGTGGGTTTCATGTTTAATGTGGTCAATCTAGAATTATGTATCAATCAAGCAATTGTTATGCATCATGTATTTTGCAAACAAACTAAGTTTCGTGTATTATGTGCTCAATCCAGTAGCATGTGTATTGCAAATAAACATGTTCCGTGTGTTATGCGATCAATCAAGTAAATCGTGGTTTGTAGACAAACTAGTTTCATGTATTATGTAATTTGTGTAGCATTGGATATATTGAGAATAATTGACTTTCATGTACCATGTGGTTGCGTTGGGTTTATTGTGAACGTGCATACGTAAGTTATTGAACTTCGTGTGTGATGTATATTAACGGGTTTTGTATGTGATCGAGTGTTGCGGACAAGTGTGTTGTTTGGCGTTCCTGTATAATGTGGTAGTTAGGTTGTAGCTCTTAAATCTCATTGAGGTTGATGGGGGGTTAACGTTTATGCTGTACGATCGTCTCTTGAAGTGACAAGTGAAAGGTAACGAGGAGGTTCTGAAAATATTCGGGGAAATGTGTTTACAATTACTGATCTTTGTTTGAAAATAGAAAGTTGTAAATTATTCTTGATTGTAGATATATAAAGTAGTGAAACCATTGGATCACATAATTTAAATAAGTAGACAATTTATGGGAAAAATCTTTTAATTTAAATTTTCAACTATTAATAAGAGAATATTTTTAAGCGAAGTTATTGGCTAAACAAATAGTCGTATCTTAATTTAGCCAGGGTTTAGAAATATTTACTTTAATGAGGAAAACCATAATTATTTATTAATTCGAAATAATATATATATATATTTTTTTAAATCGGTTGTATTAACTTTCCTTATCATGTGGAAAGTTTTATGGAAGATTTATGTTTTTGATACTATCTAAAAGTTTGATAAACATTTTGTTTGAACAAGATAATGAGGTTTTGTTTAAATCGAACGATAGTATGATTTGTTTATGAAGGAGATAATCGTATTGAATGAAGAAGGTGATACTTGAGAAATTTTGATGAAAATATGATGGGTGTAATTCACACTCAGCGGGTCAAATCAATGAATAATAACTTCAGAGTTGAAATATATATAAAATTGATTAAATGCTGAAATGTTAAACATTACTCAAAACATAGGGAAATGGTTCTCAAACCGCAAATTTAAAGACAATAAATAGAAATTTCTCCTAACGTCTCTGGTAGCTTTCCAATAGGAAGGAGATAATCACCAAAATGAGCACCGCTATGGTCACTCGAGTAGCAGATCTGGCTTCAGCTTTGGCGGTCTCCGTGCGATGTTCCTGTATGGAGATTAACTCCTTTTGGTACCCTAATTGGTTTGCTAGACTATCCATTCTTTGTCCTTGCAAATCATGCATTACTCCCTGCTCCATCCTTTGCCTCTCAAATTCCGAGGTCCTTACATATTGGTGTATGTCATTGGTTGGAATTCCCATAACATTAGTGGGTGCCGTGGTATGTCTTACCCAAGGGTTAGGATTGTACGGGTCGGGCATTAGATATGGGTCTCTTAGTGGGGGTGGTAACTGATTGTGGAGATGGGGTGTCTAATACGGGTTTCTGGGTGCGGGTGATCCAGGTGTTCAAAGTCTTGGGCCGGTGTTCCTAATCCAATCTGCCCTTACATCAAACCTTGGTCTAGTAGTTGGGGGTGTTGATGACCGATGCACGGGTGTCTCAGTGTCTTCTTCCCAATCAGATTCTGCTCCGGGACGGTATACCGGGGAGGAAAGAGAGTAGGAGCCCATGCTTAGAAGGAAAACAATGGAAAGGTTGTAAGCGATAATAAAATACTGAGTATCAAATATAGGAGTTCTCATAGGTTTAGAGTTTGACTAGTCATAACGCCGAGTCTTCACAATAATATTTTAGGAGTACACTTGACCTATAAGTAGTGTATCCCTGAGGAGAATTCCCAAGAAAGAGGGGTGGGTCACTAGGACACACTTAAGTACCCTATCTTTCCTTAGTCAGAATCCCTCATGGGCCTACACACTCTTCCAGCCATCATGTATTAATAACACTATTGTTGGGCTCATGGTCATGATGAGAATTGTTGTGAACTGGGCCTTGTGGCCCGAAAGTAAGGCTTATGCATTTCAGTGGGCTTTTGCTTCTTGGAGGATAGATGGACTGCTTAGTTTATTATTGATGGACATTAGGCCCAATAGTTTAAAATTTTGTTGTTCACAAGAGGTGTGGTATTATGTATGTGAGTTTAGGGGTGCATGAATAACTAAGTGTGTATGCGTGTGTGTGAAAACTTAGGATAGCACTTTTAAATAGATTAAATAGGCAGCAATGAATAGGAGAAAAAGTTGGTAGGTAATGTGACACATAGATTATTAGGTATTGTATCATATGATTTAGTTATATAGTATAACATGTAAGAATATTCACATAAAAAAATAATCATATAGCATGTAGATAGTAATGAGTGTAAGCACAAAAGTTATCAAGTAATGTGACACATAAGTCATTATGTATTGTATCACGTAGTGTAAATACTTATGATAGCATGTAAAAATATTTACACAAGAACTAATAATGTAACATGTAGTAGCATAGCATTGTGGGTGTCCTAAAGTTATAGTCTAGGTCAAGGGTGTCTAATAACCTAGTTCCCTATAACCAAGGCTCTGATACCAATCTGTCACACCCCGACCGATGGCGGAATCATCGGGGCGGGACATGTAGACTGTTCATGAGCACAAGGTTGACTAAATTGAAATATATTAATCGTCAAATTTCATTTCAAATATTCAAACAAAACCAAATCCAAGAAAGAAACATAATTGCAATACATAAACTTCTTTATTTAAATTAGCTAAGTCCAAAGCCTATGTGTAGCACATCTTGATCAAACTCACACATTAGTACCTGAAACATGAATAAAATAAGGTCAACTAAAAAGTTGGTGAGCATACACAGGTTTGTATATAGATAGCGTATAGTTTGTAAATAAATAAATCCTTACATATCATGATAAAATAAGACATTTATGGGAAGCAGCTATTGTGTAACCAAGTACAATCAAACCTTTGTAACTAGCATGCAAAAATTGTGTTGTCGGTAACAATCACCCTACCTGGGTGGGTTTGTCAGACTCAATAGATCTATCATTGTTTACCGTCGGCTTGAATAGTTAATGATTGCACATAATCGCATACAAAAGTTAGCACAACTAGCACTCAGGCATAAAGCTCAAATTGCACCCATGAATGTAAAGGGGATTTGTATTTGTGTAGTCTGTGTAAATGTAAACAATAGTATTGTATAATGTTCATGTTCCACCCCAAAAGTGTAAAAGAGTAAAAGAGGCTATGTAATACTCACTTGATTTGAAGGCGTAGCTAACACGAGATACTAGATAGAAACGGGGTCCTCGTAATGCACAATGTTAACCTAGAGTGTAATATGTATTGAATCAATAGTGTGCACAATAGTCTATGTCTAAGTCCAAGGTTAAATTGGATGTGTGTATAAAGAATTTGAAGTTGTAGGTGTTAGTGGGTTGTACTTGAATGGTGTTGTACAAAATTTGGGTTTGAAATAACTAAATAATAAAATAATAAAATTATTATTTGTTTACTTAAAAATAATGTAAGTATTAGGGGTGATTAAGTATGACCTAAACAAATAGTTTTTGTTTAAATGTAATTTAAATAAATAATTGTAACCTTATTTATTTATAAAATATGTAACTTAGTCATTTAGTTATGAAAATGTATTAAATGTTTTATATTAAATATAAATTTCTTTACTTTATTTTCATTAATATGTTTAAATAAATTGTGTAAATAATAATTAAGTGTAGGGTTTAACAATAAATATAGATTAAATTTTGTAAGTTTTAAATAAATAATTTCTATTTATTTTAGAATAGAAATTTGATCTTTTTAAATAATGTTAATATAAATCTTCATAAAATCAATTCTTTTTATTTAAAAATTAATTTGAAATACTTATTGTTTTTAAAATATGAAAATAATTATTCTGCCAAGAATTTTCTCACACACACGACCGTGTATGGAACAAGGCACGATCGTGCTAGGACCACGGGCGCTACCGTGCTAGTTAGGGCGCGACCGTGTTGATCAAACAGAGGGCTTAACTGAATTGCTCACTAGGCACGATCGTGTCTTGGGCCAGGCACGACCATGTCTAGGGTTTTGAGGCACGACCAAGTCTAGCCAAGGGCATGACCGGGTCTGAGTGTGGGAGACACGACCGCGCTGGTATTTGGCGCGACCGTGTCTCATGAAGCGCGACCGCGCTAGAATGCTAGCGCGACCGTGTCTGTTCCAAAACAAATTCAATTTGACTAATTCTTATATTGTTAATGTTGGAATTCATGGGGCTTTCACCCACTAGATCATCACGAGTCTTTTTGTATAGATTAATTGTATTTAAAACGTGTCTAAGGTTTGATTCGATTAAATCATTTTTGAAAGAAATATAGATTCGGGTTCATGGTGATTTCCATATTGCAAGCCCAAATTAAGATGGGGCTTTTGATCTATAGACTTAATCGAATGAGTATAAGATTGTAATTACCCGGAAGAACAATGAATCGATAGCGTACGGTAAAGGAGAGTTCCGGAGTGAACGGTTCGATTTTCGGTGCTCTATGCTGCAACTCCGGCTACACCAGCGTGTCCAGAAACTTTAGAGAGGATCGAGTGATACGTATGGAGAGTTTGCTTGAGAGAATTTGGATTGAAAAGGGGGAACTGGTGGTTTCGTGAATGTTTTGACGGTTTTGAGGCTAATCGAATTATACTGAGTTAATTGTTGTAATTGATAGCCTTATTATTCTCGTTAATGATAATGAAGTGAATATCGGTTACGAATTCGAACGATTTTGCGTTTAAAGGCTGTATTTACGTTTCAAATGATGTGAGGCGCGACCATGCCTATAAGAGGCGCGACCGTGCCAAGATGAGGCGCGACCGTGCCTATAAGAGGCGCGACCGTGCCAGACGAGGCGCGACCGTTCCAAAACGTGGCGCGACCGTGCCTACTAGGGTTTCTGGTTATTTACAAAATCAGCCCTTGCAACTTCAGCTTTGACAGAATTAGTTTGGTTAGGATTTAACAGAACACCTAACGGGATTACTAACTGGATTAACTCTAAGAGGTGTTACCACATGATTATGAGTTCTAAATCTTTGAATTGAATACGATCGGCTAACAATTAATGAGGTGTAGGTTTGAACAAGTATATGATTCAATGTCGTGTTGTTATTTTATTAGTTAAAATAAATTAAAATAGGGTCAGAAAATCAGGAATGTTACAGATTAGCATACATAGGTCATAGATTCTAGGATTTGTGATTGCATGTGGTTTGCTAGACGTAGTAACCATAGGAGTTGTGATTGATTCTAGATCAGACCTGAGTGTGTATCCTAGTTCAATACCCGAGAGGTGAGAATTAGTTGTCTAGTCTTCGTTATTAGGAATCTGAGTGTTAATATTCTGAGAGGGCGTTAGTATTAGGTGTCTAGTGATTGTTGCTAGTTCATGTCATAGTAGTTATCATGAGATTACCCCGTGCATTCCTTGTATGTATCGTGGACAGTGAGAGTGAGAGGTAATCTGTCTATTAGGGTACTTTGTCATTGTTGGAGAAACCGAGAGGTGATCCAACCATCGTGTGAGTTTAGTACACTTTAGATTTCTTAGTTGGTGACACCCTGAGAGTGATTAGGGATCCACTAGATAGTCTTGATTTGTCATCCTTAGAAACCCAAATCCATCATAGTTTCCAGAACCGGTAGAGGTTGTGCTTTGCAAGTAGGATTCCGACCTAGGTAGTATTCTTCCCATTCCTGATTTCACCTTAGCTTTCCATTGACAGTTGAATCATTCTTTGTTTATTGCATTCGTTAGTGATAATCAGTAGTGTAGTAAATCCCCCATCAATCAAATCTTAAGTCCGAGTCAGAGTCTGTTTTATTATTTGTAGTGTCTCTAGGGTTCGATAATCCGGTTTACCATTAAGCTGTACTACACTCGATAGGTACAATTTCCTGTTAGTGCGGTTTAGTTCATAGGTTTTCCATTTATTACTTAGGAGTCTAGGTTAGGTTTTATAATCATTTTTATAGACCGTTTGGACAACATCAGTACCCCCATGCCTGAAGTCATGGAGAATGAACCACTGGACCATACCAGAAGGCGCTGCAAATGGGAGAACGACGACTATATATGTTGTGGACACATTCTCAATGGTATGGCTGATTCCCTTTTCGATGCGTATCAAAATATTGAATCTTCAAAAGAATTGTGGGATTC
Organism: Smallanthus sonchifolius; assembly: GCA_023525975.1. Lineage (NCBI taxonomy): Eukaryota > Viridiplantae > Streptophyta > Magnoliopsida > Asterales > Asteraceae > Smallanthus > Smallanthus sonchifolius. Next base: position 62,458,503 of record CM042038.1, read on the forward strand.
TCTTGAATCCAAATATATGGCAGAAGATGCCTCTAGCAAGAAATTTCTTGTAGGTAATTTTATAAATTATAAAATGGTGGATTCAAGGCCGGTCATAGAACAGTATAATGAATTGTTGAGGATATTGGGATAGTTTGCTCAATACAATATGAAAATGAATGAATCCATTTCTGTTTCTAGCATAATTGACAAACCGCCTCCTTCTTGGAAAGACTTCAAACACGATCTAAAGCATAAGAAGGAGGAATTAACCCTGGTTGAACTTGGAAGTACTTTCCAAATTGAAGAATCCATAAGAAATAGGGAAAAGTTTGGGTTAATGATGATAAAAACATGGCTACCCTCTGCTGTGAACATGGTGGAAGATGGTGGATCATCTAAGGCTGTTCAGAATGCTAAAGGGAAACGAAAATTTCAAAGGAACAACAACAAGGCTTCAAATAAGAAGCCTAAGACGACAAGTTGGAAGTGTGGTAAAGTTATACACTTCAAGAAGGATTGTCGTGTTGGTAAAGGTGGAGGTAAAGGCAAGTATGAAGCTGGTCCAAGTGGGTCTAAGGATCCAATAACAAGGTCATATTTTAGTACCTAATAATAATTTAGTTGAGAATTATGTATCTTAATATCTGAAACATTTTATGTGCAGGATGATGAGGTTTCTTGGTAGGTTGATTCAGGTGCAACTAACCACATATGTAAAAATCTTCAATGGTTTAAAGACTTTAAAGTAATTGATGATGGATCTATCTTGAAGATGGGAAATGTTGCAACTGAACCAATCAAGGAATTAGGAACTGTTAATTTAGTTTTTACTTCTGGAAAGTCTTTACTTTTGAACAATGTTTAGTATATTCCTGGGATTCGAAAGAATCTCTTATCTAGTATCATTTTAAACAAGTGTGGTTATAAGCACGTCTTAGAAAGTGACAAGTTTATCTTGTCTTGACATGGTTCTTTTGTGGGATTTGGCTATCTATGTAATGGTATGTTTAAGTTAAACTTGGATGTTTCTTTTAGTGATAATTCTGTTTGCATGACATCTACTAGTTCTAGTAGTAATTTAAACTAATTTGATTTATGACATGCTAGACTAGGAGGGTGTTTGGGATTGCATTGGAAAACTGTTTATTGGCTTTTTCAAAAGCCAATAAGCTAAAAAAAGTGTTTGACAAACATAAAAGCACTTTTTGTTTTAACCTTTTTTATAAAGCTAAAAAGTTGTTTTTTAAGATGTCACAAATTCTTGGCTTTTCAAATGGATTTTGGCTTTTGCAATAAAATATTACCAATCTACCCCTAACAATTTCTAACAAATACATATATATCATTATATATATCATCGATCATTAACCCTATAGAGAACACATCCACGTCTGTCACCAACGTTCATCAATCATTGGCTTATTAGTTTTTCCTACCACAAAAGATAATCCAAACACTTTTTTAAAAACTCTTTTTCAAAAAGTAATAAGCTAATAAACACTTTTAACAAAAAAACACTTTTGAGGTTAAATAAGCAATCCCAAACACCCTCTACGACTTGTTCATTTTAAAAGGCTAAAAGATATGTCTAAAATGAGTTTAATTCCTGTTTTTGAAATGATTAATGATAAATGCAACGTGTGTGCTTTAACTAAGATTACTAGACAACCATTTACAGATGTTAATCGGGAAACAAAAGCATTAGAATTGATACATAGCGATTTATGTGATTTACATGCTACACCTTCGCTAGGAAATAAAAAATACGTTACATTTAAAATATGATACATTACTTAAAAATAAAATTAATATTAAAAAATATATATCTAAAAAAATCACATAATAAAGGTAACAGAATGAAGCATTACCGGTTTGTAAACCGAAACGAACTAAAAACAAAACCGGTTTGGGTGAAACGGTTTGTAACCCTATAGGCTCAAACCGATTTAACCTAAATTAAACCGGTCAAACTCTCTCAAGAACTGGTTTTAAACAGCACAAAAGCCTCCTAAGAACTAGTTTAAACAAAAACCGATTTTGAATTATGTTGACTTAAACAAAAATTGTTTGGTTTGAAAAACCGATTTGTTCACCGGTAGGTTGGGCTGATATGATATTTTACTTCTCATTATTCCTAAGAGAAGTGGACGGTTGGGCTAATACAGTATTTTCCTTTTCATAAACTTGTAATAGTATTAGTTTTTTTTAACAGCAACATTGAGAATTCTCATAGAAAGCTAGCGGGAAACTAGCAAAAACCCCAATTACATTAAGCCCTAATTGACATTACCAGATTACCTACATACATAGTTATTCCTGTATTCATTTTTCCCATTTTTGTCCAAAATCCTCATGGTGGGTTGATTATCCATGTCTCCCAGCAACATTCGTTATTCTTCCCCCTTATTTGTCTCCATTTAAAACTTTGAGTTTTGATGTCTTCTATCATGCTTTTTACCGATCTTCTCTCCTTTGAAAATACCCATTTATTTCATGTTTTCCAAATCACCCACAGTGTGCAGTATCCAATAAGGCATCTAGTTTTTCTACTCTCCTTTATACCAGCAGTGTTTTTGAGGAAAATCAGCAGCTCCGCTGCTGACTGTAAGGAAGAGATATTCATTTCGGACCAATTCTCAATTCTGCGCAGCACCTTGTTGGATCGGGATCTACCTTGATCCAATGATTCAACACATTAACCAAACCAAATCGTGCGGAATCCGATTTGATTGGCAATCCAATCTATGACACGGATCGGGTCATGAGAAACGAGCGGATTAGATGTCGAAACGAAGGTTTCTATCGACCCTTTGGTGTAGAGAAGTTGGATACAAGACCTGGAAACTCTCAACGGACAGAGATTCGATAATGCCGGTGCAAAGAGTTTGTGTGTGTTCTGTTGCTTAGTCTGGTTCTGCTCTGGTTAGTCTCTGCTATTTTTTTTTTGTGCTCATGAAGTGAAAGTTCTATATATAGTGCAGAGGCCATTCGTACGAATGAGCCATGTGAATGGACTCATTCGTGCGAATGAATCAGTAGAATGGTTCATTCGTAAGAATGAATCATCAGAATGGTTCATTCGTACAAATGAATCATTCTCATGACTTATTCTAGCGAAGGAATCATTCTCATGATCTATTCGCGTGAATGGATCATTCTCATGATCCATTCGTGCGAATGGGCCTTTCATTAGCACGATTGATCAACGTTATCGATATTTATCAGATCGTTTAATACACAGTCGTTATATATGAGTAAACATTAAGGATAAACATGTAATTTCATTAATATATTAAATAGTTACATTAAACATAGATGAATCACATACTACAAGGGATTAGGGACATATCATGCATCTACATACCCCCCTTGGACCTAGATCCCTTCAAAATGACCTAACTGACATTAGTTGGTCTTCAACATCTCTTTTGTACGAGTTTTCCAGTTCACCCCGGCGTGTATGTCAAAAGCAAAGCATATACGTATCACCTTCACATACTGCAACGCCTGGTCTATATCTGCAACATTAAAAAACGGCTGACACTTGTATAAAGTTGTAACATCTTGTTCAGACAAGTTGGTCAGCCACAAGGGATCAAAGACCCTGATTGTCTCCCATGACCCTTCTTTACAAAGCACAATAACAGCTTCACCAGTACGCCCATCATAGTACCACCATTTGAACTGATCTGAGAAGTCCTGGATCATTTTCCTTAAAGGAATCTTCTTCATGATCGTTGGAGGTTTCCACTTTAAGACAATTAGGGGCTTCTTGGTGATTGGATGAACCTTTTCCTTGTGAATGTAACGTGTAGGCATTTGTGGCTTGAAGTTCACCCACTTCTTCCGGTATTCGTACTGTAATTGACGTTCAAACCATTCGGATAGACTGGAAGATTCGCTGTATAGAAGCTTTAGACGCGCCAATTGATTTACTTCAAATGCGGGCAGCGTCTTGAAGTCATGAGGGTACCTGAAATATTGTATGCCCTTCTCTCTTTTTATAGCATAGCAGCTTAAGTCGTTGAAGTATGCCCAACTGATTATACGACCATCAGACTTGTGTCCTTTGAGTCGATAAACTTTAGTGTACTTGGTTGGAGGAGAGGGCTTTGAGTTCTTCTTTAATTCGGCCATGTATTCCATCCACTGACTTTTACGTTCATTCAGCTCGTCAATGTCAATAGTGGAGGGACCGGCATCATCTTCTTTGTTGTCGATAATGCGGTTGACCTCCTCGTCGGACTGCTGAGTGAATAAGTCTGCGAAGGAGGGAAGATCATCACCGTCGACAGATGTGTACTTTGGGTATTCCTGATCGGTGATGTCTTCAATCTCAACCTCATCAACATCTTCCAGTTCATCAGAAGAGGGATACTCGGGAGCAGAAACAGATGCCTCGTCGGTGATAACTTCATCAGGATTCATCTGAAATAATTCGGCAATCTGTTCTTTAGATAAGCAATGCACGATTTCCCCCTCTTCTTTGTCATAGATGACCGAGTGTTGGATGATCCCTTGCATGTCAAGCACATATGTCAGCTTGGAGGGTTGTTGCTTGAGTGGCATCACATCCAGAACTATTCACATAAACAAACAAAGAATAAACATGTGAGAATTTGAAATTTCATTGATTTAATCAAAATAAAACTGAAATTATTTACATAATAATCTAATATTTACAATAAGACAACTTTTAAATAGACTATCAACCTTCAGTCCCCTTTTGTTTATCTGATGACGAGCCTTCTGATTTGTCTGATTTTTGTTTTGTTCGCGCCTCTGCTTCTGCTGTCTTTTCAGCACTTGATGCAGCACCAGCATTGGCACCATCGTTCTTATCTTTGTCATTATTGTCATCATCATCATCACTATCAACATCATCATCGTCACCATCATCATCCTCATCGTCATCATCATCATCATCGTCACCATCATCACCATCATTGCGAGCACCCTCAATTCTGGGTGTCGGATCCCTTCTGCTTTCTAAGTTTTCCAACAGCCTTTTGTTTTCCTCCTCTAGCCTTTGTATCCTCTGAGCATGTGCATCAACAGTTGTAGACAACTGTTGATTCTGGTTTGTAGCAGTGAAAAGGAGGACTTGTTGAACATTACACCTGTTGGTGAGACTTGTGATGGCTTGAGATTGTTCAGAGTTTTGCAGAGTCAGATGACCAATCTGCGAGCCCTGTTGGTCAATCAGCAAACCCTATTGATCAAGACGCTTTGATTGCTCTTCATTCTGAGCCAGTAAACGAAGTACCAAACTGTTTAAAGTACTGATCTGGTCGTGTAGAGAGACAGTCGGCAGTGAAATTGAAGATTCAGCTCGAATAGTTGATGGCTGTGATGTAGGAGCAGTCGTGTAGATGGGAGGAGGCACAGTTTGTGTCTGAGGCATAGATTTTGACATTGGAGCCTCAGACCTGGTGGCAGTTGCTGTAGTAGCAGAGGTGCTCTCCGTCCTTCTAACAAGCTTAAACTTTTGGCGTTTGGCCATTCTTTTCTTTCCTCTTCCCTTCTTGACCGGGGTAGATTGGGAAGAAGGAGCAGCAGATACTTGTAGACAGCCAGGGACAAAGTCAGCATCCCTGACGTCATCATCAACCCTTGAGCTTCCTTGATCTGCTCCCCTTTTTCTTTTTGTTGCGACCAATCTTGCCCCTTGTTGACTAATTTCAAATTCATCTTCAGTTTCCTCAGAATCAGTAAACAGGACGGTGTCCAGGTTAACGTCTTCTGGGTTAGTTGGAAGGGAAGGATCGATAGCAGTAATAGTGGGAGTGGTGGCAGCGGTAGATGAAACATGAGGAGTATTTCCACCATCTCCCTGACCATCTTGGTCGTCATCATCTTGGTCGTCAGCTGGAGGTACAACAATATCCTCCCTGGCCGAATCACTGTTATCGTGACGCCATTTTCTGTTTACTAGTGCCACATACTCTGGATTTGCCAGATGTCCAATGAGTCGTTTGTGAGGTGGCTTTGTTGGTCTGCCCCTGTAGGTCTGTACCCAGTTTAGAGTGACGTCCGTCATGTGTTCTAACTTGATTATGTCGACGTCTGACCTTGGTAGAAGAGGAAGTTGGTCATCTATTATCATTTGTAAGAATCTGGGGTACATAAGATACGCATTTTCCCCTTTAAGATAGATGTTTTCCTTAAGGTGCGTGAACACCATCTCGGAAAAGTTGAACGGAATGTTCAACACCAGTGCAACGAATGCGCTCTGTATTGTTTCGCGCATATCATCAAATCCGCCACGACGGGAACCGAGGCAATGCAGAAGAACATGTCCTAGATACTTGTACTGCGGACAGAGGTTCGCTTTGTTTAAAACTCCCTCAGCGACATTCCCGTCGTACTTTATCCTCATGAAGCATCCTCGGACCAGATATTTATCCAGTGTCACTGGATCTTCAGGATGATCACCAAATTGACACAATCGGCGAATGTGAGCTGCCGATACAACCACATCTTGACCTGCGATCTTCCCTCGTATGACCGGTGGAGATACCTCGCAGTCAATCTCGGCGGAAGCCCAGAACTCCCTTTGGTGCGACGTATATGGAGTGCGGAGATGGGATATAGCATGAGCAATCCTGGATCTGGATAGAAACTCGATCATGCCGACAAACGGACGTGCATTCTTTGATGTCGGAATCATGTACGCACATATGTTGCTTTTTATGGAAGCCTTAAGAACAACTGGAGCTCTGTGCGCCATAACGATCAGTCCGCAAACACAAAAACATGAAGCACCTCAAATCAATACATGCAAGATTTTGGAAATATGAACTTTTGGACCATTTTTCCCTTGGTACGAATGAATCATTCTGCCTATTCATTCGTGTGAATGAGCGTTCATTCGTGTGAATGAGGGTTCATTCGTGTGAATGAGTTTTCATTCGTGTGAATGAGTTCTCATTCGTGTGAATGAGCGTTCATTCGTACGAACGAACATGAAGAGTATGTCCATTCGTGTGACAGACGGGTCGCGATCCAACTTGTCCAAAAATCAACCAACACTTGAAAAGATTTGCCGAAAAAGACACCAACACACTCGACTATGGTTTTCAACCAATATTTAGCATTTTAATTGGTTTATTAAGTCAGTTTTTTACGTTTTTAGTTTGTTTTTCGGTTTTGAACCCTAAATCTAATCGAACATCCACGAATCGGTATACAATCGATGAATACTTGTGGGGTTATACCTGTAAAAAGAAATTGAATGATTAGATTACAGATTTGACAGAGTTTTGTTCAAATTCAGATTTTGATGAAACAGACGTGCGAATGCTTTCTGTTTTGTGCGAATGATTCTGCACATGCGAATGAATGGCCTATTTATAGGATGGCCTGGTTCATTCGTACGAATGGACTGACCAGAATGGTCCATTCGTGTGAATGACCTATTCTCATCATCCATTCGTACGAGTGAGCCATTTTGCTCATCCATTCGTACGAATGGGACAATCCCCTTATGCAAATTAAACTTTTCAAGTTAAATGGGGTATCCGACCACATTGGTTTTAACAAAAATTTAATTATGAAGTAATTTACATTTAATTATGAAGTGAGGGATCAATTATGAAGTTTTGGAATAGTTTATGAAGTAAAGGAACGATTTGATCAATCAGGAAGTCAAGCGGTTTTCAAATTTTGATTTTCTGACAGTCGTTCGAGTCTTATCAGATAATCTAAAATTCAGAAAAAGTAAAATCTTTTTGGATTTTTGAATATGTAATGCTAAAAATAATATCAACAAGATATATACACGCATGTCTTAGTAAGAATGATCCTTATGAGAAATCATACAGACTTAATGACTAATGATCTGAGACATTTTGAATTTTGTAGATACAACAATACAATGGTGTTTACACATCTTTTTGTGAGAAAGATCCGAACGTGGGATCAGTACTAAGCTCATAGCAATCAGCAACATTGCAAATTATCTGAGCTTTAAGTACACTTAGTCAAAATGCGATCATTGATATGTTTGTCCATCTTAAACCTATGCAGACCTCTTCTCAACACTTACAAGATGATCTTGAAGGATTGAGTCCATTGTCTGTGTGTCCCACACTAGTTAAGAATTGACTTGAATTACTTTTCAAAACATGTTAATGTTTCAAATCAGCACAACTTACTTAACCAGCCATCATATGTTCATGAGATCTCAGTTATTCCCTGTTACTTCTTTACTACACAAATTTATATATATATATATATATATATATATATATATATATTTTAGTATTCACAGTGACAGCCATCAGCTCATGGACGGCTTCAGCCAGGTATTTACAAGGCAATATGGCACGTATGCAGCTAACGGTGTTTGTGTTCATCCTATCCCATGGATGGCTTCAACCAGGCTGCAACCCGGTAATATGGCACATATACATATTCGGATTCATACTTTTATTTTATTCTTAATCGCATGGACGGCTTCATCCAGGTATTTACAAGGCAATATGGCACGTATACGACTTCGGAATCTAATTTTTAATTTTATAACTACTTTCTGATATCTCATTAAACCGATGATAACTGGTGTGCACAGAATGAGAAACACCTTCAGTTTCTATTGTTGATTTTCGTCAATCCTTTCACCATTATGTGACTCACAAGACAATATCTAATATGGTATAGATTGATCATCAATGGTCGAGATTCAGTAAGATAAGCCTATCAATGCATCACATGTCGACTTAGTGTGAATATTCACTATGACATTAAATGCAATGTGCTTCATACATATGGTTAGTGTGCCATTACTTCCCAAAGGTTGGATACGATTTCTCATTTTTGAGTTTTTCAGATGTTTTTGGGTTTTAGTCTGTACAAAAATGGAAAATCTTTTTGAATTTTTTTTTTTTTTTTAACAAACTGTACACAAATAGAAAATCTTTTTGGAGTCTCAGATAACTAGCGTCTGTGTACTATCATTTTTCTCAGCGAGAGATCATTTTCTTACTGACATTTTCTCCCCCTAAAATTTTAAAATGAAAAATCTTTTTGAGTTTTTGAAATTTTTAATAAACGCAAGAAAGAAAATATATACAGGAACGTAATTGATAAAAATGATTATTGACTCGACTCTTGGTCCGGAACAACGTCATCCTTCTTTTTCATGCCGTTTACCTCTAACAAGAATAAAAATCTTGGTTTGTCAAAGGCTTTTGTATAGAGGTCGGCCTTTTGGAAATCAGTGTTAATTTGAACCATATTAATAAGTTTTTTTTCAAAACAGTCACGAATGAAGTGATATTTTATACCGATGTGTTTGGTTTTTGAATGCTGAACCGGATTCTTAGTGATAGCTATGGCAGTAGAATTATCTACATAAATAGGAGTGTTAGAGAATTGCAAACCGTAGTCCCGAAGTTGCTGTTGAATCCAGATAATCTGAGAACAGCAACTGGCAGCAGCGATGTATTCAGCTTCACATGTAGATGTAGCCACTGAAGTCTGCTTTTTGCATTGCCATGTCACGAGACGGTTTCCAAAGAACTGACACCCTGCAGATGTAGACTTGAAATCTGTTTTGCAACCACCATAATCAGAATCACTATATGCAGTAAGCTCAAAGTTATCATCATTAGAGTACCATAATCCAAGATCAGGAGTACCCTTCAGATAACGAAAAATCCTTTTGACATCAATTAAGTGGGAGACTTTTGGTTTTGACTGATATCGGGCACAGAGACACGTGGCGAACATGATGTCTGGTCGAGATGCCGTGAGATACATGAGAGATCCGATCATGGCTCGATAGAGAGTAGCATCAATATACTCCCCCTTGTCATCAGGCGAAATCCCGTGATTGATCGCCAATGGAGTACCAGTAGGTTTGGCATCAGTCATACTGAATCGGCTCAGTATGTCTCCAACATAATTGGTTTGATGAAGGAAAATCCTTGTCTCAGATTGATCTACTTGTAGCCCTAGAAAGAACTTCATCTCTCCCATGGAACTCATCTCGAACTTGTCCTGTATAACTTTTTCAAATTCTTTGCACAGAACATCATTCGTCGATCCAAAAATAATGTCATCCACGTATACCTGTACCATTAAAAGTTCTCCACCCTTTTCCCGAATAAACAACGTGCAGTCGATGACACCTCTTCTAAATCCATTGTTCAGAAGATGAGTGGAAAGTGTCTCGTACCACGCTCGCGGAGCTTGGTGCAATCCGTACAGTGCCTTGTCCAATTTGTAGACACGGTCACAATGCATAGAATCTTCAAACCCGTGAGGTTGACTGACGTATACGACTTCACTGATTTCTCCATGAAGGAATGCACTCTTTACATCCATTTGATAGACTTTGAACCTTTTGTAGGATGCATAAGCAAGAAAAATTCTAATTGCTTCCAGACGAGCAACCGGTGCAAACACTTCATTGTAATCTATACCTTCAATTTGCCTAAATCCCTGAACGACCAAACGAGCCTTATTTCTTATGACTATTCCTTGATCATCCCTTTTGCAACGAAGAACCCATCGAGTACCAATCTTCTTAGCTCCTTTTGGTAAATCAGCTAACTTCCAAACTCCGAGCTTCTGAAATTGGAGTAGTTCTTCCTGCATTGCATTTACCCAAGATTCTTCTTTTAAAGCATCTGTTATAGACCGTGGTGACCGTGGTTCGATTTGCGAGACGAAACATGAATGCGCACAATCGTTGACCACACCAGATTCCATGATTTCTGAGTAGACTCCAGAGTTGATCTGACCCCTAGTTTTGACACCAGATGTGGGATCACCAATAATGTTCTGTTGAGGATGAATTCTATCAATCCTACCCACAGGATGAGCAGGAACCTCAACAGTTTGATCAAGGTTTGTGATACTCTGTTCAATTGCCACAGAATATGAAACATCATCACTTAATTGTACAACATCATGGGAAGGATCTTCAATGAGCTGGTCTATTTATTGTCGAGAACCCTCATACTCTGAAGAAGAAGAAGAAGAAGAGTCATCATCATGTGTGACTTGTGTGTTTTTGGAGGACTCAGGAATGTCAGATGATGAGGGAGTAGGTTGCACATGTTCATCAGGTGCATTTTGAGCATCATACATCATTTGAACAGCAACCTCCTCATCTGAACATTCTGGAGGAAGATTAAACGAGGCAAAAAGTTCTTCATAATCAAACATCCAAGGAAGACCTTTTCCAGCAGCAGGAGAGTTATACTTTTGAACATCAACATGGTACCATTCTTCTACATTCCTAGAAGCTTTGTTGTAAACTCTTTTATTGGGAGTGCTGTACCCTAAGAAGTAACCTTCCTCTACTTTCTCGTTAAACTTGCCATGAGCATCTTTTTTTAACATGGTACATGGAGCGCCGAACGGTTCAAGATACTGTAAGTTCGGTTTCCGTCGATGCAACAATTCAAAGCAAGTTTTATCGTGACACTTGACAACTAGAACCCGGTTGAGCGTGTAACACGCATTAGCAATAGCTTCATTCCAGAACTGCACGGGTAAGTTTGAGTCAGCGAGCATAGTCTTTGCCGCTTCTATCAAGGTCCGATTCTTCCTCTCAGCAACACCGTTCATTTGTGGAACATATGGCGCACTGAATTCATGGTGAATACCAAGTTTTTGACAGAAAGTTTTCATAAGGTGATTTTTAAATTCAGTACCATTGTCCGAACGGATCCTCCTAACCTTTAACTTATATAGAGACTCCAATTTGGTAATCAGAATCTCCACATATTCAAAAGTCTCAGATTTTTCTTTCAAGAACATCACCCAAGAATATCTCGAATACTCATCCGTCACAACCAAACAATATAAGTCTCCAGCAATGCTCTTCTGGTTGATAGGACCAAACAAATCCATGTGTAAGAGCTCTAGTGGTATAGTGATGGAATGTTGAGATTTGGGTTTATGAGATTTCTTGGTTTGTTTGCCTTTCTGGCAAGAAACACACAAGTCAGGAAGATGAAAACTTTTCACAGTGACTCCTTCAACAAGATTTTTGTGCACCAAATGATTCATTTTTCTGAGACTGAGATATCCCATTATTTTGTGCCATAAAATAGAATCCTTCTCAGTGGCTTTTGAAACAAAACATGATGCTGTGGACACTGAGGATGATGCTTGTGACATGTCAAGAATATAAAGATCATTCACTCTTGGAGCAGACATAATCACCATGTCTTCTGGAATCATAAACTCCTTTTTCAAGATATAACAATGCTTGTCATCAAAAAGAACCTTGAACTCCTTATCACAGATTTGAGAAACAGAAAGCAAGTTGTTATCCAACTGTTTGACAAAGTTGACCTTCTCAAAGCTGACAGCTCCATTAGACAGTGTTCCCTGAGCTGAGATAAAACCACCTTTATCGCCTGCAAATGAAACATAGCCCCCTTTGATATTTCTGACGTCGAAAAGGAGAGCTAAGTTCCCAGTCATGTGCCTGGATGCCCCACTATCAATAATCCAATTATTGCTAATAGGATTATAAAGGACAACCTGCACAAGAAGGAAAGTAATTAGTTTAGGTTAGGAACCCAAGCCTTTACGGTCTTGGGTTTCCCAGTCTCATCTACAACAGTACAATCCATCCACTGTCCTTGTGGACTTTTGGAACAACCAGTTGACTTTGAAGTACAGTCGTCAGAAGCATCATCTGATTTTGCTTTCCACACATGTTGTTTGTGCAACGACTTTTTGTGGTAAACAGTGGATTGCTTAACGATTTGTACAGGTGTGGAACTCGAATCAGAGACCAACAATTCATGCATCTTTTGTTTAACTTTCTTTTGATGCACTTTTTGTTGGGTAAAAGAGTTAGATTTTGACTTTAAAAACTTTTGTTTATTTTCTGGAAAATGGTTAACTCTTTTACTTGGCTTCTGAAGATAAGGACAGTTGACAACAACGTGTCCTTGTGTACCGCACTCAAAACAGTATCTCCGCTCAACCAACCTCGGAGATCTGTATTGATTTTCACTTTGGTGAGTTTTTGAACCACCAGCCTTAGCTTCTTTTAGTTCAGCTGAAGAGAGTGACTTGTTTGATTGAACAGACTCTCCAGCTTTAACAAAATTAACCTTTTTGATTGAGGCTTTGGTTACTTGACTCTTCTGATCAGAAGTAGTGGGATAAGATGGACGGCAATTGGTTTGTTTAATTTTTAAAAAAAATTTAGAAGCAGATTTTGAAATACCAATGCTGTCATTCTGTGGAGCAGACGAGTTTTTGTGTCCCAAACCACGAGTAGGGCACTCATCGTCGTCTTCATCCCACTCTTCTACCATTCCATCAACACAATGGGACTCCGAGGTCGAAGCACCATTATCGTTAACCTTTGGTTGAGAAATTTTGTTTTCGGTTGGATCAACGACAAGTGGCGTTTTGACCTTAAAGTCAGTGATTGGGTTATCATCCGGTGTGTTTACCATAGTATTCAACATAGGTGGAGGACAATTGTTATACCCCATCCTAGCATTTTTCTTTCTTGGACGCTGTGAAACCATGTAATCAAGAATGTAAGAAGCATTTGAATAACTTTTCAGCTTTTGATTTAAAGTTTCATAATCACATTCGACAAGCGCCAGCTTTTTCTTTGTTTCATCAATCGTGTTTAAATAAAAGGTGATGGCATTTTGTTTGTTGAGAACACAGATTTCTAATTCATGAACTTGCCTGTTTAAAAGATCAATTTTGTTTTTGAAGGCAAGTTCGTTTCCCTTTAAAACACGGTTTGCTTCAAGACAACCAGTTAAATCAGCAATTAAGTCTGTGTTGTGACTTTTAAGTGCCTCAACTTTCTTTTCAAGTTCATCACAAATTAAACACGGTTGAGATTCAGACTTACTTTCAAAACTGTCAGAATTTACCTGAATGCTTGTGGATGTTTTTACCATAAAAGCACAGCTACAGGTAGATTCAGAAGAGGAATTGTTATCATCCACATCAGCTGTCGATTGACTTGAAGAGACGACGGATGATTTTTCTTCATTCTCAGCTGTGAAGCCAGAACTGTTTGAAGATGTGTCGTCTTCAGCTGATGAACTTTCTGAAGCAATCTCTTTCTCAGCATCAGAATCTGATTCTTCATTGATTTATACAGCCTTTGCCATGTAAGCTCTATCCCCTGAACTGCCATCAGCTGCAAATTTAAAAGACCAATCAACAGTCTCATCTGTTTGAACAACCATAGCTTTTGTTCCACTTGAAGTGCCCTTATCTTGTGCAAGAGAAACTGGAACAAGGTTTGTTTCTCTATTTTGAGTTTGTGGCTTCGGTTGGCTTTGACGGTTGTTGAAAGGGTTGCGGTTTCCAATCTGTTTAGGCTTTTCACATTGCCTAGCAAAATGCCCTTTCTCACCACAGTTAAAACAAACAACAGTAGACAGATCAAAACCATAAGTAGTGTCTTTGTTCCCTTCGAGAGTTTTTCCTGTCCTTTTTACATAATCTCTCGCTCTTCTGACTGCACTTGCAAGAGCCCACATTATATCAATTCGATCCATTTCATCCTTATCAATCTGAGCATAGTCTTCTGCTGTCAGATGACTGTTTCCAACCTGTCCAGCAACAAGACTGTCATATGAATTGATAACGGTAGACAACAGTGCCATGTGTTCCTTGGCCACTTCGATAGTAACCTTGTCGAAGTTTTCTGTTTGCAATTTAATGGGGCTTGGTGGAGGAGTACTAGCAGTATTTCCCTGCTTTGGAACCGAGCTTGATGAAACTGAAGCATGAGCTATTGAAGACTGGCTGGCTGAAACATTTGACATGTTTGATACAAACGCAGTCTGCAAAGGAACATTTTGTTGAGTTTATGTAGAATAGTACAATGAAGGATCCTGAGCTTGTACGCCTCTCTTTAGCTTCCACTTATTCAACACCTCTTGTTCTCTCAATTTCTGAAGAAATTCATTGATGTCAATGGTTCCAAGAGTATTGTTCTGTTTGAGAACCATCAAGAATGAATCCCATTTTGGTGGTAGCGCATCTGCCATGCATTGAACCTTTTCTTCTTTCGTTGTTTTGATCTCATGGGCATGCAATTCACTCATCAAGTGATAGAATCTCTCAATTAGATCATCTAAGGACGCATTCCCAATATACATGAAATTATCAAATTCCTTCTTAATGGCCTTAGCATTGATAGCTTTCAACGAAGCATTTCCTTCGTGACGTTGTTCTAAGGCATCCCACAGAGATTTTGAAGATGTAAACTGCCTGAATTGATGAAATATTTCTCTTGATATGGCCTGAGATAGGATAGCATATGCCTTCTTTTCTAAGTCATAATCTTTTCTTTGTTGTTCGTTTAAAAGGGAAGGCAAAACAGGAGTTCCATCCTCACTCAACACTTTCTGATATCCATTCTCTAACATCATCCATAAGTTTGTATCAACTCCATTAATGTGTATCTCAAACCTGTTTTTCCAGTGATGATATTCGTCCATTGTCATGAGTTTTGGAGCCTTGTTAGCATTTCCAGCTTCATTATCGATTAATAACAAGTTTTGGATTTTGCTGTTCTGACTGGCAACAAAGGCTAAGTCCGACATGGTAAAAAAAAGTTTTTCGACACTAAAAAAAAATTCAGAAGAGATTTGTGCGAATGGGTCTATTCGTGCGAATGGAATTTTCTATTCGTGCGAATGGAATTTTCTATTCGTGCGATTGGAAGCTTGAACGAATGAGCAGGAGACTTGATCTATTCGTGCGAATGGTAGGAGCCATTCGTGCGAATGAAGTTCATCATAGTAGCCATTCGTACGACAGAGAGCTGTTTGACTTTTTTGCACCAAAAAGCACCAATGATTGAGCCTTTTATCAGATCTGGAAACTGAAACGATCAGATCACTCAGAAGCAATAATCACAAGTTTTGAACGTGGCTAAACAGCGATCAAGTGATCTTTATAACATTCAAGAAGATAGAAAAAGCAAGATTAGATTTTCTATGTTGAATCTAGAGCACAATGGCTCTGATACCACTTTGTTGGATCGGGATCTACCTTAATCCAATGATTCAACACATTAACCAAACCAAATCGTGCGGAATCCGATTTGATTGGCAATCCAATCTATGACACGGATCGGGTCGTGAGAAATGAGCGGATTAGATGTCGAAACGAAGGTTTCTATCGACCCTTTGGTGTAGAGAAGTTGGATACAAGACCTGGAAACTCTCAACGGACAGAGATTCGACAATGCCGGTGCAAAGAGTTTGTGTGTGTTCTGTTGCTTAGTCTGGTTCTGCTCTGGTTAGTCTCTGCTATTTTTTTTTGTGCTCATGAAGTGAAAGTTCTATATATAGTGCAGAGGCCATTCGTACGAATGAGCCATGTGAATGGACTCATTCGTGCGAATGAATCAGTAGAATGGTTCATTCGTAAGAATGAATCATCAGAATGGTTCATTCGTACAAATGAATCATTCTCATGACTTATTCTAGCGAATGAATCATTCTCATGATCTATTCGCGCGAATGGATCATTCTCATGATCCATTCATGCGAATGGGCCTTTCATTAGCACGATTGATCAACGTTATCGATATTTATCAGATCGTTTAATACACAGTCGTTATATATGAGTAAACATTAAGGATAAACATGTAATTTCATTAATATATCAAATAGTTACATTAAACATAGATGAAATACATACTACAAGGGATAAGGGACATATCATGCATCTACACACCTCCTTAGCCACAGGGCAACGTATAAAAGTGTGATCGGCCGTCTCCGTTTCTTGTAAACACATTAAGCATAACGTGTATTGAAGTGGAATACCTCTTGCTGCTAACGAACTAGCCAGTGGAAGCCGAAACTGGGCTAGCTTCCAAATGAAACAACGTGTATTCAGGGGAACCCAATTGATCCAAGAGACCTCTAATTTTTTTTTTGTGCAAGTTTTTTCTCCAGCCATTTTCCGCACGATTTTGTGGTGAAATTACCGCTTGGATCACCGGCCCATACCCATTTGTCTTCACCCTCATGGAATTCGTATGACCTGATCATTTCTTCCAGGTCCATTATTTCTTCCTCCCTGTTTGTTGCCTCTTTTTTATTTGACCATTCCCATTTGAATTCTATTTGCCCGCCATCTTTTTTTATCACCCTATCAGCAATAGAACACTTTTTTCTCTTTTCAATTTTATAGAGGTAAGGGAAGTGTGATTTAAAGGAGCCTAACCCGAACCAACTTAGCTTCCAAAATGATGATCTGCATCCGTTCCCAATTTGTTTCCGAATCTGATTGTTAAGATCAGTCCCCAGTTCGCCCAGTGTCTTAGATGCCGAAACTATTGAGGACCATATGTCCTTCTTGGAATCTTTGTGTAAATCCTCCACCGATTCTAGAGAGGAGTTGTGTATAGCTTTTAAACATGATGCCCATAAACTATTTGGATCACTCAAAGCCTTCCATTTCCATTTTGTGAGTAGAGCTTGATTCATGGTGTTTAGGCTTCCCACTCCCAAACCCCCCATTCGTCTAGGCTTAGTAATATTATCCCAAGCTACCCAATGTATTTTTTTTGATGTAGCATCCCCCCCCATAGGAACCTTCTTCTAATTGCTTCCAACTCTTTCATAACCCGGCATGGGGAATTAAACATGGACAAAAAATAAAGTGGAAGGCTGCCCAAAACTGCTTTTGAGAGTGTAAGTCTACCTCCAAACGTGAGATGTTTCGCTTTCCAACTGCTTAACTTAACTTTGAATTTATTCACCATTGGCAACCAGTATTTGTATAGCTTCATGTTTGCCTCTATAGGTAAACCTAGGTGGTGCTAAACACCCAACTTGCATTGCCATGTTTGTCACTTCATATCCAGGAATCCCCACCCCAATGAGCTTGATTTTGTTGAAGTTGATCTTTAACCCGGATACTAAATAGAAACATCTTAGAATACATTAGAGGTTTCTTATATTCCCTTCCTCCTAATCCCCCAAGAAAAACACATCGTCCGCATACATGGAATGGGAAACAACCGGACCTTTATTGGGTAAAGCAATTCCCTTAAATAGACCCATTGAGCTAGCCGGCTTCATCATAGCAGTAAGCCTCTCCATTGCTATTATAAACAGGAAGGGGGATATTGGGTATCCTTGTCTTACCCCCTTCTCTATTAGGAATTCATATGTGGGGGAGCCATTGATCAACACTGATGTCCTCCCGGATTTAAGATATCCTTTGATCCAAAGTCTCCAAACTTTTCCGAATTTCATTTGTTCCATTACCGAATCCAGAAACCCCCAGTTTAGTGAATCAAAATCCTTCTCAAAGTCTACTTTGAATAACATTAGTTTGGTAGATGACTTTTTGGCCCATGTATGTATAGAGTTTACTAAGATGTGACCATCAAATATGTTACGCCCCTTTATGAAAGTTATTTGCTCAACACCTATTACTCAGGGGATAATCTTTTGGACACACATTGATAGTATTTTACCAAGCACTTTAGGCATTACCCCAATTAATGATATAGGCCTAAATTCATTTATAGTTTCTGGATCCATACCTTTCAGGGCAAGGGTAATGAATGACGCATTACATCCTTTGGCAACCGACTTCCTAGCTTCAAAGTACTTAATATACTTCACCATTTCTTTCTTTATTACACTCCAAAACTGTCTTATGAATTCAAATGTTAACCCGTCTGGTCCCGGAGCTTTACCACCTACACAACTCCAAATTGCCTGTTTAATTTCCAGTTCCGAAAAGCTGTCTTCAAGTTCAAGTCTTTTTCATCCGAAATCCGACACAGGTTCGAATTACAAAGTGTAGGTCTTGAGGGAATGAATTGTCACACCCCAACCGACGGCGGATTATACGTCGGGGCGGATGCGGTTGTTCAATAGCACAAGGTTGACTATTAAAGTTTCAATACTTTATTAATAAATAATTTAAGATTCAATACAAGGAAACATAACAAGAATACAACGTTTAATTGACAAGTAGTCTAGGTCCAAAGCATCCTATGTGATCACAAACAAGTCTCATGATGTAGAACCGGAAACATGTGAAAGAATCTGTCAACTACAAAATAGTTGGTGAGATACAAAGGTTTTGACACAGTTTAACAAATATTTGAGAAGAATTACAATTCACTATGATATATGCATTCTATAATGTAAGTATGAGAACAAGAATCTTAAACATTGTGTACTTCAACCCTCCAACCAAGTTTAGGCATAACCCGCAGGTTACCCTTATAAGTCTCAATTTTAAAGTTTAATTCAGTAACAATCACCAAGAGCTCCCCCCCCCCCTAAGGGGTCAATCAATCAAGGTGGATTGGTCAAATACAATAGATCTATCATTGTTACTATAGGCTTGATCAAAGTTAATGAAAGTGCTAGTTTTAAGTTTAATCTAAGCATACAAGTCTCAAGTTTAACATAAGAATAAGCATCTAGTCATAGTTGTACAAGAATTGTATAAGTTTAAAGTTTTTAGAACATGTTTCACCCCAAAAGTATAGAAAGGAAAAATGGGCTAAGTATACTCACTTGGATTTAGATGATGAGTATCTGACAAGAGTTTGCAAGAATTGGAGAGGGAGAATATGCTCACAATAAGCCTAAGAATATAAGTCTAGAATTTAAGTTTGCTTCTACAAGTCTAAGGCAAAAGATCTAGGATTTCATGATTCGACTAGGGTTCCAAATATGGGATGAGATTGATTGTGTTTATAAAGTTTAAATTAAATTTAAAATAAAAGTTTTGAATGCAAGACTTGGATACCAATGTCTTAATAAGTTTGTAGTTTAGAATAATTACTTAAGATAATTATTTAAAAGTTTCACAATTATTAATTACACACAAATAGGTAATAATAATTAAAATAGTTTTCTAAGTATTTGTATATATTGTTAAATGAAAGACTAAACAATTATTTAAAGATTTAAAATGATTATTTAAAGTATGGATAATTATTGAAGATTACCAATAATTATTGTAAAGATAAATAAGTAGTTAGAAAATAAATAGTCTTTGAGAATTTATAATAACATTTAAAGATAAATAAAAGATTAATAGAAATTGTTTAAAGTGTGAATAATTGTTAAGGATAAATAATTATCTAAAATATTAATTATTATATTTAGAATAATCATCATAAAACATTTAAGATTTATTAAAGTGTTTAGGTATTAAGTATTTATTATCTTGTAGTTTAAATAAGATAACATATATGTTTTTAAGTTATAAGTTTTAAGGTTTACAAGTTTATAAAGTTTATAAGTTTATAAATAATTAAATGAATAAAGTATAAATAATTCTCTTTTCAAATTAGTATAAATGGTTTAAATTTTCTGTTTATAAAATATAAATTTTATTTCAAGTTTAAAAGAATTTCTCTAGTTTTAGAAAACAAATAATAGATTAAATTTTCTGTTTTGAATAAATAGTTCCTATGAAATAATTTTTATAAAAAAAAATATTTCTATAGTTTTTAAACATTTAAAACTATTTTTAAAGGATAGATTATTACAAGTTAAATTAAGTTTTATAAAGAGGAATGTTTCAGAATGTGAAAAGTGTAAATAAAAATCATATTTAAGTTTATAAAAGTCTGAAATAATTTATAAATATTATTATAAATGCTGAATTTGATCAGTTAAGCACAAAAAAAAAGAATGAAGAAAAATTGGGCTTGGCCGGATCGAACCCGCGCCATGCCCGAGTCGCAAATACACACACACGCTTAAACCATCCCGACTACGGGTCTCGTTGAGTGTAAACGCGGAAAAGAAATTTGTAAACAGAAGTTCAAATCGAGTCCCAAATCCTTATGAACCCTAGAATCGATCTCGCCAAAATCGTATCGATTTGCCTTCTGTTAATGAAATAAACAGAGGGCTTTCGATCTTCAAGAGAAAACGAACACAATGACTCAAAATTTACCTGATTTGGTTTCGAAATGAGGGAGAACGAGTCGGGCCTCGTCGTCGGATGTCGTGGCTCCAAATCGGAGAATGTGGATGCGAATCCGTGAAATCGTTGTTTGAGAGTGATTTGAGGTGATGTTGTTGAGCTGAGGGATTCGGTATTTATAGATGATTCGGCCTTAAATGCGCGAACGGGTAGTGGGTGATGGTTGCGCCGGTCGGAATTGATTCCGGCCTCATGCGCGTGATCTTGGTCGAATCAAACGTTAATGCTTCTCGGGGACGGGTCGCACGCTCGAGCCGAGGCTCAAGGTTCACCGAATCTGGACCGAATCACGATTTTTCGCGTGAAACGGGTGGAAGCCGGTGTTGCGGGGATTCGAACCGGTGATGGGTTCTTGGGATTGGGAGTTTGGGCAGTTGGCAAGACAGGTCCTGAGGTTTCCCTCAGTTAGCATTTTGTGTGAAAAGTTAAGTTTTAGTTTAAAACAAGTTTCCTATAATGACAGTTTGGTCCCTGGACTTTATGAATAATTAAATATGTTTTATATACTTTTCTTTTTATATAAAACTAACGAAGTTTAATAAGTTTTATTATTTTAAAATCTTTTATGAACCTCAAGTATATATATATATATATATATATATATATGTTTATGAACTTATAAAATCTATATAATTATAAATTTTCAAGAGTTTAACACGTGCCTAAAAGGTCGAAAAAATTCAGGATATTACAGTCTCCCCTACTTTAGGGAATTTCGTCCCGAAATTATAGTACGAGGTTTCTGTTTTCAAGATTTAAGTCTATGATACGCACAAGGATAATGAGGAGAAATATCTTACGTTCCCCAGTAAACCCTGGGTTACGTCTAGATTTTTTTTTTAAAAGAAATGTATCCATAGGAATAAGATTTTTGTTTGAGTTTCTAAGTTTCCAAAGCATATGGTTGTCAAGAGTTTCCCTAAGAAGTATATAGTTTTATTGAAATAGATGAAGATTTGTTTTCAAAAGTATTTGAGAGAATAACGGAGGAACTTCCATTCAAGATTTGAAGTAAGATGCATCACTCAGGATGGATAGTTTAATGATTTGAGTTTGTAGTCTAGCATGTCCTAGGATTGTTACGGAACCTAAGTTTCGTGGCACCCTTTTTCGATAGATCTTAGATCATGGCACACGACAGAGTCTACTATGTCTTTCCATGCACTGACTTTCATACTTACGTGTGCACCCGCAAGCATTTAAATCATCGCACAGTCTGCATAGGTCCTTCCGTTTGTGCGTGGATCAAGAAAGAGTACAAGAATTTGTTTAACTCATGACTAGTGTTTCCACGTAAAAGTGATCATTGATTAACGAGTCCCTTAGAGAGAAACGTCATTCAATGATTAAAGAGAGAAGAATGTGACAAGATTTAGAGTTTCAAAGTTTCCTCTGGATTGAACAAGAATACCTCAATCATCGAGTAGTTTAAAGTCTTTACACTTTCCTCGTGTTTGATCAAGAATACATCAAACCTTGAGTAATTTAAAAGTCTTATACGTTCATCATGTTTGAACAAGCATACGTCAAACATGGAGTAGTTTAAAGTCTCATACGTTCATCATGTTTGAACAAGAATACGTCAAACATGGAGTAGTTTAAAGTCTCACACGTTCATCATGTTTGAACAAGAATACGTCAAACATGGGGTAGCTCAAATTGTGTTTGAACAAGAATACGTCAAACATAGAATAGTTTAAATTGTGTTTGAACAAGAATACGTCAAACATAGAATAGTTTAAATTGTGTTTGAACAAGAATACGTCAAACATAGAATAGTTTAAATTGTGTTTGATCAAGAATATGTCATACATAGAATAGTTTAAATTGTGTTTGAACAAGAATACGTCAAACATAGAATAGTTTAAATTGTGTTTGAACAAGAATACGTCAAACATAGAATAGCTTAAAGTCTCTTAGTTTAGCTTCAGTGTATAGAAGTATACGATTACGTTTCGAGTATAAAGCGGTTATCTAAATACTCTAGTGTTTAAGAGAGGTATGGGACAGCGTTTGGAACAGGATTAACCGTTATACGCTTTCTCACAGAAGATTCGAGTTGTCCAGAAGATTTGGTGGATCTCGATGTTTGGGTTTGAAGAGAAAACTAGGGAGGTATTCTGCTAAAGAGAGCAATGTCTCCCTTCATTCTAGTATCAAGAATGAAATTTTCTCGTGTATTTGGAATGTACGTTTATCAAGTCTTATAAGGTTTGGTTAAGATGGACACACAAAAGTTTACAAGACTAAGAATCTAAGTATAAGTTTGAAAATAGGATAAGTCAGTTGAGTTTCAAGTTTCAGTATTAAGCTTCACATGATCCCTTATTGGACATGCTTCCTTTGGTGGTTTAGAAGGTGTTCAGTTTTCAAGGATACGGTTTCGAATGTTTGTATAAGTTTTTACATGGCTCAAAAGTCTCTGACCTTATAGTTGTGTATACGAAGTTTAATGTTTTTAATAACGTGCATTTAAGCTTTTAGTTTCCGTTGTGATTCATAGCAAATCTTTTATGTGACAATGGTTGAATGAGGAAAGTTTCCTAGCGTAGGGTAACGGGAAAAAGTTTCGATAAGGTTTACGATAGTGTGTTTATAAGTCATTTATCTTGTTTCATAACAACAGGCATAGTTTTCTTTTCTATAGCATGAACTCAAGAGGTTCAAAAACGACGAGTTAGACAGCGATAAGTAGTATAAGTAGGACTTTATAAAAGGTCTGTATGATTGCCAAACGAAAAATAGGTCAAGTTTAGGAGTGTTAAGTCTATATGATGGGTAATGATCATAGTTGATTACGGCAGTGGTTCGTAAGTCGTGTTGTTTTAAAGGAGTGCTTACGAATTAGAAGGTTGGTTCAAAGTTTATTCTTCAAGTATACGCGTCACTTAGGATTTTTATAGTTTAATGCCACGTTGTTAATTATCTCGAGTACTAACGTGAGCTGCTCTTGACGAAGGTGTGTGGGTAGAAGTGTTAAGTTTGTAGTGCTAGAAGGAAAGTCAAGCTAGTAAGTGATAACAAGATAAATTTCAAAATAACTTTCGTTAAATGTTTCAAAATTGGGACTTCTAGCCCTTACATAATACAATTTAGACGAAAAATTAAAGTGTGTAAGTAAGTTGATTGAATATGTTCAAAAGGTTTTTTTTTTATTCATAATACTGAGTTATCACAGTAATACTTTCAAAAATAGTTTTGATTGGAGGTTGATGGGCTAACGAGGAGGATTCCCGGAAGAAGGGGTGGTCACAAGGACTCACTTAAGTACCCTATTTCCCTAGCCAGAACTTCCTCATGGGCCTACAACTCCTCTCAGTTGTTGTCACCGATGTTTGGGTTTACGGTACTATGTCGAGGTTCATTGTGGGCTTAGAGTCTTAAACGTGGAGCTTGTTTATTCTATAGTAGGCTTCTTCCTCTTCAAAGAAATTACTTAGGTTACGAATTTCTTTGTTAATGTACTTTAGATTTTAAAAGACGTTAAGTTTTGTTTATAAGAAACGGTGATGTGTAAGTTTTAAAGATGTACTGAAAGTTTTGAGATATAGAAGTGTGGCAAAGTTTGAGTAAATCATCAAATGAGGTTTTGAGTGGTAAAATGAAAACACAAGAGTTTCCCTTTAGGTGTCAAGTTTATGAAGTTTGTAAAAGGACTTGTAGAGTAATACATAGTTTTAAACGTGTTGGTATTACAAGGATCATGAAGTTTAAGGACGTATGAAAGTTTTGAGATGTATAAAAATGTAACAAAAGTTTTTGAGTTAGTTCTCAATTGAAACTTGGTTAAGTGCTAAGGAGGTAAGGTAAAAATACAAGGGTTACCTCTTAGGTATCATATTTATAAAATAATGAAGCTTTATAGAAGAATTTGTAGGGTGATACATAGTTTTAAGGGTTGTATTACAACGATCATGAAGCTTATTGGGTAGTATCTGTATAAATATAAGTTTATGTATATAGTTTTTAAGTATAGTCTCGTAAGAATTTCTTCTTGAAGGTAACTCCTTTAGGTCATAACGAGTAAGCATGCTGTCATGTGACAAGACGGGACTTAAGAATCATAGAATAAAGGTTATAGAGGAAAGTTTCGGATCATAAAATTTTTTGAGGTACAAAGCTTTTTAGGTGGTACTCATTTAGTGCATATCACTAAGTAAGTACTTTGACATATCAAGAGAGATCTAAGCTCACTAATTTTTAGAGAAGTCATGCATTCCTATAAGTGGATACTCATCCCAAGAATTCCCAGGAAAGCATACGGGTCTAACGGTTGATTTGGATTTGTACGAAATGCTTTCCTTGACAGAATTTCCCAGAATACAGGTATCCACCCTTCCGGTCCACACAAGTTCTCACACATTATCTAGAACTTAAATATTCTTGACGAGAGTTTAGTGTGGATTAGACTTAAAGCCTAAGAATGTATCCTCGACGTAGTAGACTCTTGTAGCACGTAGGTAAGTAGAAACGTAGAATCTCCAAGCGTTCACGTATAAGATTTAAGAATAGAATGAGGAGAGAATCCCTAGTAAAGGACATGAGATAACTCATGTTTGGGTCTCCTAACTTATAGTCTAGGTCATGTGTCTAATAACCTAATTCCCTATAACCAAGGCTCTGATACCAATCTGTCACACCCCAACCGACGACGGATTATACGTCGGGGCGGACGCGGTTGTTCAATAGCACAAGGTTGACTATTAAAGTTTCAATACTTTATTAATAAATAATTTAATATTCAATACAAGGAAACATAACAAGAATACAACGTTTAATTGACAAGTAGTCTAGGTCCAAAGCATCCTATGTGATCACAAACAAGTCTCATGATGTAGAACCTGAAACATGTGAAAGAATCTGTCAACTACAAAATAGTTGGTGAGATATAAAGGTTTTGACATAGTTTAACAAGTATTTGAGAAGAATTACAATTCACTATGATATATGCATTCTATAATGTAAGTATGAGAACAAGTATCTTAAACATTGTGCACTTCAACCCTCCAACCAAGTTTAGGCATAACCCGCAGGTTACCCTTATAAGTCTCAAGTTTAAAGTTTAATTCAGTAACAATCACCAAGGGCTCCCCCCCCCCCCCCCGAAGGGGTCAATCAATCAAGGTGGATTGGTCAAATACAATAGATCTATCATTGTTACTATAGGCTTGATCAAAGTTAATGAATGTGCTAGTTTTAAGTTTAATCTAAGCATACAAGTCTCAAGTTTAATATAAGAATAAGCATCTAGTCATAGTTGTACAAGAATTGTATAAGTTTAAAGTTTTTGGAACATGTTTCACCCCAAAAGTATAGAAAGGAAAAAGGGGTTACGTATACTCACTTGGATTTGGATGATGAGTATCCGACAAGAGTTTGCAAGAATTGGAGAGGGAGAATATCCTCACAATAAGCCTAAGAATATAAGTCTAGAGTTTAAGTTTGCTTCTACAAGTCTAAAGCAAAAGATCTAGGATTTCATGATTCGACTAGGGTTCCAAATATGGGATGAGATTGATTGTGTTTATAAAGTTTAAATTAAATTTAAAATAAAAGTTTTGAATGCAAGACTTGGATACCAATGTCTTAATAAGTTTGTAGTTTAGAATAATTACTTAAGATAATTATTTAAAAGTTTCACAATTATTAATTACACACAAATAGGTAATAATAATTAAAATAGTTTTCTAAGTATTTGTATATATTGTTAAATGACAGACTAAACAATTATTTAAAGATTTAAAATGATTATTTAAAGTATGAATAATTATTGAAGATTACCAATAATTATTGTAAAGATAAATAAGTAGTTAGAAAATAAATAGTCTTTGAGGATTTATAATAACATTTAAAAGATAAATAAAAGATTAATAGAAATTGTTTAAAGTGTGAATAATTGTTAAGGATAAATAATTATCTAAAATATTAATTATTATATTTAGAATAATCATCATAAAGCATTTAAGATTTATTAAAGTATTTAGGTATTAAGTATTTATTATCTTGTAGTTTAAATAAGATAACATATATGTTTTTAAGTTATAAGTTTTAAGGTTTAGAAGTTTATAAAGTTTATAAATAATTAAATGAATAAAGTATAAATAATTCTCTTTTCAAATTAGTATAAATGGTTTAAATTTTTTGTTTATAAAATATAAATTTTATTCTAAGTTTATAAGATTCGTATAAGTTTCCTAAATTAAATAAAAGATTTATAAGTTCAAGATTTAAAAGAATTTCTCTAGTTTTAGAAAACAAATGATAGATTAAATTTTCTGTTTTGAATAAATAGTTCCTATGAAATAATTTTTATAAAAAAAAATATTTCTATAGTTTTTAAACATTTAAAACTATTTTTAAAGGATGGATTATTACAAGTTAAATTAAGTTTTATAAAGAGGAATGTTTCAGAATGTGAAAAGTGTAAATAAAAATCATATTTAAGTTTATAAAAGTCTGAAATAATTTATAAAAATTATTAGAAATGCTGAATTTGATCAGTTAAGCACAAAAAAAAAAGAATGAAGAAAAACTGGGCTTGGCCGGATCGTACCCGCGCCATGCCCGAGTCGCAAACACACACACACACGCTTAAACCATCCCGACTACGGGTCTCGTTGAGTGTAAACGCGGAAAAGAAATTTGTAAACAGAAGTTCAAATCGAGTCCCAAATCCTTATGAACCCTAGAATCGATCTCGCCAAAATCGTATCGATTTGCCCTCTGTTAATGAAATTAAACAGAGGGATTTCGGTCTTCAAGAGAAAACGAACACAATGACTCAAAATTTACCTGATTTGGTTTCGAAATGAGGGAGAACGAGTCAGGCCTCGTCGTCGGCTGTCGTGGCTCCAAATCGGAGAATGTGGATGTGAATCCGTGAAATCATTGTTTGAGAGTGATTTGAGGTGATGTTGTTGAGCTGAGGGATTCGGTATTTATAGAGGATTCGGCCTTAAATGCGCGAACGGGTAGTGGGTGATGGTTACGCCGGTCGGAATTGATTCCGGCCTCATGCGCGTGATCTTGGTCGAATCAAACGTTAATGCTTCACGGGGACGGGTCGCACGCTCGAGCCGAGGCTCGAGGTTCACCGAATCTGGACCGAATCACGATTTTTCGCGTGAAACGGGTGGAAGCCGGTGTTGCGGGGATTCGAACTGGTGATGGGTTCTTGGGATTGGGAGTTTGGGCAGTTGGCAAGACAGGTCCTGAGGTTTCCCTCAGTTAGAATTTTGTGTGAAAAGTTAAGTTTTAGTTTAAAACAAGTTTCCCATAATGACAGTTTGGTCCCTGGACTTTATGAATAATTAAATATGTTTTATATACTTTTCTTTTTATATAAAACTAACAAAGTTTAATAAGTTTCATTATTTTAAAATCTTTTATGAACCTCAAGTATATATATATATATATGTTTATGAACTTATAAAATCTATATAATTATAAATTTTCAAGAGTTTAACACGTGCCCAAAAGGTCGGAAAAATTCAGGATATTACATGAATTCTTTGAATTTTTCTTTATACACCTTGAATATCTCAGCTTTAATCTTCTCTGGTTCAGTTACCTAAACACCTTGAATGTTTAGCCCGTTGATTATGTTTCTTCGTTTCCTACCATTAATCATCCCGTGAAAAAATGATGAGTTTTCGTCACCATCCACGAGCCATTTTACTCGAGCCTTTTGTTTTGAATCTGCACATTTTTTTTATTGAATTTCAAGTAGTCTTTTTTTGGTGTTCCAGTCTCCAATCTTTTTCTTTATTACTTAGGCCATATACCTCCGCTTTATACTCCAATTCCAACATCTTTTTTTCGATTTGTTTTGACTCCGTTTCGCTTTCTTCCCTCGTATGCCTACACCAATCTCTTAATTCATTCTTCAAGTAGCATAATTTCTTGGCCAATGTGTAGTCTTGTGATGTGTTAGTATTTACACATCTTTTTGGCATAAAACTTCGCTCATTTAACGATCAATTCTTGGTTATATTCAACGTTTAGACACTTATTTGCTTCATTTCCTGTTTTGTAGGTTTTTGTGAAGCTTGGTGAACAAACAAGAAGATTCCAGGATAAAAAGTGAAGTTTTAGGGTTTCTGTGATGGAGGCACGGTCGCGCCCACATCTTGCACGACCGCGCCAAGCCAAAATCCAAGGCACAACCGTGCCTTGGCCCCCCCACGGTCGCGTGTCACCTCGTGAGTCTGAACAGCCGTACGTCCTCGATCAGTGGTACCCAATAGAAGCTCCGGATCGGTCAACCCTCTGTCACACGGTCGTGTCAAGACCTAGACACGACCGCGCCTTTGTACCAGGCACGGTCGTGCCCTCTCTCTTGGCACGGTCGTGCCTCCCCTTTTCTATTTAAACAGAACTTAAACTCTCATTCAGGAATTCAGCAACCAGAGAGAAAAACCCACTGTTCCAGCTCGTATTACCCTTGTTCCAGCCTCATTTCAAGCTTCTTGGAGAGGATACAACATGAAAAGGATCACCATACATCAACAACAACATCTAGGCTTGGAGGAGTGGTTTGATTCTTGTTTTCATATCATGTTTCTCACTATTTTTCTCTGCTTATTTGTAATTTTGGTGATCATGATGAGCTAAAACTCTTGTTCACTTTGGTTTAGATGAAGTTTAGATACATTTGACAACATTCATGGATTATTGGCAATTATTATGTTAATGTTATGACAACCGTATGATTATTCTTTGATGAAATTATATATTCGAGTATTTTGAGTTGTTTACAAGACTTGTATTTGTGTATGCCATATTATGTTGAAAGACTTGTGGTTTATGCTTATATTTATGGGTTGGTGTATATATTTATACTAGTTTATGGAATTTGACTAGGAATGGTGAATGAAGTCTTGTTTATGAATCATTGTATTTGTATGTGTATCCCTAAGCTTATTTTGGAAAGACAAAGTGTTTGTTATGATGTTTCATGTTTAGTTTTATGTTTATCTAGGAATTGTTGACACATTCTCCTAATTTATATAACCTTTATATGAACATTATATGTTGAAGAAATGCATATTGTTGTCTAATTTAATCAACTTGAGGTGGGTAGTGTGTTGTTCATATTATCTTTCCAACTAGTTGTTGGATTAGTGTATCTTAATCGGGAGCTAATTCAATCTTTATAAACATTGACATGATTGTTAAACACGTGAGCTTCGTTGTATAACTTTAGGTGGTTGGTTTGTATAATTCATGCTAGCTTTCCGAATGGTCATTTGATTAGATATCTTTAACGAGAATTTAGTCAATTTATGTTTCGTGTATTTGTCATGCTTCTATGAGTGTATTAAATGTATTCTAGATGGATTCGACACCGAAGTGATATTTTCTCCTTGATTGTTTGACTTGTGATCTTAGCTTAGTTTCTATATTTGCATGCTAGTTAAGTAAAACAAACTCTTCAAAATATCTTTTTACCATCATTTGATTGAATTTTAGTTCCGGTCTATTATTGCATTCCACCGTGTCCACGGATTGATATCCGGTTCTTACCTTTACTATATTGCTATCCGGCGGGTACACTGTCCGGTGTGTGTGATTAGTGTTTGGTGAAAACCCTTTTTAAAATTCAAATTGTGTGAAAAAATACTTACAAATATATATATATATAGTTTACACACATCATCTTGCCTACCCATATAAACTGAAGTTGACCAAGCTTTTTGAACAATCCCAGGGAGTTCTTCATGAGTAAGCCATGAGTTGTATAATCTAAATGGGCATGGACCATAGCCAAATTGACTACATGTTATTATCACCGGTCTGTGATCAGACCACTTTCTTTCCAAGGCCATCACAGTCGCAAGGGGCCATGCTGTGTGAAAGGAACTACATACACGGATTCTGTCTATTTTGCTAGACACCGAACCATCATCTCTCATCCATGTGTATTTAGATCCTCCCATTTGGTATTCCATAAACACGCCATATCACAAAAATTATTGAAGTCCGTTATACTAGGGTCTGACAGTGGTTCCCTGCTTCTTATGGCATTAAAATCCCCCATGAAAATGTATCTACAGTTTGATTTCCTGTTTTAGTTGAATTAGTTCATTCCACAATTCTTTTTTGTCATTGCTACCATGTGGCCCATATACATTAATCAGATGTATTTTACCCTCTATTCCTTTCCACATTCCAGACACGCATATGAAGTTTGAGGAGGATTTGATGTTTGTTACCTTGAATAATGCCTTACTCCAGCAACAGCATAGTCCACCCGATCTCACCAAATGACTCATAGTCCTTATATTTCTCAAAGGGAATTTGCTCATTGTGTTTCCTGTATACTTAAGAATTGTATACCATATTTCATCTGCATATCCTTGATCCAGCCTGCTTTTTCGGTTCCCCTACAATTTAAGGTTAAACAATTCATGGAAAACCCAATTGTGACTCCTCACCTTGAATTGCCGCTCTAACCATCTCTTCTCTGGTTTGCAGGTCTATTCCCAGTGCTTGCCCTAATTCATGTGTTCGAAGTTATTAGTTTTCTGTTGGAGTATCTTTCTCCGGGCAATTTATCATTACTTGATTGGTTGTTTCGGCTAAAAATATGTAATTGTGGACTATACTTTAGCAAGAACTATAAACATTGAAAGCTACATAAAAACCTCATATAAATTTACATAAATAGGGGAAGGATAATATGAAAACTCATTGTTTATGAGAAAACCAAAAAACTACTTATTAAAGGTAAAAAATATCATAATTCAAAAAATAAATCAAAAACTAAAAAAATGCTTCGGAGACCATGTTTCCACGTAGTCCTCATTCAAAAAAAACTCAAAAAATAGTGAGTTTAGCTTTTGAGTTTAGTTTTTTAGGTTTAGTTTAGCTTTTAGATTAGGTTTTTTGAGGGGTGGGGTGGGGTGGAGGGTTTAGGTTTTTGGAGGTGGATGGGTTAGGTTTAGATTTTTTGATGGGGAGAGGTTTAAGTTTTTTAGGGTGAGTTAAGTTTTTTTGGGTGTACTATACATATACAATACCCTTAATAATTTTTTTTTTATTTCTCATAAAAATAAATTTTCTTAAAAACTCAACCTTATATAAACTAAAGATGCAGCTAGACGGTTTGTTGTTTTGTTTTCTTCTTGTTGTTTTTAATTAAAGTGCTGTACAGAAAGCGACATCTCTTGACACCCTTACTTTTCATAGGGGCCCCGTCTAGCTGTTTTCCTTCCTAGCTACACCGCAAACCAATGCCTTAAACCACTTAGCAAAAAAAAAAAAATCATTTCATTTTTAACAAATCCTTTCACATTTATATCACCCGATGACGCGATTGGTCCACTCGAGAGGCTTACATATACACAAATGTTGATTAAAGCATAAAGTATGCTCATATGTTTCGCTGAGATTGTAAGTTGGTTAGACAATTGAGTTTTGTTTGTTTTAAAATAGTCATATATATATATATATATATATATATATATATATATATATATATATATATATATATATAAATGATAGCATTAGTAACTATATATGAAGTGAACTCAAATTGAAACAACCTTTAAGAAGATTACATCTGTAAAAATCAAAATGAGAACAATCTAGAAGGGGATGGGAATTCAACAAATCAGGATAAGGGAAGAACAATCAGCTTGCTAACAATCTTCTTACCCTATTCTTCTCTGTCTCCTTGCTTATATTCAGCGGTGGTATTTTCTCGTTCTTACCGTGCCATTCAATCAGTAGACCGGGCTGGTTAGTTGCGCCTAGGTTCATAACAACATGTGTTTGAAGTTATTAGTTTTCTGTTGGGAGTGTCTTCCTCGTGCAATTTGTCACATTTGGATGGAAATAAATAGTTATGATTGATATGAGGGGCGGACCTACATTGACCGGAGGGGGTTCACCGAAACCCCCCGCATTTCGAAATTTTAATAGAATGGTATGTAAAAAAACTGGGGTCTAAATAAATTATATGGTAAACGCCTATACAAAGTTAAACATGCGGTGTAAAGGTAGTGGGTTCGAATCCTCTTACCGTCATTTTTTTAAACATTTTTTTTAAAATTTATTTAGGTTGTGGACCTGACTTCAACCTTCATAGTTATTTGGGGTTCATACTGACTGGGCTTCTTTTTCTTTTGGTATAGACGCCAACAGCAGCAACACACTCATCAACCAGCTTTTTAAAACTTTTTTTCTTTTGGTCAATTTTGTTGTTGATGAGGAGGGTGTTGGGTTATATAAATTCAAGGAAACCAGAAACAAAATTCGGTTTTACCTAGGTAAAACATGATTTAATAATTTAATGAGCTATTTGGCCAGTAGGAATTCATAGAAATTCAGTGAAATTAAAATTAAAATTTCATCTATTTGCATGTTTTGTTGGTTATGAGAAGGAATTGGAAATAATTCCATCAAAATCCTTCACTTGATGGAATTTAGAATCCTTAAACATTTCAATGTAAACCTCAGAAATATTTATAATTCATGTAATAAATCTAGCCGTTTTTCGTTTTTTTAAAACATTTTTTAAATATATTTGCGTTTGGATCTTTGTGTTATATTCTGTTAGTTTTAGTTTCATCATTTTAGGTACTTTTATATTCTAATTTCATCAACAAATTTTGGACGAAGATGTAATACAATGATTTCAAAAGATGAAAAGTCGTAGGGAACGAGTTTCGGACGAAGATGTAACCCGACCTGAACCATCAAACTGACCCAGAATTTTTTATGTCTGGTCGGACCATATGAAATTGAAGCATCTAAAAACAGTGAACTCCTTTAAAAAAATTTCTGGATCCACCACTAAATATAGGTACAAGAAATAAGAATTATATGTGATGCGTAGCTATCTTTGTATCATACAAATATGTTGCATGCTACATGAAAAGAGGTAATTAACACTATTCCTTTTGCATGTATGACATGTGCACGGTAGTTGATTATAGATAGTCATATGCACATTAAACAAATAGATGCATGGATTCATCATAAGATTAAGATATAGCATGTGGCAAAAAAGTATCAACGTGTGGTGTGGCTAAAGAGTGTAACACATTATATGCATGCACTGCATATACACACCAATAGACCAAGATTTAAGACATGCACCTCTACACGAGACTCATTAAGTACTAGCTCGAGACTTGGTGTAATAAATGATGGAATCAATAGGAGGTCTAACCATGTGAAGTATTAATTGTTTTGAAAGAAAAATTTCTTAATTGTTGTGAAGTATTAATGATAGGATGACTATTTTCTTTATGTAAATAAACTAGTATAAACAAAGTGACCTTGTCCTGATGGTATCTCAGTGACTTCCAAATAGAAGGTCGTCGGTTCAAATTCGGGTTATAGCAAAAAAGGGGGCAAGTGGCATGGTCAGCGAGTTTACCCAGTTGGGGTTTTTTCATGGAGTGGGTTGACATATTTGTTCTAGGTGTTGCCCCGAGAAAATCCAGTTATGCTAGAATATGTAGGTGTTGACGTTAAAAAAAACTAGTATAACACCCCGCATGGTGATGTCGTAATTTGTGGTTGTATACCTTGAAATGTTAATGCAACGGGAATGTTAAAATTTATAATGTAAAAATTTGTATACCTTGAAAAGTTAATGCAAATAAATTGTTAAAATTTATAATGTAAAAATAAGAAAAACCTTAAAACAAAACAAAAAAATCTAGGAAAAAACTAGAAAAGAAATTTGGAAAAAAAAAGAAAAAAACCAGAAAAATATGATTGAAAAAAAGGAAAGAAAATTGGAAAAAATACAATAAAACCTGGAAAAAGAAAATTAAAAAAGAAACAAAAAATAAAAACCAAAAATAAAAAGTTTAAAAGAATTTGAACCTTTGTCCATTGAGTGAGAAGGGAGGGCTTTACCACTAAGCTAGTATTTCTTTTATCCGACATGCTCAACTCATTTGTATTTAACAATTAGCTAATAGCTTGGAGAAATTAAAAAAAACACTTAGTCCTTGTCACATGGCAGTGGCAGCCACTGATTGGTCACCGCCCTAGACAACCAATAGGAAATAAGAACTATAGACAATTGAAATGCATATATGTATAATATAAGGATTAAATAAACATCAGGGTAGATCATATATTACGTGGATACGATAATTTGACAATTTGTTAGCTCTTGGTATACTCCTTCTAATTTTCGTCTTTTCGTTAAGAGACCTTTTGGTTCTTAACAAAGGTTTTTCTATCCCCGATTCAAAAAGGAGGCAAGTCCAGTTGATCATACTAACCGCATCTTGGGTGATCTGGAAGGCAAGAAATCAACTAATATTCTCAAACAAAATCATCTTTTTTTTTTTTTTTTTTTGGATAAAGGGCAAAGCCTGGAAAATGATATAAAAGAATAACCAGATTACACCCAAAAGGGGGCATTCCCCCTATCAAAACTAACCCGGGTTTCAGAACATGCTCTGATCCCCCAAAAAAAACCCACCCTCAAAGTGCTATCAACACCCCAAAAAAACAAAAAAGGGCGGAATTGCAGTCTAACAATAACACGAGGGTAATCCCTATTGCTACCAATATACAAGACAAAGATAATTAACCTATACAAGTGGACCCTACAACTATTACTAGACCGAACACAAAAAACGATGGGCCTCATCAAATGAGTTTTCCATTCAGCAACGAAAAATTGATGGAGGCACTTCTTAGCAACCCACACTTTGACATGGGCAAGATCTAACTCCATCAACTTCCAAATGTCGGCATTAGTTCCAAGACTCCCGAGGTACCCATCACTCAACCCAGAATTCTCCTGAGCACTTTTCACCACACTAGTAATCATATAATAAGTCAACCACCACGAAGCTAAACGACCCGGCATACCAAGATCACTCATCACCCAAAAAGATTGGGCCCTGAACTCACCGATCATGCATAACTCCTGGGAACAGCACTTCGAAATGTTGAGAATCACGGGAATGATCAACCGGTTATCATTAAACCAGTCAAGTCTTCTAGAAGGGCTAACCGCAAGCCCAAGGGAAACAGCAATCGAGGGGTGGAGACGAACAAACCGGCCAGACAAGAGCTGATCAGCATCATACCTCGAAGGCCTCCATTGGAACCTGTCCCTGCCCATCCCAATAAGACCCTTAAAAACAATGTTAGGACCTACCTCACCCCCACTACCCATCCTCCTCACATGAAAAAAACCCATTTTCTGGCCCAACCCACAGTCCACCCAGTCCCAACTTCTCTCAAAGGAAATATCACTCCCCTGCCCACACCAAATCCCCCAGCCCCCTCTCAGCAGAATGAGAATAGAAATAGTAATGGTCATGATAACAAGGAATTTCATTGCTCTCTTTTTCTCAGCCAAGTCCCCTCTCTCAAGGGAATTAAACTTTCCTTTACCCGGGTCGAACCCCAAACCCGAATTATTGGTGAACACCGAACCATTAAATTGGCTAAGCAACCAGCCATACAACCCATTAGCTCCTAATGTCATATACATAATTGTGGGGGGGGGGCTCCATTCAAATTCAACAATATTCCAA
This sequence comes from Smallanthus sonchifolius, assembly GCA_023525975.1. Taxonomy (NCBI): domain Eukaryota; kingdom Viridiplantae; phylum Streptophyta; class Magnoliopsida; order Asterales; family Asteraceae; genus Smallanthus; species Smallanthus sonchifolius. The sequence goes on from CM042038.1 coordinate 62,494,952, forward strand.
GTCTTCATCACCTTAACAGCCTCAACCGACCTAGAGACTTTTAGACCCAAAATCCGCATTTTGACAGTGTCCGAGATTATTTTACATAGGACTGCAGGTGGTCTAGACTTCCGTTCGTGAATTCTCATATTTCTTTCCTGCCAAATAAAGTAAACCATAGCTCCAAGGGCAATTCTGTTTGACACACTCCATATAGAATTGTTGTGATTAAGAGTAATTAGCTGGGAAATAAGGTCGGGCCAAGAATTAGAGAGATGACCCCACGAATTCAACCTACCGATATCAGCCCAGACAAGAGAGGAGTAACCACATTCGAAAAAGAGGTGCCGGTGACTGTCCTAGGCTAAATTGCATAGCACACACTTAGAATCCCCAACATCCATCCATTTACTGACAATATCATTAGTCTTCAATTTACCTAAGAGGGCAAGCCATAAAATAAAAGCATGGCGCGGGATATTTTGAGAGAACCAAACAATCTTGTACCAAGGAACAACCGAGCCACTCTCCTGAATGTCATCCCACACTTTCCCAACTTGAAAAGGGATTTCATGCCCCTGATTATTCTGCCAAATGACTTTATCCCCAACTCCTTCAATAAGGCTAATCGGCTGGGTCAATCTAATAGCCGGGAACCTCAGATTCCAGTCCCGGGGCCATCTCCAAACCCCATTAGTCACAAGCTCCTGCACAGAAGTGGAATTACTGAAATTCCCCTGAAATCGAGCCCTAGCTGGAATGAATTGGCATAGAGGACCCGAGGGGTGCCAATTGTCAAACCAAGCCGACGTGCTAGCACCATTCCCAATTTTATGAATTATGTGGTTACGAAGGATATTTCTGTGCTCAATAATTTTCCTCCAACCCCAACACGTATCTTGCTTGGAATCAACCTCCCAAAAATTCCGACCTTTAAGTCTATAAGTGTGGACCCATTTAACCCAAAGAGAGTTCTTATTGGATATGATATTCCAGGCATGCTTAGATATTAAAGCAACATTCCAAGACCTAAGACGCTTGAGGCCCAGCCCATCATGACTCATAGGAAGGCACACATCCTTCCATTTCACTTTAGCTTTGCCTCTTTTCATGGCACCATGACACCATAGGAATCCCCTCATAAGTTTCTCAATTTCCTTAGACACCGACATAGGAAGAATGAAGACCGACGACCAGTAGACTTGGAGAGAATTCAGAATAGAGGATACGAGCTGCAGGCGTCCTGCAAAGGAGAGGGACTTATTTTTCCAGTCCAGAATCTTCTTCTTAACCTTATCAATCAAGCTCCCACAATCTTTATGGTATAATCTAGTAGAGATTAGCGGGACTCCAAGGTATTTAACCGGAAGATCCCCCACATCTTGGTTGAAAGATTACTTGGAGAATAAAGACAATGGGATATCAAGGTGCCTAGAGTGTACACATTAAGTTGTTTTTAATTTTATCAACGTAATTATTTTCTTTGATGTATGTTTTTCTAACAACTTGCTAGATGTTTATTAATATAATCTCCTGCTTTAGTTCAAAAAAAATTAATGTGACCAAGATATGTTAAAAACCTGATATATTATAAACTAGGTTAAAATCCCGTGTATTACACGGGTTGAATAAATAAAATGTTATATACGTAGTAATAAAAATTTTATATTTTTAAAACCTGTGTTATATTACATTGGTTAAACTATTTATAATTAAATAATAAATATCCACAATAAGATTTATATTAAAAATCTTAAAATAAATTCTTTTAATATTTTCATTCAATATGAGAGAGGGAGACGAGAAAAAATTATACAAATGAACCAGAAAAGTGACACGTGTCCATACAACTTTATTTATTAATATAAAGAGTATTATTTGTTGTTATTATTTAATAGGAGAGACAAACAAAAAAATTAATATTTAATAGAAGAGAGGCGAGAAAATAAAAGTGAGGACTAACCACAAAGTGACACGTGTATCTTATTGTTTTCCTTTATTATATAATATAGATATATAAAGATTGTAATCATTGGGGTTGATGGCACAGTTGTAAAAAAAATCATTTAGAAACATCAATGTTTATAAATGTTATGATTTGAAGTCTCAATGCCATAGAAATTAAGAAATCTGTCTTTAAAAAAAATAAAAGTAAATAAATAATATTGTAACATAAATACCAGTTTAAGTTGATAATTACAACTTTAAGATAAAGTATAATAAATGCATAAATGAATAATTTAATGCATGATTAGATTAGAAACCCGATGTATTACATGATTCGAATAAATACAATGTAATATATTTAGTAATTAATATTTATATATTACATATTTATTACTATTTCTCAAACTTTATATAGTTATTTTTAAAAATATTTTATTAAAAGAATGAAAGAAATTTTTAATTTATAAAAATGTTTTATGAACAAACATATTTTTTTAAATAAATTTTTTTTATAAAAATAATTAAATAAATTATTAGATAGGCGGGAAACAAAAAACAATTAAAAAAATTTATATAATTAATAGAAGAGTGATCGAAGCGGGAAAAAAAGACTGAGAATTCACATGATGGTGACAAGTATCTTTAAAAATATTTATTTATTAGATAGTATAGATTTGTTGTAAGATAGTCTTTTTTATTTTATTTTAGAACTCTTAACTTATTATTTTATGTACATTTATAGTTTGACAATTATTTTTCAAACCCTAGCTATCAAGAGAAAGAGAAAGGAGACGACTCATTTATCATATGAGGACCAACTCCAAAGTGGAATGAGCAATATGAACTTTCCGACCACAAGAAGCCACAATTGTTATGTTGACTAATTTCGAGTTTCCCCTTACTAACATGTTAGAGATATCAAAGAGTGGAACTAAATTAAAGAGTAAAGTGTTATTTTTGTTCCTGAGGTTTGGTTACTTTTACTATTTTTATTTAAAAACTTTATTTTTCTCCTACGTATCATCGTGTTTTTCAAAACTTGCAATTTTTCATCTAATTGGTTAACCCCGTCAATTCTTAATGGATGTGTTCAAATCTAAAAACACCGGAAAAATAATATTGTGCCACGCTGCAAGGTCCATGTGATTTGGGCACTTTTGCTATTTTCATTCAAAAACTTTATTTTTCTCTTACGTATCATCATGTTTTTCAAAACTTGTCATTTTTCATCCAATTGGTTAACCCCATCAATTCTTAACGGATGTGGTCAAATCTTAAAACACCGGAAAAAATAATACCGCGCCATGCTGCGGGGCACGTAATGTTTTCCGCACCTATAGTCGTAATTCGCGGTTGTACATTTTGAAACGTTGATACAATGGGAGTGTTAAAATTTAAAACGTAAAAATAAGAAAAAAAATGTTTTTGCATACTAAAACAAAACGTTAAACAAATAAAAAAACCTAGGAAAAAAACCAAAATAGCTGGAAAAAAAACCAAAAAAGACCGATTTTAAAAATAACACAGAGAAATTAAGAATTAAAATCAGGAATATAAAAAAGAAGCTAAAAAAATAGAATAAAACCCCGTTGTTCCCGGGATCGAACTCGGGAGGGTAGGGGGCACAACGCACGCCTTTCTGCTTGAACAATGAGCCTTTTGTGTTTAAGTTTATTCATTTTATTTATTTATATAGACACACGGAATCGTGAGAAAGTAAATAAATGCCATTTAACACGTGACATACGCACCAGAGTCCAAACCAACCCGTAACAAATAAAAACTTTAGACACCCTTACCAAAATGTATAAAGTTAAAATAATTATGTATAACCTATTTTTCTAATTACAATCCATAAGTTCATAAAAAGTCAAAGGCTCTTTTGTCTATTCCAAAGGTTAACATGAAAAGATGAAAACAACAATAGATAAAAAATAAAAAATAAAAGTCAAAATGCAAACGAAGCTTAAAAAATGAAATATAAAAATATTAAAAGAGCGGGTCAAAACATGAATGCATCAACACCCTTATAAACCCTACACTCTCCAAACCAAATCATAAAATCACACGCAAACACCCTTTCTCTCAACCAAATTCTTTTGCTACAATTTTGGTTTTATAATTTATGATGGGGAAATACATTGAGATGTTGGATTTAGGGGTGAGAATGGTGGCTAGATTTCACTCTCACTGCCCTCAAACCGCTCGCATGTATTACCACCCTCCTTCCAACGCCGCCGTTGACAGTAAGTGTGGATCTCATGCACCAGCGGCGCTCGAAGAATCCGGCGAAATCAAACGGTGTGTGTCACGCAAGAAAGAGTCTCAATGCTAGAGAGGTTATTCTCTCTTCGGTGGTGTAAATTTGATGAAAGTGTAGACACTCATTAACTTTCTTTTATACATAATAGGTTGTTTTTGTAATTAGAGGTTAGTATAGATAAAATTAAATATTGTGTATATAAACAATATGTTAAGTGTGTGTTTTTTTTTCCTGAACTAGTTATATATTGAGAACGGAGAGAAGCACATAAGACGTGTACATGTCGTTTCAAACTTTCAATATAAATAATAAAAATAAAAAATAATGGTTTAATTATCTCCTTCCAATTTTCTTCTTTGAGTTTATCACTCGTCTCCTCTCCTGGGTTTCTTTTAAAAAAACATAAAAATGTGCGCATTGTTACGAATTCTGGGTGATTCGTGTATTTGTAATCGCTTGGATTCCCTAATGATCGCGCAGGGTTCGCTTTCAGAATGAATTATTTCAGTGGTATACTGTACGACCCCCTAACCCGGACATCCTACAATTGGTTCTCATAACGGGTCGTTCTCATTTAAAACACATTTATTGTAAATCAAATTACAACGGAAGTATTTCTAAATTATTTTATTGTTATTTAATGATATTAAATTACCTCACGAATGCCTGCACACCAATCCGAGTAGCACCGCTCCCAGGCCAAGATACGTCGACCTAATACTTACCTGTAAACAATCTATCGCACAGACAAAGTCAGATACGCTAAGTAAGTTCTAATAGTTTAGTTTAAACAAAAACCATCACGTCATATTCATTAGTTTATTCCACTCAGGACCCTTCGGTCCTTAATTAAATAGTTTTACGATTCATTAACGAACAATTAACCCCCTATTATCCCACGGCATCCCATAACCGTTCATCACCCATGACTCATCCCGTAAATAATAATAATAATAATAATAATAATAATAATAATAATAATAATAATAATAATGATAATAATACTCCCCTAGTCTTGCCGACCTAGGTCGTACTTACTCTACTAATAACTCGTACTCTAGAACACGTATTTACCCGACGCTTTGCTAAGCCAATAGAACCCTACACGTCAACTTACCCGACCTTAATCAAGGCTCCTACTTTTCAACTGACACGACAGTTGTACACATCGCATCACGATCTCGACATCACAGTTAATCTACCTATACAATAATAACATTCACACGTCACGATAGCGTTACTGCCTTAATATCATCACATTCACAATAAATATAGCTCAACGTATGCATGCAATTCAGCACACATGTAATTATATAAACACATAAGCACTTACCTCATTACTACATTCTCGTCAGGGCGTTCAACACACCCCGAGCTCATCATTAACCTGTCAAATAAATGTCACCGTTGGTGACTTCCCGAAGGACCTCATCCTTCACAATCCCGTCTGCTATGCCATAATGAAAACGATGCAAACACGACACATATTATCACACATCATCTACGTAACTCATTAACTACGCTTATACCTCATGTATAACCCCAGAACAACATATCTCTCGCAAGAATTCATAAGCATATAATATAAGACACGACTCTTTCCGTTTAACCCTTAACACGTCACACATTAACAACTCATACCCTTAGCTCACACATTTCCACGAACCCACCATAGACCCTACGATCCCTTACTAATTATATTATATTCAGAATGCATCGGGTTAGAACCCGAAACCCTTCACACAATTAATAAAGTAACCTTATTTCATAAGCATGTACGATAGCCCCAAAACGTTAAAAACATTTAAAAGAGGGTGATTAGAAACTCACTGGTTTGACAATACCCGCACGCACTACAACGTTTCCTCGAACGATCCCGACTTGTTAACGTATGATCACACAATTAGTGTACATCTTAAACAAGTGTCAGTTACGTATAAATATAAATGACCCTTAGCACTTGTCTCGTTCGCTCGTCCTTTCGCCCATGCAGAAACCTTAGTCCATGTGTCAACTTATGGGACGACCACTTACCTCTAATGGAATTCTCCTATAACAATAGTTATCGTACGAATATACAGGCCACTCCTTTTGAAGCCTTATACGGTCGTAAATGTCGAACTCCAATTTGTTGGTCGGAAATAGGAGAAAATCAGTTATCTGGACCCTGGGTTATCCTGAACTCGTTAAGTACCCTCATGCATGCATTTGCATGCGTCATGCCGAAAATCTTAGCCTCACGGGCCACTCGTATACTAGCTAATTCCCCATGCACGTACGACACTCACCATGCAAGCCCTAAGCTCACCACACTCCAAATCGGGTGTAACCCGATCCCATCCTCATGCCTGCTCATTGTTGTGAACCACCATCACCATACCACCACATTCGCTTATCGCCGTAAATCACCACCGTAGCAGCCCCCAGCCGTCACCTCTAACTGTTGTTGTCCTCATTCCCTGCTGCCCCGAAACCACCGTGACCATCATGCACATCTTCCATTCCTCCCTCCCCCCCCTTGAAAAAACCCTTGATCGGGTAGAACCCTAGCCGAGCCTACCATCGTCTATTTCCGTATCGTCTCCTTCATTCTTATGTCCATCTAAGTCGGACGACACAACCTCGTCTTCCACCGCCATCCTCCGACGAACCCTACCACCTCTGCTGGCATGACAGTTGCCGAACACCACCCATATGGTGCCCGTCGAGTACCCGCACTCCATTCCGATCCGCTGTGACCGGCCTCTCTTCTCTTCTCCCTTCTCGCTCGTCGGCCTAACAATCCATCAAAACCCTAATCGGGTTTCTATCAAGGCTCAAGCATAGATGACATACAAAAACATAAAGGAGGATTACCTTATTGTAGCATGAAGTTCCATGCTCCCAAAATCGTCACCGAACCACCGCCCGGAACCACCGTCGTCCTCCTCTCGGATGCCCCGGCGTATCCTCTTGTCTCTCTTGCGGCTGGCGAGAGTCACAAGCTTAGGCCGAATGGCCTAGGGTTTTCTCAATAGTTGCATTTATACTTCCAAGGTTTGCATCTGGGTCCCTGTGGTTCTTTTCCGCACGTTTCGATCCTAAGCTATCCTTTAAATGACCAGTTGTGTCGTTCCCGGTATTTAAACGCACCTTGCACTAGGATCTTTATCATTTCTCTTATTCAAATAGAGTTCGGGTTGCCCACTAACCTGTACCATGAACATGCGAGTTTCCGGGATGTTACATATATACAGAAATACATAATTCAATCGGACAATAATCAGAGATTTAATAATGAATATGTAAAAGTCTGTTAGGAATTTCGTGTGCTCGATACTGACCAATACGCTTGTATATGTGGGGTAAACAAATACACTGAAACATTATAACGGTTATTGGCTGAAAACGTCACAACGTCAATCCATAACTGCTAAGTCATTCTACTCCGGATGAACAATCTACTCAGAAGAGGCAATCTACTCCGAAGGAGCAATCTTTACTCCAGAGGAGTAACCTTACCTCGGAGCAGCAAGCTTAACCCTAGCCACTTGGCTAGGGGCGTTGACCTTTAAACCCCATTAGGGGCTGCTACCCCTAGGACCCTACTAACCAGGGGCACTGCCCTCGGACTCACGTTGTTAAGTGGTTTCACCTCCTTGATACAACAAGGTGTCTTTAGCATTAGAAGTCATAAGATCATCAAACAAATGTGCACTCCACACTAACCAACTTGTTTGATGTTTCGTTATGACTTTTCATTTGGTCATTAAGTAAACTCAGTTAAATAAAATAGATAGAAGACCCTAAAACCACCGATACATAGGTCATGCATACAGTGAATATGCATATGCGTTTTAGATTAAAAAAAAAGACTATAAATACCATACTTGTTAAAAACAAAAATCTTAAACACATTGAAATCTACATGTATTTTAAGTTAATTTATATAAAAAATAATGCAAGGGTTACAGTTCTCGCAGTTCTCAACATGTTATTGGTTCTGAAGAGAACGTCCCACAATATGTTAACATACACGTTCATTTTGTAACCAATAATATGTTGAGAATCGTGAAAACCGTATGATACATTTATACATAGTGCATAAAAGATAATCAAATGTAGTTGAGACAAAGAGACATGAACAATTACATAACCGTCTTGTATATCATATTCAAATCAATAGTTACAATGCATTATACAGTTTTTGTGGATTTTAAACATATTATTAATTTCGGAAAGGAATATCTCTATTTGTTATTAAGTTAGTAATAGTATACATTTTAAAATTTTTGTTAAAGGAGACTTAACAATTCAAAATTTGGTGATAAGTATTTGCTTTAGTTAATAGTTATTGATGGACAAAAAAGTTACTTTAAATTAAACGTGTGTTAAAACTATATTTTTAAATAATTATAATATATTTAATTAAAAAAACAAGAAAAGGTATAAAAGAAACGAAAAAAGTCATTTACCAAGATGACGACTGTCTCAAGAATGGAATTTTAAACACGTTATTTGGAACTTTCCGTCACAAGAACAGCATTTATTAAGCTGGATAGTTTCAATTTCCCCTTACTAATAGTTTTATTACAATTTAAACACTATGGTTTATTCTTTTTACAATTTGCCCTCAATGATTGTGAAAGATTACAACAAAGGCCATGTCCCTAAGATGTTCTACGTTCGGTTTAAACTTTAAAACCATGATATTGTCCAAACATGGCATCAATTTGATTTCACGGTCGTTCTTTTTAATAGTCATCGATTAGCTTCAAAATTTACTAGGTTGGTTTGCGATTTGTACTGAAAGTTGATCGTATAAAACTAGATCAAATCACAAGATTGGGCTATATTTAATTTTTTAAGATATCTTATTAGGTATATTTATAAGGGGCTTGATTCTAAATGTCACAAGGGGCTTAATTCAAAGTTCATCGCATAATAAAAGTTTGATACAATAATAAAAAAACATCGTCATTAGAAATTAGAAAAACACACAATATACAATAATAAAGTTGACTAGCTAGCGGTCTCAATACAAAATAAAATAAAATTGCCAAAATAAGTCGACCCACTTAGAAGGTACTTGAACATTACCATTTGATGTTTCATCTCCAATTTTTGGAAAAGTGGGAACGGAATACCGTACCAACTTTATCGGTGCGATACCAGTACTCGTTACAAAATGCTTATCTTTAGATGGTATTAGTACCGGTACCGAAAATACCGATACCGAAATTCTGAAAAAATGGACACTTAATGCCGTACCGAATCTAACAGTATCGGTACCGGTACTCGATAACAAATGATCATCCCTAAACTTTCTCATATAAGACAAAAGGCTAAAGATTTAGTGGATAAACGGCTCTTCATATGATTAAAGTAACATTATTATTTTATTAATCTTCATTACTTAGCAAAGAAAAAAAAGCACGTGGATTAAAGTTCTAATCTTTTATGTATTCAAACGGTTTTCGCCTTCATTTCCCATGATCACATTCATTAGAGACGTCATTTAATTAGTTTAGTTATAACCAACCGTCTATTTTATATATAAATAAAAACACCTACAAATAATAATTAAAAACTTAAAAACCAAAAATCACAAAGCGTTCATGTACTATCCATATTAGAAGTGAGAGTATTTTCTTATAACCATGAGAACCCGTTACCGAAATACTCACATGACCCATTAATAATACCCTACTAACTAACGCAATCATATAAATAGGTTATGACAAGAAACCAGCGTGAGCAGAATTCAAACTTAAGACCTCTGCTATAAGGAATCAGGTTACACCACTCTTTGAAGGTTAGAAACTCGGTAAAAACGAAAACCTTAAAACCCAAATTCAACCATAGTATATCGATATGCTTAAAACCTATTAAATTGTTAAATCAAAGAGGATATATGACACGTTTAATGATACAATTTGTATAAACCAAAAGTTCTTTCACCTATTCCAAAAGATTGAGATAAAATAAAACAAAAGGGGTCAAAATGCAAATGAAGCTAAAAGATGACCCTGATGGAAATAAATATAAAAGAAGAAAGGGTCAAAGCATGGGATAAAAAAATAAATAAATAAATAAAAATTAAAAAATTTAAGGTTAATGATTAGATATGCAATCCATGTAAAAAGGAGATGAGACGTCGGCAAAGGGGGAGCGGAACAGAAAGAAGCCGGAATCCTAGATCGGAGAAAATGCCAATCACAAAAAGCATGGTCAATCAAGGAGGGTAACTTCCTTCTATCTATCTAATCTCCCTTATTCGATTACTGGGAATGATCTTTGGTTTGAATGCTACAATTTTTGCCACATTGTGGATGCATTCATTCCAAACAAAAAGGATAACTTCAAGAGCATGTTTGGGTTCGTATGGTATGCGAATGTCAGGGAGGTTGGGAAGCTAGAGAAAGCATTAAACAATCTGATTATTAGTAGCTTGAAGGTTTCTACAAATGTTGCAAGGTTTGATAAGTCTGAAACCGGGTCAGGGGTAACCCTCCACCTGGAAGGCAAAACTTTGATAACCCTAGATCCGACCAGCAGAGACTCCCGGACATAAGCCATCACGCTGGTACATCAAGAGCTTTTGGCGAGGTTTCGTTCAAAGAGGCATTGTTTAAAAACATTCCATGCCCTAGTATGAAGTTCAACACTGATTCGAAATTGACTTCTGGCGGGAAGAACCTATCATTAATCGGGGAGGTAGTGGACATGAATACATTATGCAATATTAAAAAACTACTTAATGGTTTCGTTCACTTTGGGACAGAGCTTCGGTACTTGTGGGGTATGAAGGTGATGCTCACTTTTGGTTCAACGGTTGCAGCTAGGAATTTCTTGCATGACAAGAAGGAGGAGCATTAATGGCTTTTTACGAATTTATAGTTTTAGGAAGGGCAAGTCATTCCCTTTGAACGAATTGCTTGGGTGAGTATTCAAGGGGTGCCCATGCAATTGTGGGAAAGTAGTACATTCAATCGCCTTGGAAAACTCTTTGGGAAAGTGGTGGAAGAATCTGAGGTTTCATCTGAAACTGGCAATCTTTCATTTGATGAGATTGGCATTTTAGTTGATAATCCTATCCGGATCTCAAAACAAATTAACATCGTATGGAATGGGATTTCGTTTCTGGTGAGCATCCAGGAATCATCCAGGTGTTGGGTCCCTGGATTCATTGTCAATCTGGTTCGAGCTTCTACTCCGGTGGCTAGCAATGGAGACGCGTTTCCGGCGGAGGGCGACCCTTCGGTTGAAATCCCAGAAAATGAACCGTCTCATCCTCGGGACCAAATGGGCGGCAGTCATGGTACTTCCCATCAAGGTTCCTCGAAGTCTGGAGATAATAATAATGACATTTATGAGGGGAACATCCTTAGTAAAGCAGTCAATTCTATAGTGGGTTCCCCGAGGTTTGAGGAAGCGGCTTTAGTGTCGGGCCATATAGCTAATCAGGCCGATAATCCTGGATTTGGTTAATTATTGGGCTCTGACCCGTTTGGGCTCCACGAGATCATTTTCAATAAGGGGGCCCATAAAAAAAGGATGAGAAAACCTCCCATCAGATCCCCATCCCTCTCATCGAAATCTTCGTCCTCATCCAGATCCCCAGAAAGAACATTAAGGCGAAGAAATTGAGTGCATCATCCACGGGGGATCAATACAGTGGAATTAATATTAGTGTTAATTGTGAGGGAGGTGGTGGTGAATTTGGCTCCTGTGATCCTCTTGGGCCAGGTTCAGGCGAGCAAGCGTCAAAAAGGGAACATACTCTACAGAATCGTGATAAGGAATTAGCGGGGGAGGACCATCTCGAAGACTCTGGCCTTTTGGAAATAGAATCCGGCTCTATTATAACATCCGTGATTTTTCTAATGTTATTTTAAATTAATTTCGTTTATCTCATTTTGTTTTAAACACGTATTAGTTCAAAGTTTCAATACACAACTCCATAGCATGTATGACATATATACTTATATTTATATATACTTTATTATAAAAAAAATTTAATCAAAAATAAAATTTTATGAACCAATGATATATTTACATTCTTTGTATATATATATTTATCAATTAAATTATAAATACATATGTAGTTTTGTCTATCATATTAGATGAACCATTTATACAAGTTATAAATTTTATAAAAGAATTAAACAAAACTTTCCTTAATAAATTTATTTTAATAAAAAAAAAATTAATTTGAGCCCCTTTGACTTTTAAAGGTCAACAAATTCAAACTCCTTACAAATCAAGGTTCAAATCGATCGAACCCGATGGTTACGGACCTTCCACGGACAATTAATCATGATATCGATCGGTTTCAAAGCATTTAAACACCCCAATTTAACCAAATGCGTGACTCATTTCGAAATTCAAACAGTTTGACCTATCGGGGTTAAACCGCGTTCAATCCAATCCCAAATCCGGGAATTCGAGCGTAATCAATCCCGCAAATCACGCACAAACGATTCACTAATGTATTCGACCCTATTTCGCGACTCAATTCGTTCAAATTCAAACCAAGTGTGTATAATCGGATCCCGACAGTTTACACTTACCTTTTGAAATCAAATTGAGTAATTAAGACAAAATTAAACGAATTAATACAGCCACACACCTTCGTAGGGTCTCATTCAAACTCACGGAACTCTTCTTCGCGTCTGATTACCTCTCTAGAACTCGGCCAAGCATCAAGAACAGTCGGAGTTGCGTTCTAGTCGTCCTCCCTCAAGCCCTCACCAAACCAGGTAAACTTTACGTCGTTTAATTCGTATTAGGGTCCCTGTCAATAGCCCCTCATCAATTTGGGTTAACAAAACCTATCGAAATCAATTCGATTTAGGGTTCATGACCTGTTCTTATGATTTCAGATTTGGGGCTTGATTTCAATTTCCCTATTTTGTTATATGGAATACTCTAGTTAACAGCGTAACCGTCTAGCCCAGCCGGTAAGCCACTGCGCCGCTGGACTAGACGGCGTGAGTTCGAAACCCACAACCCATGCACCGCAGACTTTTTGGGCGTTTTCCTTGAACCAAACCCGGCCCCTGTCCTCTCCGTGTTAATACAACCTCAGGCCGGATTTACTCAACGAATACATCCCCTGGTCCGGTGGTAACATCATCGACTCACACAGAGACCACCCGGGTTCGAGCCGGGTGGCCTGATATTTTTTAAAATCAATTTTTAACAACTCCAAAAATTTTATAAAAATTATCTTTATAAACCTTGAAACATTTTGAACATAATAAAACCAAAAATTGCCAATTCTCAATATAAATTCGTTGTTATTACGAATTTTATTGTTAAGATTTTATATTAATCATTTAAAACAAATAATTGTAAATAAATAAAATATTTGTTTTATAAATAAGATATTTGTTTTATAAAAATATCTCCAATTAAAAACCAAATTTATAAAGGTTATAAAATTTTAACTTTATTTAAAAGAACAAATACTTAATTTTAAATGATAAATAAATAAATAAATTTATTTATTATAACCTATACTAAAAAGTTAAATGTATAGTTAATACTAGTTTTATACATCAATATTATTCACACATCGTTATAAATAAATAAATAGAGTAAAAATTATTTATTTAATTTATATTTAAATAAAATTTCCACACCGTCTTTCTAACTAAATAAATAATTAACAATTATTTTGATTTATCCCAAACCCTAAATCAATTATTTTTAAAACCATTCATTTCAATTTTTCATTTTATAAAACACTCATTCAAGTACAACCAAAGTTACCTACACACTCCTTTACATAATACAACTCAAACCCCTAGTACACACATCCATATCAATCCTAGACTTGGCCATAGATTATTGTGCACATTTTTAATCTAGATTCATATACAATGCATTCTAGGTTAACGTTGAGAGTTGCAAGTATCATTTTGTTACCTAGCCTTGCGTACAAGCAACACTCTTGAATCAAGTAAGTATTACATAGCTCTTTTTTCTCTTTTACACTTTTTAGGGTGATTCATGAATTTTATACAAACAATAGCTTACATTTACACAAACTACACAAATACAAATCCTATTTACATTCATGTGTGCAAATTTAAGCTTTATGTTTGAGTGCTAGGTGTGTTAACTTTTGTGTGCAAATTTTGTGCAATCATTAACTAATTAAGCCGACGGTTAACAATGATAGATCTATTGAGTCTGACAAACCCACCCAGATTGGGGTGATTGTTACCGACAACACAATTTGCATGCTAGTTACAAAGGTTTGATTGTACTTTAGTTACACAATAGCTGCTCCCCATAAATGCCTTATTTATCATGACTTGTAAGGATTTGTTTATTCATGTTTATACACTATTGTGACACCCGACATTTCAGGTCAATATCCGTACATGTATTAAACAAGTTTACATTATAATTATTTTTGGTGATTTAATTAATTTCACAAACAAGGACATCAAAGTCTAACAAAAACCGAACATTGTCTCATTTCACATTTTGGTAATTCTAGGAGTTACCGGTTCACGTGTCATATAAACCGACCAATACGAACGGTAGTGATTAAATTAAATAACCAGAAAAATATACAAACATATATATTACATAAACTTTACGTTGGTCAATAATTTATTTTTAGACTAAAACATACGGTATAAGTAAAAGTAAAATAACGAACCCTTTCGAAGACGTTACCACGTATCGTCACCTTTAGGTATTTATACCTACGAATAATCACCTCAACGAATTATACAATCTAAGATTTAAATATTTTTCGTCAACGAGCCATAAACTTGCTAAATTTACAATGCCGTGAGGAATCTAAACCGAATTAAATTATCCCCTTAAAACTCTAATTGATATTAATACTCTTAATAAACTAATACTTAAAACTAATCATTAACCCTCAAACCACTTTTTGACTTTCTCGGCAGAAGCCAGAGAAGACCACTCCCTCCTTCACTCGTCCCATACCATACTTGAGAAAACTCAGATAAAACCATACCTTCTCAGTCTCAACCTCACAATCTCTGTCATATTTCTCATTTCATACGGCAAATTTTCCCCAATTCTCTCCAAATCAAAGTCAAGTTCTAAGGCAAAACCTACCATAATTCGGTGTTAATAGGAACTTCAAGTGTTTCTAAAGGAAATTTAACAGAAGAATCAAGATCATTCTCTGTTTTCTCTCATCATCTTCATCTCTGTTTTAAGGTAAAAAATCGATACTATCTACATTATTTTCTTTAAAAACCGTAGCTAAACATACAAAATATTCAAACACAAGTAAGATAACAAGAAAAGTGTGTCGAATTCAAGATTAAAACATAAAAATATGCAGGACTGATTCTGCCAAACAGAAGTCCAGTAATCGAAACTATAGTTTCGATATCAGTTACTCAATCGAAACTAGGATTTTCGATACCTGTTACTCAATCGAAACTAGGAGTTTCGATACATGTTTACTCAATCGAAACTAGGAGTTTCGATACTAGTTGTTCAATCAAAACTAGGTAGTTTCGATATCCTTCTTGTCAATCGAAACTAGGAAGTTTCGATAACTGTCATACTCAATCGAAACTAGGTAGTTTCGATACCCAACTACTCAATCAAAACTAGGAAGTTTCGATACTCAATTGCCCAATCGAAACTAGGTAGTTTCGATACCTGTGTCAGTCCCCTTTGGGCAGTAACTTAGAACTGTTTTTATAACGAAACAAGTGTTGAACAACTAAGAGGATATTTTAAACAAAAACAACCAGATTTACAAAGTCGGTGAACAATTTGCAATATGAGACGTTCGGTCTTAACACAATTTACCCTTTGGTATTTAGGGTACGAATAGTCAAGTTTGACTACAACAAGTATCATTACAAGTATACACAAAAACAATGTGAGTTTCACGGCCCCTTTTTACTGTTTTCAAATATTTGGGGGAAGAACATACTTACAACTATTTTTATGGGATAACAAGAGAATAAGACTCGACTTTTATGTTTACATGAGTTAAACGATTTGAGGCCGCTAAAGTCCCCTAGAACAATTTAGTAACTATTAACTGTAGCCTAGGGTCCTATGAATAGTACTATGGAGAGTGACGTCTCCCGGTCATGGTTAGTCGCACTAACCACAATCTGAAGGATTTATGGTCGCATAGAACCGGATAACGAAATTAGGGGCGTGTACAATTGTCATGGTTTGGTTACGGCTCATGTAGGAACATATTATTTGTATTCCTAGCTAGTTTACAAATGGGTCAACAATTCTTATTCTGTTTATCACATGCACCTGAAACTATTTACGAACGATTGAATTTTACAAAGAACTATTTGATTAAACCTGTGAACTCACCAACCTAGTGTTGACAATTTTAAGTATGTTTTTCAGGAAATTGAACGTGATCGCAAGGTTAGCAATGTAGATTATATGCATGCACGATGGATACAACTTTTGGGGGATTTCTCTTGTATAACTCATTGTAATAGAGTCATATTTGCGAAATCTTCACTTTTTGTAAACTCAATTTACATTTTGGAATGTAAAACTTTAAACTTGTTTATGTATCCATTTATTATGTATGTGTTTGCGGTAATCATATGCTTTGGAAACCATGAACGTCACGCCTCGCGTTTCCGCCTTGGCGAGGGTGTGACAACTATCTATGTACAAACCTATGTATGCTCACCAACTTTTTAGTTGACCTTAATTTATTCATGTTTCAGGTACTAATGTGTGATTTGATCAAGATATGCTACACATAGGCCTTGGGACTTAGTTAATTTGAATAAAGAATTCTATGTATTTCAATTACTTTCTTTCTTGGATTTGGTTGTGTTTGGTTTATTTGAAATGAAATTGATGTTTAATATATTACAATTTAGTCAACCTTGTGTTCATGAACAGTCTACATGTCCCGCCCCGACGTTTCCGCCATCGGTTGGGGTGTGACAGATTGGTATCAGAGCCTTGGTTATAGGGAACTAGGTTATTAGACACACTTGACCTAGACTATAACTTTAGGACACCCACTTATACCATACTTTATGATTATGTGTTATGTGCTACGTGCTACGTGCTATGTGTTACATGCTTATTATATTAATATTTACTTCATTATGGTACCTTATTTGTTAGAGTTCATGACTTACTAGACTATACCTAAATAATAAATTAAATAAAACAATATCTCTACCCTTACCCTAAACCTCATAACCTTCTTGCCTGCTTTTTTATCATTATCATCATAGCATGTGGAATCTTCATGGAGTCAAATCTATAAAAAAAAAATTCTTTATTTCCTCGTTAAGGCTTTTAATCTTTGTTAATTATTTGAGGACACGTGCAATCTGGAAGGGTGACACCTGTATTCTGGGTTTTCTGTCTAGGAAAACATTTCGTATAAATCCCAATCAACCGAGGGACCCGTATGCTTTCCTGGGAATTCCCGGGATGAGTGTTTACTTATAGGCTAAAGCATGTCTCCTTGAAAAATTATATGAGTTTAATTAACCTTAATGTGTCACGGTATTCAAGTGATTATATCACTATTTGAGTACAATCTAAACTATGATTTGCTATTTTATTTGTATTTTATCTTTTAAATTCAATCAAACTTCATAAATTCTTACACCTCTTCTTGTGTTGTGCAAATCTGTAGAATGCCTCCCCGTCGTGCTACCGTGGTCAACAACAACATTGATACTGCTGCTATCCTTGCACAACTTGTAACCCAGCTCACTCAGGTTAATGGTGCCACAAACGGTAACCATGGGACTAATGGTGGTGGAGGTGACAACTCACCGCAATGTACCTTCAAGCACTTCAATTCATGTAACCCTCTCAAGTTCTATGGTACCGAAGGAGCTACGGGACTCCTTCAATGGTTTGAAAGTATTGAGGGCACTTTCCTCAATAATGACTGCCCCGATGACCTTCGTGTCCGCCATGCCACAAGTGTCTTCCAAAAACGGGCACTTACGTGGTGGAATGGGGAAAAGAGAACCCACAGTGTAGAGGCAACCATGGCCTTACCATGGGATGAGGTTAAGAGACTAATGACCGAAGAGTTCTGTCCTCGGAATGAAGTAAGGAAGCTGGAAGCTGAGTTTTGGGATCTTACCCAAGACAGTGGTGAAAGTCTGGCTTATACAACCCGATTTCACGAACTGAGTCTCCTTGTGCCCCACACGGTCACACCCCTATCCCGTTGCATTGAAAAGTAAATCGGTGGACTACCTAGGCAGATTCAGGATACTGTCCTAGGGAGAAATCCCGCCACACTCAAAGATGCTATCCGATTATCTGCCACTTTGACCGACAACCATGTGAAGGCAGGTACCTTGACTAGAAAAGGCACTAAGAAGGCTCCCGACACCACAACCCCTCCCGTACACATCAAGGAAGCCAAAACTGAACCCTACCACAATAATAGAAAAAGAAAGGCTAGAAATTTTGATGTGGTCACTCCTGATATGCCTGTTAACCAAGTTGCTCCCATGGCTCAAGCACCAGTCAAGAAGCCATATGTGGGGACCTACCCACTCTATGCCACATGCAATTATCACCATCCCCAAACCATTCCCTGTCGCCTTTGCACTCACTGTGGAAAGTATGGCCATACAGTCAACGTTTGTAGAGCCAAAGCACTGGCAGGCCAAGCCAACCCACCAGCCCGAACCAATCAACAAGTGACTAATCAAGGTGTTCCCGCCATAGCAAATGGGCGTGCTTGTTATGAATGTGGCAACCCAAACCACTTCCGTGACCAGTGCCTGAAGTTTATCAATGCTAGACAAGGCGGAGCTCGTGGGCGTGCTTTCAACATCAACGCCAATGAAGCTCAAGCCAACAATGATGTGGTCAACGGTACGTTCCTTGTTAATAGTCAATATGCGTCCATTTTATTTGATACCGGTGCGGATAAGAGTTTCGTGTCACTTAATTTCGTGACTCCCTTACAATAGACTCCATTATCCACGATTGTTCTCTAGAACTCAATGATCATACATTTCCAATCAACCTCGTGCCAATGCCGCTAGGAAGTTTTGATATCATCATAGGCATGGATTAGTTGTCAAGTCACCATGCCGAAGTAATCTGTTTTGAGTAGTGCATCCGAATACCCCTTCCGTCAGGGGAAACGTTGAGAGTCTTTGGTGAAAAACCCTGCAAAGGACTCAGATTGATGTCATGCACTACTGCTCAAAAGTACTTACGAAAGAAGTACGTGGCCTTCTTAGCTCATATTGTCCGAAAAGATGTCAAAGAGAAGAATATTCAAGATATCCCCATCATTCGGGACTTTCCCGAAGTATTCCCCGAAGACTTATCCGGTCTTCCACCCGTCCGGCAAGTAGAATTTCGCATTGACCTTGTACCCGGAGCTAACCCAGTGGCTAGAGCTCCATACCATCTTGCACCTTCTGAAATGCAAGAACTTGCAAGCCAACTCCAAGAACTCTCTGACAAGGGCTTCATCCATCCAAGTCATTCACCGTGGGTTGCACCCGTCTTATTCGTCAAAAAGAAGGATGGATCATTCCGCATGTGTATTGACTACCGCGAACTCAACAAGCTTACCATCAAGAACCGTTATCCATTGCCTAGAATTGATGATCTCTTCGACCAACTTCAAGGCTCCACTTGCTTCTCGAAGATTGATCTTCGATCTGGTTATCACCAACTCCGTGTACAAGAAGAAGATATTCCAAAGACTGCCTTCCGAACAAGGTATGGTCACTATGAGTTCATGGTCATGCCTTTTGGGCTAACCAATGCACCCGCGGTTTTCATGGACCTCATGAATCGTGTGTGCAAACCATACCTCGACAAATTCGTAATCGTCTTCATTGATGACATCTTAATCTACTCCAAGACTAAATCTGATCATGAACAACACCTTAGATTGGTTTTGGACCTCTTGAGAAAAGAGCAACTATATGCCAAGTTCTCCAAATGTGAATTTTGGCTAAAGGAGGTTCAATTCCTGGGTCATATCGTCAACGAAAAAGGAATTCATGTGGACCCTGCTAAGATCGAGGCTGTTAAGAATTGGAATGCCCCTAAGACCCCCACAGAAGTTCGTTCATTTCTTGGTCTTGCGGGATATTATCGTCGTTTCATTTCAAATTTCTCTAAGATTGCTGTTCCACTCACCACTTTGACCCAAAGGGTAAACCTTATGAATGGGGACCAAAGCAAGAAGAAGCCTTCCAAACTCTCAAGCAAAAGTTGTGCGATGCTCCTATTTTGACTCTCCCCGACGGGAATGATGATCTAGTTGTCTACTGTGATGCTTCCAACCAAGGTCTCGATTGTGTCCTCATGCAACGAGGTAAGGTAATCACTTATGCATCAAGGCAACTTAAGATTCACGAGAAGAATTATACAACGCACGACCTTGAATTGGGTGTGGTTGTATTCGCATTGAAGATTTGGAGACATTACCTCTATGGCACTAAATGTGTGGTGTTCACCGACCACAAAAGTCTCCAACACATCTTCAACCAAAAAGAACTCAATATGAGGCAACGACGTTGGGTTGAACTCCTTAACGACTATGACTGCGAGATTCGTTACCATCCTGGCAAAGCGAATGTTGTAGCCGACGCTTTGAGTCGAAAGGACCATGTCATGCTTCATTGTACCCAAATTCAAACCGACATTCAAAACCGCATCTTAGAAGCTCAACACGTCTCAATCACCGAGGGTAACATGTACGAGGAAATGTCGTGTGGTGTTGAACTGCTGCTTGAATCAAAACCCAATGGCTTATTGTATTACTTGAACCGTATTTGGTTTCCCGATCGCGATGATCTCCGTACATTTCTCATGAACGAGGCCCATAAGACTCGTTATTCTATCCATCCTGGTGCGGATAAAATGTACCAAGACCTTCGCCAACAAAATTGGTGGCCCGGTATGAAGAAAGACATCGCTCTCTATGTTGCCAAATGTCTAATTTGCTCCAAAGTCAAAGCCGAACATCAACGTCCTTCCGGTTTACTTGAACAACCGGAAATTCCCGTGTGAAAATGGGAGAACTTAGCTATGGATTTTATTACCAAACTCCCTCGCACCTCAAGTGGTTATGATATCATTTGGGTGATCATTGACTGCCTCACCAAATCTGCCCATTTCTTACCCATCCGTGAAGACTATCGGGTTAGGAAATTGGCCCAAATTTACATTGACGAAATTGTGAGCCGTCACGGTGTTCCTTTGAACATAATATCCGATAGAGATGCTCGGTTCACCTCTCGTTTTTGGCAATCCCTCCTAACTGCTCTTGGTACGCGATTGGATTTGAGCACGGCTTACCACCCCCAAACTGATGGTCAGACCGAACGTACAATCCAAACTCTTGAGGACATGCTTAGGGCTTGCGTAATTGATTTTGGTGGCAATTGGGATTCACATCTATCCCTAATTGAGTTCTCTTACAACAATAGCTACCACACAAGTATCAATATGGCTCCATTTGAAGCTCTCTATGGTCGCAAATGTCGTTCTCCTATCTGTTGGAACGAGATTGGTGAAGCACAAATCAACGGTCCCAAACTCATTCAAGAAACAACCGACAAGATTATCCAAATCCGTGACAACATTCGAGTAGCGAGAAGTCGGCAAAAGAGTTATGCCGACAAACGTCGTAAACCTTTGGAATTCCAAATCGGTGACTTTGTTCTTCTAAAGGTGTCTCCATGGAAGGGTGTGATCCGTTTTGGATGGAAAGGCAAATTAGCACCTCACTATGTGGGTCCATTCAAGATCCTTGAAAGGATTGGGAAGGTGGCTTACAAACTCGAGCTACCGCCATCACTTGGAAATGTTCATCCTACATTTCATGTGTCCAATCTAAAGAAATGTCTTGCTGATGAGAACCTCCATATACGTCTTGATGATGTGCGCATTGACGAAACGATGCACTTCGTGGAGAGATCAGTGGAGATCATGGGTCGCGAGATCAAACAACTCAAGCGAAGCCGTATCCCTATTATCAAAGTTCGTTGGGAATCAAAACGTGGGCCCGAGTTTACTTGGGAATGTGAGGACCAAATGAAGCTCAAGTACCCGCACCTCTTTGATGATTCAGTCGCCTCAACTAGCTAAATTTCGGGACGAAATTCCCTCAACTTGGGGATACTGTAACATCCGTGATTTTTCTAATGTTATTTTAAATTAATTTCGTTTATCTCATTTTGTTTTAAACACGTATTAGTTCAAAGTTTCAATACACAACTCCATAGCATGTATGACATATATACTTATATTTATATATACTTTATTATAAAAAAAATTAATCAAAAATAAAATTTTATGAACCAATGATATATTTACATTATTTGTATATATATATTTATCAATTAAATTATAAATACATATGTAGTTTTGTCTATCATATTAGATGAACCATTTATACAAGTTATAAATTTTATAAAAGAATTAAACAAAACTTTCCTTTATAAATTTATTTTAATAAAAAAAAATTTTAATTTGAGCCCCTTTGACTTTTAAAGGTCAACAAATTCAAACTCCTTACAAATCAAGGTTCAAATCGATCGAACCCGATGGTTACGGACCTTCCACGGACAATTAATCATGATATCGATCGAGAGGCCTCACTCGTTGGATTTACTCATTCACAAACAGTTCTTAAACTTGATTATCAATAACGCAGCGGAAAATACTTCATTAAATCATAACTATTACATTGTTCATACTTGCGGAAGCGTAAACATTGCTTAAAACATAAACTTAACATAAACAACTCATAACATGATGCCAGTCTTCATGATCGACCGGGTAACTCTTCTCACTTGCCAAGCATCACCGTCCATCGTCCATACCTGCCTTAACCTGAATGTGCATACTAAAAAGTCAGCTACGCTGGTGAGTTCTAGCATTTCATAAAAACTTTAACATCAACATTTGCCAAAAACATATCATTCATTCATTTAGTAAAACCTTTCACAAAAGCATGTAATAATAACATCTTTAAAAAGGTTTCATACCCATATCATCATCAACATCATAATCATAAACACCGTTAAACGGACCGTTCATTAAAACTTTTAACATTCATTTAAGTCATACATTATCGTTATCTAATTCTGTATCGTTACGCGTCTTTGTGTCCCCGAAGGAACCTTTGGTGTTGTGGGAAACCGTTACATATCGCCGTCATTGCCACAACCATACACTGCGTGGGGTCAACCGTTACGTATCGCCGTCATTGCCCAACACGCATCTTTCCTTTGGAAATCAACTGTTACGTATCGCCGTCATTGATTTCCCATTACCATTCAATACGTGGGGTCAACCGTTACGTATCGCCGTCATTGCCCAACACGCATCTTTCCTTTGGAAATTAACCGTTACGTATCGCCGTCATTAATTTCCCATTACCATTCACTTAGGATGATCGTCATCACCCGAGTAACCGTCGTTACTCCCTTACCAGTTGTACAACATCAAAACCATTGGCAGGCCACTAAGACACTACCCCTGTTGTTCTTATGGCAACTATGGCTCGCTGTCCATAATCTACCACAAGGCTGGGAATCTCATTCCCAGACTTCATTCGTCAATTCCATTCATTTAACAGATTAGATTTGTAATGACTTATCTAAACCTTTACCTCTTTCCCTTTTCATTAAACCTTTCCTCATTTAGACCGTTCATAAACATTCGTAAACCTTTTTGGCAAAAACACTTCATAACCTTTCCTTTCGTAAACATCGTTTCGTTAAAACATCATTTCGTTAAAACATCGTTTCGTAAGTATGCACACCAGCCCAAAACATTTAACAAAACATTTAAAAGATGGCTCTAGAACTCACCTGATACGCTAATATGGGTTGTCCTAAACGAAGGTCCAACAACGTCACTTCCGATCTGAATCGAGTTTCTGATCTGGAGGTTCTTCTCACGAGTTATGGAGTAACACTTTGCTGAAGTCTCGGGTCGATCCGCCAACTTTCTCTCTCTACGGTTTCTCTCTCTAAAAAGTTGCAAATGAGAGAAAAGGGGTGGCATAGGCTATTTATAGCCTGCTGACCCATCCGACCCGACTCGTCATGCCTCGTTCGTTTATTCCGTTATTATAACTGTCGTTTTATTTTTGGGATGTTACAAGTCTACCCCCCTTACAATAGGTTTCGTCCCCGAAACCTCATCATAAGTCAAATAGATGAGGGTACGACTCCCTCATTTCCTTCTCCGTTTCCCAAGTGGCTTCCGATCCCTTTCGATGCTTCCATTGGACCTTAACCAATTGGATAACTTTATTACGTAAACGTTTCTCCTTTCGATCAAGGATGGCCACGGGTTCTTCGATGTAATTAAGGCTGTTGTCAACCTCGATGTCAGTAAGTGGTACGTGAGCCGATTCATCCGCCAAACACTTTCGCAAGTGTGATACATGGAAAGTAGGATGAATCCCACTTAACTCATCAGGCAACTCCAACCGATAAGCGACTTCTCCAACCCGTGCCATTATCTTGAATGGTCCGACAAACCTCGGACTTAACTTTCCTCTCTTTCTGAATCGTATGATTCCCTTCCATGGTGACACTTTCAGCATTACTCTGTCACCAATATTAAACTCAATAGGCCTTCGTCGTTTATCCGCATAGGATTTCTGACGATCTTGTGCGGCCTTAATTCGCGCTTTGATCTGATCAAACCTTTCCGACGTCTCTCTTACGACTTCGAGACTTCCTAATTCCTTATGTCCAATCTCACCCCAACAAACCAGGGTCCTACATCTTCTCCCATACAACATTTCGTAAGGCGGCATGCCTATCGTCGTGTGATGACTATTGTTGTAGGAGAATTCAGCTAACGGCAGATGGCTGTCCCAACTGCCACCGAAGTCGATAATACAAGCACGGAGCATATCCTCCAATGTCTGGATGGTCCTTTCGGACTGACCATCCGTTTGCGGGTGGAATGCTGTGCTGATATTAAGCCTCGTGCCCATCGCCTCGTGAAATCTTTTCCAGAACTTCGATGTGAATCGTGTGTCCCGGTCAGATACGATCGTCAATGGCATCCCATGTCGTGCTATTATTTCATTAATAAACACTTCCGCTAACCTCTCTGACGAGAACGTCTCGCGGATAGGTAGGAAATGAGCACTCTTCGTTAATCGGTCCACAATTACCCAAATGGTGTCATGACCTTTAGCTGTGCGAGGTAGCTTAGTTATGAAGTCCATGGTAATGTGTTCCCACTTCAACTTCGGTATATCAAGTGGTTGAATCTTTCCATACGGTTTCTGGTGCTCGGCCTTTACTTGCGAGCAAGTCAAGCACTTGCTTACATACTTCGTCACATCACGTTTCATTCCAGGCCACCAGTATTCCTTTCTCAGATCTTGGTACATTTTATTGGTACCGGGATGGATAGAGTAACGAGACTTATGCGCCTCATCCAAGATTTTGTTCCTAAGTTCGCCACCCATAGGTATCCATATCCGTCCACAACGTGTCCTAACACCAAGGGTGTTATACTCCAACTTGTCCTGTTGGCCAACCATCCTTTCCTTCTTCATGTTTTCCTCCTTAAGCGCCTCATCTTGAGCCTTTTCAATTTCTCTTATCACATCCGATGTTACAACCAACTGGCAAGCTTTCACCCTAATAGGAGTAGGCACATCCTTTCGGCTTAGAGCGTCAGCCACCACGTTTGCCTTTCCAGGGCGGTATATGATTTCACGGTCATAATCTTTTAGGAGTTCTAACCATCGTCTCTGCCTCATATTAAGTTCCTTTTGTTCGAAGAAGTACTTCAAACTTTTGTGGTCGGAGTAAATAGTAAACTTCACCCCGTACAGGTAGTGCCTCCAGATTTTCAATGCGAATACGACAGCAGCAAGTTCCAAATCGTGAGTCGGATAATTAGCTTCATGAATCTTCAACTGCCGTGACGCGTACGCGATCACTCTCCCGCGTTGCATCAATACGCATCCCAATCCCTGACCCGAAGCGTCAGAGTATACCACTAAGTCTTCATTGCCCTCGGGAAGGGCCAAGACTGGAGCTTGGGTTAGCCTCTTCTTCAATTCCTTAAACGCCTCATCTTGGGTCGAACCCCATTCATACTTAACCTCTTTCCGAGTCAACTTTGTCAACGGCAAAGCTATTTTCGAGAAATCCTGGATGAATCTCCG
Organism: Smallanthus sonchifolius; assembly: GCA_023525975.1. Taxonomy (NCBI): domain Eukaryota; kingdom Viridiplantae; phylum Streptophyta; class Magnoliopsida; order Asterales; family Asteraceae; genus Smallanthus; species Smallanthus sonchifolius. The sequence goes on from CM042038.1 coordinate 62,521,294, forward strand.
ATAGTAGCCCGCCAATCCCAAGAAACTACGGATTTCAGTTGGCGTCTTGGGAACATTCCATTCTCTTACCGTTACTATCTTTGCTGGGTCAACCATAATGCCGTTCGGGTTAATGACGTGACCTAGGAATTGGACTTCCCTAAGCCAGAACGCGCATTTGGAGAACTTAGCATACAACTTTTCCTTCTTCAGAGCTTCCAATGCCTCCTTCAAGTGACACGCGTGATCACCCTCATTCTTGGAGTAGATGAGGATATCATCGATGAACACGATTACCGATCGGTCCTGCATCGGTCGACAAACCCTATTCATCAAATCAATGAACGCTGCAGGGGCGTTCGTCAATCCAAAATACATCACGTGGAACTCGAAATGTCCATAATGCGTGCGAAATGCGGTTTTCGGTATGTCTTCTTACCTCACCTTCAACTGATGGTACCCGGATCGAAGGTCGATTTTCGAGAACCAACTTGCGCCTTGCAATTGATCGAACAGGTCGTCGATCCTTGGTAAAGGGCACTTGTTCTTCATCGTTCGTTTGTTCAACTCGCGATAATCGATACACATTCTCATCGAACCGTCTTTCTTCTTTACGAACAACACCGGAGCACCCCAAGGTGAGATGCTTGGTTGGATAAATCCTTTCTCAAGTAACTCGTCTAGTTATACCATAAGTTCTTTCATTTCCACTGGCGCTAGTCGATATGGAGCCTTAGCCACGGGCTGAGCATCTGGTACTAAGTCGATTCGAAATTCAATCTCTCTGTCGGGTGGTATCCCAAGCAAATCCTCTGGAAACACCTCCGGGTACTCGCGTACCACGGGTACATCATCTAGCTCCTTCACTTCCTTACACTCGTCAATTACGTATACCAGATAAGCCTCGCATCCGCGCCTCAAGTAATCTGTTGCCTTAATCATCGAGATGACGTTTGGAATCGGGGCGTCCCGATCTCCAAGAACCTCGACTTTGCTACCATCCGGAGCCTTGAGTCGGATTATCTTTCGTTTGCATATAATTTGCGCTTCATTGGCAGTTAGCCAATCCATACCTAACACGACATCGAACCCTCCCAAAACCATAACAAACAATCTGACAGGGAACTCATGACCTTCTATTTTTATCGTGGAGTTGTCAACTACATCGGTTACTCTCGCAGTCCTACCCTCAGCGGTTTCTACGCTAAAGTCCTTTTCTAGCTTACTCACATTGTACTTTACTCGTTTACAAAGAGTCGCAGATATAAAACTCTTACTGGCACCCGAATCAAATAACACAGAAACAAAAGTGTTGTCAAGGATGAACGTACCTGACGCCACGTCGGGGTCCTTCCTAGCCTGATCTTGCGTCAGTGCGTACGCTCGCGTCTTCGCACGAGATCCCTCTCCCTTCTTTTCCGGGCCCTTTCCTTTCCCGGATTCCCCCATCCTTGGCTTCGGGCAGTCCCTGCTCAGATGACCGAAATCCCCACAGTTGTAGCACTTGTAGTGTTGTGTGCACTCACAGGTGTAGTGCCCGGTCTTGCCACATTTGAAACACAAGTTAGAACCCAGTTTACATTCACCTACATGCTCTCTTTCACACTTCTTACAAATAGTCGGCTCGTTCACCCGAGCTCTCTTATCACGAGCCCCAAACATCCTTCCCCCAGTTCGCTTGTTTGAGAAGCTCGGTCTCTTCTTTTGCTCTTCAACGGCAACAACATTTAGTGCCAGATCGTCAAATACCACGCCACTTAACTCTACTGCCGAATCATAGGTAGTAGGGGCGTTTTCCTTAACATAGGTGCAGACCTGGTCCGGCAACCCTTGAATATAGCAGGCAATCTTTCTTTCCTCCGTCGTAACAAGATGTGGCACCAGACGTGCCAGTTCATTGAATCGGGTTGTATACTGCCGGTGCGTCATGCTCCCGGCCTTCAAACCCATAAATTCCTTCTCTACCTTCTCAATCTCGTTCCTTGGACAGAAATTCTTGATCACCAAAGTTTTCAAGTCAGCCCACATCATTGCATCCACAATCTCGCTCCCTTTTGCCTGACGTACACCTTCCCACCAATGGGATGCTTCCTCCCTCAAGGAGTTAGCAGCAAATTTCACAACTTGATCCGCTCGACATTCGCTGAGACGGATGGCAGCCTCCATACGGATTATCCAGTCAAACGTAGCTACCGCGTCTTTCTTTCCAGTCAGGACTGGCGGGTCACACGCCTTGAAGGACTTATAGTCGCATCCGCGAGCAGGCGGTGCGTTGATTGCCTCAGTGTTCGGGGTATCAACCGTCGGGTTAGACCCACCCTCCCCATTGACCTGCTTCAATGCTTCTGCCAACAGACTTGGCAGAGAATTCTTCATCAACTCGGAGAACTCTCGAGCTATGGCTGCTCTCACTTCTGGTTCAAAAGTGAAAGGTTGTTCTGCAACTTGTGTCTGTTCAGTTCCATGCACACTAACCGCCGGTTCAGTGTGAACACTTCCTTCTTCACTATACTCTTGGCGCGCAGGAATCCTGCAACGCCCACCATTTCGACCACCGGTACGACCGCCGGTACGGCCACCACGCCTTCCGTTCCCTCTCCTCGCCATTTCGTTCTATAAGACAAGAAATCCAATGTTATCACGCTAGTTAACAAATAAAATTCAATAAGTACTGTAAGATGTTAATATACACTGGCCATCTGCAATTAACCATTACACTACCTTTCGATTTCTATTTGACCACCTTTGTGATTTCATCAGAACTCAAGTCCTTTCCTAACCCTTTCTAAGGCATACTACATACACATACTCTACTTTTCATACCTGATGCTGTGGCTCGAGTTACCCGTACTGGCATCCGCTTTCGGTCCCATTCAAAGTTTAAGTTCAGACACTGGGAGTTTCCGAATATCTCAAACTATTGCTCTGATACCAACTTGTGAGGCCCCAAACCCGGGAGGCCTCACTCGTTGGATTTACTCATTCACAAACAGTTCTTAAACTTGATTATCAATAACGCAGCGGAAAATACTTCATTAAATCAAAACTATTACATTGTTCATACTTGCGGAAGCGTAAACATTGCTTAAAACATAAACTTAACATAAACAACTCATAACATGATGCCAGTCTTCATGATCGACCGGGTAACTCTTCTCACTTGCCAAGCATCACCGTCCATCGTCCATACCTGCCTTAACCTGAATGTGCATACTAAAAAGTCAGCTACGCTGGTGAGTTCTAGCATTTCATAAAAACTTTAACATCAACATTTGCCAAAAACATATCATTCATTCATTTAGTAAAACCTTTCACAAAAGCATGTAATAATAACATCTTTAAAAAGGTTTCATACCCATATCATCATCAACATCATAATCATAAACACCGTTAAACGGACCGTTCATTAAAACTTTTAACATTCATTTAAGTCATACATTATCGTTATCTAATTCTGTATCGTTACGCGTCTTTGTGTCCCCGAAGGAACCTTTGGTGTTGTGGGCAACCGTTACGTATCGCCGTCATTGCCACAACCATACACTACGTGGGGTCAACCGTTACGTATCGCCGTCATTGCCCAACACGCATCTTTCCTTTGGAAATCAACCGTTACGTATCGCCGTCATTGATTTCCCATTACCATTCAATACGTGGGGTCAACCGTTACGTATCGCCGTCATTTCCCAACACGCATCTTTCCTTTGGAAATTAACCGTTACGTATCGCCGTCATTAATTTCCCATTACCATTCACTTAGGATGATCATCATCACCCGAGTAACCGTCGTTACTCCCTTACCAGTTGTACAACATCAAAACCATTGGCAGGCCACTAAGACACTACCCCTGTTGTTCTTATGGCAACTATGGCTCGCTGTCCATAATCTACCACAAGGCTGGGAATCTCATTCCTAGACTTCATTCGTCAATTCCATTCATTTAACAGATTAGATTTGTAATGACTTATCTAAACCTTTACCTCTTTCCCTTTTCATTAAACCTTTCCTCATATAGACCGTTCATAAACATTCGTAAACCGTTTTGGCAAAAACACTTCATAACCTTTCCTTTCGTAAACATCGTTTCGTTAAAACATCATTTCGTTAAAACATCGTTTCGTAAGTATGCACACCAGCCCAAAACATTTAACAAAACATTTAAAAGAGGGCTCTAGAACTCACCTGATACGCTAATATGGGTTGTCCCACTTCCGATCTGAATCGAGTTTCTGATCCGGAGGTTCTTCTCACGAGTTATGGAGTAACACTTTGCTGAAGTCTCGGGTCGATCCGCCAACTTTCTCTCTCTACGGTTTCTCTCTCTAACAAGTTGCAAATGAGAGAAAAGGGGTGGCATAGGCTATTTATAGCCCGCTGACCCATCCGACCCGACTCGTCATGCCTCGTTCGTTTATTCCGTTATTATAACTGTCGTTTTATTTTTGGGATGTTACACAGTTTGTACTTATTCTCAAGCATTAGTACCTGAAACATGATGAAAACAAGGTTAACTAAAAATTTGGTGAGCATACATAGGTTTTAACACACAACCAAGTTTAAAGTGTTTTATACAATTCATACGATACACGTGTATAAGGCATATATGGAGAATCTATAGTTAAACTAAGTGTGTACAATCAAACCTTGTGACTGAGGCATAACACGCAGGTTACCCTAATGTAAAGTCGGTAACAAACACCCTAACCGGGTGGGTTTGTCAGACACAATAGATCTATCAATGTTAACCATTGGCTTGTACGGAGTTAATGGTTGTACTAATATCATGTATATGTAGTCTTAACTCATAGCATTCAAGCATAAATCACATAACACATAATATCATATTGTTGAATTGTATTTAAGTCTATGCAAAAAGCTTCACGAAGTAAATCATGTTTCACCCCAAAAGTACAAAATGAAAAAGGGGCTATGTAAACTCACCTTGAATAATCGAGGGTCGAGCTTGTAACTCGTAGCACCAAGAATTAAGGATGTCCTTAGTTGAATAAAATATGTTATTATAATGTAGAAATAGTCAACAGAAACAACAAGGGAACGATTTGGGATTTTAGGATTTTGGAATGGACGAGTGATCGAGGATGCGAATAGAGTTTGTAAATAATGTTTTATAAAGTTTATTTATAAAAAGGAGGACATGTGTCGATAATAGGTATTATTTGCAAATAGAATAATATAATAAGTATCTTGGTACAATATTTACGTTTTTAAGACAATATCAAAAGTGTTTAAAACTAGGCATTAAAATAATCATCATTTCAAAATATTATATAAAATCTTATTTATAAGGATATGATTTGAGATAAATAAACTAGTTATGCAATCGTATTATTACTATTTATGAAATCCATACCATATTTTTTTGTGAAAGTAATAACGTGATAGATATACTAATAAATAATTATTAGAATTAGTAACACTAATAAAATAATATGTCGTTTTAACGGTTTAGGTTTCTAACATAACTATAACCCTTTTGGATTAATAAAATTTATGACGTTACAAAATACGACTATTTTATAGTTTTTAAAGCTATATATAAAATAATTTGATTTATGATAATAGAGTCATAAATAACATTCGTCATGCTCTTGAAACAGATAATACTAATACTTTTAGTAACGAGATTAGTACCATTTTATAAACAACGCTTATTTTTAATTATTAAAATAATAATGCTCATAGTGATAATTATACTATAAATTAAACTTTTGTTTTCATGTAAATTATTATATTTTATAAACTAATTAGGCATATAAATGAACACTGTTTGGTTTGTGTGTATAAAATCAATACAAAAAATGAAAGAAAAAGAAACTGCCGCAAAGGTTCGAACTCGTGACCTTTCCTGTGTGAGAAAGGGTTTTAACCAGTTGGTCTAAGGGCATTTGTTTGTTAAATAATCCGGTACATAGACTTAAAACAACACCCCACACTTCAACAGCTTCATTATCTAACCTCCCAGGTCACGAATCCAGTTTTCCCCCATTCAAACCCTAATCCCAAATCGATTACCACAACGACACAGAAATGATACGATTAAAAGAGGTCGATGGATACCTGAAGTAAACGATTCGGAATAGAAGAAGTTAGCTCAGTCGACGATTGGAGAGGCTCTCCTCCTCACCGGCACCGATCGAAACGAGAGATGAGAAAACAAAGGAAAAATCGAATTTGTGAATGGTCTTGAGTTGTAAATGAATCAAGTATATAAAGGATGTGTTTAGAGCGTGTTTTACAGCTAAAACCAAGAGAGATTTGTGGGATTAGTAGCTTGATTCGTGGGTTTTTGAAAAGAAATGACCGGGGTATAAATTCTTGTAATTAACGAGCATTAAAGGATGATTAGAGGTGTAAAACGGGTGCGTGATTCAGGGGTTTCGTATCTGGATAAAAAATGGTAAAGCTTTTGATTGAAATCAGAGGTATTATTGAGATGAAAATTCGATTTTGACTTTTAGAAAGTCAATGTTCATGTTTCTAATATGCAGGGTCCAAATTCCATCGTAAATGCACGATTCAATTAAGAGTTTGAATATGATAGATGTCGAATAAATTACACGTCAATTCGATTGATTGGGAGTGTATTGAGTCATGTTTATGGTCTGGGTTCATGCACAAATAACCCACGCATGATTTGCTGTCAAAAACGCGTTTTGAATTCTTGGATTCTTTCCTGATTTAGCTTGGTTTGACTCATACGAGTCAAACTTGTTTGAATTCGAATTCGGCCACAGAATTAGTTAAATTGGTGTGTTAAAGGGACTGAAAAACTGACACCGGGAATCGTCCAAGTATACAAGGCAAGTCCATTGCATTCAGGTTTGATTGAATCCAAGGCTAATTCGTAAGAAATTCGTTTATGTTTGACTTTAAAAAGTCAAAGGGGATGGTTAAAGATTCAAATTATTGAATAAGATTGATTTTAGGTGAAAGGGTTCAAATGAAAGGGTTGTGTATAGTTCAAAACAATGAGAGAGGGTTCAAATGTAATAAATGGGGGTTCAAACTAGTTTATTTAACTAGAAATTATATATATATATATATATATATATATATTTATAAATTGATTTTTGTATAAAAACTATAAAACCATAATCTTTCCCTTTTTAAACTTTATAAAAACTAACTATATTCAAAATCTAAGATGTTAGTTATATATTTGCTAAACAAATATTCTTAGGAGGTTTAATTAATAAAATCTGATACATGAATATATTTGCATACATATATTTATAAATAAATAAACATATATATATATATACGCAAACATGTGTTTTAAAAATTTATATGTAACGCAAGGTTTAAAACATATTAAAAAAATTTATGGGACATAATGTGCTTGAGCAATATACATGATTTAAATGTGCGTTATTATTGAAATAGTTAAAATCAAATATAGCCGGAAAGTCATGGATGTTACAGTATCCCCATGTTGAGGGAATTTTGTCCCGAAATTGAACTAGTGGGGGGCTACTGGATCGGGAAAGAGATGAGTTTGGATTCCCCACGAGTTTTGATTTTCGGTTTGAGGAGTACAACTGATAACTAGATTCAGTTCTGTTTCTCAAAGTCAGGCACGAATAATGACAATGGATTTAGTTTTTGAAATGAACTTAAGGAGAAAAACTATCGGATAATAATTTGGATTCTAAAGGTTGAATGCATCACTTGGAATGCATTTGATGGGAATTTGATGATCAGGGTTTGTTTAAGATGTAGTTTAATATGCTCAAGAATTGTTAGTGGATAAGAGATTTCATAAACATTGTCCCGTCAAACAACATAAAACTTTACGTGACACAAATAACGTTACTTCTGATAATATGACAGGAACACTTATATATAGGAAGTACCAGCGGCGTATCCACCATGCCCTTATCATATCTCATTAGTTTCGTTATCATATATCATGATAGGTTTCATGCCATAACACACGAAAAAATTTGCAATGTTTTCCATGCGTTGATTTTTATAATTACGTGTGCACCCGTAATTACTCGAATCATCGCATGGTCCGTATAGATCCTTCCGTTGTGTGCGGGGCAAGAGGGGGCACAAATTTACTTAGTTCTTGTCTATTGTTTTCACATATTAGTTGCTAATAAGTAACTATGTCCCTAGAAGGCAGGTCAATTAGCAACTAAAGAGGAATATGGTAGTATAACTTAAAGTTCCATAGTTTGCTCGTGTTTGAACAAGAATACGTCAAACACCGAGTTGTTTTAAAGTGTTACAGCTTCCTCGTGTTTGAACAAGTATACGTCAAACCCCGAGTAGCTTCAAGGTGTTATGGTTTTCAAGTTTGGTGAACAAAGTGTATGACCATGCTTCATGTATATTGTGATCAATCAATTGCAACAATTGTAAGTAACCTAGTTTCATGTATAATTTAAACACACAAGTCTTATGTATGCTCTAGTGTTATGTAGCTAGTAATCAAATAGGTTTCATGTGTAACGTGAACAACGTGGCATCATGTAACTCAATAGTTTCATATTCAATGTGGTCAATCAAGTATTATGTACCAACCAACCAATTGTTATGTATCATGTGATCAATTTAGTATATGTATATTACAAACAACTATGTTTTATGTATTCTGTAATCAATCCAGAAGAACGTGTATTGCAAATAATCAAGTTTCATATAATATGTAATTAGTGTAGCATTGGATATATTGAAAATAACTAAGTTTCATGTATTATGTGATCGTGCTGGGTATATTATGAACGTGCATACGTAAGTTATTGAACTTCGTGTGTGATGTATATTAACGAGTTTTGTATGTGATCGAGTGTTGCGGAGAAGAATGTTGTTGGCGATCTTGTAAAACGTGGTAGTTAGGTTCTAGCTCCTTAAATCTCGTTGTGGTTTGTAGGGGTGGTTAATGTTTACGCGAAATGGGTCGTCTCTTGAAGAGGCAAGTTCACTCATACATTATCGAAGGTGCAAGGTAGTGAGGAGGTCCTGAAAATATTCCGAGTAATGTGTTTGCAGATAACTGATTTTTGTTTGTATGTAGGTGGTTGTAATTTGTTCTTGTTTGTAGATAAATAAGGTAGTGAAACTAATGAGTTGGATAATCTAAATAATTGGGCAATTTATAGGAAAACCTTTTTATTAAAATTTTCAATTATTATAAGGAGAATTTTTTTTAGGAGAAATTAATGGCTAAACAATTAATTGTATATTAATTTAGCCAAGATTTAGAAATAATTAATTTAACGAGAACAAGTCATATTTATCAATTTGAAATAATGTTTTTATAAATTAGGTTGTATTAAGTTTTCTTACAAGTTGAAAAGATTTATAGAAAATTTATATTTCAGATATTATCTAAAAGCTTGATAAAAAAATTTTGTTTGAACAAAATAGCGAGGTTGTTTAAATCAAATAATAGTATGATTTGTTTACGAAGGAGATTGTCAATAGTGTACTAAATTGTGGTAAATGAAGAAGGTGACACTTGGAGAATCTTGATGAAAATATGATGGGTGTAACTCACACTCGACGTGTCAAATCAATGAATATTCACTTTAGATTTGGAATATATAAAATTGATTAAAAGTTGAAAAGTTAAAATGTTAAACATTACTCAAAACATAGGTAAATGGTTCTCAAACTGAAAATTTTAAGACAATAAATAAAAAAAATTTGTTAACGTCTCTTGTAGCTTTCCACTAGAAGGAGGATAATTCCTAAGACGAGCACCGCTATGGTCACTCGGGTAGCCGATCTGGCTTCAGCTTTAGCTGTCTCCGTGCGATGCTCCAGTATTTCTTTTTCGAGGATGGAGATTAACTCCTTTTGGTGCCCTAATTGGTTTACTAGGCTATCCATTCTTTGTCCTTGCAAGTCGTGCATTAACCCCTGCTCCATCCTTTGCCTCTCAAATTCTGAGGTCCTTACATATTGGTGAATGTCATTGGTTGGAATTCCCATAACACTAGTGGGTGTCGTGGTATGCCTTACCCAAGGGTTAGGATGGTATGGGTCGGGCATTAGATATGGGTCTCTTAGTGGGGGTGGTAACTGATTATGGAGATAGGGTGTCTGATACGGGTTCCTGGGTGCGGGTGATCCAGATGTTCGAAGTCTTGGGCCGGTGTTCCTAATCCAATCTGCTCGTACATCAAACCTTGGTCTAGCAGCTGTGTAATCCCCAGGAGTGGTGACCGATATACGGGTGTCCCGATGTCTTCTTCCCAATCAGACTCTGCTCCAGGACGGTAAACCGGGGAGGAAGGAGAGTAGGAGTCCATGTCTAGCAGAAAACAATAAAAAGGTTGTAAGTGATAATGAAATATTGAGTGTTAGACATGGGAGTTCTCATAAGTTTAGAGTTTGACTAATCATAACACCGAACCTTCACAATAGTATTTTAGAAATACACTTGACCAATAAGCAATGCATCCTTGAGGAGAATTCCCAGGAAAAAGGGGTGGGTCACTAAGACACACTTAAGTACCCTATCTTTCCTTAGCTAGAATCCCTCATGGGCCTAAACACTCTTCCAGCCATCATGTATTAATAACACTATTGTTGGGCTCATGGTTATGACGAGAATTGTTGTGGACTGGGCTTTAAAAGTGAGGTTTATTTATTGTAGTGGGCTTATTCTTCTTGGAGGGTAAATGGGCTTCTTCTTTATTATTAATGGGCATTAGGCCCAATAGTTTAGATTTAGATCACAAGAGGTGGTGGTATTATGTATGCGAGTTCAAAGATGTATGAATAATTTGGTGTGTATGTGTGTGTTAAGCTTAGGATAGCACTTAATGAAACACATAAGTAGCATGTAGATAACAATGAATATAAGCACAAGAGTTATCAAGTAGTGCGGCACATAAATTGTTAAGTATTGTAGCATGTATTGAAATTACTTAGGATAACATGTAAAAATATTCACACAAGAATTAATCATGTAATCATATAGTAGCATGGCATATTGTGGGTGTCCTAAGGTTATAGTCTAGGTCGAGAGTGTCTAATAACCTAATTCCCTATAACCAAGGCTCTGATACAAATCTGTCACACCCCAACCGACGGCGGAATACGTCGGGGCGGGACATGTAGACTGTTCAAAAGCTCAAGGTTTGCTAAAGTTTAAATATTTAAACAACCAGTTTCATATCATAAATAATCATGAATTCAACAATACAAGGAAAATAGAAATACATAAATAGTTTCAATAATTTAGATTCTAGGTCATCGGTCCTAAGTGAAGCAGTTTGTCCTTATTCTCAAGCATTAGTACCTAAAACATGATGAAAACAAGGTCAACTAAAAAGTTGGTGAGCATACATAGGTTTTGACACACAACCAAGTTTAAAGTGTTTTATACAATTCATACGATACACGTGTATAAGGCATTTATAGAGAATCTATAGTTAAACTAAGTGTGTACAATCAAACCTTGTGACTGAGGCATAACACGCAAGTTACCCTAATGTAAAGTCGGTAACAAACACCCTAACCGGGTGGGTTTGTCAGACACAATAGATCTATCAATGTTAACCGTTGGCTTGTACGGAGTTAATGATTGTACTAATGTCATGTATATGTAGTCTTAACTCATAGCATTCAAGCATAAAGCACATAACACATAATATCATATTGTTGAATTGTATTTAAGTCTATGCAAAAAGTTTCAAGAAGTAAATCATGTTTCACCCCAAAAGTACAAAATGAAAAAGGGACTGTCACACCCCGACCGATGGCGGAATCATCGGGGCGGGACATGTAATACTGTTCATAGCACAAGGTTGACTAAATTGAAATATATTAAAGCCAAATTTCCATTTCACATAATCCAAGTACAAACCAAAATCCAAACAAAGAACAGTAAACAATTCATAAACTTCTTGATTTAATATTACTAAGTCCAAATCCTATGTTGAGCACGTCTTGAATCATTCTCACATATTAGGGCCTGAAACATGAATAAAATAAAGTCAACTAAAAAGTTGGTGAGTATAACACAGTTGTATATAGATAGCATATAGTTGAAAACAAATCCTTTACAAGACATGAAAAATAAGGCATTTATGAGGAGCTGCTATTGTGTAATCAAGTACAATCAAACCTTAGTAACTAGTATGCAAATTGTGTTGTCGGTATCAATCACCTCCACTTGGGTGGGTTTGTCAGACTCAATAGATCTATCATTGAAAACCGTCGGCTTGTATAGTTAATGATTGCACATAGTTTTCACAAAGACTAGCACAACTAGCACTCGGGCACAAAGCTCAAATTTTGCACACATGTATGTATGTAGGATATTGCACTTGTGTTGTTTGTATAAATGTAGTTGTGAAATGTGTAATGTGTATAAAGTTCATGTTCCACCCCAAAAGTGTAAAAGAGTAAAAGGGGTTGTGAATACTCACTTGATATGAAGATGAAGCTAACAAGGAAATATAGATAGCAAATATGATCCTTGGAATGCACAATTTAACCTATCGAGTAATGTGTATAGTATCAAATAGATGTACAAAGTTTAAGTTTTAAAAATGGACGTTTGAATTTGTGTATAAAACTATTGATTTGTATAAAATATATAGAGTTTGAAGTAAAATATGTTTGAAATAATTTGATTAGGTTTGAATTGAATAAATAAATATATAATTATAGTTTATGAAATAATATTAATTGTAATTAAGTATAAATAAATAAATGATTTTGATTTAAAATGTAAATTAAATAACTAGTCATTATTCATAAATTTTGTAACTTAATTATTTAAAACCTCATTTTAAATAAATATAAATTTAATTTTTATAAACTTTTCAATAAATTATATTTATGTCAAGATTAAACTTTTAATCCATTTTTAAATACAGAACAAATATTTTTATAAGATCTGAAACATTTACTGATTAAAATATAAAAATTATAATTCTGATAAAAATTATGAGTCTAGCACGACCGTGCCTCGGAAGGGCACGATCGTGCTCAAGCCACGGACGCGACCGGGTTAATCAACAGGAGCACAATCTAGACAAGACAACAGGCACGACCGTGCCTTGACCAGGCACGATCGTGTCTATGATCTTTAGACACAACAGAGACTAGCCCAGAGGGCATGACAAGGTCTGGATAGGAGGACACGACCGCGCTGCTAATCGGCACGACCGCGCTAAATGAGGCACGGCCGCGCTAGATGATTAGCGCGACCGTGTCTTTTCCAAATCAGACACGAATTGACAGATTCTTGTATTTTAAACAATGTAATTGATAGGGCTTTTGATTAATGGGTTATTACGAGTCTAATAATATAAATTAATTGTATGGAAATCGTGTTTAAGAGTGGAATCGATTAAATCCTTTTTTATCAAAATGAGAATTCTGGTTCAGGACAATTCTTATGATGGAAGCCCCAATTAACAGAGGGCTTTTGATACAGATATTGAAATGAATAAATTAGAGGATTCAATTAACCTGAATAGAAGCGAATCGATAGATGATGGTCAAGAGGAAGCTCCGGCGTCGACGGCTTGGGTTCCGGCGATCTTTGCTGCAACTCCGGTCAATGCAGATAGTCCAGGAGTTTCAGGGATGACTGAGAATCGAGACTTTACTACTGGATTTGAGAGAATTCGGTTTGAAATACGAATTCTAGTTTCTTGGAAAGCTTGAGAGAGAATTTTCTTTGAGTTTCACGAATTTTGATTAATTGGATGAAAGGAGAATAATTGGCATTATTATTTTTGAAAGCATAACGTAATTCGGTTACGGATTCGAGCAATCGGGCGATTAAAGTTGCAGTTACGATTCAGCTGTTTCGCAGGCGCGACCGTGCCTAAGCACCGGGCGCGATCGTTCCAAAGCAGGTCGCGCGACCGTGCCAAAGCACTTGGCGCGACCGTGCTACGAAGCACGACCGTGTCTAATAAGGGTTTCTTGACATTTTTCAACTTTAGTCCTTGACTTTTCAGATTTGATAAGTTTGTATAAAATAGTTTCTTGTATAGCGTTTAAATGTATATAACCGAGTAATACTTGCGAATTTGTATAGAATTACTGTATTAAATTTACGGCGAGAAAATAATGAGACATTACACGAGTATAGAACTTGAAATTGCATTACATTGATTTGAAATAGGGATACTAAAATCAGAAATGTTACAGGGACTATGTAAACTCACGTTGAATAATCGAGGGTCGACTCGTAACAACAAGATTTAAGGATAACCTAAGTTGAATAAAATATGTTATTATAATGTAGAAACAGTCAACAGAAACAACAAGGGAACGATTTGGGATTTTAGGATTTTGGAATGAACGAGTGATCGAGGATGCGAATAGAGTTTGTAAATAATGTTTTATAAAGTTTATTTATAAAAGGAGGACATGTGTCGATAATAGGTATTATTTGCAAATAGAATAATATAATAAGTATCTTGGTACAATATTTACGTTTTTAAGACAATATCAAAGGTGTTTAAAACTAGGCATTAAAATAATCATCATTTCAAAATATTATATAAAATCTTATTTATAAGGATATGATTTGAGATAAATAAACTAGTTATGTAATCGTAATATTACTATTTATGAAATCCATACCATATTTTTTTGTGAAAGTAATAACGTGATAGATATACTAATAAATAATTATTAGAATTAGTAACACTAATAAAATAATATGTCGTTTTAACGGTTTAGGTTTCTAACATAACTATAACCCTTTTGGATTAATAAAATTTATGACGTTACAAAATACGACTATTTTATAGTTTTTAAAGCTATATATAAAATAATTTGATTTATGATAATAGAGTCATAAATAACATTCGTCATGCTCTTGAAACAGATAATACTAATACTTTTAGTAACGAGATTAGTACCATTTTATAAACAACGCTTATTTTTAATTATTAAAATAATAATGCTCATAGTGATAATTATACTATAAATTAAACTTTTGTTTTCATGTAAATTATTATATTTTATAAACTAATTAGGCATATAAATGAACACTGTTTGGTTTGTGTGTATAAAATCAATACAAAAAATGAAAGAAAAAGAAACTGCCGCAAAGGTTCGAACTCGTGACCTTTCCTGTGTGAGAAAGGGTTTTAACCAGTTGGTCTAAGGGCATTTGTTTGTTAAATAATCCGGTACATAGACTTAAAACAACACCCCACACTTCAACAGCTTCATTATCTAACCTCCCAGGTCACGAATCCAGTTTTCCCCCATTCAAACCCTAATCCCAAATCGATTACCACAACGACACAGAAATGATACGATTAAAAGAGGTCGATGGATACCTGAAGTAAACGATTCGGAATAGAAGAAGTTAGCTCAGTCGACGATTGGAGAGGCTCTCCTCCTCACCGGCACCGATCGAAACGAGAGATGAGAAAACAAAGGAAAAATCGAATTTGTGAATGGTCTTGAGTTGTAAATGAATCAAGTATATAAAGGATGTGTTTAGAGCGTGTTTTACAGCTAAAACCAAGAGAGATTTGTGGGATTAGTAGCTTGATTCGTGGGTTTTTGAAAAGAAATGACCGGGGTATAAATTCTTGTAATTAACGAGCATTAAAGGATGATTAGAGGTGTAAAACGGGTGCGTGATTCAGGGGTTTCGTATCTGGATCAAAAATGGTAATGCTTTTGATTGAAATCAGAGGTTTTATTGAGATGAAAATTTGATTTTGACTTTTAGAAAGTCAATGTTCATGTTTCTAATATGCAGGGTCCAAATTCCATCGTAAATGCACGATTCAATTAAGAGTTTGAATATGATAGATGTCGAATAAATTACACGTCAATTCGATTGATTGGGAGTGTATTGAGTCATGTTTATGGTCTGGGTTCATGCACAAATAACCCACGCATGATTTACTGTCAAAAACGCGTTTTGAATTCTTGGATTCTTTCCTGATTTAGCTTGGTTTGACTCATACGAGTCAAACTTGTTTGAATTCGAATTCGGCCACAGAATTAGTTAAATTGGTGTGTTAAAGAGACTAAAAAACTGACCGGGAATCCTCCAAGTATACAAGGCAAGTCCATTGCATTCGAGTTTGATTGAATCCAAGGCTAATTCGTAAGAAATTCGTTTATGTTTGACTTTAAAAAGTCAAAGGGGATGGTTAAAGATTCAAATTATTGAATAAGATTGATTTTAGGTGAAAGGGTTCAAATGCAAGGGTTGTGTATAGTTCAAAACAATGAGAGAGGGTTCAAATGTAATAAATGGGGGTTCAAACTAGTTTAGTTAACTAGAAATTTTATATATATATATATATATATATATATATATATATATATATATTTATAAATTGATTTTTGTATAAAAACTATAAAACCATAATCTTTCCATTTTTAAACTTTATAAAAACTAAGATGTTAGTTATATATTTGCTAAACAAATATTCTTATGAGGTTTAATTAATAAAATCTGATACATGAATATATTTGCATACATATATTTATAAATAAATAAACATATATATATATATATACGCAAACATGTGTTTTAGAAATTTATATGTAACGCAAGGTTTAAAACATATTAAAAAAATTTGTGGGACATAATGTGCTTGAGCAATATACATGATTTAAATGTGCGTTATTATTGAAATAGTTAAAATCAAATATAGCCGGAAAGTCATGGATGTTACACACACACCTTCGTTGGGTCTCATTCAAACTCACGGAACTCTTCTTTGCGTCTGATTACCTCTCTAGAACTCGGCCAAGCATCAAGAACAGTCAGAGTTGCGTTCTAGTCGTCCTCCCTCAAGCCCTCACCAAACCAGGTAAACTTTACGTCGTTTAATTCGTATTAGGGTCCCTGTCAATAGCCCCTTATCAATTTCGGTTAACAAAACCTATCGAAATCAATTCGATTTAGTGTTCATGACATGTTCTTACGATTTCAGATTTGGGGCTTGATTTCAATTTCCCTATTTTGTTATATGGAATAATCTAGTTAACAGCGTAACCGTCTAGCCCAGCCGGTAAGCCACTGCGCCGCTGGACTAGACGGCGTTGGTTCGAAACCCACAACCCATGCACTGCAGACTTTTTGGGCGTTTGCCTTGAACCAAACCCGGCCCCGGTCCTCTCCGTGTTAATACAACCTCAGGCTGGATTTACTCAACGAATACATCCCCTGGTCCGGTGGTAACATCATCGACTCACACAGAGACCACCCGGGTTCGAGCCGGGTGGCCTGATATTTTTTAAAATCAATTTTTAACAACTCTAAAAATTTTATAAAAATTATCTTTATAAACCTTAAAACATTTTGAACAGAATAAAACCAAAAATTGTCAGTTCTCAATATAAATTCGTTGTTATTACGAATTTTATTGTTAAGATTTTATATTAATCATTTAAAACAAATAATTGTAAATAAATAAAATATTTGTTTTATAAATAAGATATTTGTTTTATAAAAATGTCTCCAATTAAAAACCATATTTATAAAGGTTATAAAATTTTAACTTTATTTAAAACGAACAAATACTTAATTTTAAATGATAAATAAATAAATAAATTTATTTATTATAACCTATACTAAAAAGTTAAATGTATAGTTAATACTAGTTTTATACATCAATATTATTCACACATCGTTATAAATAAATAAATGGAGTAAAAATTATTTATTTAATTTATATATAAATAAAATTTCCATACTGTCTTTCTAACTAAATAAATAATTAACAATTATTTTGATTTATCCCAAACCCTAAATCAATTATTTTTAAAACCATTCATTTCAATTTTTCATTTTATAAAACACTCATTCAAGTACAACCACAGTTACCTACACACTTCTTTACATAATACAACTCAAACCCCTGGTACACACATCCATATCAATCCTAGACTTAGCCATAGATTATTGTGCACATTTTTAATCTAGATTCATATACAATGCATTCTAGGTTAACGTTGAGAGTTGCAAGTATCATTTTGTTACCTAGCCTTGCGTACTAGCAACACTCTTGAATCAAGTGAGTATTACATAGCCCCTTTTTCTCTTTTACACTTTTTGGGGTGATTCATGAATTTTATACAAACAATAGCTTACATTTACACAAACTACACAAATACAAATCCTATTTACATTCATGTGTGTAAATTTGAGCTTTATGTTTGAGTGCTAGGTGTGTTAACTTTTGTGTGCAAATTTTGTGCAATCATTAACTAATTAAGCCAACGGTTAACAATGATAGATCTATTGAGTCTGACAAACCCACCCAGATTGGGGTGATTGTTACCGACAACACAATTTGCATGCTAGTTACAAAGGTTTGATTGTACTTTAGTTACACAATAGCTCCTCCCCATAAATGCCTTATTTATCATGACTTGTAAGGATTTGTTTATTCATGTTTATACACTATCTATGTACAAACCTATGTATGCTCACCAACTTTTTAGTTGACCTTATTTTATTCATGTTTCAGGTACTAATGTGTGATTTGATCAAGATATGCTACACATAGGCCTTGGGACTTAGTTAATTTGAATAAAGAATTCTATGTATTTCAATTACTTTCTTTCTTGGATTTGGTTGTGTTTGGTTTATTTGAAATGAAATTGATGTTTAATATATTACAATTTAGTCAACCTTGTGCTCAGAACAGTCTACATGTCCCGCCCCGACGTTTCCGCCGTCGGTTGGGGTGTGACATCTATTCCTCAATTCTCCAAAGTTGACCTAAATGAGTTCCCAGCGGGTTAGGATTTCTCGAATAGGGTCGACAAATCAGACCTGGATCTCGAGATTGAAAATATAATTGAGGTCGGGCTATGTATTGGTATTGATGTTTCTAAGCACAAGGATTGGGTTCGGGATATTATTCTAGGGGCAGGGGCTGCAAATCAGTTGTAATGGATTTTATGTCCATAAATTCAAGGGGGCTTAGTGATCCAGGTAAAAGAAAGTGGATCATGGATTTCAAAGCGAAGCACAAGATTAGTTTCTGTTGTATTCAAGAATCTCACATAAACGCATCGGATAAACTCCAAGTTAATAGCATCGGGGGAAAAGACCTCTGGACTTCGATTGGGTGGAAGCTACTGGTAGGTCGGGAGGAATCATCAGTATTTGGGACCCTTGCGTTTTTGAGAAATCGCGGGTTATCAAACATAGGCATGCGTTGATTATTTTTTGCCGCTTCACGAGTTCTATTGATGGGCTATGTATTGCTAATGTCTATGCTCCCCAGGAACAGTCTTCTAAATTGGACCTTTGGAACTATCTTAAGGAGGCTATTTCAAATCACCCTGGGCCCTGGATCCTTCTCAGGGACTTCAACGAGGTTCACTCGGCCGGCGAACGTCTGAATTCAGATTCAATTCTAGCAGGGCGGGTAATTTCAATGATTTCATTTGCGATGCAAATCTTCATGAATATAATATGGGTGGATATAACAGTTCACTCACATGAGTGATAACGGCCTCAATGCCAGTAAAATAGATCGTGTTTTGGTGCGCAACAATTTTATGTCTAGGTGGCCAATTGCCACTCTTACGGCCTGGCTCAAAGAAATTTCTGACCACAGCCCCATCACATTGAAATGTTCTAAACTGGATTTCGGTCCTAAGCCCTTTAGGTTTTTTAACTCTTGGATTGGCAGGGATGGCTTTCAGGAGATAGTGGAAGGTGCCCTTAATTTGCCTGTTCGGCCCGCTAGACCGGACGCTATGCTTGCAGCAAAATTAAAAAAATACTAAAGCAGCCCTGAAGAAATGGACCTTAGTGCTCAGTGCAAAAGAAGAGGAACATGCCGATACTCTTAGAGTGCAACTTAATACGTTAGATACTCTTGCGGAGTTAGTTGGGCTTAATTCGGTTGAAAGTAAAGAAAGGCTGGATGCCAAATGCAAGTTGCTTGAATTGGAAAATAGAAAAGCCAAGGACTTAAAACAAAAAGCAAGGTTTAAGTGGGCAGTAGACGGGGATGAGAACTCTTCCTTTTTTCATGGATTGTATAAGTCCAGACTTGTGTCGAACAAAATAAATGGGATATTCATGAATGGGATGTGGACTACAAGTCCTAATGAGATAAAAGATGGTGCATGCCATTTTTTCAGTATCAGGTACAGGGAAACATTGCCAAATAGGCCACGTCTGCTTTGTGCTGGGATTAAACAGCTTTCTGAGGAAGAAGTCGCTTCCATCATCTCCCCATTTTCTTCCGAAGAGATCAAAAGTGCAGTGTGGGATTGTGGGGGTAACAAAGCGTCGGGTCCAGATGGGTTTAACTTCAATTTTTTAAAGCACTTTTGGGAATCTCTAAACGATGACTTTCTAAAAATTCTACAGTCCTTTCACTCCGATGGGGTAATAAGTGGGGCTTGCAGCTCTTCTTTCATTGCTTTGATACCTAAAGCTAAAGGCTCAGCTTCGTTTAATGATCAAAGGCCCATTTCCCTTATTGGGTGTGTTAGTAAAGTTATCTCTAAAATCATCGCCAACCGCATTAAAAATGTTATTAGCTCTGTTATCTCTGAATCCCAAACGGTATTCCTAGCCAATCGAAACATTTTGGACGGGCCATTGGTGGTTAACGAAGTTATTTCTTGGGTTAAAAAGGCCAAGCTTAATGGGCTTGTCTTCAAAGTAGATTTCAATAAAGCCTTTGATTCTATCTCATGGGGATTCATTGATTCCATGCTTCAACAAATGAACTTCCCGCCAAATTGGAGAGTGTGGGTCAATGGGATCTTGGGATCGGCCAAAGCCTCGGTCCTTGTCAATGGGCCACCTTCTATGGAATTCACTTGCTCCCGCGGAGTCCATCAAGGAGATCCTTCATCTCGCTTTCTCTTTCTCATTGCCATGGAGTCACTGAACTGGATGATCGAAAAAGCTGGGGTTCTTGGTATTTTTCGGGGCATTAGGATGCCAAATAATGGGCCAATGTTATCCATTTTTTATTTGCAGACGATGTCATAATTCTGGGTGAGTGGTCCAAGTCAAACTTTTGTAACCTGCTAAGAATCATGCGTTGCTTCTTTCTTGCTTCAGGTCTTGAGATCAACACGAGCAAATGTAGTCTAATCGAATTAAACGTTCCTTCGAGTGGGGTGGCCGAGCACGCTGAAACAGTTGGGTGTAAAGTAGGGCAGCTGCCTTTCTCTTATTTAGGGTTAATGGTTGGAGTAAACATGAATTTGGTTAAAAACTGGAGGTCGGTCATTGATACATTCGAGGCTAGACTCTCACTCTGGAAAGCTAAACATCTATCTATTGGTGGGCGGGTTGTGTTGATAAAATCGGTCCTCGACTGTCTTCCGGTGTATTTCTTTTCTCTGTATAAGGCCCTAGATAAGGTCATTAATGCTCTGGAAAGGATTAGACGGAATTTCTTATGGGGGAGACGGGAACTCTCGAAAAATCAATTGGGTTAAGTGGGAGAAAGTTTGCTCTCCTAAGTCAAAAGGGGGCATGGGCATTGGGTCTCTAAAAACCATGAACTTAAGTCTTTTATCCAAATGGTGGTGGCGGTTTTTATCTGAGTCAAATACCATTTGGAAGCAGGTCATTCTCTGCATTCATGCTTCCGCGAGGGTCTCGGCTCCCATTCCTGGTAGGCGGGATATCTCTAGTGTATGGGGAAACATCAAGAAGCTAGAAATCATTTTTAACAAACATAATTTGGTCTTTACTGATATGGTGGAGGTTAGTGGCAGAGTCTGGTCTTGGAGGCCGGAGGGGCAAGGCTCGTTTTCCGTTAAGTCCATGCGACATCTGCTCACTTCGTCTCTGTGCCCTTCGAATGGGTATGTGTATACTTGGTGTAATTCAGTCCCACTTAAAGTCAACATTTTTGTCTGGCGTGCGGAACAAGTTCAGATTCCCACTAGGAAAGCTCTCGCGTCTAGGAATGTTCACATCGAAACTGATTTGTGTCCTCTATGTTTGGAGAATGTCAAGACGATTAAACATTTATTCACCTCGTATTACTACGCATCTATGTTATGGAGCTTCATCAGCATCTGGTGTAAAATACCTCCCATTTTCATCTTTTCAGTTAGGGACATCCTGGAATTAACCACACTGGAGCCGCATGCTAAGCCTCACCAAAAAGCCCTTCAAGTTGTCATCCTAACTGCAGTTTGGAGCCTTTGAAAACTTAGAAATGGAGCAGTGTTCGGGGGTAAAAAGGCCTCACTTGGATGGTTATTTGAAGATCTCAAAAGCTCAAGTTTCATGTGGGCCAAGAATCGGATGAACATTGGGGTTGATGATTAGGAAAAATGGTAAGGGTTTAATTTGTAATTCTCTCTTTGCTCTTTATATGTTTCGTTTTTCTTCTTTTTGTTTCCGCTAGCCTCTGCTAGCTTTGTTCTAATATATCTGCCTTTCAAAAAAAAAAAACTTACAAGTCAAATAGTGGAAATATAAAATGGAAGGGGTCAAAAGTCAAAGCATCGGGAAAGCAGTTCGAAAGGGTCCAATTTCCGATTCAAAATGTGGATGCATCCACACCCTTATAAACCCCACGCTTTCCAAACCACAAATCACACAAATCATCTTTCCGGAGCCATCGGATCCGAAACGGCACCGTTTCATCAGCTTTTGTTACAATTTTAGAGATCTTATTTTATTATTTGTGATGGGGAAATACGTGGAGATGTTGGATTTAGGGGTGAGAATGGTGGCTAGATTTCATGCTCACTGCCCTCAAACTGCTCGTATGTATTACCACCCTCCTTCCGACTCCGTCAACAGCCACGCGCCACCGGCGCTTGAAGAATCCGGCAAAGTAAGGCGGTTTCAAGCGAGCATGAGCTTCAATACTAGAGAGATGGTTTTTTCTTCGGCGATTTAAATTGTAGGAATTTTGTAAACATTCATTGATTTACAGTTTTATACACATAATCGATTCGTTTTTGGCTGAATTCTTTCGTTTATAATACAAATTTCACGGCTGATTTCAAGCTGCGAACTATTGAATCCAATTTTTTAAAGGGAAAATTCTGAAAATTAACATCTGACTTTTTTTTTTTTTTTTTATCAAATTAAACATTGAAAAATAAACTTCTACCAAATAAATACACCAAATCGACAGTGATGTATGAGCTGCACCCATAGTTGCATTAAAATTATTAATTAAAAAAAATTAATATTTGTTAATTAATAAAATATTATGAACACTCACGTTTTTAATTTAAACCATTAGACCGGAAAAAAAAATCGACAGTGATGTATGAGCTGCACCCAGCAGGCAAGCACCTCTGTTAGTCCCATTCTACCCTTTTTCTTCTTCTCACATTCTTCCAAAACACAGTGAGACATGCTGATTTGAATAAAAGAATATCCATAATTCCATATGAATTTATTTGGGTAGGGAATGTATAAGTGTATAACATGAACACCCCTTTTAGTTGTGTAAACTTTAAAAACTCAAGACATCCTTCCCCCACATCATTCTTTTATATAATTTTTGTCTTTTGTATGTAAGGGTAAAATCGTATTTTCACATTGCTCCCTCGTTTCCCATTAGATTTGATATGTTTGACACCCATTTCATGCTTCCCCAATTCATATCTTTCTCTTTTTTCTCAATATCAAAAAACACACCCAAATTCTCTCTATCTCTCTCTTTCGAAAGCAATGGTGGATTTTCATCAAGCTTTACCGGTATTGGCGGTAGTCAAAATGTATGTGAAGGTGCTTCAGATCAGTTCCCATAGGTTTGTTTCAAGTGGTTCGAAAGTTAGAAGGTCCTTTCAACCGACCTTTTGTTCATGATCATGTCCTACTTGTCTTAGTTATATTTCTACTGATGATGATGTATGTTGTTTTTACTTGATTTCTACTGCCATGATCATGTCCTACTTGTCTTAGTTGATTCCGTGTCCTCTAGGTTGAGTATTACATTCTTGAAGTCCTTACTTTGTGTTTTGACCGATAGACGACTGACTTGATCATAGCGGTTGGTGTCTAGGCTATAGTTTGATAGTAAAATCAGTGTCCTACCTGTTTTTGAGACCGACCAAGTGATAGAATTAGCCTGAAACCTCCTACCCATTATCCTTTGAGTTTAGATTACACGGCCGTACGAGTTTATCTTTTTCTGCACATGGTGTTAGTGTTCTTAGGGTCTATTTGCTTCCTTCATAACTTGATTGTCCTTTGCTCTGGGGTTGTGGATCACAACCCTTCACAGCAATGTGAGTGGTGAGACCGACCGGAGAACCCTCTTTTAACATTTTAGCTTAACCTATCCCGACTCACACTAGTCTTCTGGTTTTCTAAGGGAGTAACAACATACCTGGTTAGCCTTAGACTTGTATCATTTAAGATAAGCATATGATCAATACCATAGTCATTGCATGTGTATATGATTCCTGCCTTGGTGGTTGTCTTAGTTCTTTGATTTTCATCCGAGCCGTCTTATGTTTGTTTGTTTGCTTATTTGCTTATTTGCTTATTTGCTGCATTGTCATCGTTTAGAGTCGTTAAGTTTAGAGTCTTTAAGCCATTTGCATTTGTTTCATGTTTTTAGGTTTTTAGTAAATCTCATCTTGATTAATTCATTAGGCTGGGACCCGATAGAGGTTTATTATCGAGGGCTGTCTTAGGTGTTCACGGATTGATATCCGTACTTACCTTCACTTCACTACATACGTATCGGTACACTTGCCGTGTTCGTGGTTGAGTTTTGAATATTTTCCCTTTTAAAACTATTGTGCAATTGAACCTTAACTTTATATATATTTCCAGCACATCAGAGAAATAGAGAGAGAGGGAAAAAGGGAGGGGAGAGAGAGATACAATATTTGTGTTTTTTTATATATTAATAAGATAAAAAAAACAATTAAAAGTCATGACAAAAAGGGTGTAAAAAGACGTCAAGTGTAATTTTTTTAAGTCTAAGAACATAACCTGCAATTTTAACTATAATTAAATGACTTAATTTGTAATCTATATCTATACTATATAATAAATAAAGGTTTTGAAGGGACATTTGTCATTTTCTTGTGCATCCTTAACATTTTTTTCGCCTCTCTCTTCTATTAATTAGACAATTTTTTTAATTGTTTGTATGATTTTTTTATTTCCCGTTTCTCATTCATATTAAATGATAATGATTTCTATAATTATTTTATAAAACGTTTTTTATTTAAAAAAAAAGTTTGTTCATAAAACATTTTTATAAATTGAACCTTTTTTTCATTCTTTTTGTAAAACATTTTAAAAAAATAACTATATAACATTTCTATAATTTTAATTAAAAAATTATGTAATACGTTATAAATATGTAATATGTGACTTTTTATTATAAGTATATTCTAACCTAGTTTACTCTCTATTTTACTAGCCACAAATGGCTGATAAATCTATACTATATAATAAATAAAGGTTTTTTAGTGACACATGTCGCATCCATGTTCATTCTCACCGTTTTTTTCTCGCATCTCTCTCTTATTTAATGCACTTCTATCTTTTAATAATAATATATATTTAAAGAAAATACTAATTATACTAATAAAACACATTTATTTTAAATTATCTCTTATTATAAGAAATTTTGAAATTTAATTATGTAACTTTTATTTCAATCAAATAGTAAATGAAAGTCAAATTACATTAAATAGTAATTAACGTATTTTCGAAACTCAATTATATATTAATTTTTACACATTCTGAACTTTATTTTTATCCTTAATATATGTAATATATTTTTAGTTTTAAACCTGTAAAATATATAAATAAAGATTTAAAAATTTTATATATTAATATTTTTCGGTTCATGTGTAGATACGGGATTTAAACAAGTGTAATATATAAAAAAAACTCAAATAAATCGGATCATAAAGTGTTAAAAGAATCAAAGGCTCTCTGTTTATTCCAAGGTGAGACAAAAACGAGAATAAATAAATAAATAAAAGGACTATAAATGCAAATAAAGCTAAAAAAGAAGGAACCTTATGGACATATAAAAAGAGCGGGTCAAAAAGCAGGCGGAAAGAGAAGCGAAGAGTCCAACTTCCAAGTCAAACGGTGGATGCATTATAAATAAACCCACTCTTTCCAAACCACAAATCACATAAATATCTTTTCTCCCATCAAAATCCTCTTCCGATTCATCGATCCGACACCGTTTTCATCAGTGTTTGGTTCAATTTTGGTGGTGATTGTGAGTATCGATTGAATTTTCGAGATCTGATTTTATCATTTCCGATGGGGAAATACGTGGAGATATTGGATTTAGGGGTAAGAATGGTGGCTAGATTTCATTCTCACTGCCCTCAAACTGCTCGTATGTATTACGACCCTCCTTCCGACTCCGTCAACAGCCACGCGCCACCGGCGCTTGAAGAATCCGGCAAAATTAGGGGGTTTCAGGCGAGCATGAGCTTCAATACTAGAGAGATTGTTTTTTCTTCGGCGATTTAAATTGTAGGAATTATGTTAACATTTTTATTTATAGTTTATACACACATATTGATTTATTTTTGCAATAGTTGGACTGAATTTGTTCAGTTTTCTTAATAGAAATTTCAAGTAGTTTGCAACAACTTACCGGAACTTCTAAAATGAAGCAAGTCGGTTGGTTTAGCTGAACTAAAATTTAACGGTTCGTATCGACGCTAGCAATTTATTTATAAACTGATTTTAAACTAATATCAATGTTTTAAAAACCGGTTTTTAAACCATACCGGGTTGGACTTAGTATTGATTCAACCGGGTTGTAACGGTCGGTTTAATCGGGTTGACTAGTTAATCTTATAATTCTATAAAAATA
Organism: Smallanthus sonchifolius; assembly: GCA_023525975.1. Classification (NCBI taxonomy): domain Eukaryota; kingdom Viridiplantae; phylum Streptophyta; class Magnoliopsida; order Asterales; family Asteraceae; genus Smallanthus; species Smallanthus sonchifolius. The sequence continues at coordinate 62,548,033 of CM042038.1, forward strand.
CAACTTTAACTCAAAAATACTAAAAAAACATATGATTTTATAATAAAAAATAACTCAAAAGTTAATCCATAATAAAGAATAATAATTCAAAAGCATTCAATTTTTTAACAATTTTTTTTAAATAAAAGTATGTAATTATTTTATGTAATTGAAGTGTTGAACTAATCAATCGATGGAACTAATCAATCGATGGAACTGATCAATCGATGTTTAGGTTACACAAATTTTAACTGTATGTAAAAGGATGAGGGTTTTTAACTCGGCATCTAACTTTTTGAAAAGTAACAAAACAATTAATTTTTTTTTTCTAAACTGAGCCTTAGGTAACTGAATAATTAATTTTAACGGCAAACAGAAGGTTAATGATTACACAAAAAATATTCCTGAACTGGGCCGCTAACTTTTCTTTAAACGGAACTGAACAATTTTTTTTAAAAGTTCGAACCTAAAACCGGTTCAACTGTCTAACCAGCTTGTCCGATCGACCAACTCAATCTAAACAGTTTGATTAATTTGTAGTTAGTGGTTGAACCCAAATTTTTTTTATCAAAACCATCAGAAGCAGATCGTGAACACCCTTGGTTTGCAACTCGTTCATAGAACTTAAATAAGGTCTGTTTGGCTGCATGTTTATCATAAGTTTCCAATATTTTGTTTGGAGTGTTTGATCGGTTTTGACGAAAATGTTAACTCGGAACCGCTAATTGTGATTTTGAAAAATTACAAAACAAACCGACCAAGTTAGTTGTGGTGACATGATCAACCAAGTAAGTTCTAAAAATAAAACATTATGAGAAGTATATATATAAGAAAGGGGATGTAGTTATTTCATTGTACATTACAATTAGCGATATATTGAAAAAAGAAACCTAATTAACTTGCAAATTAACTTTTATTTTATATGTTTCATTTAAGCCACTTAAATTTTTTTATCTTATTTAAGTCACTCAAGTTTCACATGTTATTCTAATCTTGTGTAATTACGAGGTTAACATGTTTCTTTTTTTTATTTTGTTTTATGAATATGATGAAAATGTTGGTTTATTCTTTTTGGATTTCATTTTCACCATATCCATAAAATGAAATAAAAAAAATTCACTCGTATTATGGTAATTTCGTAAGATAACTTGAGTGAATAAATCATGAAAAAAAGTACATGAATTTCTAACCTAGTTTTATTATAGAAAGAAAAATAAAACAACATTTTTAAAGGCAAATTCCATTCAAAATACCAACTCAGGCAAAAACAGCAAGGGCGACAAACAAAAAACAAAACAGACAATTACATTAAAGAGTTTTTACACCAGTTCGCCTAAGAAATGGACTCTAATTTAGCTCTATTGCTAATCCAGAAGAAAACCCAATGGTTGGATCTCTTCAATAATCCCTTCCACCTTAACCATCTTATTAGAAAAACTTTTAGCATTTCTAGCTTTCTACAAACACCAACACGCAACAATGATCACCCCATGAAAAGCCTCTTTGACCAACTCTGTCAGCCTGACAGAAGAATGAATATCTAATAAATCTCTAAAAAAGAAAGCATAAATCTAGGGAACCCTACACCACAAACTGATGTGCTGCCAAATGATCGTAACCACCAAACACAAAGTAAACAGATGATCAGCGGACTCAAACTCCGAATCACACATCACACATTTCTGATCCCGAATAAGAATATTTCTCATTTATGAAGAAAGTTGGTAATGAAAACTATATATTAAAAAAATATTACTAACTATCACGTTTTAAGTTAAACCATTGAACGGAGACAAAAGTTGGCAATGTGCTGTGTGTCCCTATTCTGTGACCCATTGACCCCTTTTCTTTTTTCTCACTTTCCTCGTCTCTTACCTCCTTTTAAAACACTTCGTAAATCATGAAAAATGCTCTTAATTTAATTTCTTTTGTGTCCACTATGTTTGGAGAATGTCGAGACGACTGAACATCTATTCACCTCGTGTTACTACGCATCTATGTTATGGAGCTTCATCAGCATCTGGTGTAAAATACCTCCCATTTTCATCTTTTTCAGTTAGAGACATCCTGAAATTAACCACACTGGAGCCGCATGCTAAGCCTCACCAAAAAGCCCTTCAAGTTGTCATCCTAACTGCAGTTTGGAGCCTTTGGAAACTTAGAAATGGAGTAGTGTTCGGGGTAAAAAGGCCTCACTTGGATCGTTATTTGAAGATCTCAAAAGCTCAAGTTTCATGTGGGCCAAGAATCGGATGAACATTGGGGTTGATGATTGGGAAAAATGGTGTGGGTTTAATTTGTAATTCTCTCTTTGTTCTTTTTATGTTTCGTTTTTCTTCTTCTTGTTTCCGCTAGCCTCTGCTAGCTTTGTTCTAATATATCTTGACTTCCAAAAAATTTTTTTAATTCCTTTTCATTATTCATTATGTTAGAGCATCCGGTATATCTCAATCATCGAAGGCGTGATCCTAGTTGGCAAAGAAATCACGGCGTGATTTAGGAGCTACACCGCCCCCTGGAGGCGTGATCCACTCCCGTGATTTTTTTCACGGCCAGCATAGTCTCTGCCTTCGTCCATCACCTTCTTCATAACCATGGCCCATGGGCCTTCTGCCTTCATCCATCACCTTCTTCATGGCCATGGGCCTTCCCAGTGTGATGCTCGTCACCACCAAACAAACAAACACGATGAAGAAGAAGAGAGATGTGGAACTCTGGGAAAATAAAATGAAGTTAATAAAATTTGAGTTTCAGAGATATTTTAATCCAATTTACACTTTGACCCTTTTAAAATGACATTCTTTTTTTTTTTCTAAATGATACTTATTCAACCAACCCAATATTATGTTTTATTTTTATTTTAATTAATATATTTTTTTATTAATAAAATATTAGATTTTATTTTATTTAAATAAAAAAATCATTTAATTATCACAGCACTATAATCATACGGGTATACCTCTTGCCAAGTGATAAGTGGTGTGATAATGAGAGTAGTGACGTGGCGGTGGGGTGCACTTTATTATCACACCATACCACACTTACACAGGTATACCCAATGTTTTCAGAACTGGACCGGACAAAGAACCGGACGTCTTAGAGGTTCACTGGTCGGACCGGTCGGACCGGATTCAAGAACCAGATGACGCAATAAATAATATAAATATTCATAAAAATATATAGAAAAATATAAAAAATTCCAAATACTACATATACAACCATTTAAACAATTTTGAGTCAAGGACAAGGGTTGTAGGTCTGTAGGAATTTTAATTTTTTTTAATCTTCAATTTTAATTTTGATTAGGGTTTTGGAGGACCTGTGGCAGCGTATAAGTTAAAAGGAAAGAGCCAAATTGGGTTAAAATTGTAAATAGAGGTAAGTAGAAGGACTATAGGATAAAAAAGATAAAAAAATAGTAAAAAAAAATAAAAATTAAACTACCCGGTTCGACCACCGGTTCGCGGTTCGACCGCTGAATCGCTTGGACCGCCTGGTTCAACTAGCAAACGGTCTCAGAGCATGTAATCAGACCGGTGGAGGTCAGGGTTCCCGGTCCACTGGCCGGTCCTGTCCGATCCGGGTTTAAAAACATTGGGTATACCCCTTGCTCTTATAAGAATAACATTAAAAATAATTTAAATTAAAAATAGAACAAGCACAAATTGGGAGAGTAGGCCTACCTAGAGGTGCTCAAAAGAACCGGAACCGAATCTGATCCGATGGATTATCCGAAACCGGATCCGTCTAGAACCGGTTTTTTTGGGACCGGACCGGATTTTGTGAGAACCGGTTCTGGTTTTTTTGACGGACCGGACAAAAATCGGACAAAATGGAACCGGTTTTTTTTCGGACAATTTGGAACCGGTTCGGAACCGTTTTTTTTTTTTTGTTTTTAAGGCTTGAAACTTAGTATAAATAAGTATTGGGTGTATCGGTTAGTTCACCACAACATTCTAGCTCTCAAAACTCAAAAACGCTTTCAAAACGCAAAAAAACGCTCACTTTACGCAAAAAAAAACGCTCTCATGGATACCGCTTCCGCAAGCACTCAAAATTCGGTTGGTGGTTCTACTAGCGATGTCACGGTGGTGTCAATACTTCCTTGCTCCCGAAACCAAGAGATATGGGCTTATTTCGATTTATACGAAATGTCGAACGGTTCGCAAAAGGCTCGTTGCAAACGTTGTGGTAGAATTTTGGGTGCGGAGGGAAATAGCACTTTGAGGAAACATATTGCTAGTCACGCAAAAAACACTCAAGGTGAAGATTAAACTCAAATTGGTAGGGATGGAGGAGTTTGGCAATACAATGTCGAGAGGGTTCGTGAGAGAATGGCACATTTCGTCATTCAAGAAGGATTGCCTTTTGATCACTTTGATAATCCGCGCTTGACGAGGATGATACAAGAGACGCTTCAACCGAGTTACACAAATGTAAGTCGTTCTACTTTGAGAAGAAATTGTTTAAAAATGTGGAAAAAAGCTAAAAAAGAATTAATTTTAGGTTTTGAAAATTTAAATACCGGCATTAACTTAACAATGGACGTTTGGTCCGCTCCACATGGTTTACCCGAATCGTACCTTTGCGTTACCGCACATTGGGTTCAACCGGAGTCGTGGCAAATGATGAAGCGTACGATTGCGTTTGATTATTTTGGATATCCACATACCGGCGAAAACTTATTTTATATTTTAGACTCGGTAATTCAAACTTATAAAATTCAACCAAAAATATTTTCAATATCTTTTGATAACGCTTCAAATAACACAAACGTGATGGAAAAATTAAAAATAAAATATGAACCGCCTTGTAACGGTGTTTTTTTTCATAGTCGATGTGTTGCACACATCATTAACTTGGTTGTGCAAGACGGTCTAAACGTCCAAAAAATAAGAGACGTAAAAGAAAATTTTAAAGTGATGTTACGTGAAGTTTTTAGCACAAGCAAAAAAAGATATATAAACTATAGAAACTTGTGCCAACAAACGGATTCCATCTTTTTAGGTCCGAATTGGGACGTACCTACTAGATGGAACTCGACATGGAAAATGTTTGAATCGGCCTTAAGGCAAAGAGTTACTTTAAAACATTTCCATGATGAACTAGTACAAAAGAAACGTTGTTCACAAAAATTTGATAATATAAGTTGGGATATGATCGAGAAACTAACTAATTTGCTTGAGGTTTTTAAAAATGCAACTACATGTTTATCGGGAGTTTATTATCCCACATCTTCGCTAATACTTCAACAATTATACTTAATATGTAATAAATTAAAAGAGTTTGAATATCACGGCCCTATTTTTGAAAAAAATGGTAAAACCTATGAAAGCTAAATTTAAAAAATATTTTTCGGAAATGCCGGCCGTTGTTACATGTTCGGCCGCTTTAAACCCAACGATTAATGTAACCGGTGTTGAAACATTAATTGGATCAATATCGGATGATTTAAATATGTTCGAGGAAGACCCAAATTTTGAATCAAAGACAATAAGGGATTTCAATTCGGCTTTTAATAATATGTTTGATTATTATTTACGCAAATATGGTGGAAGTGGTGATCCATCAAACATACGTGAATCAATGGGTTCGGGTTCAAGTTCTAGTAGTTCAAGGAACCCGATGCTAAATTTATTTAACACTTTAAGAAACGAAAATACTAAACGAGCTCGTGGAACCACACCAAGTAGCGAGCTTGGGAGATATCAAGCAACCGACTTTATTTCAACTCTAAGATCCGAAGAGTTTGAAAACTTTGATATCTTGAGTTGGTGGCAAGGAAGGGAATCCCAATATCCCGTTCTAGCCGCAATGGCCCGTGACCTACTAACCGTCCAAGCTTCTACGGTAGCTTCGGAATCTGCTTTTTCTCTTAGTGGCAGGGTTTTATCTATTCGAAGAACGAGGCTTACACCGAAATCTATGGAGATGTGTATTTGCTTGAAGGACCATTTGGATGCCGTCGAACGTGTACAACATGTTGCAAAACTAAAAGGCGAGCTTGACATTGAACAAGAAATACATGAATTTGAAGTAGAACAAGGGGCGGCGAATCCACTTTCGGACGAAGAACAAGCTTATGATGAAGCCCAACGCATCTCAAGCGAAGAAGAATGAAAACCGATGTTATGAAGACTACGACGAAGAAGATTGAAAACATAATAAATAATATATATTTTGTGATTCAATTAGGTTTTTTGTATTTTTTTTACGAACTATTGTTAAATCACTTAAAAAAAGCTACAAAATAAATAAAACATGTATTTTATAGTGTATCTTTGTTAATTTTAAATAAAAAAAAAAATTTTAAAAAAAAATCCGGTGGAACCGGTTTTTTTTGTCCGGTCCCAATAGGTTCCAAGTCTCCACTCTCTTAACCGGATCCGATCCGGAACCGGTTCCATTGGATCTGGTTGTTGATCATCGTTGACGGAACCGGTCCGCATCCGATCCGGATCCGGTTCAAAAAAAAAACCGGTTTGTGCACCTCTAGGCCTACCTACTCCGTGAAAACTTTTAGTTGAGGTGCTATTATAATTTATGTTAAAATTAAATCTAGATGCACGTGGATTTTATGGTAAAACAAAATATATTTAAGTTTAAGCATATGATATTTAATCCTTAAATGTCACTATTGTAAAAATTAACAAACCTTTTACATCTCAGGCTAATAGTTTAGAATTGGTAAGACACAAATGATCATGGGGGTTTATATAAATCATATAATTAATCTTTTAACCATCAAAACAACATTATTATTAATACCTTTTATTTTCAAAACGTAGTCATTCGGCTCATTTTACTAATTCACTCGTCAGACCATTTGGTTTAAAAAACCGGATACAATTATAAATAATTACATATATTATTATTATATTAAATAAGTAACTAGATGACACGTATTATTTTCTGGTGTCTCCTTAGAACATGTGGTATACTCTAGTAAATGATGTTTTAGTGATAGTAAAAGTGGTTGTCACGTGGCGTCACGTCATATCAATCAACTATCACACCAACCTCGCTTGATTGACAAAGTAAATACTTATATGAGTGAGCGTGGTGTAAACATTAAATGCATTTTTTATATTAATATTCAGCTAAATAATATTGATAATTAAAATTATATTAAAAAAAAAGACAAATAAAAACTCAAAAAATAAAAATAAAAGTTACATAAATTAAAAATAAACATAAATAAAACTACTTGATATCATATTTTGTCTTAATCTCGTTTTGTTTCTTCTCGAGAAGGGCTCATCGGGGGTCGGTAATCTGATCAAGGTTTAGGGCGATAATTTCCATATCTTCTTTTTCTCTCTTTCAATTTAACTTCTCTATTTTTCTCACATTAAATTCTTGCATTTGTTCGACCATTTGTTGCCCGATGTCGACGTGAGTGGGAACCGATTCGATCCTGAGCCCGACACTCGGGCCTTTTGCTTTTTTCTTTCCGATCGGACGTGGTATGTCTTCCTCGTCATCCAATGCATCTCGGTTGAGATCATAGATAGATCTTCCTTCGGACGCGGTCGGAGTAGCATCACTGTCAGTCGAGGATCGATTTTTTTTTTGACGATCCGTCTCCGCTTGGATTACGTACAATGTTTGCAATTTCAGGGATTGCCTCAATAGTTCCCCGGTCGCTATTGGAGTTTGGCCTCCTCCGTCGTCTTGATAGCGGGACGTTGCTTGCATCAAAATTTCGGTATCATTACAACCGCTTTTTCAGCTCTTATCACATTGCTGGTGGATCACGTGGAACTTTAAGACCTTTCGGTTTATGAGTCCATTTAGGACAAAAGACCATCTTCTTGGGTGAATTTGCAAAATCGAGCTCTGTGAAGGCGTAGGTTAAAAACTTCAAGACTAAGACGTTATGGATCAGAGGTACATGTGACAGAATCAATGTGACAAGCTTCCACCGGCAAAACAATGATAATGGTGGCAACGAGTGGCGAAGCCAGAACATATTAGCCAGAGGGTTATCATAAGGTTTTCTTTCCTGCTTTCTATAACAAAGGGGTCAAACTAATGCTTTTCTTAATAAAAACTCAACTTTTATTAATAAAAGTTACCCCTTTAACCCTTCTCTGGTTTCGGCCCTGACAACAACTTTTGATGCAAATTCAAGGTGGATATTTAAAACAAGATACGGAAATGGACGGTTTGATATAAAACTTTTCAATTGAAGAAACAAAGTGTGATCATCTGAATTTGATTCTAAAAAATTTCGATAGAATTACATATATCCCTTTATCTTTCAACCCTAAATACATATATATACAACCTAAAACTTAAATTACATATATCCTCCTCTTTTATAAAACTACCATTTCAACCTTACAAGAAATACGACTATTCTTATTCCATCGATCGCAACCATAGCCTTCTGATTCTCGCTTCCGATCGATTCCAACATCCAACATCGCTTCTGATAATTCCATCATCCAGTTGGGTATATATTTAATTAATGAAGGGGATATACGTAAATAAAATTTTAAGTTAGGTATATATATAACTAATGAAGTTTTTAAAAGAATATATGTAATTGCCTCGAAAACTTATAACCGTAATCCATGTAATTTATAAAAAATAGAAGGCCCCAAAATACAAATAAAGCTTAAAAATAATTAAGTGTTTTTTTCATCCCTGTGGTTTGTTAAAAATTGCCATTTGAATCCAAAGGTTTCATAAAAACTGTCATTTGAATCTATTTCACTACACCTAATTAACACCGCTACATTTTCCGTTAAACCTTCCCCACTTGATGGGTATTTTAGTTAAAAAAACAATTACAAAATAAAGAACCAATCCCACATGAGGGGTTTTATACATTCAATCTTTTTAGGTAATCGCAAAAAACACATTTCCACCCCCAAAATCAATCTCTTTCGTCCCCATAATCAACAACAAACGTGGTAATCGCAACCGCAATTTCATCCCCAAAATCAATCGCAAGTAATGTTGTAAGAACTTTGGTTTATTCGTGGCGCTACAGACGATTTCGATCCACATGAGTTTTAGGGTAAGTTCATTCTTCGCCACCACAGTCGCTATCACCATTGCATTATCAAATTTAATCAACCCTACTGTTTGATTTTGTGTTTTGGCCCTATTGCACACTGTTCTTGATTTTGTGATTATGCGCTACTATTTGGGCTAATTTATGTAACGATGATAAATTCTCACTGATCTTGGTATTAATATTACCAATTGATATTGTAGTCTTTTGTTGTTGAATTTTTATTGCTAATTTAATATGTTGATATATATATATATATAGGGGAATGATCAAGAGAAAACCACAAAGTTAGGCGAAAACCAAGAAAACCACTAAATCAATGTGTAATACTATGGGTTACGTATACGTAACCACAATTTTTTTGAATTTTTTTGTTTTCTGTTTACGTATACGTAACACTATGTGTTACGTATACGTAAGCCAATATTTAAATGATTTTTTGGTAAAAACTTGTAATATTACATTTATACTCTTATAAAAAATAAAAATAAAATAAAATAAAAAATAAATATAACTATATTATTGATTAAAATTGATTTTTTTAATGGTTTTCTCGGTTTTCGCCTAACTATTGGTTTTCTCTGGAACCCACCCCTATATATATATATATATATATCATTACTAATGCTATTAGATGTCTTGTTTTCCGTTGTTTTCATCATGTTCATGAGGTTGTATACTGATTTTTTTTACCTATGTGGGGAGTTATTTTTTAATTTTGTTGAAGTTGATTTAAGGGTCCATAGTCATTCTTATGGCTAGTTGACTGGTATGTCATATAAGCATGCGGTGGCGGTTAACTAGAACATGGCAGTCCATGGTATTGACGTTGGAATTCCTGAGTTTAGGTCTCTCAAGTTTGTTGGTTGGATACTTGGAAGAAGGTATATAAACATACAACTGATCCTATAAATAGTAGAGATATGTGGTCTCTGTATGGCTTGCTAAAGAGAATGAACGCATAAAACTCCTCATGTGGGGTTGGTTCTTTATTTTGTAATTGTTTCTAACTAAAATACCCCTCAAGTGGTGAAGGTTTAACGGAAAATATTAACGGTGTTAACTATGTATAATCAAATGGATTCAAATGAAAATTTTGATGAAACCTTTAGATTTAAATGATAAGATTTAAACATTTATATTCAAATGATAATTTTTAACAAACCATAAGAATGCAAAGGACACGTAACTCTAAAAAAATGGAAATATATAAATAAGATTGGGTCAAAAAGCATGTGGAAAGAGAAGCGAAAGGGTGACCAACAACCAAGTCAAATAGTGGATGCATCGACACCCTTATAAACCCACTCTTTCCAAACCACAAATAATCACAATTCACACACATCATCCTTTCTCCGATCAAAATCCTCTTTCGATTTCATCTTTCCGGCGATATCCGATGGGGAAATACGTGGAGATGTTGGATTTAGGGTTGAGAATGGTGGCTAGATTTCACTCTCACTGCCCTCAAACTGCTCGTTTGTATTACCACCCTCCTTCCAACTCCATCGTCGACAGTCACGGCCACCGGCACTCGCAGAATCCGGCAAAATTAGGCGTTTTCAGGCGAGCATGAATTTCAATACTAGAGAGATTGTTTTCTCATCGGCGATCTAAATCGGAGAAATTTTGTTAACATTTATTATTGATTCTTTTGTAGTATTTATTATTGGTGGTTAACAAATTTCAATAGGTTGCAACACCGTCTGCTCATCAATTTACTCGTCTTTTGTTGTTAAGTGCAACTTGTTTCAACCTAAAAACTAATAATCTCAATAACAGAAATTACCATCTTAGAATTACTTTTGAGATATGTTTATATTAATCTTGGCAAACCAGGCTTGTCACGTCGAGTAACGGGTCAAAACAGATAGAACTAAAAAAAATGTCATTTTAAAGAGGTATCAATCTGTTCGAGTGAAAACGAGTCCTGACCAAAATGGGTCGTTTTAAAAAGAAAAAAATATCAAGCGAGGGAAAACGAGTTCTGACCAAAATAGGTTTGTGTGAACATGAGAGCTTGTGCTGGTATCGCTTACGGTGGCATTGTAGCCACTTACACGTGCTATAAAACTTGGTAACGTTAGTTCCTTGATTGAGTATGCTTTTATGTGAAAACCGTGCTTAAAGATGAATAACGATTGTGTAAATCATATAAACGAGCTGTGACACCAATTCTCAAATTTGTAATAGCTTCATTTAAGATTTGAGATTGGATAGAAGAAAACTATGTAGTATATAGCTACAGTAAAGCTTAATGTATCTTTTGTAAATTTTGAGGACCAAAAGAATTCCGTTATGGATGATTAAGTAATTGTTATTTGAGAAATCCAACTATTCGTCTAGCCCGGGTTTTGTTTTAAGATGACATAGTGTAACCAATATAACCAATTTTACAAAGACCAGAATTTTATGAGAAACTATGCCGTGACACACCAATTCTCAATTAAAATTGACTATAATCACCACTAAAATTGATTTGGATGAAAATCCATCGTTCAATTGCAAAAAACTAACTGTAATTTTTTATATGAAGGGTGTTTTTGATTTGTAAATTGATCAATCAAATTTGGTGAATAATGTTCATAGTGTTTTTAAACAACAAACTGAACCAACTATATAAAAGATGCATGTAAGTGGCTACAATGCCACCGTAAAGGCTTCTAATATTTAATTTATTTTTACTATTTTATTTATTAAACTTGATATTTTTGAAATGTTTTTACTTATGTCACAAATTTACTTTAATCACAAGTGTTAATTTATTTCTAGTTTTTTTAAAATACGAAATTCCCGCTACTAAAAGTTAGTATTTCTTTGCAGTTTATCACATACAAAGCCCGCGACAATACGCGCAACTAGTTACCAAATTTAAGATTGTATTTGGCATCGATAAATCAGCAACCAACTGAAATTTTTATTTGAGACTGAGTTACTAAACCAAGCAAATGAAATACATGCGTGATAAAATTCCCCAAATGTAATAACAAAGAACCAGAAAATCGTTTAAACTTGCAACACAAGATTACTGTTTTACCTGCAAAGAAAGAAGCAAAGGAAACCAACACCATATGCCTGCTGCTAAGAGCAGATTTTGATTTGTTCAGGATTCAGCACGAGACTTGACAATGAAGTTTTGACGACTGATGGGGTTCATGACCACAGGCGGTCCAGCAGTGCGAGGCCATGCCTGGAACTTCTTGTCAGTCTCTTCCCACCATTCCTTGTTTGAAACAGTAGATGGAGTAGTACCTGTTAAAACACACCCACATCTATACATATTAATAAATAAAGGTTTGGTGAAGCCACGTGTCAAGCAAATAGAGCACCTAAAATGTGTTTTTCCCGCCTAAATGGTTCTCACAGTAAATTTACATCGGGTCATCACGCGGATCATCTGGTACAAGTAAAACCCGGTTTTAACCCATTAGGGTTTCATAACTTGAAACATACGCCTCTGCACCATCCTCGACACCATCTAGGGTTCCATGTCACGCTCATCTCCTCCACCCTTTCCTACCTCTCTCTGATTGACGGCTTCCACTTCATACGCCGGCGTATAGTTAAATTCGAACCCAGTTGCGAAGTCCGGTGATTGCGGCTACGATTATGGCGAGCCAAGCTTTACTCTTTCGAGGCTCAGACGATGTATTACGGTCAGGTAGTGTTTACGAATCTCGAATTCAATTTCTGATTCACGCATTCTTGATGATTCAATTTTTCTAGTTGCTTTTAACTCTTTTTGTTTTTTCATTTTCTTATTTTTCTGATTCAGGATTCAAGTCTTCATGGTTTCTAGGGCTTCAATTTTTTATTCTCATTCACGATTCAAGGTGAGGTATTCAATTAAAATGTACGATTTTGAAATCAATTTTGGTAATGCATTTTAATTAGGGTTTTATTGTTGTGAGTATGATTGTTTCTTGAAGTTGGGATCAATGATTTCCATATTATAGGGATGAAACAATTTGTTTAAATTAACAGAGGGCTTCAAGTAAATAGATCTAGGGATTTCAACACAATTTTCAAACGGGGTATGTTTTACTGATCTGCAATTAATCAATTAAGAATGCTTTATGGTTTTATGCCATCTGCAATTAATATATTTCTGTTCACCAACTGTTTGATGAAATGCTTAACATAGGCACATTTAATTCATGATTTTGGTGATTTAATTCCAACTGTTTGATGATTTGTTTGTTAATTGATTAACAGAAGTTGGAATGATTTGTCTAACAGTTTGTTTTTGCAGCTATAACTGCATTAAAAGAGGAGGCAATGGTGTTTAAAAATCATCAAATGTTGAGCCAAGGAAGAAAAGGGTGGTGAAGATAAGAAGAATTGGTTGAGCTCCACACAACTTTGTAACATCAATCAAATCCTAGTCCAAATTCATGGGAAACTTCTATGGATGATCTTGGTGACTCCTTAAAATGTATAAAGCATAATAATTTTTTTTTCATTTTATGGTTTCAAGTTGGAATATATGAATCTTATTTTGATTTATTTTCATGTATAGGTTCCATGGAAGTTTTTTTTCCCAAAGTAAGGTCGTATGGGTGAAGATATATGCTCATTTTGTGATAGTTGGGGCCATTATTGTTGTTTGTCTTGGCACCCTACTTATTCCAGGTAATAGCTATACATAATTAGACACTTTATTATCGTTGTTTGGGATACGAGCTTATAAAGCTTCTAACTTTTCTGATATGCGGTGAGGAACTTAACCTGGGTGGTCAAAGATCCAAGAAGAAGTGGGATTGGAGTTATGTGTAGCCGAACTCATATTTGCTGCTTTAAGCAACTTAAACCCGTGTTAGATAGATTGCAAGGGTCAGATTACATTGCATGTTTCACTCTATTTATTTAGCTTGCATTTCATAACGGTCAAATTGCAAGTTGTATAAAAAATATTTAGAGATTTCTAAATTGTAATTTCACTTTTTATTATTGTATTTTAATGTAACTTAACTTTTAACTTCAGTTATATATATACACAATTTATAATTATATCTTTTTTTATTATTCTACCGTGTAACACACGGGTTTCTAACCTAGTAATATATAAACAGGGGAAGGTTCCACTAAGAAGTGATTTTTCGTTAAGAAACGCTAAAAAGTGGGTCAAACGAACTCCGATTGAGCTAATTCCAGTGGCGTTGGAACCGTCTCATTGAACCCTAACCCGGACCCAAAAACCTAAACCCCCCCTCCACCCGCACCCCCAAAAACCTAAACCTCCCCTCCAACCCCACCCCGAAAAGTCTAAAACCACCACCCCCCCCCACCCAAAAACCTAAACCCCCCCACCCTACCCCCACCCCCCAAAAAAAAACCTAAACCATAAAATCTAAATTCTAAAAGCTAAACCCTAAGGCTAAAACCCTAAAATTCAAACGTCAAGTCTAAACCTTAAAAGCTAAACCCTAAAAGCTAAGATGGTAGAGTTTGACGAGACGGTTCCAACGCCGCTAAAATGAGCTCAATCGGAGTTCGTTTGATATTGTTTGTTAGCGTTTTTGTCATTTCTTAGATTTCTTAGCGAAAAACAACTTCTTATTTAAACCTCCCCCTATATAAACAACTATGCATCTATCTTAGAAATATGTTCAAAATATGGGTGTAAACTGGCCAAGCCATTAGTGAGCTACTTGAGATCAGCTCATTGAAAACTTGAATCAAGCCAAACTTAAACGAGCTCGAGCCTTAGATTCACATATCAAGCTCGAGCAGACTCACAAGCTTAAACGAGCTCGAGCCTTATTTTTTATTTAGACTCACAAGCCTAAACGAGCAGTACAATATATCTATACAATAATAATTATTATATATACACAAATTTATGATAAAAACATTAAATAAAATATATTATGCTACATATAAAAATAATAATTATAAATATATACATAAATGAAATAATTAAATAACTAATAAATAATAAATGGGGGCCGAGCTCGAGCTTAGACGAGCTCGATCTCGGCTTACACCCCTAGTTCAAGATACTCTTCTGTGTTTGTGTGTGCGTATACTTACCTCCAAAAATCTTTGTGTCAGCAATAATATAGTCGCATGCAAATGCAATCACAAACGCTCCTGCAATAGAACCAACAATCTTGGCTCCTGTCATTTCTTCAAACTGAAGCATCAAACAAAACAACAGGTAAGTCTAATAGTTACGGTTTAATGATCGTGGCTCCTGTTTGGACTACTTGATTGCTCCATCACTTAGTCGGTTATAGTGAGACATCCCCCATGTGGTACGATATTATGATAACCCAATAAAACTAACACGATAATGTATTCAGGAAAAAAAACCCGAAATGACAGAGATGAACACGAATAATGAAGATAATGCTCTTCAAATAATACGATAGGCACGACTAATACTATAGGTCTTACATGATAAGATGATGTTGCCATGAACCCATTATTCACAAACGGTGATCTTTTGAACTGTTTTAAAGTTTAATTATGATAAACCCGTTACATTCCCACAACTTTAAAAGACAGCGCTTGTTTACCTACTAGGTAGATGTGTACACCCACATAACAGATAATGAATAAAGAACTTTTCTCATAGCCTTAGCTCATTTATAACCTACAATCTACTTTGCAGTTTTCAACATCATCGACTCAATGATCCCATTCATAACCTTTCGGAGAGAAAACTAGCTAGATATATCAATTCTATACCTAGGTTGTCAAAAGCCCACAAGGAGCGACTAGGCCCTCAGGCGCAGCCAGTGTTGTAAAAATTGCACCTGGGCGCCGATTAATCGCTAGGCGGTCGGGTAAGGAGGAATTTTGACCTAGTCGGTCCAAAAATCGTTAGACGGTCCAAATCGCGCCTAGGCGGCCAGATTCCGGCGAAAACCTGAAATTTCAGCCAAATTCCGGCGAAAACCTTTGGTGTGGTTTAAAAATGAACATTTTAAAAAAAATTACATATAAAAATGTGTGTATATATATAAAAAATTGAAAATTACATATAAAAATTCCAATCCGATTAATCCCGCCTAGGCCCCGATTAATCTCGCCTAGGCCTAGGCCCTACCCCACCGCCCGACTAGCGCCTAGCGATTTTTACAACACTGGGCGCAGCCTTGTCGCCTCTCTTCAAAAGCCCCATTTTCAGGTGCTTAGGCGCATTTTCAGGCCAAATTCCGGCTAAAAATGTCTAAAACAATTACGCTACTACGCTAGCCCTAAAGAAGCCTGGAATCAACCTAAAAGAGCCTAAACTAGCCCAAAACAAGCCTAAAACATGTCTAAAACCCCTAAAAATTGTATTTATACTATGTGCTTCGCTTAAAAAAGCCCAAGCATTTTAAGCGCCTTGACAACATTGTTCTATACAAAAGCCAAATAACCTTGGTGCTACCTTGCTAACAAAATTCATACAAATTGTATCAATAACCAAATGGAAATTCATTTTCAGGATATTTGTGGGAAAGATTGCTGTGTAATTCAAATAGCAGCAATGGTTCATAAGCATCAAAACGACCTAGCTTCAGTGCTTCACAATTTCAAGGAATGTTATTATGTTAGTTTAACACTAATCTTCCAGATTAATCTATTACATATCAACGGCTAACAGATTCAGTTTCTTCTTCAAAACAAAAAACCCTAGCTCGACTAAAATTAGAGAACATACATCAACATTTGATGAAATTGTTGAAAGTAATCGATCGGAAACACAAATCTGAAGAGATGTAATAGAGAAATTATTAAAGTTTACCTGCAACGATCTTGGAAAAGCAGAAATTGATGCCCTAATTCGCAAGCGAAATGAACAGCGAAGATGAAGCTTTGGTTTCGATCGGAGGGGCTGGAAATGTAATTTATCAGGATGGAAACCTAAAGTTTTCAGAAAGGTTCCCCACTTTATGTTAGTTTCCAAAACAAGTCCTTCATTTGTTATAAAATGCTCCATACGGTCCTTTTGCTTAAAAATATTCTCAAGAAGTTTGACAACAATATGGCATGATTTAGGCGGGCCATGTGTTTATTATATAGCCCGTGAGTGGGCCACGTAGGCCACTCATGATGTGGACCACCGCGCCGCACCATAGTGATGAGGCGTGAGGGAGGAGCTGTGAACAATCTCATATTTGTGAGGCAAGCATCTTTTTTTCTTGAACCAATCCCTAACATTCACGTGTTAGGTTTTTCTTTTGATTAATTTTTTATTATAAAAATTAGTGTAAACTCCTGTTTTGGTCTCTGTGGTTTGCACCAATTCCCTATTTTAGTCCAATAGTTTAAAAATCCTCATTTACATCCAATAGTTTCATCATTTGTCTCAGTTTTAACCAATTCATTAACCTCCATCCATTTATTCTGTTTAAGTTAATGTGAAAATACCAAAATACCCTTAAACTAATTATGTAATAGATAAACATGTTTAATTGTTGAAGGGTCATTTATGTAAATATTTCATTTTTCTACTAGCCATCACCCTCTGCCTCCTCCCTTTCATCGCAATCACCGGTCAGATCCCACCTCCGGCCAGTCCATCTCCTACGGCCAGCCCACCACCACCGCACAAGTGAAGTCGTCGGCCACGAAAAATGATGTTGGTGGCAGTTTCGCATAAGGTTAAGTGAAGTCGTTGACCACGAGTAATCGTTCACCTGGTTTCTCGCCATCACCGTCTCCAAGTAATCGTTCACCGCATATGATGTTTCAGACGATTTTATGGAATTGGGGATCTTGAAATTAGGTTTATGTATTTGGGGAATTTCTGGATTTGGGGATCTTGAAAATTGACGGAACTTGGGGAAGGAGATCCGATTGAGCGTTGAGCACGAGGCAGTGGCGGCTCTGACCTTCGATGAGGATGTGTCAATAGCTGGTGTGAATCTCTGTGGTTTGATAAGGTAATACCTGGTTTCTCGCCATCACCGTCTCCAAGGTTCGTGTAGTTCTTGAGAAGAATCAGCCATTTCGGATGTGTCAATAGCTAGTGTGAAGCTCTGTGGTTTGATAAGGTAATCGCCGGCTGATACGATTTATTTTAAAGGTGGCAGTGGCATTGGTGGGGGAGGTGGGGGTGTTGCAGTAGAGGTGGAGGTGGCGGTGGAGGAAGTTATTGTTATTTTAGGGTTTTATTGAGATGAAAGATAGTGGTGGTGTGTCATAAGGATATTTTTGTCTTTTCATAAAAAAACTTAACAGAAAATCAAACGATGTTAGCCATTTGACTGTAATTGGAATAAAAATGAAACCACAGTGACTAAAAATGAGAAATTTAAACTATTGACTAAAATAGGGAATTTGTGTAAACCACAGGGACTAAAATAGGAGTTTACTCTTATAATAACAAAATCATGCGGAAATAGGTCCCATAAACATACTCTTAACAAAACAACACGTTTTAATAATAACAAAACGACTACGACATAAGTTGTTTTAATACCACGACCAACACGTTAAGGATAACGACTATTTTTAACATCAAGAATATAGTTCAAACAAGTTTAAAGACTCCTCATCAAGGAGTTCTAACTCCAACCATGAAAATCCACCAAAAGTATTGAGAATCCAATCCAACATGAAGCGTGACCCGAGACTTCAGCCGAAGCTTACCTACAAGAAAACACCATAAATAAACCATTAGTAATGATATACGACCCCCATGCCCTTACAACAATAAACGACCAAAAATGACATTTCAAAATTTTGGGCGTAAATGTGGCCGTAAACAGCCTTTTGTGGGCGTAAAATACTCTAGTCTGCCGTAAATTACTCCGCCCCGCCGTAAATTACTCCGGTCCAAAATCAACCAAATTGTTTTGCAAATGTTTAGCCTTTTCGACCCTCCCGGCTCGACCCCCAATCGTTTTAAGCAACCAACAACATTTCATGAATGTTTTAAACACCTAACAACACTATCATACTTCCTTGTGAGGTTCTAAAGACCTCAAAACACCACAAACGACTATGTGAAGTTCACGACCTCAATTAACTTTCATGTGAGGTTCTTAGACTTCAAATACCATAAAACGACTTGTGAAGTTCATGACCTCAAATAACTACCATGTGAGGTTATTAGACTTCAAACTCCTCTACATGAGGTTCTAAAGACCTCAAATGCCACAACACAACTTTGTGAAGTTCATGACCTCAATTACTTTCGTGTGAGGTTCTTAGACTTCAAGCAACAATGACATTAGTGAAGTTCAAAGACTTCAAGCTACATTGACATAATTGAGGTTCATGACCTCAATCCACCAATTGCATTTTACTTTGACTCTTACCACATATTAGTCAAATTACACCAAATCACTACATTCCACAATTTAGTTTGACTATTTACCACATAAGTCAATTTACACCAACACACCACATTACCCAATTTAGTTTAACTCTTTACTACATAAGTAAAATTACACCAATAC
Organism: Smallanthus sonchifolius; assembly: GCA_023525975.1. Taxonomy (NCBI): domain Eukaryota; kingdom Viridiplantae; phylum Streptophyta; class Magnoliopsida; order Asterales; family Asteraceae; genus Smallanthus; species Smallanthus sonchifolius. The sequence continues at coordinate 62,567,437 of CM042038.1, forward strand.
ACCATATCCCATAATTTAGTTTGACTATTTACCACATAAGTCAAATTACCACGTTTGTTTGACTCCAAACCACACAAGTCAAATTCACCAAATTACTACATTTGTTTGACCATAAACCACTTAATTAATTTGTTTGATTCTAAACCACATAAGTCATTCAAAGACTTTATCACCATACTACAATGTTCATGGACCTCAAGCACCTTAAACACCCTCCTTGCATACATTCCTCATATGCAAGTTTATCAAAACAACATATGCATAATTACACACATGATAGTCAACAAATCAACATGTATAACATTATATGTGTTTACTACCACCTATCATTACTAAGTAAGTGCAAAGCACTTACCTTTAGCTATAGACGATTCCACTTGGTCTTCCAAGCTAGCTCCTTTAACGTCTTGATTACTCATATAATCTCAATTCATTCACCACATTGAGATTCATGACTTACCTATGATCTAAAGATCAACACCCCAACTTAATTTGGTTAACACAAACTTAACCAAACCTCCAACACCCAGTTTAACCTTTCAACCCATATTGACCCGTTTGACCCATTAAAGTCAAATCCCATATTCACCAATTCACCATTTACCAATAGAGGTCTAACACCCAACCTAGATCTTATGGATTTCTCCCGTTCTAAACTTGATTAATTACATCTTAAACAAATTTTAAACCTCTTTACACAACATTCATTCATTTTGACCCATTTGGGTTTTCACCCAATTCCACTCAAAACCTCAAATTTATAATTCACCAAATTGAAAGAGGTTTCTTATTCAATCATGTGTCTATTAACATCCTAGACACTTAATCACCCTACATTTATCATACAAACATTCCAAATAAAAAATCCCCAATTTACTACTCAAGAACCCAAATTTCTCATAATCGAAATTAGATGATTCTAGGATGTTAAACACCTCCCAACACCCTTAGTTAAGCTAGATAACAAGTTATCTATCATCAATTTCACCCAATACAACCCCAAATTCGTTTTCATCAAAAACCCACCAAGAACACTATTAATGGAGGTGTAGGAGATGAAGATGGAGAAGATGAACTTACATGCATGTTGGTTGAACCTCAAACATCATCAAATCCATCATCTTTAAACTCCAATTTCCAGAATCAAGCTTCTTGGCTCATCCTCCCTTCTTCCCGTTGCTCTTCACGTAACACACACACAAACACACACTAAAAACGTGTGTTCCTCCCCCCTAATTCACTAAACACAGAATTTTACTAAATTTACATTTCAGCCCCCTGAACTTTCATTTTTAACCCTTTCTTCCAAAGATACCAAAGATGCACCATTTAAAACAAACCTTCCACTTTATTTTATTCTACTTTCACCCCTATAATATTATTTAGACAAATAATAATATATTTTGGATTTTGGTTCGTTACAGTTTCGAGAGCACATAGACCGTTAATACTGTTAGAAGGTGTGTGGATCGATAATTATATTTATTTGTTTTAGGTGAATGGATTTTGTGTACCCAACTCCCAATCGCACATTCTGTACATAGAGTCTGCATCCCTAAGTATTTGCGTATGATGTAGTTTATTTTATGTTAGTCTTTTTAATCATACACAGAAAGATAATACTTTTCTTACTAAGTCAAATATAAACCTACTCCTAAATCTATACTAACGTTTATCGTAATTTGCTCAACCATATTTTTTTCTCCATGAAAGATATTTGGGATTCTTGGCCTTACAGCGACGCATTCTAAAGAAATGAAAAAGTAGATGGAAGACCGAGATGGTGTATAGATTGTAGTGAAGGAAATTTATTAGCTTGGATACCGTTGTATCAATTAGAATGTTGAAGTTATCTTGTTTTAGCATCCGCCTTTTAATTTTTGAAAGTATGACATGTAAGCCTGTTTCGCGTTAGGTATTACAGTTAACCTACTGAGAAGATTTAATTGAATGAGTCTAGAAATGTCATCTCATATTCGGATGTTTTTTTATGTTAGTGTGACATGCCATTCCTTTGAAGACGTGGTGCTATAACCATTAACACTTTACCCAACCCGCCCAATTTTCCACCTCAATCTAGAAGTCTTGATTTGAATCCTACACTTGGTTATTGTCTAGTGAACTACCATGAGAAGTGTGGTTACAATGTTACATGCTAGATGTAAGAGCAATTAGCATTCCATCTAAAACCATTAGAAAAGACATCTTCTCATGTCCAAAAAAGGACAAGACACGACTTGTTCTTATTAGTTACAGTCTCAACGCTTCACACTTACCTTCAAGAGTGAAGGCCAAAAACACCATCTACATCAAAAGAGTCGAAAAGAAGAACTCACATTGCTCAAACCAACAGTAAAATCATGTCATTGTGGTTCTAATATATTTAACTTCTAGATGCCTTTAAGAAGTTGTCGTATGGACTTGCAGGTGGTAACCTGAACGATGTCTCTTCATCAAGACTAGGCTTACTTGCAAAGTGAGCTGCACTTTGTTCCATAGAAGGATTGTCAACCTGTTAAGAAATCCAAAGTTTGTAACCGCTTCAGTTATTGAAACTTTTGAATAATTTTTTTTTTAAATATTTAGGTCATAATTTCAAACTAAAAGTAAATATTTGTTTCAAATAGATGTATAACATATGAGGTTTAATCCTCTCTAAAATAAGAAAGTTCAGTTTTGCTTTCAACTATTCAAACCCAATTTTTATGTTCTGTTTTTTCCTCCATAATGGCTCTATTCTATTGCCCATATATCGTTAAATGCGGTTACCTATGTCTTGTAAACAAAAGTAATAATTGTCAAGTCTTAAGCTAATAAGTAACTAATAAGTTATTTTAAGTAAGAATTTACCGGTTGGTCTCCAATATTTTGGTACAACTGTCTCTGTTGCATGTTCATGACATCAGACATCATTGTTTGCTTCCCCATTCCAAGCTCCTCAAAGTAATTTGTCATTTCCATGAAAGAAATATTAGGTGCATTGCATACCGACATTCTACCAACTTGTTGTGCAGATTCCATGACCTGTATACAATTGGGCAATGAGCATTTAAATCACAATCAAAATCAAATCAAGATGGAACAAATTACCAAATAGAATGTCACATTTTCACAAGACACTTACTGATTCCAACAATTGATCAACACTCAAGAGGTTGGACATTTCAAGTGCCATTTCTGAGTTTCGGCTGCTGGTATCATCATCAAGCGAAAAGAGTGGAGCAACCTAGAAATAACTAATGATTAATATGTGAAAGACCAAGTGAAATTATAGCTAAAAAAATAATATTTTTGTGAACATTTACCTCATCTTTTGGGCGACCGTTATTCAGTAATATATCTACTGATCCATAGCTCATTGGACACACATCATCCGGCACAAATCTGTGTAGCAACTCTTCCTCCATGCTTGTTATTTCAGGCTAAACACATACAAGCTTGAAATTATTACGAGTTTTTAATCATGTATTTTTTAGAAGTATAAGAAAATTAAATGATGGATTTACCCCTACGGCGGTTTCCAAGTGTTTCACAATTGCATCAGCCAATGATTTTGCTGTCTGGTCTTGTGTATGCTTAATTTCATAAAGGGATTTAAGGGCAGTTTTATTGTCATCTTTAGAACAATAACCACTCTTAATTTGATCTGATCCAGATCCAACGGTCAACTTACAATCATCAACCAAACACAAATACGGATCAACCTGCACCATATTGATACATAAGCTATATATGGTGTGAGGTTAAATAATAAAGAAAAGGGAAAACTTCATTCAATAGTAACCAAGTTTTCCAAGTGTTTCACTAAAGTCACTCAAAGTTTTTTTGTTCCTATAAAGTCACTCACCTTTCATTATAAGAAGTGACCTAAACGGAACATATATGAATCCTAGTTACTATTTAGTGATTATTTTTTCTTTAAATTTAACTTAAATTGAAAATTATGAAACTTGATTATTATTTAGTGAATTTTTTTCCCTTAACTATTACCTCTTAATTCAAGTTAATTTAAAGAAAATAATCACTAAATAGTAAATAGTATTAAAATAGATCACATACCATCTTGTTAGCAAGTGCAGACTTAGCAAGTGCAACAAGAGGAACAATTCCAAATGCTTTCCCTGAAATGATTATCATAGAGGTTGCTAGTGTATAAAGAGATCTTCGACGTGCGGGTGCAAGTGATCCTGAAAATACCATTAAAATAATATAAATAACTTCCCAGTCAAGAAACCTCTTCTGAATTTACAATAATATAGTCTGTAAACCTACCTCCATCGCTAAGAGATATATTTATCAAAGAAAATGCCAGCTGGTAGCTTCGAATTAAAGCTTCACGGCTGGAGTTCTGCACAAATTAGAGAAAAATAATGATAAGAGGCCACTAAAAGCCGACTGCTTCAATCTTTAGACTCTATCAAATAATACAATTACAACATAATTTCCAAAATTTACTATATTTCATCATTATGATTAAACAAGAAATTACCATCCCACAAATTAGAGAAAAATAATAAAATTACAACATAATTTCCAAAACTTTGCTATATTTTATCATTTATGATTAAACAAGGAATTACCTTCCCGCGAGAGAATAACAATACTAGACTGTAGGTGTGAGCAATTGCTTCATAATTATCAGGTCTGTTATCAGGGGAGATGGACTGTGCCCAAATTGAGGATAGGAGGATGGATATTTGCTGACTGCTGAGCCTAAGTGTAACATCTTCCTATAATTTAATAAAAAGAACATAAATCCAAAAAAAAAATTAAAATTTCATATAATAAATATAGAAGAACCTACATTATCATTCTTTCCAACTTGAGACACTGGAATTTTCATGCTATATGTTCGGCTATAAGTTGACTTGATTCTGTTCATCATTCCACCATTATTGGTTTTCTGTTCCCCTTCATTATGAACTTTTTCTTTACCAAAATTACCCTTGTCTTTCTTCATCTTCTGAAATAGTGCAGCTGAAGAAGAAAATGCAGAAACGTTTCTTGATAGCGACCGTGCAACATTTTTTTGATCAAATGCCATGTCAGCACTTGGCTGAGGACAAACAGAAGATGGCACAAGAACCACAGAAAAAATACGATGAGCTCCGATTCGAGTTTCATTGTCTTGATGAACCATAACAGGAAGCAACTGATGAAATAGTGCTTCAGGAAATGCCTAAACATAAATAAATTAGAAGAAAAGAGAAATAATATTAAATTTCAGAATATCATATGAAGTTATAAAAGTCATATGTTGTATTCTTGCCTTGTGGTTATACGCCATATGTGGCAATGAGGCTATAACTTGACAAGTACGGAAAACAGCAGCAACCGTAGTTTGTGATATAAGTTTCATAGTAGATATGTTTTCCAACATGTCAGCCATGATATCAAAAATAGGACTAGCATCACCCACCTGGTAAAACAAAATTATTTAAAGAACACTTAGTAAATGAGTATTTTTTGAAAAAAAGTTGAAAAGGGAAACAAATCAAAAGTCAGCCAGGGTGTAACTTTTCTGCATAAAACCTCCTAAATCATTCTAATTACATGCTATACTATTATTAAAAATATAATTTTTATTATCATATGTGACAGACTAATTATTTATAAAGAAAGTAAAATACAGAAAGAAATAAGAACACCTTTGAAGATAACTCCACAAGGCATTCATCAACAGCTTCTTGAAATTTTTTGGTCCATTCCATCACGTCGGCTCCAAGATTTGCATCAGTTTGTGAATGGTGGATGCCTTTTCTTAAATGTCTAAGAATATCATTTATAGCACCCACTATTGAGACAGATGGTTTTATCTTTGTTTCTCGTGCGAGTGAGGTGGTAATTTCTAGAATGTCAAGCAGCATGTTAGCCCGATTCAAGACATTTTTGTGATCAAGATGCTTGACTAATACAGCAAGCAGTAAATGTGTATTTCCTCCTGAAAAATATGAAAGACAAATATCATTTTTTCAACAACTGAGACTACCAAAAATATAAAAACTAAATGGGATCCATGAACCATAAGTACCAGATTCATCTATTATGGTTTGCATGTCCTTGAGTACAGGAAATGCAACCCCGCGTGAAGAAGGCCATAAATTTTCATTATCAAAACAACGAAACAATGATTCAAGAATTCGCCTCATGGTTGTAGCTTCTTTGGCCAACCTAGCCATGTTATGAAGGCACACACGAGACCAAAAGCAAGTGCTTTTAGCATCTTCTCTGCATATAAGAAAGAAAAAAATGACTGATTTTCAACTGAAGATTGGAATATTTATAATTTGGATTTGTAAATTGGAATGGCTAATCTGATTATAAGTCAAAATGATCAGTTTGTGATGCTTAAATAAATATATTGTGTTTCTAATTATTTGAAGTTTTAAGGATCAAATAATCAATTCTGAACAATTAATGCCATACAAAGTTGCTACAAACTGATCATCCAAAAGGTAAAATAAATTACTTCTTTACCCTTCTTTTAAGCTAGTTTGAGAAACTCGCTCCCATTTCACAAAATGTCCTTTCGGGACATTTTATGCGATAATTCTTTAAATAATTAGTGTTTACCAAACTCTCAAATATATGACTATTAGATAATTACAACTTCAAATAACAGAAGCACATCGCACATTTCATTATAGTTCATCATCTAGTTCTGAATATTCAATATCACATAACTATTTTCTCAATTGCATTGTTGTGGAAAGTTGACAATAAACTTTTTAAACCAAGGACTTACAGTGTAACGGTTACTTCACCCTTTTCATTAACAATTGCTCTCCATGATGGAACCTTCACCAAAGCATTTGCAGGTATATTCCTTTCATTTTTAAGCACTTCTTGTACCCGCCGGTTCTGGTTTTGATTATATGAGTCCTTTCCCAAAGATCCATAATTTTCCAAAACTACTGAAACAATCTATGTAATATGGTTGAAGGAAATCATTAATATGGATTTAACTCATAAGCTTTGTAAACTAATTACAAGGTCATTCTCTCACAGAAATAATTGTAAGAACTATGCTTACACTGTCAAATTCTGGCGACGTGTAGGAATATTTGCCCATGTACCAAACCTACCAAAGCAGCACATCAATAAAACATAATAAAAAAATGAATAAAAAATCTCTATCCTTTTTGTATAGTTATGGAAAAAGGTAGATGAACCTTCAAATGGTTTTCTATTTTATAACTTTCTAGATTCATGTCAAGTAAATTATAACACGGTGGCAGTTTCAAACCATTTAGTCATTTACTTATGGATGGTCAATGTAGGTTATAATTTATCTCAAATCGGTCAAATAAAAGTAAAAGAAATATAGCTAAAAAAAAGCGGGTCAAGTAGGTCAAACATGTCAAAATCACCCAAAGTGTATTTTAATTATTATTTTATTTAAAACTGAAGTTTAGTATTGTAATAATATAGTTTTTAAAACATATTTAACGCATTAATTACTTATAAAATGATAGAAAAATGGGTAAAAAAGTGTTTGTGGGTCAACACAACCCACCCCGGTCCATTTCAACCAGCAATTAAAACTACCAATGTTGACCCGTCATAGTTGCCATTTTGCCACCTCTAATAATAATCATCTCTTGACCAAGGAATATTTTGAGTTCAAAGACATGATGTAATAAAGAATGGGATACCATAGAAGAAAGGGCTTGCAACCCAGCCGAACGAAGTAGCTCCACTCTCTCATCGCTACCAATTTCTTGAGATAATTGACAGAGTTTGGGGATGAAATGTTCCAAGTTAAACATGTAAGTCCCATCTTTCTTCAAAACACAAAAAATTAAGGATTTAGAAGCTAAAAGTATAACTATAAACAATGAAAAAAACTAATAGTTATAACCTAAAGCTCGATACCTGACTATTTACGAAGTCAAATAGTGTTTGGCATCCTATAATTTGCATTTCATCTTGTCGTGTCTCGTCCAACAAAGAGTGCATGATATTTAGCAAACTACCAGCAAAAAGGGGCCTGATCAGAAAACAAAATTATTATTCATATGCAAAAGGATATTATGTTTTGTGAATGCATGAAATAGTGGAAGAATACATATGAACATAATAGGAATGAACTCACATTTGATCCTTGCATGAAATCAATAGCTTCCTGTATATACACATGACAATTCTTGCACCTCGATAGTTCTTATTTCTTAATTCCTTGTAACAGCGTTGCTCAAGGGTGGTGGTGATCTGGATGTAAGATTGGAAGTTAATAGAGGGCATTGAGGGAAATTATAGTACTTTCACACACATCTGATTAACATCAAATAAGAACATGTTGGTTCTTAAAATGACATTTAGATGTTCCATACATTATGTAGGCAAGCAGGTTTTAAGTTATAACATGTTAGTAACTTCTTGATGAAATTATTTTTCTATCAGTGTGCTGCCACCAATGTTCCTTAACTTTTTGATGGTCAAAAGAAGGTATCCTGTATGTCAGAATTGTTTTTTGCCAAAAAAGATTTGACTATGTTGAATGATCCCACTTTAACTATTAGCATTAAAAGTTTATCATTTACAAATAAAACAAAATCATACCTTCGGTATCCGTAAAGGGTTTCTCGCAGCATATTCACAGAGTTTTCCGATCTTCCGATCGTTTGGTTCTTCATCCTTTTTTAAAATCCAGACCAGATAAGTAACATAAGCATAGTCATAATATATAAGAGATATTACATGAGTTACTAGGATTTAAAAACGTGTTTTGTCAAAACATATCATGCTCTAAAGAAAACATACAACCATTCTTATGATGAGGTTAAGCTCTTGGAGCTGAAAGATTATCTTGTTAATAATCTTCCTATGATGATGTTATCCAAAAAAAGATTATGTCGTGGGACTATTTTAAGAAGAAATGATATGTTCTTGAAAACAATAGACACTGTTTACTAATAACTTTTTTCATAGGTTCTAAATGGATATTAATGTCTTCTATGCTATAAGTGAGGTTTTGTCACAGTTTTTCACAGTGAAATGTTACATCTCTACAAATAATTAGGATTCAAACAAATACTAATTTACTGCACAACATAACTTCTAAGTATCACTGACCCACATTTAGCCCTTGCAAAGGTACAAAGACAGGGGTTATTTTCTATGCATAACTTAAGTAATGTTAACTAGTAACCATAGTAGTCAAAAGCGCAAAAGGTGCTTGCCTAGGCTCTTAGACGAGGAAAGGAGCAGCCATACTGCCTTGCATCCATCAAGGCTCTCAGGCAAGGATTTCGGCCACAACCTGTCTGAAACGTCTAAAACTAGTCTGAAACATCTAAAATTGGTCTAAAACATCTAAAACTGGTCTGAAACATCAAAAATTGACCTGGAACATGTCTAAACTAGCCTAAATCAGCCTACAACATATTTAAAACCCCTAAAAATGGCATGTTTATACTTTGCGCCTTGCTTAAAAAAAACCCTCGCTTTTTACTCGCCTTGGGCTTAGGCGACAGGCTCACCCTTTGCGCCTTGAGCCTTTTTACACGCCTTCACAAACCGTAAATTTTTGTGTCCCATTTCAGTAACGTCAATGCTGATAACACACACATAAAAAAATGCAGGAAACGTAAAAGGAACTAACCGGTGAAGTAGGGTATATATCTGCAATCAGCTTCTTGTACCTCTTCACAGGCTGCCTAGACCTTGTCCTCAATCCAGGGCAGAAGCAACACAGACTGCCACATGCTGGCACAACTTGCCTTGATATCACCCCAGAAACAACACTCATTTTGGGTGTTTAAATTATAACAAAGACAATAATGTATACCAATAAGGTCACAAACGACTTCCCGGTTTCTTCTAGAATCTTCGTTTCAGCTTCCTTCCCTTCTAAACCACGAATTCCTCGCAATTCAAGAAGGGAAGACAAGCTATAAAACTAAAAGAAGGGTACCTCTGCAAATGCCCCACCAGCCTGTAACAACACAAAACAAAATATCCAAAACACCAAATCAAAAAAAAAATTCAATTTCATTCAAGCATTTTATCAAACAGGTGGTGTGCGTGATTGTTCTTCATGATGAAAACAAAACCTAATCAAAAGGGTGTTGAAATCTCATGAAAGATTTGTTTGTTGTTACCTTCGAGTCGACGCCTATACGGAGAGAGGCTGGAAGGCTGGTTAACCAATGTTGAAGAATTTCAACAATGTACCAAATCTCTAAAATTTGCTCCACCATTGTTCTTATGCGTCTCCCCCTCAAACCATTCCCCTTTTCTCGCTCTTTCTCTCTTTCTTTTTTTATTCTATTTTTCACCCAAAAAATTGAATTTTTGATGTGAATTTATGATCATCTCGGCTAATCGCTACACTGATTATTAATTAATGTTTATTATTAACATAGGGTATATGGAAATTTAGAGAGGGAAATATCAAACGTTTAACTGTATTTTATATAATGGCTTCTGGCCGTTAGATATGTTGGACCGGTTGAGCAGTGGGCTTGTGGCTGGTTCCGGTTCGGATTAGGACTCCACATTACCGGTTTATACACATATAAAATCTATACCTACCACCGAGCCTTCTAGTTGAGTGGTAATCCTATAATTTTTTAAATGGAAGGTCAAGGGTTCGAGTCTTGTTTGAGACAAAATGTTCCAGGTTGAGCCAGAGGGTTTTCCCGGTTGTGGGTTTCCTCCTTGATGGTGTGGGGTCGGGTCACCACGCTTCTGTTCTTTGGGCAGAAGAGTGATCCGTTTGTCAGGGTGATCTCGGGTATCCGGGTCTTTCCTGTTAAAAATATATATATAAATCTATAACTGATAAATAAGTAATTGAATGCGTCACGTATTATAACTTTGTTAGCTTAAAATAGTTTTTCCCACTTAGACTATGCGTAGTGACTCTGTGAAGGCCTGGGCGTGGTGCCACCTCACCCCACCACAGGCGTGGAACACCGCACCGAGTGGAGGTGAGGGGGGCCTGAGAGGCGCACCGTGGTAGTGTTCACATCGTGAGAGGGGGGAAGAAGAGTCAAATTAGTCGTTGCATTTGGTCAAAATAACCGTTGGCTATTAAATAAAAAATAACTAATATATATATATATATATATATATATATATATATATATATATATATATATATATATATATATATATATATATATATATAGGGAGAGGTTCAAATAAGAAGTAGTTTTTCGCTAAGAAATCTAAGAAATGACCAAAACACTAAGAAATGATATCAAACGAACTCCGATTGAGTTCATTTCAGCGGCGTTGGAACCGTCTAGTCAAACTCTAGCATCTTAGCATTTAGGGTTTAGCGTTTAAGGTTTAGATTTTACGTTTGAATTTTAGGTTTTTAGCCTTCTGGTTTAGTCTTAGGGTTTAGCTTTTAGGGTTTAGATTTTATGGTTTAGGTCTTTTTGGGGGGGTGCGGGTGGGGGTTTAGGTTTTTGGAGGTGGGTGAGGGTGGGTTTAGGTTTTTGGGGGGTGGGGGGTGGTGGTTTTAGGGTTTTTGGGGTGGGGTTGGAGGGGTGTTTAGGTTTTTGGGGGTGCGGGTGGAGGGGGGTTTAGGTTTTTGGGTCCGGGTTAGGGTTCGATGAGATAGTTCCAACGCCGCTGGAATGAGCTCAATCGGAGTTCGTTTGACCACTTCTTAGCGTTTCTTAGCGAAAAATCACTCAAAATATCTAGGCCGGATTCCGCGAAGAACCTCCTTCCTTTCTTTGCGTGGCGCGAACTTGCCAACTAAACAGAAAGTTATTTTTTCTCCTAGTTTCAACACTTAGCCAAAATTTCCAAGTTTTCACCAAATCAACATAACACCAAAAATATCCCAAACACTTGGGGTTTTTGACCAAATATCCATTCACCAAAATATACACCAAAACATCAATTCTTGTTTCAAATTTACATCCCTTTTCGAGGATTTCAATTTACATCCCAAAATCGACCATTTACGCATACGATAATCCTCTTTTCGCCAATTGGACTTGACTCGGACTACATCGGAGCTTTTGCTACATAACACCACATGTATCAACCGTTAGTAATGAAGATAAACATATCAAACAAGTAATTACAACTTGTTTTCACCCATTCATCAATTTGACCCGTTTGCACCCACTTTGTCATTAGGCTATAATTAACTTGCATTCCCCCTTACAAGTTCCTTTCTTTTCATTAGTCAATCATAATTAACATTTTGATTACACCTTTCCATTTCCATTATGGCACATAGGCCATAACCTCATTTCCATTATGATACTTACATCATAACCTCATATCCATTTCCTATATGGTTCTTAGACCATAACCTCATTTCCATTATGGTATTTAAACCATAACCTCATTTCCATTATGATACTTAGATCATAACCTCATTTCCATTATGGTATTTAAACCATAACCTCATTTCCATTATGATACTTAGATCATAACCTCATTTACACATATCAATTATAGTATTACAACTATAACTACATTCATTCATTTACACATATCCATTATAGTATTACAACTATAACTACATTAATTCATTTACACATACTAGTTCATTCACATTCATTCACATTCGTTTCAACAACATAGTATGCAACATAACACTTATACCATCCATTATCATCAAAACTAATTAAGTGCAAAGGCACTTACCTTTCGGGTTAGAAGATCCCACACTACCTTCTCGATTAACAATTTGATTACCTAAACATATACACCTAGTTTAGTAATCTAATCATACATCAAAATCACATTATTATTGGGTTCACAACCCAATTTCCATTCCCAACCCAAACTGACCCGTTTAGGTTATTCCCATAACCAAACACCCTCTTTCAATCCAAACTCACCTACTTGAGTTTCCTTTCCAATTCCTTGACACTATTTTTTCATTCAATATCTTTCATTAGGTTAATTTGGTGTTCATTCAAGTGTCTAACACCATATAAACACTTAATCATCACTAATTCAACATTTTATCATCATAATCCAAACACCCCCAATTTTCTCCATATGAACCCTAGCTTTTCATAATCAAAATCAAAGGGTTCTAGGATGTTAATCACCATTCTTTACCTTTAGTTTAGCTAGATTATCAACAATCTAACATCAATTAACCACATGCATTCATAATTCTTGAATTTCTACAAAACCCACCATCTAACACATTCAAAGGTGAAATCAAAGGATGATTAACACTTACTTGATGTTAGGAAGGTGTTGTGTGAGCCAAAATCTTTACAAATTCCAGCTCAAATGCAATATTTAGCTCCAAAATCGTTTTCTCATTTTTCTCCTCTTGAAATGAATGACCCAACAAATGAGCAAAAGCTCAATTTTGACTTTTTTTAGTCAAAATGGCAGATTTGCCATATTACACCTTTAGCCCCTCAACTTTCATTTCATTCCAAAACTAGTTAAAAAATAGTATAACCCCATTATTAACTTGAAACCCACTTGTTTCAAGTTATTTTAAAATATTATTTTCACCATAATATTTATTAAAATGTTTTATTTATTTGAAAACGAAACCCGGATTTTGGTTCGTTACAAAATATTCGAGTAATTCTTTTATAAATTTAAACAAGGAAGTTTGCCCGCCTCGCGTTGCGGCGGCGTCGAACGCAGCGGTAGTTTGGTAGTTATTGATTTGGTTCGTCTACGGGTATAAAACTTACATTTTAACACATTACAGGTCCGATGCATTTGGTATCCATAGTAAAAAAATTATATTATTTTTCATTTACTTGTTCCACACATATTAGTCCCACATCGTCAAAGGCAAGAAATCCAAGTATTTCACCTCTCTATATGTTGAACTCTGCATCCCACATCGCCTATAGAATAAAACTCAGCTCCCCTCACCACTCTCTAAATAGGAAAGTCAACACATGTTCTGGCACGGTTGTGCCTCGGGTCAAGGCACGATCATGCCTACCAAGCCTTGGCACAGTTGTGTCTCATGTCTAGGCACGGTTGTATCTCATGTCTAGGCACGGTTGTGCCTAATGGGTAGGCATGGTTGTGCCTCTTGCCTAGGCATGGTTGTGCCTCATGGCTTGGCACGGTTGTGCCTCATGCATAGGCATGGTTATGCCTCATGGCTTGGCATGGTTGTGCCTCATGTCTTGGCATGGTTGTGCCTCATGGCTTGGCACGGTTGTGCCTTATGGCTTGGCACGGTTGTGCCTCATGTCTAGGCATGGGTGTGCCTCATGTCTAGGCACGGTCGTGCCTCATGCTTTGGCGTGATCGTGTGGTTACTTTTCAATTCCTTTGGTTTCTCACCACTCTATAAATAGGAAAGCCAACACATGTTCTGGCACGGTTGTGCCTCAGGTCTTGGCATGGTCGTGCCTACCAATGCCTCATGTCTAGGCACGGTTGTGCCTCATGGGTAGGCACGGTTGTGCCTCATGGGTAGGCACGGTTGTGCCCTATGGCTTGGCACGGTTGTGCCTCTTGCTGTAACACCCCAACCAACGACGGATTATACGTCGGGGCTGACGCGGTTGTTCCTAAGCACAAGGTTGACTATTAACGTTTAATTATTTCATTAATAACTTTCAAAAGTTCAATACAAGGAAAGAAACACAAGGTTCAACAAACCATAACAAGAATACAAGATTTAATTTGATAAGTATTCTAAGTCCAATGCACCTATATGATCACAAGAAAGCCTCATACATGAGCATCTGAAACATGTTAAGCAAACCGTTAACTAAAAATAGTTGGTGAGATACAAAGGTTTTGACACGGTTTAACAAAGTTTTTGAAAGTTTTACAATTCACTATATACATGCATCTAAGTATAAATATGAGAAACAAACAAGTTTAAACATTGTGCATATCAAACCTTCCAACCAAGTTTAGGCATAACCCGCAGATTACCCTTAAAGTTTTAGGTCTAGTACCAATTTATGGTTTATCCTATAATATGTTTATTGTATTATAGGGGGTGTTTATAAATAAAATGGAAGTTGATGTGGGTGTATTTATTTCTTTAAAACAACTAGTTTTGAAAGGAAGGGGTCTATGTTCAAAGTAGGGGGACCAGAGTTGTCAATTGCCAATGCTGAATTTGGGCTTTAGGAGAATGGCGACACACACACACACATCATATATGTGTGTGTATGTCGAAATTTCGAAGGAAAAAAGGGAGAAATAGGTCTCAAGCCAAGAACAATCTGTTTTGAGCTTGCATGTTTGGATTTGGAGGGTTGGATTACATAACACCTTCACTTAATCAAGTAAGAATCATTCCTATCCCATTCCTCCAACTAATTTCTTGTTCTTGATAAAGGGTTGGGTGGATGAACCATAATGGACAGGAATTTGGGGTTGTATTGGGTGTTTTCTTGATAAGGATTGTTAATCTAGCATTACTAAAGCTAGAGGTGCAACCAATTCATGTTGATTTCACCTAATTAGAGATATTGATAATTAGGGTTCTTGAGACCCAAAATTGGGGGTTTTGAAATCTGGATGTTTGGTTGTGTATTTGAATATGTTTTAATGTTTGTAAGGTTAGATAAACACAATTGCATGTATAAATCTTTTGGCTTTGGTGAATTATGAATTAGATGGAAATAGAGAATGTTGGGTAAAAACCTTAACGGGTTAAATGGGTTGGTTTTGCATGAGTAAAAGATGGTGTACGGCTTAGTTAATCAAGCCTTGTAGTAGAAGGAAGTGGATAAGGTCTTGGGAGGGTGTAAGTACCTAAATTGGTGATTAACAAGATCATAGATTACTAAACTAAATGTGAATTGTTTAGGTAATCGATTGATCAAAGTCGAGGAGCAACCGGGAGCTTCTAACGCCACTGGCGTATGGTACGCCCAAATGAGTCTGGGAGACGCTGGGAAAAGTGTGTTTTTGGGATTTTGGCTTGTTGTTCTTGTAGGGACTTGTTAGGAATCTCAAGGACTAATTACCTTTACTAATCTTGTTCCTTTTTATGTTGTGAATGTAGGAAAATCTCAGTTATGATCTCGGGTCTCGCCACAGATGGATAATTAGATTCTTGATCTCTCTTTTGGAATTTGTTTACTTCAATACTAACTCTTAAAAAGGAATACTTTCTTGTAGGGTATTTTGGTGTATGTATTAACTTTAAACTTGTTAAAAACTTCATCGTGAAGCTTTTGTTAATCTTATGTTAATGAAAATAGTGAAACTAAGTTTTATATAAAGTGAATGTTGGGACCTAAATTTCATGATATGTAAAAGGTTTTAATTGGTTTAAAAATTCGAGTGTTACAATTTGGTATCAGAGCAATGGTTTTAGGGATTTAGTGTGCGTAACACTAAACTCAAACCAATAATGCTCTTGATAAGTTCGGGTAAAGAGAATCCTATGGTGACGAGACCGAGACACGGAGCTTGAAAGACGAGGTTAGTTTTGATTATTGTACTAAATGTTAATTGGTGTCTTATATGATGTAATTGTGTTGAAAACTGTTAAAGAATTTATTATATGGGGATAATGAAAGTAATTGGGCATATTACATTATTAGTCATGCATGGCCAGTATGATTCGTAATTCAATATGTGCAATTGCTTCATGATGACCATATGATAATGAACACCGATGAACGATCGTGTAAGTGTGAATATGTATGAAAGGATATATGAATGAATGTTAAATGTGAATGTGAATATGTATGAAAGGATACATGAATTAATGTTAAATGTTAAGTGTGAATATGTATGAAAGGATACATGAATGAATGTTAAATGTGAATATGTATGAAATGATACATGAAAGAATGTTAAATGTTAAATGTGAATATTGGGAAGAATGTTTTTAAGCATACGTATGAAAGTTATCTAAACCCTTCTGTTTTAAATCTCATCAAAGGAATGGCTGACGAAGAAAATTCGAATAGAGATAGAAGGAATGATGATGGTGGAAATAATATGTCAGAATCGTATGAATCCGTGCACTCTCGCCATGGGAATGCTAATAACGAGGAAACTGGGAAACTAATATATGAACAGGTGGCAAAGGCATTCGAACAAAAAATGGCAATCTTTTTAGCCGAGATTGAAAGAGATGAAAAAACTAAGACTGATAAGGATGAAGGGAACGTGAATGAAGGTGGAAACGGTAAAGGAAAGGAAACTGAGAGGAAGCCATGTACTTTTAAGGACTTCATGGCTTGTCAACCCAAGGAATATCATGGTGAAGTAAACCATTTGCTTAGTCAGAGATGGATTTCCGATATGGAGTCGACGTTTGAAACAAGCCATGTATCAAAGGAGGATGAAGTTACTTTTGCAATAAACTTACTTCGGGGAAGATCAAAGGATTGGGTAGAGGTTCTTCGAAAGGAGAGGAGGAGTGAAGGTGGCATCAAATCAATGACTTGGTTGGATTTTAAGGAGGTTTTTCTCGATTACCACAGTCCACAGGCTGAAGTGGACAAGATTACTAAAGAATTTCTCCATATGAGACAAACACGAGAGTCTATCAATGAAATTGCTGGTGATTTTTATGATAAGGCACAGTTTTTCCTGGATCTTGTCGCAACTGAAAAGATGAAGATGGATCGATTCTTCTCGGTTCTATCTATTGACTATCGAGAGTTCGTCTCGCCCTCTCAATGCACTACTTTAGTTCAACTCGTTAACAAGTGCTGAGAAAGGGAATTGGAATTGAAAAGACAAGAAGAACGGGGTGAGAAAAGAAAGAGGGAAGAAGTGGATACAAGCCCCAAGAAAGCTAAATTTTCTAGCCCGTCAAAGAAAACAGTTAGAAAGCCTAATCCACGACAGTGCCAAACTTGTGGGAAGGAAAACTTGGGGGAATGTCGGCTTAAAACCTCGGCATGTTTTAAATGTGGGAAGACGGGACATTATGCATATCAATGCACAAACCCTATTAACTTATGCTATCATTGTTATAAACCGGGCCACCATCATAGTGATTGTACAGATCTTAAACGTAGAGAAACTGGAGGAAGTAAGGTAGAGATCCCCAAGCCAAGGGGACGTACCTTCAAATCACTGCCGAGGAAGCAAAGAAAATCCCGGACGTCGTTGCAGGTGTTTTTATGATTAATTCATTACCTGCACTTACCTTATTTGATTCGGGTGCTAGTAGATCATTTGTATCCTTCAAATTTGCTAATCATACGTCATTCCTGAGTTCAAGGTTAGAGGAACCGTTAGAAATAGAGGTGGCTAATGATAGAAGTTTTCTAGTATTTGATATCTGTCGTGGGTGTAGATTAGAGGTCGAAGGGGAAATTTTCCCTATCGATCTCATTCCCATGACAATGGGGGAGTTTGATGTAATTTTTGGGATGGACTGACTTTCTAAATATAAGGCCAACATTTTGTGTGGACCTAAGGCGATTCAACTAGTTTCGCCGTCAGGAAAGACCTTATATATTCGGGGTGAGAGAACTAGTGGTCTTTTGATATGTTCCTATCTTCAAGCAATGAAGTATGTTGCTCATGGGTGTAAAGCGTTTCTAGCTTGTGTCATGAACTCAAGTCAAGATGTAGTCAAATTGCACGATGTTCCGATTGTGAATCAATTTGGGGATGTTTTCCCGAAAGAATTACAGGGGATTCCACCTGAAAGGGAAGTAGAGTTTGGGATAGAACTTGCTCCGGGAGCAAAACCGATTGCCAAGGCACCGTATCAGTTATCTCCATCGGAAATGGGTGTAAAGCGTTTCTAGCTTGTGTCACGGACTCAAGTCGAGATGTAGTCAAATTGCACGATGTTCTGATTGTGAATCAATTTGGAGATGTTTTCCCGAAAGAATTACCGTGGATTCCACTCGAAAGGGAAGTAGAGTTTAGGATAGAACTTGCTCCGGGAGCAAAACCGATTGCCAAGGCACCCTATCGGTTATCTCCACTGTTGGATAAGGGTTTCATTCGTCCGAGTGTCTCTCCTTGGGGTGCTCCCGTTCTCTTTGTCAAAAAGAAAGATGGAAGTATGCGTATATGCATAGATTATCTGGAACTAAATAAATTAACTATCAAGAACCGGTACCAATTACCTCGAATTGATGATCTTTTTGACCAACTTCAAGGGGCATCGTGGTTTTCAAAGATTGATCTGAGATCCGAGTACCATCAATTGAAAGTAAAAGAAGAGGATGTTCCTAAAACGGCTTTACTTACTCGCTATGGTCATTACGAGTTCACGGTAATGCCTTTCGGGTTAATCAATGCGCCCGCGGCTTTCATGGATCTTATGAACTGAGTGTGTAGACCATTCCTTGACCGTTCTATCATTGTCTTCATCGATGACATCCTTATCTACTCGCGAAGCAAGGGTGACCATGCTTGTTGATGTCGTCCAGACGGTCTATAAAAATAACTATAAAACCTAACCTAGACTCCTAAGTAATAAATGGAAAACCTATGAACTAAACCTCACTGACAGGCCAGTGTACATATCGAGTGTAGGACAACTTAATGGTAAACCGAGTTATCGTACCTAGAGACACTGAATAACAAAACATACTTTGACTCGGACTTAAGACTGATTCGTTTGGGGGGTTTACTACACTAAAGATTATCACTAAACAATGTAATAAACTAAGGACGATTCAAACTATCAAGACAAAGGACAGAGTGAAATCAAGATATGGAAAGAATAATACCTAGGTCGCAATCCTAGTCGCAAAGCTCAACTTCTACCGGGCCTGGAAACTATGATGGATCTGTGTTTCTAAGTAAACAACTCTAACCAACCTAGTGGATCCCTAATCACTCTCAGGGTGTCACCAACTAAGCTACTTAAAGGTGTATTAACTCACCAGATTGCTGGATCACTTCTCAGGTATTTCCAACTATGATATTGTACCCTAATGAACAGATCACCTTTCAGTCTCACCGTCCACAATACATTCAAGGAATGCATGGGGTAATCCTAGGATAATAACTATGATTCAGAATAGCAACAAATCACTAGACACCTAAACCAACTTCCTCTCAGACAGTTGACACTCGGATTCCTAGTAACAAAGACTAAACGACTAACTCTCACCTCTCGGGTATTGAACTAGGACACACATTCAATTCTAATCAGCAGTCAATCACAACTCCTATGGCTACTACATCTAGCAAACCACCACAATCACAAACACTAAGATCTATGATCAAGATACGCTAATTGAACACGGCAGACAACCACAATCAACGCAAGGAATCAATAATTAATCACACAATCAGATTTAAACATGCATATACCATCATAATTGTTAACTCAAGATCTTTACAAAATCATATAACCATCATACGAATTCAAAACCGAATAAAAATCATTACTTTAGCAAGTATTCATCATTTGACCTAGGCAATATCAATGTTTACAATATCAATGTTTAGCCTATAATCATACTTAAAACATCCATGACATAATCAATTAAGCAAATCATAGTTCAAACACAGAAATCAAGCACAAAGATTCGAACTTTAAACCCTAGAACGATTTTACATCGGACCCGAAATCCAAAAGCTTCGATTGACCTTCTTGCTCCCAAAATCGCCTAAACCCTTGTCTCAGACGGCAAGAATCCGAACTCCCTGACCTAATGGTAATCAAATTCTATTTAAATCGATTTTTACAACTTTTCACGGAATACGGGTCTCTCGCGTACCGCGAGAGACTGGCCTTGGTTCCTCGCGTACCGCGAGGAACAAAATAATCGCACCCGGATTTGGAACTCCTCGCGTACCACGAGGTTTATTTCTCTGGTCTTCGTGTACCGCGAAGGAATAAAATTCATCATTTTTCACTTTTGATCCTCGAGCTTCATTCTCGTGCTTGGTTTCCTTCGATTTTCACTAGTATTTATCGTAAGCACCTGAGAACATAACAAAGACTCAATATGTAACAAAAACGACTCAAAAAAAATAGAAAACTAATCTAAAACACACGAAAACGATGGAATAAAGATGTGTGCTTTGCACTATATCAAACATCCCCACACTTAACCTTTTTTCGTCCTCAAAAAGTCTGCAATGGAATCATAACTGAGATCTAACTTTAATAATCAATTACTAATTAGCAGTTCAATATACTCACACGTTAAAAAGCAATAATCAGTATTTCTATCCGATTAAACCCAACCGCCAACTATCTAACCCCCGTAATGTGTTCTAATTCCAATTTATACAACAATCAATCTATCTATGTGACTCACACATAGAAGCTACAGCTCTACCTAATGCCGTCTCACGGTCATGTTTAGGCACGGGTTAAACCATATAGATTTGCCCACCACGTTAAACTAAGATTTACATGTTTTTAAAAATCAATGGATTATGGAACGAATGTAACGAGTAGTATTAATTTTATATGAATAAAACTCACCTAGGGGTGCGTCTCCCAAGTCACCATCCCGGAAGGTAGCACATAGGTTGTAGTCTATTAATTAAGCATATAACAATCAACCCATAGGCGTATCCACAGAGTCACCATCCCCATGGGAAACATGTACGTCAATCTTATTTATCTAAGTACTGATCACTCAAGCCCCAACCCATGGGTGTATCCACAGAGTCACCATCCCCATGGGAAACACGTAGGTCAAGACTCAAGTTTTCAGTTTGTTAATTATACTCATTATTAGATGGAATTATGGATGCAGGCGCCACCGGACTCGGATTTATTCTCATAAAAAGAGAACGGTGTGGCTATAATAGTTTTCAAAAACCTCTAAATTTTAGCTTAACGTGGTACCTATCATCCTATGTTGACAGTTTCAGTATTACCATTACCCTAAGATGAGTACCCACAATATTTCATGAAATTATTACGTGATTAATCCTAAGTAACACTCACAGGCTGTTTAAGCTATTCAAGCTGGCTGGGTCTACCAAAACATCACTAATTAGACGCGTTTTCTATTATTTATTCATTTAAACTCAAACAAGCAGATCCAGTTGTACTATCATTTTCCATTTATTATGCAAAAAATTTTGATTTTAAAGGACATTTTTTTTATTTTTTTTTGTATTGTTTGGATTTTTATAAAGACACAAACTAGCTAGACTAGACACTCACATCCCCACATTTGAAAGACACATTGTCCTCAATGTGAAGCAAGACATAACTAAAAATAAAAATGCAAAAATAAAAACAGGAAGCGACTTAGCCGGTTATGATATGCAAACAAATGTGCATCTTTGTTCTTCCTTGCGTGCACCGTATAGCATTTCGGTCATGGTTGCACACACTGTTGGGTTGCCTTTACAAAGTGAAAGAAGCATTCATCCCCCCCGAATGGAGATTGAATACGGACAGGACTAAGGATACCTGCAAAATAAACCTCACAACAAACCCGCAGCATTAAACTGACACAAATAAAAGACTCAAAATGACTCACAATGACTCTGGATAGATATGCAAGGACATGTGCCCGATGGGTGGCAAACACATAGACATGAACGCCACGGCAAGGTGGATCATCGGTAACGAATGGTTTCTAGTTTCCCATGGTCATGGTGATGATCGGTAAATGATATGATGGATGATGGATGGAGGATGAGAGATGATGATATGAAGGGTGGTGATGTGGTTGTTTATGGTAGGATATATGATGGTGGATGATAGTGAGTGGTGGTGGGAATGGGTGCGGAAAAACGGGTATGGGAAACCATGGGAAACAAATGAGACAGGGCAAAATCAGGGTGCCCCTCGCGTACCGCGAAGAAGCAAGCCATGTCCCTCGCGTACCGCGAGGGACTGAAACACAAGCCGGTATACACTTTTGTCTCTCGCGTACCGCGAGAGACTTGGGATCTTGCTTCACGTTCCGCGAGGAAGCCTCAATCACAGAATGAAAAAAAAAATTCAACTTTTATACTTAGAAAAATTTTGACCCCTTAAAATTTTTTGTTCACCCAATTTTTTCCAAAATGTGTTCTAAGTATAAAAACATTTGTAAAAATACCTGGAACTTCGTTCCCACTGATTTTCCTCACCGATATCAAGCGTGAATCCTTGCAAAACACGACACACAAAAAAAACACGTACCGAAAAACACAGAAGTTGACACGGACTCAAACCAAAGAAAGCATACAAACTCTACATCTCGGGCACTTGCCCGAGAATCGAACAAGCCTATCAGGAGGCTTCTTCTTGATCCTAACCGGTACCGCCTTCATCCTCCGCGGTCTCCCAGTCCTCCACATTACCAACAGTAACCTAACAAACACCGAATATCCCTTGTGGCTATCACCCCTATACTTCCACCACAACCTATACATACCCGGTCCAAAGATAACATGTCTCAAATACCCTAGCAACTTATCACCCTTAAACTTCCCCACACTTGGGGTTTGCACCATACTAAAATCAGAAGATTCTATCAAAGTACGGGTTCTCTTAAGGGGTGGCCTAGACCTAGGGATATTGGAACTAGGGGTCGGCTCAACACTCACCCTCTCAGAATGCACGACGGTGACGAGTAGCGGTTCAGGAATGGGATTAACTATGGATATGATCTCTAAAATTCCATCAGGATCTCTTGGATCCTCAACACTCTCATCTAACATCCCCACACTTGGGGTTGCGCCTATGATTGCTTCTAGCTCTACCATCATCCCCAACAGATCATCAGGCATCGTATCGCCGTAATCGTCCCGCTCATCCACAACTTCTCTAATTCTACTGCCCAATCAGATGGTTCTATTAAATTAGGGGTGGGTTCACCAACTTCTAACACCTGATTAGAGTCCTGATGGTAGTCCATGAAGGCATCGAGCATGCACACAGAGTGACTATGCTCGCCAACATCCCTTACGGACTGTGTGGCATCAAATATAACCAACTCATCCCCCACACGAAGTGTGAGTTTCCAATCAAAGACATCAATTAATGCCTTGGCGGTGCGCAAAAATCCCTAAGATAAGCGGGACTCCATCATCCACTTCCATATCTAGAATGACAAAATCCACGGGGAAGACAAATTTGCCTACTTTTACTAGAAGATTTTCCACAATTCCCCGTGGATATTTGACTGAGCGGTCAGCCAAGGATATGCTCATGCGCGTTGGCTGTGGTTCTCCAAGATCTAGCCGCTTGTATAAAGAATAGGGCCTCGGATTGATGCTAGCACCTAAGTCAGCCAACGCGTGGTGCAAGGGCAAACTGCCTAGAAAACACGGAATCGTGAAATGACCCGAATATCCCAGTTTTTGTTCTACACCACTGCAGAACATTGCTCACTAAGTGAGAATTTAGAGACCTCCTCGAGCTTCTTCTTGTTGGAAAGAAGATCTTTTAGGAACTTGCCATATTTTGGCATACTCTGGAGGGTCCCTATGAGTGGGAGATTGACCTTGAGAAGTTTGAACATGTCAAGGAAGTGACCATGCTCCCTAGCTTGCTTAAATGGCAGCAAATGTGCTGGGTAGGGAACACGAGTCAGGTAAACATCGGAAGTCTTCATCTCCGCCCCCTTCTTTTCCTCCTCTGCCTTTGCGGCAGGCATCTTAACTACTCTCTCCTCGTCCACCTGCTCCTCGACCATCTTAGCATCGATCTCAGCGAATCGAGCTTTCGATTCAGTTTGTTTGATCTCCTCAGGTGATGGAATATTATACCTATAGGAGTGGGGGTCATGCTCTGCAACCACTTTCTCCTCCACACTCCTGACTGACACGACCATCACTAAAGCGTTGGAGCTTGAAGATGGACCTCCCTGTCGATCTTTCAAGCTTTTAGCGATGTCCTCAACCGTGCGTTGCAGATCATGGAATGCCAACTGTTGATTCTTCAACTGCACACTTGACACCGCTGAGCATTGAGCTTCAGCTCCTTTATCTCGTTAGCCATTGAGGCAAGTGTAGCAGCCATGCTAGAATCATGAGTGACTTGATGCACACTTCTTGAGGATGAGGTGAATGATCTAGCACTAGGAACGGAAGTCCTAGTAGATGGATACTGCTGTTCAGCTTTAAGCTCTCGAACATCTCCTCGCACTCAGCAGGCTCAAATCTCCCCATGATGTGGCATCCCGTAGTTGTATTAAACATTTGCTGCTTCTCGAAGGTAAGGCCATTATAGAAACTCTCCACTATCACCCAGCCAGAAAGACCGTGATGGGGACATCGGCTCAACAGCGCGTTGAACCGCTCCCAGGCCATGTGATATGGATCGTCGGCATCCATCCAAAAGGAGTTGATTTGATCCCTAAAGCGAGTAGCCTTGGAAGGTGGATAATATTTCTTGAAAAACTTAGCTTTGAGATCCTCCCAAGTAGTGATCGAGTTGTCTGGGAGAGTGTCGAGCCAAGTAGAGGCACACCTAGAGAGCGAGAATGGGAAGAGACGCAAGTAGATAGCGTCCTTAGACACACCTGTGATATTGAAAGTATCACATATGCGCGCAAAGCGAGACACATTTCCGGGTGCATCCTCCTCCTCGAGGCCATGAAATTGGGTGGCATGAGTTATCGTGTTCATGACATGTGCTGGGATTTGCCATGTATTGTTACTTGGGATGGCGGGATTAGTGATCGAAGATATCACTCCCGTAACCCTAGCACTGGCTCTCTGGTGCACAGTATGTCTCGCTGGTGGAACATCGTCGCCCATAGTAGGAAATGGAACTGCGCTAATAGGACGTACCCGAGTTTTGCACAGCTCTTTAAACACTCCCGGAAGTCGCGGGTGCGCTCGTGAAGCACTAGCTCGGGCTCTAGGAAAGCTGTATAAGGAGGTGATCCCTACGAGCGAGTATTGTGCATACAAAGAAAGCACTAGATAGGAAGAAACAAAAGACTCAAGAACAGGAAGACTCGATTCTAAATTTGACACGCAAGTAAGCACATAAGACAAGCACACAGAACAAACTCAAAGAAAAACAAATAAACCAAAATCAAAACAAAGAACTAACCAGAGTTAATATTGCTATTGTCACGTGTCCCTGGCAACGGCGCCAAAAACTTGATGTCGTCCAGACAGTCTATAAAAATAACTATAAAACCTAACCTAGACTCCTAAGTAATAAATGGAAAACCTATGAACTAAACCACACTGTACCTATCGAGTGTAGCACAACTTAATGGTAAACCGAGTTATCGTACCCTAGAGACACTGAATAGCAAAACAGACTCTGACTCGGACTTAAGATTGATTGGTTTGTGTGGTTTACTACACTAAATATTATCACTAAACAATGTAATAAACTAAGGACGATTCAAACTATCAAGACAAAGGATAGGGATGAAATAAAAATATGGAAAGAATACTACCTAGCTCGGAATCCTACTCCCAAAGCTCAACTACTACCGGGTCTGGAAACTATGATAGATCTGGGTTTCTAAGGAAACAACTGTAACCAACCTAGTGGATCCTTAATCACTCTCAGGGTGTCACCAACTAAGCTACTTAAACGTGTACTAACTCACCAGATTGCTGGATCACTTCTCAGGTATTTCCAACTATGATATTGTACCCTAATAAACAGATCACCTCTTAGTCTTGCCGTCCACAATACATTCAAAGAATGCACGGGGTAATCCTAGGATAACAACTATGATTCAGAATAGCAACAGATCACTAAACACCTAAACCAACTTCCTCTCAGACAATTGACACTCGGATTCCTAGTAACAAAGACTAAACGACTAACTCTCACCTCTCGAGTATTGAACTAGGACACACATTCAATTCTAATCAGCAGTCAATCACAACTCCTATGGCTACTACGTCTAGCAAACCACCATAATCACAAACCCTAAGATCTATGGTCAAGATACGCTAATTGAACACGACAGACAACCACAATCAACGCAAGGAATCAATAATTAATCACACAATCAGATTTAAACATGCATATACCATCACAATTGTTAACTCAAGATCTTTACAAAATCATATAACCATCATACGAATTCAAAACCGAATAAAAATCATTACTTTAGCAAGTATTCATCAATTGACCTAGTCAATATCAATGTTTACAATATCAATGTTTAGCCTATAATCATACTTAAAACATCCATGACAGAATCAATTAAGCAAATCATAGTTCAAACATAGAAATCAAGCACAAAGATTCGAACTTTAAACCCTAGAACGCTTTTACAACGGACCCGGAATCCAAAAGCTTCGATATTGCACTTCTATTGACCTTCTTGCTCCCAAAATCGCCTAAACCCTTGTCTCAGACGGCAAGAAATCGAACTCCCTGACCTAATGGTAATCAAATTCTATTTAAATCAATTTTTACAACTTTTCACGGAATACGGGTCTCTTGCGTACCGCGAGTGACTGGCCTTAGTTCCTCGCGTACCGCGAGGAACAAAATAATCGCGCCCGGATTTGGAACTCCTCGCGTACCGTGCGATTTATTTCTCTGGTCTTCGTGTACCGCGAAGGAATAAAATTCATCATTTTTCACTTTTGATCCTCGTGCTTCATTCTCGTGCTTGGTTTCCTTCGATTTTCACTAGTATTCATCGTAAGCACCTAGGAACATAACAAAGACTCAATATGTAACAAAACGACTCAAAAAAAAAAAACTAATCTAAAACACACGAAAACGATGGAATAAAGATGTGTGTTTTGCACTACATCAAACATCCCCATACTTGACCTTTTTTTCGTCCTTAAAAAAGTTTTTAATGGAATTATAACTGAGATCTAACTTTAATAATCAATTACCAATTAGCAGTTCAATATCCTCACGCGTTAAAAAGCAATAATCAGTATTTCTATCCGATTAAACCCAACCGCCAACTATCTAGCCCCCGTAATGTGTTCTAATTCCAATTTATACAACAATCAATCTCTTGAAGTACCTCAATGGAAGTAGGAAAATCGATTGACTAAACTTCCTAAGACCCGAAAAGGCTATAATGCAATATGGGTGGTGGGTGATCGATTGACTAAAAGTGCACACTTCCTTGCGATAAAAGAAACTTATTTCTCGAAAAGATTGGCGGATGTTTACATAAAGGAAATTGTGTCACGTCATGGCGTACCCGTTTCAATTGTGTCGGATAGAGACACACGGTTTACTTCCAAATTCTGGAAGAAATTTCACGAAGAATTGGGAACAAGGCTAAATCTTAGCACCGCTTATCATCCGCAAACGAATGGACAAAGCGAGGGGACGATTCAAACGCTTGATGATATGCTTCGAGCGTGCGTGCTTGATTTTGGTGGTAGTTGCGACAACCATTTACCTTTAGTGGAATTTTCATACAACAATAGCTATCATTCAAGTATTGGTATGCCTCTGTTTGAAATGTTTTACGGAAGACAATGTCGAACCCCGCTTTGTTGGGGTGAAATAGGTCAAAGAGAACTTGGTAGCAAGGAGATTGTAGCGGGTGTGGCGGAAAGGATTGATCAAATTAGAGCGCGCTTGAAAGCCGCACAAGATCGCCAAAAGCCCTATGCGGACAAAAGGAGGAGGCCGATCGAATTCCAAGTGGGAGACTTTGTGTTATTGAATGTTTCCCCATGGAAAAGGGTTTTTCGTTTCCGGAAACGTGGGAAGTTAAGACCCCGTTTTATCAGACCATTCAAAGTTATTGCTCAAGTTAGCAAGGTGGCGTATCGTTTGGAATTACCGGTGGATTTAGGTAAGCTTCATAACATGTTTCATGTATCTCATCAACGAAAGTGTTTGACAGATGAATCCACTTTTGTACCAATCGATGATATCGAAATAGATGAGAGATTGAATTATGTGGAAGAACCGGTGGCTATCTTATATAGAAGGTGAAAAGCTTGCGAAATAAGCAAATTTGCCAAGTGTTGGTTCAATGGAAACATAGAAAAGGGGCGGAAACTACTTGGGAATCGGAAGATGATATGCTCAAGTATTACCCTAATCTATTTGACTAATGGCGGGTTTCGGGGACGAAACCCAAAATAAGAGGGAGTGATTTGTAACGAACAAATTTCGAGTTTATCATATAATATGTTTATTATATTTTAGGGGGTGTTTATAAATAAAATGGAAGTTGGTGGGTGTATTTATTTCTTTAAAACAACTAGTTTTGAAAGGAAGGGGTCTATGTTCAAAGTAGGGACCAGAGTTGTCAATTGCCAATTCTAAATTTGGGCTTTAGGAGAATAGCGACACACACACATTAGATGTGTGTGTCGAAATTTTGAAGGAAAAAGGGGAGAAATAGGTCTCAAGCCAAGAACAATCTGTTTTGAGCTTGCATGTTTGGATTTAGAGGGTTGGATTGCACAACACCTTCACTTAATCAAGTAAGAATCATTCCTATCCCATTCCTCCAACTAATTTCTTGTTCTTGATAAAGGGTTGGGTGGATGAACTTTAATGGACAGGAATTTGGGGTTGTATTGGGTGTTTTGTTGATAAGGATTGTTAATCTAACATTACTAAAACTATAGGTGCAATCAATTCATGTTGATTTCACCTAATTAGAGATCTTGATAATTAGGGTTCTTGAGACCCAAAATTGGGGGCTTTGAAATCTGGAAGTTTGGTTGTGTATTTGAATATGCTTTAATGTTTGTAAGGTTAGATAAACACAATTGCATGTATAAATCTTTTGGCTTTGGTGAATTATGAATTAGATGGAAATAGAGAATGTTGGGTAAAAACCATAACGGGTCAAATGGGTAAAGTTTGGTTTTGCATGAGTAAAAGATGGTGTATGGCTTAGTTAATCAAGCCTTGTAGTAGAAGGAAGTGGATAAGGTCTTGAGAGGGTGTAATTACCTAAATTGGTGATTAACAAGATCATAGACTAAACTAAATGTGAATTGTTTAGGTAATCGATTGATCAAAGCCGAGAAGCAACCAGGAGCTTCTAACGCCAAAAGTTAGTGCTTTGTACTCGTTTTGTACTAAATATGGAATTGTGGTATGTACCTTTGTGTTATATTACTTACTTGTCATTGTTATAATTGGAATGCATGAACTTGGTAGTACTTGACTTGTTACATGGACTCCATGGGAGGAACTGAGGGGTGAATCCCTCCCATGACATGTGGATATGTCAAATGAATGAATGATAAACTATGAATATGTATAAGTTATTATTGATTGTAAGATGTAGTTGAATGCACGCTTAATTAATTGAGAAAGATGGGATTGGGAGTTAAATCCTAAACAAGTGCAAAAGGGTCATTGCACTTGAACTTGAGTAACCAAAATACTAATCCTTACATGTTGGTATGTTGGACAACCTACATGGAAGACTAATATATAGATATGTACCATATTAGTTTGAAAATGCAAACGGGTCGCTCGACTGAAAGTTGCAAAACCTGAAAAACTGAAAATTGGCCTTCTTGACCTAATGCCGGCGTCCCATACGCTGGGGCTGGCGTCCCATACGCCCAATGGTGTATGGTACGCCCAAATGAGTCTGGGAGACGCTGGGAAAATGTGTTTTTTGGGATTTTGGCTTGTTGTTCTTGTAGGGACTTGTTAGGAGTCTCAAGGACTAATTACCTTTACTAATCTTGTTCCTTTTTATGTTGTGAATGTTGGAAAATCTCCGTTATGATCTCGGGTCTCGCCACAGATGGATAATTAGATTCTCGATCTCTTTTTTGGAAGTTGTTTACTTCAATACTAACTCTTAAAAAGGAATACTTTCTTGTAGGGTATTTTGGTGTATGTATTAACTTTAAACTTGTTAAACACTTCATCGTGAAGCTTTTGTTAATCTTATGTTAATGAAAATAGTGAAACTAAGTTTTATATAAAGTGAATGTTATCTAGGACCTAAATTTCGTGATATGTAAAATGTTTTAATTGGTTTAAAAATTCGGGTGTTACACATGGGCTCCCCCGAAGGGTCAATCAAACTAGGTGAATTGGTCAAATACACTAGATCTAGTATTGTTACTGTAGGCTTGATCAAAGTTAATGAATATGCTAGAATTAAGTTTAATTTAAGCATGCAAGTCTCAAAGGCACATAACACAAAGATAAGCATATAGACATAGTTATGTATGAATTGTATAAGTCTAAAAGTTTTATACATGTTCCACCCCAAGTTTATAAACAAAAACAAAACAAAAGGGGCTAAGTATACTCACTTGGAATGATGAAAGAGTTTCCAACGAGGATTAAGTGTAGCAAAGCTTCAAGGAAGAATATCCTCACAACAATCCTAATAAACAAGTCTAAAGTTCAAAGTTTGATCCTATAAGTCTTTGACAAAGGATCTAGGATTCTAAGATTAACTAGGGTTCCAAAAGGGAGACGTGAATGATTGTGTTTATAAAGTTTTATCAAAATTCTCAATAAGGTTTTAAATAAATAACACAAGTCTTGAATATCAAAGTTTATAGTTTAGAATAAAAAAATTATTATTTAAATTACACATGATAGGTAATTATAATTTAAAGTAGTGTTCTAAGTATTTATAATTAAAGTTGTAATAAAAAATAAATAATTATTAAGGAATATTTAATAATTATCTAAAAGAGTAAATAATTATTAAGGATAGATAATATTTATCTAAAAGAATCACATAATTATTATGGATAAATAATATTTATCTAAAAGAATTTGAAAGTAATTACTTTATCTAATTAAAATAATTAATATAAATCATTTAAAAATTATTAAAGCATTTAGTATTTATTTTATAAAAATAACTTGTAATTAAATAATGTTTAAATGTGATTAAAAGTTTAAATAAATAACATGCAACTATAAGTTTATAAAATGTTAAATAGAATTTCTTTTTAAATTATAAGTATTTTAAATAAATTTTATATTTTAATTTTAACTTTTATAAATGTTTTAAAGTTTAAATGAAATCCATAAGTTTGTAAAGTCTTAAATAGAGCTTCTTTTAAATTATAAGTTCATAAGTATTTTAAATAAAGTTTGTGTTTTAAATTATAAGTCTATAAAAGTTTTAAAGTTTCTGATTTATTTTATAAAGTTTATAAATTTATAAACATTCTGAAAATAAATAAAGTATATTTATTTTTCGTGTTTTAATTTAAATGAATAAATAAGCTTTCTGTTTTATAAGTTTTATAAAATGTATACGTTTATAATTTATTAGTATAAAGTTTCTATTTTTATTTTATAAGATTTATAAGTTTATAAATTCCTGTTTTTTTTTAATAAATGATGTATATTTATTTTTCTTGTTTTTAATTTAAATAAATAAATAAGCCTTGAGTTAAATATAAATTTTATAAAGATGCCTAAGTTTATAAGTTTTCTGTTTTAAAAGTTTATAAATTTAAATCAAAGATTAAAACAAAAAGAATTTCTTTAATTCAGAAAATAAATAATGTATTAAGTTTATTGTTTTTATAAATGGTTTCCGTTTAAATTATAGGTTTTATAAGAGTTTAAAGTATTTTTTTTTATAGTTTTTAAGTATTTAAAACCAAAATTAAAGATTAAATTTTTATAGGTTTTAACTAAGTTTTATTTAATTAAAAATATTTCAGGATATAAAAGTGTAAATAAAAATTGATTCTAAGTTTATAAAAATCTGTTTAAAAAAAGCTAAAAAAATAAAAGGGCAAAACTCGGGCTGGCCGGATACGAACCCGGGCCACCCGAGTCACGCACACACACAAATTAACCATCCGGCTACGTGCCTCGATGGTGTTATAACCCGGAAAAGAAAAGGATAAGCAGTATCCCAAATCAACCCAAATTTCGTATGAACCCTAAAATCAATATCTCCTAAATACGAATCGATTAACCTCTGTTAACGCAAATTGACAGAGGGCTATTGATCCTTGGATGAAAACGAAAGATTTGGCCACAAGAATTACCTGTTTTGGTGTCGAAATGAGGGAGAACCAGTTCGAGTTTCAGGGTCGGCCGTCCAAGAATCAAACAAGCAAATGCAGGTACACAATGGTGAAATTGGGAGTTCAGGGAGTTTAAGTATATGTCGTTGAGTTGTAGTAACTGGTATTTATACTCAATTTCATCATTTAATGCCAGATTAGTTGGGGAGATTACGGGTGTAAACGACGGATTCAAATTCGAACCACGCGGCCATTAAAATTGAATTCGTGCATTGAAGAATCTTGGGTTTGGGTCGCATGCTCGAAGAAAAGCTCGAGGAGCATTCAATTTGGCCGAAATACGCGTTTTCGAATAATCAAGCCTAGTGCATGCGGGGATCGAACTCGTGACCGGTTTTGAATTCTGGAAGTTTGGGTTATTTGCACTTTCAGTCCCCGAAGTTTCAAACCTTTATTATTTGTTTATAATTACATTGTTTATAAATGTAAAATTATATAGTTTTAAGAATTTAAAACCATGTTATCTTTATAAATTGAATATATATATATATATATATATATATATATATCTTTGATTAAACACTAAATATACATATATTTAGGTATATATATATATGCTTGTAAGTATTTTTGAGTAAAATTCCAATAATTGATTTTTCTTAGATATAAATTCATTATCTAAGAATTAGGCTAAATAAGTTTTCAAGATTAATAATACGTGCAAAAGGTTATGAATAGATACGTTCACTGGATTGAAATAGATAGGTTACAACGAAGGAACAGAATTATAATTCAGTAATTTAGAAAATGATACATCGGAATATCTAGGATATTACACTTGCCTAGGCATGGTTGTGCCTCATGGCTTGGCACGGTTGTGCCTCATTCCTAGGCACGGTTGTGCCTCATGGCTTGGCACGGTTGTGCTTCATTTCTAGGCACGATTGTGCCTCATGCCTAGGCACGGTTGTGCCTTATCATGTCTTGGCACGGTCGTGCCTCATGCTCTGACGCGACCGTTTAGTTACTGTTCAGTTCCTTTGGTCTTTCAATAATAATAAAGAGGAGAATATATTGTTTTATGTGAATTTTCTTTTTTCATATAAAACTAAACATCTCATTTAAGCCTATAAGAGCATTCACAACAGTTTCCCTATACTCATTCTTATAATTACACTAAAATCACTAACTTTTCTTTCTCTTTTTCAATTAAAGAATATATTTTTTATACAATAATCATTACATTTTCTCTCTCCTCCACTCACAACCATTTTAAAAAAATATTAAAAAAATTAAAAAAATTTATACAGGTGAACAATGTTTCCCCCAAATATACAGAAAATTTATACATTTTCTCCCACCTTCACTCACAAACACTTTAAACTAGGGCTGACAATTTTTGACACGGACCTGTTAACACGACACGACACGTAATTAACATGTCTCGTGTTTGACCTTAACAGGTTTCGTGTCTTAAACATGTCGACACGCTAAGACACGGTTAAATTCGTGTCTAAACAGGTTAAAGACATGTTAACCTGTTAAGACTCGTTAGTGACATGTTAACACTTAACAACTTATTTGCATCTAGATTTTAGGTCCAACCCAAGCCTAATGGATGTCTTATATTTTACTCTTAATGTCTTTGATGGATATTTTGATTTGACTTTTATGGTTTTTTGTTTTAAAAATGTTTGATATATTATGTTAATGAATGTTATGATTTGACTTTTTAAAACTTTATGAAGTTTTGCCATTTTTTCTAAACAGATCCCTTAACAGGTGACCTGTTTCTAAACAGGACGTGTTCGTTTTTAAAAAAAATGACACGATTAGTTATTGTGTCGTGTTCGTGTTGAACAGAACAGGTCATCGTGTCCGTGTTGAACAGAACAGGTCATTGTGTCTTATCGTGTCATGTCTGACATCTTATGTCAGCCCTACTTTAAACCACCCCCTAAAATATAAGAAACTCTTTCACAAACATATAGAGAAGCTGTTGTGAATGCTCTAACAGCTTTTTGTTAAAGTTGTAGATTTAAAAAGAAATTGCAAAACAATGTTTTTTGTCATGTAAAAATGATGGATTCGCAATCTATTTATCTTTTCTAAAATTAGGTTCACTTGAATTTGTGGTTCCTAAGTCCTCACACTTTTGTTAAATTTTAGATTTTTTTTTACATTTTTCTTCTTTCATATAGTTTTACTTTTGTTTAGTATTGTAATAACTAAAAAGAATCAACATACATAGTTTTGTTTAAAAATAATTTAGATTCTAGACACATAGTTTAAAAAAACAACAATTTAATATAAAATTTATTAGAAACAAGGTGCATCTAAAATGAGGTCTTTTTTTATATTATGAGACTAAAATATATTTTATTTGGATATGTAGTTACTCAAGTTTATATCAAAATATGGATAAAAGAAAATTAACAAACATATATATTTATTTTTCATGTTACTAAATTGTTCGTCAAAAACAAATAAAATGCTTTTATATTTGGATTACAATATAATGAAATGAAAGAAAGCAAGTAAAATTATAATACTTTTACAAATCAAATAAATCAAAGTATAAAAAAGGAGTAGAAGTAGCAAGGTTGTGGTTGAGGATTCGTATTTGTTATGGTTCCCTTAAAACAAATTTCAAGTCTCCCAAGAGAACCCGTTTGTTTCCCAGAGTACAAACAACAACCGAAGCAGTATATACTGCCGGGGAAGACCTAGCACTCAAAATAATATCTTGTGTCAAGAAGAAATTAGGAGAAGATTGCTAGAACTTTTAGAGAAAGATGAGAGAGCTTAAGTAGGTGGTTTTTTTTTTGTGTTCAAGTGTGTCTAGCAACCAAGGCTTAAATTGGTATTTATAGTGAACCTAAAGTTGAAACACCCTTCAAGTCTTTACTCAAAAATTGAATTCAAAGTTGAAACACCCAAAGATGTAATACCTACATCTGAATTCAAATTTGAAAGACTTTTAAAAAATTGAATTCAAAATTAACAACCAAATCACACTACTTTATTATTTTGTTTTTTCACAAAAATTCACAAAGAATTCCAACGCTATATAGGTTGAAACAAATTATTAAACTTTGAAATGCCATATTTAACGAGTCCTGTTTGAACTAAAATCTTTAACATCAGTTAACTCGTTTAGAGCTTGATTAACCTATGTGTTAAGGTCATTGAGTGAGAGCTATCATTTACTGCCACCTCATCACCATACACCCACTCAGTTGAAACGTTCAAACCGGGTATGTCTCATAGTTGGCACAAAATATTGAGAACATAGTTCTTAAACTTTAAATATCATTCAACCATCAGATATCATAACAGCGGAAGTCTTACAGTGCAATAATCCATACGAATTAAAAACATAAATTGTTCATTGTTCAAAAGTCGGGAATGTCAGTCTTCATAACTGATCAGCCCACATAATTCCGTGCATCCCAAGCCCTCGCGGCTCCATTCATTATATTTCATCATTTACCTGAGGTGCATGCTAAAAGTCGGATATATTGAGTGAGTTCTATTTCACTTTAGTAATTAAACACTTTATCATTTTCTTTCAAACATCTTAAATATAAAAATAATAAAAACTTGTCTTTTAAACGTTTTCTTTCATTCAAACATTTCGGTCCCCAAAAGGGGATCCATTCATTTGGAAACTTTCGTGCTAGCTTTCCTTTCAAAACATTCACAATCAATTACATTCATGCTAGCCTTTCATTCATTCATTCTTTCATTCACTCGAATGATATCATTGCGTCTTAACCGTCCCAGGTCCCGGAGGCTTGGTATGTTGTGCTTGCACGAATGACACAAAACTCCTTTGTTTGCTTATCACAAAGATAAGACTCCTTTGTTTGCTGTCCGAAAACAAGCCTCCAGTTCTGGGTCATCTTCCCTGATTAGTGTCGTCTGGTGAAGATGGCGACACTATTAATGTCACCCCATGAAGATCTTCATCAACATGCTCGTTTTAACTCAAGTTTTCAACCTTTTGCGTTCAAATCATTTGTTTAACTTTCATGAAGCTAGATCTGAGCTTATTTCATCATTTAACACGAAAAAAAAATCCATACTTTGAGTTCAAAACCCTAGTTCTACACAAAAATCCATTTTAACTGAAAACCAGAGGTTTTAGGTTCGATTATTACCTTAATGCAGTGGCTCTCCGTGGATTCTTTTTCTTCAACGTTGGATAAACAGATTGGTGAACTTTAAAGCAAAATGGTAAGATTCTTGGAGCTTTCTCTCTATACTCACTCTCTCTCTCTCTCTCTTTCTCTCTCTACGAGTTTGTGTGTGTGATGCAATGGAGGCTGGAATGAGGGCTACAACTTAAAGTATTAGGGTTGTAGAGCCTACATGGGTCAAGCCCATAACCTTAAGCCCATCTTTCTTGTTCTTACCGGTTCGGTTCTTGGTTGAAAAACCAGACCGTATGTACTGGTTCCAGTTCTTACTACTTCCGGTAATTCAAGGCTCTTCCACTCAAGGCTCTTTCACTAAAATAGATCATTGCTCCTCCTAACTTTAATTACATTACAAAAGTCACCGAAAACTTTGTAATTATTAATCTGACACCCCTGACTTTGTGAAAATGACATAACTAACCACTAACTTTATATATTGGTAATTTGACACCTCCCCCCACTTTGGTAAAATGACAAAACTCACCCATAGCTTTGTAAATTGTTAATTTTACCACCTCAAGTTTAACGAATTTATCGTTTCAATGTTAACTCATATTCGCGCCACAATTTATCTATTTTTCGAACTCCATGACCGAGTCGTGAAAACTTCATACGTTTATTTTATTTAGTTAGTAACGTTATTGTTCTCGCCGCAATGCGCGTAACAAGGTTCGCAGCCGCCACGCGCGGGTCATATTTTCTAGTATATACATATTTATAAAAGGTCCAACTTGTATTATCCATTTATATTATTAACCCACTTAGAAATTAAAAAAATGCACACTACTTGTATTATTCATTTATCTTATTAACCCACTTAGAAATTAAAAAAAGCCCACTAGATTTTCAAACTTATTAAAAAATAACAAAATAATCGTTATTCATTTGTTATTATGAGTTTATATTATGGGACCCGTTTTTTTTTTTAAATGTCCCTGGCTTAAAACATTTTGAGGAATCTTAGGACCGGCCCTGGGGTATATGTACCTGTAAAATGGAACTAGCAACATCGACGACGTGTACCCACAACAACCCAAACCCTCTACCTGAAGACGCCCCCTTCTCCCTAAGAGACTATCTAGAAATATCATCTATTATGTTATAGGAATATTATTATGTTAGCTTTGATCACATTTATTTTATTCTGTGTTTTCAAAATGTCATCTCTCTTTACAAAGACTACCTAGGAATATCACCTCTCAATGTAATTTGTGATCAGGGTTTTTCTTCAGCACCTTAGTTCTTCTAACATAGATGCTATTGATAACATCTGTCATAACTTTGGTGTTAAGCATCTTAGGCTGTATATGACACGGTGTTCACTTCAAGCAACTGAAAATTCGGAGAAAAATGAAAACTGTGATATTATAGAGTGCAATCATCCTCAGAATTTAAATCACCAGATGTTATTGTAGGTCAACCTTCTCGGTTCTTTTGTTATGACACTACAAAGGAGCAACTTTGTCACTTCATCAAAAGAACCAAGAAGATTGGCATACAATAACATCCTTGATACATTTTTGGTGATTTAAAATCTAAGGATGATTGCGCTCTATAATATCACAGTTTAGACTTCTTTGAATTTCCGGTTGCTTAAAGTCAACACCGTGACATATACAGCCTAAGATGCTTAACACCAAAGGTATGATAGATGTTATCAATAGCATCTATGTTAAAAAAAACCAAGTAGCTGAAGAAAAACATGGTGACAAACTACATTGAGAGACAATGATATTCCTAGGTAGTCTATGTAAGGAGAGAGAGCATTATGAAAACACAGAATAAAAAAAAAGTGAACAAAGCTAACAAAATTAACATCATAGGGGTACTTCACGGACCGTACTTTAACACGATCTTATTACATATTTTACTAAAACTCACAATTTCAAACCAAATACTAAAAAATGGGCTCACATGAACTTTTAATAAGACTATGGGTTACTTTAGTTTATAACAGGCATATGTGAAAACTACAATATAATGTCACAGGTTGAAATGGGCAAAAACTAGAATGTGACGGGTTAAAATGGGCACCAGAAATAAATTCAAAACAATAAAAACCTCAGTTTTGTTTTTGCATAGTGTAGGATCTGTATCAATTTTGCAGGAAGTAATATGCTGGTTTTGTCTATGTTGAACGGAAGTTTAATTGGGGTGATTGGCGGGTTGTTTTTGCATAGTAGTGTAGGATCTGTATCAACTTTGCAGGAAGTAATATGCTGGTTTTGTCTATGTTAAACGGAGGTTTAATTGGGGTGATTGGCAGGTTGATGTACGCTTATTAGAAATCTGGTGGACGTCTAATGACTGGTGGTTGAACCATTTGACTTGGTTAGACAATTGGGGGTTAAAATTGTAGTTTTTGGTTACAGAACTTTACACCAGTTGATGTTGTCTGGATTAGTATGATAAACAGAAACACTTAAGAATTAAATACTATAAAGATATGTGACTTCAATGTTGAATTGGTTTCAAATCAGATTATAAAGATAAAAACCAATTCAAATAAATGAAGCATGATGAAATGGTAGTTGGGACATGTTTTCTGCAGGTTATAAAGCCAAACCAAACAGTACAAGTAACTTGTTCAAGACAACCAACCCCACTATGGTATTATCAAAAATTGTACTTGCATTGCCAAAACCAAATAAAGTAATACTCAAAAAGAGAAGAATAACATAGCATAGAACCAGTAAATCTGTATCAAAACATTCTAAAAAAATAACATACCAACCAAAATTCTTAACCGATTTCAAGCGGGAATATCAGCAACATCTTCAACGTAAGTTATTGCCTTTGTAGTCGGCTTTGCAAGCAAATCAGTGTACTCCTGGAATGGGGATCTTGAGAACCTTGTTTCTCTCCAGAAATCAGGAGTCAAGAAACCGTATGTCTTGAGCAGACAGTCAAAAGTTGCCTGCCAAACAACAAATCACTTCATTTCAAAATTTCTTAATAGCAAGCAGTTTTCCACACAAAAATGAAAAAAATTGAACTATGATCTAAAGCCATACATAACACAGGCTGTTATAAGCAACTTTTAACACTAACTTTGATCAAAACCAATGTAAAAAAAACATAGCACAAGTTATATACAAAGTGACTAAATGATAAGAGATAATTACCCAAATGTTCTTTAAAAAATGCAATAAAAACAATGCTAAAATGGTCAAATAAGCTAGATTTATTATTACAATAAAAGAAAAAACCAAATAGCTCACAACAAAAAAAGCATAACAAAAATTGCAGAAATCAAAAACCTTAATTAAATGTTTGACAATCACATCAACAATAAATTCTACACTCAACCATATAAGAACAAATAGCACAAAAATGGAAGAACCAAAGCTCAAAATCAGAACTCCATGGGCAAAATATCACTAAATTAAGCTAACAAAAACTTCATCAAGAATCTAAATTATTTAATTCTCAAAAAACTAAAAGGATCTACCATAAAAATCAACAATTTACAAAAAAAATTACAAAAAATAAAATAAAAAATAAAACTATACTACATTTTGATGCAATTGGCCATATCCATATAAATATACATCATAACTAATTCATTCTAAATAATAAACAATAATTTGATATAAAAATTAAAATCACAAACAAAAATGATAGAAATATACCTTGACAAAGTTTCCTAGGGTTTTAGTAGATCCACGAGACATGGTGAAGACGTCATCAATCCCTGCAAATTGAAGCACCTTCTTCGGAACCCTAGCAGCAACAATCCCCGCACCACGAGGAGCCGGAACTAATCTAACAGTAACTGAGCCACACTTCCCGGTGACCTTCGTCGGCACGGTATGAACCTTCCCGATCTTATTCCCCCAGTACCCTCGTCTCACCGGAATAACCGACAACTTCGCCAGAATAATCGCGCCTCTAATCGCCGTCGCAACTTCCTTCGAACACTTAACGCCCAATCCTACGTGTCCATTACCGTCACCAACCACCACAAACGCCTTAAACCTAGTCCGTTGACCGGCGCGAGTCTGTTTCTGCACCGGCATGATCTTCATCACCTCGTCTTTCAGCGACGGGAGGATTTGATCGATGATCTGGTGCTCCTTGATCGGGAGAGAGTGAAGATAGATCTCTTCAAGCTTTGTGATCTTGCCGTCCTTCACCAGACGACCGAGTTTCGTCACCGGCACCCATTTCTCTTCTTCGGCGTCACGGCGGCCTCCACGACGACGGCCTCTGCCTCGGTCACCACCACGGCCTCTGCCGCGGTCACCAAAACCTCTGCCGAATCCACCACGTTCTCCGCCTCGTTCAGCCATGGCTGCTGCTTGATTGTCAGACGGAAGAGAAGTTAGAGATGCGAAACCCTAGAGTGGAGACGTAGATATTTATATGTGGCCGCGTAAAAGGCTAGGGTTTGTAATTGGCCCAATTGAGCTAATCGAGATTGGGCTGATCTAAGATTAGACATAGTGGAGCCCATTAATGATCCGGCCCATCATAGATCAAGAAGAAAATGGCATCACAGTTTTTCGGGTATAATATGCTTTCGTTAGAGCATTCACATAACTTTCCGTATATGTTTGTTAGTGGTTTTTGCATATTTTAGCGAGTGGTTTAAGGTGTTTATAAGTGAAGGAGAGAGAAAATGTATAAATTTTTTTTTGTATATTTATGGAAAACACTGCTTACCTCTATTAATTTTTTATCATTTTTTTAAAAGTGGTTGTTAGTGGAGGAAAGTGAAAAGGTAATGATAAAGATATAAAAAATATTATTTAATTAAAAAAAATAGAGAAAATGAAGTGATTTTTAGTGTAATTATAGAGATTAAGATAAGGAAACTGATGGGGATGCTCTTAGGAGCATGGAGCGTGTATAAAACTAGTACTAAAAACGCTAGTTTTGCGGCACGTAAAACCATGAAATACATAAGCGTAAAAAATCTAACGTCTTAAAGTACATAAAGGTAACCGTACAAATCGGTTATGGTTTTGAACATGGAAACATACATAAGAAGAGGTGATGGGCTGAGTACTCGCGACTGTTGTTTAGCTTCTCCGTGAAAGTGATATATATACACACACACAAAAGTCAAGTTACTGAAATAAAATAAAATAAAAACTAGTCAACTTTTGTCACGTGACAAGAGTTACTGTACAGTAAATAGTAATTCTTCTCACAAAAAAACGGATAAGGAACCGGCTTTCCTTTCTATAGAGTATACTAGTTGGCGGGTCGTTTTGGTTGGGTGTCGATTGTTACCATCAATTTGGTTTTGGTTATTACCGTATGTTTTTTAATCACATTAAGTTTAATACCACTTAAGAGGAAAAAGGGAAGCGGACACCTAGGATGCATACAGTAGCGGACCATGAACTTTTTCGTTAGTGTAGGGTATTTTCGGTGTTCAGAAGTATATTAAAAGAGATATTTTCTGTCACGCTCGTAACACATGACAGTTATCTAACTAGAGTAGTACCTCCAACAGACATGTTCCCAGGTAAGAGTGACGGGTCTAGGAGAGATTTATACACCGCTTTTTCCTAGACAGAACATTCTATTTATCAGATAACTACATACTAGTCAGAAGGTCGCCTTCTAGTTATGTAGATATAAAGACTGATGGCTACAAAATTCTCTAAGTACAACTGTTGCGGACTCCACCGTTTTGCTACTGACCAACAAGCTGATGCGGATAAGCTTGTTTGCTGCGGATAGTTGTTCTCCTGCTGATGGACAACTCTGCTGCAGACGGCTTTATCTGCTGAAGACTAGAGTTGCTGCTGATAGGCTTCTCAGCAGCATCAAACACTTGATGCTGCTGATAGGCAAATCATCAG
The DNA here is from genome assembly GCA_023525975.1 of Smallanthus sonchifolius. NCBI lineage: Eukaryota > Viridiplantae > Streptophyta > Magnoliopsida > Asterales > Asteraceae > Smallanthus > Smallanthus sonchifolius. The sequence continues at coordinate 62,610,137 of CM042038.1, forward strand.
CAGCTTTGGATAGTTGAGTCTTGATGCGGATCACCAACTTTGCTGCTGATAGCCATATCTGCCGAAGATCAATCGTTGCTACTGATTGACAAAGCAAAAGCAACTTTACTACTGACAACTTTCTGCTACAACTCTGACACATCTCATGCATAAAGAATGTTACTGGTGCAGACAATAAAAGACAACAACGCTCTCCTTCCAAGTATCCAAGCAATGATGCCTAAGAAGACGTTTGAGTAAAGTTATCCTTTGTAGTATTTGTTGTCTTCACGTGTAGTATAGCTTCTAGTATACAAGATCAACGGCTTGTGTTCGATCTGATCCTTAGAATCAAGGGTCTGTCTTGATTCTAAGTTACTATATAAGTAGTGTATCGTTTCATTGTACAAGTGTGCTTTCTTAGAGTTTTACTCTGTAATCTTGTAACCATTGAAGCTTAATAGAAATTGCATTTATCAGTACTTCTTGTGTTTACTTGTTTACATTGCTTAGTTGTGATTGTTTCCGCCAATCTCAACTAGAATAGAACCATCTTGTATTTACCGATCCTACAAGTGGTATCAGAGCTTTGGTTCTCAGATTAAACAAACTCACACTTGTTTAATCACTCTCTGGTTCTATTTAATACTATCTCTTTGCTAAGACACCATATATCACAAATCCAAAATGGCACAAAACAATGGTTTTGATGATACTGGAAGCATCAACAGACCACCAAGACCGGTGTTTGGAGAATACTACGATATGTGGAAGAACAGGATGGAAAGTTTCTTCTGCTATCAAGAATATGGGATGTGGAGATCCATTAAATATGGACCATATGTACCCATGGTGGCCTCTGCTGATTTCGGAGGTCCATCAGTCCCCAAAGAACCCTTAAAGTATTCAGATGAAGACATTAAGAAGATGGAGGTAGACTTCAAAGCCTTGGGAGTCATTCAGATGTGCTTGCCAAATGAAGTATTTCACAACTTCAAAGGATACAAGACTTCCAAGGAGCTATGGGAGACTCTTGAGAAGATGTTTGCTGGGTCAGAAGAAGTGAAAGAAAATAGAAGAGACCTGAAGCAACAATATGAGAACTTTGTCTGGAAGGAATGTGATTCTCTTAATGTGTTGTATAACAGGTACACCTATCTTGTGGGAGAGCTACAGTGCTCAAAAGTGAAGCTGGAGAATGAAGACATTCTCAAGAAGTTCACCAGGTCTCTGCCAAGCTGCTAGACACTTTACACAGTGTCAATCAGAAGAACTAAAAATTTAAAGACTCTACAGATGACTGAGCTGTTTGGCATGCTGAAGACCTATGAATTAGAAATGATTCAAGCCAAAGAGAGAAGCTCAAGTTACTCAACAGCCTCATCATCTGTGACACTTCTGATTTTCACTACTTGTACTCATTCTAGACTTATCAATGAAAATCCGCATGACATTTCATTTTACTTGAAATCCTATTCAGACGTTGTTACAATACTAGTTCATATGTGAAACATTACGTTTATGCTTGATTTCAAAGACTTATACTTATATGTGATTGATTCATGGATCGCACGTAGACTTAATTGATCTTTATGACACATTAAATACACATGAACCACCCCCATACATCTCAAACATGTTCTTACAACCCATTCAATGTGAATTGATGCTTAAAAGTACTAGTTAGTACTTTCGTGCGATCGTTCGCCTTTTAAACCGTCGTTAACTACGTACCGTCCACGACCGACAAATCGTTTAACATGACATTAATTTATGTTTTAAATGTTTAAAATATTCATTTCTTTAATTAAAACAAAGTTTGTTTGCAAAACTTTCCTTAAATAAATCCTGAAATTCGAAAAAACGATCAAAAAGTCTGTTTTCTCGCTCACCGATCGCCAACTACTATACGCGAATAACGTAACTTTAACTTAAATGTTTTTAGCTAAACATACTCTTTTTGTTATGACAATCAACTTTAATGTTGAAAACATTTGCCAATTTCGCTTAGAAATAAATCGCAATTTTCGAATGCGCGCACTCAACCGGATCAAGCTAGGACCCAACCCACCTACTCTTGGACCTAGCCCAAGCAAGAAATCACAAAAAACCCAGCCCCATTGAGGAAATTTTTGCAGATTTGAGGACCCTAAAACCCTAAATTGCTTTCCAAGACATTCCATATTTACACCCCTTCAACCATTAGTATAAATAGGAGGCTTAGGATCTTGTTTTCTTTGCTAATTCTCCCTCAAACACTCCCAACCCCTCCTAAGTTGTGAAATCCCTTCCCAACCTTGAAGATTTCGAAAATCCCTTAGAGGATTCCAAGAGTTTGAAGATCAAACAAGTAAGTAACCCTCCGAAGTTGAATATCGTCTTTTTATTTTATTCTTTCTTCATCCCCTCAATCTTTTTCTATTTTCTATTCATGATCACTTGATCATGTGAAACCTCAACCCTAAAAACCCTCTAATAATCTTAATCAAACTAATAAATCAAGCTAACATCACCAACTAACAAACAAAGGATCCCGTTTGCAATGGCGGCTATGCCGTCGCATTCTGCGAATCCTCAAGACAACTATTGCAAAAGTGGCTCTGCCGATGCTTTAGTATGTTCTTGCTAACTTAAAACATGTTATTTATTCTATATTATCACTTATATGAACTCACACGCTAATTAAATATAGAATCCGCTTGCTCGTGTCGGCTATGCCGATTGCATTATGTGATTCTCCAAAACGCTTCTGTGAATATCATGGCTAGAACAGTGACACGGGACATTTTGGCTAACCTAATCTGATTATATTATGTATTATAATAACATAATAACATTCGTCTAATTTTTATTTGCGCGTTCGGTAATCTTAAAACCCTAAACGGACCACTTAAGTGCAACCATTGATTTTGGACAGAAACTGTGCTGAATTTAACTGAGCGTAACTTGACCATAATTAATCTAAACTGAGCAAACTCAATTTCCACGACGTAGTTCGTCGAATTTCCTTTCCAACCATAATTGGATCGTTTTCTAATTCAAAAGTATGACTCCGTAGTAGCCAAAACGGGACAGAAACCTTTTTCAGTACCTTCTGTCTTGTTGGACTATTTTGGCTATGATCCGAGTCTCAAATGGAAAAAATTTCTAAACGAAACTTCTTCGGAACGACTTAAACTAATTCCCTGTAAAAGTTCATAATTTTTAGACGTCGTTTGATATTTTTAACAATCCCGTTTCTGTTCAGCTACTTTGCTGTCCAAATATGAAAATCAACTAAAACTCTATTTTTGCAACTAATTCTTAATCTTATGACCCGAACCGCCTATCTAACACTCGTAACCATCGAACCTACCCTAAAACTGGTTTATTTATTTGTTTAGGGTCTGGTCCGTGATTCATCTCGTCTATTCGTTCAAGTTTCTTATCTTGTCTAGCTTTCAAGGTGAGACTTCATAGCCCCACTTTATTCAAATCGTTTGGGGGGGGGGGACATGTACGCGTTGGCACGCATTAAAACACGTTTTCAAACAATTCTAAAACAAGCGAATCATATATGTATGTGAGTAAATGAACACAACATGATAAACGTTAAACTTGCAAATCCTTAACTTGAAACTTTCAAGCCAACGGTAGTACAGATATGGGCCATAGGATGGAAACCGCATATACTTTATGGACAACTTTTGGTTGGACATCTTATTCGTTATCAGTGCAACTTGCGAGTTGTACCACTTATTCGTTACTCATCATTTTAGGTTGGATTTGCTAATCATGTGTTTGTTTTATTACGTGCTATATGATGATCTTGGAATATGAATTGTCACCTTTGCCAAACTTATACTTTTATTAAACCTGTGATTTCTCACCAACTAATTTTAGTTGACACTTGTTTTTCGTACATGTTTCAGGTGATTAAGCTCGTGATAGGTCAAGTCAATATCACATAGGATTTGCCTAGATATCAATTGAAGAATCTTATTTTAAGTTGCTTGTCTTTTGAACATGTTATCTGTTTGGCTTAATTCGAAACTTATGTAATTGGGATTTTTTTTAATATTATGAAACTTTAATAGTAAATGTCTTTATTCCATTGTGTTCTTTTGTCAATTAAGTCGCACCCATGGTTAAGATGCACGGTTGGGGTGTGACATCATCCACCACCACTTCCTCTGCACTTCACGCTGACCAATCAGTTCCTAGTTCAAGCAACTACTACCCTCCCATTGTCACTCATCCCCAGACTCCAACCTCTCAATCAAACAACTCACCGTTTCTTCTTGAATCCCCACCTCAAACCTCAACTTCTGCTGCCTTTGTCTTTGAAAACTCAAGCAATATGTCCTTTATCAAGGAAGATCTGGAATGTTTTCATCCAGATGATCTAGAAGAAATGGATATACAACACTCTTATGCCATGCTCTTTCTAAGAGCAAAAAGGTTCTACTCTAGAATAGGAAGACCCATTCCAAGCAACAACTCCAGCACCAGAGTTGGCTTGGACAAAATCAAACTGAGATGTTACAACTGTAACCAACTTGGTCACTTTGCTAGAGAATGCAAGGCACCAAAGGCAAACCCAGCTGCTGCTCAGACAAGACAAGCTCACCAAGCTCAGCCAAGACAGCAACAACAGCAACAAGCCACTCCTCTTGCTCAAACTGCAGCTTGTGCAACTGTTGGAACTGCTGACTTTGACTGGAGCTTCCAGTATGAGGATCTTCCTGCCAACAATCAAGCTCTCATGGCAGACACATCAGAGATACCACCTTAGGTATATGAAAATCTTTGTACTCAGGCTTGCATTGATAAGGTTCTTGGATATAGAATACATAACCAGAATCTCATAGATCAAAATGAAGAGTTTCATCAAATGAAATCTGAATTTAAAAAGGTTGAAAACAGTTACAAAGAAAAGATTGATTTTTTAAAGAAAGAAATTTCATCATTAAAACATGAACAAACAAACCTTGAAACTCAGATTGATGATCTTCTAGTTAAGTTAAAGGCTACAAGGGCCGAATTAGCAGACCAAAAGGTCCATGTGAAAAAATATGAGTTTGCATCCAAAAAGCTGCAAAGACTTTTGGATGCTCAAATTCATGAAAAGGTAACAGCTGGACTTGGATTTCAAGTTGAACAACCCTACAATGATGTTCCTCCACCTGCTGACTATGTAGCCATTCATGAACCAAGTTTCAATGTTTCTAACCTTGATCTGGCCAACCGAAACCTTGGCCCTACTGTCCAAGAAACCTCTAGGCAAGAATGCACTACTTCATCCAAGTCTGAGTCCACATGCTCAGACTCCACTGAAATCAATGAAGCTCCATCACCACCGTCTTTAAAGTTATTCAAGCCAACAATCCAAGCCCTTTCATCCCTTCAAAAACAGTACCAGTATCTCTACTCACCAAGCAAATCAAAATCAGTTATCCTCCAGAAGGAAGAAAGCTAACTATTTAAAAGGGACAGTATTCAACCTCCACCAACCCAAATCCTCAACCCAAAACCAATATACATAGAGAGAAAGCTTCATATGTTTAAAAGACATCGGAGGAAGCCACATTTGAGCACAACAAAGCCCATCCCTGTAATTTCAAAGACTTATTCAAGAAAAAGGACTATGTGTACTTTCAAAGGGACAAATTGGCTAAATCTTGCTTTGTCTGTGGCAAATACAACCATACTGCCAGCACCTGCTTCTACTACCTTCAGCAACAAAGAAACCTCAAGCAACATGCTTTTGAGAAGACAAACAAGAACAAAAAGGTAAGAAACTTTGAAGCCAAGGCAACTCATTTAAGAGACTCTCTATCCCCACCAAGGAAGCAGCTGCCAAAACGTCAACAATCTTGCATCATCTGTGGTGAATCAGACCACTTTGCTGCAAATTATAAGTTTAATCCCTTCAACCAAATTCTTCATCAAGTTCCTCCTAACCAAAAGCCAATCAACAAAAGAACTTCTACAGAGAAACCATCTGGTAATAAGGTAAAGAAGGATAGGCATACATCTGTTGTTAAACCATCAGCAGGCAGCAAAAATGTTGTTGATCAAGTAAAGCCCAAGAAACCAAAGGACAAGCCTTCAGCAGCATCCAAGTCTAATGTTGCTCAAGTAAAACCATCAGCAGCAACAAAATCTGCTGCTGATAAGCCAAAGTCCTCAGTAGCAAAATCTGCTGCTGATCAAGCAAATCTGTCAGCATCCAAAGCAACATTAGCTGCTAATAGAGCAAAAAAATCTGGAAAACCACCTCCTCAGCAATGGAAAGCCAAGATCCCAGCTCCTATTCCTCCAAGCATCATCATTGGTTCCATTGAATGCAACTATGCTGATGCTGATGATCCAACAACACACTTACCCAAGTTTGCAAGTTCTTGGGTTCCTCCATCTAACTAGATCTTTCTCATGTGCAGGGACAGCCAGGTCACAAGAATAACACCTGGGTTGTAGACAATGGTTGTTCCAGGCAAATGACCGGCAACAGATCCATCCTCTCCAACTTCAGACTCTTCAATGGAGGATATGTTGCCTTTGGGAGTGATTCAAAAGGAGGATCAATCACTGGACAAGGAACTGTGTCTAATGAAAGGATGAGTATTGAAAGAGTAAACTATGTCAAAGAATTAGACTTCAATCTCATGAGTGTGTCCCAGGTCTGTGATCAAAAGCATTGAATGCTTTTCACAGATAAAGAATGTTTTGTACTATCCCCTGGCTTAAGCAAACCTCCTCCAGAGAAGATACTATTGACTGCTCAGAGAAAAGATAACCTATATGTGCTTGACATGAATGAGGTCACTCCATCTGGTAGTTTATCTTGTTTTCTATCAAAGGCATCAGTTGATGAATCAACTCTCTGGCACAGGAGATTAAGTCATGTCAATATAAAACCATTAACAAGTTGGTGAAGGAAAATCTTGTCAAAGGGCTTCCTGACAAAGAATTCCAACTTGAGGATCACTGCATTGCATGCTTGAAGGGGAAGCAACATAAACGTTCTCACAAGCCCAAGACATTGAATTCAAATGACACTCCACTACAGCTGCTGCATATGGATCTCTTTGGTCCTACAAATGTCATGTCAATGGGCAAGAAGTCATACTGTCCGGTGATTACTGATGACTATACCAGATTTTCATGGGTATACTTCTTGAGAACAAAAGATGAAACTGCTGAGATTCTTAAATCTTACATTCTTCGAGTTGAGAATCAAAGCAATCAAAAGGTAAAAATCATAAGGTGTGATCAAGGTACAGAGTTCAAGAACCTCACTCTGAAATTTTTTTGTGAAAGCAAGGGAATAGAAAGACAATACAATGCTCCAAGAACTCCTCATCAAAATGGGGTTCCTGAAAGAAGAAACAGAACTCTAATTGAATCAGCAAGATCAATGTTTGCTGATTCAAAACTGTCTCTCACATTCTGGGCAGAAGCAGTTAGCACAACTTGTTATGTGCAGAATAGAGTTCTCATTGGCAAGCCTCTTAACAAGAAACCTTACGAGCTCTGGTTCAAAAGAGTTCCCTACATTGGATTTCTAAAACCTTTTGGATGTCCATGCACCATTCTGATCACACATGGGGTTCTTCCTAAGTTTGGTGCCAAATCTGATGAAGGATATTTTGTGGGCTATTCCTCTTAATCCAAGGCCTATAGAGTATTCAACTCAAGAACAAGAATCGTGGAAGAATTAACCAATGTAGAATGTAGGGAACACATCGCATGTGAATAGGGAAAAGGCCGAGACTGACTCTTTGATATAGAATCCTTCACACAAATATTTGAGCCTCTCATCTTCTCAAATATGGAGTCTACTTCTTCTAAAGCACCAACTTCCTCCAAAGCACCAGCTTCCTCATTTTCCTCTAACTACAGATTGGAGTTCCCCAGTCCCTCTATTAGACTGAAAAGGCCATCTATTGATCCTCCATATGTTGTGGAAGCTATTGAAGCCAGTGAAGCCAGAATCAGACTCTCAAATGTCACCAGCAGCAGCCTTTCTGAAAATGAAAATCCGAATGAAGACACATCTGTGAATGCTGTAGAGGCCTCTGATGCTGATGCTGCTGTTGATATTGAAGACTCTTCCACCATGAATGAATAGTTTCCTGATTAGAATCAGAGCAATCTTGAGCAAGGGATACGATTGGATGTAGTACCAGCACAGAGAATCAACAAGGAACATCCCCTGGAAAATATCATTGGCTAAGTTCACCAAGGAGTTCAAACAAGAAGCAATTCTCATGAGGCCAATATATGTCTGTTTTCCTGTTTTCTTTCTCAGGTAGAACCCAAGAAGATAGATGAAGCTCTGAAACACAACAGTTAGATTGAGGCAATGCGGGAAGAGTTGCTGCAATTCAAGAAACAGGATGTCTGGAAACTTGTTGATCTTCCACCTGGTCAAACTGCTATTGTCACAAGATGGGTATTCAGGAACAAGCAAGATGAGAGAGGCATTGTCGTCAAGAACAAAGCTAGAATTGTAGCTCAAGGTAACACTCAGGAAGAAGGAATTGACTATGATGAAGTCTTTGCTCCTGTTGCCAGGCTGGAGGCCATCAGAATCTTCCTGGCATATGTTGCATCCAAGAATTTCATGGTTTATCAAATGGATGTCAAAAGTGCCTTTATGAATGGGAAGATTGGTAAGGAAGTATATGTCAAACAGCCTCCAGGCTTTATAGATCCTGTACATCCTAACAAAGTGTTCAAACTAGACAAAGCTCTTTATGGCTTACATCAAGCTCCAAGAGCCTGGTATGAAACTATGTCTGGATATCTGCTAAGCAGCAACTTTAGAAGATGTGCCATTGACCAGACCTTGTTTATCAAAGATGAAGGGGGAGAAATCCTACTGGTACAAATCTATGTTGATGACATCATCTTTGGATCAACAAGGAAGAAGTTGTCTAAAGACTTTGAGATCCTGATGCACTCAAAGTTTGAAATGAGTTCAATGGGTGAACTAAATTTCTTTCTGGGTCTTCAAGTCAAACAAGTTCCAAACGGAATCTTTATTAGCCAATCCAAATATGTCAAGAGCATTTTGGAAAGATTCAAGATGACTGACTACACTGCTGCAAGAACTCCTATGCAAGTGCACCATCAACTGACTCCAGACAAAGATGGTCAAGACACTGATTAACATCAATACCGTGCAATGATAGGGTCACTCATGTATCTCACTGCCTCAAGGCCAGGTATCATGTTTGCAGTATGCCTCTGCGCAAGATTCCAAGCAGCTCCAAAGAATACACATCTTCAAGCTGTCAAGAGAATTTTTAGATATCTAAAAGGAGCCCCAAGACTTGGGCTATGGTATTCTAAAAATGACAAGTTCAACCTGTATGCATACACTGACAGTGACTATGTGGGATGCAATTTGGACAAAAAGTCCACATCAGGGGGTTGTCAGTTTCTGGGTGGAAGACTGATTTCATGGCAGTGCAAGAAGCAAACCTGTGTATCAACTTCTACAGTAGAAGCAGAATACATTGCAGCTTCAAGTTGCTCTGCACAAGTCATCTGGATACAAAACCAAATGCTGGATTATGGGATGACTTTCATGGCCACTCCTATTCACATTGACAACATGAGTGCTATATCAATCACAAATAATCCGGTGCAACACTCCAAGACAAAGCACATTGACATCAGGTATCACTTCATAAGAGATCAAGCTGAAAAAAAGAGAATTATTTTAACCAAAGTTCATAGCAATGAGCAATATGCTGATTTGTTTACAAAACCTTTTGATGAATCTAGATTTAGATATTTAGTTGAATCCATTGGTATGATGAACTTTGACTAAAATCTGTCTCTAAAAATTGTTTTATAAATGTATTTGTCTTTGGTTGTAAATAAAAGTTATAGGTCAACATCAACCATTTTTGCTGGTGACAGGTTTAATCATCATCAGCAAAGAATTTGCCATTGACTACTTTAAGTTATCAGTAGGAACAAGTTTCCCGCGGATAGCTTTAAGGCAGTCAACAGCAACATTTTTGCTGCGGATCATTGTATCCATCAGCAGCAATTGAGTTTGCTGCTGACTGACTTAACCATCCGCAGCAACCAAGTTTGCTGCTGATGGGTAAAAATAAGTCCAAATTAACTTTTACCCGCTGTAAAAAGTACTTTCAGTCTTTACCATGACTGTTATAGTGTATTACAGCTGTAACAGTGAAAAGTGAATAAGGTTGTACTGTACAAGTAACTTTGCTTTTTCCCTCCTCTGCCGTTATAACACAAATCAAATTTCTCCTTAACCTCGTCACATTCAATTCCAACCTATCTCTCACCATTTTCTCTCAATCATTCACAGCATTCAAAGCCTTCCATACTTAACCATCTTTCAAAACTTCCTCCTTCCCTCCAAACCCAACGACCATTGCAGAGGTCGATATAAACCATCCCGATGACAAGTTCTCACCCTACCACAATCTCATTGCATACCTAATAAAAGGCAAGAAGTCCGAAGGGTTAAATGACATGATCGATTTTCTCTGTCGATCAAAGATATACTATGCACTAACCGTCAACCCTACCATATACATCCCTAATATGGAGGACTTTTGGAGCACCACCGTCTACTCTACCGAACAGGGGACTCCCCAAATCCAAGCTAAGGTAGACGACAAAGACGTCATCGTCACTGAAGCTACCCTCAGAAAACATCTCAAGCTTCAGGACGAGGGGGCCGCCGTTTCATACTCCAGGGAAGAGTATATGAGGACCCTTGTATCCATATGGTACACTGGAAATCAGAATGAATATACCATCAAAAAGGCATTGATGGGCCCTCCATGGAGGTTTCTATGCCACACTCTTCTACAATGCATATCCCAGAAGAGAAGTGTATGGCATCAAGTGAGCTCTGCCCTCGCCTCTGCTGTTCACGGTATGGTCACTGGCCAAGGTTTTAACTTTGCACATCTCATCTTTGAAGGTTTGAGATATAACCTTCAAGAAGGTGCAAAGCAGGCATTTTATATGTACCCAAGATTCTTACAGGAAGTTTTCAACAACGAACTAAAAGATCTTTCCAAACCTGCAAGAATCTATCTTATGTTAGGACATAAAAATAACATTTTTCAAAGCATGAGAACTGTTTCCAAAAAGTTCTCAGGGGTCAATGTTCCATTGTTATCTACAATGATGAACATACAAAGTACACAGGGTGACAGTTCAACAATCCCAGCCGATACTGATCCCACACCCTCCACTTCAAAACCTGAACTACAAATTGCTTCCACTGTTCGAACCCCTGTGCATTCTATTAAGGATGCACAGGCACACCAACTACTTACACCTGTTTGGGATGTTATTGATGCGTGTAAACTATATATATATTTTTATAAGTATTTTTCACACAGTATGAGTTTTAAAAAAGGGTTTTCACCAAAGACTAATCACACACACATCGGGCAGTGTACCCGTCGGATAGCAATATAGTAAAGGTAAGAACCGGATATCAATCCGTGGACACGGTGGAATGCAATAATTAACCGGAACTAAGATTCAATCAAGTAAGCGTAAAAGATGTTTTGAAGAGTTTGTTTTAATTAAATATCATGCAAATATATAAACTAAGCTAAAATCACAAATCAAACAATCAAGGAGAAAATATCACTTTGGTGTCGAATCCATCTAGAATACATTCAATACACTCATATAAACATGACAAATACACGATACATAAATTGACTAAATTCTCGTCAAAGATATCTAATCAAATGACCATTCGGAAATCTAGCATGAATTACACAAACCAACCACCTAAAGTCATACAATGAGGCTCACGTGTTTAATAATCATGTCAATGTTTATAAGGATTGAACTAGCTTCCAATTAAGGTACACTAATCCAACAACTAGTTGGAAAGATAATATGAACAACACACTATCCACCTCAAGTTGATTAAATTAGACAACAATATGCATTTCTTCAACATACAATGTTCATATAAAGGTTATATAAATTAGGAGGATGTGTCAACAATTCCTAGATAAACATAATACTAAATATGACACATCATAACAAATACTTTGTCTTTCCAAACATAAGCATAAGGTTATACATACAAATATAATGATTCATAAACAAGACTTCATTCACCATTCCTAGTCAAATGCCATAAACTAGTATAAATACATACACTAATCATGAATATAAGCATAAACCATAAGTTTTCCAACATAATATGGCATACACAAATACAAGTCTTGTAAACAACTCAAAATACTTGAATACATAATTTCATCAAAGAATAATCATACGGTTGTCATAACATTAACACAATAATTGCCAATAATCCATGAATGTTATCAAATGTATCTAAACTTCATCTAAACCAAAGTGAACAAGAGTTTTAGCTCATCATGAGCACCAAAATTACAAATAATCAGGGAAAAATAGTGAGAAACATGATATGAAAACAAGAATCAAACCACTCCTCCAAGCCTAGATGTTGTTGTTGATGTATGGTGATCCTCTTGATGTTGTATCCTCTCCAAGAAGCTTGAAACATGGATGGAACAAAGAAAACACGAGCTGGAACAGTAGGTTTTTCTCCTGGTTTGCTGAATGTCTGAATGAGAATTAAGTTATGTTTAAATAGAAAAAGGGAGGCACGACCGTGCGAGGAGAGAGGGCACGACCGTGCCTGGTACAAAGGCGCGGTCGTGTCTAGGTCTTGGCACGACCGTGTGACAGAGGTTTGACCGATCCGTAGCTTCCATTGGGTACCACTGATCGAGGACGTACGACTGTTCAGACTCACGAGGTGACACGCGATCGTGTGGGGGCCAAGGCACGGTTGTGCCTTGGATTTTGGCTTGGCGCGGTCGTGCAAGATGTGGGCGCGACCGTGCCTAGGGTTTGCGAGCTTGGCACAACCGTGGCAAATAGGGGCACGACCGTGCCTCCATCACAGAAACCCTAAAAACTTCCCTTTTATCCTGGAATCTTCTTGTTTGTTCACCAAGCTTCACAAAAACCTACAAAACAGGAAATGAAGCAAATAAGTGTCTAAACATTGAATATAACCAAGAATTGATCATTAAATGAGCGAAGTTTTGTGCCAAAAAGATGTGTAAATACTAACACATCAAACAGCCCCACACTTGAACATTGCTTGTCCTCAAGCAAGAAATCAAAATGAAACAAAACTTCCAATGACACTATGGATCAAATCGGAAAACCGTAAGCATTAATAAACTTATAAAGGTTTGAAAAGATTTTCAAGAGATGCAAAATTAACTAAATGAAACCCAATGAGTCCAATGACGTGACAACCGAATGAGCAAATGAATATGCCTAGGAAATCATTAGCATGCAACTTTATGCTTCTCATAATGTTCACACACACTCGGGAATATATATGATCATACAAGTAATGGAGTATGTATAGAACACTCAAATGCCAAGACAATGAATCATGCATAAATCATAAGCTTGCTAAAAGATCAAATCTCTACCAACTAACATGAAACAAAGCATAAATCAAGAGGGCTTTAAACGGGTTATAACTTGGCAATGGCTAAGGGTAAGGAAGTGGAATTTAAAAGTGGCTAAATGGCTAAAAACCCGGCGGCTATGCTAACTCAAAAACTAAACCAACTTCTAATAAGAAAAATAAACTAGCTAATACTTCCGTATAGATAAGAGCTAACAACCGAATTATTTCCATCTTTGCTCACAAACTTGCTCTAATTGGCTATAATTCACCTAATTTTGGTGAATTTTTTTTTTTACTATTTCTTTTCTTTCTTTTGAAAGGAACTAAGTCAATATGCATCTTTCCTTAGCTAAAAACTTCTCAAGAATTTGAATATTACAACAAAATAAAAGCTATAAAATTAACATTAGCCGACCAGATTTCTAACACGGGCGAAAAATAAATGAAAAGGCTAATGAAGGTTTGAATGTGGTGTAATGTGGGTAATCAAAGAAAACGGATAGGCTCAACGTGGCTAACTAGTGGATGTGTTCGGGTGAGGGAAAATAAAAATAAAAGGCTCACAAAGGAGGGTTTATCCTAATGTCTCAATCATTTTTATGCAATATTTATGTTCATGATTTCGAAATGTATACTAAAAGCAAGTTCTAATAAGCATGAAACATCCGGCACACTCAAATCCGCAAAACGAGAGCAAACAATGTCTAAAGCTATCAAGGCTCAAAAATAATCTCACGGAAACGAAAAGGAATGGGTGTAAGCAAAAGGTTACATGCAATTCATTCGTTTACCCCATTAAAACTCCTGGTTATCACAAAAAATTGGGGTTGACTCGATGGAATTTCTATTTCAATTGCTTTCGAAAAATCAAACCTCTATTATTTACTAAAAATTGTGAATGCTAAACGGTTAACTTTTATTATATTTTTGTGTTTTTCAATTTTATAAAACTGATTTAGTGTCAATAAAAATTATGAAGGAAGATTTTGCAAAAAAATGAAGTGATAAAATGCACAAAAGGACAAACATCGCGTGAATAAATTCCCACCCTACACTTAGAATTCTACATTGCCCTCAATGTAGAACAAAAATAATGTAAAGCAAAGAATAAACACCCAACCCCACACTTAGAAATATACATTGCCCTCAATGTATACAAAAACATGCAAAGCAAAATGGAATGCAATGCAATGAAGCGTGAAGGGAGAACTGAAACTTCCCTCATGTCGATCATGGCACACGCAAAAAGCCTACGCACAAAAATGACGTTCCACGAAGTTCCACAATTCCAAGATCTAATCAAGACTAACAACATCAAACACAGATCAGTAACATCAAGCCAAAATATCAACAGAAATGTAAAGACAAATATATATAACAGTACATGGAAATAAAAGTACAACAAAAGAACAACATAAAACGCCGAAGCGTGATACAAGAGTTTGTACAACATACAAGAAAGTACAACTCACAAAAATGATACCAAAAGGCAATGGGAGGTACTACTCCCACTCCATGCCCTCGAGGTCGATGCCGGCGTCCCCGCCTCCCTCGCCCTCTGCTGCTGGTGGTGATGGTGGTGGTGACTGATGGTGCGGTGGAGAAGGTGGTGGCTGATGCTGCGGTGATGGTGGTGGCTGATGCGGCGGTGATGGTGGTGGCTGATGGGGCTGCTGCTCCGGCTGCATAAAGAATGGAAGGGGAACCACATATGGTGCCCCGCCAGCAGCAGCAGCGGCGCATTGGACCTCATACTGCCAGGTCCAATAACGCAAGAACAGGTCCTGTGGAATAACAACCGCAGGCGGTGGTGGTGGCGGAGGTGGATGAGCCGGCTGGTCGGGCTGCTGATGCTCGTGCCCCTGCTCCTGCTCCTACTGAGTAGCGTGTGCCTGATGGGTGGCGGCGACGGCCTCGGCCTGCACAAGATCTGGATCGGGACCCGGACGGTCTGGATCCCACGTCCGTCCCCACTTATCTACCAATCTGATTCCTCCTGCGCCACGGCGAGCTACGTGCATGTTTTGCAGTGTCTGCACGGTCATCACGACGGTCTCTGCCACAGGGGTCAGGTCCCCTGTCAAGTCGTCGGTCAGCAGCTGAAAATGCCTCGCCAGCTTGGTGACGAAGTGACCTCCACAAATGGCGCTGGTAACATCACGCCCGGAGCTGTTCACCAAGTACCCCGCGATGGAATGCGCAAGATTGCAGGTGCGCGAGCGTACAAGGCAAAATAGGTAAAACAGCTCCCTAAGGTTCACTACTGTCTCCCCCTGACCTCTCCCAGAAATAGAATAAACAATGCAACGATGAAGAACACGGTGCAAGGGATCCCGAAGGTTCGAAGCCTTGGTCAAACTCGGATCGTACATCCCAAATCCAAACTCATGCCAAAACTGATCTTTATCCTCCTCTGTCGGGAACTCGGTGATACCCTCGGTGAATAACTCTGTCTGAAGCTCCTGCCTCGTGTACAGACCCAATAATCTCCCGAGACATCACGCGCCACTCCCCTCCTAGCCTAAATCTAATCGTCTCCGGCTGCTCTAAGTCCGCGCAAGGATACTCAAACTCATAGGTGGAAAAGAACTCCATCACTAGCTCGACATACTGAATAGCGTGAAGTTGAAACAAACGGCGCCATGGGGCGGTGACGAGGTCGTTCCACCGGTCCCGCTGACCGATGGCGTCTATGGCGGCATGCTCTAAACGATGAGCGGCTAAAAGCAGGCCTTTGCGTGGCCACAAAACATCCAGACGAGCCTCGTACTCATGCTCGTTCAAGTCAAACTCAAGGTACGGGTGGTCCCTGTTGCCTGCCATCTGCACGACAACAAAATTAAAATCAAAACAGTTATGAAGACGCTAAACTGAAGTTATGAAGTTTCTGACCTAATTATGAAGGGGAACGGTCACGCCTGGGAAGGGGCATGAACGCGCCAAGGCCAAAATCTAAGCCCACGGTCGCGCTGTGGCCGACCACGGGCACAATTTCTCGACAACACGATCGCGCAAGGTGCGGGGCACGACCGCGCTAAGGCAAAATTCAAGAGGCACGACCGCGCCTGACCAAACCAAGTCCACCTGGGATTGAAAATCCGAGCACGACCGCGCCTGGTCTGGAGCGCGACCGTGCTCAACCCATTTTAGGGTTTTCAGAATTCAAATTTCGCCATTTAATCACGTTTTATAAAGGGGTTTCTTGACCTAGAATCCCAGGGGACACGTGTGACCCAAACCAACTACATATAATAAATAAACGGACAAAAATTACAAAACCTAAAACTAGCTAAAATTTTGATTTCTAGAGTAAAATCCTAGGGCTAAATACAAACGCAAAAGAAAAAAGGAGGTCGGAAACGTACCTTAGATTGCGGAGAAGGAAGTAACGTGGCGGAAGTTACGGAGAATCGCACGTAGGGGGGGTTCGGTGGGTGAAAATGAAAAAGTTTCTGCCTTGAAACCAATTTGAACTGCCCCAATCTCTTAGGCACGACCGCGCCAGGTGCTTAGGCACGACCGCGCCTAGGGTTAGAGGCACGACCGCGCCAAGTACTTAGGCACGACTGCGCCAAGTACTTAGGCACGACCGTGTCTCTAACCCAGCAGACAGAAAAACCTGAGTTTTATGCAGCTTGAACCCAACCCGACTGCGATTCTTCCAAACTAAAATGTCTAAAAATTCAGAAAACATACCTGAGACATCCCAATCACTAACCAAAGTCCGCTTGATCCAAAACACGTTCCGATCACCTAAACTCAAAAATAATTGGGAAAATCCTAAAAAATAAGGAAAATAAAAATAAGAAGATAAACATAGAAACAAAATCTAAAAATTGTTACCAAAGATGATACCGGAACAGGCTAAGTTTATTAACGAGTCGTTAGCTAGACTCAAGTCCCCGAATTCATTTGTCCTTGGGGTGGAGGTCAACCACCTCCAATGCCGGGTCAACCGGTCCGTCAATGTACGGTTTAAGACGATAACCGTTGACCTTGAAGATCCTCCCATCTTCATGCTCAATCTCGACGGTCCCATAAGGAAATACCTCCTTAACCGTGTAGGGACCCGTCCATCGGGACTTCAACTTCCCGAGAAACAATCGCAACCTAGAGTTGTAAAGAAACACACGACCACCCACTCGAAATTCCTTCTTGTCCTTCAAGTGTCGGTCATGTAAACTCTTAGTGCGCTCCTTGTAGATCGTGGAGTTTGCATAGGCTTGATTCCTCAACTCATCAAGCTCATGAATTTGAGTGAACCGGTTCTCTCCCGCCCTCACCAAGTCAAGATTCACCGCCTTCAACGCCCAATAGGCTTTATGCTCCAACTCCACCGGAAGATGGCACGCTTTCCCATAGATCAACCTAAATGGTGTGGTACCAATAGGCGTCTTATAGGCAGTCCGGAAGGCCCAAATTGCATCATCTAACCTGTCCGACCAATCCTTACGGTTCTGACCAACCGTCTTCTCAAGAATCTGCTTTATGCCCCGGTTCGTGACCTCTACCCGTCCACTGGTCTGTGGATGGTAGGCTGTGGAGAATCTATGGTTCACACCATATCGTGATAGAGCCTTCTCCAACTGGGAGTTGCAGAAGTGGGTCCCACAGTCACTAATAAGAGCCTTGGGGGCACCAAAGCGAGAGAACAACTTCTTTAGAAATTGAACAACCACCCTAGCATCATTAGTAGGCAAGGCTTGAGCCTCGACCCACTTAGAAATGTAGTCAACAGCGACTAGGATATACCGGTTGCCACGAGAAGCTGGGAAAGGTCCCATAAAGTCAATACCCCAGACATCAAAAATCTCACAAATATGGATGCTGTTATGGGGCATCTCATTCCTAGACGAAATGTTGCTCGCCCTCTAGCAAGCGTCACAAGCTCGGATCATTTCATGAGCATCCCGGAAGATGGTAGGCCAGAAGAAACCGGCATCAAAGACCTTCTTCGCGGTCAAGGTAGCTCCATGATGTCCACCTGTCGGGCCCTCGTGGCAGTGTCTAAGCACCTAACGTGCCTCATCTCCAAATACACACCTGCGCACGATCTGATCAGCCCCGACTCGAAATAAATAGGGATCCTCCCAAAGATAGTGCTTCACATCCGCAAAGAACTTTCGCTTCTGCTAATGCGTTAAGCCCTTAATCACAATCCCACTAGCAAGAAAGTTTGCAAAATCAGCAAACCATGGACACTCCTCATCCTGTGTCTGGAAGTGCATGAGAAACTCGTGGGGGAAATTATCCATTATGGATGACCCCACAAGTTCAGATGAAGCTGAGCACTCAAGACGGAACAAGTGGTCCGCTGCGACATTCTCCACGCCCTTTTTATCGCGGATCTCAATGTCGAACTCCTGAAGCAGCAAAACCCACCGAATTAGTTGGGGTTTGGCATCCTGTTTGCTGAACAGGTGCCGAAGGGCTGCATGATCGGTGAATACAATGGTCTTTGATAGGACGAGATAAGACCGGAATTTATCGAAAGCGAAGACAACGACTAGGAGCTCCTTCTCTGTCGTGGTGTAATGCTCCTGTGCGTCATTGAGCGTCTTGCTCGCATAATAAATCGGGTGAAACTGCTTCTCTCTCCTCTGTCCTAAGATCGCCCCAACAGCGAAGTCACTCGCATCACACATGATCTCAAATTGCAGCTTCCAATCAGGAGCCACCATGATAGGGGCATTCACCAACTTCTCCTTCAACAGGTCGAATGCACTGAGGCACTCGTCGGAGAACACGAACTGGGATTCCTTCTCAAGAAGTTGGGTCATCGGTCGGGCAATCTTAGAAAAATCTTTGATAAAACGCCTGTAAAAGCACGCGTGACCAAGGAAGCTCCGAATAGATTTCACAGAAGTCGGCGGGGGCAGCTTAGATATGGTGTCAATCTTAGCTCTATCAACCTCAATCCCCGCGCGTAAAACCTTGTGCCCAAGCACAATGCCCTCCTTCACCATGAAGTGGCATTTCTCCCAGTTCAACACTAGATTGGCCTCTTTGCACCTAGCCAACATCCTCTCCAGATTCTCGAGGCAATGATCAACGGAACTCCCAAACACAGAAAAGTCATCCATGAAAACCTCCATGGAGTCCTCAATCATATCATGGAAAATGGCCACCATGTAACGCTGGAAAGTGGCCGGAGCATTACACAATCCAACGGGCATCCGCCGATAAGCAAATGTGACATAGGGACATGTGAATGTCGTCTTCTCCCGGTCCTCAGGAGCAATCGGGATCTGGAAGAAGCCAGACAAGCAATCTAGGAAATAATAGAACATCTTTCCCTCTAATCTCTCCAACATCTGATCAATGAACGGGAGGGGAAAATGGACTTTCCGAGTAGCATCATTGAGTTTGCGGTAATCGATGCAAACTCTCCAACCGGTGACTGTACGAGTAGGAATCAGCTCATTCCTCTCGTTGGTGATGACAGCCATGCCTCCCTTCTTAGGGACAACCTGAACTGGGCTAACCCAAGGTGAATCAGAGATGGGATAAATCAAACCAGCATCCAGTAACTTAAATACCTCCTTCTTCACTACCTCCTGCATGTTCGGGTTCAACCTCCTCTGGTGCTGCACAGCGGGCTTGTAGTCATCCTTCATAAGGATCTTATGGGTACAGAAAGAGGGATTAATTCCCTTAATGTCCATAATCCTCCATGCAATAGCCTGCTTGTACTGCTTCAGCACCTCCAGTAGCCTCTCCTTCTCATCACTCGTCAAATCAGAGGCGATAATGACAGATAATCGAGACTCACCATCTAAAAAGGCATACTCCAAATGGTTCGGGATATCCTTAAGCTCAACAGGTGGTGGGTCCTCAATAGAAGGCCGCTCAATCGGCTCAGACACTCTATCAACCATCGCAAAAACCGCTGAACACTGGGGAAACTCATAGCTCTCCTGGCTATGCAACTGCTCATCAAACTGATCATCACCAACTGGATCAAATGTCTCCCCTCCTACAATCTGGGTGTCCAGGGACTCCTCCTCAGCTGTGTCCTGGAGATGATCACTCACACAAGAATAAATAGCCTCAACAAAGTAAAGTGAATCATCCTGATTCTGGGTGTGCTGCATGGATCTCCCCACATCAAAGGTCACTTCCTCTTCATCCACCCTCAATGTAAGCCTCCCCGAATACACATCAATCAGGGCCTTGGCAGTGGCCAGGAACGGTCGACCTAGGATAATAGGGACATTCTTGTCCTCATCCATGTCTAGAATCACAAAGTCTACAGGAAACACAAAACGATCAACCTTAACCAACATATTCTCCACTATCCCTCGCGGATACTTGACCGAGCGATCGGCCAGCTGGATACTCATGCGTGTCGGTGTGGGTTCTCCCAACTCAAGCTTAGCAAAGACCGCATATGGCATGAGGTTAATGCTAGCACCAAGGTCAGCTAAGGCGTTGCTAACCGACAAGCTACCTATCAAGCAGGGGATGGTAAAACTCCCCGGATCTCGTCTCTTCTCCGGTAGCTTGTTCTGAATCACCGCCGAACACTCCTCATTCAGCGTCACCTGAGATAACTCCTCCAATTTCCTCTTATTCGTGAGGATATCCTTCAAGAATCTCGCATACTTAGGTATCTGAGCTAGAGCCTCCATAAATGGTAAGTTGATATGCAACTGTTTAAACAACCCTAGAAACTTACCATACTACTCCTCCATCTTCTCCTTCTGCAATCTGTCTGGGTATGGAACGGCGGGAGTGTAATCTCTCACAGGCTCACGAGGGCGCGATGTACTCGCCGATTTACCCCTCGGCGGTGTCTCATCAGGAATCTCAATCACAACCTCCTCCTCAGATGACTCATGCATAGGAACCTGTGGATCCGGTCCTGTGTCTCTACCGCTCCTCAAAGTGATGGCCTTCATATGAGCATTGGGATTGGGCTCAGTGTTGCTAGGCAGGCCACCTGGCGGTCTCTCAGAAAGAAGCTTCGTGATCTGCCCGACCTGGTTCTCTATGGTCTGGATCGAAGCTTTCTGATTCCTCAACTCAGTCTCATGCGTGTGGAAACGCTCCTCCATGTACCAGTTCTGCTTCTCTGCCAACTGATTCTGACTCTCTGAGTTGGCAAGTAGACGTGCAACCATGTCCTCTAAACTGGATTTACCTTCAGGTGCGGGTGGTGGACCGCTGCTAGAACCTTGGCCTTGAAACTGGCCCTGCTGAGGTCGAAACTGGGAACTCTGTCCCTGAAACTGGTGGGACTGATGCTGGAATGGGGGGCGCTGAGTGAATCCGGGTGGTTGCTGGCTATTGTTGCCAGACTTCCAACTGAAATTCGGGTGATTCCTCCACCCCAGATTGTATGTGTTGCTGTAGGGATTATTCTGGGGACAATTCTGGTTGGACATGAAATCAACCTGCTCGTGGGCCCCCTGATCCCCAACCTGACAAGCACTCGTGGGATGCGCCCCACCTCAAAACTCACACAAGGACTGGGCCTTGTGGACGTGCATCTGATCAATCTTGGTGGAAAGTGCTTCCACCTGGGCAGCTAAAGAGGTAATTCCATCCACTTGATGGACACCCTGCCTCTGAGTTCTCGCTCGGGAAGTATGCTGAGTGTAGCTCTTTGCTGCCACCTTCTCTAGCAAGTCATGCGCCTCCTGGGGTATCTTCGTTCCAATATCTCCACCCGCGTATGCATCGATCAGCTGCTTCCCAGTCATCTCTAGACCATTGTAGAAGGTCTCACACTGCTGCCACTTCAACAATCCATGGTGGGGAACCTTCCTCATCAGTTCCTTGAATCTCTCCCACGCCTCATAGATAATCTCCCCGTCGTCCTGCTGGAAAGAAAGAATCCTAGCCCTCAACTTTGATGTTTTCTCCGGAGGGGAGTACTTTTCTAAGAATTTAGCAGCCATCTGGTCTCAAGTACTAATGGACCTAGGGGGAAGTGACAGTAACCAAGCCTTGGCTCGATCCCGTAAGGAAAACGGGAACAACTGGAGCCGAATAGCATCGTCGGTAGCGTCACGAATTTTGAAAGTGGCGCAAATCTCTAAGAAACAGGCCAAATGAGTATTAGGATCCTCGTGATCCTTGCCATCGAACTGACACATGTTCTGCACCATCTGTATAATGCTGGATTTGATCTCGAACTGATGTGCTCCAACCGTCGGCCTATTGATGCTCGACTCCAAACCCTCAAGTGTTGGTTTGCCAAAATCTGAAAGCGTCCGACCCGCATCCTCGTTCGCCATCTCCTCTACCTCGTCAACAACAACCTCGTCAACAACAACCTCGTCAAATTCGAGTAACCAGGCCACAAATCGGGAACGGGCTCGCAATCTTCGATGAAGATCACGCTCCGGCTCGGAAGACGGCTCAGGAACCTCCTCGACGGGAGTTGAGAACATACACGATCTGCACGACAAGTTAGATTTAAATACGCGAACCTAGGACAAAGAAAACACAAGTTAGACAAAAACAAAAATAAAACAAAAATAAAATAAAATAAAAAAATGAAAATAAAATGGGATAAAAACCAAGATGTATATATATACAAATGAAGATAAAAATAACAAGTAAAATGCAAAAAATATCTATACACACAAAATTGCAAAATAACAACAAGGACACACGATATTCACAAAAATATATATCCTAAATGACTAAAAATTAATTCCAATCGTTCTCGCAAAACCGTGTCCCCGGCAACGGCGCCAAAAACTTGATGCGTGTAAACTATATATATATTTTTATAAGTATTTTTCACACAGTATGAGTTTTAAAAAGGGTTTTCACCGAAGACTAATCACACACATATCGGGCAGTGTACCCGTCGGATAGCAATATAGTAAAGGTAAGAACCGGATATCAATCCGTGGACACGGTGGAATGCAATAATTAACCGGAACTAAGATTCAATCAAGTAAGGGTAAAAGATGTTTTGAAGAGTTTGTTTTAATTAAATATCGTGCAAATATATAAACTAAGCTAAAATCACAAATCAAACAATCAAGGAGAAAATATCACTTTGGTGTCGAATCCATCTAGAATACATTCAATACACTCATAGAAACATGGCAAATACACGATACATAAATTGACTAAATTCTCGTCAAAGATATCAAATCAAATGACCATTTGGAAAGCTAGCATGAATTACACAAACCAACCACCTAAAGTCATACAATGAGGCTCACGTGTTTAATAATCATGTCAATGTTTATAAGGATTGAACTAGCTTCCGATTAAGGTACACTAATCCAACAACTAGTTGGAAAGATAATATGAACAACACACTATCCACCTCAAGTTGATTAAATTAGACAACACTATGCATTTCTTCAACATACAATGTTCATATAAAGGTTATATAAATTAGGAGGATGTGTCAACAATTCCTAGATAAACATAATACTAAATATGCACATCATAACAAATACTTTGTCTTTCCAAACATAAGCATAAGGTTATACATACAAATATAATGATTCATAAACAAGACTTCATTCACCATTCCTAGTCAAATGCCATAAACTAGTATAAATACATACACCAATCATGAATATAAGCATAAACCATAAGTTTTCCAACATAATTTGGCATACACAAATACAAGTCTTGTAAACAACTCAAAATACTTGAATACATAATTTCATCAAAGAATAATCATACGGTTGTCATAACATTAACACAATAATTGCCAATAATCCATGAATGTTATCAAATGTATCTAAACTTCATCTAAACCAAAGTGAACAAGAGTTTTAGCTCATCATGAGCACCAAAATTACAAATAATCAGGGAAAAATAGTGAGAAACATGATATGAAAACAAGAATCAAACCACTCCTCCAAGCCTAGATGTTGTTGTTGATGTATGGTGATCCTCTTGATGTTGTATCCTCTCCAAGAAGCTTGAAATATGGCTGGAACAAAGAAAACACGAGCTGGAACATTAGGTTTTTCTCCTGGTTTGCTGAATGTCTGAATGAGAATTAAGTTCTGTTTAAATAGAAAAGGGGAGGCACGACCGTGCCAGGAGAGAGGGCACGACCGTGCCTGGTACAAAGGCGCGGTCGTGTCTAGGTCTTGGCACGACCGTGTGACAGAGGTTTGACTGATCCGTAGCTTCCATTGGGTACCACTGATCGAGGACGTACGGCTGTTCAGACTCACGAGGTGACACACGACCGTGGGTGCGACCGTGCCTAGGGTTTGCGAGCTTGGCACGACCGTGCCAAATCGGGGCACGACCGTGCCAAATAGGGGCACGACCGTGCCTCCATCACAGAAACCCTAAAAACTTCCCTTTTTATCCTGGAATCTTCTTGTTTGTTCACCAAGCTTCACAAAAACCTACAAAATAGGAAATGAAGCAAATAAGTGTCTAAACATTGAATATAACCAAGAATTGATCATTAAATGAGCGAAGTTTTGTTCCAAAAAGATGTGTAAATACTAACACATCAGTTATCACCGCCCAACTGGAACACAGGGCCCCAGTTGAGGCAAAATATACCAGAAAAAGGAGCAAGAAGACTCCTTCTATTCTTTTCTCACAGGCCCAATCCCAACCTAAAAGCCCTCATTCAGAATCCCAACATTCTAATGAGAATATCAAAAGGGATAGCCAAACCATTAGAGAGACTTCCTTGGAAGTTTCTCTATTAGGATCAGGATCACATCCCGGATCCATAGAACAACCTGCTAAGCCCTGTCATTATTTTTCTTCTCTGAACTTAAGTGCAGAGGCACCTAGTCAAAATGATATACCTTCTCCAACTACCACTATTTCGGATGTATTGATTGACTTGGCTGCTAATGTACCCAGCCCAAGTTTATCACCCAAGAAGGTTCACTCTAGGAGCGATGATAGAGTGAATGTGGAAAGGGCTATCACTACTCCTGGTACAACATTTGACCAGGAGGACAATGATAACATCACTAAGACCCTAACCACTACAACTCACAGTGAGGATGTTTCTCTTGAAACTCTCTTCACTGAAAGGAATCCCAGGTGCCAAGAAAACCAGGGTGATGGGGATGCAGAGGCTAGGCCTAAGGCCCCATCTAGTTCCAAGGATTCCACAACTGTGGATGAGGATATACTGAAACTTCAAAATTTGGAATTGACGGCCAGGGTGGCAATGCTAGAGGCTAAAGTGTCCAAACTACGACACCAAGTCTCTATACATGAAGCCCATCAATGCCCTCCAGTGACTACTCTCTCCCTTGTATCATTGGGCACTCAAACAGATGAAATTCTATGCACCGATGCAACCAAAAAGGGGGAGATAGTAACTACGAAAGATGATGCTGACAGCCTCGATGAATGGATACAAGAGCATGCTGCTTTTCAAAGTACTCTCTTCAAACCTGCTTTTGTTCAAATCCATGACTTGCCAGACTCAGTAGATGAAGAGGAAGATATCACTGAGGATTGGAAGTTAGTTTTCCGAGCTTTTGATGAGGTGCTGAAGAAT
Source organism: Smallanthus sonchifolius (assembly GCA_023525975.1). NCBI lineage: Eukaryota > Viridiplantae > Streptophyta > Magnoliopsida > Asterales > Asteraceae > Smallanthus > Smallanthus sonchifolius. The sequence goes on from CM042038.1 coordinate 62,636,059, forward strand.
GAAAGTCAAGATGAAGACACACCCTCGTCATTCAGCATACTTCGTGCTGCTGCAAACATATCAAGACATACCATTGCCCCTCAATTCACACCGACTGCACATAAGCTAGAGTATTCTAGCTTGGGGGTATGATGGTCTATCTGAGAGATTCTGGATTGGACGGGAGTTTGGTGGAATAGAAGAGCTTAACTGGAATACACTGAATCCACTTCAAGTTCTTAAACTGTACTTATCAAGCTGCATCAACACTTCCTAGGTCTCTCAGCAGAACTTGCAATCAGTAGGTTCTATGTCTTGATAGAGGATAATCTTCCCTGGTTTGAATGGTTTCTAGAAGAAGCAAACATGGTGGCCTATCCTAAACACATTGCAGAGTCTTCAACAACATCAGAACAAAGACTGGCTCCAAGATTTGACTTGATAAGGAGCAGTGCTTTAACAGAAGAACAAGTTCTATGTTGGAGAAGATTCATCTACAATGAAATGGTCAGGGGCCTAGAAGTGCAAGGATGGTCAAGCACTGGGTCCTCTAGCTTTCAGTTCTTCTTTTGTGATGGATCATCATTCAAAATCAACAACATTCAAGAGATCCTGCTCCTCAATCCAGACTTCCTACATAAGGTCTTTGAGCTCAGGACACACATCTGCAACATCAACTCCTTAGAAAGTCAAGAAATGATCAAAATTATCAAAGCTTATCTTGAAAAGGAGGGATAGCTTGCAATGGATGACTCTGACTCAGATCTATCCCTTCCCTCCTCACCAACTGTCAGACTGAGTGAAGCAGTAGAGTCAAGAAAAGTGGTTGCTCAGAATGTCAAAGAAGCCTTCAAAGCTATACATGGGAGTGAATGGGAAAAGGAAGAGAGTGAAGCAGTCCCTTCCTCTATGTCTATTCCTTAACTTACCAATGAAGCTGAAGTTGAGATCCCAACAGCATCTCTTACATCTGTTGTTGTGATCCATGAAGCCGAAGCAGAGGCATCCAACAAAGACAAGGGGAAGGGCATCATGACAGAAGAAGAAGAGTAAAGATTAAAGAAAGAGAAAAGAGAAAAAGAGAAGAAGGGAAAGAGAAGAAGAGGAGATGGCAGAGTTTAGAAAGATTCAAGAAAGAAAAGCTACCATTCTCCCCAGGGAACAATAGATCCAGTTGCATGCTAGGCAACTGGATGCTCTGAAAGTAAAAGTTCCTGCAGCTACACAATTACAAGAAAATGGAGCTCTAGCTCTTCAGCTGCAGGAACAACTCAATAAATAAGAGGAAGAAAGAGAAAACGAAAAGAAAAGAAGAGGCTAAGTTCAGGATAACTGACTCTGAACTAGCCAAAGAAATGAGAGAGGAGTGGATAGAAGCTCTGATTTCTCAAGGTGAGAATGCACACTACCTTGAGAAATTATCAAATAAAGAAATCTACAGAGCTTTCATGGGTTAGCAAGGTCAACATGCAAATAAGAAAAGGGCTGAAGAAGAAGAAAAATCCAAACAGAAAACCAAGAAGACCATTGCTTTTAACATTAGGACCCATGAAGAAAGGAAGGTCATGATGGACTTCCTAAAGGCTAGAGGAGAAAGTGGAAAGAGCCTAGGTCCCATGAGCTTCATGAACCTGCAAGCCTTATATGTCAAAGTCAAGAAGGAAGAGGAAGAAAGATTGGTGAAGACAGGCTCAAAGAAAAGGGTAAACACTCAAACAGATGAGAGAAAACAAAAGAAACCCAAGCCTACTCTCTCATCCACTCTTTCCTCTATCCAACAACCTTCCACTTTCCCTCCTAGACCTCCCTCCTCTCCACCCAAAGAGTCCAAATCCTCACACCCAGCTCCTCCTCATCAACAGCCTCCCAAGAAGAAAACCAAACCTACTACGACACCAGAAGATTCAAGAGAAATTGTTATCTGGTTCTACAACAATCAAGATCAATGGGTTGAGGTTTTCAGGGGAAGGACAGAGGTAAAAAGATCAATCTACAAATCTGTTGATGAGGTAATGCAGATTCTGATCTTAGAAGAATGATGGAGCTGGGTGAATCTCATGAGCCTGAGAATGAAGGTGGGAGGCATCTATTGCTAGTGATCAAACATCACTTCAATCCTAGAAAATATGTAATCTTTGATGCTAAACCTCTCCAATCCCACTCTCCATTCATCAGTTAGTCCTACAATGCTGCTCAGGATGAGTACACCTTGATAGATGTCAGAGGACGGAAGATGAGATGTTCAAGCAAGGCCATCTTCAGTATGCCAAGCAAAGACATCAAGACTCTATCTGAGCTTCCTCTTGACAATCCCAGCAAGGAACCTAGAGACAATGAGGTTGCAATGATAGTTGCCAACATGCAAAAGCTTCAGAAACAAAAGCAGTAAGAGAGTTTTGGTAGCATCAGTCTAGGGAGAGTTTGTAGATATAAAGATTGATGGCTACAAAATTCTCTAAGTACAACTGCTGCGGACTCCACAGTTTTGTTGCTGATCAACAAGTTGTTACGGATAAGCTTGTTTGCTGCGGATAGTTGTTCTCCTACTGATGGACAACTCTGCTGCGGACAGCCTTATCTGCTGAAGACCAGAGTTGCTGCTGATAGGGTGCTAATAGGCAAGTCATCAGCAGCTTTGGATAGTTGAGTCTTGATGCGGACAACCAACTTTGCTGTTGATAGCCATATCTGCCGAAGATCAATCATTGCTGCTGATTGATAAAGCAAAAGCAACTTTACTAATGACAACTTTCTGCTGCAACTCTGACACATCTCATGCAGAAAGACTGTTACTGGTGCAGACAATAAAAGACAACAACGCTCTCCTTCCAAGTATCCAAGCAATGATGCCTAAGAAGACGTCTGAGTAAAGTTATCCTTTGTAGTATTTGTTGTCTTCACGTGTAGTATAGCTTCTAGTATACAAGATCAACGGCTTGTGTTCGATCTGATCCTTAGAATCAAGGGTCTGTCTTGATTCTAAGTTACTATATAAGTAGTGTATCGTTTCATTGTACAAGTGTGCATTCTTAGAGTTTTACTCTTTAATCTTGTAACCATTGAAGCTTAATACAAATTGCATTTATCAGTACTCTTGTGTTTACTTGTTTACATTGCTTAGTTATGATTGTTTCCGCCAATATCAACTAGAATAGAACCATCTTGTATTTACCGATCCTACAAGTTACTATGACGTTGATATCAAAAACACGCAGCGGAAGACTAATTCATAAACTTCTATTAATATCAAAACATTGTTTACATTTTAACAAGAAGTTACATCAATATATATATATATATATATATATATATATATATATGTATAACCAAACACCGTTCCACGGGTTCTGTCTAACATGCCATTCCACGGGCAAGTGATATTCAATAAGCGCTTAGAATACGTTATATATAAACAATCGGTACAATCGTTTCAAGATACTCAAATTGTTTCATAAATCAATCATGCCGGGCAAGGTCATGATTAGGTTCATGCATCATAGTTTAAGAAACTCACCTTGACAATATTTCTGCTTATAAATCAGTAATTATGGTAAACACCTCGGGCAGAGTCCCTTAGTACTATCTACGGCAATTGGGAGTCGAAACGTTGGAAACCAGATTCTCGTATATGAACTAGGGGCTCAGGATCAGAATGTCAGAGAGTGTGTGCGTGTTTTTGAATGTGTTTGTGTGTGAAAATCTCTTGAAATCGATCACTTATTTATAGGGCCAAACTTGAACCCGCAGCGGACGCTACGCTAGGTGGTAGCGGTCCGCCAACCCTTGTGGGGGTGTAATTGGATTGGGGCACACGTAGCGGACCGTTATGGTCTGGCTAGCGGTCTGCCATCCATCCACACGTCAGATTTCCATCTGCGAGTCATAGGGACACGTGTCAGCTCCCGGGGAGTTCCTTAGTCCGCACGTAGCGGACCGCTAAGGTCCTGGGTAACGGTCCGCTACCCCTTGATTTTTCAGAATTTTCATTTAAACTCCCTGGACTTTGATTATTTACATATCCAACCCTCAAGTTTGAATTTTTGGCAAATTTAGTCCTTTATTTCTTTGGATCTTTCCGGGGTGTTACAAATCACCTATCCTTTAAGAAATTTCGTCTTCAAAATTAAGAGGTGAATAGATGAGGGTACTTGGTTGACAGGTAATTCTATTTGTTATAGTTCACTTGCTGGTTTCTGATGTTCAATCTTAACTTGAAGGCAAGTCAAGCATTTATCTATATACTGGGCTATTGATCTCTTCATGTTTGGCCACCAGTAATGAGTCTTCAGATCTTTGTACATTTTGTTTGCACGAGGATGCATGGAATATCTTGATTTATGTGCTCCATCTAATATCTTTTCTTGAATATTTCCAAGCTTAGGAATCCAGATTCTTTGCTCGAATCTCATGATTCCATCATCTCCCTTGGACAGTAACTTTGTTTTCTAACCATACGTTCTTTCTTGATGTTTTCTTCTTCTAATGCTTTTGGTTGGATTCCCTTAATCTGCTCCATTAATTCTAACTTCAGATCTAATCGTAGTGCTTTTATTTTAATTGGTTAGCTTCGTTCTTTCCGACTTAAAGCATCTGCTACTACGTTTGCCTTCCCAGGATGGTATTTGATTTCACAGTCATAATCGTTGATAAGTTCCATCCACCTCCTTTGCCTCATATTTAAATCCTTCTGATTAAAAATATGTTGGAAGTTTTTATGGTCTGAATATATTACGCATTTAGTACCATATAAATAGTGTCTCCAAATCTTTAGAGCAAACACTATGGCACCAAGTTCAAGATCATGCATAGTATAGTTCTTTTCATGAACTTTAAGTTGGCGTGATGCGTAGGCAATAACCATGTCTCGCTGTATCAACACACAGCCTAGACCAGTTCGGGAAGTGTCACAATAGATGACAAAGTCATTATTCCCTTCAGGTAGTGCTAAGATTGGTGCATGACTAAGGTTATCCTTGAGAATGTTGAAAGCTTCTTCCTGTTTTGTGCTCCATTCAAACTTTGCTGCCTTCTGAGTTAGAGCAGTCAAAGGTGTAGCTATCTTGGAGAAGTCCTTAATGAATCTTCTGTAGTAACCGGCTAGTCCAAGAAAGCTTCTAATCTCTGTCGGAGTCTTTAGAGCTTCCCATTTCATAACAACTTCGATTTTACTTGGGTCCAACTTGTATTCCATGTTCGTTCACCACGTGCCTAAGAAATTGTACTTCATGTTTCCAAAATTCACATTTGGAAAACTTAGCGTACAATTTTTCTTTTCTCAGGGTTTCCAAAATGATTCTAAGATGCTCCGCATGTTCTTCCTAGCTTCGGGAATAGATAAGAATATCATCGATGAAGACGATGATAAATTTTTCAAGGAATGGTTTACAAACCCTGTTCATTAGGTCCATAAATGTGCAGGGGCACTTGTTAGACCAAATGACATAACTAGGAATTCATAGTGACCATATCGGGTTCTAAAAGAAGTCTTAGGTATGTCCTCTTCTTGAACCTTTAACTGGTGACATTCTGATCTAAGATCTATCTTTGAAAAGTACTTAGCTCTTTGTAGCTGATCGAACAGATCATCTATTCTGGGCAATGGATATCTATTCTTTATAGTCAGCTTGTTCAATTCCCAATAGTCAATGCACATTCTCAGACTTCCACTTTTCTTCTTTACGAATAGTACTAGTGCTCCCCAAGGGGAAGTACTTGGGCAAATGAACCCTTTGTCTAAGAGTTCTTGAATTTGTTTCATAAGTTCTTTCAATTCGTAAGGAGCTAGACGATAAGGGGATTTGGCAACAGGTTTGGCTCTAGGAATGAGTTCGATTCGAAATTCGATCTAACGATCGGGTGGAAGACCGGGTAATTCTTCCGGAAAGACATCCGGGTGATCACAGACTACGGGAATATCCGTAATCTGTCCTTCGGTTTTAACATTTAAAGCATGGAGTAAGAATATACTGTCTCCCTTAAGTAATTCCTTCTTAGCCTTTGTTATTGAAATAATTTCAATCTTACTGGACTCACTATCTCCTTGAATCATCAAACTAGTTTCATCTGGTTTCATAATCTTGACCGTTCTCTGGTCACAATCAATCTGGGCCTTGTATTGGTTTAACCAATCCATTCCTAGGATAACCTCATATTCATTCAAATTCATAGACATTAGTGTAACTAATATCTTATTGTCACCAAAATTGATGACACAATCAGGGTATGATTCAGTTATCCTAATCTGTTAGCCACTAGCCGTTTCTACGACGTGGGCATTAATAAGTGGAATCGGTCTTACGCCTAAATATGGGGTGAATGCACATGAAACAAAAATTATATTTGCTCCTGTATCAAACAGAATCTTGGAGTAAATATTATTAACTAAGAAAGTACCTGCCACTTCCTTAGCTTTTCCTTTTGACTCATCTCCACTTCCTAAGACAAATACTCGTCCGGTCCCTTTATTCTGACCACTCATTTGGGATTTTAAGTGGTTTAGGACACAAAGTCTTATAATGTCCTATCTCATTGCACTTAAAACATTTGACGTTTGGGCACTGGGTTGCAAAATGGCAAACTTCTTATAAGTCTGGCATTTCATTCGCTAATTGGCTCTATCAGGGATGGAATTAAATCCTCCTCTCCTTGGGAACTTACTTTTCCCTGGTTTAAATTTATAAACAACCTCTTCAGGTTTCCTTTTGTGATCAATCTTTGGTGGCTCTTGGGCTACCACCTCATCAAACATCACCGCACTCTTTTCAACAGCCAGATCAATTGTCTCAGGTGCGATGGATTTCACTAAGGTACGAACTTTAGGAGGTAAACCCTGAATATAACATTTGACTCTTCGTGATTCAGGAGTAACCAAATGTGGCACTAGTTTAGCCATTTCATTGAACTTGGTCGTGTACTTCTGATGAGTCATGGTTCCTGCTTCGAACTGTAGAAATTCAGCTTTAATTTTATCTACTACATTTTGTGGATAGTATCTCTTAATGATCAAGGATTTAAGATCTTCCCAAGTTATCCTATTAGTCACTACTTCTCCCTTTGTTTGCCTGACTGATTCCCACCAATCAAGAGCTTCCTCTTCGAACGAATGTGCGGCAAACTTTACTGCTTGGTCCGCCCTGCACTTACTCATTTTTATGACAGGTTCCATAGAAGTGATCCATTGCAAGGCTGCAATGGCATCCTTCTTTCCATTGAAAGGTTTGGGATGGCAGTCACTGAAATTCTTATAGTTGCATCTATGTCCATGAATTCCTATGCTCTGGTTTGTCATTCCAACGGTTTCATGGGTTCGGTTTGTACCTATATTGTTTCCTAGTGGAGTGGTATAAAGGATATCTTATGTTCGGGGAATAGCACCACTAGTTCCTTCATTCCAGTTTCCTAGACTTTTATGATTCTCTCTCTTTCTAAGAGCATCGTCAAGCATTCCAGGTAGAGTTGTTTGAAGCATACGGGTGACCTCAGATTCCACCGCTCCCTGGAACTGAGCTTTAGTCATAATGACTTCTTCCACACGTTGTTGTGGTTCGGTATTTGTATTTATGTTCTCGTTTGGATCAGTGTTTTTCGTATCGTGAGTACGTGACCTAGTATTGAGCATCCTACCCCTACCTCTTCCTCGTTCTCTACCACGTCGTGCCATCTTGTACCTACATACAGATGTATAACATCAGAATTCGTATAACCGGTCATAATCCAGAAATTAACAACACTTGGCCAAAATGCCTTTAATTATCTGATTTCTAGGTATTTCCCGTTATAGGTCGTACTGAATGTATACATCAAACTTATCCTGGGAATTCCAGACTAATCTCGGAGTCCTAGTTTAAGTCTAGATACTATTCCTGTAGTATCTAAATCTCTTAAACTGAGGCTCTGATACCAACTTGTCACGCTCGTAATACAAGACAGTTATCTAACTAGAGTAGTACCTCCAACAAATATGTTCCCAGGTAAGAGAGACGTGTCTAGGAGAGATTTATACACCGCTCTTTCCTAGACAGAACATTCAGTTTGTCAGATTACTACATACTAGTCAGAAGGTCACCTTCTAGTTACTATGACATTGATATCAAAAACACAAAGTGAAAGACTAATTCATAAACTTCTATTAATATCAAAACATTGTTTACATTTTAACAAGAAGTTACATCATTTGTTCCTAACAAGGAACATATCAATCAGGACTTATAGTTTCTAGCATGCCCATCATCTGGATCGTTCATCAGTTCATTCTAATCTTGGAATGCCCTGTCTAATGGCTTCCTGTGATTTGGTAAAAAACATTTGATAAAACACGGGTCAGCATAAAGCAGGTGAATTCATAAACTAAAATAGTTTATTAAAATAACCCGCCAAAGTATCTTGAACACATTCATGGGGTTCCACCCCCAAATTCATAGATAACTATGAACAATCATCAGTATATATATAACCAAAGACAGTTCCACGGGTCCTGTCCAACATGTCGTTCTACGGGCAAGTGAAATACAATAAGCGCTTAGAATACGTTATATATAAACAATCGGTACAATCGTTTCAAGATACTCAAAATGTTTCATAAATCAATTATGTCGGAAAAGGTCATGATTGGGTTCATGCATCACAGTTTAAGAACTCACTTTGATAGTATTTCTGCTTATAAATCAGTAATTGTGGTAAACACCTCGGGCAGAGTCCCTTAGTACTATCTACGACAATTGGGAGTCGAAACGTTGGAAACCGGATTCTCGTATACGAACCGGGGGCTCAGGATCAGAATGTCAGAGAGTGTGTGCGTGTTTTTGAATGTGTTTGTGTGTGAAAAACTCTTGAAATCGATCATCTATTTATAGGGCCAAACTTGAACCCGTAGCGGACCTCTACGATAGGTGGTAGCGGTCTGCCACCCCTTGTGGTGGTGTAATTGGATTGGGGCACACGTTGCGGACCGTTATGGTCTGGCTAGCGGTACGCCATCCATCCACACGTCATATTTCCATCGGCGAGTCATAGGGACACGTGTCAGCTCCCGAGGAGTTCCTTAGTCTGCACGTAGCGGACCGCCAAGGTCCTGGGTAGCGATCCGCTACCCTTTGATTTTTCGGAATTTTCATTTTAAGTCCCTGGACTTGATTACTTACATATCCAACCCTCAACTTTGAATTTTTGGCAAATTTAGTCCTTTATTTCTTGGGAAATTTACGGGGTGTTACATTTTCCAGGTCGAGTCTTTGAAAATTTTTTGCCGAATTGAGTCGGGCCACCTAAATAGACTAAACATTCAATTACCCAAATTAATCTTCATATAATGAGTCAATAATCTAATATTCTAATAAATAATCTACCAAATAATCTTACTTATCTAATAAATGAAAAATCTCAATTGACACGTGTCACTCATTGAGGGCATAAGGAACCTTTTTTCCCGCCTAAACTACCACGCCACAAAATTGGGTCAAATATTATGCATTTAAAGAATATAATAACCAATTAAAATAAAGAAAACATAAAAATTTTTATTATATTGTTTATATCATTTACGTTACAAGTCCCTCTTTTGGAAATTATTAAAAAAAATCAATAAACAAAACTACATAAGAAAATTGGGAAGTAATGATGTCGAATTTAAATCAATATTTTTTGTTTTTAAATGGAAAGCTCGAAGGTTATAATATTAATATTTTATATATTTAATAAACTTTTTATTATATTTTATAGATCTATCTTCTATCTATTCTAATAAATAAAAATAAAATTGGACATGTGTCACTATGTGGTACAATCTCATAATTATTTTTTCACATATCTCTCTTATTAAATATGTCTCTCTCTTTTATTAACTACGTCACTATTTTTTCAAAATTTTCCATATGAAGTATTAAGCAGATAAGGAAATTAGAGAGTAAATTTGAATAATTATATTAATCATAAAGATCAATTATCAATCACAACTAGGTTAAAATCTTGTGTATTATACCAATTTTTTTATTTAATCTTATTTTTAAACTAGGTTAAAATCTTGTGTATTATACGGGTTGATAAAATGTAATATTATATACTTAGTAATAAAAAATTTGTATTTTAAAAAACACGTGTGTTACACGGGTTAATAAAATATAATTTTTTATACTCAGTAATAAAAAGTTTATATCTTTACAAACATGTATATTACATGGTTTGAATACATTAATTTTTATTTAATATAATTTGACTTACATCACTATTTAGTTAAAAACAAAAGTTACATAATTAAATTTCAAAGTTTCTTAAAATAAAAGATAATTTAAAATAAATGTGTTTTATTAGTATAATTAATATTTTTCTTTAAATATAAATCATTATTAAAAAAGAGAAGTGCATTTAATAAAAGAGAGGGACGAGAAAAAAATTGTGAAAAGAGATGTGGACGTGATACGTGGCATAAATGATTTTCATTTATTATAGAAGTATAGAAGTATAGATATAGACTAGGTTAAAATCACGTGTATTACACGGGTTAAATAAATAAAATGTTATATATTTATTAATAAAAAATTTATATTTTTAAAAACCCGTGTAATACACGGTTGAATAAACCAGTATATTATATCGGTTGAATGAAATATAATGTAATTTGTTAACAAACACATTTGTCAAAATATGTTTTTAGAAAATGTAATTTGTCGTGACAGTTTTAAAGTCTGTTAAGTTAGTTTTTAAAACATTTTTTTTCTTTCAACTGAGTATTAATTTTTTAATTTAATTGATAAATGTTAGTTAATACTAAGTTTATTTTATTGATGATATAATAACTATTTATAATTAAATAATAAGTATTCATAATTAGATTATTATTTAATAGGAGAGAGAAATAAAAAATCTAATATTTAATAGGAGAGAGAGGCGAAAAAATAAAGATGGTGAGTAACCAGAGAGTGACACGTGTCCTGAATAGATTTTTATTTATTAGAGTAGTAAGATTAGAACAAGTTATATCAAACTATATTTAAGAATTTGGCTAAATCTATACTACCTAATAAAGAAGTAAATTTTGGTACACATGTCACTTTCTGGTGCATCCTCAACATGGTTTTTCCTGCATCTCTCTCATATTAAATGTTAATCTAATTATGAATACTTATTATTTTGTTATAGATGATTATTATATCATTAAGTAAATGAATTTGAATTTAATACATTGGGGTTGGTGACCCAATGTTAAATGAAATTCCTCTAAGGAACACCAAGGTTTGGAGGGTCATGGGTTCAAGTCCCACTCTTAACAGGAATTAAGAAATTTGTCTTTCAAAAAAAAGTAAATGAATTTAATATTACCTAACATTCATCAATTATATAAAAAAAATTAATACTCGATTGAAAAAAAAGTGTTTTAAGTATGAACTTAACAGAATTTACAACTGTTACGTCAAAGTACATTTTTAAAGACATATTTTGATGCGCGTATGTGTTAACAGATTACATTATATGTGTAATACATGGGTTTATTCAACCGGTGTAATACATAAATTTTTAACGAAATAAATATTTATTACTTAGAATATAATATTACAATGATTTAACCCGTGTAATACACGGGATTCTAACCTAGTATATTATAAAAAGTTCTAATGATGCTTATTTTCTTATTCTTTGGTTTGTAAAATTGAAGTTGTATCAAGGATTATGAATTAAGTTAAAAAATATATATATACATATTTATGAATTGTTGTTAAAAAAAGACATATTTATGAATCATATCGTTTCAATATACAACCCGTGTAATACACGGGATTCAACCTAGTCAAATAATAAAGTAAAATTTAGAGAAAAAGTTAAAAAAAAATACTTAATTTATTGAAGAAAAAGCTTTAAAAAAGTACCTAAATTGGAGTTTTTTGATCTTTTGGAATCCGGATTTGGGAGAGTCGAGGGATATCACGCCGACAGGCGACCTGACACTCACAAGCGGCATTGGCAGGTGATTGTTAATTGGGTAGTAAGGGCGACACTTCTCAATCGATAGTCACTTGTTTCTGTTTCACTGAATCACGTTCGATAGGGGGGTTGACAAGGTCGGATAATTGCTTAGAAGGGAATAGATAAGCTTAAAGTAATTAAGTTAAATGATTAGTGGCCTGGTGATTATAATTGTTTATAAGAATTAATATGTAGGTCCAATTAACTAATTAATTTATAATAGGTTTAATTTTTTTAATTAATTTACAATAATGACTAATTTTATATTTGTAAAATTTAAATGTTTTAAATTAATTTTTTGAGTGTCGTTTTGGTCCCAAAATAATTCACGTTTGAAGTCCAATTGAAAGACCATTAGGGTGAAGGGGGTACCCTCACTATGGGTGCTCGGGTATTAGAGTAAAGCGGGTACACCGTCGCCAACAATTCGGGTAGACTTGCGGGTAGTGAACTTCGGGTATATGTATCCGTGTGTGAAAGATTGAAATTAGCCTTTGTCAAATTTTTTAAAAAAAGTAGATAAATTATTTAGGGTATTAGTAGACCTGGCAATCTTGACCTAGTAGTGTAAGTTGGGTTGATTTGGGTTGAGTTATTAATCTCTCGGGGGGTCAAGATGGGTAATTTCAAAAGTATAAAGGGTCAAGATGGGCTGATGTTAAAAACCAACGGGTAAAAACCAGCGTGTAAGTTTTTATTCTAGTTCTACCTAGGGTTTTCAGCCAAATGTAACTACCTATTTATGGAGTCAGTTGCGTACCTCAGTGCATTTAGTTTTGTTTATTATTCAGATAGTGAAATCAATAGTTGTTTTTCATCAACATTGCAAGCTTCGACTAAATTGTCCACCAATTGTTCGATCTTTTGCCTCAAGTAGCCATGTAATTTTGATTATTAGCGCAAGCAAGTTGTATTGTAACAATTAGGAGTATGTGAAACCCAATCAACATCCCCTACCAAGAAATGCGTCATGTGTTGATGGTTCTCTTCTATAGAATTTTGGGACTTCAGCTTTTATTTCAAGATCTTCGGTTACCCACGAGGATGATTTAATACTGTTAAAATCTTTTATTTTGATAGTTTTTTTTCTTTTAAAAAAAATGACCCGTTTTGACCCGGACTCATTTTGCTCCAAACCCGTTTTGACCCGGACTCATTTTTCTCCCGACCCGTTCTGACCCGAACCCGCTATGACCCGTGACCCAAACCCGCCCGACCCACCCAGTTTGCCAGGCCTAGGTATTAGGGTTGTGCTCCCAACACTTTAGGTTATTAGGATAGTATTTGGGTAGAAATTAGGTGGCACACCCTCATCGGGTATTTTTATTAGGGTAGTTTTTGGGTGAGGGTTGTGCCCCCTTCACACTTACAAGTTCGACAAAATAATAGGTGACGAGACTCGCCGTGGTGGCCGACGTTACTTCATGTAATTTAGTTTTTTTTTAATCCAGACCGCAAGTGTGATCCACATAATCATATATTAAAAACTAAATAATAAAAAATAATATCACATAAATATGTTAACCTGCTATCCAAGTAAAAAACATGATATTAGAACGATCACTCAAAGTTGAGTGATCTAAATGAGATTAAGAAAATATGAGTGGTTTAATTGAAACAAAGTTGAAACTTAGTTACCTTTTTACAGAGTTTTCTTTTTTTATTTATTTGTATAAAGATTATAAATTTGTAGCATAAATACCCGACATTTTTAATAATCGGAGCTCAAATTTCCATTATGTTATTTTCAAACTTTTTACGTCCATCAATACCTTTTTTTACTTTTTCGTACCTAATAAAACGGCTACATATTAGGAATTGATAAAAAGAAATAAAATTTGCAATTTAGCACTATAGTGTTTGGATAAATCAGTTTTTTTCTTGTACTCTGATTCTTTTTACACTCCAAGCCCTAAGTTAACGGATGTACAGGGCCGACCCTAATAATCCTCAAAACGTTTTGTGTTTAGGACATGTAATAAAAAAACGGGGCTCAATAATTTTTTTATATGTAATGGGTTTAAATATATACATTTTTGTGTCTTTTTTGGTTTTGGCTTAATAGTTTAAATAATTATGAGTTTTTGTGAGATAACCTTTTAAAGAGAGTAAAAAAAGAAGAGAAAAGAAAATAAGAAATATGACACATGAAAAATAAATAGTGTTATTGCCAATACTTGAACCTCTGACTTTTACATTTTTTTGCAATGTTTTTCCAATTACACTAAGGAAATTTTGATGTACACAAAATGTATGTATAAACTAAATATACTATTTAAAACATATACACATTTTTTAAAAACTTCGGTCCTGAAGCCGTGGCCCACCCTGCCCCTCCCTTTGGGGCGGGCATGCGGATGTAAATACAAAATTTGGACATAATTCAGTTAAAATATAAGAACCAACTCATGTCATCGTTCTATATAAACTTCTTTTGAGAAAATGAAATTTTGTACACAACACATATTTTTTATTTGGTCAATGTTGCTATAAATTGTGTTAGGGGTTGGGTCATGGAGTCTGATGGACCGATTTTAGCATTTACCAAACCCGTGCAACATGATGAAAACCTGTTAGAAGGGGTCTTGAGTTTGTACCCTCAAAGATCACCCTCCAACGGTTAAATCGGTCTCAGAGAGAAAAAGGTGAAAGATCGGGGCAGGGAAGAGACCATTAACATTTAACAAGTGGTTGCCTTGCCTCTCCTCTATAAAGGAAGGGGGTGATTGGTTGGATTAGGCCCAGTGGATTGAACCTCTTCAAGTTATACCCAAATGAGCCTGATTTGGGAGATACATTATTAGCCCAATATAGGACGATGTTGTTCTAACTATATCATCTTAGACTCATCTTACTCACTGTCGTTGCATCTCCCTTCTATATGTCTTTACTTTCTTGACCATGGATCCTACATAAAATACTGGTATCTCGGGTATTAGCGTTGTACCTTTACAGGTTTGGATAGCTTGTGGTACGAATATCTTCTAGTCGAATGATTTATTTCCCGATTGAACTTGGTCTAGTATGTGTGTTATTATCTCATAAACAACATAGATTTTGAGATATGGTCATCCTTGTATGATATAGACACAATTGAATGATGATAATAAGGCGTTTAGCCATGTAATGTCTTCATAATGGTCAAATGTCACGCGGGAGAGGGTAGCTCAACCACATAACAACAACAATAATGTCAATAGAAATATTCAAATGTCATGGGTAAAAGGTTACTCTACCAAATGATGATGACGATGGCGATGATAATAATAAGACCAATAACGTCTTTAGAATTATCAAATGTCATGAAGCAAATACTGCTAAACCAAATAATAATAAGGAATTTAACTAGTCATGTCTTCAAAATAGTAAAAGGCGTGGGGAGAGAGAAGCTCAACCAAATAATATAAATGCGTAATATACCCTGGTCAAGCGGGAACTTAAATGTGATACATGACGCGATTGGACTCCGACTTTCATGGAGCTATTCGAGGGTGCTCAACCCAAATGGTGTGGTCGGTCTCCGATTGTCATGGATCTATTTGAGGGTGCTCAACCTAAATGATTCAATATTTCAGTCAAAAAACACACTTACTAAAAATATTTCGTTAAGTTGGTCCTTTATAAGTTGACATGTAGGTTTAAAAGTTTTATACATGGAATTTAGTTTTCGGTTTGAAATTAACCCATTGTTTAGGTAGTGCGTCCTCTAGGGACACCCAATGATGTATCTCCCATTGCCTCCGTTTGTCCATATATACTTTTGATGTGTTTGTCCTTATGGAAGGACGTTCACACATGCATTTAATGTCCCAAATCTAGAAAATGAATAAACTTAAAAAGTGGGATCCAACCAGAAAGTGTTTTGATATCAAGTGCTTTACCATTATATAAAGGAATGAAAATAACATGTATTAGGAAAAAAGGGAAAAATAATGGAAGAACAAAAAATAAAATAAAAAAAATAGGCGTTATTTTTTCTCATAACTGCTGCTTTTATCGAAGTTTTTTGTTATTATATAATTTGAACGTTTAATGCACCTTGTAAAAAAGAAACATGTAAGTGAATATGAGAGAGATCAAGCCCAATAGAATGGGTGGGGTGGGGTAGGCAAAAGGAGTTAGATGAAAGCAAGTTTTAAGCGAAATGAGTTCGAGTCAAAATAGGTCGTTTTAGAAAAGTATCTATTTGGTTTGAGCTAAAATGGGCTATGATCAGAATGGGTACGAGTTGAAATGCGCAATTTTAGAAAAAGTGGGTTCACCGCTAAATTTTTGTATGGTGGCTAGTGGCAAAGGGTACTAGAGGTGGTGGCGATGACAATGGTGGAGGCGATGACAATGGTGGAGGCGCTGACCATGGTGGTGGCGTCACAGTGACCATGATGCTTAGTGGTGTCAGTGGCGGCTACAGTGGTACTCCCAATGGCGATTCAGGACGTGATGAGGGCGGTGGTGGTGCCAATAACAGCAAGGGGAGTGGCGATGCTGGTGGGGCCCTGCGCCAATGATGCTTGTGTCGGTGATGAAAAGCATTTGGTGACCACAAATAATAGTCCTTGATAGTACCGACTCATTTAAACTTATTTTAAGCTAGCAAGTTTTATAGAAGTAATCTCATAAATTGTCCATCTTGTTAAGAAAATGAAATGAAAGTACAGGGTTGAAATGGTAACTTAACAACAAGGCAGTCAACAACTTTTATCACCACACCCACACTTTAAACATTACCACTAATTCACACAATCTCTCTTTCTGCCACTTTCTCTCACACACACATACAGTTATTTGGTGATGGTGATGGTAACATTGAGACTGATGAAGCTGGAAAGAGGGGATGACGGCCAACTACCACCACTGGTTGTGGTGGAACCACCACCAATAACGGTGGGGGAGAGCCAGAGCCACCGGTCAATCGAGACGTTGGTGGTGGTGCTGGCGGTGATAACCATTGTCGCATTGATAGCAGGATTCATAGCACGGTTATGTGGAGGACGACATTATGGTGGAAGTGGAGGAGATCATGAGTTTGAAGGGTGGATTGAAAGCAGGTGCAGAAGTTGCCTTGACCCCGGCGTTTCATCTGCACCGCCGCCACCTCCACCGCCCACCGTAGCACCGCCGGAAACAAAAGAAGAAGCAAAAAAGTGAAGAAAACGAGAATGGGTAAGATTAGGATGAATAGTAAAATGTGTTGTCCTTTTTAAATTAATATATTAAAGGATTTATTGGTTAAATAATATTATTAATATTATTATTTACGCTCAAATTACTCTTATTTTACTCAAAATAATGATATTAAATGAAATATAGAAACGTACAAGCGAAATCGAGTCTAATTATATGATTATTATGCTAGTAGGACTGTTATTTACAACAAAACTGGAAGTTGAGATTATCATCAATCAAATTGTTAGTTTGAATTATTATCACCCAATAAGTTATAGTTTTGGTTATTAAAAAAATTTGCGTTATTATTATGGATTTGTTGGTGGATTATTACTATTATTTTTATTATTATTACTATGATAATTAATATTATTGTTAGAGAATGACTTATTTAAAAGTAATATTATTGTAAGCTAATGATTAAAGTTTAAGAATCATTATTGCTCTTGAACCTTTAAATGGAGACGATGATTGGTCAAAAGAATGGAAAAAAAGTTGTCGATATAATATAAATATTTTGCCTTTCAAAAAAAAAAATATAAATATTTTAATTATATTTTCAGATAATTAATATTAAAGAATATATTATTATTGGATTTATAATTTGTATACGTGACTAAAGAGTAAAGTAAAGTAAACTAATGTCAAGCACATGTTACCGTTTTTCATATTATTGCAAAAGGGAAAAATACATATATACACTTTTGTCTCAAAATTCTTCAAATGTATGTTCAAATGTAGATACAAAAAGAATAATAAAATACTGTTATATTTTGGGCGTGTTTTAGGTCTATAACCAAACAAAATATACAGGTAACTCATCTAAAATATTAAATGTAACTAGGTTAGAAGCCCTTTGTATTATACGGGTTGAATAAATGCAATGAATAAATACAATGTTATACTTAATAATAAGTATTTACATATTACATATTACATAATTTTTTAATATAAATTTTAGAAACGTCATATAATTAATTTTTAAAAATGTTTTGTAAAAAGAATGAAAAAAATGTTCAATTTCTAAAAATGTTTTATGAACAAACCTATATTTTTTTAAATAAAAAAAGTTTTATAAAAGATTTATAGAAATAATTATTATTTAATAGGAGATAAACGAAAAACAAAATATTATTAAAAAATAATTAAAGAAAGTTTATACAATTAATAGGAGATAGAGACGGGAAAATTTGGCTTAACAAAACCTTTATTTATTATAGAGTATAGATTATTTTTTATATATTGGTATTGTATTATTAGAGACTTATATAATTTAAGATTATTATTAACTTTTTATTTTGAGGCTTTTATAAAGAAACGTATAAAATCATGAAATCTGAGAAAAATGCGTGAAATCCTTGAGCCACAAGTTGGCTCTAGTTCGAAACGAGCCGAATACTAGCTTAGTTTCTGGCTCGTATGAAAATATCGAGTTAAGCTTGTTCGGTTTGGCTTGAGCCCAAGTTGACATTGATGTTGGCTCAGCTAAAAAGCGCTAGTTTAACAATACTAATTAAAGCCAATAATAAGTAACTGTAAGTGACAAAATAGAAAAACGAGTAGCATATCATCAACATACATGTTGGTTAGAAACTAACATTGTTTACCATAAACTAATGGGCAAAGTTTTAAAAACCGGTTTTTAAACTGTACCGGGTTAGACTCAGAAATGGTTCAACCGTTTATATCGGGTTATAATGAGTGGTTCAACCGGGTTGACTAGTTAACCCTACAATTCCATAAAAATACAACTTCAACTCAAAAAATAATCCAAAAGTACATGATTCTATGATAAAAAAAATAATTCAAACGTTAATCCATCGTCAAAATATAATCCAATAGCACTCATTTTTTCAACAATTTTTTTTAAATAAAAGTGCATAATTGCTTTATGCCATTGGAGTGTTGAATGTATAAAGTTCACAATAATTTGAAAGATACAATTCACTATCGTCATCATCATCAACAAGAGCATAACTATTTTCGTTTCCTATAATATTAAATAAAAAGTTTTACCGCTTAAATGTTTTTAACAACAACCAGAAGGATGATGGTTAAACATAGTTTTTACATGGGCCGCTATTTTCTGAAGAGGAACATATCAGTTACTTTTTTTTCTTTCTAAACTAGGTCGTAGGTAAGGTAATTGATCAACAAGCCTTCTGTTTTGTGACTTTGTGTGTATCCCGACAAAACAATATTTGTTTTTGTTTTAAAGTTTAAACATAAAATTTACTTGTAAATAAAACCGGTACAACGGTATAACCCGGTATTACCGGTAACACCGGTGGTTCAACTAACATACCGTTCTTTCAATTTACCAGGCTCAAACTTACCGGGCTAGTGATCGAGACCCGATTGAACCGGTATTACCGGCCGGTTTAAACCGGTTTTTAAAACATTGCTAATGGGGGCTAATTTAATTTATATCCGACAATAATGGGTCGGCTACGCGGCCCACACCCTGTAGTATCTGGTGCCACGTGGATCATACCGCAACCATATCGAATCCACACAGACCCATTAGTGTTGAAGTATATACTTATTAAAGAAATGAAATATCCTTCTCTCTAATACACACAAACACTATACAAATCCTGCAATAATTTGATTTTAAATTAGTTTCATAACACATTTGAGATTTATTATTATTGTTGTTATTATTATATGGATTCTTAAGCATAAACCATGCTATAACTGTATGTATATTTATTTTGCGTTGTGGGATTCACTGTTTATGAAAGAGTGAAAGCAATGTAATTTGTATTTTTGTAATATAAACACTAAAATGAAAATGTGGCTTGCTCCATGTTTCCTCACACACGGGTAGAGGTGCACAAAACGTTTTTTTAACCTGAACCGGTTTGGTTAACAAAAAGTCAAAACCGGTTTGAGTTCAAACCGGACCGGTTTGAAACCGGTTTGAGATGGGCCGTCGACCGGGTTTGACCGGTTTAAAACCGGTTTGAAACCAGTTTTTAAGCTGTTCGGTTCGAGTTAAACCGGTTTAAATGTATAGGTTTGAAACCGACCGTTTGAACTAGTTTGAAACCGGTTTGGTCTAAACCGGTTCACGGCCGGTTCGGGTTTCAGTTTGAAACCGGTTTGGTTTTTCAAACCGGTTCTTTTGTGCATCTCTACATACGGGGCACAGGTAACCGGTTCTTTTGTGCATCTCTACATACGGGGCGCAGGTTCGAGACTGCGTAAATTAGCTTCTCCCACTCATATATCTGTAGTTCGTGTTTCCACCATTTTCTAGGGCCACCGCGACATCCAATCAAAACATCATTAAAACCAAAATCAAGTGCACCATCAAACCGCTCCACCTCCGGCGTTAAAAACTTTTAAGACATGGTACCACCGCATCGTCACGTTCATCTGATCTTTCTCGTAAGGTATTTCATCTGATCTTTCGTATATCGTCTCAAATAAACAGAACCTAAAAGGCTAAAACCGTGAAAAATTGCAACCACCTGCAAATGTAAAAGGAAGAGGATGAAGTTTGTATTTACATGACATCAATAACATGATTTACATATACAAAGTTGTAGTAAGTAAATAGAGCATATTGTGGATACCAACACAAACACTGTTCTAATCAAATCAATAATGCTTCCTCATATACATCCATTCTAACTGAATAAAATATTACATTTTGTATTGTGATCATGAAGTAATTAGCATGTTTTTGAATTTCAATAAGTACATGTCTAGAGAGGGATGAATATATTATTTTTTAAATTTTATAATTGGAGAAGTAATTTTTTATAAGATAAGAAACACGGATAAAAAGGTTTCACTACAAACATACCATAATTTATAGTGGTTTCGATAAAGATTAACTACTTCATGATACATCACTTTTTGAACCCCAATCACAAATTTCCTTTAATATTATTGTCTCTATAAGCTAGTAGAGATAACTAATACAACGTCTCACTAAGCAAGTAGTGATCACCACAACGTGTCCCTATACACGTTGAGATATCGTATACGTCTCCTTACTTTACCTTACCTCGTCGAGGCATTGACGCCATTACGAACGGGAACTGGACGGAGAAGGGGTGTGTCCCAATTTTGGCTGACACCGGCCAGAACCAGGACTGGCTCATCATAAACAACAATATGAGACGGGCCAGAAGTCAGCAGGGTACACAACCCCTCCTCATAAGTACTCCCGTCAGGTGACGGATCTTCAATAGGGGCATTAATGTCCCGACGAGGTAAGGTAACAGAAAGAAAGGCGGAGGAGACATAGAAGAAGTGATCCTTCCAATTCTTTAGGGAATTAGGGATCTTAAGGGCCATGAACGGGCTGGGTTTCTTCTTTTTAATAAAATTAAACCAATCTTCGGCAGTATCGAGATGGTAAGAAACGCGAAATAAGTTTACAGAAGGCCAACCGCCGTAGGCACGACAGTCCACCTCAAACTGGGAAACCTTGCAAAATCCGAGGGGGTTGAATTGGTCAAAACGAACACCATAGAACAATAAAATTTCTACCAGAAAAGAGGTAAGGGGACAACGGCAGTTGGCAAAGTCAAAATTTTTGGTATATAGGGTCATCATGCCATCTGGAGCAATGGCAGTCTAGACGGGAGTAGGCAAGGTTGGATTCAACTCTGGGCGGATATTATACTTGTCACAAAAAGCCCTAAACTCCCAAGGAGAAAGCACAGAATGTGTGATACTAAGGTTGTGACTCTCGCCCAATTTTAAGAATAAAAACAAAGGGAAGGAGGAGAATCAAGGGAAAGATTAGAAGGACGCACCTGGCTCCATATGAAGGGGAAGGATGACAGAAGTTAGACGAAGAATAGCCGAAAGAAGGAAGAAAAGACAACAAGTTTTATGAAAAGGGGGAAGTAAAAAGAAAAATAAAGGGCTTACAGTGGTTATAAAGGGAAGAAGTAAGTCGGTTAAAAAGACTTTTTGAATTTCAAACGTTGGGAAACAACAGATGAACAACACATGGCATGTGCTTCCTTTAAAGACCGCCAGATGACTGTCTCTAAGAAAGAACACTCAAAAGCCTATAAAAACAGTTGTCTCGCACTAACGCAAAACCTTACTTACAATCCTCGCGAAGGGCATAAAGAAAATTAGTCTACACATTCAGGAAGCCCATGTCCTGACCGTATGCACCACTGTATACACTGGTAGTATGTCTTTATAACAACGGGGGTTCATGCCTCCTCATTTGTTAAAAAGGGAAGTACTAGACGCGGTCCGAGAATTTCACCCGAGCCCCGTGTATCCCTTGCAAGTTTTACGTATACCTATGGCCCGAATGCTTATCCATAGATGAACATTGAGCATTACTCCCTTAACCTTTATTTGACCGTTTTCATAAATAAAATGTTTGACACAAGTTTTCAAAGAGATAAAGTATTCACCTTTATAGTAGGAGTGAGCCTCTAAAGTTGTAAATCTACAAAGTCAGCTTTCTAGCTTGATTCTCTAGCGTTTTCACCTTTCTACGACCGTTTCTTTCTTATCCGAGCACTACAATGAGCGGGAGTTAGACCAGAATCGTCGGGAATGAGCTAAGACGCATCTGGAACGAATTTAGAGTGTAAAGATCGATTGTGTTGTGAGATTTTCGAATGAATCCGACCAACTATTTATAGGGCAACTTCTTGACCCGTGATAGACCGTTATGGGTGGTGACGGTCCGTCACCAGATTAGGGTTTCGCGAGTCATTATACACGTGTCACCCCGTGGTTGATTTGCGGCGTGACGGTCCGTTATAGGGCCTGACGGTCCGTTACAGAGTGATACGTGGCGCACCCTGATATACCATCATTTATACATGTTTTACATGCACAATTATCCCCATAAATAGCACAAATTATATAGAATATGATAAGATATGATACTTAATCCACTTATCTGTGTTACAACAGGATAATTAACCCTTGCATACAAAAACATGAAGAAAACATCCAAAACGAGGGGAAATTAGCATTCGGAAGCCAATTGCATAAAACCGGACCAAGAAAGTCAAAGCTGAAGATCAAAAAGTCACCAGGAAGGAAAAAGGTCAATGCACGGTCGTGCATTGCTTTGCACGGCCGTGCAAACCCTAACTAACTCCCTGTCCTCTCCTGCTCTGCTAGATTCCCTCACGTGCAAGAAATGAGTGCTTTGTACAATGCACGACCGTGCATTACCAAATTCTGAGTCTACAAATAGCAAGCTAATTCTAGTGTTTTAGGTGTCCAAGATCAAGAGGTGTGAAGGCCTTAGTGCTCTGCTAAGAGCCGGAACTATCTCGATTTTGGTCCATTTAGCTTTTTCTTTTTATTTTCTTTTTTAAGTCTTGTAATATGAACTTATTCTTCTCGTTCGAGTGAAACAAGAGGCAACCTATACCCACTCTCCCTTGGTGTTGGAATACTTCCACACATTATCTAAGAGTTAGTGGAGTCACTTTATGGTTATTCATGGCTAGCCCTCTTGTGTTGCTCGAGTTGGTTGAACTTTAATTAAATAATGAAGTATTTTTAGTAAGTTATGTTTTTAAAGTCTTTACTATAAGTTATCTAAAAAAGACAAGAATAAGTGATCTTTAAACCAATCTAATATTCTTAAATCTTGTGAGTTACCCAAGCAAGACTTCTTGTTTGGGAAGCTTATTCGATGTTTGTACGGTCTATATACAAATCTTGGTGCTAGTCCGGCCAGTTAGTATAGATTTAATATTATGGGTTGATTGGAGGTTTGGGTATTCAGCAGGCCGTTTGAGCCCTAACCAGACCGGGCGATATGTGTCGGTATTTCTTTACTTCTCTTGTGTCGGCATGCAGATGACTTCTAGCGGGAGCCATGGGGTTTGACCTTGAGAAGGAAAGTCTTATTTATTTAAAATAATATTATAAGTAAAGACAACTATTTAAGAACATAATTAGTTAGGTCCGAGCGTTCATAAAGTACCTTTGGAGGAAGTCGTGCATTCTGACTTACCGGAAGAAGTTACAAGACCAAGCGTACGTCAGTCACAAGGATAATAAGTCCGAATAATGAATTGTGAAGATATCGACGGACTTGACACCCCGTTTAGGGTCCGTTATATTCATTAAGGAACAGTTGGCCGACCGTATCCACAGTTCCGTTACGAAATACTAACTCCCCTATCGAAAGGGTTAGTACTAGTAACTATGACTAATCTTACTTTAAATACAACATTAATTAACAAGGGATAACAACTAGAGTAACACCTTAAATAGAATAATATTTCTAATTACATTTCTTAACTTTTTATTTTTCCTTTTAAACAAAACCGATTTTCGGACTTATTATTCTAGTCAGAAAATAACGAGGGTTGAGTACGGGATCCGTGTCCATGGTTCGATACTTGGTTCTTACCCAAACTATATTACGCTGCGATATGTACACTTGTCTATTGTGTGTGTTTTAAGTTAAAGTAATTATCATTTTATACATTTAAAACATGAAATCATCTTAAAAATATATTTATTTATATTTTTATATTAAAACAAGCACATCAAGTTTTTAGCGCCGTTGCCGGGGACACGGTAATTCTGTGAAAGATCTAAATCGTTGGACTGACTATTTTTTTTGAGTCATGGTATTTGTGTTATTTACATCTATCTTTGCAGGAATATTCAAGGATCCGGACCGCGAAGTTTTTGTTAAGAAAAATGATTAAACATAAGTACTGCCATTCGAAAGCAAAAACATTTTCTAATTAGGCGTAACGCTTTCGAATGGTTTTTACGTGATTAACATTTTTGTTTTTGATAATGACAAGCTCGATACTCTGATGTTGGATTGCAAGAAATGCGGTAAGTTTCCAAGTATAAGTTCGGGATTTTTGTTAGTAACATTCCCCGTTGACCACAATTATATTTTTTTTAGGTAATACGTTTTGGAAAAACTAAATTAATTTTTAATTAAAAATATAAAATTTATTTTCTAAAAACACTAAGCTGAAAAAAAGGGGCCGGTCAAAAAGGGGAATGCACAGCCGTGCATCCCATTGCACGACCGTGCATCGGTCAGAAGTGGGTCAAGTGTTAAATGAGGACAGTAGCAGCACTTTCTCTTAAACCCTCACCCCAAACTCGCTACGAGTCGACTGAAAACACTCCAAAAACCCTGATTTCTCATGATTTTTCTCTTTTCTTCACTCTAATCTCTCCCGCAAGATATGTAAACTTGTCCATTATCGTTTTTGAGTCGATTTTTGCTTCATTTATGGATAATTTTATTCAAATAGGGGCTAGGGTTTCGTTTTGAATTTTGGTATAAATATGTTGAATCTGAACTTATTGCTTAATCTAAATGCATATTTGACCATGATAGATCATTATGTAACTTGTTTTAGCCTCGTTTAGACAAATTTATTCCACTCGTATGATTTGGGTTCTTGATTTTTGCTTAGAAATTTTGATCTTGAATGTATGAATTGAAGCATGAATCTTTTATATATGTTTAAAATGTAGTATAGCTTGTTGGAAAATTGTTAATTTGATAAACTAGGTCAGGAATTTTTCACAAGTTTGACTTTCAAAAGTCAAAATACCATTGTTTGAATTTGTGTCTTGTTTGGATAAATTGCAATTAACCAATTATGGATTCGAAAAATGTAACCATGCCATGACAATGCATGAATTTAAATTTTCTTTGACAGATCCTAAAATATTTATGCATAATTTTTATGTTATATCAAATTTTTGGAGTCATTGCCATATATGCAATGATATTTCCCTATACTAACTCCATTTGTTGTTATATAGGACATGGCCGAGTCATCCAGATAAGCGGGGCGGAAAAGAAGGAACACCAGATCGGGGTCCCGAACAGGATCCTCCTCTTCTGCTCACATGAGTGGCTCGCCGCCAACTCCACCATCGCCTCCACCACCTTTCAATCCGCAGCCTATGCCAGAGTTACCACAAGACTTACACTCGTGGCTTATCTTTGATCCTGATGATGCCATCGAGGTTCATGCCTATCAACACTTAGCCACCTTACTGACACAAACCTTTGGGATACATAAAACCATCTGCTATCCAACTTTAGAGGATGTTAATCTCCTGAATAGTGCAGTTCCTCTAATCACGAAACCTTAGCAGAGGTTCTTTGCTATTAGGAAAACAACATACTATGAGCTCACTCTTGAGTTTTTAGCTTCTTTTGAGTTCGACAGGCCGGTGGTAAGTATGGAGATGCAAGATTGTGTGAGATTTAGGATGGCTAGACAGTGTGATGTGTTGCAAAACATACATGTATTTCTGTCATGTTTCATGTCGTTTTCGTGTAGTTTTAGAGTCGTTTTGAGTTATTTATGTTTAGTACTGAGGTGTCATGGTTTGTAGGTAATCGGGTCACATTGGATCTTAAACGAACAAGCACCGGGAAAGAAACGAGCACGAGAACCCGGGATGGGAAATGGAAAAAGTCGGGAAAGAGTCCAACGTTAAAAGGGGCATATCTCAGGCTAGAAAATTAGTTTATTGCATTCTTTAGTGATAACATTTAGTGTAGTAAACCCCCCAAACCAAATCATTCTTTAGTCCGAGTCAGAGTCCGTTTTGTTATTCGTAATGTCTTTAGGGTTCGATAATCCGGTTTACCATTAAGCTGTGCTACACTCGATAGGTCCACTTGCCTGTCAGTGCGGTTTAGTTAATAGGTTTTCTTTTATTACTTAGGAGTCTAGGTTAGGTTTTACAGTTAGTTTTTATAGACCGTCTAGACGACATCAAGTTTTTGGCGCCATTGCCGGAGACACTTGGCAATAGAAATATTGACTTTGACTAGTTCTTTGTTTGATTTTTGGTTTATTTGTCTTCTTTGAGTCTGCTCTGTGTGCTTGTCCTACGTGCTTACTTGTGTGTCTGGTCTAGGATAGAGTCTTTTTGTTATTTGAGTCTCTCTATTTCTTTCCATTTTAGAGTCTTTCTGTTTATGCACCATACTCGTTCGCAGGGATCACCTCCATATTCTGCTTTCTTAGAGCCCGAACGAGAGATCCACGAGCGCACCCACGACTTCTGGGAGCGTTTGAAAAAGCTATGCAAATCTTAGGTACGTTCTACTAGCCCAGTTCCATTTCCTACTATGGGCGACGCTATTCCACTAGCGAGACGTACCGTGCACCAGAGAGCCAGTACTGGGGTTACGTGGGTGAGATATTCGATCACTAATCCCGCCATCCCTAATAACAATACATGGTAAATCCCAGCACATGTCATGAACACGATAACTAACGCCACCCAATTTCATGACCTCGAGGATGAGGATGCACCCTAACATGTGTCCCGCTTCGCACGCATATGTGATACCTTCAATATCACGGTTGTATCTAAGGACGCAATCTACTTGCGTCTCTTCCCATTCTCGCTCTCTGGGCGTGCTTCTACTTGTCTCGACAATCTCCTAGACAACTCGATCACCGCTTGGGAGGATCTCGAAGCCAAGTTCTTCAAGAAATATTATTGTAGGTCCACATGACTCTCCTCTAGATCGTACTCGAGACATGATGTATCAATGACACGGAGTGCAGAATCCAACCATATCAAAGATTGTGTATACGAGATGACAATAGAAAAAGTAACAATCACAATGTAAATAAACTTCTTCTTGTATTTCACCAAATCATAGAGTTTACAGAACTAGAACTTGAACATTCAAAAGCTTTACAAAAACTGAACATGTAAACTCTATTTATAGACTTGATTCTGCTATAGGCGAACTTAGTAAGTTCGCCTCTACTCAGGCTAGGCGAACTTGTTAAGTTCGCCTCTAGCAGAACTTACAAGACTTACACAAAATTGAACATTTACAAAACATAAAGATATACATATCTAAACTATTACAAGCTTTTGTCATACATCTATGTCCTAACAGACTCCCCCTTGACAATAGCTTGATCTTCTGTCTTCAGTCTTTATGACGAACTCTTCCAATTCTCTGGTAATTTGCTTCCTGCATGCACTCCATACCTGTGATATATCTCCAACACTCTTTTATACTGTAATCCTTCTGATCTTTCTTTGAGAAGTTAATAAGATTCATTGCATCATAGAATCTTACTATCACATTATTCTCTCTATCTTCAACTCTTGCTTATCCTGTATTCACATCAACATACCACCACTTCATGTTTCTAAGAAAATCTTGTGGTATTTTATTTAATGAAATCTTTTGCACAACCTTAACTGGTTTAAACTTATATTTCCAAGTTGTTACACCAGATTTAGCATCAACAATCTTCACTCTTTTACCTTTCTGAGGATTCAACTTGTCATACTTTCCAGACCCACCTTCTCTGCTTATCAAATTTGCAATTACATCTGCCAATCCAAACTTTGATCTGTTTATCAGAGGCTTTGTAACTAGACCATTCATTTCACACCTTGGTAAGGTATTGAAATACTTGATCCTTGGCTTCAAATATTGTACACCATCTGATCTTTTCAATGCAAACAGTTTCACTACGTCATCATAAAACAATCTTATGATTCTTCCAATACACCTCTCTTTGTTTACATACTTTTCTTTCTGAGCAGGTTGTATAGGAGACAGGTAAGACCGTTTTCCAGCTGTTTGCTAACTCTTTCCATTGTTCCTTCGTCATACCAGTATTCCTATACATCACTGGTTCTTCAGATGACATGGAAGGCATGGACCGAGTAGTTTCTTTTTCAGTTTCCATCTTTGATTAAGTAGAATCACCAGGCTTTGATGTATCTTTAGTAGAGTCCACAGAATCAGTTATCCATTCATTGGAGAATTCATGAATAACATCATCTTGGATGAAGTTATATGGCACATTCAGACCATCACAACCTTCATAAGTAACATCAACTTTACTTTTCTCAATCTCTATCTCTATAATTTCTCCTTCTTCAACCTCAGGATCTAAGATATCATCTTCTAGATCATCAAACAGCTCATCAATATCATCCAGACATTCAAGCTTCAATATCAGAATCATTTTGAAAGAACTCTAAAAGCAAAATCTCCTCATTAACTTCATTACTAGTCTTACTTCCTTCAATACTAGCTGATGTTGACTCCCCCTTAACCTTAGATAAAGGATTCACGTCAGTGTATTGACGATCACCTTCCATATTTTTACTAGAATCATTGTCATCATCATCCTTTCTTTGAATAGAATCATTATGACAAGCATCTTGTAAGCTCATCCCCCCCTGAGCGTCAAGACGCTCTACAAGCTTAGAAACCAAGAGTTTCATCTCAGCTAATTGCTTAGATTGATCTTGAATAACTAACTCTTGTTTAGAATCAGTAGCCACACGAACATCAAGCTGACTTTGTAAAGTAATAACTTGAGATTCAAGATAAGTAATTCTTTCAGAATCAGAAGACATAGAAGGACCAGCTTGAGATTGAGCAGGAACTTTAGGAGCAAGATTAACCACTGGAGAAGTATGTTGATATGGTTGAGGAGTAATAAGCAAAGAATCAATAAACTCAGCATCTTCAACACCTTGAGTAGTTGCAGCAGCAGCAATAGAAGCAGACATAAGCTTCTGAGATTTAGGAGTGGGAACATACTCCTCATCAGAATCTGAAGATTCATCCTGTAATGTTCGTTTCCCTAAAGTCACACCAAGAGGAGGACCCCGTGTAGAATTTATTCTTAGTCGTTCCATGCCTTTCTGGCTCACAGACTTAAGTCTCTTGCCAGCATTAGCCCTATGCAATTGAGATAATCTAATATAATGATCAGAACTAAAATATGGTGAACTACCAAAATTACCATCAGATGCAGCAAGGTTCTCAGAAGAACTAGAACTTGTATCAGCAACCTGACCCTCTGCTTGATGTGCGAGAGACTGAACAACATCATCATCATGTATATCCTCCATGTTCATTCCCAAGTCTGGATTAACATCATCACCAGGAACATCTTCTTGATGAGCATCTAGAATAGGTTCATTAACAACTTCTTAAACATTCTCTTGAACTTGAACTTGTGCCATCTCTTGTTGTATTGGAACCTGCATTTGTTCTTGTTGGACTTGAGGTTGTTGATGTTGTGGTGGATCTTGATCTTGATCCTGAACCAACTCCTCAGGATGAAACCAATTATTGTTTGGAGGTTCAATATAATCAGGATTAATAAGATGACCAAACAATGGAGTAGGAATTGGAATCAAAGCAGCATTCTGTTGTTTCACCTTGGTGCAATCTGTAAAAATTCTTTTATTCATCGGTGTTAAGTTAAGACGTTGTGGATGCTGTGGAAGATTAGGAATCAAATGATCCAGAATCATTTGGATAAACCGAGGATACATCAAGAAACCTTGACCTTCTGGAGGAGTTATCTGCATTTCAAGCTCTCTGTAGATATACAAAGCAAAATTGAAGCGTTTGTTCTGAGTTAAAGCAACCATTGTAGCTTGTTAAGACGACTTCAAACCAATAGTACCAGCCTTTCTAGGTGACAAGCACAGGATAATGACGTGCATGAAATATCTCCACTGACCCACTAGACCACCTTTTCTAGCTTGGGTATCATTTTGTCTCGGTAACCCATCCTCCGAAAACACCCCATAATCAAAGTACCAGGTAAAGTGATAGGATCATCATTAGCACCACCTAGAACAAGAGCAACTCGAATAGTATCCACAGAGATCACCACCTCAGTATTGTTCATTGTAGCCCGTAAGACATGTGGATCAACATTCTTATCTTGCTGAACTATAGCCCAAAATTGCTGAATATAAGGTAAGCTGATTTAGGGATTTCCTGAAAGAGCCACATGCAACCTTGATCGATTCAGAAAATTGATTATCTCTTGATAGTTTACAGCCTATGACATTTCAGGATCTAATAAGGCGACTTGATTATGTTTGTATTCAACACGACGATCCATCTGTATATGAATTTGGACATGAACAATATTAGTATATAGTCACACAAAGTATACACTTAACATACACATATATGACATACACATAAACAAAAAATGAAAGAAAAAAAATGTTAACACACACAACACAAAAAAAAAAATTACAAGTCCAAACACTACTGAGCACCTAGGCGAACTTACTAAGTTCGCTTAGAGTTGCAATAAGTTCTCCTGAACAAGTTCGCCTGTTCAAACAATTTCAAACCAGAATCAAACTTGATCAAAATGATGGAATTGAATCAAATCACAGCCCGTATTAGCATCATTCAACACCGATTAAGCTATTTCAAGTAACAATTTTATGTTTTACACACTCAAACATCTCTAAAATCACAGACCAAGTCCGACTTTCAAAATCCTAAGAACAGAATCAGAAATCAAGGGTTTCTGATCGATTTATCGGATAAAAATTAATGAAACTACCTTTAATCAACTCGCAATTACAAATTGAACAAGATTATAACGATGGAACACCGATCAACAACACTTAAAAATCTCAAATATCAAGTTCGCAACACTGTGGACAAGTTTGGTCGAATAAGTTCGCTCAGAAAAGTTCAAAGGATAAAGATTATGTTCGCCTAAAACTGTATATATACTCATGATTAAGTTCGCTTCAGCAGGCGAACATGCTAAGTTCGCTTAAACATTACCAAGCGAACTAGCTAAGTTCGCTTCTCAGACAATCACAACCTTCACACTTAGAAACTTTGAAATTCCAACCTGTACAAACTTCAACTATCCAATTTCCAAGCCTTGTTATCTTCTATTTGAAACATGTATCCAATCCAATCCCGAATCATTTGAATAAAATTAAAAGATAGAATTTTCATGGAAGACGGAAAGAAAATCTTTTTGGATTTTATCTATACAAACGGAATCACATATTTTTGGTTTTTATCTTTTCATACGGAAACACATATTTTTGGTTTTTCTGAAAAATGCAAACACATATTTTTGATTGAACATCATGAGTACGAAGATCATATCAGTATTTGAGCAATTCATCACACATTCTATCACAAACTATGGGTAACCTATGATACTTCAGAATACACTTCATGATATGAAATTTGACACTCTTGTGAATTTGATTCACTTATTCTCTTCAAACTAATGATCAAGATTATAAACTTATTCTTCCATATTTGATATTTAAGAAACAAAATCATTCTCTTTTTCATTCTTTTCAATCATTTCAATCTTTTCAATCATATCAATCAGTTCCATCTTTTCTATCTTTTAAGCACCAATTGAAATGATACGCGATAAATTTCAAAGTAAACAAGATCAAGTTATAACATGCTCAATTATTCATACCAAATTTGCAATACAAAGCATGAACACTTAAGTTGTCAATATTATAATATTTGAAACTACAAGCGTTTTCTCCCAGATTCATGTGAGTTAGTACCATTTAGATGAAAAACATCGTGTACCCCACATATATGCCCAACAAAAATTAAAATTGCATTATCTTCAAGACATATATGATTTATTGCAAGATTAGATCAATTCTCCAAGATGAAATTATCTCTATTAGCACAAGTGTTGAATAGCAGATCCCGAAGGATATAAGAATCATAAAGATTTAGAATCAGAAGATTCTAATGAACTGACTTTAGAATGAGAATCAATAGATTCAGGTAAGAGGATCCAACTATTTTCTAGATAAATTTCAATGGAATCTGTATAGATGATGTATCAATATGATCCAAGGGTGAGTATATGTTCCAACATATGTTGTTAGAAAGCATATCTTAGTTCATCAACACATTGCATGTTTTTCGGGGCATGGGCAGTGAAGTGAACTGGAAGAATTTGTGCTAAAGATATAATCCGATATTGGTTTCATGAAATTCATAAAACCATATATTCTTTATCTGATAATGATCTTTTACACACATACCCAGGCATCAAATCACAGATGTAATCATATCTTATTTATTTTTCACACTACTAATGATTCAAAAACGCTTCTAGTCTAATTACAATCTAAGTTTCAAACTCATATCCAAATTAAAATCAAACAAATTATCATTTTCAGAGCATTTATAACACTATCATTTCTTGTTCATGCAGACCTTGAAATTTAGATCAAATCAATTCAATATAAGCATACACATAATATTATATCAAATGTCTACTATGGTCATGTGTGATAAACTATTCACTGATGTACTATCATTTCTTTTTCTAACTTCGAATGATGTCAACTTTTTAACTTTTTCAATTTGTTTTAAATTTTTATAAATAAAATTTTTTGACTGAAAGTAAGAATGCAGAAAAGTAATAAAGCAATAAAAGAAAATTAAAACAAAATCTCCCATGAAATTTGATTTTGAAAAACCTTTATTCGGGATTGATCATACCGA
This sequence comes from Smallanthus sonchifolius, assembly GCA_023525975.1. Lineage (NCBI taxonomy): Eukaryota > Viridiplantae > Streptophyta > Magnoliopsida > Asterales > Asteraceae > Smallanthus > Smallanthus sonchifolius. The sequence goes on from CM042038.1 coordinate 62,669,450, forward strand.
TCATTTTGATCAGAAATTCAAACCTGGTACGATCAAATGCCTTGGTAAAGAGATCAGCAAAATTATCATCAGTATGTACCTTCACTAGCTCAATCAACTTTTTATCTGCACAATCACGAATAAAATGATATCTAATTTCAATGTGCTTTGTTTTACTGTGCTTAACATGATTGTTAGTTATGGACATTGTGGCAGTATTACCAATGAACATGGGGTTCCTGTGTGATTCAAACCATAGTCTCTTAATTGTTGTTGGATCCACAAGATTTGAGAACAACAACTTACAGCAGCAATGTATTCTACTTCACATGTTGAAATGGAGACTGTAGTTTGCTTTTTGCATTGCCAGGAAACAAGACGATTACCTAGAAACTGACAACCACCTGTTGTAATTTTCTATCCAAACAACAGCCACCAAAATTAGAGTCAGTATACGCATTAAACTCAAAGTTAGAACCATGTGGAAACCATAATCCCAATCTTTGTTTTCCTTTCAAATATCGAAATATCCTTTTGACTGCTATCAAATGTGAGTCCTTTGGGTTTGCTTGGAATATGGAACAGAGACACACAACAAACATTATATCTGGCCGTGAAGCGGTTAAGTACATGAGAGAGCCAATCATTGTCCGGTAGAGTCGGCAATCAATGTCTTTTCCATCTGGATCAGGATTCAATTTATGATTCACCGGAATTGGAGTATCGTATGGGGTACAGTCTTCCATCTTAAATAGGCTTAAGATTTCTTTGACATACTTAGACTAGTGAATAAATAAACCATCTTCCTTCTGATTAACTTGAAGTCCAAGGAAAAATGATAACTCTCCCATAGCTGATATTTCAAACTTCGATTTTATGACACTTTCAAACTCTTTGCATAACCCTTAGTTTGTTGAGCCAAAAATAATATCATCTACATATATCTGAACCAGTAGATAATCTCCCCCTGCTTTCTTTATGAATAAGGTCGAATCAATTTGGCCACGCACAAACCCATTATCCATGAGATGTTTAGACAATGTTTCATACCACGCTTGGGGAGCTTGATGTAAGCCATAAAGTGCTTTATCTAGCTTGAATACTCTAGACGGATGAACTGGATCTTCAAACCCCAACGGCTGACACACATAAACCTCTTCCTTGACCTTACCATATAATAAAGCCCTCTTCACATCTAATTGAAACACCTTAAACCCTTTGTAAGACGCAAAAGCAAGAAACAAACGAATAGCCTCAAGCCTTGCTACAGGTGCATACACTTTGGTGTATTCAATTCCTTCTTATTGATTGAACCCCTATACAACTAATCATGCTTTATTCCTCACCACGACACCACGATCTTCTTTTTTGCATTTAAAAACCTATTTAGTGCCAATTCGATAAACGTCCTTTGGAAGATCTACAAGATTCCACACCTTTAGCTTATCGAATTGAGCAAGCTCTTCCTGTATTGCTTCTATCCAATTTTTATCGCGCAAAGCCATTTCCACATTCTTTGGTTCAAACTGAGAAATAAAATATGAATGTGAGCAAACATCAAGAACACCAGTATCCTTAATACACGTATACAAACAAGTATTCTCGATTTAAGAACGCGTCTGCACTCCATATCTCAAATTCCCAATTATATTTGTCACCGGATGATCTTTAAGTTATTTAATGGAAGCAACTTCAGGAACCGACAACACATCAACTTGAGTCATTTCAGTCTGAGAAGAAATCTCCTGATTCACTGGTATCCCCGAGTCCAGATTCGTAGAAATCTCCCCCTGTGCATGTGTTGAAGTAGACGGATCATCAACGAATAATGGATCAGCTGAAGAATCTTGAAAAACAACATCTTCTTCTTCACTATTAGGATCTTGTGGTCTCGAGTAAGAAGCAATGTTAGGATCAGAAGTAGAAGTAGATGGAATAGATGACCTTTGAACCAAAGTCGGTATAAAACCTCCATCATGTGCATCCTGACAAGATTCATACAACACAACAGCCTCTTCAGGAGAAATATCAGAAGGTAAGTGAAAAGACTTGAATAAGCTGCCATTTGAGGTAAAGAACGATTTGAACAATCAATATGAAACCATTCCTCAACCTGATGAGTCTCTTTGTTATAAACCCTCTTGGTAGTAGAATTAGCAACATACCCCAGAAATATTCCTTCAATAGCCTTAACACTGAACTTGGTTGGAACATCTCTAACCTTCAACAGAGTACATGGATTTCCAAAAGGTAGTAAATACTCCAAATTAGGCTTCCGATTATTAAGCAACTCATAACATGTCTTGTTGTGTCCCTTCACGGTCAGAATTCTGTTTAAAACATGACATGCAGTATTCACAGTCTCAGCCCAAAAAGTAACAGGGAGCTTAGAACCTGCAAGCATCGTACGTGCCGTTTCAACTAAAGTTCTGTTTTTTCGTTCAGCAACTCCGTTTTGTTGAGGTACATATGGCGCACTAAATTCATGATGAATTCCCTTTTGTAAAAAAAATAAACCCATCTTGTTATTTTTGAACTCGCTGCCATTGTCACTCCTAATTCTTCTGAATTTCTGTTTGCACAAATTCTCTAAACCCAGGATTAAGTATTGTACCAATTCTGTTGTTTCAGCCTTTGAAGCTAAGAACTTAACCTAGGAAAATCTAGAGAAATCATCTATAATGACTAAACAGTATGATTTTCCTCCAATACTTCTAATACTAATCGGTCCAAACAAACTCATATGAAGCAGCTCGAATGGAGTCACAATAGAATTATGTTTTTGGATTTATGGGACTTCTTGTGTTGTTTGCCCTTCTTGCACAGAATACAATCATCAGGAACGGAGAATTTCAATTTAGGAACACCAGTAATCAACTCATTCTTCACCAAGTAATTCATTTTCCTATAATTGATGTGAGCAAGCTTCCTGTGCCACAGAATAGAATATGATTCAGATGCCTTCGAGAGTAAACATGTTGGAATAGAATCCGTTGTCGTTGAAACACTCATGTCTAAAACATATGTGTCATTTCTCCTTGGAGCCTTCATAAGAATCCATTATTCAGGAATAACAAATCCCGGCTTCAAGATATAACATTCAGTATCATTGAAATGGAATGAAAACTTCTTGTCACATACTTGAGATACACTCAGAAGATTGTGTTCAAGTTGCTCAACATAGTTAACCTTCTCAAATTTAACCTTTTCATTCTTCAAAGTACCTTGACCTGTTATCTACCCGCCTTTATTCCCAGCAAAAGCGACATAACCGCCATCGATTTTAATAACATCTTCTAGCAAACGAATATTTCCTGTCATATGTCGAGAACAACCACTATCCACATACCAAGTATTGTTGATAGTCCTCCTTTGTTGCCCCTACATAAACAAAAGATATAAGTTAGAAATGGGAACCAAGCCATTGTGGGCTTGGGTCATCCAGAAGTATCAAAATAAACAACTTCAATGAGTTCACAATCAACTTTATCATCAACCTTTGGTACATAAAGTCCAACATAATCAAAACTTCTCGATAAAGACACATGTTGATTATTTTGAAAAACATGTTTAGAAGTATTATTATCAGACTCAGATGTTTCCAAAAGTTTCTTTAATTTTCTGTTACGTCTCCGCCGTTGTGGTCGAGAAAGTTTGACCTCAGGTTGAGAATACTTTGTGAATCCAACATGTCGATTTTCAAAATGTTGTTGAAAATCAACAACATTTCTACCACCAGTATGCACAAACACTGGTTTAGAAAAAAATGTTTATCATGTTTCTTAAATCCTGTAGATTTAGAAAATGACGGATTAGGCACAAATTGCCTCAGTGGAACACTCTTCACAACATCAGATGTAGGCTTTCCCACATTATAGGTCTTTTCAGAATCGTCACCACTTTTTGTTATGAGGGAACAATTTTTGATTTGCCTTTTTCCAGAAGCATTGGCTTCTTTTCTTGATTCTTGTAAGGATAATTAATCAGAATATGTCCGACTTCATTACAATGAAAGCACACTCTTTTATCTCGATGATCTCTAACATACAAACGTTTTCTTCAAGTTGATGAACAACCAGATGAATATCCTTCAGAAGAGTTGACTTCATTTTGAACTTTCTTCTTTAGAACATAAACTTGTCTAGTCACCTTAGAAGTTGTCTTCTGACCTTGACCAGCACAAACAAAACCACTTGTAGATAAAACTTTGGAAATAGTAGGTTGTACAACTTCATCAGGTTCTGTTAAAATACATCTATCCCTTGTAACCTGTTTCACCACTTTTGGTTCATCAAGTTTCACTTCTTTAGGAACGCATTCAACCTTGTTTTCATCAAATACTGCATCATCATTGTCAGAATCATAAACCATTTCTTCTCTTGTCACTGGATTAACCTTCAGAACTGTCTTTGGATCAATCTCCTCTTCATTTATGATTTCTGGTTCAACTACATAGTTACCATTAAATGGTGGAGGAACAAATCCAACTCCAGTAACTCTCTTTGTAGGATCAGAATTATCATGAAAATAATCCAACATAACTGATGAATTTCCAAAACTCTCCAGCTTTCGATGTAATTTGATCACCTCTGATTCTTTGTCAGAAATCTCCTTGTTTTTTTGAGCAACAATATCATTTCTCTTCTCAATTTCAGCATAAGCCATATCCAAATAATATGCTCGTTCCTTGTACTTTAACCCTAAAGAATTTAAATATCTTTTCAAAGACTCAATTCTATCCATACACAGCTTATCGTTGTCTTTCAACTTTTGATTAACGACATGCATGGATTTCATATCACAAATCAAGTTGGTATTATCATCCATTACTTTCTGCATTTTATCCTTCACAAAGACACAGTTAGAATAGTAAATATTACAGATAGAGTCTTTTACCTTTGACGGATCTGACATATCTGCCATGAAGACTTTAGCAATTGGAATATCTTCAGATACAACATCATCAGAAGATCTTTTAGTCAACACAATTTCATCTTCAGATATATTAGATGTAGAAGTATCTTCAGAAGCAACATTGTGTACTTTAACATTTTCTTCATCATCACTTTTCAAACTTTCACCATCACTTGAACTATCATCATCAGTTGTTTCTTTAGATATTTCATTATGAATTTCAGCTACAAATGCCTGACTCACAGCACCAACCAAATCTTCTAGATGAATACCCCAATCATAATTTTCATCATTTTGTGTAACCAAAGCAGATGATATGGATGCATGATTTGAATTTCCAGATCCAGAAGAACCATGTGACTGAGAACGATTGTTTTTAAAAGTATTTGTCTTTTTCTGAGAATCAAACTCAACCTTCGGCTTCACACATTCCTTAGCAAAATGACCATATTCTTGACAATTATAACATCGAACCTTTGATTTATCAAACCCCATTCTTGTTCGACTATAAGAACCAATATATACTTCCTACCAGTCTTTTTCATAAAGTCTTTTGCTTGTCGCATAAGCATGGCCATATTTCATTGAATATTCATCTCCTCTAAATCAACATGATCAATTTGATGAAAATCCTCTTCAAGAACATTAGGATCATGAATCTTTCCTCCAATAAAGTTTTCATATGATTCCATGAAAGAATAAAACATTGCCAAATAATCATCAGCAACCCTTTGATTCATATGAAATGAATTTGTATTTTGTGATCCAAAAGGTGAAGTTGATGTACTTAACAGAAAATCCAGTTTGACTTGAAGCTCCAGAAAATGTTCCAGATATATTTTCAGTTGTATTGTCTTGACCATCACCAGAGAAAAATGCAACACCAGATCCAGTTTTGCCAGAAGTCTTTGCAAATTACATAGCAGGATCTTGAATATGCTCCATATTTGTCTCCTTTTTCTTCATATTCAAATCATGAGATTGAATTTTGCTAAGAACATCTTCAAGAGACATGGTTTTGTATTTGACATTCTCTTTGATCAAAATAGAATACACATCAAATTTTGATGGAAAAGACTCCAAAAACTTATCATTGATCTCCTCAGTTTCATAAACTACCGATGCACTTGATAACTCACTCAGCAAGTGATAAAATCTTGTTGCAAGATCATCCAGAAAATCATTTTGAAAATGTTAGAAAACCAGAAATTGCTTTTTCAATAACTCTTTCCGACTTTTCATCACATCTAGACTACCTTCACACCGCTTCTGCAAAGCATCCCATAATTTTTTAGAAGATTTAAATTGTTTAAAACTGTGATAAATCTCCTTTGGAAGTGACATAGAAATGCTCGCCATTGCTTTCTTTTCACGATCAAATAACTGTTTTTCTTTAGTAGTCAATGCAGATACTGGTTTAGGAACATCATCCTTTCCCATCCATGAGTATGTCGGATGTGTATATCCTTCCAAAATAGGAATCCATAAACTCGTATTAGTAAACGACACAAACTGATCAAACCGATCTTTCCAGTTTGGATAATCAGCAAGACTTAACAACTTTGGTGGTTTCTGAGAAGTACCAATCTCATTGTCATAGTTGAACATATTAGTAACTTGTACCATGTTTTCCATAATCAACAATTTATCAAAAATAACAAGTAAAACCAAGATCACACTCAGGCGAATTTAATAAGTTTGCTCTAATCCTCCCCAAGCGAACTTGATAAGTTCGCTTAATCAAAGATTCTAGATAAGTTGGCCAAATAAGTTCGCCCCTAACAGAATTTCAAAAATAAGTTCGCCTGGTTCAGCAGCAACAACTCAGGAAGATGAGTTCTTCAACCAAAACACGAACAAAAACTTCCGAAAATCATCATAACTTGCTGAATTGATGGAATTTGATGAAACTGAACCGTATGATTGAGTATAATATGATTTAGAACACTTCTAATGGATCAATTTCTCCAAAAACACCTCCAAATTGATGAATTCAGCCCCAAAATCACTCTCAAGAACTTGAAAACTCCATGAACATGAAGATTTGCAAAAGTCAACCAATTTCTTGTCAAAACATTCACAAAGCGTCACAAATCAATCACAAATCACGAGCATAGGCTCTGATACCACTTGTAGGTCCACATGACTCTCCTCTAGATCGTACTCGAGACGCGACGTATCAATGACACGGAGTGCGGAATCCAACCATATCAAGGATTGTGTATACGAGATGACAATAGAAACAGTAACAATCACAATGTAAATAAACTTATTCTTGTATTTCACCAAATCACAGAGTTTACAGAACTAGAACTTGAACATTCAAAAGCATTACAAAAACTGAACATGTAAACTCTATTTATAGACTTGATTCTGCTATAGGCGAACTTAGTAAGTTCGCCTCTACTCAGGCTAGGCGAACTTGTTAAGTTCGCCTCTGGCAGAACTTACAAGACTTAGACAAAATCAAACATTTACAAAACATAAAGACATATAGATCTAAACTATTACAAGATTTTGTCATACATCTATGTCCTAAGAATTATCCACCTTCTAGGGCCGCTCGCCTTAGGGATCAAATCCATTCCTTTCGGATGGATCCTGATGAGCCCTATCACATTGCCTAACGCGCTGTTGAGCCGATGTCCCCAGAACGGTCTTTCTGACTGGGCGATAGTGGAGAAATTCTATAATGGTCTCACTTTTGAGAATCAACAAATGTTTAATACAGCTGCGGGAGGCCACATCATAAAGAGATTTGAGCCTGCTGAGTGCGAGGAGATGTTCGAGAGCTTCGCTCAAGCCGAACATCAGTACCCATATTCTAGGACTTCTATTCCTAGTGCTAGATCATCCACCACATCTCCTAGAGGTGTGCATCAGGTCACTCCTGATTCTAGCGTGGATGCTGCCCTCGCCGCTATGGCTAATGAAATCAAAGAGCTGAAACTCAGTGCTCAGAGGTGTGAAGTGTGCAGGGGAGGCCACGACACCATAGATTGCCATGTAAATAAAAAGGAGTAGGTGAACTATGCTGGCAACCGGTACCAGAGCCGATGGTATAACAACCAAAATTCATTTGGCTCGGGATGGAGATCTGGAAATAACCCACCGGTGTTTAATGGTCGTTAACAGTATCATCAGAATGGAGGAGGAGATACACGACCTAGCACGGGAAGCAATGTCGACACGACTATGATAAAGGGTATGTTTGAGACTCAGACACAGCTGCTTGCCCACTTAGTCCAGCAGGACAGGGACGCTAGGTAGAGATTGGATAGCCACGACACTCTTTTGAAGAATCAACAGTCGGCATTCCATGATCTGCAATGCACGGTTGAGTACATCTCTAAGAGCTTGAAAGATCGACAAGGAGGTCCATCTTCATGCTCCAACGCTTCAGTGATGGCCGTGTCGGTTAGGAGTGTGGAGAAGAAAGAAGTTGTAGAGGATGAATCCCACTCTAGTGTGTACAATATTCCGTCACCTGAGGAGGTCAAGAAAATTGACTTGAGAGCTCGATTTGCTGAGATCGATGCCAAGATGGCAGAGGAGGAGGTGGACGAGGAAGTTGTAGTTGAGGTGCCTGCCGCAAAGGCAGAGGAGAAGAAGAAGGGGCGGAGGTGAAGAACCCTGAGATTGACCAGACACGTGTTCCCTACCCAACACGTTTGCTGCCATTTAAGCAAGCTAGGGAACACAGTCACTTCCTTGACATGCTCAAACAACTCAAGGTCAATCTTCCGCTGATAGAGACCCTCCAATGCATGCCAAAACATGGCAAGTTCCTTAAAGATCTTCTTTCCAACAAGAAGAAACTCGAGGAGGTCTCTAAAGTCTCACTTAGTGAGCAATGATCTGCGGTGGTGCAGAACAAGCTGCCGGAGAAACCGGGAGATTCAGGTCGTTTCACGATCCCGTGTCTCCTAGGCAGTTTGCTTTTGCACCACGCGTTGGCGGACCTAGGTGCTAGCATCAACATGATGCCCTATTCTCTATACAAGCAGCTAGACCTTGGTGAACCACAGCCGACACGCATGAGCATTTCCTTGGCTGATCGCTCAGTCAAGTATCCAAGGGGAATTGTGGAGAACCTGTTAGTAAAAGTAGGCAAAATTTTCTTCCCCGTGGATTTCTAATCCAGTTGAGGAAGATAAAGAGAAGAGAGAAATAATAGAGGAGCCTCCAGATTGCTTGGGGGAGTTTGAAAGGAAAGTGGTAGGATCCTTGTTTCTAGGTGCCGACGATGATGATTTGAATGACATATTAGCACAAGTACGGTCGATAATCTGTGATACACCCTTGGTGGAGAGTTTAGAGGATCATGATGGTCCGGTTGAGAGGGTAGAGGTCGTACCATTGAAAATACCTATTCCTGAACCTCTATCTGTTATTCGTGCTGAGGGGAGAGCGACCGAGTCACCTCCTAGGTCTAGGCCACCCCGAAAGAGAACCCGTGCTTTGATAGAGTCATCTAGGTTGAGGGTAGTGAAAACCCCAAGTGTTATTCTGGATTTGTAGGTGGATGACAGGGTCCCACTCATCTTAGGGTGCCCATTATTGGGCACCGCCAAGGCATTAATTGATATCTTTGACAGGAAACTCACACTTCGTGTGGGGGGTGAGTCGATCACATTTGATGCGACAAAGTCCATAAGAGCAGAGCCACTCTTTGTGCATGATTGATACATCTATGGACTATTATCGAGACTCTAATCCAGTTGAGGAAGATAGAGAGAAGAGAGAAATAATAGAGGAGCCTCTGGATTGCTTAGGGGAGTTTGAAAGGAAAGTGGTAGGATCCTTGTTTCTAGGTGCTGGCGATGATGATTTGAATGACATATTAGCACAAGTACGGTCGATAATCTATGATACACCCTTGGTGGAGAGTTTAGAGGATCATGATGGTCCGGTTGAGAGGGTAGAGGTCGTACTATTGAAAATACCTATTCCTGAACCTCTATTTGTTATTAATGCTGAGGGGAGAGAGACCGAGTCACCTCTAGGTCTAGGCCTCCCCGAAAGAGAACCCGTGCTTTGATAGAGTCATCTAGGTTGAGGGTAGTGAAAACCCCAAGTATGGGGACGTCAAGGGGTGATCGTTTGCTTGGTTATTTGTTGCATATCATTTTCTGACTAGGTAAATATAAGTTATGGTGGAAAGATAGGGGTGATAGTTCTGAGGGACATTCGGTGATGAAGAGTGTAGTGTTGAGTTGGAGAACCAGGTGACCGCGAAGGATGAAGGTGGTTCTGGTTAGGATCAAGGAGAAGCCTCCTGATAGGCTTGTTTGAGTCTCGGGCAAGTGCCCGTGATGTAGAGTTTGTATGCATTACTTGGTCTGAGTCTGTGTCAATTTTTGTGTTTTTTCGGTTTGTGTGTTTTGTTTGTGTCGTATCTTGCAGCGATTCACGCTTGATTCGGTGAGGAAAATCATTAGGAACGAATTTCCAGGTATGTTTTACATTGGTTTTTAACATGGGAATGAGTTTTAAGTAATTTGGGTGACGAAAATGCTTAAAAGGTCAAAAATATTCTAAGTAAAAAATTGGAAAAATTTCTTAACTTTCTGTAACCAAGGTTCTTTCGCGGTACGCGAAGAGTGCTGCCATCCCCTTCGCGATATGCGGGGGAACACTCGACATCTCCCACTTCCTTTATTTCCCATGGGTCCCCACACAATTCACCAACCACCATCACTTACCATCATTTATCACATACATCCATTTCCATGATCCACCATAATCATCACCTATCATCTATCATATCCACCCTCCATCCATCATCCACATCATCTAATTCACTGACCACCGACCATGGGAAACTTGGGAACCAGTTTGTAACCGATGATTCACCTTGCTGTGGCATTCATGTCTATGTGTTTGTCACCCATCGGGTACATGTCCTTGCATATCTATCCAGAGTCAGTTTGAGTCGTTTATTTGTGTCAGTTTAATGCTGTGGGTTTGTTGTGAGGTTTATTTTGCAGGTATTGTTCGTCCTGTCTGTACTAAATCTCCATTCGAGCAGGACCGATGCTTCTATCATTGTGTACAGGCAACCCAACAGCGTGTGCAACCGCGACCGAAATGCTATACGGTGCACGCAAGGAAGAACGAAGTTGCACATTTGTTTGCATATCATAACCAGCAAAGTCGCTTCCTGTTTTTATTTTTGCTATTTTATTTTTAGTTATGTTCTGCTTCACATTGAGGACAATGTGTCTTTCAAGTGTGGGGATGTGAGTGTCTAGTCTAGCTATGTGACAATCCGACTTTTTAGGTTAACCCAGTTAACTATTCCGTTAAGTTTCCTATTAAAAACTTAGCCCCGTTAACTAAATCTAACCCCAGGGACTGATTTGGTCACAAATTCAACTCAACACTGCAAGGACTAATTGTGTAATTATGCCAAACTGAATAATTTGACTCCCCAAAGTCAAAATTGACAAATTGGTCTTCTGTTGACATTTAGAAGTCAAAATCGAGACCCTTTGATTTCCAATCCGCGATTGATAACAGAAATAAATTGAATTCTGTAATTGATTATCACCTAAATGCCTTAATTGTTCATCATGGAACTTTAATCGTAATCATCAATCAAATTAAACTCAAATTATGACAATTATGTTCATAACCGTCGACCTCATCTTAATCGATCACCAAATTCGACTAATTCCTGTATTCTTCTCACAAATTATTAACCTGCAAACCTTGTACGAGTCACTCAGAAGAATTCCCATACACCAGTCGCGCCGGAGAAGCAACCAGAAGCGCCGAGGATCAACCCACAACCGTCGAACCCCGTTTTACTCGTGCACTGTCAATCCGACATCCATCAGGGTAATTGAAACATTCGTTTGATTCGTTTGATTCGTTTTATGCTTTAGAATGAAAGCCCTATCCTAATCAGGGCTTACATTATCGATTTAGTCATAATCCGATTCTAGGGTTCTTAAGAAATCGGATTTGGGGCTTTTGATTCTAGACTTATTCTCAACGCAATTACAGCATACCAGTAGTTTCGCAATACTCAGTTTAATGAAAACCCCATGTTAATTGAATCAAACAGCATCCAATTTTACAAAATCGAATTCTGGAGTTCATGTGAAACCGTTTTAATCAAACTCTAACCTAGACACAATGTTAATCCAATCAAACTATATGGTTAGAATCGCCATAATCAATACTATGAAAGCCCTATGCTAATTCGAGTATGTAACATCGAATCAGTGATGAACCGATTCTAGGGTTCATCACGTATTGGGTTTAATCGAACCCTGGTCTAGACTTAACCTCAATCAAATTAACCTGTATGGTTAGATTCACAATTCAGTTCTTGTTAAAAACCCCATAATTCCAACAAGTTTTAATATCGGATTTAATTGAATCGATCTGTGTTCTTAACCTTGGGTTCTCGACTCCGTTTAACTAAAATTAAAAACCCGAATCGCAACCATTTTTACAATTATTTGCATCATCAGTTTCACAATCTTCTAAACAACAAAACCCCTGTAAATCCAAACCTTACTCGCAATCAGATTCGATGTTTGGGACGGGATTCGATCTGGGTATCTATAGGGAAGGAAATCACGTTTGACCTGGATGTTAAAAGAAATGAGTCTCGGGTTTGTTTGCGATGACCCTAGCAGGCGTGATGGTTTAGACAGTGTGTGCGTGTTGGAGGGACCCGGGTTCGAGACCGGGCTCCCACATTCATTTTTGGAACAGTTTTTCTGGATTATTAAATTAATAAAAATCAAACCTTTTAATATTATATCATTATATAAATGAGTTTTAACCCGGAAAACAACCCGTAGGCTTGGGTTTGAAATATTAGTTTGTTTTTTATAAATTATACCCACTTTTATAATTTATACATTATTATTATTAATAAGTAAAAATAATATATATATTATTTTAAGCCGTAAACTCGTGTAAAATAATATGTTTATATTATTCTCAAATTGTGACCCGTATTATTAAATAATATATATTTATATTATTTCAAATCATTTTATAACGTCGTAAATCAATCGAGACTAAATAATAATATAACTAATTATATTATCCACTCGTATATATATATTATTATTGTTTATGCCGTTCGTCGCGTAAAGTAATTCCTAAACCCATAGACACGTTCGTCCACTCTCGTTTATTGGAGCGGTTCTTTAAGACGTTCCTTCCGTGTCACAGTCACAATTCCTATTATCGTTCCTAATTTATATGTTTATAATTTTAGGACATTCGTAGGTCTTTTGAGACTTACACTCGTGGTTCCAACTTACTTCTAGTGTGAAACTACCTTCAACGCCAAGCATGTGAGTTTTCACGGCCCCTTTTTACTGTTTTAACTTGGGGGAGTAAACATGCTTAAACTACTTTTGAGATTTTGTATTTCATATGCTATCAATGTTAAAGCTAAGTGTAACACGCTATCACAGAAAGTCCTCATCTTATCTCGAACCGTTAATATGGATCTTAGCAAGGTAATATTTAGTAGTACTACTGGGTTTGACAAATCCTACCCGCGTTAGTCGCGCTAACTCGATTGGATATCGAACGGGTGAAATGTTAGCCTACTCACATCGCTAGTATTGATAGACCTGGCAGGAGACAATAAACAAACAGTCAGCTTCGGTTGCGAGCACTTGAGCTAAACATGAACATAGGTTAGCTACCTATAGATACATATTGAATGATCATAAATCTGGTAAACGCTTACGTATTTATTTGAAACCTGTGAACTCACCAACCTTGTGTTGACACTTTTTCTTACATGTTTTCTCAGGTCGCTAAGATAAGACACAAGGTGCACGTTAGGACATGCATGGGATTCAACTATTTTACTAATGATATATTTTATGACTTCCTTGTATTGTATTTTGGTTGGTTGGACATTTTGGACTTTGGTTTTGGGCGCGTGTATTTTGCGCATTTACTTTTCGTTACGCTTCTGCATTGAACTTTGATTATAATGGTATTTTCATTTGAGTCCCATGTAGAGTCGTTCAAAGTAACTAATGTCTGAGATCCTGGTTAGTCACTTCCCAAAACGGTAAAACTCCGTTAGTTGAAATTTGGGGGTGTGACAAGCTATTGACACGTTGCACGCCAGCAATAATACGCTGAATGAAGGCAGACCGTTGCACGCATTATTGCAGAATCTATTGACACGTAAATGTCATCACCTTCCCGAGCCATGGGCTTGCTTCTTTGGTTGAAATTTTGTTGAGAATAGATTGACCACAAATCTGAGAATGTATTGCTCAATGCATACTCAAACCCTATCTTGACTAAGTTGAAAGGACGGCTACCTTGCTGCTTTCTGTAACTTGTATTCATGAATTTGTTTAATTTCTCGAAGTCTCATTTCATGTACATGTTTGTTACATGTTCTCATTTACAATCCGCTGGATTGGACTCCTGTATTGTGTTTCAACTCGAGTGAATACTCGGAGCAAACCATCCTCGACTACTCATCCCGATATGAGTTCTAATTGATCAAAGTATAGTTGATGACTAAGCTTTTCGATGACTTATCATATCTGACAACACTATGTACTCAACAATATAACCTAAAGGACATTATGACACAGGACAGGGAGAACAAGGGTGAGCATGCAAAGCAAATTATCATTACGGGTGCACACATAATAGTAATTTGAGGTGCATGTAGGTCCTGGTGAAACCTAGTGTGTGGATGAATGGTCCTAATCAGTGATTTACAGACTTAAGTTTCCACTATCTGTAGAGACTCTCATAACCCACTCAATGACTAGATGGTATCGTTAAACTCGTGTAACAGCTGATAGACGTGACTATCAGGTTGAAAATGTTTACGGACACACTGAATTATCATCAATGGAATCCATCAATGTTATTTTCACTCATGTAAGAGTCTTAGTGATCTTACGACTCTCATTCAAACTTAATCAATGGAACCACCTAGAGTGAAACTCTAGTAGAACCTCAGGGTAAAACCACCGACTCCATCTATGTACACAGAAATTGTGGAATTCTTTCTATGCTAACACGTTATTCCTTACACTCCAACAATAGATCCCATTTGAAATTGTTATCTCCTCCTGTGACTAATCCTTAGTCTAACTTCGAATTTTACCCCAGCATATTCAATCCTGTAACCGGATTTCTTTTTTCACGAAATGATCCCGTTGATCCAATGACATTAGGAAACGAAGATTTAACCTAACCAACCATCATGTAACATCCCAAATAATGACAAGACAAATAGAAAAGGGAAATAAAGTGGGCTTGGCCAAAATTTCGGCCCATGGGCCGAAAAGAAAAGGGGGAAACCCATTACAAAACAGCAGCTTCAACCCAAACCCTCTCTCATTTCATCTTCCTGCGCAAGAACACTAGAGAGAGAGAGAGAGAGCGATCGGCTTGTGAAGAAAACCGCAAGGAGAAGACTCAAGGGCTCGGGAATCATCCGTCTCCACCATTTCAGCGCATAGCAACATAAATCGGGCCTGTTGAGGTAAGCATCGCCTCTGATTCTGAGTCTTTGCATGTCTCGGGTTTAAATCAAATAAAGATACGATTTTCGCATATGAAACTTGAAACAAATCACGTATTTGAACTCAAGAACGATAAAGGAAGGTGTTTAACGTAAAATGTTCAAAGTTTAATCGATTGGAAATAAGTTGGCTGGAGCAAGGTTCTGGTCAGGGAAGATGCAGACCCATGACTCGAAACTATAGTTTCGATACATGCAGACCCATCGAAACTACTCTAGTTTCGATAGTCATGTTTGACTCGAAACTACCTAGTTTCGATAGCAGCCAATGACTCGAAACTACTATAGTTTCGATAGGAACTCAGGACTCGAAACTACCTAGTTTCGAGTGTCACCTTGAACCTAAACTAAGATTTTCGTAAGTTAATGACTCGAAACTACCTAGTTTCGATAGAAGGATTATGACTCGAAACTACCTAGTTTCGAGTGTAAGACCATAGCTCGAAACTACCATAGTTTCGATGCGACCCACCTCCCGAAACTACTGAGTTCAAGAACAGTAATGTCTAGTGTCATTTAGGAGCCCTACCTTATATGTATGACTTTATTATACAGATAGTGGGTGACCTTAGTGACGTTTCGAAACCAGCTATTATACTTCAGGGACCCGCCTATCAGGTGAGTTCTATGTGCCCCCTATATGCTACGTGCAAATGATTTTAAATGTTTTGGGGCTGGAATGTATACACTAAATGAATAAATGAAATGAATGTCAATGTGACCATACGTGATATATTAAGGTATATGTGTAGATACATATGAAAGTGAATAATGAATTATGAACAAAGAACAACACGTATGTTTACAAAGAATGAATGAATGAATGGTATAACGTAAATGAATGAAATCTTGCTTTATATCTATGTATATATTGCTTGCCAAGTATGAAAAGAATGACACAAAGTGTAAGAACGAAATCTTGCTTTATATCTATGTATATATTGCTTGCCAAGTATGAAAAGAATGACATAACGTGTAAGAATGAAATCTTGCTTTATATCCATGTATATATTGCTTGCCAAGTATAAGTAAACGTTATGGACGCTTCGATGATAACGGCTACTTCGGTAGACGGACGACCACTTGACTATTATGCAGCTAGAGAAGGAAGTCTAGAAAGTTAGACTAATTAAAGGCCACTACGGTGGAGTAAGTCGCTAAAACAATATGCGGCTGCATAATTAGCTCAAGTGGGAAACGGATGCCTTAGGGCAGACGGGCGAATATGACGGACTACGACGGTAGGACGGTAAAGATATGACGGACTACTTCGGTAGGACGGTAAAGATATGACGGACTACTTCGGTAGGACGGTAAAGATATGACGGACGGTTTCTAGTGCCGGACGGTTAAGTAAAAGGGCTACGACGGTAGCTCGAGGGCGTATGTCTTTGTGATATACGTACCGTAAGATGGGTTGATCACCCTTATGTGTATGACCAATAAATGGTAAAGAAAGTAAAGGTGAATGCATATCTATGTAATCACGTAAGAAAGATAAAGAAAGAATGGCAAGAAAAGTAGAAAAGAAAAAGGGTGAACGCATATATATATATATGTAATCACATTAATAAAGAAAAGAAAGATGAAAGAAAAGCAAAAGTTATGAATACGTATTTATATGAATGACTTTATAATAATGTTTACCAAGAAAAGTAAAGAAAAGAATGTTTATATATAAACGCATTAAACTAGAACTCACCAGCGTTAGCTGACTTTAGTATACATTTCAGGTAAAGGAAGAAAAGGTCGTGCGAGAGCGTGAAGGTTACCCGGCACAAGACTGACATCCCACTTTTGTTTGTTAAGAATATGTTATGTTTTATTCGTAAAGACTTCCGCTGTTTTGATTATGTAATTGAATGATGAATGTTTTAAATTTAAGTTCAGTATTTATGACTATGTTTATGAGTAAATCCAACAAGTGAGGTCACCCGGGAAAGGGGCCTTACAAGTTGGTATCAGAGCAATAGTTTGAGAGATTCAGACATCCCTAAATGTCTGGACTCAAACTGATTATGGGACCAACGCACGGATGTCAGTATGGGTAACCAACGCCAACGCAGCACGATAAGTAAGTAATAAAGCTAATGCTCTAAATAAGGATAGATACCTTAACTTAGAACAAATAGATGTCAATGTCACAACCGATTTGAAGAGTTTTGAACCCGAAAAGCAATGTAAATTAGTAATCACAAACCGGTCACTGTAATTAAGAATTTACCTTGCTCGTACTGTTCCAAACTATGATCTGAAGTAATGACATTGATGTATTCCCTTTATGACTATCAGGAAATTAAGAAATTATGGCTGGCGGAGGAAGAACTGGACGCCGAGGCGGTCGCACTGGCCGACGAGGTAGACCTCCGTTGAATCAAAGATTAGAAGAAGGAGAGAGTGTGCACGCGGAACACACCGAGAGTGTACACGAAACAGAAGTGACCCCAGCTGGAGACGACAATCCAGGGCCGATACAGTTGGAACCCGAAGTCAGGGATGCTATTGCCCGTGAAGTTGTGCTCACACTGAAGAAGGTATTGCCTGATCTACTATCTGAGGCAATAAAGAAAAGTAAAGAGGAGGATGAAGGGAACAATGAAGAGAAAATTTATGATAGTGACGGGGATGAAGTAAAAGTGGCAGCAAGCAATCGTGGGTGTACTTACAAAGGATTCAAGGACGGAGACCCACCTAAGTTTGATGGAACCAAGGATTCGGTGGCCACGTTCGAATGGATCGAGAGGATGAACGCAGTCATCAACATCAGCGAGTGTCGACCAGACCAAGCTGTTAAATATGTTGCTCATTCTTTCACCAATGAAGCACTAGGTTGGTGGAGAAATATTCAAAGAACAAAGTCACCACATGCTCTTGCCAGAATGACATGGGAGGACTTGAAAAAGCTCGTAATCCAAAAGTTCTGCCCACAAAATGAGATTGATCGTGTGGAGAACGAGTTCCTGAACTTCAAGGCTGGCAACAAGACTCATCGCCAGTATACATCAAGATTCAATGAACTGGCTCAACTAGTACCACACCTGGTGGAAACTGAAGATCGTTTGATCAAGTACTATGTTAAGGGATTGCCACAACGGGTCCGTGTTCATGTAAAAGCTAACCTACCCTCGACCTTCGAGTCGGTAGTGAATCTGAGCGGAATCGTCTACGACGATTATGCCAATGAGGACCCACCAACAGAGACCCAAAAGAGAAAGTGGGAGAACCCGTCTAGAGGCACAGGAAGAGGGAACGTAACAACTGAAACTAAGAAGCCAAGGTCGGACGAATATGAAACATGCAAGAAATGTGGAAGGCAACATCTTGGCGAATGTAAAATCGGCACCATCACATGCTATAAGTGCGGGAAGCCGGGGCACTTCTCTCGAGAATGTGTAAGAGACGTCAAGTGTCAAGTATGTGGATTGTTTGGACATCTGACAAAGAACTGCAGGAAGGCCGGCCAATCTGGTTCGGGAAAAGAAAAGGAAAAGGAACAGCCAAAGGCTAGGACTCGGGCCTATGCTTTAACCGAGGAAGAAGCAAGAGGAAACCCTGACGTCGTGTCGGGTACGTTCCTAGTAAATGATGAACATGCTGCTATTCTGTTTGATTCTGGTGCTAGTAAAAGTTTTATATCCACTGCCTTTAGCCGCAAATTAGACTGCACAATCACTAGCCTTTTAAGGGCCTTTAGCGTACAAACTGCTATTGGTAAAAACTCAGTAGTCATCCAAGTGACTGACGATTGCATGGTAGAAATAGAGGGCCATAAGTTTCCATCTAAATTGTACCTTCTAACCTTAGGAGGATTCGATGTAGTATTGGGCATGGATTGGTTAGCTGCCAACGAAGCTCAAATCATATGTAAACGAAAGATGATACATCTCAAGGCCACTGACGGCAGTCCGATTACGGTTTATGGTGACTGGAATAGCACAATGCCGAACGTCATCTCGATGATCAAGGCCGAAAGTTACATGAGGCGCGGTTGCGAAGCTTATCTGGCGTATGTTATTGACGATAGAATGAAAACGAAAGAGCTAAAAGATGTACCCGTGGTGTGCAATTTTCCAGAAGTGTTCCCAGAGGACCTACCTGGTTTGCCGCTCGATCGGGAAATAGAATTTCAGATTGACTTACTGCCAGGAGCTGAGCCCGTTGCCAAGGCACCATACCGATTGGCTCCGTCAGAAATGAAAGAATTAATGTCCCAACTTGAAGAATTAACAGAGAAAGGATTTATCAGACCGAGCATCTCACCATGGGGCGCTCCGGTATTATTTGTAAAGAAAAAGGACGGCAGCATGCGCATGTGCATCGACTACCGTGAACTGAACAAGAGAACAGTGAAGAACAAATACCCACTGCCTAGAATAGACGACCTCTTTGATCAATTACAAGGCGCGAGTTGGTTCTCAAAGATTGATCTCAGGTCGGGTTACCATCAATTGAAAGTAAGAGAGGAAGATGTACCGAAAACTGCGTTTCGTACGCGTTATGGGCATTATGAATTTCTCGTGATGTCCTTCGGATTAACTAACGCACCAGCAGCATTTATGGATTTAATGAACAGAGTATGCCGACCCATGTTGGATCGATCAGTAATAGTTTTTATAGATGACATCCTCATATATTCAAAGAATGAAGGTGATCACCACTGTCACCTAAGGGAAGTATTGGAGGTGCTAAAGCAGGAAAAGTTGTACGCAAAATTCTCCAAATGCGCGTTCTGGCTTAGAGAAGTCCAATTCCTAGGTCATGTCATAAACCCAGGCGGCATTATGGTGGATCCTGCAAAGATCGAAACGGTAAAAGAATGGAACATCCCGAAAACGCCAACGGAAATACGAAGTTTTCTGGGATTGGCAGGCTACTATCGGAGATTCATTCAGGATTTCTCGAGAATAGCCTCGCCACTGACGAAGCTGACACGTAAGGAAGTAAAGTATGAATGGGGCCCATCCCAAAATAACGCATTTGAAGAATTGAAGACACGATTAACCCAAGCTCCAATTTTGACCTTACCTGAGGGGAACGAGGACTTGGTAGTTTACTCCGACGCTTCGGGTCAAGGATTGGGTTGTGTACTTATGCAAAGGGGAAAAGTTATTGCTTATGCCTCGCGGCAGCTAAAGATTCATGAAGTTAACTACCCGACTCACGATCTGGAGTTGGCAGCAGTGGTTTTCGCGTTAAAAATATGGAGACACTATTTGTACGGGGTTAAATGCACCATCTACTCCGATCACAAGAGCCTGAAGTACTTCTTCGAGCAGAAGGAATTAAACATGAGACAAAGAAGGTGGTTGGAACTACTAAAAGACTACGATTGCGAAATATTATACCACCCAGGCAAGGCAAATGTAGTGGCTGACGCCTTAAGCAGGAAGGAAGAGTCGACACCTATTAGAATCAAGGCGTGTCAGTTGATTATAACACCAGATTTAATGAATGAAATAGTAAAGGCACAAGGTGAAGCACTGTTAGAGAGAAATGTGAAACGCGAAAGAATAGTTGGACAACAGGGTAACCTGGAAACCAATACGTACGGTGTACGAACTCGTTTTGGCCGGATGTGGATACCTAAGATTGGTGAACTTAGGGCCAAAATCCTTGACGAGGCCCATAAGTCTCGCTACTCTATTCACCCCGGGACAAACAAAATGTATCAAGACTTGAAGAAAGAATACTGGTGGCCTGGCATGAAGAATGATGTGACAGAATACGTGAGCAAGTGCCTAACGTGTTCTCTAGTTAAGGCCGAGCACCAGAAGCCATGCGGTAAAATGCAACCTTTGCCAATACCGGAATGGAAGTGGGAGGAGATCACGATGGACTTCATTACCAAGCTACCGCGAACAGCTAAAGGCAATGATACCATTTGGGTGATCGTCGACCGCTTGACAAAGAGTGCTCACTTCTTGCCAATACGAGAAACTTCTTCTTCTGAAAAGCTAGCAGAAGTATTTATCAAGGAAATTGTGAGCAGACATGGTATGCCGCTGTCGATTGTGTCTGACAGGGATACTAGATTCACGTCAAGGTTTTGGAAGAAATTCAATGAAGCAATGGGCACTAGACTGAACATTAGCACCGCTTACCACCCCCAAACCGATGGACAATCGGAAAGGACCATTCAGACCTTGGAGGACATGCTCCGGGCCTGTATCATTGACTTCGGTGGGAGTTGGGACAGCCATCTACCATTGGCAGAATTTTCATATAACAACAGCTATCACTCGACTATTGGCATGCCGCCATTTGAAATGTTGTATGGGAGGAAATGTAGGACCCCGGTTTGTTGGGGGGAAATTGGACAGAAGGATTTTGCAAGTCTCGAAGTGGTCAAAGCTACTTCTGAGAAATTTGATCAAATCAAGGCTCGTATGAAAGCCGCAAAAGACAGACAGAAATCATACGCGGATAAGAGAAGGAGGGATTTAGAGTTTCAAGTAGGGGACATGGTACTGTTGAAAGTATCACCGTGGAAAGGAATCATTCGGTTCAGAAAGCGTGGCAAACTAAGTCCAAGGTTTGTCGGACCTTTCAAGATTGTAGCAAGAGTGGGTCAAGTTGCTTACAGACTCGACCTACCCGTCGAGCTTAGTGGAATACACCCTACATTCCACATATCACACTTACGCAAGTGCCTTGCTGACGATACGGCTCACATACCTTATGACGAAATCGAAGTGGATAACAGCTTGAACTATGTAGAAGAACCAATAGCTATTCTTGACAGAGCCGAGAAACGATTACGCAATAAGTCGATCCCTTTAGTCAAAATACAATGGAAACACAGAAAGGGGTCCGAGGCTACTTGGGAGAAAGAAGACGAGATGAAGGAACTGTACCCCCAGTTGTTTAACGTGTAACAGGTTTCGAGGACGAAACCTCATTAAGGAGGGTAGACTTGTAACATCCCAAATAATGACAAGACAAATAGAAAAGGGAAATAAAGTGGGCTTGGCCAAAATTTCGGCCCATGGGCCGAAAAGAAAAGGGGGAAACCCATTACAAAACAGCAGCTTCAACCCAAACCCTCTCTCATTTCATCTTCCTGCGCAAGAACACTAGAGAGAGAGAGAGAGAGCGATCGGCTTGTGAAGAAAACCGCAAGGAGAAGACTCAAGGGCTCGGGAATCATCCGTCTCCACCATTTCAGCGCATAGCAACAGAAATCGGGCCTGTTGAGGTAAGCATCGCCTCTGATTCTGAGTCTTTGCATGTCTCGGGTTTAAATCAAATAAAGATACGATTTTCGCATATGAAACTTGAAACAAATCACGTATTTGAACTCAAGAACGATAAAGGAAGGTGTTTAACGTAAAATGTTCAAAGTTTAATCGATTGGAAATAAGTTGGCTGGAGCAAGGTTCTGGTCAGGGAAGATGCAGACCCATGACTCGAAACTATAGTTTCGATACATGCAGACCCATCGAAACTACTCTAGTTTCGATAGTCATGTTTGACTCGAAACTACCTAGTTTCGATAGCAGCCAATGACTCGAAACTACTATAGTTTCGATAGGAACTCAGGACTCGAAACTACCTAGTTTCGAGTGTCACCTTGAACCTAAACTAAGATTTTCGTAAGTTAATGACTCGAAACTACCTAGTTTCGATAGAAGGATTATGACTCGAAACTACCTAGTTTCGAGTGTAAGACCATAGCTCGAAACTACCATAGTTTCGATGCGACCCACCTCCCGAAACTACTGAGTTCAAGAACAGTAATGTCTAGTGTCATTTAGGAGCCCTACCTTATATGTATGACTTTATTATACAGATAGTGGGTGACCTTAGTGACGTTTCGAAACCAGCTATTATACTTCAGGGACCCGCCTATCAGGTGAGTTCTATGTGCCCCCTATATGCTACGTGCAAATGATTTTAAATGTTTTGGGGCTGGAATGTATACACTAAATGAATAAATGAAATGAATGTCAATGTGACCATACGTGATATATTAAGGTATATGTGTAGATACATATGAAAGTGAATAATGAATTATGAACAAAGAACAACACGTATGTTTACAAAGAATGAATGAATGAATGGTATAACGTAAATGAATGAAATCTTGCTTTATATCTATGTATATATTGCTTGCCAAGTATGAAAAGAATGACACAAAGTGTAAGAACGAAATCTTGCTTTATATCTATGTATATATTGCTTGCCAAGTATGAAAAGAATGACATAACGTGTAAGAATGAAATCTTGCTTTATATCCATGTATATATTGCTTGCCAAGTATAAGTAAACGTTATGGACGCTTCGATGATAACGGCTACTTCGGTAGACGGACGACCACTTGACTATTATGCAGCTAGAGAAGGAAGTCTAGAAAGTTAGACTAATTAAAGGCCACTACGGTGGAGTAAGTCGCTAAAACAATATGCGGCTGCATAATTAGCTCAAGTGGGAAACGGATGCCTTAGGGCAGACGGGCGAATATGACGGACTACGACGGTAGGACGGTAAAGATATGACGGACTACTTCGGTAGGACGGTAAAGATATGACGGACTACTTCGGTAGGACGGTAAAGATATGACGGACGGTTTCTAGTGCCGGACGGTTAAGTAAAAGGGCTACGACGGTAGCTCGAGGGCGTATGTCTTTGTGATATACGTACCGTAAGATGGGTTGATCACCCTTATGTGTATGACCAATAAATGGTAAAGAAAGTAAAGGTGAATGCATATCTATGTAATCACGTAAGAAAGATAAAGAAAGAATGGCAAGAAAAGTAGAAAAGAAAAAGGGTGAACGCATATATATATATATGTAATCACATTAATAAAGAAAAGAAAGATGAAAGAAAAGCAAAAGTTATGAATACGTATTTATATGAATGACTTTATAATAATGTTTACCAAGAAAAGTAAAGAAAAGAATGTTTATATATAAACGCATTAAACTAGAACTCACCAGCGTTAGCTGACTTTAGTATACATTTCAGGTAAAGGAAGAAAAGGTCGTGCGAGAGCGTGAAGGTTACCCGGCACAAGACTGACATCCCACTTTTGTTTGTTAAGAATATGTTATGTTTTATTCGTAAAGACTTCCGCTGTTTTGATTATGTAATTGAATGATGAATGTTTTAAATTTAAGTTCAGTATTTATGACTATGTTTATGAGTAAATCCAACAAGTGAGGTCACCCGGGAAAGGGGCCTTACACATCAGTTGAACGCAATTACTTAAACATACATCCTATCTCTTGTGCTACTGGAATCTATATCTCATTAGACTTTTCTTTCCTACATGTGAAACTCTTCCCTTAGCCTATGCATTGACTGACACTTTCTTTATAAGCGCGGGTCTCACTAGAAGTCTCAGCATGATTTCACAAATTCCATATTAGTGTGTCGTGCTCCAACTCTATCAAAAGCCAAGTACATTATTGAGATAGCAGACGCTCAGAAAATCGAAACAACTCACATTCTTACAGATGTAAACTAGTATTGGTTAGTCATAAACTTGACATTGACCTTCTGCCAGTTACACTTGGCAGTTTCGACCTTATTGTCGGTATGAATTGGTTATCCAAGAACCAACCTGAGGCCATCTGTGGTGATAAAAATGTTTGCCTTCCTCTCCTTAGAGGGGAAATTCTTTCTGTCCAAGGCAAAAGGAGTGGTGCAGTCGTTGGCATCATATCCTTCATGAAAGCACAGAAATGTCTTCGAAAAGGTCATACTGCTATTTTGGCTCTCGTCGCCGAGCAGTCACCTGAGGAGAAGAAAATTAATGATATACCAATCGTACGTAACTATCCGGAAGTATTTCCCGAGGACTTTCCTAGTCTGCCACCGTACCGTCAAGTTGAATTCCAAATCGATCTAGCACCCGGAGCGCCACCGATCGCTCGGGCACCTTATAGATTAGCACCTAGTGAATTACAAGAGTTGTCCACTCAGTTACAGGATTTGTTGGATAAAGGTTTCATCCGACCTAGCTCATCGCCACGGGGAGCTCTAGTCCTGTTTGTCAAGAAGAAGGACGGAACTTTCCGTATGTGTATTGACTACCGTGAACTGAATAAAGTCACAATCAAGAATCGTTATCCTTTGCCTCGTATAGCTGATCTATTTGATCAACTCCAAGGATCAAGTTTCTATTCCAAGATAGATCTTAGGTCCGGTTACCATCAATTAAGAGTCCGAGATGAAGATATTTCTAAGACTGCTTTCAGGACAAGGTACGGCCACTATGAATTTATGGTCATGCCTTTCGGATTAACCAACGCACCTGCGGTATTCATGGACCTCATGAACCGTGTGTGTAAGCCTTACCTTGATCAATTCGTTATCGTTTTCATCGACGACATCCTCATTTATGCCAAGAACAAGGAGGAACATGAGGAACATCTACGCCTAATTTTGGAATTACTTAAAAGGGAGCAACCATATGCTATGTTTTCCAAGTGTAAATTTTGGATCCAGGAGGTTCAATTCTTAGGACATGTGGTTAACGAGAAAGGAATACATGTCGACTCATCAAAGATAGAAGCCATCAAGAATTGGGCAGCACCGACGACTCCGACTGAGGTGCGACAATTTCTGGGATTGGCTGGTTATTACCGTCGATTCATTGAGGTATTTTCAAAAATTGCACAACCTCTCACTGCCTTAACTCAAAAGGGTAAAGCCTATAACTGGGGCGATAACCAAGAGTCAGCATTCCAACGTCTTAAGCAGAAACTTTGCAGTGCACCTATTCTAGCTCTTCCGGAAGGAACATATGATTTTGTGGTGTATTGTGACGCGTCTATTCAGGGTCTAGGTTGTGTGTTAATGCAACGAGAAAAGGTGATCGCGTATGCTTCGCGTCAACTAAAGGTTCACGAGAAAAACTACACCACTCATGACTTAGAGTTGGGAGCTGTAGTTTTTGCACTTAAGATGTGGAGACATTACTTGTACGGTACCAAATGCACCATATACACCGATCACAAGAGTCTTCAGCACATCTTCGAGCAGAAAGAGTTGAACATGCGACAACGTCGTTGGGTCGAACTCTTAAATGATTATGACTGTGCGATCCTGTACCACCCGGGTAAAGCTAATGTTATAGCTGATGCCCTAAGTCGGAAGGAAACAAAACCCAAACGAGTTCGAGCATTACAGCTTACTATGTATCCCGGATTACCTGACAAAATCCGTAGTGCTCAACTCGAAGCCCTGAAGGAGGAAAACCTACCGCTGGAAAGTATGCGCGGTATGGAAGCACAACTCGAGGTCAAATATGACGGTATTCGTTACTTCGTCGAGCGAATATGGGTTCCAGTATTCGGAAACCTAAGGGAAATAGTCATGGATGAGGCTCATAAATCTCGTTACTCTATACATCCAGGTTCCGACAAGATGTACCATTATCTAAAGGTGCTATATTGGTGGCCAAAGATGAAGGCTGATATAGCCACCTATGTGAGTAAGTGTCTGACTTGTGCGAAGGTCAGAGTTGAATATCAAAAGCCATCCGGTCTTCTCCAACAACCAGAAATTCCCATGTGGAAATGGGAACAAATCTCCATGGACTTTATTACAAAATTGCCGCGAACTCCTACCGGATGTGATACCATTTGGGTAATTGTTGACCGTTTAACAAAGTCCGGTCACTTCTTAGCAATCAAGGAAACCGACAAAATGGATAAGCTTACTCGTACTTACTTGAAAGAAATAGTCTCTCGGCACGGGGTGCCAATCTCTATCATTTCGGATCGTGATGCACGATTCACCTCTCGTTTCTGGCAGTCATTCCATAAATCTTTAGGCACACGTCTAGATATGAGCACAGCATACCATCCTCAGACTGATGGCCAGACAGAACGTACTATTCAAAGTCTGGAGGACATGCTACGAGCTTGTGTGATCGATTTCGGTAACACTTGGGAGTCTCACCTACCGTTGGTGGAGTTCTCCTACAACAACAGCTATCACACTAGCATCAAGGCAGCTCCATTTGAAGCACTTTATGGACGGAAATGCCGTTCTCCCATTTGTTGGACTGAGGTTGGAGATAGCCAACTCACAGGTCCTGAACTTGTATTTGAAACTTCCGAAAAGATCGTTCAAATTAGAAACTGTATGGCGGCAGCTTGTGATCGTCAAAAGAGCTATGCCGACAAGCGTCGTAAACCATTGGAGTTTCAAATAGGTGACATGGTCTTACTCAAAGTCTCACCTTGGAAAGGTGTCATTCGTTTCGGGAAACGAGGAAAGCTGAATCCTCGTTATGTTGGACCATTCAAAATAATGAAGAGAATCGTACAGGTCGCGTATCAACTGGACCTACCAGAAAGACTTAGTGGTGTGCACAATGTCTTTCACGTCTCAAATTTAAAGAAATGCCTGGCAGACGAATCACTCGCAGTTCCTCTAGAGGAACTACACGTTGATGAACAGTTACGCTTCATCGAAGAACCTATGGAAATTATGGATAGGGAAGTTAAAACGTTAAAGCACAGTAAGATCCCTATTGTCAGAGTTCGTTGGAACTCGAAACGCGGACCGGAATTCACATGGGAGCGCGAGGATCAGATGATGCGCAAATATCCTAATCTGTTCAAGCACTCCGCGTCAATTTCTTAAGGTACTATTTAATTTTCGGGACGAAAATTCTTTCAACTAGGGGATAATGTGACACCCCAGAAATTTTTTTTTAGTTATTCTAATTTTCGGGACGAAAATTATTTCGACTAGGGGATGATGTGACAATCCGACTTTTTAGGTTAACCCCGTTAACTATTCCGTTAAGTTTCCTATTAAAAACATAACCCCGTTAACTAAATCTAACCCCAGGGACTGATTCGGTCACAAATTCAACTAAACACTTCAAGGACTAATTGTGTAATTATGCCAAATTGAATAATTTGATTCCCCAAAGTCAAAATTGACAAATTGGTCTTCTGTTGACTTTTAGAAGTCACAATCGAGACCCTTTGATTTCCAATCCGCGATTGATAACAGAAATGAATTGAATTCTGTAATTGATTATCACCTAAATGCCTTAATTGTTCATCATGGAACGTTAATCGTAATCATCAATCAAATTAAACTCAAATTATGACAATTATGTTCATAACCGTCGACCTCATCTTAATCGATCACCAAATTCGACTAATTCCTGTATTCTTCTCACAAATTATTCACCTGCAAACCTTGTACGAGTCATTCAGAAGAATTCCCATACACTAGCCAAGCCGGAGAAGCAACCAGAAGCGCCGAGGATCAACCCACAGCCGTCAAACCCCGTTTTACTTGTGCACTGTCAATCCAACATCCATCAGGGTAATTGAAACATTCGTTTGATTCGTTTTATGCTTTAGAATGAAATCCCTATCCTAATAAGGGCTTACATTATCGATTTAGTCATAATCCGATTCTAAGGTTCTTAAGAAATCGGATTTGGGGCTTTTGATTCTAGACTTATTCTCAACGCAATTACAGCATACCAGTAGTTTCGCAATACTCAGTTTAATGAAAACCCCATGTTAATTGAATCAAACAACATCCAATTTTACAAAATCGAATTCTGGAGTTCATGTGAAACCGTTTTAATCAAACTCTAACCTAGACACAATGTTAATCCAATCAAACTATATGGTTAGAATCGCCATAATCAATACTATGAAAGCCTAATGCTAATTCGAGTATGTAACATCGAATCAGTGATGAACCGATTCTAGGGTTCATCACGTATTGGGTTTAATCAAACCCTGGTCTCGACTTAACCTCAATCAAATTAACCTGTATGGTTAGATTCGCAATTCAGTTCTTGTTAAAAACCCCATAATTCCAACAAGTTTTAATATCGGATTTAATTGAATTGATCTGTGTTCTTAACCTTGGGTTCTCGACTCTGTTTAACTGAAATTAACAACTCGAATCGCAACCATTTTTACAATTATTTGCATCATCAGTTTCGCAATCTTCTAAACAACAAAACCCCTGTAAATCCAAACCTTACTCGCAATCAGATTCGATGTTTGGGACAGGATTCGATCTGGGTATCTATAGGGAAGGAAATCGCGTTTGACCTGGATGTTAAAAGAAATGAGTCTCGGGTTTGTTTGCGATGTCCCTAGCAGGCGTGATGGTTTGGACAGTGTGTGCGTGTTGGAGGGACCCGGGTTCGAGACCGGGCTCCCACATTCATTTTTGGAACAGTTTTTCTGGATTATTAAATTAATAAAAATCAAACCTTTTAATATTATATCATTATATAAATGAGTTTTAACCCGGAAAACAACCCGTAGGCTTGGGTTTAAAATATTAGTTTGTTTTTTATAAATTATACCCACTTTTATAATTTATACATTATTATTATTAATAAGTAAAAATAACATATATATTATTTTAAGCCGTAAACTCGTCTAAAATAATATGTTTATATTATTCTCAAATTGTGACCCGTATTATTAAATAATATATATTTATAATATTTCAAATCATTTTATAACGCCGTAAATCAATCGAGACTAAATAATAATATAACTAATTATATTATCCACTCGAATATATATATTATTATTGTTTATGTCGTTCGTCGCGTAAAGTAATTTCTAAACCCATAGACACGTTCGTCCACTCTCGTTTATTGGAGCGGTTCTTTAAGACGTTCCTTCCGTGTCACAGTCACAATTCCCATTATCGTTCCTAATTTATATGTTTATAATTTTAGGACATTCGTTGGTCTTTTGAGACTTACACGCGTGGTTCCAACTTACTTCTAGTGTGAAACTACCTTCAACGCCAAGCAGGTGAGTTTTCACGGCCCCTTTTTACTGTTTTAACTTGGGGGAGTAAACATGCTTAAACTACTTTTGAGATTTTGTATTTCATATGCTATCAATGTTAAAGCTAAGTGTAACACGCTATCACAGAAAGTCCTCATCTTATCTCGAACCGTTAATATGGATCTTAGCAAGGTAATATTTAGTAGTACTACTGGGTTTGACAAATCCTACCCGCGTTAGTCGCGCTAACTCGATTGGATATCGAACGGGTGAAATGTTAGCCTACTCACATCGCTAGTATTGATAGACCTGGCAGGAGGCAATAAACAAACAGTCAGCTTCGGTTGCGAGCACTTGAGCTAAACATGAACATATGTTAGCTACCTATAGATACATATTGAATGATCATAAATCTGGTAAACACTTACGTATTTATTTGAAACCTGTGAACTCACCAACCTTGTGTTGACACTTTTTCTTACATGTTTTCTCAGGTCGCTAAGATAAGACACAAGGTGCAAGTTAGGATATGCATGGGATTCAACTATTTTACTTATGATATATTTTATGACTTCCTTGTATTGTATTTTGGTTGGTTGGACATTTTGGATTTTTGGACTTTGGTTTTGGGCCGGTGTATTTTGCGCATTTACTTTTCGTTACGCTTCCGCATTGAACTTTGATTATAATGGTATTTTCATTTGAGTCCCATGTAGAGTCGTTCAAAGTAACTAATGTCTGAGATCCTGGTTAGTCACTTCCCAAAACGGTAAAACTCCGTTAGTTGAAATTTGGGGGTGTGACAAGCTAGTTGTGTCCTTTATAAAAAAAATAAAAATTTAAAAAAATGTTCTTTGAAATCAAAAGTTTTTGCATAATAAATGGAAAATGATAGTACAACTGGATCTACTTGTTTGAGTTTAAATGATTTAAATAATAGAAAACGCGTCTAATTAGTGATGTTTTGGTAGACACAACCAATTTGAATAACTTAAATATCATGTGAGTGTTACTTATGATTAATCATGTAATAATATCATGAAATCTTGTGGGTACTCATATTAGGGCAATGGTAATACTGAAACTGTCAATATAGGGTGATAGTGTCACACCCCCAAATTTCACTAACGGAGTTATACCATTTGGTGTGTGACAAACCAGGTTCTCGGTCATTAGTTACATCAAACGAAACTATATGGGACATAAATGAAATATCATAAAAGTTCAAAGTTAATGTGGAAGGGTTTAAACAAGAAAATAAATGCGTAAAACAAGCGTGCCCAAGTTTAGTTTAAGACAACAAGTAAATTGTTTTAAATGTTTGCATGAGGATGAAATGATAGTAGGACTCCATGCATGTCCTAAGTGTGAAACCTGTGCCTTAGCGACCTGAGAAACATGTAAGAAAAAATGTCAACACAAGGTTGGTGAGTTCACAGGTTTGCAAGTGAATAAACTGTTTGAGTGTTTGCAGGATCCACATACGTAAGTCACACTTATTGCTAGCTAGACAATGTACAAGTTACTCTAAGCGTTCTCAACCGAAGCTGACTGTTTATGTTTGGGATGCCTTCCGCCATTGCTAACATCAATAATGGAAAGTGTTTAGGAAAATTTACACCCGTTCGACCTCCAATCAAGTTAGCGCGACTAACCTGGGTGGAGTTTGTCAAACCCAGTAGTACTACTCAAATTTCCTCGCTATACTCCATATATTAACGGTCCGAGTGTGTAAGGACTTTGCATGTTATGTTTGCACTTAGGTAAACAAGTGGTAATGAAATACT
The DNA here is from genome assembly GCA_023525975.1 of Smallanthus sonchifolius. Classification (NCBI taxonomy): domain Eukaryota; kingdom Viridiplantae; phylum Streptophyta; class Magnoliopsida; order Asterales; family Asteraceae; genus Smallanthus; species Smallanthus sonchifolius. Next base: position 62,701,423 of record CM042038.1, read on the forward strand.
ATGTGATCCATGTCCGTTCATGTATATGTCTCTCATCGACGGGAAGACAACTAACGGATGCCTGTTCGTATGCATGTTTTTTCCTAACGGGAAACAAGTAAAATACTGTTTGTTTGTACGCATGTTTCTCCCCAACGGGAAAACAAATAAAACGATGTTTGTGTATATGCATGTTTCTCCCCCAACAGGAAAACAAGTTAAAAGGGGCGGTGAAACTCACCTGATTCTGAGTAGAGCGAAGTAAATAACATCGCTAAAGGATGCAACAGAGGCACAAGAATTTGCTTGTGAAAAGTCTACGAATTCCCTAGAATTACAAGTACAATAGTTAGGGACACAGGGGATACTGTGACGACGACACGAAAGAGTGAACATCGTAAATATACTTGGGATCAATGAGTTGACAAACATGCCATCAGGAATAAGGGATTTTCTTAATATAACAATTAAGATAAATATGGGTTGTGTCGAACGTCTCCAATTACGAATAATATTATTTACATAATAATCATGTGTTTGTACCATTAAATAATAGTCTCGGAAAATAATATAATATTTTTAAGTTCGTAGAATCAACACAATAATCATTTTCGTGGCAAAAATAATAAGTATATTATTTTTATCGAGAATATATATACGTGGGTAATAATATAAATAACTATATTATTTATAAGTTTGAAGCATGACGCGAAATTAGTATTGCGGTGAAAATAATATATATATATATATATATATATATACATATTATTTTTATTCGGAGTCGAGAGTTTGAGTAACAATATAAATATATTATTTTAAATGTGGGTAAAAGTTATTAAATACGGGTTATAAAACTAAACCCGAGTCTACGGGTGTTTTACGGGTTCTAAACGTATTAGTATACTAATATAATAATATAGGAAATAGTTTGTATAAAAAGGAATTAAATGAAAAGTACCAAAAAAATCATTACAGGAGACTAGTTTCGAAACAGGGTCTCCTGTGTGTATGCACTAAGCCTTAACCAAACCAGCCCGCTTGGGAATCGCATACAAAATTGGTTTTGAAATGTTTTAAATCATGAACACACTCTGTGTTCATCCCTCTCGCGAGCCAAACCCGATTTCAGTCCCAAATCCAACCCTTTTGATCGCGATTGGTCTTAGAACTATAGGGGTTTTGTAAATCGATGTATGGCGACCCTGTGGATGTAATTAATTGAAAAATCATCGAGTTTAGATTGGAAAATAAGTCGATCGAAGAACCGAACCCTAGATTATGAACATGGGATCAAATTGATTAAAATGATAAGATTAAATGTTAAAATCATGGGGCTTTCAATAAGTGAAGGATTGCGACTCTGTCTATATGACTTAATTGAATTTAGGTTGAGTCTAAGATCAAAACCCCCAAAAAGTTTTATAAACAAGCCCTAGAATCTGGATCATGACCGATTCGATCTTCTTTGATCAAATTAGTATAGGGATTTTGATCTAGACACTTTAACGAAACTACAGATGTAAAGAATTACCAGAATGGTGCTCGAATTGGTTGAGTTCGACTAGAACGTGTTCCGACCCCAACTGCTTTGGTCCCCGTCGACTCCGGCCACTTCTCCGATGCAATTGACGCGTGCAAAAGCTTTAGGAATGTGCGATAGATGTGCGCAGGTGCTTGATTTTTGAGAATAGTTATCGAAATGAACCAGTTTGATGAGTACTTGATGAGGGTCGACGGTTTCAAGTTGATTACTCATCATTGGGTTTAATTTGCCCGTAATGATGACGATTAAAGCTGTAAAGATGGTCGGTTATGGCATTATGGATCAAATCAGTTATGAATTTGAGTTGTTAATCAGTTTTGGTTTGAAATTGTGGTCAAGAACTTGCGAATAAATAAAACAATTCATAATTCAAGAACTTGAGAAATCATAGGTTTAATAAAAGTATAAGTTTGGCAAAGGTAACAATTCATAATTCAAGATCATCATATAACACATAAATAAAACAAACACATGATTAGCAAATCCAACCTAAAATGATGAGTAACGAATAAGTGGTACAACTAGCAAGTTGCACTGATAACGAATAAGATGTCTAACCAAAAGTTGTCCATAAAGTATATGCGGTTTCCATCATATGGCCCATATCTGTACTACCGTTGTCTTGAAAGTTTCAAGTTAAGAATTTGCAAGTTTAACGTTTATCATGTTGTGTTCATTTACTCACATACATATATGATTCGCTTGTTTTATAAATGTTTGAAAACGTGTTTTAATGCATGCCAACGCGTACATGTTTCCCCCAAAACGATTTGAATAAAGTGGGGCTATGAAGTCTCACCTTGAAAGCTGGACGAGATAAGAGACTTGAACGAATAGACGAGATGAATCATGGACCAGACCCTAAACAAATAAATAAACTAGTTTTTGGTTAGGTTCGATGGTTATGAGTGTTAGATAGGCGGTTCGGGTCATAAGGTTATGAATTAGATGCAAAAATAGAGTTCTAGTCGAATTTCAGATTTGGACAGCAAAGTAGCTGAACAGAAAAGGGCTTGTTAAAAATATCAAACGACATCCAAAAATTATGAAATTTTATATGAAATTACTTTAAGTCGTTCTGAAGAAGTCTCGTTTAGAAAGTTTTTCCATTTGAAACTCGGATCATAGCCAAAACAGTCCAACAAGACAAAAGGTACTGAAAAAGGTTTCTGTCTCGTTTTGGCTACTACGTAGTCATACTTTTGATTTAGAAAACGAGCCAATTTTGGTTGGAAAGAAAATTCGACGAACTACGTTGTGAAAATTGATTTTGATCAGTTTCGATTAATTATGGTCAAGTTACACTCAGTTAAAGTCAGCACAGTTTCTCTCCAAAATCAATGGTTGCACTTAAGTGGTCCGTTTAGGGTTTTAAGATTACCAAACGCGCAAATAAAAATTAGAAGAATGTTATTATGTTATTATAATACATAATATAATCAGATTAGGTTAGCCAAAACATCTCGTGTCACCGGTCTAGCCATGATATTAACAGAAGCGTTTTGGAGAATCACAGAATGCAATCGACATAGCCGACATGAGCAAGTGGATTCTATATTTAATTAGCGTGTGAGTTCATATAAGTGATAATATTGAATAAATAACATGTTTTAAGTTAGCAAGAACATACTGAAGTATCAGCAGAGCCACTTTTGCAATAGTCGTTTTGAGGATTAGCAGAATGCGACTGCATAGCCGCCATTGCAAACGGGATCCTTTGTTTGTTAGTTGGTGATGTTAGCTTGATTTATTAGTTTGATTAAGATTATTAGAGGGTTTTTAGGGCTGAGGTTTCACATGATCAAGTGATCATGGATAGAAAATAGAAAAAAGATTGAGCGGATGAAGAAAGAATGAAATAAAAAGACGGTATTGAACTTCGGAGGGTTACTTACTTGTTTGATCTTCAAACTCTTGGAATCCTCTAAGGGATTTTCGAAATATTCAAGGTTGGGAAGGGATTTCTCAACTTAGGAGGGTTTGGGAGTGTTTGAGAGAGAATTAGCAAAGAAAACAAGATTCTAAGCCTTCTATTTATACTAATGATTGAAGGGGTGTAAATATGGAAAGTCTTGGAAAGCAATTTAGGGTTTTAGGGGCCTCAAATCTGCGAAATTTTCCTCAATCGAGCTTGGTTTTTTGTGATTTATTGCTTGGGCTAGGTCCAAGAGTAGGTGGGTTGGGTCCTAGCTTGACCCGGTTGAGTGTGCGCATTCGAAAATTGCGATTTTAAGCATTTCTAAGCGAAATTGGCAAATGTTTTCAACATTAAAGTTGATTGTCATAAAAAAAGAGTATGTTTAGCTAAAAACATATAATTTAAAGTTACGTTATTCGCGTATGGTAGTTGGCGATCGGTGGGCGAGAAAACGAACTTTTTGATCGTTTTTCGAATTTCAAGATTTATTTAAGGAACGTTTTGCAAACAAACTTTGTTTTAATTAAAGAAATGAATATTTTAAACATTTAAAACATAAATTAATGTCATGTTAAACGAATTTGTCGGTTGTGGATGGTACGTAGTTAACGACGGTTTAAAAGGCGAACGATCGCACGAAAGTACTAACTAGTACTTTTAAGCATCAATTCACATTGAATGAGTTGTAAGAACATGTTTGAGATGTAAGGGGGTGGTTCATGTGTATTTAATATGTCATAAAGATCAATTAAGTGTACGTGCGATCCATGAATCAATCACAGATAAGTATAAGTCGTTGAAATCAAGCATAAACGTAATGTTTCACATGTGAACTAGTATTGTAACAATGTATGAATAAGATTTCAAGTAAAATGAAATGTCATGAGGATTTTAATTGATAAGTCTAGAACGAGTACAAGTAGTGAAAATCAGAAGTGTCATAGTCTCCCCTAGTTACAAGAATTTCGTCCCCGAAATTCAACTAGTAGAGGCTGTGGGGTCTAGAAAGAGATGAGGGTACTTAAGTTTCATCTGGTCTTCACATTCCCAGGTGAACTCAGGACCACGCTTGGTTTCCCAACGAACTTTCACGCTAGGGATGCGGCTACGCTTGAGTTGCTTGACTTCACGGTCCATGAATTCAACGGGCTTTTCGACGAAATGCATAGAGTTGTCGATACGAACATCATCAAGAGGAACTTGAAGTGTGTCATCAGCAAGGCACATTTTGAGGTTTGACACTTGAAAAACGTCATGAACGTTACAAAGTTTGGTTGGTAGCTTGAGTATATAGGCTACTGGGCTAATCCTTTCAAGAATCTTGAATGGCCCAACGAACCTAGGGGCTAGCTTTCCCTTCTTCCCAAATCGGACAACACCTTTCCAGGGAGAAACCTTGAGTAAGACTCTATCACCGACTTGATAGTCAAGGGGCTTCCTACGGTTGTCAGCGTAACTCTTTTGACAATCGCGAGAGGCATTGAGTCTCTCTTGAATTTGAAGTATCTTGTCGGTGGTTTCTTGAATAAGTTCGAGACCGGTGATTTGAGAGTCACCGATCTCGGTCCAACACACCGGAGATCGACACTTCCTACCATATAGAGCCTCGAAAGGGGCGCACTTGATGCTCGTATGGTAACTATTGTTATAAGATAATTCGATGAGTGGCAAGTGTTGATCCCAACTTCCTCCAAAGTTGATCACACAAGAACGGAGCATGTCTTCGAATGTCTGTATGGTCCTTTCACTTTGACCATCAGTCTGGGGATGGTAAGCCGTTCTAAGGTTCAAACGAGTTCCCAAAGATTTCTGTAAAGATTGCTAGAATCGGGAGGTAAAACGGCTATCACGGTCGGAGATAATGGATAGAGGGACACCATGACGTGTCACGACCTCATTGATATAGAGTCTGGAAAGCTTCTCCATTTTGTAGTCCTCACGGATTGCGAGAAAATGAGCGGATTTGGTTAAGCGGTCAACAATAACCCAGATGGAGTCATGACCACTAGAGGTTCACGGGAGCTTGGTGATGAAGTCCATAGAAATTTGCTCCCATTTCCATTGAGGAATTTCGGGTTGTTGGAGAAGACCAGATGGTTTCTCGTGCTCAGATTTAACTTTAGAGCAAGTAAGACACTTCCCTACATAGATGGCGATGTCTTTCTTCATTCCTGGCCACCAATAAAACTCTATCAAGTCGTGATACATCTTATCAGCATCGGGATGAATAGAATAACGGGATTTATGTGCTTCATCAAGGATAAGGGTTCGGAGCTCACTTGACTCAGGGATCCAAATTCGACCCATGAAGTAAAGGAGATCATCGGATTTGGGTTCCAAGTACTTTTCGACACCACAATCTAACTCCTTCCTCAACTCATCATTTGCAACAACTTGTTTTTAGGCTAGGAGGATCTTATCTTTGAGACTGGTTTAGACCAACATTCCCATAGCTCACACACGGGTGGGTTTAATTCGGTCCTTGCGATTAAGGGCGTCAGCCACCACATTAGCTTTCCGCGGGTGGTAAAGGATTTTGCAATCGTAGTCACTAAGTAATTCAACCCAATGTCGCTTCCTCATGTTGAGTTCTTTCTGGTTCAGAATATGTTGAAGGCTCTTGTGATCGGTGAAAACCATACATTTAGTTCCGTAGAGATAATGTCTCCAGATTTTCAAAGCAAAGACCACCGCATCCAACTCAAGGTCATGAGTGGTGTAGTTCTTTTCGTGAACCTTGAGCTGTCTGGATGCATAGGCTATGACCATGTCTCGTTGCATCAACACGCAACCAAGACCTTTGTTTGAGGCATCACAATATACAACGGAATCATCATTGCCATCGTGAAGACTTAGAACAGGGGAGTTGCACAATTTCTGCTTAAGATTTTGGAACGCATCTTCTTGATTTTGTTCCCAGACGAAAGGCTTATTTTTCTGAGTTAATGTAGTGAGAGGCAGGGCGATCTTTAAAAAGTTCAAGATGAACCTTCGGTAGTAACCTGCCAAACCTAAAAAGGATCAGATCTCAGAGGGAGTAGAGGGTGTACTCCAATTCTTGATAGCGGTGACTTTGGCTAGATCGACGTGTATACCCTGTCGTTGATCACCTGACCCAAGAAATGAACTTCTCTGAGCCATAATTCACACTTGGAGAATTTAGCATAAAGTTGTTCCTTCTTCAAGAGTTCCAAAATTAGCTTAAGGTGGGTTGTATGATCTTCTTTGGTTCGGGAGTAGATCAAGATGTCATCAATGAAGACAATGACAAATTGATCCAGGTAGGGATTGCAGACATGGTTCATGAGGTCCATGAACACCGCGAGCGCATTAGTTAACCCAAAAGACATAACCATGAACTCGTAGTGTCCATAATGAGTTCTAAAAGCAGTTTTGGGAATGTCCTCTTCATGGACTCAGAGTTGATGATACCTAGATCGGAGGTCAATCTTCGAGAAACAAGTTGCTCCTTGCAGTTGATCGAACATGTCATCGATCCTAGGTAGCGGGTAATGATTCTTGATGGTAAGCTTGTTTAGTTCACGGTAGTCGATGCACATGCGGAAGGACCCATCCTTCTTCTTGACAAAAAGAACCAGAGCTCCCCAAGGTGAGAAGCTCGGTCTAATGAATCCCTTGTCCAGTAGCTCTTGCAGTTGGCTAGATAGTTCTTGCATCTCAGAAGGGGCTAGGCGGTACGAAGATTTGGCAATGGGGTTAGCTCTCGGTAAAAGATCAATCCGAAATTCAACTTGTCGAGTTGGAGGAAGTCCATGCAAGTCATCAGTGAATATTTCCGGAAAATCTCGGATGATCGGTATATCTTGTAATTTCTTTTCTTCAGATTTCTCCACCACATGTGCCAAGAAAACATACTATTGCTTTCTTAAATAAATACGTGCCTTCATGCAGGAGGTGAATTTCAAACTTTTTCAAGGTTTCTCTCCAAATATTTTCAAGAACTCACCGGATGGTAGAGGGATACGAATGAGTTTCTCCGAACAGTTGATTTCCGCATGATTGTGGGATAGCTAATCCATTCCTACGATGATATCAAAACTCCCAAGAGTGATGGGAATCATTTCGATAGAGAATGTGTGATCGTTGAGAGTTAGGTCACAACCTCGGACAACGGAATGCACAACAGTTAGTTTGCCATAAGCTATTTCTATAGTATAAGCAGGTTCAAGAGCGGTACGACAAGTTTCAAGTAAAGATTCAAATTCTAAGGAGACAAAGCTTTTATCCGCTCCAGTATCAAATAAGATAGAGGCATAACGATTTTTGATGAGATACGTACCAATAACCACTACATTATCATTTCTGGCCTCAGTTGCTCCTATGGCAAAAGTGCGAGCACGTGCACCTCGATTATTGTTGTTAAGCTTCGGGCATTGGTTTTTGTAGTGATCAGGAGCACCTCATTCATAACAGGCCCTATCATTGATGATGGCAGGAGTGGCAGTTTGGGTAGTAGCAGCCTTTTCAGCTACGCGACAAGCGTTAGCAAAATGACCAAGCCTTTCACATTTAGTGCACGAACAACATTGAACAGTAGTAGGGTGATGGTATTGGAACTTTGCACACAGCTGGTGAGGTCCGCTATATGGCTTCCTGCCAGGTGCAGGTGCAGGTGCCACTTGGGCAACATGAACAGCTGGGGTAACCATGCCAAAGCTTTTAGAGGTCTTTTGCTTCTTGTGGCGATACTCAGGCTTTTTCGCCACTTCCTCTTTAACTCTCTTGCCACCTTTCCTGAATAGAACTCCAGACTTAACCAGATCGTCCGTTAAGGACGCAGATAAACAAATAGCAGCTTCAAGTGTTGTTGGGCTACTACCCATGACAGTACCCCGAATTTAAGGCGGAAGGCCTCCAATATAACGATCAATCATTCGGGTCAAGGGTGTAACCAGATGAGTGACTAGGATGCAGAGTTCATGAAAGCGTGTGGTGTATGCCTCACTCTCCCCACTATCCTGGGTAAGGTCCCACAGCTCAATCTCCAACTTCTTCATTCATTGCTAGGACAGAACTCCTCGATCATAATTTCCTTGAGTTTATCCCAAGTCATAGCAAGAGCTCCTTCCCTACCCCGAATTTTCTTTTCAGCATTCCACCAAGTTAGTGCCCTCCTTTGGAAGGCACTTGAAGCATATTTTACCTTAAGTTCATCGGGGAAGTCACTCATCTCAAATGTGTTCTCCATACCTTCAAACCATTGTAATAGCCCTGTTGCACCTTCAGATCCAAGGTACTTGTGTGGGTTACAAGAGTTGAAGTGCTTGAAAGTACAAACACTCCCACTAGATCCTCCGGTGGAGTTGTTGATTTGAGTGACAATAGTGGGTAAGACCGCAACAAGTTGTTGAGTGAGCAGGGTGGCTATGGCGGTGGTTTCGGCGGAGGCTTCACCGGTGTTAGCCATGGTGTTATCAAGTTCACGACGAGGAGGCATTCTACGAAAAATAAATCATAAGTCGGTAGTTAGGATAGACATTCAAGAAATAAAAGTGACAATATTTGTAAATAAAATCACTCATTCATTAATATTAATGTCTTACAAGATGAATAAAACATATATTTAAAACATATATGTTGAATTACAAATGAAATATATAGACAAAACTGACTAGTCAAAATTCAAGATTCGGATGAATGATACTAGTGAGACGTGTTTTAGCCTACAAGTGAGCACTCACTCCAAGGGTCCCCAGGTAAGTGCTACTCGTAAGGAACGTGCCTCACTTTCCTTTGACAAGACCCCCAGTGTACAGGCGCTCACCTTTTCAGATTACACATGTCTCTAGTATCACTATCCAAGCCTTTGATTTTGATGAGAACATTATGGATTGGGCCTTGCCCAAGAGTTGGATTCAGCTTCACAAGTCAGCTTTCTTTTCTTGAACGGGAATTGGGCCTCAGAAATGGTTCCAACATGGCTCTCTTGGTCTTCGGATTCCGAATCGCTTGATATGTTGATTACTTCAGGCTTCGGTGCGGGCCGGCTTGTCGCATCGGAGATTAATTCGGGCTTGACATTATGTTTCGAGGGTAGCAGGCTTCCAGAGAAAGATGATCGTGGTGAGATTAGCCTACTCCAACTAATTGAGCTTTGGGACCATCATCGAAAATAAGGCTTGAATTGCTAGAGATGTCAGCAGAGTACGACGACATACTAAAGATAAGAGAGTTAGTGGATTAGAATCACATAAGCATGTAAGTTTCAAAGGGGAGCTTAGGTTATAGTCTAGGTCAAATGGTTGCCTAATTCTCTATAACCACGGCTCTGATACCAATCTCTCACACCCCAACCGTGCATCTTAACCACGAGTGCGGCTAATTGAATCATAAACCAAGGTATAAATATATTTACAATTAAAGTTTCATAATATTAAAAACCCAATTACATAAGTCTTAGAATTCAAATAAACAAATAATAGGTTCAAAAGACAAAACATTTAAAATAGAATTTCTTCAATAGATATCTAGAAAAATCCTATGTGTTCTTGACTTGACCTATCATGATCTTAATCACCTGAAACATGTACGAAAAACAAGTGTCAACTAAAAATAGTTGGTGAGAAATCACAGGTTTAATAAAAGTATAAGTTTGGCAAAGGTAACAATTCATAATTCAAGATTCTCATATAACACATAAATAAAACAAACACATGATTAGCAAATCCAACCTAAAATGATGAGTAACGAATAAGTGGTACAACTCGCAAGTTGCACTGATAACGAATAGGATGTCCAACCAAAATTTGTCCTTAAAGTATATGCGGTTTCCATCCTGTGGCCCATATCTGTACTACCGTTGGCTTGAAAGTTTCAAGTTAAGGATTTGCAAGTTTAACATTTATCATGTTGTGTTCATTTACTCACATACATATATGATTCGCTTGTTTTATAATTGTTTGAAAACGTGTTTTAATGCGTGCCAACGCGTACATGTTTCCCCCAAAACGATTTGAATAAAGTGGGGCTATGAAGTCTCCCCATGAAAGCTAGATGAGATAAGAGACTTGAACGAATAGACGAGATGAATCATGGACCAGATCCTAAACAAATAAATAAACTAGTTTTAGGATAGGTTCGATGGTTACGAGTGTTAGATAGGCGGTTCAGGTCACACGGTTATGAATTAGATGCAAAAATAGAGTTCTAGTCGATTTTCAGATTTGGACAGCAAAGCAGATGAACATAAACGTTCTTGTTAAAAATATCAAAAGAAGTCGAAAAATTATGAAATTTTACAGGAAATTAGTTTAAGTTGTTCCGAAGAAGTTTCGTTTAGAATGTTTTTTCCATTTGAGACTCGGATCATAGCCAAAACAGTCCAATAAGACAGAAGGTACTGAAAAAGGTTTCTGTCCCATTTTGGCTACTACGTAGTCATACTTTTGATTTAGAAAACGATCCAATTATGGTTGGAAAGGAAATTCGACGAAATACGTCATGGATATTGAGTTTGCTCAGTTTCGATTAATTATGGTCAAGGTACGCTCAGTTAAAATCAGCACATTTTCTGTCCAAAATCAATGGTTGCACTTAAGTGGTCCGTTTAGGGTTTTAAGATTACCAAACGCGCAAATAAAAATTAGATGAATGTTATTATGTTATTATAATACATAATATAATCAGATTAGGTTAGCCAAAATGTCCCATGTCATCGTTTTAGCCACGATATTCACATAAGCGTTTTAAAGAATCACAGAATGCAATCGGCATAGCCGACACGAGCAAGTGGATTCTATATTTAATTAGCGTGTGAGTTCATATAAGTGATAATAAAGAATAAATAACATATTTTAAGTTAGCAAGAACATACTAAAGAATCGGCAGAGCCACTTTTGCAATAGTTGTCTTTAGGATTCGCAAAATGCGACGGCATAGCCGCCATTGCAAACGGGATCCTTTGTTTATTAGTTGGTGATGTTAGCTTGATTTTTTAGTTTGATTAAGATTATTAGAGGGTTTTTAGGGCTGAGGTTTCACATGATCAAGTGATCATGGATAGAAAATAGAAAAGATTGAGGGGATGAAGAAAGAATGAAATAAAAAGACGGTATTGAATTTCGGAGGGTTACTTACTTGTTTGATCTTCAAACTCTTGGAATCTCTAAGGGATTTTCGAAATTTTCAAGGTTGGGTAGGGATTTCACAACTTATGAGGGTTTGGGAGTGTTTGAGAGAGAATTAGCAAAGAAAACAAGATCCTAAGCCTTCTATTTATACTAATGATTGAAGGGGTGTAAATATGGAAAGTCTTGGAAAGCAATTTAGGGCTTTAGGGGCCTCAAATCTGTGACATTTTCCTCAATGGGGCTGGTTTTTGTGATTTCTTGCTTGGGCTAGGTCCAAGAGTATGTGGGTTGGGTCCTAGCTTGACCTTGTTGAGTGCGCGCATTCGAAAATTACGATTTTAAGCATTTCTAAGCTAAATTGGCAAATGTTTTCAACATTAAAGTTGATTGTCATAACAAAAGAGTATGTTTAGATAAAAACATTTAAGTTAAAGTTACGTTATTCGCGTATGGTAGTTGGCGATCGGTGGGCGAGAAAACGGACTTTTTGATCGTTTTTCGAATTTTAGGATTTATTTAAGGAAAGTTTTACAAACAAACTTTGTTTTAATTAAAGAAATGAATATTTTAAACATTTAAAACATAAATTAAAGTCATGTTAAACGAATTTGTCTGTTGTGGATGGTACATAGTTAACGACTGTTTAAAAGGCGAACGATCGCACGAAAGTACTAACTAGTACTTTTAAGCATCAATTCACATTGAATGAGTTGTAAGAACATGTTTGAGATGTATGGGGGTGGTTCATGTGTATTTAATGTGTCATAAAGATCAATTAAGTCTACGCGCGATCCATGAATCAATCACATATAAGTATAAGTCTTTGAAATCAAGCATAAACGTAATGTTTCACATGTGAACTAGTATTGTAACAATGTATTAATAGGATTTCAAGTAAAATGAAATGTCATGCGGATTTTCATTGATAAGTCTAGAACGAGTACAAGTAGTGAAAATCAGAAGTGTCACACCGTGAGAGACCTTTTCCATCTCCGTTGCCTGATTGATCAAGTTTCATGTAACCTAGCCTACAACTTGGCTAAATTCTTTACCCGAGCCACATATTTGGAGGACCATACATCACCCATCTGGCTCAATACTTAGGTGTTTTGTCCCTTGTAAATCTTGGGAAAATCCAAGATATGGATCTGCCCATTCAACCTATAGACACCCAAGTGATGATCAATATGTATATGATGAAGATATTCAATAGGGTGTACCGGTTAGTGGGGCATCGGGGGAACATTTAGACAGATGAAGTTGAAGAGTCTGAGAACGAGGAAGTACCAAAGGGGCCACTGGGATATCAAGGCCGAGATGTGTATCACACCACTTTTGATCCCACTATTCTGGATTTGATGATCCGCATGGGTCAATTGGGACACACGATGGATGGCATGAGGCAGGAATTTTACGATCACACTCATGATCCGTATGCCCATTAGCAGTATCAGCAGCAGCCTCCCGACCCGCATCCACAGTGGCAGCGTCCTCCTTTCCAGTAGCTACCCTCTTCATCTTTCATCTTTGATATTTATGGTTCTTTTCTGATGTAGTTATGGTTCTTGACTTTGAACAATGTTTGATGGTTTGTTTACTTGGACACGAACCATTTTTACCGGTTACAGGAGTAACCGTTGACAGGGTGGCGTTGCCACCAACTTATCCGGCCACCAATATTTGGCGAATATTAGTTAATTTTATGTTTAATATTTACTTTTTATTGTTTGAGCATTGCTAGTTAACGGGTATTACCTGGTAAACCCGTCAAACCTATTGGAACTGACCCGTGAGGAAATGTGAAAGTTAACTGGGTACGATAAATGAGTCTATCATTTAGCCTCAAAAGGGTAAGGGTCGGGTACGGGGCTAGAACCGAAGATAACCCGTATACCCGTTAAACCCATCAACTTTTAGAAAGTAACAAATTTCTAAAATATTTAGTGTAGATCAATATGTAAATATGTGATTTATTTATTAATTTTACCAAATTTAAAAGATATGAGAATCAAGAATAAATTTAAACAACGATTTTTCATTTTTTAATCACATCCAGGTGGTCTTTTTTAGTATTAATCGTTATATTTTTTAGATCTTTTTGAAAAACATTGAGTCCATGAGATTAAATGAAAATTGAAAAAATAATAATTTTGAATATCAAAGAAAGCTCGAAGAATCTGACATTTATTTAATTTTGAGACATATATTTATTTTTGAAACTGTACTGTTTATTTGTCGGTTTGGTTTTAAATACGATTTGTTTATTTTTGAATCATTGATAGTTTTTTGAACACTATTTGTTTGCTTTTTGAACCATCCTAATTGCTTTTGAAAGATTTGTTGTTGAATTAACACCGTGGAAATTTTGATCATCCCATTCGTTAACTATACGGGTCCATTTCCGCATGATGTGCGTGAACTATATATATATTTGATAAAGATTTTTCACACAAATGACAGTTTTAAAAAATGGTTTTCACCTAGACTACAATACACACAAAAACAAATGCATCTATCGAGTGGTAATATAGTTTTGATAAGAACTGGATGTCAATCCATGGACACAGTTAACGTCTTAACCCAGATTTTTAATGAGATTAAGTGACTAGTGGAAAGATGATTGTAATTAAGTTGTTTTTCTTGCTGGAATGAAAATTATCTTTTTGTATTTTCTGAAAAATATTTAAATGAGAGAAAGTCACGATTTTTAAGGACAACCATCTTAGTTTGGAATCCACTCATTAATATATGTCGACCACTTTCATATGGCTAAAGTTTACTATTATGTTAATGTTCTTTGAAGTAGTCGAACCAAAATCCAATTAAAGATTATAATTCCCTAACCATTAAGAAGGAATTCAATGAGTAAATTACATGTCATCTACTTAAGATTAGTTTAATTAGATAAAAGAGTGTAACTTCTTAACTTATGAAATTCTAAAACAAAGCTATATAAATTTTAAGCGCGAGTCATCATCACTTTCGATTATTATAACTTTTGTTAAGAAATGACACAACATTGTTCTTCATTTTTCCAAATCTTGACCAAAGGGTTGCATGTCTTCATGTTTCCTTCACAATTAAGGTTTCAAAGATTATTACTAATTCTTAGCTATAACATTTTAACAAAAGATTTTAAGGTTACAAATAAATGTTAGTCTCATAAGTTTTCCAACTTGATATGATTTCCCATTTATAAATCTTAAATTGTTCCACAAACATTCAGACATGCAAGACCACCAAGAACTTAAAACAAAATCACCATTACATTAACATAATATTTTAGCCATACTTATGAGTTCAACATAATTAATTGAGTTTCATCAAACTAAGATGGTTGAAAAGATGTTTAGCTCATGATGAGCTTACACACAAACATAATGTAATATCCATGATTTTCAGAACATAATTTTTTCTTATTAGTTTTTATTAACAATAGTTAACACATGAAGTCATGTACTTGTCCAAACATAATATGTCATAGTGATTATTACTTAAACATACATAAATTCAAACTTTCCGAACCTTTATTTGCACATTATTTTCCATGTATATATAACACATGTACCTATATTTAAATATATATATATATATATATATATATATATATATAACCAAACATTTTTGCTATAACCAAACATATGAGTTTTGACCATGCTTTTTGCACCTTTTAAATATACACACGTACTTATTTATAAATATAAATATGTATATTTTACCTTATTGAATGAATCATTATTATAAATGATAAAACTGGGACTTTTTGCAAAAGTATACATACATACATACATTTTGATTTAAGTTAATCCAAATATAAAGGATTTAATATATATATATATAGTAGATATAATTATTTTACATATGTAATATAGACATATGAAAGTCAATTTTATAAAATATTAAAACATTTCAAAGCTTGTTTATTTGTAAAGTTTTAAACAAAAAAAATCAAATTATAAATATAGACACATACATATTTACAAGTTAAATAAACTAGTTTGAACCCTCTAGACATGGGAACCCTCAATTTGAACCCTCACTATTTGAATTTGAACCCCAACACCTCAAATTGAACCTATTCAAGAGGTTGGAGCCTTTAAACTCGTCCCCTTTGACTCCCTGAAGTCAACCATTACGATTTTTATGCAATTCAACTTCAAAATCGATCAAAACCAGAATCAAAGGTCTTTCCATGATTACCTAAATGAATATCGATCAGTTTCACACCATATTAACATTCCAATTTCACACCTTGCGAGGCCAAATGCAAATTTCAAATAGGTTTGACTATCCGGAGTCAAACCGTGTCACATTCAATTCCTAATCATGAAATTAAAGGCATTTAAACAACCGCAAATCACACCCTAATTACTTGCGCATGCATCCAGACCCTAATCGTGTCCCAATTCATCAACACACGGTTAAATTTATGAGTAATTTGTGTTGACAGCTATCCTCTACTAATCCTAACCAAATTAAACGAATTAAGTGGAATTGATTCGTTTTAATCATCCACACACTTTCGCATACTGTCATACGAACCCTCTGAACCACTTATCACATTCCACTCCTCATCTAGCAGTCGATCGAACACCAAGAACAGCAAACTCTTGACTCTGCTGTTCGCACTCGTTCATCAACCAAATCAAGTAAGTTTTATGCCATTCAAGTCGTATTAAGATACATTTAAATAGCCCGCTATCAATTCGTAATAACAGGACTGATCGGGCTCAATTCGAATTAGGGTTCATGACCCGTTATACGCAGCCTGATCTGATTTTGGCTTAAAATCTAATAATCGTATAGATGATTTATGGTTCCATACTTAACCAGCAAAAACACCTGGTGCGACTAGTTAGGTCGTTGCCCATCGGACTAAGTCGTGTGGGTTCGAAACCCACAACCTAGACCTTTTTGCGTTTCTGTTGAGAGCAGACCCGACTCTTTCCTGGATTCTTGTTAGATATTTTATGACCTGTGCTAATACCAGAAATAGCTCCTTGGACCAGTGGTAGCGACTTTGTCTTACAGAGAAACCACCCGAGTTCGAACCGGGTGGTGTGCATATTTTTTTTAAAACCTGTTTTAACAACATAAATTATTTTATAAAAAATACCTTTATAAAACCTATCCGCTCTATGACCGGGTTAGTACTCAAATTAACAATTTCTTTTTGGAGAAACAATTATGTTTTGAAACCTTATTTTAAACATAAAAAAAATCATTTAATTCAAATTTAAACGAAAATCGTTATACCTATAAACAAAGCATTTTAACTACTACTTAATTTCAAATTGTTAAATGATTTTTTATAAAACCCCTAGTAGCTTGTAACGTTTTACCTGAACGCTTTTGTAACTTGCAAAATCATATTTTCTTTTCTAAATAAATAATCTATTTAGGATTTAATAGGTTAAACATTCATAACCTAATTTTTCTAAATTTTATTAATATATATATATATATATATATTTAGATATTATACCTTTCCTAAGAAAACACTTTAACTAATAAAAATTAAATGAATGAAAATAGTTTTGTTTATTTAATTACATGATTTATTCAAAACTAATTAGCCTTTATAAAACGTTAACCACCTATTAAATCTTTATTAGAAGTCAAAAGTACATACTTTGGTTTAAACACTTTTGCTCAAAATCTTTTATACTTATCCGTACACACATCCTTTCATATGCTTACATAAGCATCCTCTGTACACAAACAAGTCACCACAACTATCCAACCAAGCTTTCAATCCAACCCTCTGGTTCTATAGGCTTTGCCCTAGCTAGTTGTGTATGACATTGATTACATTCCTATAATTCAATCATAGGTTAACCGCGTGATTAGCAAATCACTTGTGCAATTTATTGCTCGTGTGATCTACAACTTACTAGTACAGGTGAGTTTACATAGCCCGTTTTACACTATTTACATTTTTGGCGTGAAACATGAGTACAATTATAAAATATTAACAAACTACACAATACAATTCCACCCTACATTCATGTGTGCAGTTTGAGTACTAGGTGTGTTAACTACATTTTGTGTGCAATTTACGTGTGCAACCATTAACTATACAAGTTGACGGTTAACAATGATAGATCTATTGAGTCTGACAAACCACCCAGTTAGGGTGATTGTTACCGACAACACAATTTTGCATGCTAGTTACAAAGGTTTGATTTTACAACTTGGTTTCACAATAGTAACTCTCCATAATTGCCTTATTAACCATGATATGTATGGACTGTATACACACAACACAATGATACTATTTAGAGTCAAAACCTATGTATGCTAACCAACTTTTTAGTTGACCTTGTTTTAATCATGTTTCAGGTACAAGTGTTTGAGTTAATCAAGTTTGCTACACTTAAGTTGTGGACCTAGTTAATCAATAAAGAAACTTATTATGTATTTGAATTTCATGTACTTGATTGGATTCTATTTGGTTTGTTTTATGAAATGAAATGTGATGATTTAATATATTACAACATAGTCAACCATGTGCTCATGAACAGTCTACATGTCCCGCCCCGACATTTTCGTCGTCAGTTGGGGTGTGACAGATTGGTATCAGAGCCTTGGTTATAGGGAATTAGGTTATTAGACACTTTTGACCTAGACTATAACCTTAGGACACCCATATTATGCCATGCTACTAAATGCTACATGATTACTACTTTGTATGAATACTTTTACATGTTATTCTAAGTGTTACACCGCATGATACAATACCTGATAGTCTATGTACTACACTACTTGAAAACTCTTGTGCTTATAATCATTGCTATCTACATGCTACCTATTTGATTTCATTAAGTGTTATCCTAAGTCTTATCACACACTTATTCACACATAATCCTTTATGCACCCTCACTCTTGGACACATGTTAACATCATCATTTGTGAGCAAAAATTTAAATTCTTAGGCCTAAAGCCTATTAAGATTTTAAAATCCCATCAAAGTTTTGAGTTCTGAAAACTAGTAAAGAACATGTGTAATCCGGAAAGGTGAATGCCTGTACTTTGGGTCTTCTATCTAGGAAAGCATTTCATATAAATCCAAATCAACCGAAGGATCCGTATGCTTTCCTGCGAACTCCCGAGGTGAGTGTTCACCTATAGGCTAAAGCATGTCTTCTTGAAAGTATAGGAACTTAAATTACTTTGATTTGTCAAAGTACCCATTTGGTTAGGATACCAAATGAGTACAATCTAAACACCATCATTTTGTTTATTACAATTTAGTACACACACCTAAGCCTTCTTTATAAACTAATCATTTTCTTATCGGATTTAAACAACATCGTTATTTTGTCTAAACAAAGTACTTAACAAACCCTTAGTTTATAAATAGTATTTGAAATATAAATTTTCTATAACCTTTTCACATTGTAAGGAAATTTAATACAACTTGTTTTATAAAAGCATTATTTTTAATCAATAATTAATTATGACTTTTTTTCTTGTTAAATTAATTATTATTAAACTTTGGCTTAGTTATTAAATAATTTAGCCATTATTTTTTCTTAAAAATAGTCTTCTTAGAATTTGAAATAAAACAAAAAAAAGGTTTTCATTTAATTATCCATGTAGTTAATTATTCAACTGCTTTTCATCATTTTACAAACTAGAATAAACTACAACTACTTATTTATTTACAAACAAAGAACACAAATCAGTTATTCGTAAGCACACTGCTCTAAATATCTACACAACCTTCTCGTTATCTTACACATCCAGAAATGTATGATTTTACTAGACACTGCAATGAACAGAAACATTCGTGTAGGCATTAGTCATCCATATAAACCTCAGCGAGATTTACAAATTAAAATCCAACTATCCACGTTATACATGAATGTCAAACAACACGCTTGTCTGCAACACTCGACTACCTGCAAAATTCGATAGTTTAATTTACTCATGAGATCCAATAACTTACAAACAAACACTCACATGATACATAAAACTTAGTTATTTACAATATGCATGATGCTAGGATAATCACATGATATATGAAACTTGTTTGTTTGATACGTGATTGAGCACATCATACACAATCACATGATACATAAAACATAGTTGTTTACAATATGCATGATACTAGGATAATCACATGATACATGAAACTTGTTTGATTGATACATGATTGAGCACATCATACATGATCACATGATACATAAAAGTTAGTTGTTTACAATATGCATGATACTAGGATAATCACATGATACATGAAACTTGTTTGATTGATACATGATTGAGCACATCATACACGATCACATGATACATAAAACTTAGTTGTTTACAATATGCATGATAGTAGGTTAATCACATGATACCTGAAACTTGTTGTTTTGATACATGATACTAGATTGAACATATTATATATGGTCACATAATACATGAAACTTAGTTGCAATATACATAATGTTACACCGATCACATAATACACGAAACTTGTTTGCAATATACATTATATTGGATTGATCACATAATACATGAAACTTAGTTATTTGCAGAATACATAATACCAAATTGTCACACTATACAATATACATGATAATACGTTGCTCACATTATACCTGAAACTTCCTGGTATACAAAATGCATGATACTAAATTGTTTACATTTACAAAATACATTATGCTAAATTGTTTACGTCATTCATGAAAACTTATTTGATATTAAATTGTTCACAACATACGTGAAATTTACTTGTTTACAACATACATTATACAAAATTGTTCACATTATACATGAAACCAAATTGCTTACAATGTACATGACATTAGATCATACATGGAACTTATGTGCTTACACTATACATGGAATTTGATCGTTTACATTGTTGCAATTGAGTAAGTACATCATACACAAGGCATGATTATTCACCTTATCCATGAAAGCTACTCGGGGTTTGACGTATTGTTGTTCAAACAGGAGGAAGCTGTGGAACCCTAAATTATGCCACGTTATTACTCTATAGTACCTGATTAACTCTTCTATCTATGGACATAGTTATTTGTTAGCAACATATACGTGAAAACAATAGTTACGAATTAAGTGATTTTGTGTTACCCTCTGGACCCACACACAATGGGATGAACTATACGGACCATGCTATGATTTTGATAATTACGGGTGCACACGTAATTATAAAAATTAGTGCATGGAGAACATAGCAAATTCTGTCGTGTGTTATGACGTAAAACCTATCGGGATATATAGTAACGAAACTAATGTGAAATTATAAGGGCATGGTGGATACGCCGCTAGTACTTCCTATATATAAGTGTTCTTGTCATATTATCAGAAGTAGCGTTATTCGTGTCACGTAAAGTTTTATGTTGTTTGACGGGCCAATGTTTGTGAATCTCTTATCCACTGACAATACTTGAGCATATTAGACTACATCTTAAACAAACTCTGATCATCAAATTCTCATCATTCTTGTTTCTAGTGATGTATTCCATCTTTGAAATTCCAAGCATCCTTTGAAAGTTTTCTCCTTAATTCTCTTGAACCTAAATCCACTATTATCGTTCATACCTAACTTGAGCGTCAGACCTAAATCTTGTTACCTATTGTATTCCTCAGACAGACAATCAAGGCTCATTTAGAATCCAAATCCTCACTTCTTTCCTGACTCAGTAGACTCCCCTAGTTAAATTTCAGGACGAAATTCCCTCAACATGGTGATATTGTAACATCCATGATTTTCAGACCATAATTTTTCCTTATTCGTTTTTATTAACAATAGTTAACACATGAAGTCCTGTACTTGTCCAAACATAATATGTCACGGTGATTATTACATAAACATACATAAATTCAAACTTTTCGAACCTTACATTTGCACATTATTTTCCTTATATATATATAACACATGTACCTATATTTAAAAGTATATATATATATATATATATATATATATATATATATAAATAAGCAAACATTTTTGCTATAACCAAACATATGAGTTTTGACCATGCTTTTTGCACCTTTTAAATATACACACGTACTTATTTACAAATATAAATATGTATATTTTACCTTATTGAATGAATCAATATTATAAATTATAAAAATGGAACTTTTTGCAAAAGTATACATACATACATTTTGATTTAAGTTAATCCAAATAAAAAGGATTCAATATATATATATATATATATATATATATTGGATATAATTATTTTACCTATGTATTATAGACATATGAAAGTCAATTTTATAAAATATTAAAACATTTCAAAGCTTGTTTATTTGTAAAATTTTAAACAAAAAAAATCAAATTATAAATATAGACACATACATATTTACAAGTTAAATAAACTAGTTTGAACCCTCTAGACATGGGAACCCTCAATTTGAACCCTCACTATTTGAATTTGAACCCCAACACCTCAAATTGAACCTATTCAAGAGGTTGGAGCCTTTAAACTCGTCCCCTTTGACTCCCTTAAGTCAACCATTACGATTTTTATGCAATTCAACTTCAAAATCGATCAAAACCAAAATCAAATGAATTTCCATGATTACCTAAATGAATATCGATCAGTTCCACACCATATTAACATTACAATTTAACACCTTGCGCGGCCAATCGCAAATTTCAAAT
Source organism: Smallanthus sonchifolius (assembly GCA_023525975.1). Lineage (NCBI taxonomy): Eukaryota > Viridiplantae > Streptophyta > Magnoliopsida > Asterales > Asteraceae > Smallanthus > Smallanthus sonchifolius. The sequence goes on from CM042038.1 coordinate 62,723,583, forward strand.
AGGTTTGACAATCCTGAGTCAAACCGTGTCACATTCAATTCCTAATCATGAAATTAAACGCGTTTAAACAACCGCAAATCACACCCTAATTACTTGCGCATGCATCCAGACCCTAATCACGTCCCAATTCATCAACACAAGGTTTATTTTACGAGTAATTTGTGTTGACAGCTATCCTCTACTAATCCGAACCAAATTAAATGAATTAAGTGGAATTGATTCATTTGAATCATCCACACACTTTAGAATACTCTCATACGAACCCTCTGAACCACTTATCACATTCCACTCCTCCTCTGGCAGGCGATCGAACACCAAGAACAAAAATTCTTTGACTCTGCTGTTCGCACTCGTTATCAACCAAACAAGTAAGTTTTATGTCATTAGAGTCGTATTAAGATACATTTAAATAGCCCGCTATCAATTCGTATTAACAGGACTGATCGGGCTTAATTCAAATTAGGGTTCTTGACCCGTTATATGCAGCCTGGTCTGATTTTGGCTTCTAATCTAATAATCGTATAGATGATTTATGGTTCCATACTTAACCAGCAAAAACACCTGGTGCGACTAGTTAGGTCGTTGCCCATCAGACTAAGTCGTGTGGGTTCGAAACCCACAACCCATACCTTTTTGTGTTTCTGTTGAGAGTAGACCCGGCTCCTTCCTGGATTCTTGTTAGATATTTTATGACCTGTGCTAATACCAGAAACAACTCCTTGGTCCAGTGGTAGCGACTTTGTTTTACAGAGAAACCACCCGGGTTCGAACCGGGTAGTTTGCATATTTTTTTAAAACCTGTTTTAACAACATGAATTATTTTATAAAAAATACCTTTATAAAACGTATCCGCTCTATGACCAGGTTAGTACTCAAATTAACAATTTTTTTGGAGAAACAATTATGTTTTGAAACCTTATTTTAAACATAAAAAAAATCATTTAATTCAAATTTAAACGAAAATCGTTATACCTATAAATAAAGCATTTTAACTACTACTTAATTTCAAATTGTTAAATGATTTTTTATAAAACCCCTAGTAGCTTGTAACGTTTTACCTGAACGCTTTTGTAACTTGCAAAATCATATTTTCTTTTCTAAATAAATAATCTATTTAGGATTTAATAGGTTAAACATTCATAACCTAATTTTTCTAAATTTTATTAATACATATATATATATATATATATATATAGATATTATACCTTTCCTAAGAAAACACTTTAACTAATAAATATTAAATGAATGAAAATAGTTTTGTTTATTTAATTACATGATTTATTCAAAACTAATTAGCCTTTATAAAACTTTAACCACCTATTAAATCTTTATTAGAAGTCAAAAGTACATACATTGGTTTAAACGCTTTTGCTCTAAATCTTTTATACTTATCCGTACACACATCCTTTCATATGCTTACATAAGCATCCTCTGTACACAAACAAGTCACCACAACTATCCAAACAAGCTTTCAATCCAACCCTCTGGTTCTATAGGCTTTGCCCTAGCTAGTTGTGCATGTCATTGATTACATTCCTATAATTCAATCATCGGTTAACCGTGTGATTAGCAAATCACTTATGCAACTTATTGCTCGTGTGATCTACAACTTACTAGTACATGTGAGTTTAAATAGCCCCCTTTTTCACTATTAAAATTTTTGGGGTGGAACATGAGTACAATTATACAATATTTACGAACTACACAATACAATTCCACCCTACATTCATGTGTGCAATTTGAGCCTTATGCTTGAGTACTAGGTGTATTAACTACATTTTGTGTGCAATTTACGTGTGCAACCATTAACTATACAAGTTGACGGTTAACAATGATAGATCTATTGAGTCTGACAAACCACCCAGTTAGGGTGATTGTTACCGACAACACAATTTTGCATGCTAGTTACAAAGGTTTGATTTTACAACTTGGTTTCACAATAGTAACTCTCCATAATTGCCTTATTAACCATGATATGTATGGATTGTATACACACAACACAATGATACTATTTAGAGTCAAAACCTATGTATGCTTACCAACTTTTTAGTTGACCTTGTTTTAATCATGTTTCAGGTACAAGTGTTTGAGTTGATCAAGTTTGCTACACTTAAGTTGTGGACCTAGTTAATCAATAAAGAAACTTATTATGTATTTGAATTTTTTTTATGAAATGAAATGTGATGCTTTAATATATTACAACATAGTCAACCATGTGCTCATGAACGGTCTACATGTCCCGCCCCGACGTTTTCGCCGTCGGTTGGGGTGTGACATATAACACAAATGAAATACATGCAAGACATAGTGAGTTCAAGATGTAACCAAAGCATCTAATGGATGAAGGTGACATCTTTCTAGTGAGATTATGGTGTTGGAATGAGTCTTTTATGGCCTCCAAATGATCTCTACAGCTGACTTTTCGTGTGTGGTGTTAGTGGATTTTCTCCCCCACAGGCCAACTCTTTCAGATGAACCAAGTGCCTCTATTTATACTGTCTGGGAAGTGAGGCACGGCCCCATGCTGAGACATCTGATGAACCGCTTTTTTCCCTGTCGTGTACGTACTGTGCATGTACTGGACACGGTGACGTGCCTAGTGGGGCACGTCCCTGTGCTTCGTCTAACCGGGCGACAATAATAATCTGGTACGGAAGGAAGTTTACCACGGGGGTGTGCCTGGTGGGGCACAGCCTGTGCTTGGCTGGAGAATTTTGTCTTTTCTGCTGGGTGGGGGCACGGGGGCGTGCCTCGTGGGGCACGGCCCGTGCTTCAGCTACTGTCTTGGCCAATTTCTTGAATTTTTGCCGTCTTTTTGCTTGTTTCTTCTTTTTGAGCTTGGATTTCCCTGAAACTTAAATATAAGCTAAACGAGCGACAAACTAACACAATGTACAAAGAAATTGTCATTAAAAATGGGATGCAAATGATGTAAATATATGTATAATTTAGAGCACATCAAACCTCCCCACACTTGAACTTTGCTTGTACTCAAGCAATTCCTGAAATAAATCACTCCATTGGCAAAATAAAAACATTCAACTTTGAACAAACCTTAAGTTAAGAAGTGATTTTTCCTTCTTTGAAGAAGGAACACAATAAAACAAGTGCCAAACAAGAAAAAATGATCGTATGAAGTTATTCCCATGTGACAATGGTTCGTTTTATGAAGTTATAGACAAGTACAACTTAACACTTGCTCACAATGTTCTCACATACTCGGTGAAACCACATGGTTATACGTGTAATGGTATATGTATTTAGAACACTCAATTATCAACATGAGATGTGCTAGGTCATATGCTTGTTATGGGATCAAAACTTCACCAATTTAATTAGATACCTTGCATGAATCAAAAGGACTCATGGGTTGTGGGTTGGCTAGGGAATTTGGGACTTGCTTTGGTTTATTTGATTAAAAAGGAAACTAAGCTAGAAACTAAAAGAAATCCCTCTACAATACTCGGGTTAATAGGGGTAATACTAACTCGAGGACTCGTTTATGGTCAGATTTTCAAGACCAAATCTCATCTTTAGAAACCTAACTTCCTCTTTGACCATGAGATATACATAGCTATCCTTCCTAAGAGCTCCCTCGGCTTTGAGCCTAATAGCACCCAACTTGATCAACTCCGTATATTCAAATTGAGAGGTTGTTTGGTTTTTACTACATTTTCCCTCATGGGACCAATTTCCACACTTGTAACATCTTTCATATCTTTTCGCCCTTCTTTTCACGGCGCTTTTCGATGTTCCATAAAATGGTGGATTTTGTTCCATTTTTCTCTAACTTTTCCTTGCTTCAAACATTAGAACAAAAAGATGTTCTCTAATTTTCGGGGGTAATTCCGGTTTTGCGAAATGAAGACATGAAACAAGGTTGAGATCAAACGGATGCATTTTTTTAATTTTTTTTTTTGCAAAACAAAGTCCTTGGTGAAAGTTGATGGGTTTGGGTAAAGATGGTAAGGCTAGCTAGGTGCGTTTGGTTGGATGGTTGGTAAGGCGGGTATCCTAGTTGCCTAAATAATTTTCATGCAAAAATTTCTAATGGCGGTTTCGTCTTGTGTACCCAAAACAAATTCTAACTTTGCACAAAACACGTGATACCCTCAATGATTCGACGAACACATAAACATGAATGATAAGAAATTTGTAAAGGCTCAATTTATGCTCACGGAAACGGATGGAATGGGTAAAAAGTGTAAAGCTCATGCATGTCTATTATTTATATGTAACTTGCCATGCTAGGGAGTTGTTTATGTCACTTTACTAGTTGGTTTGCTTAACTTGTGTTAAAAAAAATTACAACTTCCTTCTTTTAGTTTTTCAAAATTGTTGAAGTAATTTTTGTGCCAAGAAAAATGTTGGAGTTCATTTTAAGCTTTTTATAGCCAAAGTTCAAGTGCTAAAAATGGTGTACCGCCCTCCCTACAATTGAAGCTAACATTGTCCTCAATGTACGTGATTTAAACAAAGTGTAAAAAGAGATACGAGAGGTAAGGGTTAAAAAGAACTCCCCTGAAAGGTATTGCCTCTGAAACTTGCAATTGGTACTCATAGTGTCCTCGAAAACATGAATCAACTGTGTTTAAACAAATTTATTAGTACAAAAATTACGTAAAAACTGCAAACATAAATAAATAGTCTAAAAAGGGGCACAGATCAGCCAGTGCCCGATAGTCTTTAATACAAACAAAATAATTAAAAGATATAAATCCGAATAACATAGCTACTTTTGTGTTAAAAATGGTGCTCTGATGGGACTTCCACCCATCACTCGACCTAATCGAGGTTCTCTTCTCCCCAATTCCTGTTCATTCGCTGCCTCATGTAGGCAACGTCCTCCCCAATTAAATCAACCATATGAGACAAATTAGTGATGCGTCCGGAATTTGACTCGCAGATCTCAAAAAACGACGGGCATATGTGCTGACGGTCTGGATGGATTCATAGAGATCCATCATAGATGGGAATCCAGTCTGCTGAGATGATGAGGTTCCTGCTTCAAAGCGCGAACGGTCTGGATGGATTCATAGAGATCCATCATTATTTTGAATGTCTAACTCCATGATGACATGCACCAGGTCTTCGGGATCCCAAACTTGCCCTTTTGAATCTTGAAACCGTGGTTGGCCATCGGGTAGGTGGGTGACCATACCTGTGCTGGCATAAATAGTCAAATCTAACAAACCGGGTTGTGGCCCGAAAGTCCCACTCATAGGCTCTTGTTGGTACTCATAGAGTTTTGCTATCCAACTTCCTTCAAATAATGGGGTGCTTTCCCCAGCGGTTGCATTCGAGGAAAAGAGACGACAGAAAAGGTATGAGATGCTGCACGGCTGCTGCTTGACTAAATAGTATAATATCCAAAGATCCCTGAGGTTAACTACTCCGCCACTTTGGCCACGTTGTGTCACTGAGTGGCTAAGAAGACGGTGAATGTAACGAAGTAGTGGATCTTTCATCTTGCTGCTTTTTGTGCGACTTGCATTGTACCCTTCGGTGCCCACTTCATTCCAGAATGATGTTCTAACATGTCCCCAGTTGGGGTTGTTCCTATCTTCCTCATCAGGGAAAATGTGGGTGGATGCATAAAACTTTTCTTCGTGGCATTCTTCTTTGGTATAAATTCTGAGTGCAACTCTGAACAAAGCTATCGAGGTGTTATGCCATGTGCCTCCGATACGGAATGTCAGGGCCTCATTATCCCAAAAGACTAGGTTGGATATTCGGAAATTGAACGATGACATGAACTCCAAGGTATATTCGTAAATTGATTCTTGATCATTTCTGAACACGCGGCGCCATGGAGGAGTGACTATGTTATTAAAGCGTGACCGCTGTTTCACGGCATCTAAAGTGTCATAGCAAACCATGAGATGCGGCTCCTCCTCGCGCCGCCTAAGCTTTCGCAAACGTGTACGACACCATCCCTCATTGTCACCATCAAAAACCAAGTATGGATGAACCATGATTCCTGAGATGTTGATATACAAGTAAGTTGAATCAAAACGCATCAATTAAACGAACTTCCTATTCTGGACAGAAGGTTGAGCACAGGCCGTGCCTAGGTAGGCACGCAGCGTGCTTGGTCATCAGACCTGATGGTGCAGTATCAGACAGTAACAGACCCATCATATGGTCAAAGCATGGGCCGTGCTTGGTGGGGCACGGGGCGTGTTTCACTAAAAGTGTGGAATCTGGGATTCAAACTTGTGCACTAGCCCGGTTTTATGAAACCTTGAACTTCTGTTTTCGCGGTTGTAACAGATTTTTAACAATGGTCAACAAGAATCAAACCTAAAGAACTAATTTATGAACAAATGGGTGAACCAGAGTGGAAAGTCAAATTAAACCCGAAAATTACAAGATTAGTTGAAGATTTGAAGGAAAAACCCTAGAAAGTTAGAACTTTTGACTCAAGAGGGGAAAAATCTGGTTAGGAACAAGAATCATGCCCAAAATTGAAATAAAAACCCTAATTACTTACAAGAAGATGATCTAAACATACCTTGATGGAAGGATTGAGAGTTTTGTTGAAGAAATTGGTGAAAATGGGGTGTTTGGTGGCCAAGAACCGAGAGAAATCGGTTGAGTTATTGTGGGTGAATGGGGTTAAAAAGTTAGTGTTTTTAATGAAAGGAAAAAGCTGCTGTGACTGTCAGGCACGGGGGTGTGCCTCCCTAGGCACGGGGTGTGCCCCGCTGTACTATGCAGATTTTGAAAATTTTTCTTTTTTGTTTATTTTTTGTTTTATTTTATGCATGGTCACCAAAGTCTCAAATCTAACACAACAAGATTAGTTAGTCATTTAAGATTAAGATAAGTGGAAATCCTAACACACGATCATTTCATTAAACAGGAAATCGAAATACAAGTCGGGAGCCTCATGAGGCAAAACGAGAATCTAACAAACTACTTCCCCACACTAGAACATTTTACATGAAGCCACCGAACATCTCATGCGAGAACATGGGCATCGAGTACTGGGAAGTGTGGTTGCAAAGGTCAACGAATTTCAGGTTGAGCGTGATGAGCTCCTCCTTAATCTCAGTTGCACGCTCGCAAAGATGAAGCAAGCGCCTTTCCGCAAGCATGTTCATCTCGGTTAGCTCCTTGATTAGCTCCTTGAGCTTGAGAACAACTTCCATGGTTGTTGCTTCATGACTTTTCGTCCTTGGCTTCTTCACCGGAACCCATTCCGAAGTGCTCTCCCTGGAATCTATCTTCATAGTTCTTTTTTGTTGGTGTGAAATTGAACAAGAATGAAGATGATATTTATAGGGGAGTCAGAAGGCTAAGCACGGGCCGTTCTTGGTCAAGCACGGGCTGTGCTCCACAGTGATTACATAGTGATCAGACCTGCAACGGGTACGGACATAGCGGAGATCGTGGCGAAGATTTCCTAGCCCGACACAGGGGCGAGCCTGGCCGGGCACGGGGAGTGCCTCGCTCATCAGGCTCAAAAATTTCCAAAAATCAAGAAATAAAATATTTACAAGGTGCCAATGTTTAATGTTGGGTCTTTGGCAAGACCTTTCCTATTTTGATTAATTGCCCATGGGACCTCCGAGAGTGTTTCTAATTGCTCTTGAAAATAAGCCTTCAAACGGTGACCGTTCACCTTGAAACTTCTCCCATCCTCATGTTCAATTTCAAATGCTCCATGTGGGAAAACTTCCTTTATGCTGTAAGGTCCGGACCAACGGGGTTTCAGCTTCCCAGGGAATAAACGAAGATTGGAGTTGTAAAGCATGACGCGATCTCCGACTTTGAATTGATTATTTTCCTTAAGACGGGGGTCATGCAACCTTTTTGTCTTGTCTTTGTATAATTTAGAATTTTCGTACACCTAACAACGTAATCCCTCGAGCTCGTTGATTTGGGCAAATCTAAGTTTTACGGCTTGTACCAGATACAGATTAGTAGTTTTCAACGCCCAATATGCTTTGTGTTCCAACTCGACTAGGAGATGGCAAGCTTTGCCGTAGACTATTTTGAATGGAGTGGTCCCAATGGGTGTTTTATAAGCTGTGCGGAATGCCCATAGTGCATCAGCGAGTTTTTCGGACCAATCCTTTCTGTTGTGTCCGACGGTCTTTTTGAGGATTCTTTTAATGCCTCAATTCATCACCTCCACTTATCCGCTCATTTGTGGGTGATAAGGTGTGGCAAATCGATGATGCACACCGTAGCGAGACAAGGCTTTTTCCAATTGAGCATTACGGAAATGTGTTCCCCTATCACTGATGAGTGCCTTTGGTGCGCCGAACCGCACGAATAGTCTTTTCAGGAATTTGACTATTGTCCTAGCATCATTGGTGGGGAGTGCTTGAGCTTCAGCCCATTTTGTGACGTAATCAACTGCTACTAGTATGTAGCGGTTTCCGAAGGAAACAGAAAATGGTCTCATAAAATTGATCCCCTATACGTCAAATATTTCACTGACCTGAATAGGTCTTTGAGGCATCTCGTTCCTTGATGAGATATTGCTGGCTCTCTGACAGGCATCGCATGATCGTGCCATGGCATAAGCATACTTAAAGATTGTGGGCCAGAAAAAACCTGAATCAAACACCTTCTTAGCAGTTAGAGTGACCCCATGATGTCCTCTAGTAGGTCCTTCATGACAGTGTTTGAGGATCTGTTGCGTTTCTTCTCCGAATACGCATCGTCGGACGAGTTGGTCGGCTCCGACCCTGAATAAGTATGGATCTTCCCAAAAGTAGTGTTTGATATCCGCGGGGAATTTTCTCTTTTGTTGGTACGTTAATCCTTTCACAATGACTCCACATGCGAGATAGTTTGCGAAATCCACGAACCACGGATTTTCTTCACAAATTGTGTCTATACTCATCACAAATTCATGCGGGAAGTTGTCATTGATATCGAATTCCATGTTTTCAGTTGAGGTTTAGCATTCAAGATGTGAGAGATGATCAGCCGCGACGTTCTCAACTCCTCTTTTGTCGCAAATTTCAATGTCAAATTCTTGTAACAAGAGTATCCACCGGATTAGCCTTGGCTTAGCATCTTGTTTGCTGAACAAATAATGCAGAGCTGCATGGTCCGTGTAGATGATTTTTTTTTAGAGAACAAGGTATGAACGAAATTTATCGAATGGCTTAGAATCCTGTTTGCTGAACAAATAACGCAGAGTTGCATGGTCCGTGTAGACGATTGTTTTTGAGAGAACAAGGTATGAACGGAATTTATCGAATGCAAAAACTACCGCCAAGAGTTCTTTTTCAGTAGTGGTGTAGTTTTCTTGAGCATCGTTTAATGTCTTGCTTGCGTAGTAGATTGGATGGAAATGCTTTTCTTTTTGTTGTCCTAGGACGGCTCCTACAGCAAAATCGCTTGCATCGCACATTAACTCAAATGGTAAGGTCCAATCAGGAGCAGCCATGATCGGAGCATTGATGAGCTTTTCTTTGAGTAGTTCGAAAGCCTTTAGACATGCGTCAGAGAATACGAAGGTGATATCTTTTTCTAAGAGTTGGGTCATAGGATGTGCAATTTTTCAAAAGTCTTTAATGAATCGACGGTAAAAACCGGCATGCCCTAGGAAACTTCTAACGGATTTTATGGAAGTGGGCAGTGTAAGTTTTAAGATGGTGTCTTTCTTAGACTGATCTACTTCTAATCCTGCTTTCGAGATTTTATGTTCCAATACTATTCCTTTTGTCACCATGAAATGACATTTCTCCCAATTAAGGACAAGGTTGGTGTCTTCGCATAAGGTTGGTGTCTTCGCATCTTGTTAACATTTTCTCCAGATTACTGAGACAGTGCTTAAAAGAGTCGCCGAAAATTGAGAAATCGTCGATAAACACTTCCGTTGAATCTTCAATCATGTCGTGAAAGATGGCTACCATACATTGCTGAAATGTTGATGGTGCATTGCATATACGGAAAGGCATGCGTCGGTAAGCAAATGTTCTGTATGGACAAGTGAATGTTGTCTTTTCTTGATCTTTCGGGGCTATGGGAAATTGGAAATACCCTGAAAAACCATCTAAGAAACAGTAATACATTCTGCCGGAAAGTCTTTCTAACATTTGATCGATGAATGGAAGTGGAAAGTGATCTTTTCTAGAGGCGTCGTTTAACTTTCGGTAGTCAATACAGACCCTCCATCTAGTTACGGTTCCACTCGTTCTTTTCATTTGTTACTACTGTCATTCCTTCCTTCTTGGGTACAACTTATACAGGGCTGACCCTAGGTGAATCAGAAATAGGATAAATGAGCCCTGCATCTAATAATTTTATAACTTCCTTCTTTACCACTTCTTGCATGCTTGGGTTCAGTCTCCTTTGATGTTGAACAACTGGTTTGTATTCGCTCTCCATCAAAATCTTATGAGTGCAGAATGATGGGTTGGTCCCTTTTATATCCATGATCTTCTAGGCTATAGCCTTTTTGTGTTCTTTAAGGACCTTAAGGAGTTTAGACTTCTCCGCAATTGTTAACCCAGAAGAGATGATCACGGGTAATTGGGATTGTTCTTCCAAGAACGCATACTCTAGATGCGATGGCAGTTCTTTTAGCTCTTGAACCGGTGTTTCTTCCAAGGATGATTTTGCCCTTGGTTCTGAATCTCGGTCAATGTCCTTGCATGGTCGGTTCAAGTGGGTGTCATTCTCCTCTGATCCCTCCACTTGCAGGACCTCTTATTGTGTGTAGTCTTCGGACACTCTCTCTTCAATTATATGAGTGTCACATGCTTCCTCTTCTCTTGTTTCTTGAATATGACAGCTAACGATAGAGTCACATACGTCAATGAAGTACAGAGAATCATCATGATGTTGCGGGTGTTTCATTGATTGTCCGATATCAAAAGTGATTTCATCGCTGTGTACCCTTAAAGTGAGTTTTCCTGTGCAGACGTCAATGAGGGCTTTGCGGTAGCCAAAAAGGGTCATCCCAGAATGAGGGGGACGTTCTTATCCTCATCCATGTCCAAGATAACGAAATCAACAGGAAAGACAAACTTATCGATTTTCACCAACATGTTCTCGACTATACCTTGAGGGTATTTTACTGAACGATCAGCCAACTGGATGCTCATATGAGTTGGTTTGGGTTCTCCTAACTCCAGCTTTTCAAAAACTACGTACGGCATTAGATTAATACTCGCGCCAAGATCGGCCAAGGCGTTGTTGACTGAGAGATCTCCTATTAGACACGGAATGGTAAAACTACCTGGATCATTCATCTTTGTGGGAAGCTTGTTTTGCAGGACAGCTGAGCATTCCTCATTAAATATCACGGGGGATAGCTCCTCAATCTTCTTTTTGTTTGTCAATATGCCTTTAATGAATTGTGCATATTTGGCATTTGAGCAAGAGCTTCAATGAAGGGCAGATTGATGTGAAGTTGCTTGAACAGTTATAAGAATTTCCCGTACTCCTTTTCTAGTTTTTCCTTTCTCATGCGTCCAGGATATGGAAGGGGTGGGACATATGTCCGAACAGGCTCCTTGGGTGGCTTCTCAGCAAGAGGAGGGGTGACCTCTTGTGTATCATTTGGGCATTCCTCTGTTGTGGTTTGCTGAAAGGTGGAAATTACTCCTCCTTTGATGGTTTTGCCACTCCTAAGTGTGACAGCGTTTACTTGTGCATTAGGATTGGGCAATGTGTTGCTAGGAAGGCTTCCTTGCTGACGCTCTGAGAGAAGCTGTGCCATTTGTCCTACTTGCTTCTCAATAGCCTGCATGGATGCCTTTTGACTTCTCATCTCAACTTCATGCTTTTGGAAACGATCTTCGATCAATTTGTTAGAATTTTGAGTGCTGGCTAGAAGTTGATGTAAAAGGTTTTTGATGTTAGTCTCCCCATTGCTATGATTGCTTTTGTTCTGTCCTTGGTATAGTTGTTTGGGTGGAAAGGGTGCATTTTGTTGCTGGAAGGGTGGCCTGCGGTTGAACACTGGAGGTTGTTGGTTGTTTCCTCCTTCTCTGAAGTTGGAGTTGTTTCTCCAGTTAGAGTTATAATTATTTCCATAGGAATTTTTTTGACCTCCAACATAATCAACTTCTTCTACCACCATTGCTTGTTGAAACTCAATGGTTTTGTGCTGCTTTCCACATGTATCGCATCGAAATTATACCTTTTTTAACTCGGTTTGCATTTGTTCAAATTTTTTGGTAAGTGCTTCTAATTGTGTTGCGACCATGGTGTCAGTGTCAACGTGATGCATACCCTTTTGGGTTGATCTGGCTCTTAGAGGATTATAAGCAAAACTTTTCGTGGCGGCCTTTTCCAATGCTTAGAATGCCTCTGTTGGGGTTACTCCTCCAAAGTCTCCTGCAGCGCATTGATCAACAGCTTGCTTGTACGCTCCACTGATTGCATCATAGAATGTTTTACATTGCAACCACAGGTCTAGACCGTGGTGTGGGCATCTTCTTAGAAGGGTCTTATATCTTTCCCATGATGCATGCAATGATTCATCATTGTCTTGACGGAAACATGTGATACTTGATCTTAACTTGGCAGTTTTGTCGACGGAAAGTATTTTAACAAGAATTGTTCGGCCATTTTGGCCCAGGTTGTGATGGTGCCAGGGGGCAATGCATCTAACCATTCCATGGCGCAGCCACGGAGCGAAAACGAAAAGAGCCTGAGTCTAACGACATCATCGGAACAGTTATTAATTTTGAAAGTAGCGCAGATTCGTAAGAAACGAGCGATGTGAGCATTGGGATCTTCATCAGATAGACCATTAAATTGAACAGAGTTTTCTACCAAATGAATGATACTGGATTTTATTTCAAAGTTGTTGGCTGCAATTGTTGGTTGGGTAACGCTGGATTCGTAGCCGTCGTCCCTTGGCGTAGTACGTCTATTCCTATCTTCTGCGTCTGCCATGTTTTCTTCTGATTAAGCGTCCTCCCAAGTTTCTCCTGCTATCGCCTCAACTACAGTTCGTGTTTGTTCTCGTAATCGATGAAGGAAATGTCGTTCGGGTTTCAAAAAGGGTGTGACGATAGTGGGATCAGGTGTGGTGGACATTCATTACCTAACAATTAATTGTGAAATTGCTGTAGAAAAAGAACAGACTAACTATGAATTGAAAAATATTTACTAGTATTTACGGATTAAAATTTTGGGTTAATTGTTGAAACCGTGTCCCCGGCAACGGCGCCAAAAACTTGATGTGCATGAATTATATGTATATTTGATAAAGATTTTTCACACAAATGTCGGTTTTAAAAAATGGTTTTCACCTAGACTACAATACACACACAAGGCAAGTGCACCTATCGAGTGGTAATATAGTTTTGATAAGAACCGGATGTCAATCCATGGACACAGTTAACATCTCAACCCAGATTTTTAATGATATTAAGTGACTAGTGAAAAGATGATTGTAATTAAGTTGTTTTTCTTGCTGTGATGAAGATTATCTTTTTGTATTTTCTGAAAAAAGATTTAAATGAGAGAATGTAATGGTTTTTAAAGGACAACCATCTTAGTTTGGAATCCACTCATTAATGTATGTCGACCTCTTTCATATGGCTAAAGTTTACTATTATGTTAATGTTCTTTGAAGTAGTCGAACCAAAATCTAATTAAAGATTATAATTACCTAACCATTAAGAAGGAATTCAATGAGTAAATTACATGTCATCCACTTAAGATTAGTTTAATTAGATAAAAGAGTGTAACTTCTTGACTTATGAAATTCTAAAACAAAGCTATATAAATTTTAAGCGCGAGTCATCATCACTTTCGATTAGTATAACGTTTGTTAAGAAATAACACAACATTGTTCTTCGTTTTCCAAATCTTGACCAAAGGGTTGCATGTCTTCATGTTTCCTTCACAATTAAGGCTTCAAAGATTATTCATAATTCTTAGCTATAACATTTTAACAAAAGATGTTAAGGTTATAAATAAATGTTACTCATAAGTTTTCCAACATGATATGATTTCCCATTTATAAATCTTAAATTGTTCCACAAACATTCAGACATGCAAGACCACCAAGAACTTAACACAAAATCACCATTACATTAACATAATATTTTAGCTCAACATAATTAATTGAGTTTTGTCAAACTAAGATGGTTGAAAAGATGTTTAGCTCATGATGAGCTTACACACAAACGTAACACAAATGAAATACATGCAAGACATAGTGAGTTCAAGATGTAACCAAAGCTTCTAATGGATGAAGGTGATATATTCCAAGTGAGATTATGGTGTTGGAATGAGTCTTCTATGGCCTCCAAATGATCTTTACAACTGACTTTTCATGTGTGGTGTTAGTCGATTTTCTCCCCCAAATGCCAACTCTTTCAAATGAACTAAGTGCCTATATTTATACTGTCTAGGAACTGAGGCACGACCCGTGCCTAGGGAGGCACGACCCCGTGCTGAGACATCTGATGAACCGCTATTGTCCCTGTCGCGTACGTACTGTGCATGTACTGGACACGGGGGCGTGCCTTGTGGGGCACGGCCCCGTGCTTCGTCTGACTTTGGCCACAACAGTACTCTTGTACGACAGAAAGTTGACCACGGGGCGTGCCTGGTGGGGCACGGCCATGCTTTGCTGGAGAATTTTGTCTTTTCTGCTGGGTAAGGGCACGGGGGCATGCCTAGTGGGGCACGACCAGTGCTTCAGCTACTGTCTTGGCTAATTTCTTGAATTTTTGCCGTCTTTTCGCTTGTTTCTTCTTTTTGAGCTTGGATTTCGCTGAAACTAAAATAAGCTAAATGAGCGAAAAATTAACACAATGTACAAAGAAACTGCCAATAAATGGGATGCAAATGATGTGAAATATATGTATAATTTAGAGCACATCACCGTAAAACCCGCGGACCCTTACCCATTTACCCGTGGACCCTTAACCGACCTTTTTAACTACTATACGGGTCACGGGTATGTATTTGATCATCAAAAGGGTACGGGTACGCGTACATGTATACGGGTACGGGTCGGGTATACCCGTTCGCACACCCCTAAGCATTGCATAGCATAACAGGGACATACAGTTTTTCGAGCATATATTAACCAAGCTGAGGAAATCAACCATACGCATGATGGTGATGCATTAACAGGGGAGTTTCAGTTTCTTTTCACCTTTATTGTACCCATGACAACCATTAAATAGCATATCCCCGTATAACAAGGACATTGTCAAATTCTAAGTATGGGGTGTTAGGAAACTCACCAATGCATCGGCAGCATAATGTGTCCCAAGTATAACAAGTGCATGATTAACAAGTATTCAAACTTTTGAATTGAAATACACATAGAAGTTATTAAAACATTTTCAAAAACAACCTATAAAGTTGTAAGCTTCATAAATGATCTAAAAAGCTAAAAGTCTTAAAAATCATTTGGATAAAACGATCTTATAAAAACAATAACTTGAAATACCGTTGAAATGAATTAATAAAACAAATAAGGAAGATCAGTAAGCACAAAAGAAAGAAAGAAATAAGTTTATGCACATTTTTTACTTTTATAACCTTTTATCTTTCGTCTCATGTGAGAATTTGAGCCTCTCCGAGCATTATCATTAACACATCAAGTTTTTGACACCATTGCTAAATTTTACATGCTCATTTCGTTTGATAGAGTGTTTGCTAATTAGTGTTTCGCGTGTTAGAACTTGTGTAAAATATACATTTCAAGATCATGGACAAAAAGAATGCATAAAATTGATTGAGGCATTAGGATTCACCCACTTTCTTTAGCCTTCTTATCCTCTTTCACATACCCTAAACATTATCCCCTAGTTAACCCCTTTGAGCATAAACCCTTTTCATTTCTAAAACCGCATTTCAAATCCATAAACGACATCAAGTTTTTGGCACCGTTTCCCTTTTTCCCTATTTAGTTGGAAGTCAACTTGGCTATGATATGAGGAGTTCTATCTACAAAAAGGATCAACATTCATCTTATGATCAATAAATGAAAATTAGCAAGAAGAGAAGGATGAATATGGAAATGAAAAAGAAAAAGAAAAGGGGAAACAAAAAGAAAGTCATATTCGCCCAAATTATTGAACAAAATTTCATCAAAAGAAAATCAAACTTACTTGAAAAATTGGAGTATGCAAAGCAAATCAAGAATATGGATGTATTAGGAAGAAACAATCGAAAAATCTATGGGGGATTGATAGTAGTGAATGCTTCAAAATAAGAAGAAGTTTGCATTCTTGAAGAAAGATATTGGTCTTGATGATCTGACCTTAACAGAGTCCTTAGATTAGTCACAATGTCTAGTCTAAGATTATCAACAAGCTCACTCACCATTTAATCATTAAGCCAAGACTGAATTTCAACAATTAGCCACTCTTCCAAAATATTTCCTACCCTAACCCTAAGTCTATCATTGCAACCCATTTAAATCCCTCTTGATTTATGCACATATTTTATGTCAATTGATGGATATTTGATTTCTATACAAGCCTATGATTATGCAGCCATTAACTTTAGCGTTGAGTGTTCTTCTTGACCTACATTATCCATATATTAAACCCGAGTGTTGAGTGAACATTTGTGAGACTGTATATTTATGCATAATCATAGTTCTATCAAGTACATTTGGCTTGCTGCCCTATTGTGGAGAAACATTCGAAATGTGCAAACATCAAGTTGTTATTATTAAAAGAGGCGTTTAACCATTTGAGACAAAGCTTTAGATCAATGTTTTATTCTATGGGTATAATCATACATGAGTTTGCTTGAGGACAAGCAAAGTTTAAGTATAGTGTGTTATGATATACCATCATTTATACATGTTTTACATGCACAATTATCTCCATAAATAGCACAAATTATAGAGAATATGATAAGATATGATACATAATCCACTTATCTGTGATACAACAGGATAATTAACCCTTGCATACAAAAACGTGAAGAAAACATCCAAAAACGAGGGGAAATCAGCATTCGGAAGCCAATTGCATACAATCGGACCAAGAAAGTCAAAGCTAAAGATCAAAAAGTCAACAGGAAGGAAAAAGGTCAATGCACCGTCGTGCATTGCTTTGCACGGCCGTGCAAACCCTAACTAACTCCCTATCCTCTCCTGCTCTGCCAGATTCCCTCACGTGCAAGAAATGAGTGCTTTGCATGACCGTGCATCCCAATGCACGGCCGTGCATTACCAAATTCTTAGTCTATAAATAGCAAGCTCATTTTAGTGTCTTAGGTGTCCAAGATCAAGAGGTGTGAAGGCCTTAGTGCTCTGCTAAGAGCCGTAACTCTCTCTGTTTTGGTCCATTTAACTTTTTCTATTTATTTTCTTTTCGAAGTCTTGTAATATGAACTTATTCTTATCGTTCGAGTGAAACAAGAGGCAACCTATACCCACTCTCCCTTAGTGTTGGAATACTTTCACACATTATCTAAGAGTTAGTGGAGTCACTTATATGGTCATTCATGGCTAGCCCTCTTGTGTTGCTCGAGTTGGTGGAACTTTAATTAATTAATGAAGTATTTTTAGTAAGTTATGTTTTTAAAGTATTTACTATAAGTTATCTAAAAAAGACAAGAATAAGTGATCTTTAAACCAATCTAATAATCTTAATTCTTGTGAGTTACCCAAGCAAGACTTCTTGTTTAGGAAGCTTATTCGATGTTTGTACGGTCTATATACAAATCTTGGCGCTAGTCCGGCTGGTTAGTATAGACTTAATATTATGTGTTGATTGGAGGTTTGGGTATTCAATCAGCCGTTTGAGCCCTAACCAGATCAGGCGGTTTGTGTCGGTATTTATCTACTTCTCTTGTGTCGGCTCGCAGAGGACTTCTAGCGGGAGCCATGGGGTTTGATCTGGAGAAGGAAAGTCTTATTTATTTGAAATAATATTATAAGTAAAGGTAACTATTTAAGAACATGATTAGTTAGGTCCGAGCGTTCATAAAGTACCTTTGCAGGAAGTCGTGCATTCCGACTTACCGGAAGAAGTTACAAGACCAGACGTACGTCAGTCACAAGGATAATAAGTCCGAATAATGAATTGTGAAGATACCGACGGACTTGACACCCCATTTAGGGTCCGTTTATATTCATCAAGGAACAGTTGGCCGACCGTATCCACTGTTCCGTTACGAAATAGTAACTCTCATATCAAAAGGTTTAGTACTAGTAATTATGACCAACCTTACTTTAAATACAACATTAATTAACAAGGGATAACAACTATAGTAACACCTTAAACGGAATAGTATTTCTAATTGCATTTATTAAATTTTTATTTTTCCTTTTAAACAAAACCTATTTTCCAACTTATTATTATAGTCAGACAATAGCGAGAGTTGAGTACGGGATCCGTGTCCATGGTTTGATACTTGGTTCTTACCCAGACTATATTACGCTGCGATAGGTACACTTGCCTATTGTGTGTGTTTTAAGTTAAAGTAATTATCATTTTATAAATTTAAAACTTGATATTGTGAAATCATCTTAAAAATATAATTATTTATATTTTTATATTTAAACAAGCACATCACACCCTCACAATTCTGGGGCTGTGACGGACCGTTATAGGGCGTGACGGTCCGTTACAAGGTTTCCACGTGTCAGAATTTGCACATTAGTCACTAGACACGTGGCATGTCATCATTGTTCGCGTGCTCAGGCTGTAACGGACCGTTACCATCCATGACGGTCCGTTACCGCTGGATTTTCATGTTTTCTACTTTTTGGTCCTTGTTCTTTGGTATATTAATACTTAATGTCCCTAGGGTTTACCTTTTGTCAAGTTTTGGACATTTTTGTGGCAGGTATTACAATTGGTTTGGGGGATTTTCTATAAACTACGAGTTAAAAGTAATGAAAAGCAAATAGAACAGACGAACGACTCTAACAATCAGGCAAAGACTCGAGAAATATTAAGAACGGAGAAAACACTACCTAGGTCAGAATCCTACTTGTAAAGCTAGACTTTTTGATCGGTTATGGAAACTATGAAGGAATTGGTTTTCTAAGGATAACAAGTCTAGACAACCTAGTAGATCCCCAATCACTCTAGACTCGGGAAATATCAAGAACGGAGAAAACACTACCTGGGTTAGAATCCTACTTGTAAAGCTAGACTTTTTGATCGGTTATGGAAACTATGATGGAACTGGTTTTCTAAGGATAACAACTCTAGACAACCTAGTGGATACCCAATCACTCTTAGGACTAGGTTGTCTCCAAAAGGAAACTCTAAAGATGCACAACGCTCACCAGATGGTTGGATTACATTTCAGTCTCTCCAACAACAATAAAGTACCCAAAAGACATATCACCTCTCGGTCTCACTATCACTACACATTCAAGGAATGCACAGGGTAATCTCACATCAAAACACTATGACTCGGACTAGCAACGATACCAGAAACATAAGGGAAACTTCTTCTCAGACAGTTTACACACATAACTCTAACAACGAGGACTAACCAATTATCTATCACCTTTCGGGCATCTAGATAAGAAGAACACTCAGATCTAATTTACTATCAACCACCGTTCCTATGGAATACTACGTCTAGAAAACCAACAAACAACCACAAACACACAGTCTATGATTTAGAATAAGGGTGGACCTACCTTAGGGGGGGGGGGGTAGGCCCCGCTACCCCTCAACTTTTTACGCGCAGTGGAAATTTTTTTTACGGTTTTATGTATCCGGTTACCCCTGAGCAAAAATTACATTACCCCTGAGCAGAAATTGCGTTACCCCTCAATTTTTTAAAAGCTCCACATTTAATAAAAAGTGTAATTTTTTATAAAAAACCCAATACTTTATAAAAATGCATCACATTTTAAAAATTAAAACATATAGGCTTTAAAACATTTGGGCTTTAAAACATTTGAGATTTAAAACATTTGGGCTTTAAAACACTTTACCTCTCTTGGACTTGGACATTTGGTGACCATCGACACAAACCAGCAGGCAGCAGCGACCAGAACTCAACGAGCAGGCCAGCCACCTGCCACCGCCCTCCTCCTCCGGCCTCCACCACCGCTCCACTGCCTTCGGCCTCCGCCTCCAGCAGGGCAGCAACGAGCAAGGTTAATTTCAATTTGAAATTACTAATTTGTAAATTGTAGTTTATTTGAAATCTGTAATTGTTAGTTTATTTGTTATAAAATCCGGGCTTTGAAAATTAGAGGTTTAATTTTGTTTTGTTTGTTATAAAAGTAGGGGTTTTATTTCAAGAGGATGAAAAAACAAGCTCTTCTTGGCAAATTTTTTTAAGAGAAAATTTCAAGTGGATGACATTGATGGAAGTCATGGAACTCAATCAACTCATGGAAGTTCTAATATTGATAAGGATGATAACAACGACAATAATGAAACTCAATCAACTCATGAAATTTATGATATAATTGATGATGAAATTGGTCCAAGTATTCATTCGGCTTCAATTCCTTCAATCCCAAATATAATTGATTTGAATAATCTTCCTACGGATCCCTTTGATAGGCCACCTATTGCTAGTTATCACCCTAATCAAATTGGTGACACAAGAAGACATTATCTTGTGAAAAATGCCTTTCAACCACGAAGTCATAAATTTCCATTAAAAAACTATTCTGGTGGGAAGAGACGTTTTAATGTAAAATGGTTTGATACTTATTCGTGGTTAGAGTATAGTACTAAAGTAGACAAAGCATATTGCTTATGTTGTTACTTGTTTAAAGAAATTGTTGGTTATCAAGGTGGTAGAGATACTTTTTCAAGTTTAACTGAAGACTTTTGTAATTGGAGTAAACAGGGTGCCTTAAAAGAGCATATTGGGTCAGTTAACAGTCATTATAATAAGGTGATGCAAAAATGTGACGATCTTTTGAAACAAAAGAGATCCATTGAAGTGAAATTAAATAAGGTAAGTGAAGAAGAAAAGGTTGCAAATCGGTTAAGATTAAGTGGTTCTGTTCATAGTGCTAGATTCTTGCTAGAAAACTCTTTAACATTTCGTGGTCATGATGAATCGGAGAAATCTCATTCGAATGGTCTTTTTCTTTCAGTTTTGAGGTTGATTAGTGATAACAACTCGGATATTGGTAAACACACATTAGAGAATGCAAACATGGATAATAAATTGACGGCTCCATCAATACAAAAAGGGATTATTGAATGCTTTGCTAAAGAAGTAACCAAAAGGATTTGCGAAGAAATTAAAGATGATGTGTTTGGGTTGTTAGTGGATGAGTCTAATGACGTATCTTTAAAGGAACAAATTGTTGTAGTTGTGAGATATGTTGATAAACTCAGAGTTGATAAAGAGAGTTTTATTGGAATTGCTCATGTGAAAGATACATCTTCTTCAACTCTTAAACAAGCCATTGTTTCTTTATTAGCAAATAACCAGTTGAGCATAGATCAAGTAAGTAATAAGTTTCTTCATTGAAGGTCCAGATTTCAACGTGAAATCTCACATATGATCGATTCTCCACACACAAAGGCGAAAACAGTGTGTATGGAGGTGAAACAGGGGATAGAAACAGATTTTGTGAAGATAACAGGCCATAAATTTCTGCATCCAGAGTTCCACTTGACTTTGCAGCTTCTTCTTCCACATTAACCTCAGGTTCATCTTGAACTTATATCTCCTCTTCTTGAATAATAATTACAGGATCAATAAAAGGAGCTTCAATAATGGGCTCAATGATAGGTTTTTCCTCTTCTTGATCATGAGGAATTTCTATTTCAACATCAACCTCAGCTTTAGCCTCAGCCTCTTGCTGATTCCCTTCATCTTGGTCAATCTCCATTTCTTCTTCCTCAGATGACATATCTTCTTCTTCTAGATCAGGGTCAATATCAGGGATGAAATCCTCTTCTTCACCAATGACATGACCGAACAGGGGAATGTCAGCAATAGCCCTGTTGGTTCTCTTGTTTGTATTTCTCATATAACTGAGAGTCTTGGCTAACATATGATCGAACACAAAAGTATTTCCACCTTGTTGAAGCCCGGGATGAAGGTGATTGATGATAATTTGTAGGAATCTTGGATATGCAAGAAATTTCTCCTTGGCTGCTCCTGTTAAGTTGTCCTTTAACTGTCTAAATATTAAACCAGAGAAATTATAGTTCCTGCCCTTGGTTAAACCTAGAATTGCTGAAGCCATTGTGATATTTGTTGAATCAAAACCACCCTTTCTGATTGATAGGCAGTGAATGAACACATGCACTGTATCTCCAGTGACTTGGCAAGGATTTCTTGATAATCTGACCACTTTTAAACTCGTCAAGATGACCCATTCTTCTGAAGCATTCTTTAACATAGAAGTTTGGAAATTCAGTTAGTGCAGCTGGGTCATCATTCAGGTGCGGGCTTCTCTAACAGTTGCTTCAGAAAATGCAACATCTTGATCATGAACAACTGCCCTAATATGCTCCACATTATCAATGGTTATGATCTTTGCAGTCTCCCATAATTGCCTGATTGAGGTTTCGAAGCAAGGTACGTTGTGACTGATGGCAAAGCTAATGTTGGAGTTTTCTAGGAAAGTTAATACTGGAACAAACTCTGCAGCCTTTGGATCATTAGCATCAAGAAATGCACAGACGTTGTGCCTCTTTACAAATAAAAGATCCATATTTGTAAACACACAAGATTAATCAAGCTTGATACATAGAAAAAATTCAGATCAAAACCTGATTGAAACTAGTTCAACCCAACATTTAGACGAATTCTGAGACAAATCCTAACGAAACTACTAGTTTCGATCGAAACAATAAGTTTTGATCACCACTTAGACAGTTTCAGAGAAGACTTATCGAAACTTCTAGTTTCGATCGAAACAACTAGTTTCGGGCAAAGAGACTAGGGCAAGTTTGGGTATTGAAACTACTAGTTTCGATTGAAAACTGTTCATAATTTTGAAAAAGCCAATTTGGAAAGATAATCACTTTTTTATCGAAATTTCTTAGTTTCGATGCCCAAACCCTTGAACATACTTAACATGCCCAGACATCAGACTCATATATACAGACTCATTATGTACAGAAAATGATGAAACGTATAAAATAGGGATTAAGAGTGGCCTGTGAGAGTTGAAACTTCTTCTTACCAATGATTCACGGATAAACTGCAAATACGTACACAAAGATGTAAGTTATCGACAATGGTAAGATTGCAAATACGATAAAAAGCCCAAATCTTCAAAACAAGGATGTAACAGTCATAAACTTTTCAAACTGAAACCCTAGAACAGTTCGACTGAAATTTCACAGTAAAACCTCAAACATTGTTACCTGATGATGAAGACGACGGAGGAATCAGAAGAAAAACACTGATTTTTGCAAACTTAGACCGACGGCTTGAGAGGTTTTGTTTGTGTGAGAGAAGGTGTAAAGTGATCGGATATTGTAAAGTGAACCTTGACGACGAAGAATCTTGATTATGAACATATTTAATTTTTCCATGTGGTAAAAGACCAATATACCCCTATCGAAACTACTAGTTTCGATGGGCAAAAGAAGTTTCGGGTGATTTGGAGTTTCGATAGGCAAAAGATAGTTTCGGCTGACTTAGGGGTTTCTATAGGCAACGAACAGATAAAAATAAAATAATAATAATAAAAAACTATTCACAAGATATTTACACTTATCTTCTTAGAAAAGATCCAACATGAGATCAGATCTGGTCAGTCTCTTGAAACACTTCCTTTTGCAATCAACTATTGTGAGTCCCTGAAGATAGCTGATTTTGTGCAAAGTAAACCCGAACATTTGTTTGTACATAGTTTTCATGTGATTAAATGGTACCATTTAAGCAAGATTCAAGGTGTACCCCACATATTGAAATAAAAATGGTTTTTGAAAACCTATCAGTCCTCAAGAAATACCCATTTTTTCATCATATCATCTCTTTCTGATTAACCAAGCTACCATCTTAATAATATCAAAATACCACCAAAATAAAATAAGAAATCCTAGTAGATTAGAAGATTTAAAATGAAAAATATCCAAGTGGATATTAAAAATGTACGAACATTCTAGATCGTTGCGTAAGCAAAACAGAAGAAGTCGTAAAATTATCCAAGCGGATAGAAAAATGTTGAACACCTGAGATCTTTGCGTAAGCAAAACAGACGGGGTCAAATCATTCAAGTGGATGGGAAAAAGATGAACACTCGAGATCTTTGCGTAAGCAAAACATACGGGGTCATCGGTGGAAAATATCATTACTTTGACGGTCACTTGGCGTATGAATAGGAATCCAACACGTAAGACTGTGTCTGATTGAATTGGTTTACTTAATAGACAAAATGGGTTAGATGTTTCAATAATGGGTTCAAACACACAAGTATGAGATAAAATTTAGGTTTTCACACTACTTACACGTTTTAACCATATGTCGGGCCTACCTGCTATGCCACAGTAAACACCATCGCTTTTGGTCCATTCCATGTCCAAGAGATGAGATCAGATACTATCATTTCTCAAAGGTCAGATTCAATTTTCCTAAAACATACGCATTTTTTATACCACTTGAAAGGATAGAATATACAGAACTAGCTAAATAAAGATGTAATTTTTTTTATTTTGTTTTTAAACTATACACAAAGCAATTCTTTTTCATCTTTGAAATATCAATTTCTCATTTCTCCCCCAAAATATTTGCTTAAAAGAAGAAAAATAACAAAACAAAACAAGAAAAATAAAATCTTTTTGGTCAATTTTCTTGACAGTTTAAACATATACATAAAGCAACTCATATATACAAAGTTTACTGAAAGTTTATCATGCCAAGCATCTCCACCAGTTGGGCAAATCTGGTAGAGTCAAAAGCCTTTGTGAAGATATCTGTGGTTTGAATGTCGGTTTTGACCTCAACGATTTGAATATGCTTCTTCTCAACACAATCACGGATAAAATGATGTTTGATTTCAATGTGTTTGGTTTTAGAATGCTGAACGGGGTTTTTGGTGATATGGGGAACGGCAGTGTTGTCACACAGAATGGGTGTCTTATGGAATGTGATCCCATAGTCAAGCATCTGATGGTGTATCCATCTGACTTGGGAACAACAGAGGGCAGCGACAATGTATTCGGCTTAGGCGGTGGATTGGGAAACGGTGGATTGTTTCTCACATTGCCATGAGACAAGGCGGTTGCTGTCACACCCCGACCGATGGCGGAATCATCGAGGCGGACAATGGAATGATTATTCAAAAGCACATGATGGCTAAAAGGTTGCATAATTCATTAATTTAATTTAAAGACAACAAGATCCAAATACAATACATTCCAAATAACCTAGTCTAGTTCAAAACATTAATTTATTTAACTAGGTCCATAGTCCTTAAGTGGAGAAATCTTCGGCAAGTAGTCACATATCCAAACCTGAAACATTATTTAAATCAAGTGTCAACTAAAAAGTTGGTGAGTACATAGGATTAGTAATTCCGGTAAATAGTAGTTGTAAATCGTTTTGCAACTCATTGTTTATCTTATTAAACATAGTGTGTAGGATGTATCATTTATTTAATCACAATTCAAACCGAGTTTGACGCGCTTGAACAGAGCACAACAGCTAAGTCCGGTATGTTTGAATATAGTTACCCACTATATCCGATATGTTTGAATATAACACGCGGTTATATCCGAGTATGCAGTAATAAACACCATAACCGGGTGGGCTGGTCAGGCACAATATATCTATCAATATTACAGTTTGTTGTCTTGTGTTTAAATGTATGTACATCCAAAGAATAAGCATATAGTCTCATGTATAACACGTACAAACAATGTGAGTAGCATGTATAATGTTTCACCCCAAAACGTATAAAAATGTAAAATAGGGGCTATGTAACTCACCTTGCAAGCGGGTATTTTTTCACGCGTGTAGGTGATAAGTATGTGGAAGCCTAAGCACGTTGATACCCTATGTAGATAAATGGGTATCATTGTATGTTTACATCTGCGTATTAGTATTTAATTGTGTATATGTTTATAATAGCATTTCTCAGTGTTATTTGTATAAAAGTTGGTCCAGATTTACTTGAAATTACTGATTTGATCGAAACTGCTTTATAGTTGTGACAGGTATCGAAACTATGTTCAATCGAAACTACTAGTTTCGATTGCCCATTTATAAGTGATACACAGGCTGTCGAAACTACCATCTATCGAAACTACTAGTTTCGATTGATCATTTATAAGTGATATTCAGGCTGTCGAAACTACCATTTATCGAAACTACTAGTTTCGATTGATCATTTATAAGTGATACACAGGCTGTCGAGACTACCATCTATCGAAACTATTAGTTTCGATTGACCATTTACTCAATCGAAACTAAGTAGTTTCGATGGCCCAGACTTTAGCAAATAAAACAGTAATTTTTTTTAGAACATTAGTTTGTCCGGAAATCGATGGTTTGGAGTCGTGACTTCGATTGGTTCAATTTGTCTTATGATAACAGAAGGTAAAGAAACGAAGTTGAGGATTCTTATGTGGTCGTGAAGGGTCGGACGGCAGAGCTTTTAATCCGAGAATATCAAGAATGGGAATTCAAGCTTCGGGATGGAATTGGGCTCTAAGACTCTGGTCACAGCTTCACTAAGAGGCGACGAACACAATGCCGTCTTCAATTTGAATTGAGAGTGGGTGAAAAAGGGGTCGCGAGCTCGAGCAGGTCCGACTATGGCTATTTATAGCCGAGCTTGATTTCTTTGTTAAAACGTGCAATTGGGCACGTTCCAACACTAGTCTGGACGAGACGAAACAAACCAGACATTCAACACGCGTGGAGGTGGTCTGTCGGGCGCGAATTCGAACGTGGGTTTCTCGGCCATCAACAGGATTAGACGATCCTTATGTTGGGGAGACCAATTGGTCGGGGCCTTTTGTTTGCGTGGAGAAGACGAGCTCAGGGATGCCTGTAGCGGCTGTCGAGGTGCAGGGGACAGCCCTGTCGGGGGTTCGCCGGAAAATGGCTTTACCCGCCGGACCAACGAAGGGGGTGACCGGATAAACGATTCGGGAATTGGCAGTTTTAGTCCCTGGAGTTTGGTTTGACTTAAATTAGCCCTTGAAATAAATACGGATGGGTCCTTGTAGTTTAAATTGTCTTCACGTTCCCAAATGAACTCGGGTCCACGTTTAGATTCCCAACGGACCTTGACAATGGGGATGCGGCTACGCTTGAGTTTCTTAACTTCTCGGTCCATGATTTCCACAGGTTTCTCAACAAAGTGCATTTTCTCGTCAATGTGCACTTCATCAAGAGGGATGTGGAGATTCTCGTCAGCTAGACACTTTTTCAAATTAGATACATGAAAAGTCGGATGAACGTTGATGAGTTCTGAAGGAAGATCGAGTTTGTAGGCCACTTTTCCTACCCTTTCGAGTATCTTGAATGGACCCACATATCGAGGTGCGAGTTTTCCTTTCTTTCCAAATCGGACTACGCCCTTCCAAGGTGATACCTTTAGGAGAACCATATCCCCAACTTGAAATTCCAAGGGTTTTCGTCTTTTATCGGCATAGCTCTTTTGCCGACTCCTTGCTACTCGAATGTTGTCACGAATAAGAAAGATTATATCGGTGGTCTCTTGGATAAGCTCGGGACCGGTGATTTGTGCTTCACCAATTTCGTTCCAACAAATCGGTGAACGACATTTTCGTCCATAAAGAGCTTCAAACGGCGCCATGTTAATACTTGTGTGGTAGCTGTTGTTGTAGGAAAATTCGATCAGTGGTAGGTGAGAATTTCAATTGCCACCAAAGTCAATGACACAAGCTCTAAGCATATCCTCGAGAGTTTGGATTGTTCGCTCGGTTTGTCCATCAGTTTGAGGATGGTAAGCCGTACTTAAATCCAAACGAGTACCAAGCGCAGATTGTAATGATTGCCAAAATCGGGAAGTAAAACGCGAATCACGGTCGGAGATGATGTTCAACGGGATTCTGTGACGACTCATAATTTCATCAATGTAGATCCGAGCAAATTTCTCGACTCGATAGTCCTCACGAATAGGCAAGAAATGAGCAGACTTACTAAGTCGGTCGATAATAACCCAGATATTATCGTGCCCACTAGAAGTGCGTGGGAGTTTGGTGATGAAGTCCATAGCAAGGTTCTCCCACTTCCACACGGGAATTTCCGGTTGTTCGAGGAGTCCGGAAGGCTTCTGGTGTTCGACCTTCACTTTAGAACAAGTTAGGCATTTTGCCACAAAGAGGGCAATATCCTTTTTCATGTCGGGCCACCAATATTGTTGACGAAGACCCATGTACATCTTATCAGCTCCGGGATGTACCGAATATCGAGTTTTGTGGGACTCGTTCATCAAAAATATACGAAGGTCGTCGCGATAGGGAACCCAGATACGATCCAAGTAATACAATAGGCCGTTGGCTTTGGTTTCTAGCAGGAGTTCTACACCACATGCCATTTCTTGGTACATGTTTCCCTCGGTAACCGAGGTGTGTTGTGCTTTGAGAATACGGGCTTGGATATCGTTATGAATATGAACACTATGAAGCATGATACGTTCTTTACGACTCAAGGCGTCGGCTACAACGTTTGCTTTGCCGGGGTGGTAGCGGATCTCGCAGTCGTAGTCGTTTAGAAGTTCAACCCATCGTCGTTGCCTCATATTAAGCTCTTTTTGATTGAAAATATGTTGGAGACTTTTGTGGTCGGTGAAAACCACGCATTTGGTGCCATATAGATAGTGTCTCCAAATTTTCAAGGCGAAAACGACAGTACCAAGCTCGAGATCATGGGTCGTATAGTTCTTCTCATGGGCTTTGAGTTGACGTGATGCGTATGAAATTACTTGACCTCGTTGCATAAGAACACAACCAAGACCTTGGTTGGATGTATCACAATAAACGACAAAGTCGTCATTACCACAAGGAAGAGTTAGAATAGGAGCATTGCAGAGCTTGTGCTTTAGAGTTTGGAAAGCTTCCTCTTGCTTGGGTCCCCACTCGTAGTGTTTACCTTTGTGAGTCAAGGCAGTGAGCGGGACCGCAATCTTGGAGAAATTTGAGATGAAACGACGATAGTACCCTGCTAGTCCAAGGAATGAACGAATCTCGGTAGGAGTCTTAGGAGTACTCCAATTCTTTACCGCCTCGATCTTTGCCGGGTCCACATGAATTCCCTTATCGTTGACTATGTGTCCCAAAAATTGAACCTCTTTTAGCCAGAATTCACACTTGGAGAGCTTGGCGTATAGTTGTTCTTTCTTTAAGAGTTCTAAGATCAAACGAAGGTGTTGTTCATGTTCCGCTTTCGTTTTAGAATAGATGAGGATGTCGTCAATGAAAACGATCACGAACTTGTCCAAATAAGGTTTGCATACACGGTTCATGAGGTCCATGAAGACTGCAGGTGCATTAGTCAAACCGAAGGGCATGACCATGAACTCGTAATGACCATATCTAGTCCGAAAGGCAGTCTTCGGAATGTGTTCATCGAGAACACGAAGTTGATGGTACCCGGAACGAAGGTCAATCTTGGAGAAGCATGTTGAACCTTGAAGTTGATCGAAAAGATCGTCGATACGGGGTAAAGGATAACGGTTCTTAATTGTAAGCTTGTTGAGTTCACGATAATCGATGCACATTCGAAACGAACCATCCTTTTTCTTTACGAATATCACGGGAGCACCCCAAGGTGAATAGCTCGGGCGGATGAATCCTTTGGATGAGAGTTCTTGTAATTGACGTGCGAGCTCTTGCATCTCGGAAGGTGAAAGACGATAGGAACTTTTGCCATGGGAGTTGCTCCAGGCACAAGGTCGATACGAAACTCCACTTGTCTAGGAGGAGGAAGACCAGGTAAATCCTCGGGAAATATTTCGGGAAAATCTCGAATGATTGGAATGTCTTGCAATTTCTTACCCTTGTCTTTCGTGTCAACTATGTGGGCCAAGAAGGCAACGTACTTTTTCCGCAAGTACTTTTGTGCCAATGTGCAAGACATGATTTGAAGACCACGACATGGTTTTTCACCGAACATAACTAACGTGTCGCCCGAAGAGAGAGGTATACGAACACACTTTTCGTAACAAATAACCTCGGCATGGTGCTTGGATAACCAGTCCATGCCAATTATAATATCGAAGCTTCCCAATTGCATTGGGAGGAGATCAACAGAGAATTTGTGATTATTAAGCTCGAGATTGCAGTCGCGGATAACAGAATTTATAGTAATAGATTTTCCGTTTGCTATCTCCACGGAATAAGAATTGTCAAGTTTCGTTCTTTGTTTAGCAAGTCGAGATTCAAAGGTAAGAGATATAAAACTCCTATCGGCACCGGTATCAAATAAAATGGATGCATAATGATTGTTTACGAGAAACGTACCGTTTATCACGTCGTTATTTGTTTGAGCCTCATTAGCGTTTATGTTAAACGCTCGTCCTTGAGGACCACCTTGATGATGAAGTTTTGGGCATCGATCACGGAAATGGTTTGGGTCTCCACATTCGTAACATGCCCGACCATTGAGAAGTGCCGGATAGTTTGGACGGTTGGTTGGAGCAGCTTGATGAACGGGAGGACGGGTACGGCAAGTAGTGACCATGTGTCCATATCGTCCGCAGCTTGAACACAATCGGCATGGTAGGTTGGCAGGATGATAGTACTTGCAGGTGTGGCATTGGGGATTCGGGCCCTGATAAGTTTTTGGGTTTTGACCCAAAGGGGCCGCTTGGATAGCAGGCACAGCGGGAGTTACGGCTGTGAAGTTTCGACCCTTTCGTTTCTTGTTGCGGTTAGAAGACTCGGGTTTACATCTTTGACGGCCGCAAGAGTAGAAACAACCTTCTTGGAACCCTTTCTTGTTAAGGTTCCGGCTTTGACATGGTTGTCGGATAGTGTAGCAGCTAGACGGATAGCAGCTTCAAGTGTAGGAGGGTTGCTTCCTAGCACAACATCTTGAATTTGCATAGGTAGGCCGCCTATGTATTTTTCAATCCCCCGAGCAAGGGGAGTGATCATATGAGGCACCAGCAGACTTAGCTCTTGAAACCGGGTGGTGTATGCCAGACTATCCCCGCTGTCCTGGGCAAGATCCCAAAACTCAGCCTCGAGCTTCCTTATTTCATTCCGAGGACAGAATTCATCAGTCATGGCCTTCTTCAGATCATCCCATGATAAGGATGTAGCAACCTCAGCACCACGAGTGCGTTTCTCACCGTTCCACCAGGTGAGGGCTCTCTTTTGGAGTACACTTGTGGCATAACGAACCCGAAGATTATCGGGACAGTCGTTGTTTAGGAATGTGTTTTCCATGCTTTCAAACATTGAAGTAGGCCGGTAGCACCTTCAGTCCCGAAGAATTTTGTAGGATTGCACGAGTTAAAGTGCTTAAACGTGCAGTGAGGCGGGTTGGTACCACCGTTTCCTTGGATGTTGTGAGACCCATTACTATTGTTATTGGCTTGGGTCATTTGCCCCACCAATTGGGCAAGGAGAGTAGCAAGATCCGGGTTGGAAGTGCTAGAGTTTGCATGTCGAGGAGGCATTCTAACACCAAAAGACAATGATATTTTAGATAAGATGGATATATATGAGTTATAGCGGGAAATAATGTAAGCAGAAAAACGGGATTCATCATTACGCATGCCAGTGCATGTGTATTTATTCAAAGTTGATGGGGGAAACTAAGTCATCTATTTCGGGTAGGACATGATGTTATAGAGCATTATTTGCATAATAGGAATTGCCGGGACTTGCATGCACTACAAATCGTCATTACGTGTGCACCTGTAATAATGATTTGCTTTGCATGTTCGTCTAGTTCTTCCTATCTTGCTATAACGTCCCCAAATTTTGAGTTTAAGTTCGGATTGTATCCTTGCGAATACATTGACTTATCAACGTTAAATAATTCCCCGAAACTTTCGAAGAGACATGCTTTACCCTATAGGTAAACACTCACTTCAGGAATTCCCAGGAAAGCATACGGGTCCGTTTATTTGGATTTATACGAAATGTTTTCCTAAACAGAAAACCCAATGTACAGGTGTCACCCTTCCAGATTGCACGTGTCCTTTACTGGTCTCAAGAAATTAAGTCATTGACGAGATCTTCAAGATTTTGATAGACTTGAGAGTCTATAAGTATAAAATGTGTAGGAATTGTTGCAATTAATACGGATTAGGAAAGAGTATGGATAAGGATGGGTAGTGTATTTGTTTGCATAAGTTTGTTTGTCAAATATGTATGTAAAGTATGTATCATGTATCAAAGTCTTGTATGTATGTGTATAAGTCTCATGTACCAAACTCGGGAAAATTCAAATAATACCTAACTACAAATAATTCACATAGCAATTTATCATTTAGAACATAACACATAAAAGGGAGTCCTAGGGTTATAGTCTAGGTCATTGTGTCTAATAACCTAATTCCCTATAACCATGGCTCTGATACCAATCTGTCACACCCCGACCGATGGCGGAATCATCGAGGCGGACAATGGAATGATTGTTCAAAAGCACATGATGGCTAAAAGGTTGCATAATTCATTAATTTAATTTAAAGACAACAAGATCCAAATACAATACATTCCAAATAACCTAGTCTAGTTCAAAACATTAATTTATTTAACTAGGTCCATAGTCCTTAAGTGGAGAAATCTTCGGCAAGTAGTCACATATCCAAACCTGAAATATTATTTAAATCAAGTGTCAACTAAAAAGTTGGTGAGTACATAGGATTAGTAATTCCGGTAAATAGTAGTTGTAAATCGTTTTGCAACTCATTGTTTATCTTGTTAAACATAGTGTGTAGGATGTATCATTTATTTAATCACAATTCAAACCGAGTTTGACGCGCTTGAACAGAGCACAACAGCTAAGTCCGGTATGTTTGAATATAGTTACCCACTATATCCGATATGTTTGAATATAACACGCGGTTATATCCGAGTATGCAGTAATAAACACCATAACCGGGTGGGCTGGTCAGGCACAATAGATCTATCAATATTACAGATGGTTGTCTTGTGTTTAAATGTATGTACATCCAAAGAATAAGCATATAGTCTCATGTATAACACGTACAAACAATGTGAGTAGCATGTATAATGTTTCACCCCAAAACGTATAAAAATATAAAATAGGGGCTATGTAACTCACCATGCAAGCGGGTATTTTTCCACGCGTGTAGGTGATAAGTTTGTGGAAGCCTAAGAATGTTGATACCCTATGTAGATAAATGGGTATCATTGTATGTTTACATGTGCGTCTTAGTATTTAATTGTGTATAGGTTTATAATAGCATTTCTCAGTGTTATTTGTATAAAAGTTGGTCCAGATTTACTTGAAATTACTGATTTGATCGAAACTGCTTTATAGTTGTGACAGGTATCGAAACTATGTTCAATCGAAACTACTAGTTTCGATTGACCATTTATAAGTGATACACAGGCTGTCGAAACTACCATCTATCGAAACTACTAGTTTCGATTGATCATTTATAAGTGATATTCAGGCTGTCGAAACTACCATTTATCGAAACTACTAGTTTCGATTGATCATTTATAAGTGATACACAGGCTGTCGAGACTACCATCTATCGAAACTATTAGTTTCGATTGACCATTTACTCAATCGAAACTAAGTAGTTTCGATGGCCCAGACTTTAGCAAATAAAACCGTAATTTTTTTAGAACATTAGTTTGTCCGGAAATCGATGGTTTGGAGTTGTGACTTCGATTGGTTCAGTTTGTCTTATGATAACAGAAGGTAAAGAAACGAAGTTGAGGATTCTTACGTGGTCGTGAAGGGTCGAACGGCAGAGCTTTTAATCCGAGAATATCAAGAATGGGAATTCAAGCTTCGGGATGGAATTGGGCTCTAAGACTCTGGTCACAACTTCACTCAGAGGCGACGAACACAATGTCGTCTTCAATTTGAAGTGAGAGTGGGTGAAAAAGGGGTCGCGAGGTCGAGCAGGTCCGACTATGGCTATTTATAGCCGAGCTTGATTTCTTTGTTAAAACGTGCAATTGGGCACGTTCCGAAACTAGTCTGGACGAGACAAAACTAACCAGACATTCAACACGCGTGGAGGTGGTCTGTCGGGCGAGAATTCGAACGTGGGTTTCTCGGCCACCAACAGGATCAGACGATCCTTATGTTGGGGAGACCAATTGGTCGGGGCCTTTTGTTTGCGTGGAGAAGACGAGCTCAGGGATGCCTATAGCGGCTGTCGAGGTGCAGGGGACAGCCCTGTCGGGGGTTCGCCGTAAAATGGCTTTACCCGCCGGACCAACGAAGGGGGTGACCGGATAAACGATTCGGGAATTGGCAGTTTTAGTCCCTGGAGTTTGGTTTGACTTAAATTAGCCCTTGAAATAAATACGGATGGGTCCTTGTAGTTTAAATTGTCCAGAAACAGCCCTCAACCGATTTCAGTTTTAAAACCTTCTTGTTTGATTAATTACAAAACAACCCCTGAACTTTTATTTAAATAAATTAATTTAATTTCTTTTAAATCAAATAAATTTAAAAATGTTTTTATAAACTTATTTTCTTCTTTATTATTATAAATAATTTTTATAAAAGTTATTTATCTTATTTAAATAGGTTATTTTATTAAATATACAACTTTTTAACTTTAGATTTTTATATAAAACTTTATATTAATTTTAAAATTTATAAAATTCTAATTAGTTTAAATCCGTAAAATAAAATACCTATTTGTATAAAACTAAATAAAAACTCTTACACTTTATTTAAATAGAGAATGATTACACGATAAATACAAGTGCGCGAACGAAAAATCCGAAACGTCACAGTTGCCAAGGAACTGACAACCTCCAGAAGTGGATTTATGATCTAAGTTGCATCCCCCGTAGTCTGAATCTGAATAAGCCACAAGATCAAACAAGTCATTTTTAGGATACCAAAGACCCAATTTTGGCTTGTACTTTAAATATCTCAAAATACGTTTGTCAGCAGATAAATGAGAGAGTTTAGGATTAGCCTGGAAACGTGCACACAAGTACACTGCAAACATGATGTCGGGTCTTCTGGCCATGAGATACATGAGAGATCCTATCATAGAGCGATAAAGATGCTGATTAACGCTTTCACCATCCACATCAGGAGTCAGACAATGTCAAACTTCTACAAGAGTTTTCACTGGATGGGAATCAACCATTTTGAACTTGGTCAGGATTTCTTTCACATATTTCTCTTGATGAATGAGAATTCCAGACTCAGACTGATCAACTTGAAATCCTAAAAAGAACTTCATTTCTCCCATAGAACTCATTTCGAACTTAGAACGCATCACTTCTTCGAATTCTTTGCAGAGACGAGGATTTGTAGATCCAAAGATGATATCGTCCACATAGATTTGCACCACGATTGTATCCTTTCCATCCTTCCGTTTAAACATAGTTTGGTCAATTGCTCCTCGTGTGAAACCATTTTCAAGCAGGTGCTTTGATAACGTTTCATACCACGCACGAGGTGCTTGGTGAAGACCATACAGTGCCTTGTCTAATAAGTAGACATGGTTTGGAAAGTTAGGATCAATGAAACCCGGTGACTGCTTGACATATACTTCCTCTTGAACTTTTCCATACAGATATGCGCTTTTGACATCCATTTGATGAACAGTGAAGTCCATATAAGCTGCATAGGCGAGAAACATTCTGATGGCCTCTAAGCGAGCCACTGGTGCAAAAACTTCCTCAAAGTCAATCCCTTCTTGATAAAATCCTTGAACAACCAAATGAGCTTTGTTTCGAACCACAATTCCTGCTTCATCCTTTTTGTTTCGAAATACCTAACGAGTGTCGGTAGGTACTTTGTTCTTGGGAAGATCCACCAGATTCCACACATTCAACTTTGAGAATTGATGTAACTCTTCTTGCATAGCTTCCATCCAGTTGTTCTCAAGCAAAGCTGCTTTGATATTCTTAGGTTTGACTTGAGATATAAAACACGAGCGGACCAATGATGTTGTCGGTGGGATGATTCTTGTGAATTCTCAACTGAGGAATCTCATCTTCTTCCAAGATTTCTTCCAAATTTGTAATATTTTCAGCAGGAAGATCAGCTACATTATCAATAGGATCTTCAGCAGGTGATTGTGGTGCAACATCTACCATTGGAATGGTGTTGTCTTCAACAGCTTCACTTGTTGCACCAGAACCGAAAGACTCCATATTGGATTCAGCATCAGCAGGTACATGGATTTCAATATGAGTGGATGAGGAGGAACCTTGATCATTTATGTTTCCTAGATTGTTCACATAGATGTAAGGATTAGCAAGAGTTGATGCATTTGAGAGCTCAGGAAGATTAAATGACATAAACAATGAATCAACATCAAAAAGCCAATTAGGACCGTCTCTGACGTCCGTATGATTGTTTTCATGCCAATTAATATCAATGGACTCCAACACTATCCTTCTCTTCTTATGGTAGACACGAAAAGCTCGTTTATTGGATGAATACCCCACAAAATAGCATTCATCAGCTTTGGCTTCAAACTTATTCAGCTGATCTGAAGTATTCAGCATCGTGCACACACACCCAAATTTTCTGAATAAATCAATAACTGGCTTGCGCTTGTACATGATCTCATAAGTTGTCTTATTGCAGCTTTTGGTGATGAGAACCCGATTTTGCACAAAACATGCAGTGTTGACTGCCTCAGCCTAGAAAGTCACGGGAAGCTTAGAATCAACATTCATAGTTCATGCAGCTTCAATTAAAGTGCGGTTTCTCCTTTCAGCTACACCATTTTGTTGAGAAGTACGAGGTGTACTGAATTGCCGAGAAATTCCTTTGCTTTCACAGAAGGAATCAAGAGTGGCATTCTTGAATTCTGTTCCATGATCGCTGCGGATAGTCTTCACACTTAGATTGAAAAGATTCTCAATTTGAAGCAGATAGGTTTTCAAAATCTCAGGCGTCTCATCTTTCTTAGCTAGGAAGAACACCCAAGTAAACCGAGAGAAATCATCGGTTACCACCAAACAGTACGATTTTCGTCCAAGACTCATGACACTCACGGGACCGAAGAGATCCATGTGAAGTAATTGGAGAGGAGAGTCAATGGAATTTGTGGTTTTAGGCTTATGAGAAGATTTGTGCTGTTTTCCCTTGGAACATGAGATGTAGTGTTCCACAGGAGAGAAATCTTTAAGAGGTAATCTAGTGACGAGGTTTCCTCGAACCAGACGGTTCATGTTTTTGAAATTTACGTGTCCCAACCTCTTATGCCACAGGAATGATTCATCTTTAGAAGCCTTTGAAAGAAAGCAGGATTCAATGCCCGATGGGTTGTTCATATCCAAGTTATATATGTTGTATCTTCTGGGAGCATGCATGAGAATAAGTTCTTCTGGAATCACCACTCCAGGCTTCAACATTAGACATTCTTTTGAATTGAACAAGGCAAAGAAATCCTTGTCACAAATCTGAGAAACACTCATCAGATTGTACTTCAATTGGGGAACGAAGTTGACAAATTCCAGACTATTTACACCATTCGATACCGTTCCTTGTCCTTCAATCTTCCCTCCTCTTGGATTGCCAGCAAAAGCTACATAATCTCCATCCATTGGATGATAATCTTGCAGCAAATTAAAATAACCAGTCATATGTCTTGAACATCCACTATCTACATGCCAAATGTTATCTCCGGTTCTTCTTGATTGACCCTATACACAACGAAGCATTTAGATATTTTGACCAATACCATTGCTATTAAGAAGTCTCTTGTCAGGATAGGACATCATATTGGAATCATAATCAGAATCCTCCTTAGATGAACCATGGTGATCAAATAGAACATTATTTTTAATTTTCCAGATTTTTTTCAAATAATTTTTAGCATTTTTAATCCTTTTACGCCTAGATTTTCTACTGTGAGAAGACTTAGATGACACATTTGAATTCAAGGAAATTTTGGGAGACGATTCTTTATTACAATCGGTGGTTGTCAAATTACAACTTTTTGAAACATGATTTGAAGCACCACAACTAAAACAAACTTTTTCATAAGACATCTTAGCCTGATAATTGTCATCACAAGATGAAGATGATTGTGATTTTGAGGCATCTAAACATGAGACGGTTCGCTCATCAATAACTTTGTCTTGAAGACGTTGTTCTTCCTTTAATCTGAAAAAGTCCATGTTGCTCATGATTTCACGTGGTACATCATTCACAATAATTCCTTCACTTTTAAACATGGTAACACATAGCACAACATTCAAAGATTTAGGAATAAAAGGTAAAGCATTTTGAAATTTAGAAATATAACATCCCAATCCCGTATGCTCAGCAGGCATAGAATCAAAATATATGTTTTCAACGTGTTCACAAATATCTGGTTTTGACACGGACATATTATTACATTCATCCGACTCAAATTCATTTAAAACATTCTTAACATTGGTACTCTCATCACAATCATCTTCTGAAATTACACAATTTGATTCTGCACAAGAAGCAAAACTGTCAGAATCAGAGGAAGTAATATAATCATTAGGAGATAAAGTGCACACAAAAGGAGTAGCAACATGAGCAATAGGCATATAAGAAAATCTCCCTGGTTTAGAATAAGGTGGTGGATGAGAGTTATAACCAAGACCCTCTGTGCCTTTTCTATTGAATTGTTTGTCAATAATTCCAAATTAAATTTTCTGATCCATGTCCATGTGGTCAACTTGTAATTTAGCCTTTTCTGACTTTTGGACTCTTTCACTCAAAATTTTATTATTAATGGTTTGATTATTAAGTTGCGCAATTAAAGAAAAGTTTTCACCAGAAATATCATGAATTTTCTTTAAATATAATTTCTCATTTTTTGCCATAGAGTCATACATCACCTTAATATGATCTCGTTCGTCAATCAAAGCTTGATTGATGAATCTGTACTTTTGAATTTCATTTAAACAACATCTAGCAATACAAAGTTTAGAAATAACCTCAGCAACATAGCAGTGAGATCCTCAGCTGGTTCAATCATGACACACTTGCCCTTGTCCTCCACATCAGCCATCAAGGCTTTATCAGCAGCTTCCTCGGCTTGTTCTCCCCAATGATAGTGTCCATCAGCTTGACACACAAGAGTTGTGGAACTTGAATATCTGTTTGTCTTGGGAGGATTAGCAGTTTGTTTTCCAGAGGAAATCTTCCTGTCCTGCTGATCCTTGGAGGACTGCTCCTTGCAGTTTCAAGCAAAGTGACCCAACTGATCACAATTGTAGCATCTCACCTTCTTGATATCAAACCCAAGTATCTTCCCCTGCTTGAATCTATCTAAACCCGTCCTTTTGATGAATCTCTTGGCTCTAAAAGTCAGCATGGCCATGCACCAATCAATGTCCATTTTCTCCAAATCATCAGGATTGATCTGCTCCAAGTCATCAGGTTGAAAGCTAACCTGTGTCAGGTTTCCAGAAATCAGTGCATCATAGCAGGACATGAAAGCAGTCATGATTGGAACATATTCATCAGGAATCATGGTAATAGACTTCTGAGGAGCAGAGGAGCTGTTGATGCACTTTCCTGTGACAACACTCTGGATAGAGTCTTAGTTTGTATTTCTAATGTCTGTAATTTGACTTTTTTTTTTTATATAAAACTTTGTCTATTAGCATCAAACAACTGATTACAAAGGGTTTTCTCTCAAGAACTTGTTCAGACCTATTTTCTACAAGAACCCTAACAGCTATTTATACTCACAGACTCAGGTTGCGTACTTGCTAAGTACGCAGGACAAACTCTCCCTGCGTACTTGCTAAGTATGCATCCACTAAAACAACTGAAAACACACATGAACAAAGACTCGAATATACAGCTCGATCAGATACAAACGACTCTCATACACTAAAAACAATCTTCAAGCTGCTTGTCACAAAACATGCTCCAACACTCTGATACAAAAAAAAGACAAATTACAGACATTAGAAATACAAACTAAGACTCTATCCAGAGTGTTGTCACAGGAAAGTGCATCAACAAACTCCCCCTTGACAACAGCTCGGGATCTTCATCGTCTTTAGTCTTCAATCTTCAGTCTTCACAGCACTGGTCCCTTAGCTTCCATCTTCTTCTTGTAATCAAGGCAGAACTTAATCACCTTGTCATATTTAGAAGCAAGGAGCTTTGTCCATTCGTCCATGTTGACACAGTAGCGTTCCACTAGTACCTCCAGATCTTTCACAGAAAAGTTGATGAAGCAGACTTCATCAAAGATTCTGATCAGTTCTTTTGGTACTGTGTTCACACTCTCGGAACGAACCTTTCCCATGATCACAGCCTCGCCCGTTTTTGGATCTACGTACCAGTACCACATATCACCAAGAATATCCTGAGATAACTTGCTCAAGGGAATCTTAGTTCACATTGCACTGGCTTGTATACCAATCTCTTTATGTGCTTCTTAGTCACAGGATGTACAGCGTGCTTATCCTTGACTCTTCTGGGCACTTGAGGCTTGAAGTATTCAAATTTCCCTGATCTTGCTTCCCGCTGTAGTGTTACCCACAAACCCATTGCTACTGCATGACTCGAGTGACTCAGCAGGTCACGGTTTGCGAGGTTTACAAGGTCGTACTTGGGCAAAGAGTTGAACGCCTCACTGGTTGGTTTCAAGTATTGAACCCCCCAGATCTTTTGATGGCGAACAACTGCTTGTCCTCCTCGAACCTAACAGCCAAGATCATACCTGTAGCTCCATGCTTGTCTGTGATGGACGTCTTTTGCCACACGGGAGCTGGACCCTTAGATGATGCAGAAGGCATGTCTTTATCTTTTGGTGCCTCGGGGTCCACAGGTGTAGGGTCGACTGGGGAGGCTTCAGTTGTAGCTTCAACATTACTTGCCATGTCAACTGAGCCTGTGTCGAGCAGAGATTCGAGCGATGGTACTTCAAAGATCTCACCATCCTCTAACTCGTACTATCCTTCCCCGTCGCCCTTGGGAATCTCTATCACCACATCCTCATCTTCATCATTCCAGTCATCACCAGAGTCGATCTCTCCTTCTTCTAGATTGAAAAGAGCATCGATCTGTGCTTCTTTAGAGTAGTCAGGCTCTAGATATAGGATCTCATCATCAGATAAGTCCTTAAGTACTTCAGCCACTGACTTCCCTTTCTCACCACCACCACCAGATGTATCACCACCCTCTTGCTGAGTAGACTCCCCCTCAGCCATTGGAACAGAAGAGATGGGCACAATCACCAAAGCTTGGTGCTCACCTCCACTAAGACCGGCTTCAGGATCCTTGTCTTTATCATCATCCTTAGTCAAGTCGACTGGATGACAAGGCTCAGCACCAGTGGATTTATTTTCTTTCTCTTTCTCCTTCTCTTTCTCTTTCTCTTTCTCTTTTTCTTTTTCTTTCTCCCCCTGAGCACCAAGATTCTTGGTCAGTTCTTCAACTAATTTGACCATCGCTTCGTGCTCTTTTCTCTGCAAATCCATCCTTAGCTCAAGTGAAGTTCTGTGGCCTAGAATCATTTCATTGGTTTTCATCAGCAGCTCGTTCTATGCCATAACATTCTTCAGTTGCTCATTTGTCCCTGTTCTCTGGCTGTGGAGAATCCTAACTTCATCGGCCAAGAAATTAATCTGTGCTTGTTGAGCATCAGACTCCTCCTTTGACTTTTGAATGGTCTTCAACAGTTCATCAACTTGGGTCTCTAGGACATTGATCCTTGCATCATACGGATCAGAATTCCTAGATGATGAGGCTTCAGCATTATGGATGGGGGAGGAGAAGATTGTGTCAAAGTCAAACCCTTGTGAGAAATCACCATAGTTGAAGGGTTGACCTGACGGCTCAGTGGTATGAGGTGGGTGTGGGGATGTAATGATGGGAGTGGGTGTTATGGTTGGGGTGATGGTGACTGACTCCGTGAGAAGTGGAGTAGTCACCGTCACCTGGACGGTTGGAGTAGGGAGGGTCACCGTCACAGGAATCTCCTTTGTGACCGCTGTGACTGCCACATTATCTTGTACTAG
This sequence comes from Smallanthus sonchifolius, assembly GCA_023525975.1. Lineage (NCBI taxonomy): Eukaryota > Viridiplantae > Streptophyta > Magnoliopsida > Asterales > Asteraceae > Smallanthus > Smallanthus sonchifolius. The sequence goes on from CM042038.1 coordinate 62,765,531, forward strand.
TGGTCTTCTCCTCCTTCTGTACAGTTGCTGTGCTGGTGGGGTAGATTCTGACTCTGGACTGTCAGCTGCAGGTTGTACTTGCTGCACAGTCGGGATCTCTACAACCCTGGGGATAGCAACCTCTTGCCTATCGCCCCTCTTCTTGTTGGCACTCTCTTGCCTTTGTCTTTGTAGAGCAGCGTCAGAGTCAGAAGTCGGCTCATATTCGCTGCTCGAGCTTTGTCGCTTTCTTTTAGAAGACGACGCAGGCAGGGTTACCTGTGCCAATCTCCTCGGGTGTGCCTGGGATGGTGCGTCATCGGAATCAGAAGAATCTGATTCTGTTGCTTCTGAATCGGATTCCTCAGCACCACCATCACCACCTTCATCATCACCTCCATCACTTTCATTCTCTTCTTCTTGTTGTTCATCAGAATCATCACTCATCTTTGTGCCGAATTGGGACTATACCAATTCCAATCTTTTGGTGCGACATATGCTTCATTAAGTAGGTGGCCAAAGAGTTCAGTATGCACAGGGGTAGGATCTACACTGCCTGGATTTAGAAACTGAGCAAATACTCTCTTGTCCACCCGTTTTACTTGCAGTCTCTCCCCGATAGCACGTAGGTTTGGCAATGCATCATCAATCAAAAGTTGCACAAACCTGGGGTACAATAGGAACCTAAACTTCTCTGCTGTATTAATCTGATCATTGATTGCTTTGAAGATGTAGCGAGAGAAGTTGTAGCCCCTATTAAGAGACAAGCCCACCATGGCTGCTGCAAGGTCATGACCCATGGCATCTTTCCCCGCTTTTCTGGACGAGATGCACACGATCATGATGTGGGAAAAATACCGCCATTGATCCAAAACCCACATCTTCTTGTAAGAGGCATAGTCCCTCGCTCCGACATATCCCATTCTATGCCTCCAACATCCATCCACATAGTAATCTGGATAGGATGTCGGGTCGGTAGCGAGGTCTCCGAACTGCAGAACCCTTCTTATTGTGTCCTCAGAGAAAGCAATAGCCCGACCATCAACGGTAGCCCTTATGACATTAGGGGATACCGTGCAGTCGTGCTCTGCCGTCTCCCAGAATTGCTCCAAGTAAGGTCTTGAGACGGTTGGGTCAGCTGAGATTGCATAACTTATTTTTTATCGGTTCAAAAAGTCAATGATCTGCCGATACTGCAAAGCTGCCCCTTCCCACTCTGGTTGAGTGTTTGCTAACAAGTTGAACTCATCAGTGAATGCCCGAGCCATAGTCTGCAGAAACACACAGAAAACATAATCAGAACAACGTATATTATTGAAGATGAACAAACATGACACGGTATAGTAGTTACATTATGAACAAAAATTTCAGACTTGAAAATTTTTCTAAGTGTTGGTCCTGCGCACTTAGCAAGTGCGCAGGCTTTTCTTCTTGCGTACTTAACAAGTACGCAGGAATTGCTTCTTGCGTACTTGCTAAGTGCGTAAGAACAACACTTGGCAAAAATTTCATAATTTTTAAGAAAATCACAGATTGCTCAAAGACCGGGTCAAGTAGGTCGCCAATAGGTCGGAATCAAGGATTCGAACTTATGGGACCATTATTAACACAAGTAACTACCAAACCAAGACCAATTTCGACTTAAAAACATCGCCCAATCCCACTGTCGATTAAAATTCCACCAACGGCTAGAATCGAGGACGAACTGGATGAATATGGAGTCGATTAAGAACCCTATTAGCATAGAAATGTCAATAAGTTACCCAAACAACCCCAATTTTACCCAAAATATTTCGGATTTAACCTAAAGATTTCTAAGTCAGAATCGGTCCAATGTCACGATTTAATGGATGGAAATCGCCTAGATTCTCACCAATGAGATGAAATGAGATGATGAAACTATAGACGGGACGAAAAAATGGTTTAGACACATTTGATTTTGAGTTAAATTTGCAGAGGGAAGGTGATCGGTTTGAAAGCTTGAAACTGAAAGAATTTTCTAAGTGTCACTTTTATACCCCTCACTTATCGGTCGTGCGTACTTGTTAAGTGCGCACGAGTTAACTCTTGCGTACTTACAAGTACGCAGGACTTAACTCTTGCTCATTTACAAGTGCGCAAGACTAACTCTTGCGTACTTGCTAAGTGCGAAAGGTTTACTTCGTGCGAACTTGACAAGTACGCACAAGCCTTAAGTGCGCAAATTTGAAACTCAGATTTATGAAGATTTTCAGATCAAATAACGAACAAGATAAAAGTATTCAATCACGAGGTTTCAAAAACAATTCATGAAGGTTAAACATAAAATATTTTTCGCTTTTTCTGATTAAGCTTGAACAATGCATAAACTTAAAATCTTTTTGTTCTTTTCTAGATAGATATATACAAGTATTCACACCAACTATTTTTGATCAAAGACACGAGCAGAGGATCATATCAGGCTATCTTTTAGCAAAAACGATACAAAATAAACATCAAAGAATATGGGATCATGTCATGGATTACTCTTTATTCATACGTAATAAGCACATAAACAAGTAATTCAAGTTGACAATATTATAAGATTTGAAACTATACGCATCTTTGTATCATGTTCATGTGTATTAAGGTATTAATTATAAGACATACAACGTGTACCCCACTAAAATGCTATTTTAACTTGCACTATCTCAAGGCATCTAAGATTTTCCCAATGATTTTCTAGATTTTCAGAATGAAGCTACATCTATTAGCACAGGAAAAATCAAGCAGAATCCATAAGGATTATCGGGAATCATAAGATTCAGAATCGAGTGATTCATTAGTCTTGGTTTCATGTGATTTTCTTCTTTGAATATCGGGATGATGATTCAGGATAATAGATATGGTGTTTGATTATCAGGTAAGGGGATCCAACTTTTATCTGGATTTGATTTCAATGAATCAGGAGTGATTCAAGGGTGAATACATGCTCAACGGTTAATGTAGAGACATGTCTTGATTCAATCTCTCCTTGCATACTTGTGAGTATGGGCAGTGAGATGAACCACATTAATTGTGCTAACGACATAACCCGAAACTGATCTCAAGAGAAAATTATTGCCAAAATCTAACATCCTTTATCTGATAATGATCTTTTCTATTCTTTTACGCACACACGCTTGCAAACATGGGTTCAAATCACGGTTGTAATTTAGATTTAGTTTCCACACTACTAGTGATTCAAAGATGCATACAGCCTACTGACAATTCAAAATACTTGTAAATAAACAGATTAAAAACATTAATCAAGTTAAAAGGGAAGCTTTTTCAGCTCACTACGGGCTTGGCTATAAAGAAAATTTGCAAAAATACTATACTCCCATAAGCCAATTACCATCGGGTAAACCAAATGTTCACCAAACAAATTCTCCTATTCATCATGTCGAGTCCTCACATAGCAAATCAAATGAGCCTTACAAGAGGACTTACAAAGAGAAGAGAGCTTGTTTTCATTGTGGTATTGTAGGACACATTATGGTGAAGTGTCCTCACAAGAACCAGAGTAAGAAACCAGTTGATCCACAACAAGTTAAATCATCTGTGAAGCCACCGGTCAAACTAGTGGACAGATTTGTTGCTCCATGGGTTCAGAAAGATAAAAGACCACCAGTTCAAAAGAAAGGTATCTCAAAAGGACAGCCTGGTAGAATACCAAAGGCTAGTCTAAATGTGCCCAAATCAGTTGGTGAACAACATTTTGAGACACATGTGGTGAAGCTTTCTAAACCACAGAAACGGAGACTGAACAAATGTTTGAGAAAATTAGAAAGAGAATTTCTTGAGGGTAAGATTGATCAAAAACCTGTTTCTGGAAAGCTAACTGGTGAAAGACCAAAGTTTTCAAAACCTGATTTTACAGAGTATAGCCACAAAACGGTTGTACCTGAGTTTTCAAAACACCAAAGTTTTCAAAAGAAAGAGGTTCAAAACAAGAACGTTTGGAAAAGAAAAGATCCAGTCTCTGATTCTGGTTCTAACTCTAAGTTACAATCACCACAACTTGATGATGGGCTTGATTATGAACTTAGAGAAGTGAGTTATATTGGTAAAGATGGACGACCCAAGACAACGATGGCTTGGGTTTCTATTTCAAACTAATGTGTTTGTTGTTGTATGTGCAGGGTCAACCAAAGAGAACTATTACCTGAAATTTTAATTTATTAACATTGATTTGATGTAGGTCAATAGTGGTTGTTTCATGGCACATAATAGGCATGTCACACTTCTACAAAATGTCGAAAATCAGTTGGATGTGGCGACATGGCATAACCATTGCACTAAATGAGTTGTTAAGATATTTCAATGACTTGATGCTTAGAGGGAGAAGCTGAAGAAGGTATCTGGATTTTGAGGTCACACAGTAGATGAGTCTAAGATGACAATGAGTCTTGACACAAGAAGTAGGTGAGTGGGCATCAAGCTTTTGATGTTGTACCTAGTTCTAGTGTTTAAGGGGAGTCATCTGGACAGGGGGAGTCTACCACTCAGGTGATAAAGTTTTAGTTTTTATTGTGTTGACATATCACTGTTTTTGGTAACTTCTGATGATATCTTCTATCTCATCTTGAACATTTTGCCCAAGTTAAAAAAAAAAAAAACGGTTTTTCATGGAAGTGTTTATTTTTAATTTTTCTTTCATTTAAGGTCTTTTTAATTTAATTTACTTTCACATGTACAGTTCCTTTTATTTTGTACATTTCTTTTAATTTTGTACAGATCTTAAAACAAAAATCTATAAAAAAAAGTATATATATACATATATATATAGAAAATTTTGAAAAATCAAGGTCGTTTGAAGTTTTAGGGGAAATGATAGTACATCAGGTGATTGTTTGACACACTATACCATAGGATTTGACTGAAATGGTAGTTTAAGTGTTTAATTGAAGTTTACTTTGATCTAGACATCTAAGACTGCACAAATGGGAAATGATTGTCTCATGATTACATGATTTATTAGAAAATTACAAAAATAGAATAAAGGTGTGTAATTTGGATTGTTGATAGGCTATAAGCGTGTTTATAGCTTGAGTAGTGTGAAAATATAATTAACATGATTCATCTGTGACGTAAACCCGCGTCTAAGTATGTTTAACATCTCTGGTGAGCTCTATCAGATATAGACTGTGTGATGAATCTTAGATATTTCATGAGATTACTGTCATGGAGAAGTTTTAGCACAATTGGATTGATTTCATGCATATGCCACAAGCATAGAATTGGAATTTAATTCAGAGATGACCTCCTCTACTTTGTTTACGCAATGACCTGGAGTGTTCATCTCACCTAAATAAATGTGTTGATCAAGTGATCAAAACATGAGTCAATCTTTGCAAATGCAAAGTATTTGAAAGATAAAAAAATACATATATTAAGGTGTCATCCACTTGGATATTTTCCTGTGCTAAAACAGCTTCATCACTGTAAAGATTGAATGTCTGAATGAAGTCTAGCTTATCTTGAGGATAGATAAAGACTTAGATTGTGGGTAACATGATGATATCTACTAAAAGTACCTTAATCACACGAAATTAGGGACTAAACATGATTTTAGCTTCAAGTCTTATAATATCGGCAACTTAAATTATATGCTATGGGGTTTAAATTGCAACACCTTGGTAATTAATGATATGATCCCATTTTCTATGATGTCTATAGTATCATTGCTATTTAATATTGAAATAATAAAATATAATGAATTATCTAACTGTTTGCATTTCATGATTAAGGCTGAAATTGATACTAGAACCCATAGAAGTTAGTTCAATGTGTGTGTCATTCAATTTCTATCTAGTATGATTCCCTTTCTCGCGACTCTTGAACAAAAAGAAGATGCTTGGTAAATAGCTTTCTGTAAATAACTTTGTTATTTTCTTGTATATTCTAATCTCTTTCTCATTTATTAAAAACTTATATATATATTTTGTTTCAAAACTTCCATGAAGTTCACATTTTTATGACTTGGGAAATTAAGTGTTTGAGAATCCTTGAATGTAGACAAATGGTTCTCTTTCTTATGTCTTGTTCGAGATTAAGTGCAGATATACTAGGCAAGGACTGCAGATACAGGCTGGACTTCATGATGTGAGCAGACTTGAAGACAACTTCTGAAGACTTCTGAAGCTGTTGTCAAGGGGGAGTCTGTTAGAGCTTATTTGGAAGCATGTGACAAACATCTTCAGAGCTGTTGTCAAAGGGGAGTCTGTTGGAGCATGTTTTGTGACAAGCAGCTTGAAGATTGTTTGTAGTTTATGAGAGTCGTTTGTATCTGATCGAGCTGTATATTCGAGTCTTTGTTCATGTGTGTTTTCGGTTGTTTTAGTGGAAGCATACTTAGCAAGTACGCAGGGAGAGTTTGTCATGCGTACTTAAGTACGCAACCTGAGTCTGTGAGTATAAATAGTTGTTAGGGTTCTTGTAGAAAATAGTCTGAACAAGTTCTTGAGAGAAAACCCTTTGTAATCAGTTGTTTGATGCTAATAGACAAAGTTTTATATAAAAAAAGACAAATTACATACATTAGAAATACAAACTAAGACTCTATCCAGAGTGTTGTCACAGGAAAGTGCATCAACAGGAGCTGGTAGATTGAATTGCAGCAGCAGAAGGAGGAACATCAGTCTGAAAGTATGGGCTACTGGAAGAGCTTGATCTAGCAATAAGAGCTGTGTAACATTTCTGACTTTCCTTGTATTCATTTTATTGCAATAAACAATATTTCAAATTCCATTTCTAGTTCAACACAATTCCTTGATTATCACAATTCTTTCCTACATATTATTATAAAGAATTGGGAATTCCTATGTATATAAATATAAAATAGGCAAACAATAAAATTATATTTATATATATATATATATATACACATAAGGTTTTAAAACAAAAGTCAAATTTTATATATATATATATATATACAAATATATATATATATATATATATCTATGTATATATATACATATATATATATATATATATTAAAAGTTACAAGTTAATAGTTTTGAAACCCCCATTTAAGTCCTTGAACTTTCATATTAACCTTTTGAGTATTTGAACCCTAAACTTGAACCCCTTGCACCTCAATCTTGACTCCACCCACAAAACTTGACCCTTTTGACTTTTGGAAGTCAAACAGGAACCAAATTGGTGCGAGCCCAAGCTTCAAAACGATCCAACAGGTTTCTATAGACTTCCCATGCATAATCAGTCGACTATCGACCTATCTCAAACCATATTAACATCCCAATTCAATTCATTTCGTGGTTTAATTCAAACTTGAACAGTTTGACTATTCAGAGTCAACCTAGGACTGAGTGGTGCAAATTCAACAACCAAAGTAGTCAATCTTATAGTCCCGGACATTCCACGATTGCGTAGACGACACTCAATCAATCCTAAACGCATTAAACATACCAATGGTACATTCATGCGGTGAATTTTTGAATTCAAACAGATTTGACTCCTCGAAGTCAAACCGAGTCCATTTTGTTTCCAAATCAAGGAATTTAGACGCGTTAATGACCATAAGTCACGCACCAACGATTTCCTAATGTATCCAACCCTAATTCGTGGCTCAATCCATTCGCAATCGAATGAAATCACGCGTAATCCATGTTGACAGTTGTCCCATGTTATCTCGAATCAAAGAGAGCAATTAAAATGAAATTGATCAATTAGTATCACTCACGCACGTTCGCATAGACTCATAGAAACTCTCTGAACCCCCGTATTGAATCCCATTACACCTCTATCTCTCGTTTTAGACTCAAGAACTTCGTCCCTGATCGGTTAGCCGGCAGCACTCGATACTCCACCATACCAGGTAACATTTAGCTCGTTTGATTCGGAATTGAGTCCCTATCGATAACCCCTTATCAATTTCTGTTAACGAAACCTATCAGACTCAAAATCGAATTAGGGTTCTAAATCAGTTCTTGCGAATTGGGGTTTTGATTGGAATTCTTGTCTGATTCATTAGACGTATTTAACATTTTGGGTTTCATAATTATACCAACGAAACCACCTGGTCCGGACGGTAAGCCACTGCACCGCCGAACCAGGTGGCGTGGGTTCGGAACCCACACTCAGCCTCCTTTTTGGCTTGTCCACTGAACCTGACCTGGCCCCCTTTCCGGCTTGTGTTTAATCAATGAGAACCCAGCCTTTGAACAATGGAACCCTCCTAGTCCAGTGGTTGTGCACCTAAACCCCCACCGAGCCACCCGGGTTTGATTCCGGTCCACTGCTTTTATTTTTAGAACTCGATTTTTACACATTAAATCATTTTATAAAACTTAGCTTATAAACTTATAAAACTCAGATAAGTTTAATTACTTTAAATTGATAAATTTTTAAAGAAAAATAATTTAATTTATTGTTTTAAGGATAAAAACATAATATAACTTTAATAGAGTTATACAATTATTTTAGCAAATTAATTATTTGAAACCTCTAATTTATAAACTATATTCGGGTTATAAAGGTGATTATTTAAAACCCATTGTATACTTTAGTTTTGGCTTAATTAAATAGATCATCATTTTACACTTAATTTTCTTGAAATGCAAACTATAAATAAATAAAAAAAGGGGTAATTTATGCATTAATCTATTTATTTATTTACTAAGTTATTTGTTTATTTATTCAACTATTTATTATTTAATCATTCATTTATTTACGAAACAAATGAACACCATTTATTTATTCACATATTTACAAACAAAAAGAAAAAAAAATCATTTACATATTCTTTCATTAAATCAATACCATTTTTATCATGGGTTAAGTTATATTTGAATAAATATAATTTCTTAAACATATATATGCACTAATATATATATATATATTTTTTCTTCATTTTTTATGACACATTATTATAATAATAAATAAATAAAAATAATTTATTTATTTAAATTATTTACATACTTACATAAAACCCTAAAGCAATTATTCTTTAAGTCATTTATTAATTTTATATCACATTTAACATTAAACTTTTATCCAAATGCAAACACAAATCTACACGCATCACTTATGTGAGATTTCACAAACCTTTTGAACAAATCCCCGCATTTATTCAATAAGACTTTCATTCAATCCCTTTAGAACCTTAGTCTTTTGTGTATAGCATTGATTCAAGTTCATAATTCAACTCTAGGTCAATTCTGTGATTAGCAAATCAATTGTGCTACCTATTGCTCGGGTTATCAACAACAACTAATACAAGTGAGTTTACATAGCCCCCTTTTTCCTTTTGTACATTTTTAGGGTGAAACATGATTACATTCAAACCCTTTTTTTATTATACACGTACAATTCTACAATATGATTATATGTGTTTATTTGTGCTTTATGCTTGAATGCTAATTTTTAAGGCTACATATACATGATATACAAGTGCAAACACAAATACATTACTTTAGGCTAACATGTGTTGTTAGGCCCTACATTAGGATAACATGTGTTGTTATGCCCTACATTTACATCAGGATAACATGTGTTGTTATGCCATACATTAGGATAACATGTGTTGTTATGCCCTTCAATTACAAAGTTTCATTTGTGCATCTAGCTTAACTTAGATTCTCCATAAATGCTTTATAAACCATGCATCATATGAATTGTACACAAAACATTTGAACTTTACTTGTGGTGTCAAAACCTATGTATGCTCACCAACTATTTATAGTTAACCCTCTAATTTTATCATGTTTCAGGTACAGTGTTGAGTTAAGATTTCAAGTCGCTTCACTTAGGATTGAGGGCCTAGTTTTAAATTTAATAAAGTTATTCATGTATTTTTATTCTTGTAAGAGTTGTACTTGATTACTTGAGCTATGAAATGAAAGTTATTGTTTAATTATCACAACTTTAGTAAACCATGAGCTTATGAACAGTCTACATGTCCCGTCCCGACGTTTCCGCCGTCGGTTGGGGTGTGACAGATTGGTATCAGAGCCTTGGTTATAGGGAATTAGGTTATTAGACACTCTTGACCTAGACTATAACCTTAGGACACCCATACTATGCCATGCTAGTACATGTTACATGATTATTTCTTGTGTGAATATTTTTACATGTTATACTATATACATACATCATATGATACAATACTTAATAGTCTATGTGTCACATTACCTGCCAACTTTTGCCTCCTATTCATTGCTACCTATTTGATTTATTTAAAGTGCTAATCTAAGTTTCCACACACACTCATACACACTTAGTTCTTCATGCACCCTTAAACTCACACATATAATGTCACCACCTCTTGTGATCTAAATTTAAACTATTGGGCCGAAAGCCCATTAATAATAAACAAGAAGCCCACTCACCCTCCAAGAAAAATAAACCTACTACAATATACAAGCCTCACTTTCGGGCCTCAAAGCCCAGTCCACAACAATTCTCATCATAACCATGAGCCCAACAATAGTGTTATTAATACATGATGGCTGGAAGAGTGTGTAGGCCCATGAGGGATTCTGACTAAGGAAAGACAAGGTACTTAAGTGTGTCTTAGTGACCCACCCCTCTTTCCTGGGAATTCCCCTCAGGGATGCATCGCTTATAGGTCAAGTGTATTTCTAAAATACTATTGTGAAGACTCGGTGTTATGACTGGTCAAACTCTAAATCTATGAGAACTCCTACATTTAACACTCAGTATTTTATGATCACTTACAACCTTTTCTTTATTTCTCTGTTAGACATGGACTCCTACTCTCCTTCCTCCCAGTATACCATCCCGGAGCAGAGTCTGATTGGGAAGAAGACATCAGGTCACCCGTGTACCGGTCACCACCACCCCCAGCTGCTAGGCCAAGGTTTGATGTAAGGGCATATTGGGCTATGAACACCGGCCCAAGACTTCGAACACCTAGATCACCCCCATTAAGAGACCCGTATCTGGTGCCTGACCCGTATCATCCTAACCCTTGGGTAAGGCATACCACGGCACCCACTAGTGTTATGGGAATTCCAACCAATGACATCCACCAATATGTAAGGACCTTAGAATTTGAGAGGCAAAGGATGGAACTAGGGGTAATGCACGACTTGCAAGGACAAAGAATGGATAGCCTAGCAAACCAATTAGGGTACCAAAAGGAGTTAATCTCCATCCTCGAAAAAGAAATACTGGAGCATCGCACGGAGACAGCTAAAGCTGAAGCCAGATCGGCTACCCGAGTGACCATAGCGATACTCGTCTTGGGAATTATTCTCCTTCTAGTGAAAAGCTACAAGAGACGTTAACAAAAATTATTTTTCCATTATTTATTGTCTTTAAATTTTCAGTATGAGAACCATTTCCCTATGTTTTGAATAATGTTTACCATTTCAGCATTTAATAAATTTTATATTTTTCCAACTCTGAAGTCATTATTCATTGATTTAATACGTTGAATGTGAACTTCATCCATTATATTTTCATTGAGATCCTCCAAGTATCACCTTCTTCATCCAACACGATTTGGTACACTACCGGCAATCTCCTTCATAAACAAATCATCCTATTAGATTTAAACAACCTCGTTATTTTGTTCAAACCAAACGTTTATCAAACTTTTAGAGAGTATCAAAAATATGAATTTTCTATAAACATTTACACCTTGCAAGGATAATTTAATACAACCCATTTTATAAAAATATTATTTCGAATTGATAAATAATTATGATTTTTCCTCATTAAAATAATTATTTCTAAACCCTGGCTAAATAAATATACGACTACTTGTTTAAGCCAATAAATTATATTAAAAATATTCTCTTATTAATAATTGAAAATTTAAATTTAAAGATTTTTCCTATAAATTGTCTATTTATTTAGATTATTTAACCCAATAGTTTCATTACTTTATATATCTACAACCAAGAACAAATTACAACTTCATATTTTTAAACAAAGATCAATTATTTGTAAACATATTTCCCTAAGTGTTCTCAAAACCCCTCGTTACCTTTCACTTGTCGCTTCAAGAGACGATCCATACCGCGTAGACCTTAACCATCCCCATCAACCTCAACGAGATTTAAAGAGCTAGAACCTAACTACCACATTTTACATGAACGCCAAATAACACGCTTCTCCACAACACTCGATCACATACGAAGCTCGTTAGTATACGTCACACAAGAAATTCAATAACTTACGTATGCATGTTCACAAGATACACAACACGATCACATGATACACAACACGATCAATGATACATGAAACTAGTTATTGCAAGTCACAATTTACTAGATGGATCACATAACACATGAAACTTATTTAGTTACAGAGTACATGATACTAAATTGTGCACATTATACATGATACTAAATCATTTACATCACACCTGAAACCTTATTTGGTTACAAAATACATGATACTAAGTTGTTAACATCATACATGAAATTCATCTCTTACCTATACATGATGCTAAATTGTTCACGTTACCCATGAAACCTATTTGATTACAAGCTACATGACATTAGAACATATATGAAACATGAGTGTTTACATTATACACGGAATTAGATTGTTTACATTGTTTCAATTGACTAAGTACATCATACACAAGGCATGATTATTCACCCAATCCATGAAAGCTACTCGTGGTTTGACGTATTCTTGTTCAAACACGAGGAAGCTATGAAGCCCTAAATTATGTCACGTTATTACTCTTTAGTACCTGATTGGCTCTATTATCTATGGACATAATTATTGTTAGCAACACATACGTGAAAGCAATAATTACGAATTAAGTGTTTTTGTGTTACCCCCTGGACCCCACACACAATGGGATGAACTACGTGGACCTTGCAACGATTTGGATAATTACGGGTGCACACGTAATTATAAAAATCAGCGCATGGAAGTCATAGTGAAATCTGTTGTATGTTATGACATGAAACCTATCGTGGTACATAATAACAAAACTAATGTGATATGATAAGGACATGGTGGATACGTCGCCTGTCGTAAAATCAGAAGTAGCGTTATTCTTGCCACATAAAGTTTTATGTTGGGGCCAATGTTTGTGAAACCTTTTTATCCACTGATAATTCCTGAACATATTACATTTTAAACAAACTTTGATCATCTAATTCCCATCAATACATTTCACCCTTAGAATCCAAATTATTATTCAACAGACTTTCTCCTTGAGTTCATTTCAAAAACTAAATCTGCTGTCATCATTCGTGTCTGACCTTGTGAAACACACCCGAACCTTGTTTATCAATCGTACTCCTCAACCTAATCTCCAAAGTTCATTGAGAATCCAAACGTGGTCCTGAGTTTACCTGGGAACGTGAGGATCAAATGAAGCTCAAATACCCACACCTCTTTGTTGATTCAGTAGCCTCAACTAGTTGAATTTCGGGACAAAATTCCCTCAACATGGGGATACTGTAACATTTCTGATTTTCCTTGTATTCATTTTATTGCAATAAACAATATTTCAAATTCCATTTCTAGTTCAAATACATTATCAACACAATTCCTTGATTATTACAATTCTTTCCTACATATTATTATAAAGAATTGGGAATTCCTATGTATATAAAAATAAAATAGGCAAACAATAAAATTATATTTATATATATATACACACATAAGGTTTTAAAACAAAAGTCAAATTTTATATATATATATATATATATATATATATATATATATCTATGTATATATATATACATATATATATATATATATAAATAGTTACAAGTTAATAGTTTTGAAACCCCCCTTTAAGTCCTTGAACTTTCATATTGACCCTTTGAGTATTTGAACCCTAAACTTGAACCCCTTGCACCTCAATCTTGACTCCACCCACAAAACTTGACCCTTTTGACTTTCGGAAGTCAAACAGGAACCAAATTGGTGCGAGTCCAAGCTTCAAAACGATCCAACAGGTTTCTATAGACTTCCCATGCATAATCAGTCGACTATCGACCTATCTCAAACCATATTAACATCCCAATTCAATTCATTTCGCGGTTTAATTCAAACTTGAACAGTTTGACTATTCAGAGTCAACCTAGGACTGAGTGGTGCAAATTCAACAACCAAAGTAATCAATCTTATAGTCCCGGACTTTCCACGATTGCGTAGACGACACTCAATCAATCCTAAACGCGTAAAACATACCAATGGGACATTCATTCGGTGAATTTTTGAATTCAAACAGATTTGACTCCTCGAAGTCAAACCGAGTTCAATTTGTTTCCAAATCAGGGAATTTAGACGCGTTAATGACCATAAATCACGCACCAATGATTTCCTAATGTATCCAACCCTAATTCGTGGCTCAATCCATTCGCAATCGAATGAAATCATGCATAATCCATGTTGATAGCTGTCCCCTGTTATCTCGAATCAAAGCGAGCAATTAAAATGAAATTTATCAATTAGTATCACTCACGCACGTTCGCATAGACTCATAGAAACTCTCTGAACCCCGTATTGAATCCCATTACACCTCTACCTCTCGTTCTAGCCTCAATAACTTCATCCCAGATCAGTTAGCCGGCAGCACTCAGTACTCCACCATACCAAGTAACATTTAGCTCGTTTGATTCAGAATTGAGTCCCTATCGATAACCCCTTATCAATTTCTGTTAACGAAACCTATCAGACTCAAAATCGAATTAGGGTTCTAAATCAGTTCTTGTGAATTGGGGTTTTGATTGGAATTCTTGTCTGATTCATTAGACGTATTTAACATTTTGGGTTTCATAATTATACCAACGAAACCACTTGGTCCGGACGGTAAGCCACTGCACCGCCGAACCAGGTGGCGTGGGTTCGGAACCCACACTCAGCCTTTTTTTGGCTTGTCCACTGAACCTGACCCGACCCCCTTTCCGGCTTGTGTTTAATCAATGAGAACCCAGCCTTTGAACAATGGAACCCTCCTAGTCCAGTGGTTGTGCACCTAAACCCCCACAGAGCCACCCGGGTTTGATTCCGGTCCACTGCTTTTATTTTTAGAACTCGATTTTTACACATTAAATCATTTTATAAAACTTAGCTTATAAACTTATGAAACTCAGATAAGTTTAATTACTTTAAATTGATAAATTTTTAAAGAAAAATAATTTAATTTATTGTTTTAAGGACAAAAACATAATATAACTTTAATAGAGTTATACAATTACTTTAGCAAATTAATTATTTGAAACCTCTAATTTATAAACTATATTCGGGTTATAAAGGTGATTATTTAAAACCCATTGTATACTTTAGTTTTGGCTTAATTAAGTAGATCATCATTTTACACTTAATTTTCTTGAAATGCAAACTATAAATAAATAAAAAAGGGGTTATTTATGCATTAATCTATTTATTTATTTACTAAGTTATTTGTTTATTTATTCAACTATTTATTATTTAATTATTCATTTATTTACGAAACAAAGGAACACCATTTATTTATTCACATATTTACAAACAAAAAGAAAAAAAAATCATTTACATATTCTTTCATTAAATCAATACCATTTTTATCAAGGGTTAAGTTATATTTGAATAAATATAATTTCTTAAACATATATATGCACTAATATATATATATATATATATATATATATATATATGTATATATATATAAATATTTTCTTCATTTTTTTATGACACATTATTATAATAATAAATAAATAAAAATAATTTATTTATTTAAATTATTTACATACTTACATAAAACCCTAAAGCAATTATTCTTTAAGACATTTATTAATTTGATATCACATTTAACATTAAACTTTTATCTAAACGCAAACACAAATCTACACGCATCACTTATGTGAGATTTCACAAACCTTTTGAACAAATCCCCGCATTTATTCAATAAGACTTTCATTCAATCCCTTTAGAACCTTAGTCTATTGTGCATAGCATTGATTCAAGTTCATAATTCAACTCTAGGTTAATTATGTGATTAGCAAATCAATTGTGCTACCTATTGCTCGGGTTATCAACAACAACTAATACAAGTGAGTTTACATAGCCCCCCTTTTTCCTTTTGTACATTTTTGAGGTGAAACATGATTACATTCAAACCCTTTTTATTATACATGTACAATTCTACAATATGATTATATGTGTTTATTTGTGCTTTATGCTTGAATGCTAATTGTTAAGGCTACATATACATAATATACACGTGCAAACACAAATACATTACTTCAGGCTAACATGTGTTGTTAGGCCCTACATTAGGATAACATGTGTTGTTATGCCCTACATTTACATTAGGATAACATGTGTTGTTATGTCCTAGATTTACATCAGGATAACATGTATTGTTATGCCCTACATTAGGATAACATGTGTTGTTATGCCCTTCAATTACAAAGTTTCATTTGTGCATCTAGCTTAACTTAGATTCTCCATAAATGCTTTATAAACCATGCATCATATGAATTGTACACAAAACATTTGAACTTTACTTGTGGTGTCAAAACCTATGTATGCTCACCAACTATTTATAGTTAACCCTCTCATTTTATCATGTTTCAGGTACAGTGTTGAGTTAAGATTTCAAGTCTCTTCACTTAGGATTGAGGACCTAGTTTTAAATTTAATAAAGTTATTCATGTATTTTTATTCTTGTAAGAGTTGTACTTGATTACTTGATCTATGAAATGAAAGTTATTGTTTAATTATCACAACTTTAGTAAACCATGAGCTTATGAACAGTCTACATGTCCCGCCCCGACGTTTCCGCCGTCGGTTGGGGTGTGACAAGCTGTGTTTCCAGACTGATTGGTGGGAGTAACTGCTCCTTTCTTGATCTCAATCTCATAAGATTCAAGGATGCTGTAGACTTCTTGCTGAGATAAGGCACTCAGATTCTCAGTCTTCTTGATCACGATACGATACATATTCCATTCCTCAGGGAGAGCATCTAGGAGTTTCTTGTTTAGCTCCAGAGTAGGGTACTCAACACCCATTACCTTTAGCCTAGACACAATGCTTGAGAAACGGTTGATCAAATCAGACATTGATTCACCTCTAACACTGCTGAACATCTCATACTGCTTCTTGATCAGATCTCTCTTACTTTCCCTAACATCAGCACTTCCCTCAAATCTGGTGCACAAGGCTACCCATAAGTCTTTGGCAATGGTGTACTCAGCAAAGATGTTGAAGATATCCATAGGAAGAGCCATAGCAATAGTCCCATAAGCCTTGTTGTCTCGGGTAATCAAAGCAAGATCTTTCTCATCATATTCAGCAACTGTCTTAGGACGTTGAACATCAGCAGTAGTGATAACAGGCTTGTGAGGACCATCAGTGATAGAGTTCAACAATGTATGATCATGAAATTGGAAGAAAAGCTTCATCTTCTTTGTCCAGTCATCAAATTCCCTTGTAGACACAAGAGCATGTGGTTTTTTCCCTCTAGAGTACTCATTTGAACTTAAAGTTGCCATAATATCAGTAATCGAAACTAAAACAGTAACTAGTTTAGGATGAATAACCTTGATCGAAACTACTAGTTTCGATAGAGAAACACTTGATCGAAACTCCTAGTTTCGATTGAAGAAAAGCTGCCCGAAACTTCTAGTTTCGATTGGAGAACATAACCCAAAACAACTAGTTTCGATGATGAATCCCTTGGTAAAAAATAAGCAGAATCCCTGTAAAAACACCTAGTTTTGATTATAACTAGTTTCGATGTCCAAGTTTTGGTTGAAAAGCTTGCACACGGTAGTTTCGATTAGAACAAGACAACAAAGCTAGTTTCGATTGTACCTCTACCAGACAGGGTGTAGACAGAAAGATTTGATGATCAACGGAATGTTCCCCACAGTAGTTTCGATGTCTTCTTCCCCAAGTTAGAAAACCTCCATTGATGATCAATCTCAGAAATCAATATCTCCAAAATAACAATCCAATCCAGCTAAAAGTCTCATCTAACGTTCCTGATTGCAAATCCAACCTCCAATTTTGAAACTACTAACAAAACACGTCAGAAATCGATGAAACAGTACCGATGGCGATGAAACAGTGCTCGTAGAGTCCATATGCAGAAAACTTCAACAAAACATAGTAAAACACCTAGAATCAATCACAAAAACCTGATAATACTCAGAAATAAGAGCATAAAGCTCTGATACCAATTGAAGGTCCATATTTCAACATGAAATCTCACAGATGATCGATTCTCCACACACAAAGGCGGAAACATTGTGTATGAAACAGAGGATAGAAACAGATTTGGTGAAGATAACAGGCTAAACACACTCACAATCAACACAAATTTGATATGAAATTGTAAGAACAGTGCATCATACAAGTACGCATGATGTATTGATTGAAGAACAATGGGAAAGAGAAATTCAGGGTTACAGCCGCTACTCACACCCTAAATTTTCTCAAACTAGGATATTTATAGTAAGCCAACAGGTATCGAACTATACCAACCGAAACTACTAGTTTCGATTGAGCATTTACAAGTGAATGAATATCCTGTCGAAACTTAATATCTATCGAAACTACTTTTCGCTTTAGGGTTTAGGGTTTAGGGTTTTTACAAACACTTGAACAATGTTAATTGTTTGGAGTACTGGGTTTCTAGGAACCAACACGAACACACTCTTATGAACCTATATTTGGTAGGTTGCATTTAGAGTTACAACTGGGCTTTTCGCTTTCCCTATTTTATCTAGCACGCTCTTTCAGGTGAGTTTCACGGCCCATTTTACTTATTTTCTTGTTAGGGGAGAAACATGAACACAAACAAACACGGACCACATAATATTTCATTACCAATTGTTTACTTAAGCGCAAACATAACATACTAAGTCCTTACACTCTCGAACCGTTAGTTTTGAGACATAGCGAGGTAATTTTAAGTAGTACTACTGGGTTCTGACAAGCCCCACCCGCGTTAGTCGTGCTAACTCGACTAGAGGTCGAACGAGTGTAAGATTGTCCTAAACATTTGCCATTGTTGATGTTAGCAATGGTGGAAGGCATTCAAACACAAACAGTCAGCTTCGGTTGCGAGCGCTTAGAGTAACTTGTACTTTGTCTTGCTACCAATAGGTGTGACTTATGTATGTAGATCTTGCAAACACTCAAACATTTTATTTACTTACAAACCTGTGAACTCACCAACCTTTTGTTGCGTGCAATTACTTTGAATTTAATATTAACGTTTACGCTTCTACATTTAATTCAATATTTAATGGTATTTTTAAAACTCATATAGAGTCATTCAATGTAACTAATGACGACGATCCTGGTTTGTCACACGCCTCGCGGTATAACTCCGCTAGTGGATTTTGGGGGTGTGACACTTATTAAGCCTACTTATTGACTTATTACTTTTTGTAATAAGTCAATCAGTTATAAGTCCGTTTGGATATGTTAAAATGACTTTTTAAAATGACTTTTAGAGAAGGGTTAATAAGTTGTTTTTGAAAAGTTAGAATTCTTTACTTTTCAAATCTACTTATGACTTATTTAAGGTTAATAAGTTGTTTTTGGTTATTTTTCATTAATACGTCAATCCAAACACTTTTAAAAAAACAAATTATCGACTTATTAACTTTCCCCACCACATAAGTTAATTCAAACACTTTTTTTAAAAACTAATTTTCAAAAAGTAATAAGTTAATAAGTCCTTTTGACAAAAAGAACTTTTGTGGTTAATAAGTAATCCCAAACACCCCCTAAAATTGGATATCAGAAGATCTGGAGATAATGAAATGAAACGAACGCTTTGTGGGCCCATATGACAATGTCGTTGTTTTCGGGAAAGGTGGTCAAGAGTTTTGCGATGACTAGGGCCTCCAGGATGCTCCAAACGAAGGGGAAGATTAGGAATCCTATGACTGCGAGGTGTGGGCCGGTTGTTTGAACTGTCGGTTCTTTGCTGTAAGGGCCGTCAACGACTTCGAAGTAGATGAAGAAGATGGAGCAGTGGTGGTGGTCTCTATTCTGGATGTTGTCGGCACGACGAGTGATGGTGGTGATGATGGTTTACGAGGAAGGTATGGTATTTTGGCAGTGGAATAAGTATGGTATTTTCACTTGTACAAAAAGAGAATTTGAAAAGGCCCAATTTCTAGTAGGTTAAAGATTGAGAAAAATGTCATTGGTCATGGTCATCATGTAACAAAGTGGAATAATTCAGAGAATTTGAATGGTCAAATGGCTTGAATATCTTTTGAAATAGCAAATCGCTCTAATTCTTAGTGAAGTCGGGCGTCTTTAGCTACGGAGTGTTATTATTAGAGAATGTAAAAAGTAAAAAGAAAAAAAACCAATGTTTTTAGAAGGGAGGGAACAATTTTCCATGAAGTCCGAAACAACATATGATCGTTATTCTTGTAGGAAAACTGCTCTTTGGTGGTTATCCTTTATTTTCATACATTTAATCCATACATTAGCCCAACCCGAATTCCTTTCCTACTTCTACGAAAACACGTCTATTATACTGTAAACAGTATGTATAATATAAATCTCAAAACCACCCTCTTCGCCCTTCCCTCCACCAATAACGGTTATGATTTCTACAATCTCTCCACCGGGCAAGGTAATGACATGGTCAAAGCAGCCACCCTTTGTCGAGGGTATGTAAACCCGGAGGTGTGTCACAGTTGTCTTAATGACTCCATTGTTAAATTGTTACAACTTTGCCCAAACCAAAAGCATGCAATAGGATACTACGACTATTGTTTGTTAAAATACTTGAACGAGCAAAGTTACTTTATGAACGTTCGGACCTAACATTTTATATTCTTAAAATAGTGGTCTTTACTTATAATAATATTTTAAATAAATATAACTTTCATTCTCAAGATCAAGCCTCATGACTCCCGTTAGAAATCCTCTGCAAGCTAACACAAGAGAAACAAAGAAATACCGACACGAACCACAAGGTACAGCTAGGACTCAAACAACTCGTTGAATACTCAAATCTCTAATCAACCCATAATTTAATTCTATATTAACTGGGCCCTTAGTAGCACCAAGATTTGTATAGAGACCGTACAAACTCGAATAAGCTTTCCAAACAAGAATTCTTGCTTAAGTAACTCACAAGATTAAGATTATTGAGTTGGTTTAAAAATCACTTATTTTTGTCTTTTTAAAATAAAATAGAAGAAATACTTTAATAACATAACATACTAAAAATTATTAATTAATTAATTAATTAAAGTTCAACTAACCCGAGCAATGCAAGAGAACTAGTCACGAATGATCATACAAGTGACTCAACTAACCCTTAGACAATGTGTGGAAGTGTTCCAACACAAAGGAGACTGGGTATAGGTTACCTCTTATTTACTCGAATGAGAAGAATCATTTTATATTACAAGACTTAGAAAAGGAAAATAAACAAAGAAAAGTTAAAACAGACCAAAACCGAGAGAGTTCCGACCCTAGCAGAGCACTAGGGCCTTAACTACCCTGAATTCCGGACACCTAAATGCTTGGAATCGATTGTGACGTGAATTGGTTTCCAAAATCGTGAATGATTATTAGTTATTTTCTCTATTTATAGACAAAACCAAAAACTTCATAACTTTCATCACTTTCAATCCGTAGATATAGGGCTTTTAGGCCTGAGGCGCGCATCAGGGTACTGAGGCGTAAATTTTTTTTTGCTTTATTATTATTATTATTATTTCCTAGGTTATAGTTAACCTTATAAAAGCTTCCACAATACCGATTGAATCTCATTTTCTAGGTATTTGATGATTTTGGTCTATGATTTTGAACATTTTGCTACTAATTACATGATATTTAATGTTATATAATAGTTTTTCTTTATTTTATTTGAAAAATAACATTATTTTTCAATACATAATATATTTTAACTATTTTTTTAAGTGTTTTTTTTTCTCGGGCCCTCGCCTTTTTTGAGCCTTGCGCCTTTACTAACTATGGTCTCATATATGCCGAAATGCTCTTATAAATTCAAAAAGTGATCGACCGGTGATTATTTATTGGCTAATTTTGTTTTCATATCAGGAGAGAGTTGCGCTTGCGGCAGCGCCCAATCGTCATCGATATGTGGAGAAAGCAAAACTGATTACCAATCTTCAGGTTCGACTGAGCCCTTAGATCAATTATCATATGCATGTTTGACCTGAGGAACATAAAAATCAAGTCGGTTTAACGACAATCGATTGATCTCGGTATCAAAAACTCATTTTGATTAGGGATTGTTTTAAAATGTATTATCCAAAACTCATTTTAATCAGGGAATTGTTTTAAAATGTATTATCCAATTACTGCCATTGTGATTTGCAGGGGCGGAACTATCCTTAGGCTAGGGGTAGCCCCCGTTACCAATCAACTTTTACGCGCAGTGCAATTTTTTTTAACGATTTTATGTATGCGGTTACCCTTTACGTTACCCCTGAGCAAAAATTACATTACCCCTCAAAAAATTTTAAAAACTCTTCATAAAAAGTCCCCACATTTTATTAAAGATTTTGAGGTATTGGGTTTTAGCTAGCCCAAATGTTTTATTAAAACCCAATACCTCAAAGTATCAATTCTCAAACCCAACTTACCCAAACGGCCGGCCAAAATGAAAAACATAGAGCGGGAAATGTGAGAGTGAGAGTCAAAGACTGACCACTTGACCAGTCGCTCGACCTGAGCTGAGACCACCACCCGGCGCCGCTTCCGCTAAATCCCAGCTTTCGTCTCGCCAATCGCATGTTACCGTAAAAAAAATTGTTTACATGAAAGTACGATAAAAAAATGGTTTCATTTTCATGAAAGTATGGTAAAAAAATTTGTTTCACTTACATGAAAGTACTGTAAAAAAAATTTTTTGTTTAATTTATATGAAAGTACGGTAAAAAAAATTCGCTACCCCTGAACTTTTATTCTAGATCCGCCATTGGTGATTTCTATGTTGAACTTTTTCATTTTGTGTATAAGTTGAATTATAAATAAGATAGAATTAACTGGACTCATATTTGATCATGTAGGAGACTGAGCTTATTTATGGAAACAAAAATAATCCTGAAAAGTGATATGAGCATTTCTGGAAGAGGTTTGATGTATACAGTGATTATTAAACTTTAGGTGTTAAATTTTAAGAAATTTATTTAGAAAAAGTTTATAGTTATTAAGTATTGCAGGCCTGCATAATAGAGATAATTTCATATATACCCTTACAAACTTGAAAAATATCATATATATCCAACAAAACTTAAAAATATCATATATACTATTACAATTATGTAAAATATCATATATAACCATTTCATTATAAACCATTTAAAATATGAACATTTTACCCTTATTTCCCTAAACTTTAATATTTCATATTTACCAAATTTTAACATTCAAATTTCATATTTACATATTTTCAAATTTAGAATTTTATATTTAACCATAAAAAAAGGTTTTCTAAAAATACTATTTTGAGTTTTTCTCATTTTTTTATAATTTTACCAATTTTTTTTATAGCATTAGCGTTTTGTAACTTTCTCGCAATCATTTCTTCTGAATGGGTTTGGAGAATCGCGATAGTCGCTATCAAGAATAAGATAACGAGTGATATTTTACATATTGGATAAACCTAAAAAAATAGGTTATAAAAAAATCATATAATGAATAAGGGTATAATGGTAATAAAGTAACAAATTATTTAAAGTGGGTATATATGATATTTTTAGTTTTGGTTGAGTATATATGATATTTACCCATGTTTGTAAGGGTATATATGATATGAGAGGGGATCAAGAGAAAACCACAAGTTAGGCGAAAATCGAGAAAACCACTAAAACAATGTGTAATACTACGTAACCGCAATATTTAAATAATTTTTGGGTAAAAATATGTAATATTACATTGATACTCTTATAAAAAAATAAAATAAAATAAAAAATACATATTACTATATTATACAAAAAGCAACTTGCCGCTTCCGTTCGGTTACCTTCCGTGAAAACACTTCGTTAACCATCAGCCATTAATTTGTTCAAGACACCTTTTAAATACACCGTTTAAAAACCAATATTATGCATTCAAGACACCTTTTAAATACACCGTTTAAAAACCAATATTACGCTTCCGTTCCGTTACCTTCCTCGAAAACACTTCCAAAGTTAACCGCCTGCGATTTTTAAAGACACCGTTTAAAAACCATCAAATCAAATGACTGTCGTTTCTCCGATAAAAGCCATGTGAGTGTAATAACCGTCAACCGTCACCGAACCATAACTATAAATACATACATCAACCAACTTTTTCTTACAACCGATTCCAATCCTCAACCCACACACACCCACAACAATACTGCTAGGGTCAATGATGCTGCAAACAAGAGGGGATGAATGAAATTTGGTACGGTACGAATCGGGGTCCTGTTTACAAACCTAATCACTCAATTTTCATCCGCGACATCAATTCCCGGTGTAAAGTCTGCAGGAGGAGGAGTACTACGGATACGATGGGTGTTAGGATCGTTAGGATTGAACACACACACTAAACTGAACACACACACACGAAAGCAATAAACGACACGAAGATTTAAAGTGGTTCGGTCAGCTGACCTACGTCCACTGTGCTGCAACTAGGGTTTCTTTATTATTCAGGTGCTCACAAAATTACAAGTACAATGATGTCAATATATAGAGACTAATCTAGGGTTAGGTAACTTAATCCCCAAGTTAGGCCCAAGCCCACATAGAGATAACTAGGGCCGGCTAAATAAAGACGTGTGGGCCAACCCAAGGCTAGGGCCGGCCACCCTCCCTTGATCGGGCCTCCACACCAATTAGCCCAACAATCTCCCACTTGGAGGCTCGAACAACGCCCAATAGTCTTCAACATCTGTACATCTTGTAATCTTTCTTTTTCACCTAGTTGCAGCAGCCTTCTCGACAATTAACCTGAAGGCACGTTGAAGCTCCCACTGAGCCTCAACTCATCAGTCATAACCTGTGACTCGTTCTCTGTCCTTGACGGCTCCCACTTAAACGAACTGCCGAATCCTAAGAAATCCTGAGAACACACACTCTCCATAACTAGCAAGACATTCTCTGGAGAGACTTTTCCATCTGGAATTCTGGTCTTTTTAACCCGCTGTCGTTTTGAAACTGTAACTGAAACACACCTTGCGCTCCCACTGTCACGATGTCCCCTTACTGGTTTGACCTTCCAAACTCGTTCATCCCGAATTTTCCCTGTGACTCTAGGTTTCTCTCTTGCAAAGGAAACCCTCTTCTGTCCTTGAGATTCTGTGAACTCGACTTTGTTTTTCTTCGGAACTGGAACGTCACTTCCTTCTGATGGTATACTGACCATGTATAATGAGCCTCTTTTCTTTCCACGAGCCATGACCATATTCCCTTTGACAACTTTCCACTGTCCATTCCCGAACTTAACTTCATGTCCCAGATCATCCAACTGGCCAACTGAAATCAACAACCTTTTCAGACCTGGAATAACCCTGACATCTCTTAAAGTCCACGAACCGACTGAAGTCTTCAAAACAATGTCACCCATGCCCGTAACATCAAGTACCTCATCATTCGCCAGTTTTGCCTTTCCAAAGTCACCCTCTTTCAAATTCTGCAGTGCTTCACTGCTGTGGGTAGCGTGAAATGAAGCACCAGAATCCATGACCCAGGAATCCACACTGCTCTCCACACTACAGACTAACGCATCATCATCATTGTAGTCTCCTGCAGAGTTTATTTCTTTATTCTGTTTCGAACACTGATTCCTAAAGTGTCCTACTTCATTACAATTCCAACATACCACATCCTTCCGAGCCTTAGACACACTCCTTCTCTTGCTCTGACGACTTTCCCGCTGATTCTTTCTTCCCCTGGCCTCTGTACTCAACAAAGAACTAGAAGACTCACCTGAACCACGACGTCGAGCATCCTCTCCCAGAATAAGATCCCGCATCTTCTCAAACGTAAACTTACTCGATTTCGAAGTGCTAGTAACAGCGGTTACGGTTCCGGACCAACTATCAGGCAATGAGGATAATAACAGTAAGGCTTGGACCTCATCATCAAACTTAATATCGACAGACACTAAGCGAGTCAATATCGAATTTAGGTTATTTATGTGATTTGCTACCGAGTCACCCTCCTTCATCCTAGTATTCGCAAGCTCTCGAATAAGATAAACCTTATTTGCTGCAGATGGCTTCTCATACATGTTAGATAATGCTTCCATCATACCTTTAGCTGAGGTCTCCTTCTGGATGTTATAGGCAACATTCTCTGACAGAGAAAGCGTTATCACTGCTCTGGCTTTCTTATCCATCTTCACCCAATCTGCTTGTGACATACCTTCTGGCTTCTCACCCTCAAGCACTGCATCTAAGTCTTTCTGACAAAGTAGTGCCTCAATTTGCATCTTCCACCAACCAAACTTATTCCCATCAAACTTCTCTATTATAACCTTTCCGTCTACAGCCATGGCAGTGACTAAACGAAACACTGGTTATGGATAAATAGAGGCAAAACGCAGCAAATCAATCTATTTAATACGCAGTGGAATAACGAACTTGATAATCAAACCGAAACTTTAACTGAAGCAATAAAACCTGACAAACGCGGTTGATTCTGGTTCTAGGTTTCTGAAGTCGATCTCTTTGATTCCACCAAACTGTTCTTCTGCAGAATAGATCTCTGATTTCGACTGATACGGGACTGGTTGTTTAAAGCTTTCGAAAAAAAAAACGGAACCTAAAACCTTCTTCTGTGACGACTGCGAAAACCCTAACGGCGGCGACGGCGGAACCCTAGCAGCGCTGGGTGGCGGCGGCGGTTGACTGTTCACCGGAAAACACTGTTCACGACGACGGTACTGTTCACCGGAAAACACTGTTCACGGCGACGGTACTGTTCACCGGAAAACACTGTTCACGGCGGCGGTACTGTTCACGGCGGCTGTACTGTTCACGCGGCGGTTGACTGGGTGACTGACGACTAAAGAACTGAAGGTGTCGGTTCTGGTGTTCTGGTGTGATCCCGATCTAGAGCCAAAGCTCTGATACCAATTGTTAGGATCGTTAGGATTGAACACACACACTAAACTGAACACACACACACGAAAGCAATAAACGACACGAAGATTTAAAGTGGTTCGGTCAGCTGACCTACGTCCACTGTGCTGCAACTAGGGTTTCTTTATTATTCAGGTGCTCACAAAATTACAAGTACAATGATATCAATATATAGAGACTAATCTAGGGTTAGGTAACTTAATCCCCAAGTTAGGCCCAAGCCCACATAGAGATTACTAGGGCCGGCTAAATAAAGACGTGTGGGCCAACCCAAGGCTAGGGCCGGCCACCCTCCCTTGATCGGGCCTCCACACCAATTAGCCCAACAATGGGTACAGCGAAGTGTTTCCAGGTTGCGATGGGATGCTTCTTCAACGGGATCTACCTTGCCGAGTAGGTGCCGTATCGAATGGTATCCATGAAAATTGCTTGATTGTGTGTGTTTCAGTATGTGTGAAATAGTTTATCTGTTTGTTTTTTTTATGTTTATATGATACTAATATCTAATTATTTAATATTTATAAAACATGAAGGCACAATACCAACACAATATTCTTCAAAATTACTTTATACATAAAAAAGTTATGTATTACTATATATATTATTTTCTGTATAGCTTTTATAAAAAGTTTTGAGATCGTTTCCGAAAACAAGATTTTTTTCTACTTGATAAATAATACAAAAATTTCTATTAAAATTAGTGTCAAACGATTAAATAAAATGAATTTAACTTTTCAAGGCAGCTATAAACTTTAATTAAATAAAATTAAGAGTTTATGTTCCAAAGAAATAAATAATAGTTATACAAGTAAAAGACTTACAGAAAATATTGATTACAATATTATAGAAACTAGACACCCTAGATAAAATAATGGATGATCACTTTTACGTAATTAATTTTAGCCAGCATTACGTTTTGACATAAACTTAGGGCAGATTTTTTTATCTAACATCCTGACATGAAATTTATTATAAACCAAACGTTACCACATCCCGCCGTAACGCGCGGGTATATGTCAACTTGTTATTATTATAATGGTTAAAATTGGTTTTTTAGTGGTTTTCTCGATTTTCGTCTAACTATGTGGTTTCTCTGGAATCCTCCTCTATATGATATTATCCCTTATAATATTGTCCATATAATCTCTCATTAGGGCAAAATTTATGCATCTCAAATGATATTTGTTCAGTTAATTTCTAAATTCTTATTCATTTTGGTATTTTTAGTATTTCTGCTCCTGTTTGTTGTATGTTTGCACATGAACTATTGATTCAGTAATGAAGCACAACTCTTTGGATAGATCAAATGAATGCATTAAAAGTCTATTTTGAGATTTTATTTGTATATTACGTTTTTACATTCACGTCGGAAGACAGATGAAACTTGAAAGTGTATATTCGTTGCAACTTTCTGTGGCTGAGTTCCATGAAAAAATATGTTTTTGGATTGGGTTCTCCTCAGGTAATTGCAAAATCTATGGTTGTTGCATACCAAGAAGTCTACATTATGCATTTATTGTTATACTGTTGGATATTTAAACCTTTCTTGGTGGTACAGGTGTCGGTTAAAATAGGGTGTAAACGAGCTGATCCGAGCCTGAGCTTGACTGCGTTCGAGCTCGGCTCGTTTAAGTTATTGTGAGCTCGAGGTCGGCTCGATTCGAGCTCTATTTCTAAAGCTCAGGCTCGGCTTGTGGGTAATTTTTCAACCTCGAGCTCGGCTCGGCTCGGCCTTGGCTCGTTTATTATTTATTAATTAATTTATACATAATTTTAAGAGTTAATTAAACAAATGGGTCTTATGGTTTAGATAAAATAACATGTATGAGTCCTAAGTTTAAAAAGTAACAAATATGGGTATTAAGTTTTGTTTTTATAACAACAATGAGTCTTAGCACTAACTGACGTTAAATTCTAACAATGAGTCCTGAGTTTAGGGACTATTTATGTATATAAACAAAAGATATGAACTAATATGTGATAGCGTTAAATTAAAGGATATATTCTAATTTTAATGTGAAATCCCCCTACCCCTTTCGCACCCTCTCTCATGCGTTTTTTCGGCTGATCTCTGACGGTACTGAGTTTGTACCCTCACCCTCACTAATCTTTACTAACCGGTAAGAAACTGTGGATGAAATCGTATTTTCGAAAAAAATCTGGATTTCTATTGAACTATTGTGTCGAAACATGTGATCTGATCAAAGAACATTGCCCGAATCAGGGGTTTCAAAGAAATCAGAGGCACAAACTGTAACATCCCAAAATTTTAAGGAAATGAAAGTCTAGGGGCTAAAGTGTAAATACCTCAAAGTTGAGGGTTCAAAAGAAAAAGAAATTGAAAAATGAAGGTGGTAGCGCACCGCTACCAAGCCAGTAACGGTCCGCTAGCCGCAATTGGTCCGTACAAGGGGAAGGTGACACGTGTATAAGTGACTCACCAGAAGGGATTGGGTAGCAGACCGCTACCCAGAACCTTAGCGGTCCGCTACGTGCGCAACAAGTTAGACAGCTGGATAGAGGCGGTAGTGGACCGTCACCGCCTAGCTTAGCGGTCCGCTACGGGTGACATGCCAACCCTATAATTAGATGATCGTTGTGTTCATTTGAAGACAACAACATCACAACCATCACCACTAACACACGACTCCCGAGGAGCCCCGAACGACGGTTACGAGCGCGGTGGTTACGAGTGCCGTACGCTACCAGTGCGGTTTGAGTTCGAAGAAAAGAGGAACGAACTTAGGAACTATCCAAGGATAATGTAAGTACACTGGACCCGTCCCTAGACACGATTATGTGAATTACGTGCTTATATGATATGATTATGTGATACGTCATATATGATGATGAGGGTACGGGGTGATGTCAGATTATTCTAAACACTAAACAAGAGTAATGGAGTAGTCACGACGTATCCAAGGGGTGGTGGATACGTCGCTGGTACTTCCTATATATAAACCTCTTGTGTACTTCATGGTGAAACTATTATGAATGTTTAGGGATATTGACTAATAAAGAATAAAGAAATATAGTAAATGTACGGGAGAACATCCAACCGGTATATAGTTATCTGACAAACGGAATGTCCAGTTTAGGAAAGAGCGGTGTATAAATCTCTCCTAGACCCGTCGCTCTTTCATGGGGACATCTCTGTTGGAGGTACTACTCTGGAAGGAAGATCACCCCAGTTTACAATATATGACTAATACGAATATGAGATGAAAGTATACCACGCATAATGGATGTAAACACGTGATGAATATGAATACGTGAAATGCATGATGAATACGTGAATTCATGATGATACGTGCAAACATGAATGAATATGATGGAACGAGTCTAAACCCTAAAATGGAATAACGGAGTACTCACGAAATGTTAGAGGGGTGGTGGATACGCCGCTGGTACTTCCTATATATAAACCCTTCTAATGCATCATGGAGAAACTGTTACGAAGTTTTAAGGTGAGGACTGGTTGGTGGATAAATCAAGCATGTATATGAAATGAAAACAAATGCTTGATACATTTTGGAGGCTGTGAGTCAAAGATACTCAAGGTCCCAAATGAAATGAGATACTCGGCCTGTCAGGTGGATCTCAATAAATAAAGAAAAAAAGGAAAGAAAAGGGAAACTCTAGGCCTACGGGGCTGAAAGAGTAAACTCTAGGCCTACGGGGATAAAAGAGTAAAGGATTCTCAGCCTACGGAGTTGAGGAACGAATTAGTCTTCGTGACAAATGCAATGATGCCTATACTGATGAGTATAAGGACCTTGCCAATGCTCGGACCGGAGGTACGGCGTGTATTGGTTGCGAGGGGGTTAGCACACCCATAAAATATACGAAAAGCGTGGCCGGAGGTACGTCCTGAGATGGTCACGTGGGCTCGAGAGCCCCAGAAAACTTTAATAATAAGAACCTAAAGGGTTCATAATAAAATGAACGATGCAGTGTACTTACTTAGCGTAAGCTAATTCAAAAACGTTTTTCAAACACTGTAGGAAAGAAACACGTGGAATAAAGCTTCCTGTGGATAGAGCTATCGGAGTTGTAAAATCCCTATGTATAAAGATGTAATTATATCATATTTTGTAAAATAATATGTTATTATAAATGAAAAAGTTACCTTAGCCATTATGGCAAGGTTTTACTGACCTGGGACATGTTTTTCGCATTAAACTCTGATAAAAATAATAGTAAGATAAGTAGGGTGTTTCAAGTTGATATCAGAGCACGGTTTAAAGGATTTAAGTATCAGAGAGGGTACTTAAACTCAAACCTTGAGTGCTCGTGATATAAATAGGGATTCAATCCGAGGCCGTCCTAGGATGCAAGTATGTTTAAATTCCAGTGCTTAAACAGAAATGTGTGAGTATACGTGGGCAGAACTTTGTGTGAGATAAGCTTCATATGATAGTTGGGAGTATCAGGATGGTAATATACATTACCTTATGCCTGGCAAGTATAAGAGTTAATGCATGGAACCATCATGATATCCCAAACACCATATGATAACTTATGTCAGCAGATAGTAAGTCAGGAATGAGAATATGCATGATTTGGATATATGCATATGTACGAATACATGAGTATGTACTTTATGTGAAATCCTTGAATAGAATTAAATTGATACAAAGCCTATAGTATAAAACCGTAGACTACGATTAGGGTAAAACGAATGAGAAGATTAAACGATATCGTGTTTCAGCAAATGGCTGAACATTAGAACGATGAAATACGTGACGAGGGAAGCCACAGGAGAACTGAATCGCCCTGTCATGATGAGAACGAGGTGGAACAAGTCCCGGAGAATATCTGGAGACAAATCGAGATAGAAGTAGGAAAAACGTTAGACACGAACTTCCCGATCCTATAAGCAGATTTACAAAATTCATTAGAAAGCTGGTTTGAAAGCCACAGGGACATTACTCATAATGGAGAAGGAAGAAATCCAAAAGTTGATGCGAAGTTAACTCGTTGTACATACAAGGATTTCATGACCTGGAAATCATTAGAGTTTAAGGGAGCAGTAAACCCTTTAGAAAGTCAAAGGTGGATTGCCTCAGTTGAAATGCCGCTGTGAGAAAGAGGACGAAGTCACCTTCACCACCAATCAGCTGAAAGAACGAGCTGACGACTGGTAGGGAGTGGTGAAGAGAGAGAAAGGTAGAGAAAGAATTAAGGAAATGAGATGGGAAGAATTCAAGGACATCTTCCTAAAACATTATTGCCCTCGAGCGACAATTGAAAGAATTACTGAGGAGTTTCTTCAACTCCGTCAAACAACAGAGACAGTGGACGAGATCACGGGGATCTTCTATGACAAGGCCAGATTCTGTCCGACATTATTAACAACCCCGGAGATGTGGATGATGAGATATCATCTCGTTCAAAAAACAGAAATTAGAGAGTTTATCCATCCGTCCAAGTGTGCGAACTTAGAGGAAATGATTGATTGGGCTCGGGAACGAGAAACTAAGCTCAAGAGGCAAGCAGAGAGAGACATGAAGAGAAAAGGAGAAAATTATCCTTCCCCTATGCCTCTTAAAAGATTTAAGTTCGACAAACCGGGAGGCGGTTCCTCCCCAAGAAAAGGTTTTCAGAGTTGTAAGACTTGTGGCAAGAGGCGCCCGGGAGAGTGCTGATGTAGGGTTTAATAACCCATGTTTATATGTCATGTTGTGTGCATGTTAGTTAGTTGTATGTATCTTTATGCAGTTTTATGTGTGTTTGTGGCTGTGTCTACCTCCCAGGTTTTGTGTGCTAAATGAGCGGATAATGGATGTGAAGCGGCCGGATGCGAAGCACAAGGGTTTAAAAAGTTAAAAAGTCAAAGTTGCTGAGTTTCTGATCTTCGCGCCACGCGAAGACCTGGTTTACATGTTTGCGACACGCGAAGATCTCCAGAGGCGCCCCCGACTAATTTGTTCTTAGCGCCACGCGAAGAACTTGGTTGCCATATTTGCGACACGCGAAGATCTGTTTTTACAGGAAAATTAACCTAGTTCGGGTTTTAATCTCTATCAGCCCCCATTCCCGATTATCTTCGACCACAGTCGTTCCAGAGCTTCAAGAAGGCGAATTCCATCATACTTGGGTCGATTGTTCTTAATCTTTGATATTTGTAAGTTCTAATACATTAGATTTGATTGTTTTTATGAGTATAAGTAGCTAAATCTCTCGTAGTCCTCTTTGGGTCTAGAGTTTTGTTAAACACTTGTAATCTCTTGAATTATTAGCATTGATTTGTAATCTTGATTGGCATGTTAAGCCATATGATTTTATTTATTGATTGAATACTTTAAACTTCATTGATTGATTTCGAATTGTTGTTCAAGTCTCAATAGTCTCGGGTTTCTTTACATCGGGGACAACTTGGGGGTTGGATTATAGTTGTTTGATCATTGATGGTCGCGTGAGAATAAGTTTTATTTACAACGAGTTCTTCCCTTATCACCGAATTCAATTGAACCATATGATTATGTCTATGTAATTGTTTTGCTAATTATCTTTAAAGAACTTGTGTTTGCATACTCGAACCCCGGAGAGGATTACCTTTCTCATTATTGTTTTAAAACCAAATCCAAATCAGTTTTATTGTTTTCTGTCTTTGAAATATTGTAACAAAGTGACACTTTCCACATACTCCTCGTGGATACGATACTCTACTTACCCTTACTAGTTAAGGTGTTTAAGCATAGTTTTTGATTGACCAAACGACATCGATCAAAATGGCGTCGTTGCCGGGGAGTTAGTGCGCTTAGTGTTAATTTGTTATTGCTTGCTACATCTCACAATAATTCAAAAATTTTATTTACTTTTCTTGTCTTGTTTTATTTCGTCTTGTTCAGTGTTACACGAGTTTTCTTGTTTGTGTTGTGCAGGTGATTTATCAGTTGTATGCATCATATAAGATACTCCCAACAAATCCTCTCCATTGCTTTTTGATCTAGAGATTGAGAAGACTGCATGGCAAAACATGGTCTTTCATAGAACAAATAGAGTAGTGTCTTCTCCAACCAACATGGAGAATAAACCGGATCATGGAAAGCAATATGATCTGCCTCCTGCAGGTCAGTTACCACCAGAGCAGCAAGCCACCTCAGGCATGTTCTCATCATCTGTTCCTCCATTTAGAACAGATGAGAACCTCAACCAATCCACTAACCAAATACCACCATTACCAAACTTTGGCCACTCCTTACCACAAGTAAGCCAACCCTTCGAGTTTCAACCCGAATCTCACTATTCTTCACCAAAGGTGAGGATAGTGACAGATCCCCTACCACCACCAACTTCACAACCCCTAATCACAAAGCCTTCCATATTTCACTCAACCCCACCACCAGGCTTCCATCCATACACTTCAGGCCTAAATTATGAGGATGAAACATACCACTTTGATGATGAGTTTGAGGATTTTGAGGATGATGATGTTGACAGAAGGGAGACACAGAGGGTTAGGAGGCCAGTTTATAGGAGAGAGGATGCAGGTGTTCGGTTTGAAAGACCGAATAAGCATCAATTCGATTAGAGGTTGCCACAGAAACCACCTCAACATGATATTCCTGCACTATCCCACCACCACAGCAGCATGTGAACAGGCCATGAAGACCGGGTCCTAGGAATGCCAATCCTCCTGTTGACAATCCGGGAGGCATTCCAATGAGACATGGCAGGGGACCTGTTAGGGGGATTGAGAGCCACTTAAGACCATCCATTGCTTACAATCCATCTCCAGTTGTTATTCCACAACAACATGGAAGGTTCTTTGAAGTTCGTTCTCAGGCAATTCAAATTTTGCCTAAGTATCATGGTCGAGGAACAGAAGAGCCATACTTGCATTTGAGTGCTTATGATGCCATGTACAATACCATTGGGGGACAGGGGTTCACACCTGATGATGTGAAGTTGGTATTGTTCCAATTCACCCGAGAAGACAAGGCTCAACAGTGGTTTCATTCTCTGCCTTCTGCTTCTATCTACACTTGGGGTGATATGCAACAACAATTTTTGGATGAGTTCTACACCAATAAGAGAACTAGTGATGCTAGGAAGAACATCAGAAATTTCCAACAACAATCTGGGGAACTGTTTCATGAAGCCTTCCTTAGGTTCAAGATGTTGATTAAGAACTGCCCACACCATCGTCTGCAAATGTGGGAAATATTACATGCTTTTCATGAGGGTTTGACATATGATGATTCCCGAGACCTCAACTCTATTTCTAATGGTACCTTTGGTACAAATTATGAGGATGTGGAATGGGATTACTTGGAAAGGATGGCAGTGACATCCAAGAGGAAAGCCCAATCTTCAAGGTGGGCTAAACATTCGGTTGTTAGAGCAGTTGATAACCCTAATGTTGAGGCAAGCAGGTTAGAGAAGTTAGAGAAGCAGGTTGCCAACATGGGCATTGGGGGTCAACAGTATGAGGTTTGTGCCAATGTGGAGACTTGGGGTATAATGGTGCCACTTGCACAGGTACCTTTGAAGATGTAAATTATGTGCAAGGGGGTGGTAGGAACTATGATATGAACTCCAAAAAATACCACCCGGGCCTTATAAATCATCCCAACTTTCGGTATAGGGATGCCTCCAATCAAGCTAACCCCAATTTTGAAGGTAGTGGTCAAAGAGCTCAACAACCATTTCCACCCCGAAATCCGAATTATAATCAAAGCAACAAGGGGGTATCAAAAGGGGAATGAGCAGGGAGGATCATGTGGATCCTCTAATCCGAGTAGTGAGGATGTTATGTTGGGTCTATTGAAGTCTATCCAACAAGACTTGCAAAAGAAGAGCCAAGACGATGATGTGCGTGATAAAGCCTTCCAAGTCATGACTACTCAAATGGGACAATTTGCCACTGAAATAGCCAAGTTAAAGAAGAGTAGTGGAAAGCTTCCAAGTGACACTGTGACCAAACCATCTCATCACAGTTCGGGGAACAGGAACATGAAGAACAACTACGTGGGTAAGGTTAGTACTCTCCGAAGTGGTAAGGTTTATGATAACAAAGTTGCACCTCCACCACCTTTTGTTGATGGTGTGGTGGAGGACATTGATGAGCTTGATGTCAGTGATGGTGAACCCGAATCAATTCCAGTTACACGGGTTGCTTTTCCAAAAGAACCAAATTTTCCTAAAACATCAACTACTGTTGATAATGGGGGAGTGGTGCCTCCAAGGGTGCCATTCCCTGCTTCTTTAGTGAATGCAGGTAAACAGGTGTCGGTCAAAAAGCGAGGTCCTCAACAAGAGGGAAATCTGGGAACTCTTCAAACAGGTAAAAATTAATATACCGCTTCTTGATACAATTAAACATGTTCCAGTCTATGCTAATTATCTGAAAGACTTGTGCACTCAGAAAAGGCATCACAAAATTCCTGAAAAACTTGATATGAATGCACGAGTTAGTGCTATCTTGAAAGGTTCCCTTCCACCTAAACTCCAAGATCCAGGAGCGCCCATAATTTCTGTACAAGTGGGTGATTTCAAAATGAGTAAGGCGTTGTTGAATCTTGGAGCAAGTGTGAGCATCCTTCCTGGAAGTTTGTATGACCAATATGACTTTGGTCCTCTACGTCGAGCCAATACCACCGTGGTGTTGGCGGATTTGACCCCTAAACTTCTAAGAGGGATGGTTCTTGATGTGATAGTGAAAGTGGATCAATTTTACTATCCGGTGGATTTCTTGGTTCTTGACTATGTGCAATCTGAAAATGTCACTGAACCAACTGTCATTTTGGGTCGACCCTTCTTAGCCACCTCCCACTCTTTGATTGACTGTTGCTTAGGCACAGTTGACATGAAATTTGGCAATAGAAGGGTCCGTTTAAATATCTTTTCAAATGAATTTAACCCTCTGCCAAGTGATGAATGCTTTATGGCAGACATCATTAAACGATGCTATCCTCATTCTGAGGATGAATCCACAGAGGAGTGTTTTGTTTGTGACGGGGTTGAACATGAACCGGAGCTTGATTTGAAGGAGGAAGAAAAGCTTGCTGAAGCTCTAGCTGTGATGGATGGTAGGCCTCCATGGACACATCATGTGGAGACTCTACCAATAGAGATTGACTTAGGGCTACAACCATCACTTGTAAGCCCCCCAAGGGTAGAGTTGAAGGACCTCCCCAAAAGCTTAAAGTATGCATTTCTAGGGGAGGGTGAGACTCTACCTGTCATCATTGCATCCAACTTGGATGACGAGCAGGAGGAGGCACTACTGAAGGTGCTTGAAAGGTGTTAGTCCCTCCATTATGATGCACAAGATCATCACAGAAACAGATGCAAGACCTTCACGGGATACACAACGCCGTCTAAATCCCAACATGCGTGAGGTTGTCAAGAAGGAGATCTTGATGTGGTTGGACGCCGGGATCATCTATCCCATTTCTGACAGTCAATGGGTGAGTCCAACCCAAATAGTGCCCAAGAAAGCAGGTATACAGGTAGTAACAGGTGATGATGGCGAGCAAATGGCCACTCGGCCGGTAACCAGCTGGCGTGTGTGTATTGATTACAGGAAGCTAAATGCTGCCACATCGAAGGATCACTTTCCTTTGTCATTCATTGACTAAATCATAGAGATGTTATTAGGTCAAAAGTTTTACTGCTTTCTAGATGGTTACTTAGGTTATAACCAAATAGCCATCCATCCTAATGATTAGGAAAAGACCACCTTCACATGCCCTTATGGTACCTTTGCCTTTAGGCGGATGCCATTTGGGTTGTGCAACGCCCCAGCCACCTTTCAAATGTGTATGATGAGTATTTTCTCGGACATGGTCGGGGAGTCGCTTGAGGTCTTTATGGATGACTTTTCAGTTTTTGGCTCATCATTTGAATTGTGTTTAAATGAATTATCTAAATTTTTGTAACGATGTGTTGAAACTAATTTGGTCTTAAGTTGGGAAAAGAGACATTTCATGGTTCAAGAGGGTATTGTGTTGGGTCATGTTGTGTCAAGTCGGGGGATTGAGGTAGACAAAGCAAAAATTAGTGTTATTTCAACTTTACCTCCCCCGATGAATGTCAAGGGTGTGCGCTTTTTTCTAGGGCATGCCGGGTTTTACTGTAGGTTTCCTAAGGGATTTAGTGTCATCACAAAATCTTTATGTAACTTAATTCTTAAAGATGTGCCTTTCGAATTTGATCAAAATTGTTTAAATGATTCTCATGTTTTAAAAGATCAATTGGTACAAGCCCCAATCTTGCAATCACCAGACTCGAATCTTCCTTTTGAAATAAAGTGTGATGCGAGTGATTATGCAGTTGGGGCTGTTTTGGGTCAAAAGGTAGACAAGAGACCCGTTGTCATTTATTATGCAAGCAAGACCCTCTCTGGTGCTCAGTTGAATTACACCACAACAGAGAAAGAGTTGCTTGCAGTTGTCTATGCCTTAGAAAAATTCAAGTCTTATATTTGGGGCAGCAAAGTAATTGTTTACTCTGATCATCCAGCTGTCCGATATTTGATGGCAAAGAAGGATGCCAAGCCTAGGTTGATCAACTGGGTCCTTTTATTGTAGGAATTTGATCTGGAGATCCGA
This sequence comes from Smallanthus sonchifolius, assembly GCA_023525975.1. Taxonomy (NCBI): domain Eukaryota; kingdom Viridiplantae; phylum Streptophyta; class Magnoliopsida; order Asterales; family Asteraceae; genus Smallanthus; species Smallanthus sonchifolius. Next base: position 62,804,087 of record CM042038.1, read on the forward strand.
GACAAGAAGGGATGTGAGAACTTCGTGGCTGACCATCTGTCACGGATTCAACGGGAAGATGAGGATGTCACTCCTGAAATTAATGAGCGGCTCTCTGATGAGTGTTTAATGTCTGTTTCATCTTCTGATCCTTGGTATGCAGGTATTGATAACTATTTAGTTATAGGTACTATCCCTGAAGACTGGACCAAGAAGTAGAACAAATTCCTGAGAAAGGTCAACCAGTACATTTGGGATAAACCGGATTTGTTCAAGGTGGGAGCGAACCAACTCATCAGGCGTTGCATTCCTAAATTAGAGATCCCGGCAGTGTTGGAGCTTGCACACGCGTCTGCGTGTGGTGTCCATTTTAGTAGCCAAAAAACAGGGCATAGGATATTATCTTGCGGGTTATTTTGGCCCACTATCTTTAAGGATGCCTTTGAATTTGCTAAAACTTGTACAAATTGCCAAAATATGGGTAGCATCACAAAGAGGAATGAGATGCCCATGCAACCAATCCTTGTTGTTGATATTTGTGATGTTTAGGGGATTGATTTCATGGGCCCATTCCCAAATTCTTTTGGAAATTTGTACATATTGGTGGCCGTTGACTATGTGTCAAAATGGGTCGAAGCAATTGCCACCAAGACCAATGACCATAGTTTGGTTTGCAAATTTGTGCAATCAAACATTTTTTTCTAGATTTGGGCTTCCCCGTGTGATCATAAGTGATGGGGGATCCCATTTTAAGAACTTTCATTTTGGCAAACTTCTAAAACGCTATGGTATAGACTGCCGGATTTCCACACCTTATCAGCCACAAACAAGTGGGCAAGTGGAGGTGTCCAATAGGCAAATCAAAGATATCTTGAAGAAAACAGTACAGTCTGACCGCAAGGATTGGTCAAACAAACTAAATGACGCCTTGTGGGCATACTGTACTGCTTACAAAACACCTATTGGCACTACTCCATACCGGTTGGTCTATGGGAAGGGATGTCACTTACTTGTTCAGTTGGCTCATCGAGCATTATGGGCTATTAAAAATGTTAATCTTGATTATGATGCTGCAGGTAAGCAAAGATAGTTATGCTTGAGTGAGTTGGAAGAGCTAAGGGATGATGCATATGAGAGTGCCTTGGCTTACAATGACAAGATGAAGAAGGTGCACGACGCAAAGATCCGGTTGAAAACCTTTGTAATTGGGAAAAAGGTGTGGTTGTTCAACTCCAGGTTGAAGCTCTTCCCTGGTAAGTTAAAGAGTAAGTGGACAGGTCCTTACTTGGTGACCAAGGTGGGTCACCCGGGTGATTTTGAGATAGAGGACTTTGAAGACCATTTGAGGCAAACAGTGAATGGCCATCGTTTGAAGCCATACTTAGAGCCTAATGACATCAATGGTCCAGACAAGCAAGTGGAGGTGTTGTTCTTGAGCATTCTCAAGGATGGAGACACGTAACTAATCTCAGGTACACCGTGTCTGGCTGAAGACGTTAAACTTAGAGCTCTTAGGAGGCAACCTAAGCTTTACTTTGTCTAGTTTTTGTTTTATTGTTTGAACGTTGTGGGTGTGTTCCCTAGAAACCCTCACGAGGCTAAACTCGTCCACTCGGGCTACCGAGGGGTTTAAATGGCTTGGTGCATACGCTAAATGCATCTGTGATGCCTACAAAAGTGAGTTAAACTTTACTGCTTTATTTCGTTGTTGTTGTGCTTTTGACCAAGTGTGGGGAAGCCTTTGTTGTGTTTTGGGCTCATTTATATGCCATTGAGGGCAAGGCACAACTTCTTGGGGGCAGGGAACCATTTGTAGAATTTTGTAATTTTTGACGTTTTTGGTATGTTTTGTAGTTTTTTCAAGATTTTGTAGGTTTTCGTGTCGATTTTGGCAAGGAAAATGATGGGGAATCACGTTCCTGGTATGTAAGTACTTAAATAAAGTGTTGGAACAAGTTTAGGGGTAGTTGGAAAGTTTTTAGGAGTTGAAAATTTTTCTAAAACAAAAACTCCGATTTCCTTCTAAACTTTCTGTCACTGAGGGGTCTTCGCACCACGCAAAGAACCCTGCCCAATTCTTCGTGACACACGAACATTTTTATGTCCGGGAGTAAATTGTGATCTTCGCGCCATGCGAAGATCCAACCCCAAAAGTTAGCGACACGCGAAGGACTGTTGGTCCGATAGTGATGCCAGGTCTTCGTGCCACGCGAAGACGTCTCCCCATTATTTCGCAACACGCGAAAATAAATAAATAAATAAAAAAAAAAAATAAAAAAAATTTTATTTTTTGTTTTATTTGTGTGGGTCTACTGTGTCTTTTATTTTATTCGAGTCTTATCTTTGAGTAGATATGTTGCTTGTTGGTGTGCTTTGAGCTTAATTTTGTAGATTTGGAATTACTTGCTCGTACTCAATCTCCATTCGGGTGATGACTTCCGACTTTCGCTTGATTCTTGTTCATGGCTGCCCGTTTACGTCTGTGGAGCACGATCGCGAATGAAATGCTATACGATCGCATATCTAGCTAAGATGTTTATTTTTTGTTACTTTTCTTTTATTTTTTGAGTCACTCTTCCTACATTGAGGACAATGTCGTGTTTAAGTGTGGGGAGGGAGACTTTTGTCTAATTTGTCTTTGAATCTGTATAGTTTAAAATTTTTTGAAAATCCATAAAAATTAAAAATTTTCAAAAATGTCCCCGGATTAGAATCTGTGCAGATACATGGGAAATGATAGGTACAATTGGAACTTTGACCGTGTGTGATTAAATTGAATAATAAATAGAAAACACGTCTGATTTATAATGTTTTGGTAGGCCCAACCGATCTAAAGAGCTTAAATATCCTGATAGTGTATCTAGGTTTAATTGATAATTAATTCAGGATGTCTTGTGAGTTTTCATCTTAGGTGTTTCGGCAAGGTTGAAACTGTCAATATAGGGTGATAGGTACCACTATAAGCAAAATTTATAAGTTCTTGGCACACCACATTCTTTTTATGAAAATAAATCCGAAGGTTGGTGGCGCCCGCAATTCATAATCCATCGTGCGTGAGCTTAATTAAACAAAATTGAGAGCTTGAGTTCAGCCTACGTGTTTCCCTTCGGGATGGTGACTTGGAGGATAAACCCATGGGCGGTACTTAAGTGATCAATAGTGGATGACTAAGTTAGGAGTACGTGTTTCCCTTCGGGATGGTGACTTGAAGGATACACCCATGCTCCGAAGCTTATGTACTTCATTGCTTAAGAGCTGTAGCCTACGTGTCATATATCATGTTCCAGCGTGATTGAAACACCACTGGGTTAGGTTCATTCATAAAATAATAATTAAAGGAAAAAAAAACATGCATCTATCTATCCATGATTCCATAATTTTCAAAAACTTGTAAATTAGTGTTTATAGTGGTGAGAAATCTATAAGGTTTAACCCGGGCATAAACATGACATTGAGATGAGATTAGACTAAGTTGTAGCTTCCTGAGTGTGAGACCCATAGACAAACTGTTGGTTGGTAATGAATAGGATAGTAGATAACAGAATTGGGGGCTCAATAGATCGGTGGTTAGGTTTAGTAGGATAGAAATACCAATTGTTACAATCAACGTGTTATTATGTTTTAGTTCTATGAGATTGTGCGAGCAGGTTCCAATTATGATTCCATTGCATAATTCTTTTTCGTGACACAAAAGAATAAGTGTGGGGATGTGATGTAGGGTTTAATAACCCGTGTTTATATACGTGTTGTGTGCATGTTAGTTAGTTTTGTATGTATCTTTGTGCAGTTTTATGTGTGTTTGTGGTTGTGTCTACCTCTCAGGTTTTGTTTGATAAATGAGCGGATAATAGATGTGAAGCGGCCGGATATGAAGCACAAGGGTTTAAAAAGTCAAAAAGTCAAAGTTGCTGAGTTTCTGATCTTCGCGCCACGCGAAGGCCTGTGTTTACATGTTCATGACACGCGAAGATCTCCAGAGGCGCGCCCGACTAATTTGTTCTTCGCGCCACGCGAAGAACTTAGTTGCCATCTTCGCGACACGCGAAGATCTGTTTTTTACAGGAAAATTAACTTAGTTCGGGTTTTAATCTCTATCAGCCACCCATTCCCGATTATCTTCGACCATAGCCGTTCCATAGCTTCAAGAGGGCGAATTCCATCATACTTGGGTCGATTGTTCTTAATCTTTGATGTTTGTAATTTCTAATACATTAGATTTGATTGTTGTTATGAGTATGAGTAGCTAAATCTCTTGTAGTCCTCTTTGGGTCTAGGGTTTTGTTGAACACTTGTAATCTCTTGAATGATTGGCACTTGTTTGTAATCTTGATTGGCATGTAAAGCCATATGATTTCATTTATTGATTGAATACTTTAAACTTCATTGATTGATTTCGAATTGTTGTTCAAGTCTCAATAGTCTCGGGTTTCTTTACATCGGGGACAACTTGGGGGTTGGATTATAATTGGTTGATCATTGATGGCTGTGTGAGAATAAGTTTTATTTACAACGAGTTCTTCCATTATCACCGAATTCAATTGAACCATATGATTATGTCTATGTAATTGCTTTGCTAATTATCTTTAAAGAACTTGTGTTTACATACTCGAACCCCGGAGAGGATTACCCTTCTCATTATTGTTTTAAAGCCAAATCCAAATCAGTTTTATTGTTTTATGTCTTTGAAATATTGTAACAAAGTGACACTTTCCACATACTCCTTATGGATACGATACTCTACTTACCCTTACTAGTTAAGGTGTTTAAGCATAGTTTTTTATTGACCAAACGACATCGATCAATTGCCGACTCAAAGTCGAGTTGTCACAAGTGTGGGAGGTCAGGACACACTTCATTGCAGTGTATGAGTGGCACCCGATTGTGCTACAACTGTTATAAGCCGGGACACTTCAGTAGGGAATGTCCCTAGCTGAAAATTCAGACAGAGAAGACCGGAGAAGGGTCAAGAGTAGCAGAAAATGAAGTCAAGAGGATCGAAGCTCCAAAGCCAAGAGGTATGGCTTTTCAGATCACCACAGAGGAAGCAAAAGATGTTCCTGACGTTGTATCTGGTACATTCCTCTTAAATTCCTACCTGCTTGTGTTTTATTCGATACAGGAGCTAGTCGATCATTTATTTCTTTAAAGTATGCAAACGTTAAAAGCTTTAATAGAAATAAGTTGGCTAAGGCATTAGAAGTTGAGATCGCGAGTGATCGAAACTACGTAGTAACCAAAATATGCCGAGATTGCCGACTACTGATAGAAGAAGAATATCATGTAGACCTAATTCCGATGCCAATGCAAGAATTTGACGTAATCATTGGAATGGATTGGTTATCTTCACACGATGCAACGATTATATGCAATCAGAAGATTGTATGATTCACGACACCTACAGGAAAGGAAGTTAGTGTCATTGGTGAACGACGAAACCAGATCACGCTATGTACAATGGCCAAGATAAATAGCTATGTGAGACAAGGTCATCAAGCCTTCTTAGCCTACGTAGCTGATGTAAAGATGAAAGGGAAGGAACTAGATCAAGTTCCAATAGTAAGAGAATTCCCAGAAGTATTTCCAGACGATCTTCCAGGTGCTCCACCTGAGATAAAGATCGAATTAAAAATTGATTTAATTCCTGAAGCTAAACCGGTAGCTAAGGCTCCGTACCGGTTAGCACCAACATAGATGAAGGAATTAATGTCACAACTGCAAGAGTTGTTAGACAAGGGATTCATACGTCCAAGTGGATCCCCTTGGGTGCACCAATTCTGTTTGTAAAGAAGAAAGACGGTAGTATGAGGATGTGTATAGACTACCGCGAATTGAACAAATTGACTATCAAGAATAGGTATCCTTTACCTATGATTGATGATCTGTTTGATCAATTACAAGGATCAAGTTGGTTTTCCCAAGATTGACTTAAGATCCGGTTATCATCAAGTCAAGGTACGAGAAGAAGATGTACCTAAGACATCATTTAGAACTCGTTATGGACACTATGAATTTGTAGTGATGCCATTTTGAGTAACAAATGCTCCGGCTATTTTCATGGATCTCATGAATAGAGTATGTCGGCCAATGTTAGACAAATTCGTTATTGTCTTCATTGATGATATCTTAGTTTATTCAAATAAAGAAGAAGATCATACACAACATCTTCGTGAAGTACTTAGTACTTTACGGAAGGAGAAACTCTACGCTAAATTTTCAAAATGTGCGTTCTGGTTAAGAGAAGTTCAATTTCTGGGTCATGTTATCTCAGTAGACCTAGCAAAGATAGAGATTGTAATGAAATGGTCTCCACCTAAGAATCCATTGGAAGTTAGAAGTTTCTTGGGATTAGCTGGCTATTATAGAAGATTCATTCAAGACTTCTCTAAAATAGCCACCCCATTAACTAAGCTAACTCAAAAGAACGCGAAATACGAATGGAATGCGGCACAAGAGAGGGCATTTCAGGAATTAAAAGAAAGATTTACACAAGCTCCGGATCTGGTATTACCAGAAGGAGTAGAAGACTTTGTGGTATACTCCGATGCCTCGAAACTTGGGTTAGGATGTGTTCTGATTCAAAGAGGAAAGGTGATAGCCTACGCCTCTCGACAGCTAAAGACACACGAAGCAAACTATCTAACCCATGATCTAGAATTAGTTGCAGTAGTGTTTGCACTAAAGATCTGGAGGCATTATCTGTATGAAATGAAGTGTACGATTTACACAGACCACAAGAGTCTTAAGTACTTCTATGATCAGAAAGATTTGAATATGAGGCAACAAAGATGGTTGGAACTGGTCAAGGATTATGATTGTGAGATTTTATATCATCCCAGAAAAGCTAACGTAGTAGCCGATGCTCTAAGTCGCAAAGAATAACATCATCCTATTCGAGTAAAAGCATATAGGATAGTGATAACTCCTGATTTCATGAGCCAGCTTCGAGACGCATAAATCGAAGCATTAAAAGATAAGAATGTTAAGAAAGAACGAATGGCAGGTTAGGAGAAATTTCTAGAAGAAAATGAGTATAAAGTCAAGACTCGATTTGATCGTATGTGGATACCACAATCAGGTGAGTTTAGACTTAATATTCTCGATGAAGCTCATAAATCACGATATTCTATTCATCCGGGTACTACAAAGATGTACCAAGATCTGCGCAAAGATTATTGGTGGCCCGGAATGAAATTTGATATCATGAAGTATATAGCTAAATGCTTAACTTGCCTTCAAGTCAAAGTAGAACATCAGAAGCCATACGGAAGATTACAACCATTAGAAATCCCATAATGGAAGTGGGAACATCTCACTATGGACTTCATAACCAAACTACCAAAGACAGCTAGGGGTTATGATACCATTTGGGTGATTGTAGATCGGTTAACTAAGAGTGTTCATTTCTTAGCAATACGTGAGACATACTCTATAAAAAAGTTAGCTGATTTATTCATCAAGAAAATCATTTCCAGACATGGAGTGCCAGTCTCGATTGTATCTGATCGAGATACTCGTTTCATTCATGTTTCTGGAAGAAGTTCCATGAGGAGATGGGAACTAGATTATTGATCAGCACGCCATATCATCCTCAGACCGATGGTCAAAGTGAGAGGACAATACAAACTCTCGAGTATATGCTGCGTGCTTGCGTAATTGATTTCGGTAGAAGTTGGGATATCCATCTGCCATTAGCAGAATTCTCATACAATAATAGCTACCATTCCAGTATTGGTATGCCGCCTTATGAAATGCTATATGGTAGAAGATGTAGGACTCCTGTATGTTGGGGAGAAGTTAGTCAGAAAGAATTGGGCAGCAAAGAAATAGTTCAAAGCCACATCAGAAAAACTTGACTTAATCAAGGCACGTTTGAGAGCTGCACAGGATAGACAAAAGTCATACGTAGACAAGAGACGTAGACCAATAAAATTCCAAGAAGGAGATTATGTCTTGTTGAAAGTATCTCCTTGGAAAGGTCTAATCTGATTCAAGAAACGTGGAAAGCTAAGTCCACGATTCATTGGTCCTTTTAAAGTCATTAAAAGAGTCAGAAATGTAGCATATCAGTTAGAGCTACCTGAAGAATTAAATAAGATACACAACACGTTCCATGTATCTTATTTAAGGAAATGTTTGGCAGATGAAGCTGCACACGTTCCTTTAGAAGAAATAGAAGTCGATGATAATCTAACGTACGTTGAAGAACCTATCAAGATTCTAGACACAAAAGAGAAGCATCTACCTAAGAAAACGATCAAACAAGTATTAGTGCAATGGAAGCACAGAAAAGGGTCGGAGATGACCTAGAAAGTGAAGATGAAATAAGGAAAAGTTATCCTCAACTCTTTAAGGATTAACAGTTTTCGGGGACGAAACCTAAATTAAGGGGGGAAGAGTTGTAACATCCCAAAATTTTAAGGAAGTGAAAGTCCAGGGGCTAAAGTGTAAATACCTTAAAGTTGAGGGTTTAAAATAAAAAGAAATTGAAAAATGAAGGTGGTAGCGGACCGCTACCAAGCCAGTAATGGTCCGCTAGCCGCATTTGGTCCGGACAAGGGGAAGGTGACACGTGTATAAGTGACTCGCAAGAAGGGATTGGGTAGCGGACCGCTAGTGTCGCCAGAAGGGATTGGGTAGCGGACCGCTACCCAGAACCTTAGCGGTCCGCTACGTGCGCAACAAGTTGGACAGCTGGATAGAGGCGGTCGCGAACCGCCACCGCCTAGTTTAGCGGTCCGCTACGGGTGACATGCCAACCCTATAAATAGATGATAGTTGTTGTTCATTTGAAGACAACAACATCACAACCATCACCACTAACACACGACTCCCGAGGAGGCCCGAACGACGGTTACGAGCGCGGTGGTCACAAGCGCGGTACGCTACGAGTGCGGTTTGAGTTCGAAGAAACGAGGAACGAACTTAGGAACTATCCAAGAATAATGTAAGTACACTGGACCCGTACCCTAAACACGATTATGTGAATTACGTGCTTATATGATATGATTATGTGATACGTGATATATGATGAGGGTACGTGTAACATCCCAAAAATAAAACGACAGTTAAAATGACGAAATAAACGAACGAGGCATGTCGGGTCGGGCCGGCGGGCTGGAAGGGGAGCCTCCCCTATAAATAGCTTAGACCTCCATCATTTCTCTCATTTGCAAGTTCTAGAGAGATAAACCGTAGAGAGAGAAAGTTGGCGGATCGACCCGAGATTTCAGCAAAGTGTTGCTCCATAGCTCGTGAGAAGAACCTCCGGATCAGAAACTAGATTCAGGTAACGATCGGACCTAAATATGAGTTTTTGTTCGTTTTTGGGTTTTTCAGGTTTTGGGTGAAAAAGTAACGTTTTCACGGATAAAACTGAAAGATAAACATAGATTTGAGTTCCTTAATGGAAAATGAACGTTTTGAATGTAAATAGGTTCGGGATCTTGACGTGATCAGACCTGAATGCGAAAGTTAGGGTTTTGCGAAGAAACAGATCGTGCGTACTTATCAAGTACGCACGGAGCAGGTCCTGCGTACTTATCAAGTACGCAGGAAGAGGGCACTGCGTACTTATCAAGTACGCAGGAAGAGGACCCTGCGTACTTATCAAGTACGCAGGAAGCAGGGTCTGCGCACTTGCTAAGTGCGCAGGCATCAGGTTGTTTAAGTAAAGTTAGTATGTTTAGAATGGTTAAACCGTTAGAGTCAGGATTGGGTTTGATGTGTATTTAACTATCAAATTCAGATCGGAAGTGACGTAGTGGGACCTTTGTTTAGGGCAACCCGGATTAGCTTATCAGGTGAGTTCTAGAAGCCCTCTTTTAAATGTTTTATATAATGTTTTCGGGCTGGTGTGCATACATATGAAATGATGTTTGTTTTTACGAAATAATGTTTATGAAACTATGTTTATAAAATGATGCTTATGAAACTATGTTTACGAAATGAAATGATTTGGAACGAAAGGTTTATGGAAAGAAAGCTTTACGAATGGAATGTTTACGAGCGAAATGTTTACAAAGAAATGGTTTATAATGAAGGTAAAGGGTTTCGAAAATGAATGAAAGGTTTTATGAAAAGAAAAGAAAAAGGGCAAAGGTTTTAAAGAAGTCATTACAAATCTAATCTGTCGAATGAAGGGAATTGACGAATGAAGTCTGGGAATGTAAGCGAGCCATAGTTTCCATAAGAGCAACAGGGGCAGTGTCTTGGTGGCCTGCCAATGGTTTGATGTTGTACAACTGGTAGGGAGTAACGACGGTTACTCAGGGGTTAACGTGACCCTATGTAAGGTTAAATTATGATCCGACGGTGTTATGGCCGTGAGCCATAGCCATCAATGGAGGTTGTCGGTCTATGGACATGAGAGCCATAGGGGCAACTGAATGGGTATTGTCGGTCCTCGTGCAGTTAGCCTTGGGGGCAATACAAAAAGGGAATTGACGGAATGTTGTGGCAATGACGGCGATACGTAACGGTTGCCCACGACATGAAAGGTTCCTTCGGGGACACAGAGACGCTTAAAGAAAGATACATATTGTAGATAGTAATGTATGACTTAAATGAATGTTAAATGTTTTAAACAAATGATCCGTTCAATGTGTTTATGATGAGGAAAAATGTTTGAAGGTTTTCAATGATGAACGAAAGGCCCTGTTTTCTTATACGTGATGTTAAACCCTAGTGAATGTTTTGAATGATGAACCATTTCTTAAATCGAATGAAAACTAGAACTCACCAGCGTAGCTGACTTTTTAGTATGCACATTCAGGTTAAGGTAGGTATGGATGATGGACGGTGATGTTTGGCAAGCGAGAAGAGTTACCCGGTTGATCATGAAGACTAGCATCCCGTTATGATTAGATTAAGATATGTTTATGTAATAGACTATGTTACACTTCCGTTGTTAAACAATGTAATGGTTATGTTTTATTGAAGTATTTTCCGCTGCGTTATTTGATAATCTAGTTTAAGAACTGTTTGTGAATGACTAAATCCAACAAGTGAGGACTCCCGGGTTTGGGGCCTTACAAGTTGGTATCAGAGCAATAGTTTGAGAGATTCGGACACTCCCAGTGTCTGAACTTAAACTGTGAATGGGACCGAAGCCACAGCATCAGGTATGAAGGTAGTACATATTTACATGTATAGTATGCCTTAGAAAGGGTTAGGTAAGGACTTGTGTTCTGATGGAATCACAAAGGTGGTCAAATAGAAATCGAAAGGTAGTGTAATGGTTAATTGCAGATGGCCAGTGTATATTAACATCTTACAGTACTTATTGAATTTTATTTGTTAACTAGCATGATGACATTGAATTCTTGTCTTATAGAACAAAATGGCAAGAAGAGGAAACGGAAGGCGTGGTGGGGGCCGTACCGGTGGTCGTAACGGCGGTCGCGGCAGGACCCCTGCGCGCCAAGAGTATAGTGAAGAAGGAAGTGTTCACACTGAACCGGCGGTTGGTGTGCATGGAACCGAGCAGACACAGGTTGAAGAACAACCTTTCACTTTTGAACCAGAAGTGAGAGCAGCCATAGCTCGAGAGTTCACAGACTTGATGAAAGTTTCTTTGCTAGGACTGTTGGTAGAAGCATTAAATAAGGTTAATGAGACGAGTGGGTCTAACACGGTGGTTGATACCCCGAACACTGAGGCAATCAACTCACCGCTTAACTGTGGTTGCAACTATAAGTCCTTCAAGGCATGTGACTCGCCAGTCTTGACTGGGAAGAAAGACGCAGTAGCTACGTTTGATTGGGTGATTCGTATGGAGGCTGCCATTCGTCTGAGCGAATGTCGAACGGATCAAGTCATGAAATTTGCTGCTAACTCCTTAAGAGAGGAAGCATCCCGTTGGTGGGAAGGTGTACGTCAAGCAAAAGGGAGCGAGGTTGTGGATGCGATGATGTGGGCTGACTTGAAAACTTTGGTGATCAAGAATTTCTGCCCAAGGAACGAGATTGAGAAGGTAGAGAGGGAATTTCTGGGTTTGAAGGCCGGGAACATGACGCACCGGCAGTACACAACTCGATTCAATGAACTGGCACGTCTGGTGCCACACCTAATCATGACTGAGGAAAGAAAGATTTCCTGTTACATTCAAGGGTTGCTGGACCAGGTCCGCACCTATGTTAAGGCAAACGCCCCTACGACCTATGATTCGGTAGTAGAACTGAGCGGCGTGGTATTCGATGATCTGGCGCTGAATGTCGTTGCCATTGAGGAACCGAAGAAGAGACCGAGCTTCTCGAACAAGCGAACTGGTGGAAGGATGTTTGGGACTCGCGATAAGAGGGCTCGGGTGAATGAGCCGACTGTTTGTAAGAAGTGTGGAAGGGAGAATGCAGGTGAATATAGACTGGGATCTAACTTGTGCTTTAAGTGTGGCAAGACCGGGCACTACTCCCGTGAGTGCCCACGACACTTCAAGTGCTATAATTGTGGGGATGCCGGTCATCTGAGTAGGGAATGCCCGAAACCGAGAATGGGTGAAGCCGGGAAAGGGGAAGGCCCGGAAAGGAAAGAAGAGAGGCCCCGAGCAAAGACTCGTGCGTACGCACTGACGCAAGACCAAGCCAGGGCAGACCCCGACATGGCATCAGGTACGTTCATCCTTGACAACACTTTTGTTTCTGTGTTATTTGATTTGGGTGCAAGTAAGAGTTTTATATCTGCGACTTTTTGTAAACGAGTGAAGTACACTGTCAGTAAGCTAGCAAGGGCCTTTAGCGTAGAAACCGCTGAGGGAAGAACTACGAGAGTGACCGATGTAGTTGACAACTCCACGATAAAAATAGAAGGTCATAGGTTCCCCGTCAGGTTGTTTGTTATGGTTTTGGGTGGGTTCGATGTCGTGTTAGGTAGACTTGTAACATCCCAAAAATAAAACGACAGTTAAAATGACGAAATAAATGAACGAGGCATGTCGGGCCGGATGGGCCGGCGGGCTGGAAGGGGAGCCTCCCCTATAAATAGCTTAGACCTCCATCATTTCTCTTATTTGCAATTTCTAGAGAGAGAAACCGTAGAGAGAGAAAGTTGGCGGATCGACCCGAGATTTCAGCAAAGTGTTGCTCCATAGCTCGTGAGAAGAACCTCCGGATCAGAAACTAGATTCAGGTAACGATCGGGCCTAAATTTGAGTTTTTGTTCGTTTTTGAGTTTTTCGGGTTTTGCGTGAAAAAGTAACGTTTTCATGGATAAAACTAAAAGATAAACATAGATTTGAGTTCCTTAATGGAAAACGAACGTTTGTGTAAATAGGTTCGGGATCTTGACGTGATCAGACCTAAATGCGAAAGTTAGGGTTTTACGAAGAAACAGATCGTGCGTACTTATCAAGTACGCACGGAGCAGGTCCTGCGTACTTATCAAGTACGCAGGAAGAGGGCACTGCGTACTTATCAAGTACGCAGGAAGAGGACCCTGCGTATTTATCAAGTACGCAGGAAGCAGGGTCCGCGCACTTGCTAAGTGCGCAGGCATCAGGTTGTTTAAGTAAAGTTAGTATGTTTAGAATGGTTAAACCGTTAGAGTCAGGATTGGGTTTGATGTGTATTTAACTATCAAATTCAGATCGGAAGTGACGTAGTGGGACCTTTGTTTAGGGCAACCCGGATTAGCTTATCAGGTGAGTTCTAGAAGCCCTCTTTTAAATGTTTTATATAATGTTTTCGGGCTGGTGTGCATACATATGAAATGATGTTTGTTTTTACGAAACGATGTTTATAAAATGATGCTTATGAAACTATGTTTACGAAATGAAATGATTTGGAATGAACGGTTTATGGAAATAAAGTTTTACGAATGGAATGTTTACGAACGAAATGTTTACAAAGAAATGGTTTATAATGAAGGTAAATGGTTTCGAAAATGAATGAAAGGTTTTATGAAAAGAAAAGAAAAATGGCAAAGGTTTTAAAGAAGTCATTACAAATCTAATCTGTCGAATGAAGGGAATTAACGAATGAAGTCTGGGAATGTAATTCCCAGCCTTGTGGTAGATTATGGACAGCGAGCCATAGTTGCCATAAGAGCAACAGGGGCAGTGTCTTGGTGGCCTGCCAATGGTTTGATGTTGTACAACTGGTAGGGAGTAACGACGGTTACTCAGGGGTTAACGTGACCCTATGTAAGGTTAAATTATGATCCGACGGTGTTATGGCCGTGAGTCATAGTCGTCGATGGAGGTTGTCGGTCTATGGACATGAGAGCCATAGGGGCAACTGAATGGGTATTGTCGGTCCTCGTGCAGTTAGCCTTGGGGGCAATACAAAAAGGGAATTGACAGAATGTTGTAGCAATGACGGCAATACGTAACGGTTGCCCACGACATGAAAGGTTCCTTCGGGGACACAGAGACGCTTAAAGAAAGATACAGATTGTAGATAGTAATATATGACTTAAATGAATGTTAAATGTTTTAAACAAATGATCCGTTAAATGTGTTTATGATGAGGAAAAATGTTTGAAGGTTTTCAATGATGAACGAAAGGCCCTGTTTTCTTATACGTGATGTTAAACCCTAGTGAATGTTTTGAATGATGAACCATTTCTTAAATCGAATGAAAACTAGAACTCACCAGCGTAGCTGACTTTTTAGTATGCATATTCAGGTTAAGGCAGGTATGGATGATGGACGGTGATGCTTGGCAAGCGAGAAGAGTTATCCGGTTGATCATGAAGACTGGCATCCCGTTATGATTAGATTAAGATATGTTTATGTAATAGACTATGTTACGCTTGCGTTGTTAAACAATGTAATGGTTATGTTTTATTGAAGTATTTTCCGCTGCGTTATTTGATAATCTAGTTTAAGAACTGTTTGTGAATGAGTAAATCCAACAAGTGAGGCCTCCCGGGTTTGGGGCCTTACAGTACGGGATAATGACGGATTAGTCTAAATACCGACCATCATTATTGATATAGAATAAAATAAATAACTAAACGAGATAAAATTAAAAAAAGAATTTACGTATATAGGTGGAATATAGAGCTAGGGGTTCGTTCAAAAAGTCCGGGTCGAACTAACCAGCCGTTCATTTGCTAAGTCGTCAATTTCTGTAAAAAAAATTATTATTACTTTTAGACTTTTTAACCTATCTTATTTCTAGTTGTTTTTTTGAAAATATTGCACCAGTTTGACCGGTACTTCTAGAATTATTAATTAATTATTAATTTAAATCTCTATAATCCAGTATCATCTATTTATCTAATTCTTTTCACTAAATTTCATAAAGCAACTTTTAAGTATATACTAAATTACACTAGCAGATCTTTATCTTTACTAATTACGTTAGACACCATTTTTTTAAATAGTTTGTATCAAATTATAACCTTTAGACTAACAGATGTTAGATTTTTCATTTAGTTTTGTTTGTTTGTTCCTATCTGTTTTCGTTTCCAGATCCACATACATTCGATAGAAACTTTGATTAATGTTTTTGTCGATAATTTGACTAAAAAGCAAGAAGATAAGATTGAAGACAGTAGTTTTGATTAGCATTATTTATGTTTAAAATTAGTTGCAATAACACAAAACGTAATCACGGTAAATTTTTTATGAAAAAACGTGATTACGTAAAAATAATTATGTAAAAATGTGATTACGTAAAAAAAGTTACGTAAAAACGTGATTACTTAAAAAAAGCACGCATGAAGTGTGATTATTTTAAAAAAATTGACATTTATGTCCTTTTTTATCTGGAGGACGCGTTATTTCTTCAAAGTAATTACGTTTATGACACCGCGTTATCCCCAGCCTTAGATCATATTAATCGGACGGTTGGAGGCCCTTCGTACGCTTCGTACGATTTATGCTCTTTGTACGATAACCATCTCCTATATATATATTAATTTGTTAATCTATACTATATGATAAATAAAGGTTTTGAGGGGACACTTGTCACTCACACATTCATTCTCAACATTTTTTTCCGCCTCTCTTTCCTATTAATTATACAAGTTTTTTAATTTTTTTTATAATTTTTGTCCCCCGCCTACATGGCTTTGGCGCAGTGGTTTAGGAGGTTTGCGCTGTAGGAGTATACCTGGTTTTGAAACCCGCAACCCCCTTTCCTGGATTCATGGCTTCCCACTTGTCGGTTTTTGGCTTTAATGCAATTTTTTTCTTGCACTTTAACTATAAATCTTATACAATCTTCTTGCGCATGGTGAGTTTATCTAAGGTCTAGCTTTATTTTCCATGTTTTAGAGGGCGTTATTTATTTTTTTTGTGGTTTAACGCGCTGCAATGTGCGTGTGTAAAAGCTAGCATTCTCGCCCAAAAACCGCCGCAACATGCGAGGCCTCCTTTTAGCGGTCTTTATTTTACGACTTTGATGACATTTATTTTCTGTGAAAACATATTGCATTATACCTTTTGGTACCACTTCAAAAGTTTGTGTTCTTTTTAATTTATGTTCATATATACCTTCCTTTTGACCTTGTCAATAACGAAGGCTTTGTTTTAGTCTTTTTTTTAATAAGTACACGGTTCATATAGAAGCCTTTATATCCTGGATCTCTCATTTCTCCTCCATCACAGGAAACTATGTTCATCCTTGTAGGAAAACCGTTGTTATGGTCGTTATCCTTTATTTTCATACATTTAATCCATACATTAGCCCAATCCGAATTCCTTTCCTACTTCTGTGAAAATGCGTCCAACTATACTGTAAACAGTATGTATCAGAGAAATCTCAACACCACCCTCTCCGCCCTTCCCACCACCAGTGACGGATCTAGGAAAAAAATTCAGGAGTATCGGTCCAAAATTTTTTTTTCGTACATTCAAGTAAATGAAACCAAATTTTTTTTTTGTATTGAAGTAAATGAAACAAAATTTTTTTTTTCCGTATATTTAAGTAAATGAAACAAATTTTTTTTTGTATTGAAGTAAATGAAACAAATTTTTTTTCCGTACATTCAAATAAATGAAACAATTTTTTTTTCCGTACTTCATCTACTTGATTAGAGTGATAACTAGTAATAGGTGGCTTCATCTTCCCTATAATCAAAATATCAAATACACAATAACAAGTTGTTATAACAACTAAAAAAAGCAACTAAACTCTATTCTAACGTCCAATTACACATATAAACCCTAAACCAAAAATTGCATATAAACCCTAAATCAAAATTAGTAGAATACTTTAATATGGATTGAGGAATTGATGGGAATAGCGGTGTGCAACGGATGACAGTGGTGTGCGACGGATGGTGGTGGTGTGCGACCCTGCAGATGGCCCCTGTGGTGCGTCTCTCGGCGTCTGCTTCTTGCCTTCATCGTTCAGCGACTTCAGCGACTCAAAAATTAGGCCGATGGAAGGTGTAGATGGATATGGATTGGGTATTTGGATCGAGAATTTAGGTATTGGGCTTTTGGGCTATAATTTAAATCTTTCATTTAAACATTTGGGCTTTAAATTAAACCTCAAATGTTTAATTAAAGCCCAAATGCCAAGTTTAATTAGTTAATTACTGTTTTTATTAAAATTTCTCGGGTTTTTATAAAGTTTTATGATTTTAATAAAATTTTATGTTTGTGTTGGGATTTGTAAGAAAATTTTAGGGGTATCTAAAATTTCGTTCAGGGGTATCGGGAAACATAAAACGGTAAAAAAGAAAAAAAAATTCACTTCGCGTCGAAAGTTGAGGGTACCCTGCCGTAAGGCTAAATCCGCCACTGCCCAAGACCAACAACGGTTTAGGTTTCTACAATCTCTCCACCGGGCAAGGCAATGACACGGTCAACTCAGCTTCTCTTTGTCGAGGTGATGTCAACCCGGATGTGTGTCGGAATTGTCTTGAAGAAGCCATTGTTAAATTGTTACAACTCTGCCCAAACCAAAAGCATACAATAGGATACTACAACTACTGTTTGTTGAAATACTCGAACGAGCAAATAATGGGAACCACAAACATAAAGTTCTATGTGTATCTAACTAACCCGCAAAATTCAACGGATATTGATCAGTTCAATGGTGCTTTGGGACCACTACTGAAGAAACTGAGAGGTGATGCGGCCTCAGGTGGGCTCCTACGGAAATTTGCTAGCGACACCACGAGCGGTCCAGGTTTTTCGACGATCTATGGGCTTGTGCAGTGTACTCCAGACCTGTCCGAGCAACAATGTAGTGATTGCTTGGAGGATATAATCAATCGAATTACACTATATTTTAATGGGGCGGTTGGAGGAAGAATCCTTCTACCACATATCGGTTCTTTAACCAGAGTGCTCGGGTCGTCCCACCATCACCGCCAGTTTTACTACCATCTCCGCCAATCACACCACCGCCGCCAGGTAGGAATTCTCTTTTCTTTATAACACTAGTCAAGGTTGGCTTAACCAATTCGAGGGCCTAACGCTAAGTAAAAACCTTGGAGCCTTTTTCAAATGTCATCATTACAATTAGTGGCGGATCTAGTATTTTTTTGAGTCGGAAAAAACAGGTTAGGTTTGAACCATTTATGTAAAAGACATTTTTTACTAAATCAGGTTAGGGGTATCTTCTTGCGTCCTTCACCTTCTCGATTATCCACGGTATATTTTGTGTAGCGCTAAATTGCTTCGTTTACATGTATGAATGTGATGGACTCCGGCACAACTTCGCGTTGCTCGGTTTGATCTTCACCTCGCTTACCACTGTTGCTTCGTTTGTAGGTGTCTAGCGACCTCTTCTTCAATCTTGGAGGTAAGATGACCGGTTTCTTCCCTAATTCTTTGTTTTCTTTCTTATTGTTTTACGCATCAGGTGTTTCGATTGCTTTTGTTGATACGAATTTCTACCCTAATTCTTTGTTTTCTTTTTATTTTTTTAATGCATTTTGGTTGATGATTTGTGTATATTAGTGTAATATGACATCTGTAACTGATGAGTTTTCCAATTGCTTTTGTTGATCAAACTGCAAAGATAAGATTAAAAGAGCACCATTTCTCATGTGCAAGATACTGGAAAGAAGCAAGATAAAGGTAGGAAAAAAATTAAAAAGAAGATAGAAGTTGCTACCATTCCACCTAAAACTCCTGCCTCAAAGCCAACCACTTTAAAAAGACAACGTAATAAATCGCCAGGTAACTTTTAAGCCATATATATACCAACTAAAATAAAACCTAACACCAAACAAATATTGACTTCCAGGTGACGAAACAAGCGGGAAGAGACAAAAGGAATAAGGCACTCCTGCCACTCCAGCAATCTTGAGAACTTACAACATCAAGAAACAAGTGTTTTGTATGGTTAATTTTGAAAAACAATGAAATCAAAAACTAAACTTAAAACAAATCTTTTGTGATAAAAAGATCATGCTTTTGTAATTAGTAAGGGTAGGTATTTTGTAATCAAATTTATGTAAATAAGTGTCTATGAAATGCAAGAACCACGGATCAAACCTAATACTATTACTCGAAAGCCGCTGCAACGCACGGGTACTTATTCTAGTTTTGAGTTATAAAGTAAACTTTGAAATTGATAACTTATTTTATAATAAAAGTTCTCTAAATATATGAAAATTTTCAAAATATAATTATTTGACCACGACTTAAAAAGGTTCTTCATGTATGCAATTACGTCCTCATCTACGTTTAATTAGTTATTATTATTATTATTATCGACTTTAAAAGATAAAATATGAAACTAGTGGTGAAAGTGAAAGTACTCAACAACATCCATTTTGTAATAATTTGTTATTGTCATCAAGGGCATAGTTTATACAAAAAAAAGGGGGTAGGTGCCTAGGTGGGAGCGTTGGCCTACATATCTTCACAAAGGAGTATCTCATCGGTGACTTAACTAATACCATGTGTAATAAACTAATAAAGGTGACAATTACACGTTAATTTGACTTATTTTTTATTATCCAAGTTTATATATATATATATATATATATATATATATATATATATATAAACCACTTTTAAATGTGTAAATCAAAAATTCAAATCCTGGTCACATGTTTATTGTAATTAATGGAGTGTTTGACTTTTGAGGAATTAATTAAAATAAGATAAAAATAAATATGTAGTCAGAATTTGGTTTTTTAGTTTACAAGTTTACATTTGATCCTTACCCTATATATGGGTGAGGATCATTTGTAAACTCGTAAACCAAAAAATCAAATTCTGACCAAACATTTATTTTCATCTTATTTTAATACATTTATAAAAAGTCAAACACTCAATTAACAATAATAAATATGTGGCCAGAATTTGGTTTTTTAGTTTACACATTTAAACTTGGTTTACATTTGATCTTTTTCATATATATATATATATATATATATATATATATAGGGTTAGGATCGTTTGAGAACTCCAAATATCTTGAGAACTCCTATCAATGGTTTATATTTTTTGAATTTTGTATTTTTTATATATTTTCATGTGTGTTTATGTACATAAAAAACAATCAAACTAATTTTTACATATGTTTTTACATTTTTAAAATTTTACATATACATGTGTAGGTAGTAAAATCTACACATGAGTACACATGTGTAAGTAAAAAGTTAAAAATGTAAAAACAAATGTAAAAATTAGTTTGATTGTTTTTTATGTACATAAACATACACGACAATATATATAAAAAAAAATATAAACCATTGATAGAAGTTCTTAGAGTTCTCAAGATATTTAAGAGTTCATAAATGATTTATTCCCTATATATATATATATATATATATATATATATTAAGTTTAAAAGAAAATATGAAACTGGTGGTGAAAGCACTCAACATCCATTTTATTTTAATTTGTTCTATCATTAAGAGTTTAATTAGTTTATTTAAATAAACGTGGTGTTGAATCAAGTTCAAGAACATGAACTTTGATCTCAAAGATCGAGTTTTTTATTAAGACTGAAAACCAAAAATCACTTTACAATGAATCCTAACCAACTATTTATAATAAATCATATACTAATTGTAGAAGCATGTTTTGTAACTATAGATTAAATTCTATGTATCGGTGTACGTGGCTAGTACGCAGGATGGTGTTCCTGAGTACTTAGCCTGCACACCAGTTTGGTCCTGCGTACTTAGTAACTACGCAAGGCTTTTGCCTTGCGTAATTGTCAAGTACGCATGACCAAACCATGCGTACTTAGTAAGTACGCAAGGCTTTTGTCTTGCGTACTTGACAAAGCCTTGCGTACTTGTCAAGTACGCAGTTAGTTTTCCTGCCCCTATAAATAGAAGACTTGTCTTCATTTGTAGGTGGAACTCTGGAACCAGGTTGAGAGGTGTCAGGGTCGGGACGAGCTCTCCCGACCCTTGGACCGTGAGCTTATATGAGAGATGTGTGCTCCTTCGGTATGTAGTCTGTAATACGGGATGACTTCTATGTTATGGATTACGTGTCGTTTCATTGTCTTTTGTCTATGTTTGTGTTTCTTTGCTTCGTTTTCTTTGTTCCCACACAAATCACAAAACAGGTCCGTATATATCCGCTGCGCGACGAGGCTCCCGGGACCTACAAGTGGTATCAAAGCTTTGGTGTTCGCTGATTTGTGTTCTAGTTTCGATTTTTTAGGGTTTCGAGCAGTTCTTACTTTTCAGACCTAAAATCCTTAAAATCGAGTTTGTTATCACTTCATTTGGTGTTTGGAAGGCTAAGGGTTTGTTAGATGATGTTTTCTAAGCTTTTGGAAGCATTAATTTCTCAGATCCATCACTTTTCGAGCATTCTCCTCAAGATCCGTTAAGAACGCTGTTACTTTTTGATAAGTACGCAAATTCAGCTTTTCTGCGTACTTAGTAAGTACGCATGGGTTTTGCCTTACGAACTTACTAAGTACGCAAGAGAAGTTGTCTTGCGTACTTGTTAAGTACGCATGAGTATTTGACTCTGCGTACTTAGCATGTACGCATGGGCATTTTGCGAACTTATCAAATACGCATGAGCACTTGACTTTGTGTATTTTCTAAATACGCATGAGCACCCTTTATGTGCGTATTTACTAAGTACGCATGAACTAGCATCTGAGATTAAAAAAAAAAAGTTTTTTGGCGGGAAAACTTTTCTTGGCCAAAATTTTTAGTGATCATTTGTACGCGTGTTTCGGCCCATTCTTGAGAAGATAGTAATTTTGGTTTTTCCGGACCAGAATTTGTATACGATGTGGCTTAGCGAAACACGGACGAGATTTTTGTTGAATGATACCACTTGTTATACATTGTTTAAGTGTCCATACCTGAAAATGTAGGCTACGAGTATCCGGGATACTTATTTAATAGGGTATGAATGCTGAACTAATGGGAGCAATTGGGTCGTCATCGGCTAAAGGTCTCGTTCTACTTGTGAAGATGTGGCTGCTTTGGGTCTTTTGGAAAGAGAATCATCTTGTTTAGGTATTCAAACCTGAATATGTAGGCTACGAGTATCCGGGATACTTCTTTAATATGGGATGCATACTGAAACAACTTGAACCCAAGGATTTGCTGTTTTGGATCTTTGCAAAGGAATAAAATAATAAAATCCTGGATTTGGCTAGTTGTGCTTTTTGAGGATTTGAGTGAAGTGATGATGAAGCTGGACATAGTTTACAGAGAAATGAGTGGGATAAATCTAGTATTCATGAGACATTAAAGAGGTGGTGGAAAAGCCGTTGGTACTTCCTATATATATACCTCTTTGACGTAACGTGGATCTCAACTATGATTTCTCGTGTAAGCTATATTTTTCGTGTTTGATTCTATCGTGTATTTTCAAGATGAAGCTGGATATTCGTTGGATTATTAGTTGAAGATGGAACCTTTTATCATTGGCCGATGGGATAGGAAACATACCCTTGTTTCTGGTCTAGTCAGATGGAGCTTAAACTGAAAGGGGATATTGGAAATGAACATCTTTGGGAATTTGGTTGACTCGTGAAGATACATGATAGAGTTGGACACATCTGGTTGAA
Source organism: Smallanthus sonchifolius (assembly GCA_023525975.1). Taxonomy (NCBI): domain Eukaryota; kingdom Viridiplantae; phylum Streptophyta; class Magnoliopsida; order Asterales; family Asteraceae; genus Smallanthus; species Smallanthus sonchifolius. The sequence continues at coordinate 62,826,973 of CM042038.1, forward strand.
GACTTAAGTTTATCTTACTGGAATTCCTATAGGAGCTGATTAGTTTGATGCAGATTATTGGAAACTCAAACTCTCTATCATATGCCAGCTGATTTGGAGTTGTCTTAGTCTACTATTGTTACCTGTTTAGGAAGACATTGTCAGACTCAAAACTCTAAGTCAGGGTGGAGGTTGCTACTGTTGAGAGGATGAACTACAATGAGTTGTGTTGGGTTAGTTGGTTCTTATTGAAGCACTTGGTTTGGTCTACAATGAAAGCTACAGTTATGAGGGAGTCGGGTTTGTCATCACTCGGCAACTGAAGACTGAAGTTTGAAGATTTGAAGATCTCAAATGGAATGCCAGAAGATCAAGTCTCGCCAGAAGACACATGATGTCATTAGTTTAGAGGGAGTCTGTTAGGACATTCTTTGTAAACTGATGTATATACGTGTTAGAGATAGATGGAATTTGATGCTATAGTTAAGAGGGAGTTTGTAGAAGCATGTTTTGTAACTATAGATTAAATTCTATGTATCGGTGTACGTGGCTAGTACGCAGGAGGGTGTTCCTGAGTACTTAGCATGCACACCAGTTTAGTCCTGTGTACTTAGTAAGTACGCAAGGCTTTTGCCTTGCATACTTGTCAAGTACGCAGTTAGTGCTCCTACCCCTATAAATAGAAGACTTGTCTTCATTTGTAGGTGGAACTCTGGAACCAGGTTGAGAGGTGTCCGGGTCGGGACGAGCTCTCCCGACCCCCTGGAACGTGAGCTTAGATGAGAGATGTGTGCTCCTTCGGTATGTAGTCTGTAATACGAAATGACTTCTATGTTATGGATTACGTGTCATTTCATTGTCTTTTGTCTATGTTTGTGTTTCTCTGCTTCGCTTTCTTTGTTCCCATACAAATCACAGAACAGGTCCGTGTATATCCGCTGCGCGACGAGGCTCCCGAGACCTACACTAATCATTATCCAACTAAAACGCAATTAAATAATCAAATAAATAAAAACTCACTTATAATCTAATACGAACTCAAACAAACAGTTAATAAATTAATATTAATAGTTCTCTTTTAATCAAGATTTATCCTTCATTCTCCCGTTTAATCTTGATTTGTACCTCTTGAATCACTCAGGTCTTCCATGTCACTTCCAAACTCACCCTTCACAAGTTTCACCCTAAATATTTCACATTAATCTGTATCACACAGATTGTTCTTGATTTATCACATGTCTTCTTCCACGTAGCTTTCACAACCTTTTAAACGATCTCTCACATAATTGATGTATTCTTCACTTCGTTTGAACCGCTCACATGTTCTAATACTCCTTCACCGATATCACATCGTACCACCCTGAAGCGCACAGGTAATTTTGAAAAACAATGAAATCAAAAACTAAACTTAAAACAAATCTTTTGTGATAAAAAGATCATGCTTTTGTAATTAGTAAGGGTAGGTATTTTGTAATCAAATTTATGTAAATAAATGTCTATGAAATGCAAGAACCACGGATCAAACCTAATACTATTACTCGAAAGCCGCTGCAATGCGCGGGTACTTATTCTAGTTTTGAGTTATAAAGTAAACTTTGAAATTGATAACTTATTTTATAATAAAAGTTCTCTAAATATATGAAAATTTTCAAAATATAATTATTTGACTACGACTTAAAAAGGTTCTTGATGTATGCAGTTACGTCCTCATCTAAGTTTAATTAGTTATTATTATTATTATTATTATTATTATCATCATCGACTTTAAAAGATAAAATATGAAACTAGTGGTGAAAGTGAAAGTGCTCAACAACATCCCTTTTGTAATAATTTGTTATTGTCATCAAGGGTTTAGTTTATAAAAAAAAGGGGCTAGGTGCCTAGGTGGGAGCGTTGGCCTACATATCTTCACAAGGAGCATCTCATCGGTGACTTAACCAATACCATGTGTAATAAACTAATAAAGGTGACAATTACACGTTAATTTGACTTATTTTTTATTATCCAAGTTTATATATATATATATATATGAAAATGATCAAATATAAATCACTATTAAATATATAAACAAAAAAATCAAATCATGGTCATATGTTTATTATAATTAATTGAGTGTTTAACTTCTGGAAAATTAATTAAAATAAAATAAAAATAAATATGTGGTCAGAATTTGATTTTTTAGTTTACAAGTTTACATTTGATCCTTACCCTATATATGGGTGAGGATCATTTGTAAACTCGTAAACCAAAAAATAAAATTCTGACCACACATTTATTTTCATCTTATTTTAATACATTTACTAAAAGTCAAACACTCAATTAACAATAATAAATATGTGGTCAGAATTTGATTTTTTGGTTTACACATTTAAACTTGGTTTACATTTGATATTTTCCATATATATATATATATATATATATATATATATATATATATATATATATATATAGGGTTAGGATCATTTGAGAACTCCAAATATCTTGAGAACTCCTATCAATGGTTTATATTTTTTGAATTTTATATATTTTATATATTTTCATGTGTGTTTATGTACATAAAAAACAATCAAACTAATTTTTACATATGTTTTTACATTTTTAAATTTTTTACATATACATGTGTAGGTAGTAAAATCTACACATGTGTAGGTAAAAAATTAAAAATGTAAAAACATATGTAAAAATTAGTTTGATTGTTTTTTATATACATAAACATACACAACAATATATATATATAAAATATAAACCATTAATAGAAGTTTTTAGAGTTCTCAAGATATTTAAGAGTTCTTAAATGATTTATTCCATATATATATATATATATATATATTAAGTTTAAAAGAAAATATGAAGCTGGTGGTGAAAGCACTCAACATCCATTTTATTTTAATTTGTTCTATCATTAAGGGTTTAATTAGTTTATTTAAATAAACGTGGTGTTGAATCAAGTTCAAGAACATGAATTTTGATCTCAAAGATCGAGTTTTTTATTAAGACTGAAAACCAAAAATCACTTTACAATGAATCCTAACCAACTATTTATAATAAATCATATACTAATTGTAGAAGCATGTTTTGTAACTATAGATTAAATTCTATGTATCGGTGTACGTGGCTAGTACGCAGGATGGTGTTCCTGAGTACTTAGCTTGCACACCAGTTTGGTCCTGCGTACTTAGTAAGTACGCAAGGCTTTTGCCTTGCGTACTTGTCAAGTACGCATGACCAAACCATGCATACTTAGTAAGTACGCAAGGCTTTTGCCTTGCGTACTTGTCAAGTACGCAGTTAGTGTTCTTGCCCCTATAAATAGAAGACTTGTCTTCATTTGTAGGTGGAACTCTGGAACCAGTTTGAGAGGTGTCGGGGTTGGGACGAGACCGTGAGCTTAGATGAGAGATGTGTGCTCCTTCGGTATGTAGTCTGTAATACGGGATGACTTCTATGTTATGAATTACGTGTCGTTTCATTGTCTTTTGTCTATGTTTGTGTTTCTCTGCTTCGTTTTCTTTGTTCCCACACAAATCACAGAACAGGTCCGTATATATCCGCTACGCGACGAGGCTCCCGGGACCTACAAGTGGTATCAGAGCCTCGGTGTTCGCTGACTTGTGTTCCAGTTTCGATTTTTTAGGGTTTCGAGCAGTTCTTACTTTTCAGACCTAAAATCCTTAAAATCGAGTTTGTTATCACTTCATTTGGTGTTTGGAAGGCTAAGGGTTTGTTAGATGATATTTTTTAAGCTTTTGGAAGCATTAATTTCTCAGATCCGTCACTTTTCGAGCATTCTCCTCAAGATCCGTCAAGAACGCTGTTACTTTTTGATAAGTACGCAAATTCAGCTTTTCTGCGTACTTAGTAAGTACGTATGGGTTTTGCCCTGCGTACTTACTAAGTACGCAAGAGAAGTTGTCCTGCGTACTTGTTAAGTACGCATGAGTATTTGACTCTGCGTACTTAGCATGTACGCATGGGCATTTTGCGAACTTATCAAATACGCATGAGCACCCTTTATGTGCGTATTTACTAAGTACGCATGAACTAGCATCTGGGATTAAAAAAAAAGTTTTTTGGCCGGAAAACTTTTCTTGGCCAAAATTTTTAGTGATCATTTGTATGCGTGTTTCGGCCCATTCTTGAGAAGATAGTAATTTTGGTTTTTTCGGACCAGAATTTGTATACGATGTGGCTTGGCAAAACACGGACGAGATTTTTGTTGGATGATACCACTTGTCATACATTGTTTAGGTGTCCATACCTGAAAATGTAGGCTACGAGTATCCGGGATACTTATTTAATAGGGTATGAATGCTGAACTAATGGGAGCAATTGGGTCGTCATTGGCTAAAGGTCTCGTTCTACTTGTGAAGATGTGGCTGCTTTGGGTCTTTTGGAAAGAGAATCATCTTGTTTAGGTATTCAAACCTGAATATGTAAACTACGAGTATCCGGGATACTTCTTTAATAGGGGATGAATACTGGAACAACTTGAACCCAAGGATTTGTTGTTTTGGATCTTTGTAAAGGAATAAAATAATAAAATCCTGGATTTGGCTAGTTGTGCTTTTTGAGGATTTGAGTGAAGTGATGATGAAGCTGAACATAGTTTACAGAGAAATGAGTGGGATAAATCTAGTATTCATGAGACATTAAAGAGGTGGTGGAAAAGCCGTTGGTACTTCCTATATATATATACCTCTTTGACGTAACGTGGATCTCAACTATGATTTCTCGTGTAAACTATATTTTTCGTGTTTGATTCTATCGTGTATTTTCAAGATGAAGTTGGATATTCGTTGGATTATTAGTTGAAGATGGAACCTTTTATCATTGGCCGATGGGATAGGAAACATAACCTTGTTTCTGGTCTAGTCAGGTGGAGCTTAAACTAAAAAGGGATATTGGAAATGAACATCTTCGGGAATTTGGTTTAACTCGTGAAGATACAGGATAGAGTTGGACACATCTGGTTGAAGACTTAAGTTTATCTTACTGGAATTCCTATGGGAGCTGATTAGTTTGATGCAGGTTATTGGAAACTCAAACTCTCTATCATATGCCACCTGATTTGGAGTTGTCTTAGTCTACTATTGTTACCTGTTTAGGAAGACATTGTCAGAATCAAAATTCTAAGTCAGGGTGGAGGTTGCTACTGTTGAGAGGATGAACTACAATGAGTTGTGTTGGATAGTTGGTTCTTATTGAAGCACTTGGTTTGGTCTACAATGAAAGCTACAGTTATGAGGGAGTCAGGTTTGTCATCACTCGGCAACTGAAGACTGAAGTTTGAAGATTTGAAGATATCAAGTGGAATGCCAGAAGATCAAGTCTCGCCAGAGGAAACGTGATATCATTAGTTTAGAGGGAGTCTGTTAGGACATTCTTTGTAAACTGATGTATATCAGTGTTAGAGATAGATAGAATTTGATGCTATAGTTAAGAGGGAGTTTGTAGAAGCATGTTTTGTAACTATAGATTAAATTCTATGTATCGGTGTACGTGGCTAGTACGCAGGAGGGTGTTCCTGAGTACTTAGCCTGCACACCAGTTTGGTCCTGCGTACTTAGTAAGTACGCAACCAAACCATGCGTACTTAGTAAGTACGCAAGGCTTTTGCCTTGCGTACTTGTCAAGTACGCAATTAGTGGTCCTACCCCAATAAATAGAAGACTTGTCTTCATTTGTAGGTGGAACTCTGAACCAGGTTGAGAGGTGTCCGGGTCGGGGCGAGCTCTCCCGACCCCTGGACCGTGAGCTTAGATGAGAGATGTGTGCTCCTTCGGTATGTAGTCTGTAATACGGGATGACTTCTATGTTATGGATTACGTGTCGTTTCATTGTCTTTTGTCTATGTTTGTGTTTCTCTGCTTCGTTTTCTTTGTTCCCACACAAATCACAGAACAGTTCCGTATATATCCGCTGCGCGACGAGGCTCTCGGGACCTATAAGTGGTATCAGAGCCTCGGTGTTCGCTGATTTGTGTTCCAGTTTCGATTTTTTAGGGTTTCGAGCAGTTCTTACTTTTCAGACCTAAAATCCTTAAAATCGAGTTTGTTATCACTTCATTTGGTGTTTGGAAGGCTAAGGGTTTGTTAGATGATGTTTTCTAAGCTTTTGGAAGCATTAATTTCTCAGATCCATCACTTTTCGAGCATTCTCCTCAAGATCCGTTAAGAACGCTGTTACTTTTTGATAAGTACGCAAATTCAGCTTTTCTGTGTACTTAGAAAGTACGCATGGATTTTGCCATGCGCACTTATTAAGTACGCAAGAGAAGTTGTCCTGCGTACTTGTTAAGTACGCATGAGTATTTGACTCTGCGTACTTAGCATGTACGCATGGGCATTTTGTGAGCTTATCAAATACGCATGAGCACTTGGCTTTGCGTATTTACTAAATACGCATGAGCACCCTTTATGTGCGTATTTACTAAGTATGCATGAACTAGCATCTGGGATTTAAAAAAAAAGTTTTTTGGCGGGAAAACTTTTCTTGGCCAAAATTTTTAGTGATCATTTGTACGTGTGTTTCGGCCCATTCTTGAGAAGATAGTAATTTTGATTTTTCCGGACCAGAATTTGTATACGATGTGGCTTGGCGAAACACGGACGAGATTTTTGTTGGATGATACCACTTGTCATACATTGTTTAGGTGTCCATACCTGAAAATGTAGGCTACGAGTATCCGGGATACTTATTTAATAGGGTATGAATGCTGAGCTAATGGGAGCAATTGGGTCGTCATCGGCTAAAGGTCTTGTTCTACTTGTGAAGATGTGGCTGCTTTGGGTCTTTTGGAAAAAGAATCATCTTGTTTAGGTATTCAAACCTGAATATGTAGGCTACGAGTATTCGGGATACTTCTTTAATAGGGGATGAATACTGGAACAACTTGAACACAACGATTTGCTGTTTTAGATCTTTGCAAAGGAATAAAATAATAAAATCCTGGATTTGGCTAGTTGTGCTTTTTGAGGATTTGAGTGAAGTGATGATGAAGTTGGACATAGTTTACAGAGAAATGAGGGGGATAAATCTAGTATTCATGAGACATTAAAGAGGTGGTGGAAAAGCCGTTGGTACTTCCTATATATATACCTCTTTGACGTAACGTGGATCTCAACTATGATTTCTCGTGTAAACTATATTTTTCGTGTTTGATTCTATCGTGTATTTTCAAGATGAAGCTGGATATTCGTTGGATTATTAGTTGAAGATGGAACCTTTTATCATTGGCCGATGGGATATGAAACATACCCTTGTTTCTGGTCTAGTCAGATGGAGTTTAAACTGAAAGGGGATATTAGAAATGAACATCTTCGGGAATTTGGTTGACTCGTGAAGATACAGGATAGAGTTGGACACATCTGGTTGAAGACTTAAGTTTATCTTACCGGATATCCTATGGGAGCTGATTAGTTTGATGCAGGTTATTGGAAACTCAAACTCTCTATCATATGCCAGCTGATTTGGAGTTGTCTTAGTCTACTATTGTTACCTGTTTAGGAAGACATTCTCAGACTCAAAATTCTAAGTCTGGGTGGAGGTTGCTACTGTTGAGAGGATGAACTACAATGAGTTGTGTTGGGTTAGTTGGTTCTTATTGAAGCACTTGGTTTGGTCTACAATGAAAGCTACATTTATGAGGGAGTCGGGTTTGTCATCACTCGGCAACTGAAGACTGAAGTTTGAAGATTTGAAGATCTCAAGTGGAATGCCAGAAGATCAAGTCTCGCCAGAAGACACGTGACGTCATTAGTTTAGAGGGAGTCTGTTAGGACATTCTTTGTAAATTGATGTATATCAGTGTTAGAGATAGATAGAATTTGATGCTATAGTTAAGAGGGAGTTTGTAGAAGCATGTTTTGTAACTATAGATTAAATTCTATGTATCGGTGTACGTGGCTAGTACGCAGGAGGGTGTTCCTGAGTACTTAGCCTGCACACCAGTTTGGTCCTGTGTACTTAGTAAGTACGCAAGGCTTTTGCCTTGCATACTTGTCAAGTAGGCATGACCAAACCATGCGTACTTAGTAAGTACGCAAGGCTTTTGCCTTGCGCACTTGTCAAGTACACAGTTAGTGTTCCTGCCCCTATAAATAGATGACTTGTCTTCATTTGTAGGTGGAACTCTGGAACCAGGTTGAGAGGTGTCCGGTCGGGACGAGCTCTCTCGACCCCTGGACCGTGAGCTTAGATGAGAGATGTGTGCTCCTTCGGTATGTAGTCTGTAATACGGGATGACTTCTATGTTATGGATTACGTGTCGTTTCATTTACTTTTGTCTATGTTTGTGTTTCTCTGCTTCGTTTTCTTTGTTCCCATACAAATCACAGAACAGGTCCGTGTATATCCGCTGCGCGACGAGGCTCTCGGGACCTACACTAATCATTATCCAACTAAAACGCAATTAAATAATCAAATAAATAAAAACTCACTTATAATCTAATACGAACTCAAACAAACAGTTAATAAATTAATATTAATAGTTCTCTTTTAATCAAGATTTATCCTTCATTCTCCCGTTTAATCTTGATTTGTACCTCTTGAATCACTCAGGTCTTCCATGTCACTTCCAAACTCACCCTTCACAAGTTTCACCCTAAATATTTCACATTAATCTGTATCACACAGATTGTTCTTGATTTATCACAGATCTTCTTCCACGTAGCTTTCACAACCTTTTAAACGATCTCTCACATAATTGATGTATTCTTCACTTCGTTTGAACCGCTCACATGTTCTAATACTCCTTCACCGATATCACATCGTACCACCCTGAAGCGCACAGGTAAACACTTTGTAGTTCCGTACATCCCTTCCCAGGTGATTTATCATTCACTCAATCTGAATCTCTTAGATCTTTGTCCGCAGATGTATCGCACAACCCTCATTGGTCTTAAACAACCCACAAACCATATCTCACGATTTAATTCTTTGTCTCGCACACAGCTTCTGATCGGCTTCAAACAGTTTCCGATCACCAACGGCTTGACAAAGAATTCTGATCATCGTCTTATCTCCTTTTCATACTTTCGTTTGTGCCATGCAACAACCAAGCTGCTTGCTTGGTCCTTCCTTTTCTTTTTCCATAAAGTAACCAACAAACTAGCCAAGGAGACAGCTCCCAATTTTACCTATTCAAACTTTAAACACACACTTTAGTTTAACCAACTTTCATGTAAAATTTTTTTTTACGATAACATGCGACTGGCGAGGTGGACAGTAGAGCCCCTGATTTTATAACAAACAAAACAAAATCAAATTCCCTAATTTTGCATCTTCCACGAACCAAGTTTCAAACCCCTAATTTTATAACAAATAAAAAAAACAAATCCCCTAATTTTCAAGAACCAAGTAACAATTATAAATCACAAGTATTCATTCAAGTAACCTAGACTAATAAATAAAAATTACAACAAGTAATAGTGACATAGTGTAATACCATTCTTCTTGGTGGAGGCGGACTGGCGGAGGCGGAGGGCCGGAGGTAGAAGGGCGGCGCCGGGCGTTGGTTTCTCAGCTCAGGTCGAGCAGCTGCTATCTGTCTCTCGCTCTCATTTCGGGTCGAGCAGCGGGTTTGAGAAAATGAGAAATGAGAATTGGGTTTGATATTGATAATAAATATATGAATACTACTAGATTTTTGTCATTGGTGTTAATTATGGTTTTGTGTTAAGTAGTATATAATAGGAGGATTGAGATTGATAAATGAAAAATGTTCAATTCTAACTAAACACTTACAGTGTTAATTGAATGATAAATATGATTCCTTCAACACCTCTTGTGATTTTCTCCTACAATTACTACATCTCCATAATGGAAATTATGATGTCTATCATCAATAAGGATCGTACCCGTAGTTTTTTTTATAAACGGAATGTATTTAAAAAACAAACCCAAGGCTATAGTTAGGAGCAAGACACCAAAAATATGACATATTTACAATACCAAGGATTGTAATTAACAAGATAAACACAGTTTTACTAAAAATAATATATCAACATCAAAAGCACATCAATGAACCTAATATAAAGCATACTTGGTTTACGTGCTCTTCACCCAATGATATATCAATGACATGAGATCTTCACTCAGATAAGACGGAGGGCCATTTTTTCTAATAAAAAAATATATCATTACGTGCCTTCCAAATACACAAACATGAGTTAAGAATAATCCTATAAATGACGTACTTTTTTATTTTATTGGTATTTAGACTTTTGTGAAACACGAGAAGATGGCTTTCATTTTCTCACCCGTATTTAACCCTTTGAAATACAGACTGGGTTTCTCAATGATGAAATCAAGTTTTCTAGTGTCACCACTATGAAAATGGAAATTTATGATATTAGTTGTTTGTGTTCACAATCTCAAATTGCAACGGTTGTGCCATCATTAGTCACCGTAAACAAACCATAGCCCATACAAGAAATTCACAATTTCTAATATATGTACCTGCGTTCTATGTATACTAATCTAATGGCTCTCAATTTTTACCTAATTCCATGACAACATGAGTGAAGAAACAAAGGACAAGTATTGTTCACGTTTAGTGGTGACTAGGCACGCGTTGACTTGAATCAATATCGTGGAACCAACGTATTTTCTTGTTCCAAATTAAAACCAATTATCATTTTACTATTTGTTTGGTTTTTAATCAGTTAGTATTTCAGAGATGGGAATTAAATAAATTACAAATATTATGAGTGTAAAATTTACAAAATTATCAGTTATGTTTATTTGCTTTTAATATCTGATAGTATGCATTTTGTCAATTTGATAAACTCATAAAACTTGTTTGTTCAAAACTTCTTAATTTCAATTTCACAAAATTTTCCATGTTCATTGTATAAATATAATTGTTTTAAAACTTTATTTACAAAGACATCACTTTCAAACCTTCATATTTGCAATAATTAATAATCTAGGTGGAGTGGTTTATTTTTTATAAGCATTATTTAAATATGTATGTGTATAAATATATACACAGTATACTTGTTAAAGAAATCAAGCGTAAAAGATTGTGCTTTTGGTAAATACAGATAAAAATACCACTTTTAAGCATAAAAGAAAACAAAAAAGAACGACAATTGAAACCAAGTGGGTCGACTTTTCAAACACAAAATCACATTCCCGGAAATTCGCTTTTGGACGTTTTGGTTTTGCTTATGATAAATTTTGAACATATAACCTAGTTTTTTTTTAATTTTCTATGTTTTACTACTCTGAAAACAACATTACACATGCAAACAATAATATTTATATATCTAAAAAAACAAACCCAAAACACTTGTAGAGAATTCAATAATAATTTTTATATTAGTTTTATTTACATTCACCTATAAAATAATAAAATAATTTAAGTTATAACTAAAATACATTTCCGGAAAATCTATAAAAATAAATCATACCATATTTCATTTTCATCATCTATGGTAAAAAAAGTGACGTATAAGTTATGTTCATCAAAATAGAACACAATTAATTAATTTCATATATATATATATATATATATTACATTTAACAATTTATGTATTATTACCATAATTACAAAAGTATAATTGTAAAATACAACGTTTAACTAAATAATACATTTGATTACCAAGTCCTAATAGTAACATAAAGTATTAAATAGTTAAACATAAAATATCATTATTTAATTCAATAACTCTTAAACACCATATAAAAGCACAACTTTGTAAACAAAACTTCTCAACTCAATTTTGGCAGTAAAATTTTACATAAAGCAACAAAACCCAAGTGATGAACCTTATAATTAGCATGACTATTACCATTTTACTAGTTATCACAACATCAGCACACACACACACACACGTGAGTCTATGCATTATATATGTGTATAATTATCTATTAATTTATATAGACTTATTACATTTTATTATGTGTTATAATTTTAACATACATGTCCTTTGAATTTTGGAATACAGTTATTGGTTATGTTTGGTTGTGATTAGTAAAAAAGTTGGTGAAAGCAAAACGGACATAAACCGACCACAATTTACTGCCCTTGAAGAATTGCACGGCGCTAATGGTGATAAAAGAAAGTGTTATAAATTGTGTAAAGATTTGAACGAGGCGGGCACATGGGAAGAATGCTCGGGAGATACGGAGTGTGAATGTCATTGTTTTTGTTAAGATCATTCACGCAATCATGCTTAGGAGAAAAAATGGTGTAGTCATTATTTCTTTATTTGTCTGCACAATACATCTAAATAATGATTATAAATATATGAATACTACTAGATTTTTGTCATTGGTGTTAATTATGGTTTTGTGTTAAGTATTATATAATAGAAGGATTGAGATTGATAAATGAAGAAAGTTCAATTCTAACTAAACACTTACAATGTTAATTGAATGATAAATATAATTCCCTCAACACCTCTTGTGATTTTCTCCTACAATTACTACATCTCCATAATGGAAATTATGATGTCTATCATCAAGAAGGATCGTACCCGTAGTTTTTTTTATCAACCGGAATGTATTAAAAAACAAACCCAAGGCTATAGTTAGGAGGAATACACCAAAAACATGACATATTTACAATACCAAGGATTGTAATAAAAAAAAGATAAACATTGTTTTACTAAACATAAGATATCAACATCAAAAGCACATCAATGAACCAAATATAAAGCATACTTGTTTACGTGCTCTTCACCCAATGATATATCAATGACATGAGATCTTCACTCAGATAAGACGGAAAGTCATTTTTTCTAACAAAAAAATATATCTTTACGTGCCTTCCAAATACACCAACATGAGATAAGAATAATCTTATAAATGACGTACTTTTTTATTGTGTTGGTATTTAGACATTTGTGAAACACGAGAAGATGACCTTCTTTTTCTCCCCGTATTTACCCATTGAAATACTGACTGGGTTTCTCTATGATGAAATCAAGTTTTCTAGTGTCACCACTCTGAAAATGTAAATTTATGGTATTAGTTGTGTGTTTACAATCTCAAATTGCAACGGTTGTGCCATCATTAGTCACCGTAAACAAACTATAACTCATACAAGAAATTCACAATTTTTATTAGATGTACCTGTGTTCAATGTGTACTAATCTAATGGCTCTGAAATTTTACCTAATTCCATGACAGCATGAGTGAAGAAACAAAGGACAAGGATTGTTCACGTTTAGTGGTGACTAGGCACGCGTTGACTTATCAATATCGTGGAACCTACGTATTGTCTGGTTCCAAATTAAAACCAATTATCATTTTACTATTTGTTTGATTTTTAATCAGTTAGTATATCGGAGATGGGAATTAAATAAATTACAAATCTTATGAGTGTAAAATTTATAAAATTATCAGTTATGGTTATTTGCTTTTAATATCTAATAGTATGCATTTTGTCAATTTGATAAACTCATGAAACTTGTTTGTTCAAAACTTGTTAATTTCAAATTCACAACATTTTCCATGTTAATTGTATAAATATAATTGTTTTAATACTTTAATTACAAAGACATCACTTTCAAACCTTCATATTTGCTAAAATTAATAATCTAGGTGGAGTGGTTTATTTTTTATAAGCATTATTTAAATATGTATGTGTATAAATATATACACAGTATACTTGTTAAAGAAATCATGCGTAAAAGATTGTGCTTTTGGTAAATACAGGTAAAAATACCACTTTTAAGCGTAAAAGAAAACAAAAAAAGAACGACAATTGAAACCAAGTGGGTTGACTTTTCAAACACAAAATCACATTCCCGGAAATTCGCTTTTGGACGTTTTGGTTTTGCTTATGATAAATTTTGAACATATAACCTAGTTTTTTTTTAATTTTCTATGTTTTACTACTCTGAAAACAACATTACACATGCAAACAATAGTATTTCTATATCTAGAAAAACAAACCCAAAACACTTGTAGAGAATTCAATAATAATTTTTATATTAGTTTTATTTACATTCACCTATAAAGTAATAAAATAATTGAAGTTATAACTAAAATACATTTCAAGAAAATCTATAAAAATAAATCATACCATATTTCATTTTCATCATCTATGGTAAAAAAAAGTGACTATAAGTTATGTTCATCAAAATAGAACACAATTAATTAATTTCATATATATATATATATATATATAGGGTTAGGTTATAGTAAAAAGGGTTTTAAAAATAAGAAGGGTAAGAAGGATTCTGGGCTTGACATGTGTCCTTTTTATTGTTTTTAAAGAGAGGGTATAATGGTCATTGTGTATTACACAATGAACTTGTATTACACAATGACCGGACGTGGTATTACACAATGATCTTGTATTACACATTGACCTAACTAATTACACAATGAACTTGTATCACACAATGAACTTGTATTACACAATGACCTGACTAATTACACAATGAACTTGTATTACACAATGACCTGACTAATTACACAATGAACTTGTATTACACAATGACCGGATATTACACAATGAACTTGTATTACACAATGACCAGACGTGGTATTACACAATGAACTTGTATTACACAATGAACTTGTAATACACAATGAACTTGTATTACACAATGCCCTGACTAATTACACGAAGACCAGACGTGGTATTACACAATGAACTTGTATTACACAGTGACCTGACTAATTACACAATGAACTTCTATTACACAATGACCAGACGTGGTATTACACAATGAACTTGTATTACACAATGAACTTGTATTACACAACGACCAGACGTGGTATTACACAATGAACTTGTATTACACAATAAACTTGTATTACACAATGACCTGACTAATTACACAATGAACTTGTATTACACAATGACCTAGATAATTACACAATGAACTTGTATTACACAATGAACTGACTAATTACACAATGACCAAATATTACACAATGATCAGACGTGGTATTACACAATGAACTTGTATTACATAATGACCTAACTAATTACACAATGAACTTGTATTATACAATGAACTTGTATTATACAATGACCTGACTAATTACACAATGAACTTGTATTACACAATGACCTGACTAATTACACAATGACCTAATATCACACAATGACCAGATGTGGTATTACACAATGAACTTGTATTACACAATGACCTGACTAATCACAAAATGAGCTGGAAAACGTAAAACATAATGATAAATACATATAACACAATTAACTTGTATTACACAATTAACTTTTATTACACAATGAACTTGTATTACACAATGAACTTATATTACACAATTAAATTGTATTAGACAATTAAATTGTATTACACATTAACCTGACTAATTACACAATGAGCCAGAAAACGTAAAAAAAAATTCGTTTTTGTTTATAACGACACTATACTCGTTTTAAAAATTAAAAAACGCTCGTTTTTATGGTGTAATTTTTTTTTGAAAAAATAATGTCGTATTTAAAAGTTATGAACGTTTTAAAATGAGGGGGGAACTTGATAAAAAGTCAATCCAACAACTTTTTCTCCTACAATTTAATCTCAACTATTAAATATTTTCTACAATTTGATCTAATGGCCCTAAATCCTTCTCACCCTTCTTAGAATTAGAATCTTTTTTACCTAAAACTAATCATATATATATATATATATTACATTTAACAATTTATGCATTATTACCATAATTACAAAAGTCTAATTGTAAAATACAACATTTAAAAGAATAATACATTTACTTACCAAGTCCTAATCGTAACATAGTATTCAACATTTAAACTAAAAGATCATTATTTAATGTAATACTCTATCACCGACTTGAAATTCAAGGGGCTTCCTACGGTTGTCAGCGTAACTCTTTTGACGATCGCGAGAGGCATTGAGTCTTTCTTGAATTTGAAGTATCTTGTCGGTGGTTTCTTGAATGAGTTCGGGACCGGTGATTTGAGTGTCACCGATCTCGGTCCAACACACGGGAGATCAACACTTCCTACCATATAGAGCCTCGAAAGGGGCGCACTTGATGCTCGTATGGTAACTATTGTTATAAGAGAATTCGATGAGTGGCAAGTGTTGATTCCAACTTCCTCCAAAGTCGATCACATAAGAACGGAGCATGTCTTCGAATTTCTGTATGGTCCTTTCACTTTGACCATCAGTCTGGGGACGGTAAGCCGTTCTAAGGTTCAAACGAGTTCCCAAAGCTTTCTGTAAAGATTGCCAGAATCGGGAGGTAAAACGGCTATCACGGTTGGAGATAATGGATAGAGGGACACCATGACGTGTCACGACCTCATTGATATAGAGTCTGGAAAGCTTCTCCATTTTGTAGTCCTCACGGATTGCGAGAAAATGAGCAGATTTGGTTAAGCGGTCAACAATAACCCAGATGGAGTCATGACCACTAGAGGTTCGCGGGAGCTTGGTGATGAAGTCCATGGAAATTTGCTCCCATTTCCATTGAGGAATTTTGGGTTGTTGGAGAAGACCAGATGGTTTCTAGTGCTCAGATTTAACTTTAGAGCAAGTAAGACATTTCCCTACATAGATGGCGATGTCTTTCTTCATTCCTGGCCACCAATAAAACTCTTTCAAGTCGTGATACATCTTATCAGCATCGGGATGAACATAATAACGGGATTTATGTGCTTCATCAAGGATAAGGGTTCGGAGCTCACTTGATTCAGGGATCCAAATTCGACCCATGAAGTAAAGGAGATCATCCGATTTGGGTTCCAAGTACTTTTCGGCACCACAATCCAACTCCTTCCTCAACTCATCATTTGCAACAACTTGTTTTTGGGCTAGGAGGATCTTATCTTTGAGACTGGTTTAGACCAACATTCCCATAGCTCGCACACGGGTGGGTTTAATTCGGTCCTTGCGACTAAGGACGTCAGCCACCACATTAGCTTTCCCCGGGTGGTAACCGATTTTGCAATCGTAGTCACTAAGTAATTCAACCCAATGTCGCTTCCTCATGTTGAGTTCTTTCTGGTTCAGAACATGTTGAAGGCTCTTGTGATCGGTGAAAACCACACATTTAGTTCCGTAGAGATAATGTCTCCAGATTTTCAAAGCAAAGACCACCGCACCCAACTCAAGGTCATGAGTGGTGTAGTTCTTTTCATGAACCTTGATCTGTCTGGATGCATAGGCTATGACCTTGTCTCGTTACATCAACACGCAACCAAGACCTTTGTTTGAGGCATCACAATATACAACGAAATCATCATTTCCATCGGGAAGACTTAGAACAGGGGAGTTGCCCAATTTCTGCTTAAGAGTTTGGAACGCATCTTCTTGATTTTGTTCCCAGGTGAAAGCTTATTTTTTTGAGTAAATGTAGTGAGAGGCAGGGCGATCTTTAAAAAGTTCGAGATGAACATTCGGTAATAACCTGCCAAACCTAAAAAGGATCGGATCTCAGAGGGAGTAGAGGGTGTACTCCAATTCTTGATAGCGGTGACTTTGGCTAGATCGACGTGTATACCCTGGTCGTTGATCACCTGACCCAAGAAATGAACTTCTCTAAGCCAAAATTCACACTTGGAGAATTTAGCATAAAGTTGTTCCTTCTTCAAGAGTTCCAAAATCAGCTTAAGGTGGGTTGTATGATCTTCTTTGGTTCGGGAGTAGATCAAGATGTCATCAATGAAGACAATGACAAAATGATCCAGGTAGGGTTTGCAGACATGGTTCATGAGGTCCATGAACACCGCGGGCGCATTGGTTAACCCAAAAGGCATAACCATGAACTCGTAGTGTCCATAACGAGTTCTAAAAGCAGTTTTGGGAATGTCCTCTTCATGGACTCGGAGTTGATGATACCTAGATCGGAGGTCAATCTTCGAGAAACAAGTTGCTCCTTGCAGTTGATCGAACATGTCATCGATCCTAGGTAGCGGGTAACGATTCTTGATGGTAAGCTTGTTTAGTTCACGGTAGTCGATGCACATGCGGAAGGACCCATCCTTCTTCTTGAAAAAAAGAACCAGAGCTCCCCAAGGTGAGAAGCTCGATCTAATGAATCCCTTGTCCAGCAGCTCTTGCACTTGGCTAGATAGTTCTTGCATCTCAGAAGGGGCTAGGCGGTACGGAGATTTGGCAATGGGGTTAGCTCTTGGTAAAAGATCAACCCGAAATTCAACTTGTCGAGTTGGAGGGAGTCCATGCAAGTCATCAGTGAATACTTCCGGAAAATCTCGGATGATCGGTATATCTTGTAATTTCTTTTCTTCAGATTTCTCCACCACATATGCCAAGAAAACATAGTATCGCTTCCTTAAATAGCTACGTGCCTTCATGCAAGAGATGAATTTCAAACTTTTTCAAGGTTTCTCTCCAAATATTTTCAAGATCTCACCGGATGGTAGAGGGATACGAATGAGTTTCTCCGAACAGTTGATTTCCGCATGATTGTGGGATAGCTAATCCATTCCTACGATGATATCAAAACTCCCAAGAGTGATGGGAATCATTTCGATAGAGAATGTGTGATCGTTGAGAGTTAGGGCACAACCTCGGACAACGGAATGCACAACAGTTAGTTTGCCATCAGCTATTTCTATAGTATAAGCAGGTTCAAGAGCGGTACGACAAGTTTCAAGTAAAGGTTCAAATTCTAAGGAGACAAAGCTTTTATCCGCTCCAGTATCAAATAAGATATAGGCATAACGATTTTTGATGAGAAACGTACCAATAACCACGGCATTGTCATTTCTGGCCTCGGTTGCTCCTATGGCAAAAGTGCGAGCACGTGCACCTCGATTATTGTTGTTGAGCTTCGGGCATTGGTTTTTGTAGTGATCAGGAGCACCGCATTCATAACATGCCCTATCATTGATGATGGCAGGAGTGGCAGTTTGGGTAGTAGCAGCCTTTTCAGCTACGCGACAAGCGATAGAAAAATGACCAAACTGTAACATCCATGATTTCCAGTCTATAAAATTTTTCTTTGATTATTAAAACACTCGAAATCCTATACTTGTTCAACACAATGTGACACAACCATTCACTATTTTAAACACGTATTTATTATTTCAACCTCACTTTTACATCCTATTTTCCATTACATATATGCCATACATACATATATTTAGTTATAAACAAATGCATAAGTACACATGCATTTAATTAAATGACCATTTATACAATTTATAATATTATTAAAATGAAGATCTATTTCCTATATAAATAAAAATTTGATTTTTTTATATAAATGTTATAAATAAATAAAATAGAAATTAAATCAAATAATTAAAGTATTGAACCCCATATTGTTTCATTTGAACTCTCACTTAAACATTTGGACCCTCAAGCTTGAACCATCACCATTGAAAGTTGACCCTTTGACCTCAATGTTGACCATTCTTCATCAGTTTGACTTTTTAAAGTCAAATAGCCCAAGAATCATAAAAATCAAGACCGTAGGCGACCCAATCTATTTGACCTTGGATTCCCATGCGTAGGTAATCGATCGTATATCATCCACAGGCCTAATTTGAGTTCAATTCGATCAATTATGCGCTCGAATTCAAAAATCAAACCAGCTTGACTCGGCATAGTCAAACTAGGCTAAATCGGGAAAGAATTCAAGAAATTGAAACGCGTTTTTGACAGCAAATCATGCGTAGGCTAATTACGCATGAATCTAGACCACATCCATGACGCAATTCACGCCCAATTGATCGAATTAACACGTAATCCGTTCGGACAACTGTCACAGTCAAACCTTTAATCGAATCCTATAATTATAGTGGAATTGGATGATGTAATTCACTCACACATCACCGTATAACAGATTACAAACTCTCTCCACCCTCACTTGATCCTCACTTCAACCCTGCAACTCAATCGGGTACCCAGATCCTCGTTTCTGACCCTCTAGCCGTCGGCCTTCTACACTTGACCATTTCAGGTATAAATTGTATCATTCGTTTCGTGTTTACTTGGAGATTAAAAGCCCTCTGTCAATTTCATATGACAAAGGGCAACAAACCCAATTTCGTTTGGAATTAAGGCTTGTTCATACAGGTTCAAATTCAGATTTCTAAATCAAATCGTTTAGCGTATTTAATGTATTTAACATCTATACTTAACCAACGAAACCATCTGCTCAGACTGGCTAAGTCATTGCACCATCGGACCAGATGGTGTGGGTTCAAAACCCATAGGATCCAGCCTTTTTGCGTGAGCAGTAAACCAAACCCGGTCCCTCTGCTGTATCATGTCAAAACGTTTCGAACTAGGTCTAGTACACTGACCAGCCACTTGCTCCACTGGTAACACACGCACCTGTTACAGGCGCCACCCGGGTTCGAGCCGGGTGGCCTGTTTAGTTTTTTTAAAACCGATTTTAATGCCCAAAAAAATGTACCAAAATTATTTTTATAAACCCAACTTTATTTAGATCAGATTAAAGCAATACTTTACAATTTTTAACATAAAACATCTATTTTACAAATTTAACTGTTTAAAACCTCTTTTTAATCATTTAAAAATACATTTTTAAATCAAATTATTAAATTTTAAAACCAAGTATTTAATTTCCTAATTTTATAAAACAATTGTGACAAGATTTTTATAAAAAAATACATTCTCATAAATCATTTGTTTTTCTATTAAACTATATATACATATTAGAGTTTAAAACATATAAAACTCTTTCCAATATATATATATATATATATATATACATTCCTTAACATATTACTTTATTAATAAATAAATAAATTTATTTATTAATTATCTTTGTACATTAACAAGTTTATTTAGGGTGTTAATATGTACTAATATATATATATATATATATATATATATATATATATATATATATATATATTTACCCTATAGTTTGACACATTATTATAAAATGAATAAATAAGATAGATTTATTTATTTTTACCTTGAACCATAAAAGAATTTATTTATTTAAAATTAATTAAACATAAACCCTAAAGACAAATATTATTTTTCATATATACTTTGAACTTACAATTTGACATATCAAACTTTTGTTGACTTACATTCTTTCACATAAATGACACAACCCTTGTACAAATCCACACATATCAAGCCCGATGAACATTTGATCATGACTTAGACTCCGTGCACATTATTAATGCAAGTTCATACATGTCATTCTAGGTTAAACTTGTGATTTGAGAATCACTTGTGCTTCATTTTTGCTTGTGTTATCTACATAACTTATTCAAGTGAGTTTACATAGCCCCTTTTCCTTTTGTACATTTTTGGGGTGAAACATGACTACTCTATAAATATTATTTGCAAATTGCACACGTACAATTCTACAATATGATCATATGTGTTTATTTGTGCTTTATGCTTGAATGCTAATTGTTAAGGCTACATATACATGATATACACGTGCAAACACAAATACATTACTTCAGGCTAACATGTGTTGTTATGCCCTACAGTAAGATAACATGTGTTGTTATGCCCTGCAGTAGTATAACATGTGTTGTTATGCCCTACATTTACATTAGGATAACATGTGTTGTTATGCCCTACATTAGGATAACATGTGTTGTTATGCCCTTCAATTAAAAATTTTCATTTGTGCAAATAGCTTAACTTAGATTCTCCATAAATGCTTTATAAACCATGCATCATATGAATTGTACACGAATCATTTGAACTTTACTTGTGGTGTCAAAACCTATGTATGCTCCCCAACTATTTATAGTTGACCCTCTCATTTTATCATGTTTCAGGTACATATGTTTGAGTTAAGATTCAGGCTACTTCACTTAGGGTTGAGGACCTAGTCTTAAATTTTAATATGGAGATTTATGTATTCTTTAATTCTTGTAAATGATGTAATTGATTATTTGAGTTATGAAATGAAACTTATTGTTTAATTATTACAACTTTAGCAAACCTTGAGCTTATGAACAGTCTACATGTCCCGCCCCGACGTTTTCGCCGTCGGTTGGGGTGTGACAGATTGGTATCAGAGCCTTGGTTATAAGGAATTAGGTTATTAGACACTTTTAACGTAGACTATAACCTTAGGACACCCATTTATGCCATGCTCTATGAATCTATGATATGCTACATGCTATGTGCTACATTTTTAATATATTATGTGACTTATTAGGTTTCACGTAAATGATAAATTAAAAACAATAATATCCTTACCCTTATCCTAAGCCTCACTCTTTCTACTATGTCATTACCATCATTGCATGTGGAACGTTATAAGTCTATTAAACTTCTTTTCACACCTCGTTAAGGTTTTAAACCTTGTTAACTAGTAATTGACACTTGCAATCTGGAAGGGTGACACCTGTATTCTGGGTTTTCTTTCTAGGAAAGCATTTCATATAAATCCCAATCAACTGAGGGATTCGTATGCTTTCCTGGGAATTCCCGGGATGAGTCTTTACTTATAGGCTAAAGCATGTCTCCTTGAAAGTTATATAAGTTTATTAACCTTAATATGTCATAGCATTCAAATGGTACTATCCCCGTTTGAGTGCAACCCAAACTATAAATACTTATGTTTTAAATTATCCTTTGTTTTACGTCCAAGAAACCCTCATAATCTCTTATATCCTTCCTCCTGTTTGTTAAAACCTATAGCATGCCTCCTCGTCGTGCCAACGAGACCAACAACAACAACAATGACCTTGCTGCTCTCCTCACTCAACGTGTGAACCAACTCACTCAGGCCAATAACAACAATGGTGGCACTAACAGCAGTGCTAATAATGGTGGTGGTGGTGGTGCCAACCCACCCCCATGCACTTTTAAACACTTTAACTCGTGCAACCCCGTCAAGTTCTATGGCACCGAAGGAGCTACGGGCCTCCTTCAATGGTTTGAAAGCATTGAAAGCACTTTTCTCAACAGTGATTCCCTGACAATCTCCGGATTCGTTATGCCACCAACGTCTTTCAAAGACGGGCGCTCACTTGGTGGAATGGTGAGAAGAGTAACCGGGGTGTGGATGTGACCATGGCCTTGCCATGGGATGTGTCACACCCCCAAATTCCACTAACGGAGTTTTACCGTTTTGGAGGGTGACCAACCAGGATCTCAGACATCAGTTACTTCAAACGACACTATATGGGACTTGAAATGTAATAACATAAAAGTTCAAGGTTCAGAGTGTATATGCGGAAGCGTTAAACGAAAATAAATGCGCAAAACAACGCGCCCAAGTCCAATTACAAACAAAACATAGATATTATTCAATAGATAATTATTCCAATTGAAGTCAAAGACACATGCATGACTTAACGTGATCCTGAGTGCCAACCTGAGAAAACATGTAAGAAAACGAGTCAACACTAGGTTGGTGAGTTCACAGGTTTCAATCATTTAAAGTAAAGCGTTTACGGATTATGTACATTCAATATGCATATCAATAGGTTGCATGCCTATGTTCATGTTTTGCTAAAGCGCTCGCAACCGAAACTGACAGTGAGTTTGTTTGTTTGCCTCCAGCCAGGTCTATCAACTCTGACTAATGTGTTAAGGTCAATATAACACCCGTTCGACCTCCAATCGAGTTAGCGCGACTAACACGGGTGGGGTTTGTCAAACCCGGTAGTACTACCAAAATTACCTCGTTCATACCATATTAACGGTCCGATGTGTGTGAGGACTTTTCATGATAGTGTGTTACGCTTAGCCTCAACAGTGATATCATATGAATTTCAATAAACCAAAAAGTTGTGACATGTTTTCTCCCCCAAATAAAAACAGTAAAAAGGGGCCGTGAAACTCACCTGCGTTGCGTAGTAGGTAGTATCACACAAGTATGAGATTTATAATCTCAAGTGTTTGCCTGCACGGCTTACGTATGTCCTATAATTATAACACATAAGTTAGGGACATATGGGATTTGTGACGACGACACGGAAGTTAGAATATCTTAACGCTTTCTAAGGATTTAAGAGTAGACGAACGTGTCTACGGAATTATATAACTTTCTTAATATAATCATTAAGGAAAAAGCGTCACGTGTCGTATGTTAATCACGAATAATAATTAAATACATTCGTACGTTAAAGTCGTTTACAAAAGTTAGGAAAATAATATAATTTAATATATTATTTTTAGGTTCGAAGGGTTAACTAAATGGTCATTTATGTGGAAAAATAATAAATATATTATTTTTAATCGAGTATATAAACGTGGGTAAATAATATAACAATTATATTGTTAATTGGTTGGAAACGTCACACGAGGTATAAAACGATACAAAATAATATAACGTATATATTATTTAATAAGATTAGTCACGGTTTTAAAATAATATAAACATATTATTTTATACGAAGTTACGGTTTGAAAATAATATAAATATTATTATTTTTATTCGATAATAACATAAATATATTATTTATAAAAGTGGAAAAGATAATAAAATGGATTAATAAATTAAACCCGAGCCTACGGGTGGTTTCCCGGGCTAAAACACATTAATATATCATTATAATAATATAGAGTTTGATTTTTAATAATTAAATATGATTAAAAATGTCTCAAAAATAAAATGTGGGAGCCCGGTCTCGAACCCGGGTCTCTCCCACACACGCACACAGCTTTAACCATCTCAGCCGCTAGGCCATCGCAACAGAACCCGAAGTCAATTGGTTTTAATCATCCATTCCCGTGGATCCCTCCCCCACACGCACCCACGATCGAAACCCAACCCCAAAGCCCTCGAATCTGATCACGATTGAAGGCAACGGTTTAGGGTTTTGTTCATTAACTAAATTCGAGTCTAAGGGTAGTTTTAATTTCAAAAACAATAGGTTTACAGTCGGAAATTTCTCGATTAGAAATCCGAAACTTAGTTTTAAGAACACATATTTGATTTGAATAAATTCGATAAGATTACTGCTTAATTTCATGGGGCTTTTACTTAACAAAAGATTTCGAATCTGATGATATAGTTTAATTGGGTTAAGGTTAAGTCTAGGATCGAAAACCCCAAATCATTTTATGAATAAACCCTAGCTTTCGGATCAAGATCAATTCGATGTTCTGAGATTAAACAAACATGGGGCTTTCGTTATACAGGTGATTACGAGTCTAAAGGTGTCGATTAATTGAATTGAAATTGGGTCTAAGATAGGGTTCGATCAAATCGAATTAAGATGAACCCTAGAATCAATTCGGTTTAAATTTGATGATATAAGCCCTAGATTTCATAGGGCTTTCAATCTGGGCATCGAGACGATACTAAGGATGCGTTCAATTTCATAATTTGATATCGGATTGATAGGGTTCGACTAAAACGAAATCCGTATGAACCCTAGGTTTCGATCGAGTTAAATCCGATAATATGAAACCCAATTAGGTTAGGGTTATTGATCTAGACACAGAAACGAAACTGTAGGTGCAAGTAATTACCAGATTTCGTGATGGACTGATAGCGTCCGACTAAAACGAGTGTCGTCGGCAATGGAGTTGATCCCCGGCGATTACGGCTGTGTCTCCGACCCGATTGGTGTGTGAAAAATCTTGAGTGGAACTCGTTTGATGTGCGCAGACGATCAATTGGAGAAGTGGTAACTGATTTAGTCGGATTTGGTTGATAATAAACCGAGAGTCGACGGTTTCGACATAAACACCCATAATTGGGATTAAACTCGAATCAATGATGGGATTAACCGCCGCAATAATGAACATAATTGTCATAATCATCCGTTTCGGTTACGAATTTGCAGTAATTCCCGTTAAGAATTTGTGAATTTGGATTCAAAATCAAATAGTTTGACTTTTAGAAAGTCAACAAGAACTTATACATTCTATTTTGACTTTGAAAGTCAACATTTTCGGGGTTTGGTACTTGGCAGAACTAATCCCTGCAGTTTGAGGTTCAGAAATGACAGAAACAGTCCCTGAGATTTAATGTTGAGTTAACAGGGTTAGGTTTTAACAGAATATTTAACGATATTGTTAACGGAGTTAACTTTGGAAAGTCGGATTGTCACAGGATGAAGTTAAGAGACTCATGACCGAGGAATTCTGTCGTCGTAATGAAATGAAGAAGTTGGAGGCTGAGTTTTGGGATCTTACCCAAGACAGTGGTGAAAGTTTAGCCTACATAACTCGTTTCCATGAGTTAAGTCTTTTGGTACCCCACATGGTCACTCCACTGACTCGGGGTATTGAGAAGTACATCGGTGGTCTACCCATGAAAATCCAAGATACAGTCCTAGGAAGAAATCCAGCTACTCTTGAAGATGTTATCCGCTTAGCGGCCACATTAACCGATAACCATGTGAAGGCGGGTACACTAACAAGGAAAGGCGCAAAGAAAGTCACTGACCCAACAGCCTCTTCTGAACCCTCTCAGGAAGACAAACCCAAACCTCCTCACTCCGATAAGAAACATAACTTTGCTGTCATTACCCCTGCTGTACCAATCAACCAAGTAGCTCCCCTAGCCCAAAACCATAATAAGAAACCATATGCGGGCAACAACCCTCTGTGCAACATGTGCAACTATCACCACTTCCCAAACATGCCATGCCGTCTATGTGCCAATTGTGGAAGGTATGGTCATGTAGCGAACACTTGTCAATCCAGATCACATGTTAGTCAAATCCACCAAGGGAATCGAGCCAATCACCAAGTTGCCAATCAAGTTGTACCAGCCATTACTAATGGGCGTGCTTGTTATGAATGTGGTAATCCAAACCACTTCAAAAACCAATGCCCAAGGATAGCCAATGCAAACCAAGGTGGTGCTCGTGGGCGTGCCTTCAACATAAACACTAACGAAACTCAAGTCAATGCCGAGGCAGTAGATGAAACCAATTGAAGCTAGTGCAAGATGGAGTCGAATAGGGATCTAGTCTGGAATAAATTATGCATTGTAATCCTTTATGTTATTTTTGTCATTGTCGGAACTATTTACACCTACTACGGTTTGTCACTATAATCGTGAGCTTGCTAGCCAACTTCAGAAAGTGAATCATTTCACCATTAACCGTCCATATAAGCACTAACGAACTTAAAAGTTAAAACTCATCTACCTACATTGTGCATGAACGCCAAGTAACACACCTGATCGCCTACAAAATCCGATAGTTTCCGATACGCATGAGACTCAATACATTCATAAAATACATAATACTAGAGTGATCACATTATACGTATTTGCTTATACATGATACCAAATTGTTCACACTATACATGAAACCTATTTGCTTACAACATGCCTAACACTAGATCATATATGAACACATGAGTGTTTACATTATACATGGAATTAGATTGTTTACATTGTTGCAATTGACTAAGTACATCATACACAAGGCATGACTATTCACCCTATCCATGAAAGCTACTCGGGGTTTGACGTATTCTTGTTCAAACACGAGGAAGCTATGGAACCTAAATTATGCCACGTTATTACTCTTTAGTACCTGATTGGCTCTACTATCTATGGACATAGTTATTGTTAGCAACACATATGTGAAAGCAATAGTTACGAATTAAGTGTTTTTGTGTTACCCCCTGGACCCCACACACAATGGGATGAACTATGTGAACCACGCAACGATTTAGATAATTACGAGTGCACACGTAATTATAAAAATCAGCGCATGGAAGTCATAGTGAAATCTGTTGTGTGTTATGACATGAAACCTATCGTGGTACATAATAACAAAACTAATGTGATATGATAAGGACATTGTCATAAAATCAGAAGTAGCGTTATTCCTGGCACGTAAAGTTTTATGTTTTTTGACGGGGCCAATGTTTGTGAAACCTTTTTATCCACTGATAATTCCTGAACATATTAGATTATATCTTAAACAAACCTTGATCATCCAGTTCCCATAAATTCCATTCCAAGTAACACATTTCACCTTTAGGTTCTTCGACCGATCTCCCCTTAACTCTCTTGAAACTGAAACCCACTAATATCATTCATACTTAACTTGAACTTTAATTCTAAGCATTGTTATCTATCATTCTCCCCAATTCTTCCATCAAAACTCAAAACTCACTCTCTTCCCTAACTCAGAAACTCCCGCTAGCTAAATTTCGGGACGAAATTTCCTTAACATGGGGAGACTGTAACATTCATGATTTTCAATCTATAAAATTTTTCTTTGATTATTAAAACACTCGAAATCCTATACTTGTTCAACACAATGTGACACACCCATTCACTATTTTAAACACGTATTTATTATTTCAACCTCACTTTTACATCCTATTTTCCATTACATATAAGCCATACATACATATATTTAGTTATAAACAAATTCATAAGTGCACATGCATTTAATTAAATGACCATTTATACAATTTGTACTATTATTAAAATGAAGATCTATGTCATATATAAATAAAAATTTGATTTTTTTATATAAATGTTATAAATAAATAAAATAGAAATTAAATCAAATAATTAAAGTATTGGACCCCATCTTGTTTCATTTGAACTCTCACATAAACATTTGGACCCTTAAGCTTGAACCATCACCATTGAAAGTTGACCTCAATGTTGACCATTCTTCATCAGTTTGACTTTTTAAAGTCAAATAGCCCAAGAATCATACAAATCAAGACCGTAGGTGACCCAATCTGTTTGACCTTGGATTCCCATGCGTAGGTAATCGATCGTATATCATCCACAGGCCCAATTTGAGTTCAATTCGATCAATTATGCGCTCGAATTCAAAAATCAAACGAGCTTGACTCGGCATAGTCAAACTTGGCTAAATCGGGAAAGAATTCAAGAAATTGAAACGCGTTTTTGACAGCAAATCATGCGTAGGCTAATTACGCATGAATCTAGACCACATCCATGACGCAATTCACACCCAATTGATCGAATTAACACGTAATCCGTTCGGACAACTGTCACAGTCAAACCTTTAATCGAATCCTATAATTATAGTGGAATTGGATGATGTAATTCACTCACACATCACCGTATAACAGATTACAAACTCTCTCCACCCTCATTTGATCCTCACTTCAACCCTGCAACTCAATCGGGCACCCAGATCCTCGTTTCTGACCCGCTAGCCGTCGGCCTTCTACACTTGACCATTTCAGGTATAAATCGTATCATTCGTTTCGTGTTTACTTGGAGATAAAAAGCCCTTTGTCAATTTCATATGATAGAGGGCAACAAACCCAATTTCGTTTGGAATCAAGGCTTGTTCATACAGGTTCAAATTCAGATTTCTAAATCAAATCGTTTAGCGTATTTAATGTATTTAACATCTTAACTTAACCAGCGAAAGCATTTGGTCCGACTGGCTAAGTCATTGCACCATCGGACCAGATGGTGTGGGTTCGAAACCATCTTGTCTGACTGGCTAAGTCATTGCACCATCGGACCAGATGGTGTGGGTTCGAAACCCATCTGGTCCGACTGGCTAATTTTTTTAATACCGATTTTAATGCCCAAAAAAAATGTGCAAAAATTATTTTTATAAACCCAACTTTATTTAGATCAGATTAAATCAATACTTTACAATTTTTAATATAAAACATCTATTTTACAAATTTAAATGTTTAAAACCTCTTTTTAATCATTTAAAAATACATTTTTAAATCAAATTATTAAATTTTAAAACCAAGTATTTAATTTCCTAATTTTATAAAACAATTGTGACAATATTTGTATAAAAAAATACATTCTCATAAATCATTTGTTTTTCTATTAAACTATATATACATATTAGAGTTTAAAACAAATAAAACTCTTTCCAATATATATATATATATATATATATATATATATATATATATATACACACGTTCCTTATTTTAGAACATATTACTTTAATAATAAATAAATAAATTTATTTTATAAATTTTCTTTGTACATTAACAAGTTTATTTAGGGTTTTAATATGTACTAATATATATATATATATATATATATATATATTTACCCTATAGTTTGACACATTATTATAAAATGAATAAATAAGATAGATTTATTTATTTTTACCTTGAACCATAAAAGAATTTATTTATTTAAAATTAATTAGACATAAACCCTAAAGACAAATATTATTTTTCATATATACTTTAAACTTACAATTTGACATATCAAACTTTTGTTGACTTACATCCTTTCACATAAAATGACACAACCCTTGTACAAATCCACACATATCAAGCCCGATGAACATTTGATCATGACTTAGACTCCGTGCACATTATTAATGCAAGTTCATACATGTCATTCTAGGTTAAACTTGTGATTTGAGAATCACTTGTGCTTCATTTTTGCTCGTGTTATCTAGACAACTTATTCAAGTGAGTTTACATAGCCCCTTTTCCTTTTGTACATTTTTGGGGTGAAACATGACTACTCTATAAATATTATTTGCAAATTACACACGTACAATTCTACAATATGATCGTATGTGTTTATTTGTGCTTTATGCTTGAATGCTAATTGTTAAGACTACATATACATGATATACACGTGCAGACACAAATACATTACTTCAGGCTAACATGTGTTGTTATGCCCTACATTAGGATAACATGTGTTGTTATGCCCTACATTTACATTAGGATAACATGTGTTGTTGTGCCCTACATTAGGATAACATGTGTTGTTATGCCCTTCAATTACAAATTTTCATTTATGCAAATAGCTTAACTTGGATTCTCCATAAATGCTTTATAAACCCTGCATCATATGAATTGTATACGAATCATTTGAACTTTACTTATGGTGTCAATACCTATGTATGCTCACCAACTACTTATAGTTGACCCTCTCATTTTATCATGTTTTAGGTACAGATGTTTGAGTTAAGATTCAGGCTACTTCACTTAGGGTTGAGGACCTAGTCTTAAATTTTAATATGGAGATTTATGTATTCTTTAATTCTTGTAAATGATGCACTTGATTACTTGAGTTATGAAATGAAACTTATTGTTTAATTATTACAACTTTAGCAAACCATGAGCTTATGAACAGTCTACATGTCCCGCCCCGACGTTTCCGCCGTCGGTTGGGGTGTGGCACAAGCCTTCCACATTTATTGCACGAACGACATTGAACAGTAGTAGGGTGATGGTATTGGCACTTTACACACAGCGGGTGAGGTCCGCTATATGGCTTCCTTCCAGGTGCTGTGTAACATCCCGAAAATAGTAAATAAGTAAATAATAATACGATGGAGATTTATACGACATAAAATGAAATAAGAACGGATGGACTTGGGCTCGACTCCAACGGGCCGAGGGAAGCCCAGGTATAAAAGGGGCAAGACAGCCCATTTGACCATTTCACCTCCATTTCACCAATTCTAGAGAGAGAAAGGGAGCCCGAGTCTAGAGAGAGAAAGTCGACGGATCGTCACGAGATTTGAGGAGCACGTTACTACTGAGATCGTGAGCAAAACCTCTGGATCATAATTCCAATCCAGGTAATGATTCGATCATAATATGAGTTTTTGTTCATTTTGGGGTTTCTCGGGTTTTAGCTAAATAGGTGATGTTTTTACGGATGAAACTTGAAAAATAAGCTTAGAAATAGAATCTAGAATGAAAACCGCACGTTTTGATCAAAGAAAATTGTAAGATTAGCATGATCGGATTAACATGCAAGAATTCCGAAATTTTGGTCCAAGAACCAGGTACTGCGTACTTACCAAGTGCGCAGGAAGGAATCCCTGCGTACTTACTAAGTGCGCAGGCAGCAGTCCCTGCGTACTTACCAAGTACGCAGGAGGAAGACTCCTGCGCACTTACCAAGTGCGCATGAGCAAGTCCCTGCGCACTTACTAAGTGCGCAGGAAGCAGACAGCAGGCCACAGGTTGGTTAAGTAAAGTCTGTAAGTTTAGAATGATTAAACCATTAGAGTCGGGGTTGGGTCTAATGTGTATTTAACTACCTAATTCAGATCGGAGGTGACGCTGTTGGGCCTTTGTTTAGGACAACCTAGAGTAGCTCGTCAGGTGAGTTCTATGTGCCCCCTTCTATGTATGTGCAAATGATTTATAAATGTTTTGGGGCTGAAGTGTATACACTAAATGGATAAATGCTATAAGTGACAATGTGATCATACGTACATATATGAATATATAAATACTTATATATGTGAAAATGAATTATGAATAAAGAATGAAGCGTATGATATAAAGAAAGAATGAAAGAAGGATATAACGTAAAAGAATGAAATCTTGCTTTATATTATACATATTGCATGTTATGAATGAATGTAAACGTTATAAACCCTTCTGTGACAACGGCTACTTCGGTAGACGGACGACCACGTGACTATTTTGCAACCGGGACGAAAACGTTCCTACGTAAGATAGGACGTATGAAAAGGTAAAAATGGACGGTCGAAGCAATTGCCTTAACTAATGTAGAACGGTTGCATACATAATGGTCGCGTGGGAAACGGATGCCCTAGGGCAGACGGATTTAATGTTATGACGGACTACGACGGTAGGACGGTTAAGAGCGGACGGACAAAAGTTGCCGGACGGATTTAATGTTATGACGGACGGTTTTCTAGAGCCGGACGGTTATGAGAAGGGCTACGACGGTAGCTCTGACTGCGATGTCTTCGTG
Source organism: Smallanthus sonchifolius (assembly GCA_023525975.1). NCBI lineage: Eukaryota > Viridiplantae > Streptophyta > Magnoliopsida > Asterales > Asteraceae > Smallanthus > Smallanthus sonchifolius. The sequence continues at coordinate 62,859,475 of CM042038.1, forward strand.
ACATTCGCGACAAGTATGATGGGTTGATCTCCCTTAAGATTATGGCCAATATGTGTTCTCCCAAAGAAAGTATGTATGTACATATGTATATACCCTCAATGAATGTTATGTGAGAACAGTAAAGTAAAGAATATTTAAAAGTATGAATATACATGTATACATTATATTCAGGATAAGATAAATATTATGTATGATTGTCTTTAAACTAGAACTCACCAGCGTTAGCTGACTTTTAGTATACATTTCAGGTAACAAAGGAAAGGGTCGTGCGAAGGCGTGAAGGTTACCTGGCACAAGACTGACATCCCACTTTTGTTTGTTAAGAATATGTTATGCTTTTATTTGTAAAGACTTCCGCTGTTTTGATTATGTAATTGAATGACGAATGTTTTAATATTTATGACTATGTTTATGAGTAAATCCAACAAGTGAGGTCACCCGGTTTAGGGGCCTTACAAGTTGGTATCAGAGCAATAGTTTGAGAGATTTAGACATCCCTAAATGTCTAGACTCAAACTGATTATGGGACCAACGCACGGATGTCAGTATGGGTAACCAACGCCAACGCTAGCACGTTAAGTAAGTCGTAAAGTTAATGCTCTTACATAGGAATAGATACCTTAACCTAGAACAAATAGATGTTAATGCCACGACTGATTTGAAGAGTTTCAAACCCGAAAAGCAATGTAAATTAGTAATCACAAACCGGTCACTGTAATTAAGAATTTACCTTGCTCGTACTGTTCCAAACTATGATCTGAAGAAATGACATTGATGTATTCCCTTTTTAACTATCAGGAAATTAAGAACTATGGCTGGGGGAGGAAGGACAGGACCTCGAGGCGGTCGCACTGGCCGGAGAGGTAGACCTCCGTTGAACCCAAGATTTGAAGAAGAAGAGAGTGTGCACGCAGAGCACACCGAAAGTGTGCGCGAAACAGAAGTGACCCCAATTAGAGACAACAGTCCAGGGCCTATACAGTTGGAACCTGAAGTCAGGGATGCTATTGCCCGTGAAGTTGTGCTCACTTTGCAGAAGGTATTGCCGGATCTACTATCCGAGGCAATAAAGAAAAGTAAAGAGGGGGATGAAGGAAACCACGAAGAAACGGTATATGACAGCGACGGGGATGAGATAAAAGTGGGGCCAAGCACTAAAGGGTGCACTTATAAAGGTTTCAAAGATGGAGACCCACCCAAGTTTGATGGTAGCAAGGATTCGGTGGCTACTTTGGAATGGATTGAGAGAATGAACGCTGTAATCAACATCAGCGAGTGCCGACCAGACCAGGCGGTTAAATATGTTGCTCATTCTTTCACCAATGAAGCACTAGGTTGGTGGAGAAATATTCAAAGAACAAAGTCGCCACATGCTCTTGCCCGAATGACATGGGAGGACTTGAAAAAGCTCGTAATCCAAAAGTTCTGCCCACAGAATGAGATTGATCGTGTGGAGAACGAGTTCCTAAACTTCAAAGCTGGCGACAAGACTCATCGCCAATATACTTCAAGGTTCAACGAGCTGGCCCAACTGGTACCACACTTGGTGGAAACCGAAGAACGTATGATCAAATACTATGTGAAGGGTCTTCCGCAAAGGGTCCGTGTCCACGTAAAAGCCAACCTACCCTCGACCTTCGAGTCGGTAGTCAACCTGGCTGGAATCGTTTACGACGATTATGCCAATGAGGACCCGACACCTGTGACACAAAAGAGGAAATGGGAGAATCCGTCTAGAGGCATCGGAAGAGGGAATGAAACAACTGAAATTAAGAAACCGAGGTTGGACGGACATGAAACGTGCAAGAAATGTGGAAAACAACATAGTGGCGAGTGTCGAATCGGCACCACCGTGTGTTACAAGTGCGGGAGGCCGGGGCACTACTCCCGAGATTGTTGGAAGGACGCCAAATGTCAAGTATGTGGATTGGTTGGGCATCTGACAAAGAATTACAGGAAGGCCGGCCAATCTGGTTCGGGAAAGGAGAAGGAACAGGAACAACAAAAGGCTAGGACCCGAGCCTATGCCTTAACTGAGGAAGAAGCAAGGGGAAACCCTGATGTCGTGTCAGGTACGTTTCTAGTTAATGATGAACGTGCTGCGATTTTATTTGATTCTGGTGCTAGTAAAAGCTTTATATCAAATGCATTTAGTCATAAACTAGATTGCACTATCAACACCATAATAAAGGCCTTTAGCGTACAAACTGCCGTTGGTAAAAATTCGGCAGTATTCCAAGTAACAGAGGATTGCATCATAGAAATAGAGGGTCATAAGTTCCCTTCTAGATTATTCCTTCTCACCTTAGGAGGATTCGATATAGTATTGGGTATGGATTGGCTAGCTGCCAATGAAGCTCAAATCATATGTAAACGTAAGAGGATACACCTCAAAGCTCCAAGCGGCAGTCCAATTACGGTTTATGGGGATTGGAATTGCACGATGCCGAACGTCATCTCGATGATTAAGGCCGAAAGTTATATGAGGCGCGGTTGCGAAGCTTATCTGGCGTATGTTATTGACGATAGAATGAAAACGAAAGAACTCAAGAATGTACCCGTGGTGTGCAACTTTCCGGAAGTGTTCCCTGAGGATCTACCTGGGTTGCCACCCGATCGGGAAATAGAATTTCAGATTGATTTACTGCCAGGAGCTGAGCCCGTTGCCAAAGCCCCCTACCGATTGGCTCCGTCAGAAATGAAAGAATTGATGTCTCAACTAGAGGAACTAACAGAAAAAGGATTTGTTAGACCGAGCATCTCACCATGGGGCGCTCCGGTATTATTTGTAAAGAAAAAGGACGGCAGCATGCGCATGTGCATTGATTACCGCGAATTGAACAAGAGAACAGTAAAGAACAAATACCCGCTACCTAGAATAGACGATCTTTTTGATCAACTGCAAGGTGCGAGTTGGTTCTCAAAGATCGATCTTAGGTCGGGTTACCATCAGTTGAAAGTAAGAGAAGAAGACGTACCAAAGACCGCGTTTCGCACGCGTTATGGACATTACGAATTCCTCGTGATGTCCTTCGGATTGACTAACGCTCCAGCAGCGTTCATGGATTTGATGAATAGAGTATGTCGGCCAATGTTGGATCGATCAGTGATAGTTTTCATAGACGACATACTGATATATTCGAAAAACGAGGGTGATCACCACTGTCACCTAAGAGAAGTTCTGGAAGTGTTAAAGCAGGAGAAGTTGTACGTGAAATTTTCCAAATGCGCGTTTTGGCTTAGGGAAGTCCAATTCCTAGGTCATGTGATAAACCCAAACGGCATCATGGTAGATCCTGCAAAGATAGAAACAGTAAAGGAATGGAACATCCCAAGGACACCAACAGAGATACGAAGTTTTCTTGGATTGGCAGGCTACTATCGAAGGTTCATTCAAGATTTCTCAAGGATAGCCTCGCCACTAACTAAACTGACACGGAAAGAAGTGAAATATGAATGGAGTCAAACCCAAAATAACGCGTTTGAGGAACTTAAGACACGATTAACCCAAGCTCCAGTCTTGACTCTACCTGAGGGAAATGAAGACTTGGTAGTCTACTCTGACGCTTCGGGGCAGGGTTTAGGTTGCGTACTTATGCAACGAGGAAAGGTAATTGCTTATGCCTCACGACAACTAAAGATTCACGAGGTTAACTACCCAACGCACGATCTCGAGTTAGCAGCAGTAGTTTTCGCATTGAAAATATGGAGGCACTATTTGTATGGAGTTAAATGCACCATCTACTCCGATCATAAAAACTTGAAGTACTTTTTCGAGCAAAAAGAATTAAACATGAGGCAAAGGAGGTGGTTAGAGCTACTGAAAGACTATGACTGTGAAATATTGTACCATCCAGGCAAGGCAAATGTTGTGGCTGACGCTTTAAGTAGAAAGGAAGAATCGGCACCCATCCGGATCAAAGCGTGTCAGCTGATTATAACACCAGATTTGATGGGCGAAATAACAAAGGCACAAGATGAAGCACTGTTAGAAAGAAATGTGAAACGGGAAAGAATAGTAGGACAACAAGGGAACTTAAGTGCAAATACATACGGTGTACGAACTAGGTTTGGCCGGATGTGGATACCTAAGATTGGCGAGCTTAGAGCCAAAATACTCGATGAGGCCCATAAGTCTCGTTATTCTATCCACCCCGGGACAAACAAAATGTATCAAGACTTGAAGAAAGAGTACTAGTGGCCTGGCATGAAGAATGATGTGACTGAATACGTGAGCAAGTGCTTAACGTGTTCACTAGTTAAAGCCGAGCACCAGAAACCATGCGGTAAAATGCAACCTTTACCTATACCAGAATGGAAGTGGGAAGAGATCACAATGGACTTCATTACCAAGCTACCGCGAACAGCTAAAGGCAATGATACCATTTGGGTGATCGTCGACCGATTGACGAAAAGTGCTCACTTCTTGCCAATACGTGAGGCTTCTTCGTCGGAAAGACTAGCAGAAGTATTTATAAAGGAAATTGTGAGTAGACATGGTATGCCACTGTCGATTGTGTCCGACAGGGATACTAGATTCACCTCAAGGTTTTGGAAGAAATTCAATGAAGCGATGGGAACCAGACTGAACATCAGCACCGCTTACCACCCTCAAACCGATGGTCAATCTGAAAGGACCATTCAGACCTTGGAGGACATGCTCCGGGCCTGTATCATTGACTTCGGTGGGAGCTGGGACAGCCATCTACCATTGGCAGAATTTTCATATAACAACAGCTATCACTCAACTATTGACATGCCGCCATTTGAAATGTTGTATGGGAGGAAATGTAGGACCCCGGTTTGTTGGGGGGAAATTGGACAAAAGGATTTTGCAAGTCTCAAAGTGGTCAAAGCTACTTCCGAGAAATTTGACCAAATCAAGGCTCGAATGAAAGCCGCAAAGGACAGACAGAAATCATACGCGGACAAGAGAAGAAGGGATTTAGAGTTTCAAGTAGGGGACATGGTACTGTTAAAGGTATCACCGTGGAAAGGAATCATCCGATTCAGGAAGCGTGGCAAACTGAGTCCAAGGTTTGTCGGACCTTTCAAGATTTTAGCAAGAGTGGGTCAAGTTGCTTACAGACTCGACCTACCCGTTGAGCTTCATGGAATACACCCTACGTTCCACGTGTCTCACCTACGCAAGTGCCTAGCCGATGACACAACTCACATACCTTACGACGAGATCGAGGTGGATAACAACCTAAATTACATAGAGGAACCAATAGCCATCCTTGACCGAGCTGAGAAACGACTACGCAACAAGTCGATACCGTTAGTCAAGATACAATGGAAACATAGAAAAGGGTCGGAAGCTACATGGGAAAAAGAAGACGAGATGAGGGAACTATACCCTCAATTGTTTGACGTATAAACAGTTTCGAGGACGAAACCTCTTTAAGGAGGGTAGACTTGTAACATCCCGAAAATAGTAAATAAGTAAATAATAATACGATGGAGATTTATACGACATAAAATGAAATAAGAACGGATGGACTTGGGCTCGACTCCAACGGGCCGAGGGAAGCCCAGGTATAAAAGGGGCAAGACAGCCCATTTGACCATTTCACCTCCATTTCACCAATTCTAGAGAGAGAAAGGGAGCCCGAGTCTAGAGAGAGAAAGTCGACGGATCGTCACGAGATTTGAGGAGCACGTTACTACTGAGATCGTGAGCAAAACCTCTGGATCATAATTCCAATCCAGGTAATGATTCGATCATAATATGAGTTTTTGTTCATTTTGGGGTTTCTCGGGTTTTAGCTAAATAGGTGATGTTTTTACGGATGAAACTTGAAAAATAAGCTTAGAAATAGAATCTAGAATGAAAACCGCACGTTTTGATCAAATAAAATTGTAAGATTAGCATGATCGGATTAACATGCAAGAATTCCGAAATTTTGGTCCAAGAACCAGGTACTGCGTACTTACCAAGTGCGCAGGAAGGAATCCCTGCGTACTTACTAAGTGCGCAGGCAGCAGTCCCTGCATACTTACCAAGTACGCAGGAGGAAGACTCCTGCGCACTTACCAAGTGCGCATGAGCAAGTCCCTGCGCACTTACTAAGTGCGCAGGAAGCAGACAGCAGGCCACAGGTTGGTTAAGTAAAGTCAGTAAGTTTAGAATGATTAAACCATTAGAGTCGGGGTTGGGTCTAATGTGTATTTAACTACCTAATCCAGATCGGAGGTGACGCTGTTGGGCCTTTGTTTAGGACAACCTAGAGTAGCTCGTCAGGTGAGTTCTATGTGCCCCCTTCTATGTATATGCAAATGATTTATAAATGTTTTGGGGCTGAAGTGTATACACTAAATGGATAAATGCTATAAGTGACAATGTGATCATACGTACATATATGAATATATAAATACTTATATATGTGAAAATGAATTATGAATAAAGAATGAAGCGTATGATATAAAGAAAGAATGAAAGAAGGATATAACGTAAAAGAATGAAATCTTGCTTTATATTATATATATTGCATGTTATGAATGAATGTAAACGTTATAAACCCTTCTGTGACAACGGCTACTTCGGTAGACGGACGACCACGTGACTATTTTGCAACCGGGACGAAAACGTTCCTACGTAAGATAGGACGTATGAAAAGGTAAAAATGGACGATCGAAGCAATTGCCTTAACTAATGTAGAACGGTTGCATACATAATGGTCGCGTGGGAAACGGATGCCCTAGGGCAGACGGATTTAATGTTATGACGGACTACGACGGTAGGACGGTTAAGAGCGGACGGACAAAAGTTGCCGGACGGATTTAATGTTATGACGGACGGTTTTCTAGAGCCGGACGGTTATGAGAAGGGCTACGACGGTAGCTCTGACTGCGATGTCTTCGTGACATTCGCGACAAGTATGATGGGTTGATCTCCCTTAAGATTATGGCCAATATGTGTTCTCCCAAAGAAAGTATGTATGTACATATGTATATACCCTCAATGAATGTTATGTGAGAACAGTAAAGTAAAGAATATTTAAAAGTATGAATATACATGTATACATTATATTCAGGATAAGATAAATATTATGTATGATTGTCTTTAAACTAGAACTCACCAGCGTTAGCTGACTTTTAGTATACATTTCAGGTAACAAAGGAAAGGGTCGTGCGAAGGCGTGAAGGTTACCTGGCACAAGACTGACATCCCACTTTTGTTTGTTAAGAATATGTTATGCTTTTATTTGTAAAGACTTCCGCTGTTTTGATTATGTAATTGAATGACGAATGTTTTAATATTTATGACTATGTTTATGAGTAAATCCAACAAGTGAGGTCACCCGGTTTAGGGGCCTTACATGCTGGTGCCACTTAGGCAACATGAACAACTGGGGTAACCATGCCAAAGCTTTTAGAGGTCTTTTGCTTCTTGTGGCGATACTCAGGCTTTTTCGCCACTTCATCCTTAACTCTCTTGTCACCTTTCCTGAATAGAACTCCAGACTTAACCAGATCGTTCGTTAAGGACGCAGATAAACAAATAGCAGCTTCAAGTGTTGTTGGGCTACTACCCATGACAGTACCCCGACTTTGAGGCGGAAGGCCTCCAATATAACGATCAATCATTCGGGTCAAGGGTGTAACCAGATGAGTGACTAGGATGCATAGTTCATGAAAGCGTGTGGTGTACGCCTCACTCTCCCACTATCGTGGGTAAGGTCCCACAGCTCAATCTCCAACTTCTTCATTCATTGCTAGGACAGAACTCCTCGATCATAATTTCCTTGAGTTTATCCCAAGTCATAGAAAGAGCTCATTCCCTACCCCGAATTTTCTTTTCAGCATTCCACCAAGTTAGTGCCCTCCTTTGGAAGGCACTTGAAGCATATTTTACCTTAAGTTCATCGGGGCAGTCACTCATTTCAAATGTGTTATCCATACCTTTAAACCATTGTATTAGCCCTGTTGCACCTTCAGATCCAAGGTACTTGTGTGGGTTACAAGAGTTGAAGTGCTTGAAAGTACAAAACTCCCACTAGATCCTCCGGTGGAGTTGTTGATTTGAGTGACAATAGTGGGTAAGACCGCAGCAAGTTGTTGAGTGAGCAAGGTGGCTATGGCGGTGGTTTTGGCGGAGGCTTCACCGGTGTTAGCCATGGTGTTATCAAGTTCACGACGAGGAGGCATTCTACGAAAAAGAAATCATAAGTCGGTAGCTAGGATAGACATTCAAGAAATAAAAGTGACAATATTTGTAAATAAAATCACTCATTCATTAATATTAATGTCTTACAAGATGAATAAAACATATATTTAAAACATATATGTTGAATTACAAATGAAATATAAAGACAAAACTGACTAGTCAAAATTCAAGATTCGGATGAATGATACTAGTGAGACGTGTTTTAGCCTATAAGTCCCCAGGTAAGTGCGACTCGTAATGAACGTGCCTCACTTTCCTTTGACAGGGGCCCTAGTGTACAGGCGCTCACCCTTCCAGATTACATATGTCTCTAGTATCACTATCCAAGCATTTGATTTTGATGAGAACATTATGGATTGGGCCTTGCCCAAGAGTTGGATTCAGCTTCACAAGTCAGCTTTCTTTTCTTGAACGGGAGTTGGGCCTCAGAAATGGTTCCAACATGGGTCTCTTGGTCTTCGGATTCCGAATCGCTTGATATGTTGATTACTTCAGGCTTCGGTGCGGGCCGGCTTGTCGCATCGGAGATTAACTCGGGCTTGACATTATGTTTCGAGGGTAGCAGGCTTCCAGAGAAAGATGATCGTGGTGAGATTAGCCTACTCCAACTAATTGGGCTTTGGGACCCATCATCGGAAATAAGGCTTGAATTGCTAGAGATATCAGCGGAGTACGACGACTCACTAAAGATAAGAGAGTTAGTGGATTAGAACATAAGCATATAAGTTTCAAAGGGGAGCTTAGGTTATAGTCTAGGTCAAATGGTTGCCTAATTCTCTATAACCACGGCTCTGATACCAATCTCTCACACCCCAACCGTGCATCTTAACCACGCGTGCGACTAATTGAATCATAAACCAAGGTATAAAGATATTTACTATTAAAGTTTCATAATATTAAAAACCCAATTACATAAGTCTTAGAATTCAAATAAACAAATAACAGGTTCAAAAGACAAAACATTTAAAATAGAATTTCTTCAATAGATATCTAGAAAAATCCTATGTGTTCTTGACTTTACCTATCACGATCTTAATCACCAGAAACACGTACGAAAAACAAGTGTCAACTAAAAATAGTTGGTGAGAAATCACAGGTTTAATAAAAGTATAAGTTTGGCAAATGTAACAATTCATAATTCAAGATCATCATATAACACATAAATAAAACAAACACATGATTAACAAATCCAACCTAAAATGATGAGTAACGAATAAGTGGTACAACTCGCAAGTTGCACTAATAACGAATAAGATGTCCAACCAAAATTTGTCCATAAAGTATATGCGGTTTCCATCCTATGGCCCATATCTGTACTACCGTTGTCTTGAAAGTTTCAAGTTAAGGATTTGCAAGTTTAACGTTTATCATGTTGTGTTCATTTACTCACATATATATATGATTCACTTGTTTTATAATTTTTTGAAAACGTGTTTTAATGCGTGCCAACGCGTACATGTTTCCCCCAAAACGATTTGAATAAAGTGAGGCTATGAAGTCTCACCATGAAAGCTAGATGAGATAAGAGACTTGAACGAATAGACGAGATGAATCATGGACCAGACCCTAAACAAATAAATAAACTAGTTTTAGGGTAGGTTCGATGGTTACGAGTGTTAGATAGGCGGTTCAGGTCACACGGTTATGAATTAGATGCAAAAATAGAGTTCTAGTCGATTTTCAGATTTGGACAGCAAGCAGATGAACATAAACGTTCTTGTTAAAAATATCAAAAGAAGTCAAAAAATTATGAAATTTTACAAGAAATTAGTTCAAGTCGTTCTGAAGAAGTTTCGTTGAGAAAGTTTTTCCATTTGAGACTCGGATCATAGCCAAAATAGTCCAATAAGACAGAAGGTACTGAAAAAGGTTTCTGTCCCGTTTTGGCTACTACGTAGTCATACTTTTGATTTAGAAAACGAGACAATTATGGATGGAAAGGAAATTCGACGAAATACGTCGTGGAAATTGAGTTTGCTCATTTTCGATTAATTATGGTCAAGTTACGCTCAGTTAAAATCAACACATTTTCTGTCCAAAATCAATGGTTGCACTTAAGTGGTCCGTTTAGGGTTTTAAGATTACCAAACGCGCAAATAAAAATTAGATGATTGTTATTATCTTATTACAATACATAATATAATCAGATTAGGTTAGCCAAAACATCCCGTGTCACCGGTCTAGCCATGATATTCACATAAGCGTTTTGGAGAATCACATAATGCAATCGGCATAACCGACACGAGCAAGTGGATTCTATATTTAATTAGCGTGTGAGTTCATATAAGTGATAATATAGAATAAATAACATGTTTTAAGTTAGCAAGAAGATACTAAAGCATCGGAAGAGCCACTTTTGCAATAGTTGTCTTTAGGATTCGCAGAATGCGACAGCATAGCCGCCATTGCAAACGGGATCCTTTGTTTGTTAGTTGGTGATGTTAGCTTGATTATTAGTTTGATTAAGATTATTAGAGGGTTTTTAGGGCTGAGGTTTCACATGATCAAGTGATCATGGATAGAAAATAGAAAAGACTGAGGGGATGAAGAAAGAATGAAATAAAAAGACGGTATTGAACTTCGGAGGGTTACTTACTTGTTTGATCTTCAAATTCTTGGAATCTCTAAGGGATTTTCGAAATTTTCAAGGTTGGGAAGGGATTTCACAACTTAGGAGGGTTTGGGAGTGTTTGAGAGAGAATTAGCAAAGAAAACAAGATCCTAAGCCTTCTATTTATACTAATGATTGAAGGGGTGTAAATATGGAAAGTCTTGGAAAGCAATTTAGGGCTTTAGGGGCCTCAAATATGCGACATTTTCCTCAATGGGGCTGGGTTTTTGTGATTTATTGCTTGGGCTAGGTCCAAGAGTATGTGGGTTGGGTCCTAGCTTGACCCGGTTGAGTGCGTGCATTCGAAAATTGCGATTTTATGCATTTCTAAGCGAAATTGGCAAATGTTTTCAACATTAAAGTTGATTGTCATAACAAAAAGAGTATGTTTAGATAAAAAAATTTAAGTTAAAGTTACGTTATTCACGTATGGTAGTTGGCGATCGGTGGGTGAGAAAACGGACTTTTTGATCGTTTTTCGAATTTCAGGATTTATTTAAGGAAAGTTTTACAAACAAACTTTTTTTAATTAAAGAAATGAATATTTTAAACATTTAAAACATAAATTAATGTCATGTTAAATGAATTTGTCTGTTGTGGATGGTACGTAGTTAACGACGGTTTAAAAGGCGAACGATCGCACGAAAGTACTAACTAGTACTTTTAAGCATCAATTCACATTGAATGAGTTGTAAGAACATGTTTGAGATGTATGGGGGTGGTTCATGTGTATTTAATGTGTCATAAAGATCAATTAAGTCTACACGCGATCCATGAATCAATCACAGATAAGTATAAGTCTTTGAAATCAAGCATAAACGTAATGTTTCACATGTGAACTAGTATTGTAACAATGTATTAATAGGATTTCATGTAAAATGAAATGTCATGCGGATTTTCATTGATAAGTCTAGAACGAGTACAAGTAGTGAAAATCAGAGGTGTCACACCGTGAGAGACCTTTTCCATCTCCATTGCCTGATTGATCAAGTTTCCTGTAACCTAGCCTACAGCTTGACTAAATTCTTTACCTGAGCCACATCTTTGGAGGACCATACATCACCCATCTGGCTCAATACTTAGGTGTTTTGTCCCCTGTAAATCTTGGGAAAATCCAAGATATGGATCTGCCCATTCAACCTATAGACAACCAAGTGATGATCAATATGCATATGATGAAGAAATTCAATGGGGTGTACCGGTTAGTGGGGCATCGGGGAACATTTGGACAGGTGAAGTTGAAGAGTCTGAGAACGAGGAAGTACCAAGGGGGCGACTGGGATATCAAGGCCCAGATGTGTATCACACCACTTTTGATCCCACTATTCTGGATTTGATGATCCGCATGGGTCAATTGGGACACACGATGGATGGCATGCGGCAGGAATTTTATGATCACACTCATGATCCGTATGCCCATCAGCAGTATCAGCAGCAGCCTCCCGACCCGCATTCACAGTGGCAGCGTCCTCCTTTCCAGTAGCTACTCTCTTCATCTTTCATCTTTGATATTTGTGGTTCTTTTCTGATGTAGTTATGGTTCTTGACTTTGAACAATGTTTGATGGTTTGTTTACCTGGACATGTACCATTTTTACCGGTTACAGGAGTAACCGTTGACTGGGTGGCATTGCCACCAACTTATCTGACCACCAATATTTGGCGAATATTAGTTAATTTTATGTTTAATATTTACTTTTTATTGTTTGAGCATTGCTAGGGGTGAGCACTTAACGGGTATTACCCGGTAAACCCGTCAAACCTGTTGGAACTGACCCGTGAGGAAATGTGAAAGTTAACTGGGTATGATAAACGAGTCTATGATTTAGCCTCAAAAGGGTAAGGGTCGGGTAAGGGTCTAGAACCGAAGATAACCCGTATACCCGTTAAACCCGTCAACTTTTAGAAAGTAACACAATTTTAAAATATTTAGTGTAGCTCAATATGTAAATATGTGATTTATTTATTAATTTTACCAAATTTAAAAGATATGAGAATCAAGAATAAATTTAAACAATGATTTTTCATTTTTTTAATCACATCCAGGTGGTCTTTTTTTAGTCTTAATCGTTATATTTTTTAGATCTTTTTGAAAAAAATCGAGTCCATGAGATTAAAGAAAATTAAGAAAATAATAATTTTGAAGATCAAAGAAAGCTCGAAGAATCTAACATTTATTTAATTTTGAGACATATATTTATTTTTAAAACTGTACTGTTTATTTGTCGGTTTGGTTTTAAATACTATTTGTTTATTTTTGAATCATTGATACTTTTTTGAATACTATTTGTTTGCTTTATGAACCATCCTAATTGCTTTTGAAAGATTTGTTGTTGAATTAACACCGTGGAAATTTTGATAATCCCATTCGTTAACTATACGGGTCCATTTCCACATGATGTGCGTGAACTATATATATATTTGATAAAGATTTTTCACACAAATGTCGGTTTTAAAAAATGTTTTTCACCTAGACTACAATACACACAAAGACAAATGCATCTATCGAGTGGTAATATAGTTTTGATAAGAACCGGATGTCAATCCATGGACACAGTTAACGTCTCAACCAAGATTTTTAATGAGATTAAGTGACTAGTGAAAAGATGATTGTAATTAAGTTGTTTTTCTTGCTGGAATGAAAATTATCTTTTTGTATTTTCTGAAAAATATTTAAATGAGAGAATGTAACGATTTTTAAAGGACAACCATCTTAGTTTGGAATCCACTCATTAATGTATGTTGACCTCTTTCATACGCTAAAGTTTACTATTATGTTAATGTTCTTTGAAGTAGTCGAACCAAAATCCAATTAAAGATTATAATTCCCTAACCATTAAGAAAGAATTCAATGAGTAAATTACATGTCATCCACTTAAGATTAGTTTAATTAGATAAAAGAGTGTAACTTCTTAACTTATGAAATTCTAAAACAAAGCTATATAAATTTTAAGCGCGAGTCATCATCACTTTCGATTATTATAACTTTTGTTAAGAAATGACACAACATTGTTCTTCGTTTTTCCAAATCTTGATCAAAGGGTTGCATGTCTTCATGTTTCCTTCACAATTAAGGTTTCAAAGATTATTCCTAATTCTTAGCTATAATATTTTAACAAAAGATTTTAAGGTTACAAATAAATGTTAGTCTCATAAGTTTTCCAACTTGATATGATTTCCCGTTTATAAATCTTAAATTGTTCCACAAACATTCAGACATGCAAGACCACCAAGAACTTAAAACAAAATCACCATTACATTAACATAATATTTTAGCCATACTTATGAGTTCAACATAATTAATTGAGTTTCATCAAACTAAGATGATTGAAAAGATGTTTAGCTCATGATGAGCTTACACACAAACATAATGTAACATCCATGATTTTCAGAACATAATTTTTCCTTATTAGTTTTTATTAACAATAGTTAACACATGAAGTCCTGTACTTGTCCAAACATAATATGTCATCGTGATTATTACTTAACATACATAAATTCAAACTTTCCGAACCTTTATTTGCACATTATTTTCCATGTATATATAACACATGTACCTATATTTAAATGTATATATATATATATAAGCAAACATTTTTGCTATAACCAAACATATGAGTTTTGACCATGCTTTTTGCACCTTTTAAATATACACACGTACTTATTTACAAATATAAATATGTATATTTTACCTTATTGAATGAATCATTATTATAAATGATAAAACTGGGACTTTTTGCAAAAGTATACATACATACATACATTTTGATTTAAGTTAATCCAAATATAAAGGATTTAATATATATATATATATATATATATATATTGGATATAATTATTTTACATATGTAATATAGACATATGAAAGTCAATTTTATAAAATATTAAAACATTTCAAAGCTTGTTTATTTGTAAAGTTTTAAACAAAAAAATCAAATTATAAATATAGACACATACATATTTACAAGTTAAATAAACTAGTTTGAACCCTCTAGACATGAGAACCCTCACTATTTGGATTTGAACCCCAACACCTCAAATTGAACCTATTCAAGAGGTTGGAGCCTTTAAACTCGTCCCCTTTGACTCCCTGAAGTCAACCATTATGATTTTTATGCAATTCAACTTCAAAATTGATCAAAACCATAATCAAAGGACTTTCCATGATTACCTAAATGAATATCGATCAGTTTCACACAATATTAACATTCCAATTTAACACCTTGCGAGGCCAAATGCAAATTTCAAATAGGTTTGACTATCCGGAGTCAAACCGTGTCACATTCAATTCCTAATCATGAAATTAAACACGTTAAACAACCGCAAATCACACCCTAATTACTTGCGCATGCATCCAGACCCTAATCGCGTCCCAATTCATCAACACACGGTTTAATTTATGAGTAATTTGTGTTGACAGCTGTCCTCTACTAATCCGAACCAAATTAAACGAATTAAGTGGAATTGATTCATTTGAATCATCCACACACTTTCGCATACTCTCATACGAACCCTCTGAACCACTTATCACATTCCACTCCTCGTCTAGCAGTCGATCGAACACCAAGAACAGCAAACTCTTGACTCTGCTGTTCGCACTCGTTCATCAACCAAGTCATGTAAGTTTTATGCCATTCAAGACGTACTAAGATACATTTAAATAGCCCGCTATCAATTCGTATTAACATGACTGATCGGGCTCAATTCGAATTAGGGTTCATGACCCGTTAAGCCTGATCTGATTTTGGCTAAAAATCTAATAATCGTATAGATGATTTATGGTTCCATACTTAACCAGCAAAAACACCTTGTGCGACTGGTTAGGTCGTTACCCATCGGACCAAGTCGTATGGGTTCGAAACCCACAACCTAGACCTTTTTGCGTTTCTATTGAGAGCAGACCCGGCTCCTTCCTGGATTCTTGTTAGATATTTTATGACCTGTGCTAATACCAGAAACAGCTCCTTGGACCAGTGGAAGCGACTTTGTCTTACAGAGAAACCACCAGGGTTCGAACCGGGTGGTGTGCATATTTTTTTAAAACCTGTTTTAACAACATAAATTATTTTATAAAAAATACCTTTATAAAACCTATCCGCTCTATGACCGGGTTAGTATTCAAATTTAAATTTTTTTTGGAGAAACAATTATGTTTTGAAACCTTATTTTAAACATAAAAAAATCATTTAATTCAAATTTCAACGAAAATCGTTATACCTATAAACAAAACATTTTAACTACTACTTAATTTCAAATTGTTAAATGATTTTTTATAAAACCCTTAGTAGCTTGTAACGTTTTACCTGAACGCTTTTGTAACTTGCAAAATCATATTTTCTTTCCTATATAAGTAATCTATTTAGGATTTAATAGGTTAAACATTCATAACCGAATTTTTCTAAATTTTATTAATATATATATATATATATATATATATTTAGATATTATACCTTTCCTAAGAAAACACTTTAACTAATAAAAATTAAATGAATGAAAATAGTTTTGTTTATTTAATTACATGATTTATTCAAAACTAATTAGCCTTTATAAAACTTTAACCACCTATTAAATCTTTATTTGAAGTCAAAAGTACATACTTTGGTTTAAACGCTTTTGCTCTAAATCTTTTATACTTATCTGTACACATATCCTTTCATATGCTTACATAAGCATCCTCTGTACACAAACAAGTCACCACAACTATCCAAACAAGCTTTCAATCCAACCCTCTGGTTCTATAGGCTTTGCCCTAGCTAGTTGTGCATGACATTGATTAAATTCCTATAATTCAATCATAGGTTAACCGCGTGATTAGCAAATCACTTGTGCAATTTATTGCTCGTGTGATCTACAACTTACTAGTACATGTGAGTTTACATAGCCCCTTTTACACTATTTACATTTTTGGCGTGGAACATGAGTACAATTATACAATATTTACAAACTACACAATACAATTCCGCCCTACATTCACGTGTGCAATTTGAGCCTTATGTTTGAGTACTAGGTGTGTTAACTACATTTTGTGTGCAATTTACATGTGCAATCATTAACTATACAAGCCGACGGTTAACAATGATATATCTATTGAGTCTGACAAACCCACCCAGTTAGGGTGATTGTTATCGACAACACAATTTTGCATGCTAGTTACAAAGGTTTGATTGTACAACTTGGTTTCAAAATAGTAACTCTCCATAACTGCCTTATTAACCATGATATGTATGGATTGTATACACACAACACAATGATACTATTTAGAGTCAAAACCTATGTATGCTAACCAACTTTTTAGTTGACCTTGTTTTAATCATGTTTCAGGTACAAGTGTTTGAGTTGATCAAGTTTGCTACACTTAAGTTGTGGACCTAGTTAATCAATAAAGAAACTTATTATGTATTTGAATTTCATGTACTTTATTGGATTCTATTTGGTTTGTTTTATGAAATGAAATGTGATGATTTAATATATTACAACATAGTCAACCATGTGCTCATGAACAGTCTACATGTCCCGTCCCGACGTTTCCGCCGTCGGTTGGGGTGTGACAGATTGGTATCAGAGCCTTGGTTATAGGGAATTAGGTTATTAGACACTTTTGACCTAGACTATAACCTTAGGACACCCATATTATGCCATGCTACTAAATTCTACATGATTACTACTTTGTATGAATACTTTTACATGTTATTCTAAGTGTTACACCGCATGATACAATACCTGATAGTCTATGTACTACACTACTTGAAAACTCTTGTGCTTATAATCATTGCTATCTACATGCTACCTATTTGATTTCATTAAGTGTTATCCTAAGTCTTATAACACACTTATTCACACATAATCCTTTATGCACCCTCACTCTTGGACACATGTTACCATCATCATTTGTGAGCAGATATTTAAATTCTTAGGCCTAAAGCCTATTAAGATTTTAAAATCCCATCAAAGTTTTGAGTTCTGAAAACTAGTAAAGAACATGTGTAATCCAGAAAGGTGAATGCCTGTACTTTGGGTCTTCTGTCTAGGAAAGCATTTCATATAAATCCAAATCAACCGAAGGATCCATATGCTTTCCTACGAACTCTCGAGGTGAGTGTTCACCTATAGGCTAAAGCATGTCTTCTTGAAAGTATAGGAACTTAAATTACTTTGATTTGTCAAAGTACCCATTTGGTTAGGATACCAAATGAGTACAATCTAAACATCATCATTTTGTTTATTACAATTTAGTACACACACCTAAGCCTTCTTTATAAAGTAATCATTTTCTTATCGGATTTAAACAACATCGTTATTTTGTCCAAACAAAGTACTTAACAAACCCTTAGTTTATAAATAGTATTTGAAATATAAATTTTCTATAACATTTTCACATTGTAAGGAAATTTAATACAACTTGTTTTATAAAAGCATTATTTTTAATCAATAATTAATTATGACTTTTTTATCTTGTTAAATTAATTATTATTAAACCTTGGCTTAGTTATTAAATAATTTAGCCATTATTTTTTCTTAAAAATAGTCTTCTTATAATTTGAAATAAAATAAAAAAAGGTTTTCATTTAATTATCCATGTAGTTAATTATTCAACTGCTTTTCATCATTTTACAAACAAGAATAAACTACAACTACTTATTTATTTACAAACAAAGAGCACAAATCAGTTATTCGTAAGCACACTGCTCTAAATATCTACACAACCTTCTCGTTATCTTACACATCCAGAAATGTATGATTTTACTAGACACTGCAATGAACGGAAACATTTCGTGTAGGCATTAGTCATCCATATAAACCTCAGCAAGATTTACAAATTAAAATCCATCTATCCACGTTATACATGAATGTCAAACAACACGCTTGTCTGCAACACTCGACTACTTGCAAAATTCGATAGTTTACTTTACTCATGAGATCCAATAACTTACAAACGAACACTCACATGATACATAAAACTTAGTTGTTTACAATATGCATGATGCTAGGATAATCACATGATACATGAAACTTGTTTGTTTGATACGTGATTGAGCACATCATACACGATCACATGATACATAAAACTTAGTTGTTTACAATATGCATGATACTAGGATAATCACATGATACATGAAACTTGTTTGATTGATACATGATTGAGCACATCATACACGATCACATGACACATAAAACTTAGTTGTTTACAATATGCATGATACTAGGATAATCACATGATACAAGAAACTTGTTTGATTGATACATGATTGAGCACATCATACACGATCACATGATACATAAAACTTACTTGTTTACAATATGCATGATAGTAGGTTAATCACATGATACCTGAAACTTGTTGTTTTGACACATGATACTAGATTGAACATATTATACACGGTCACATAATACATGAAACTTAGTTGCAATATACATAATGTTACACCGATCACATAATACACGAAACTTGTTTGCAATATACATTATATTGGATTGATCACATAATACATGAAACTTAGTTGTTTGCATAATACATAATACCAAATTGTTCACACTATACAATATACATGATAATACGTTGCTCACATTATACCTGAAACTTCCTGGTATACAAAATGCATGATACTAAATTGTTTACATTTACAAAATACATTATGCTAAATTGCTTACGCCATACATGAAAACTTATTTGATATTAAATTGTTCACAACCTACGTGAAATTTACTTGTTTACAACATACATGATACAAAATTGTTCACATTATACATGAAACCAAATTGCTTACAATGTACATGACATTAGATCATACATGGAACTTATGTGCTTACATTATACATGGAATTTGATCGTTTACATTGTTGCAATTGAGTAAGTACATCATACACAAGGCATGATTATTCACTTTATCCATGAAAGCTACTAGGGGTTTGACGTATTGTTGTTCAAACAGGAGGAAGATGTGGAACCCTAAATTATGCCACGTTATTACTCTTTAGTACCTGATTGACTCTACTATCTTTGGACATAGTTATTTGTTAACAACACATACGTGAAAATAATAGTTACGAATTAAGTGATTTTGTGTTACCCTCTGGACCCACACACAATGGGATGAACTATACGGACCATGCTACGATTTGGATAATTACGGGTGCACACGTAATTATAAAAATTGGTGCATGGAAAACATAGCAAATTCTGTCGTGTGTTATGACGTAAAACCTATCGGGATATATAGTAAAGAAACTAATGTGATATGATAAGGGCATGGTGGATACGCCACTGGTACTTCCTATATATAAGTGTTCTTGTCATATTATCAGAAGTAGCGTTATTCGTGTCACGTAAAGTTTTATGTTGTTTGACGGGCCAATGTTTGTGAATCTCTTATCCACTGACAATACTTGAGCATATTAGACTACATCTTAAACAAACTGTGATCATCAAATTCTCATCATTCTTGTTTCTAGTGATGTATTCCATTTTGAAATTCCAAGCATCCTTTGAAAGTTTTCTCCTTAATTCTCTTGAACCTAGATCCACTATTATCGTTCAAACCTAACTTGAGCGTCAGACCTAAATCTTGTTACCTATTGTATTCCTCAGACCGACAATCAAGGCTCATTTAGAATCCAAATCCTCACTTCTTTCTTGACTCAGTAGACTCCCCTAGTTAAATTTTAGGACGAACTTCCCTCAACATGGTGATACTGTAACATCCATGATTTTCATACCATAATTTTTCCTTATTCGTTTTTATTAACAATAGTTAACACATGAAGTCCTGTACTTGTCCAAACATAATATGTCACAGTGATTATTACTTAAACATACATAAATTCAAACTTTCTAAACCTTACATTTGCACATTATTTTCCTTGTATATATAACACATGTACCTATATATATATAAATAAGCAAACATTTTTGCTATAACCAAACATATGAGTTTTGACCAAGCTTTTTGCACCTTTTAAATATACACACTTACTTATTTACAAATATAAATATGTATATTTTACCTTATTGAATGATTCATTATTATAAATTATAAAAATGGAACTTTTTGCAAAAGTATACATACATACATTTTGATTTAAGTTAATCCAAATAAAAAGGATTCAATATATATATATGATATAATTATTTTACATATGTATTATAGACATATGAAAGTCAATTTTATAAAATATTAAAACATTTCAAAGCTTGTTTATTTGTAAAATTTTAAACAAAAAAATCAAATTATAAATATAGACACATACATATTTACAAGTTAAATAAACTAGTTTGAACCCTCTAGACATGGGAACCCTCAATTTGAACCCTCACTATTTGAATTTGAACCCCAACACCTCAAATTGAACCTATTTAAGATGTTGGAGCCTTTAAACTCGTGCCCTTTGACTCCCTTAAGTCAACCATTACGATTTTTATGCAATTCAACTTCAAAATCGATCAAAACCAGAATCAAATGAATTTCTATGATTACCTAAATGAATATCGATCAGTTCCACTTCCAATTTAACACCTTGCGCGGCCAATTGCAAATTTCAAATAGGTTTGACAATACTGAGTCAAACCATGTCACATTCAATTCCTAATCATGAAATTAAATGCGTTTAAACAACCGCAAATCACACCCTAATTACTTGCGCATGCATCCAGACCCTAATCGCGTCCCAATTCATCAACAGAAGGTTTAATTTACGAGTAATTTGTGTTGACAGCTATCCTCTACTAATCCGAACCAAATTAAACGAATTAAGTGGAATTGATTCATTTGAATCATCCACACACTTTCGCATACTCTCATACGAACCCTCTGAACCATTTATCACATTCCACTCCTCCTCTGGCAGGCGATCGAACACCAAGAACAGCAAATTCTTTGACTCTGCTGTTCGCACTCGTTATCAACCAAATCAAGTAAGTTTTATGTCATTAGAGTCATATTAAGATACATTTAAATAGCCCGCTATCAATTCGTATTAACAGGACTGATCGGGCTTAATTCAAATTAGGGTTCTTGACCCGTTATACGCAGCCTGATCTGATTTTGGCATCTAATCTAATAATCGTATAGATGATTTATGGTTCCATACTTAACCAGCAAAAACACCTAGTGCGACAGGTTAGGTCGTTGCCCATCGGACCAAGTCGTGTGGGTTCGAAACCCACAACCCATACCTTTTTGTGTTTCTGTTGAGAGCAGACCCGGCTCCTTCCTGGATTCTTGTTGTGCTAATACCAGAAACAGCTCCTTGGTCCAGTGGTAGCGACTTTGTTTTACAGAGAAACCACCAGGGTTCGAACCGGGTAGTTTGCATATTTTTTTAAAACCTGTTTTAACAACATGAATTATTTTATAAAAAATACCTTTATAAAACCTATCCGCTCTATGACCGGGTTAGTACTCAAATTAACAATTTTTTTGGAGAAACAATTATGTTTTGAAACCTTATTTTAAACATAAAAAAATCATTTAATTCAAATTTAAACGAAAATCGTTATACCTATAAACAAAGCATTTTAACTACTACTTAATTTCAAATTGTTAAATGATTTTTTTATAAAACCCCTAGTAGCTTGTAATGTTTTACCTGAACGCTTTTGTAACTTGCGAAATCATATTTTCTTTCCTAAATAAATAATCTATTTAGTATTTAATAGGTTAAACATTCATAACCTAATTTTTCTAAATTTTATTAATATATATATATATATATATATATATTTATTTAGATATTATTCCTTTCCTAAGAAAACACTTTAACTAATAAAAATTAACTGAATGAAAATAGTTTTGTTTATTTAATTACATGATTTATTCAAAACTAATTAGCCTTTATAAAACTTTAACCACCTATTAAATCTTAATTAGAAGTCAAAAGTACATACTTTGGTTTAAACGCTTTTGCTCTAAAACTTTTATACTTATCCGTACACACATCCTTTCATAGGCTTACATAAGCATCCTCTGTACACAAACAATTCCCCACAACTATACAAACAAGCTTTCAACCCAACCCTCTGGTTCTATAGGCTTTGCCCTAGCTAGTTGTGCATGTCATTGATTACATTCCTATAATTCAATCATAGGTTAACCGTGTGATTAGCAAATCACTTGTGCAACTTATTGCTCGTGTGATCTACAACTTACTAGTACAGGTGAGTTTAAATAGCCCCTTTTAGACTATTTAAATTTTTGGGGTGGAACATGAGTACAATTATACAATATTTACAAACTACACAATACAATTCCACCATACATTCATGTGTGCAATTTGAGCTTTATGTTTGAGTACTAGGTGTGTTAACTACATTTTGTGTGCAATTTACGTGTGCAACCATTAACTATACAAGCCGACGGTTAACAATGATAGATCTATTGAGTCTGACAAACCACCCAGTTAGGGTGATTGTTACCGACAACACAATTTTGCATGCTAGTTACAAAGGTTTGATTGTACAACTCGGTTTCACAATAGTAACTCTCCATAATTGCCTTATTAACCATGATATGTATGGATTGTATACACACAACACAATGATACTATTTAGAGTCAAAACCTATGTATGCTCACCAACTTTTTAGTTGACCTTGTTTTAATCATGTTTCAGGTACAAGTGTTTGAGTTGATCAAGTTTGCTACACTTAAGTTACTATTATGAAACCGAGTTGTTTGGTTTTTACTACATTTTCCCTCATGAGACCAATTTCCACACTTATAACATCTTTCATATCTTTTCGCCCTTCTTTTCATGACGCTTTTCGATGTTCCATAAAATGGTGGATTTTGTTCTATTTTTCTCCAACTTTTCCTTGCTTTAAACATTAGAACAAAAAGATGTTCTCTAATTTCCGGGGGTAATTCCGGTTTTGCGAAATGAAGACATGAAACCAGGTTGAGATCAAACGGATGCATTTTTTTATTTTTACAAAACAAAGTCCTTGGTGAAAGTTGATGGGTTTGGGTAAAGATGGTAAGGCTAGCTAGGTGCGTTTGGTTGGATGGTTGGTAAGGCGGGTATCCTAGTTGCCTAAATAATT
Organism: Smallanthus sonchifolius; assembly: GCA_023525975.1. Classification (NCBI taxonomy): domain Eukaryota; kingdom Viridiplantae; phylum Streptophyta; class Magnoliopsida; order Asterales; family Asteraceae; genus Smallanthus; species Smallanthus sonchifolius. Next base: position 62,883,289 of record CM042038.1, read on the forward strand.
TTCATGCAAAAATTTCTAATGGTGGTTTCGTCTTGTGTACCCAAAACAAATTCTAACTTTGCACAAAACACATGATACCCTCAATGATTCGACGAACACATAAACATGAATGATAATAAATTTGTAAAGGCCCAATTTATGCTCACGGAAACGGATGGAATGGGTAAAAAGTGTAAAGCTCATGCATGTGTATTATTTATATGTAACTTGCCATGCTAGGGAGTTGTTTATGTCACTTTACTAGTTGGTTTGCTTAACTTGTGTTAAAAAAATTACAACTTCCTTCTTTTAGTTTTTCAAAATTGTTGAAGTAATTTTTGTGCCATGAAAAATGTTGGAGTTCATTTTAAGCTTTTTATAGCCAAAGTTCAAGTTCTAAAAATGGTGTACCCCCCTCCCTACACTTGAAGCTAACATTGTCCTCAATGTACATGATTTAAACAAAGTGTAAAAAGAGATACGAGAGGTAAGGGTTAAAAAGAACTCCCCTGAAAGGTATTGCCTCTGAAACTTGCAATTGATACTCACAGTGTCCTGGAAAACATGAATCAACTGTGTTTAAACAAATTTATTAGTACAAAAATTACGTAAAAACTGCAAACATAAATAAATAGTCTAAAAAGGGGTACAGATCAGCCAGTGCCCGATAGTCTTTAATACAAACAAAATAATTAAAAGATATAAATCTGAATAACATAGCTACTTTTGTGTTAAAAAATGGTGCTCTGATGGGACTTCCACCAATCACCTCGACCTAATCGAGGTTCTCTTCTCCCCAATTCTTGTTCATTCGCTGCCTCATGTAGGCAACGTCCTCCCCAACTAAATCAACCCTATCGGACAAATTAGTGATGCGTCCGGAATTTGACTCACAGATCTCAAAAAACGGCGGGCATATGTGCTGACGGTCTAGATGGATTCATAGAGATCCATCATAGATGAGAATCCAGTCTGCTGAGATGATGAGGTTCCTGCTTCAAAGCGCGAACTGTGTTGCCTTTGTGGGGAATTTGAATGTCTAACTCCATGATGACATGCTCCAGGTCTTCGGGATCCCAAACTTGCCCTTTTGAATCTTGAAACAGTGGTTGGCCATCGGGTAGGTGGGTGACCATACCTGTGCTAGCACAAATAGTCAAATCTAACAAACCGGGTTGTGGCCCGAAAGTCCCACTCATAGGCTCTTGGTGGTACTCATAGAGTTTTTCTATCCAACTTCCTTCAAATAATGGGGTACTTTCCCCAGCGGTTGAATTCGAGGCAAAGAGATGACAGAAAAGGTATGAGATGCTGCACGGCTGCTGCTTGACTAAATAGTATAATATCCAAAGATCCTTAAGGTTGACTACTCCGCCACTTTGGCCACGTTGTGTCACTGAGTGGCTAAGCAGATGGTGAATGTAACGAAGTAGTGGATCTTTCATCTTGCTGCTTTTTGTGCGACTTGCATTGTACCCTCCGGTGCCCACTTCATTCCAGAATGGCGTTCTAACATGTCCCCAGTTGGGGTTGTTCCTATCTTCCTCATCAGGTAAAATGTGGGTGGATGCATAAAACTTTTCTTCGTGGCATTCTTCTTCGGTATAAATTCCGAGTGCAACTTTGAACAAAGCAATCGAGGTGTTGTGCCATGTGCCTCCGATACGGAATGTCAGGGCCTCATTATCCCAAAAGTCTAGGTTGGATATTCGGAAATTGAACGATGACATGAACTCCAAGGTAAATTCGTAAATTGATTCTTGATCATTTCCGAACACGCGGCGCCATGGAGGAGTGACTATGTTATTAAAGCGTGACCGCTGTTTCACAGCATCTAAAGTGTCATAGCAAACCATGAGATGCGGCTCCTCCTCGCGCCGCCTAAGCTTGCGTAAACGTGTACGGCACCATCCCTCATTGTCACCATCAAAAACCAAGTATGGATGAACCATGATTCCTGAGATGTTGATACACAAGTGAGTTGAATCAAAACGCATCAATTAAACGAACTTCCTATTCTGGACAGAAGGTTGAGCACGGGCCGTGCCTAGGTAGGTACGCGGCGTGCTTGGTCATCAGACCTGATTGTGCAGTATCAGACAGTAACAGACCCGTCGTATGGTCAAAGCATGGGCCGTGCTTGATGGGGTACGGGGCGTGCTTCACTGAAAGTGTGGAATCTAGAATTCAAACTTGTGCACTAGCCCGGTTTTATGAAACCTTGAACTTCTGTTTTCGCGGTTGTAACAGATTTTTAACAATGGTCAACAACAATCAAACCTAAAGAACTAATTTATGAACAAATGGGTCAACCCGAGTGGAAACTCAAATTAAACCCGAAAATTACAAGATTAGTTGAAGATTTGAAGGAAAACCCCTAGAAATTTAGAACTTTTGACTCAAGAGGGGCAAAATCTGGTTAGGAACAAGAATCATGCCCAAAATTGAAATAAAAACCCTAATTACTTACAAGAAGATGATCTAAACATACCTTGATGGAAGGATTGAGAGTTTTGTTGAAGAAATTGGTGAAAATGGGGTGTTTGGTGGCCAAGAACCGAGAGAAATCGGTTGAGTTATTGTGGGTGAATGGGGTTAAAAAGTTAGTGTTTTTAATGAAAGGAAAAAGCTACTGTGACTCTCAGGCACGGGGGCGTGCCTCCCTAGGCATGGGGCGTGCCCCGCTGTACTGTGAAGATTTTGAAAATTTTTCTTTTTTGTTTATTTTTTGTTTAATTTTATGCATGGTCACCAAAGTCTCAAATCTAACACAACAAGATTAGTTAGTCATTTAAGATTAAGATAAGTGGAAATCCTAACACACGATCATTTCATTAAACAGGAAATCGAAATACAAGCCGGGAGCCTCATGAGGCAAAACGAGAATCTAACAAGCTACTTCCCCACACTAGAACATTTTACATGAAGCCACCGAACATCTCATGCGGGAGCATGGGCATCGGGTACTGGGAAGTGCGGTTGCAAAGGTCAACGAATTTCAGGTCGAGCGTGATGAGCTCCTCCTTAATCTCAGCTGCACGCTCGCAAAGATGAAGCAAGCGCCTTTCCGCAAGCATGTTCATCTCGATTAGCTCCTTGATTAGCTCCTTGAGCTTGAGAACAACTTCCATGGTTGTTGCTTCATGACTTTCCGTCCTTGGCTTCTTCACCGGAACCCATTCCGAAGTGCTCTCCCTGGAATCTATCTTCATAGTTCTTTTTTGTTGGTGTGAAATTGAACAAGAATGAAGATGATATTTATAGGGGAGTCAGAAGGCTAAGCACGGGCCGTTTTTGGTCAAGCACGGGCCGTGCTCCACAGTGATTACATAGTGATCAGACCTACAATGGGTATGGACACAGCGGAGATCGTGGCGAAGGTTTCCTAGCCCGACACGGGGGCGTGCCTTACCGGGAACGGGGAGTGCCTTGCTCATCAGGCTCAAAAATTTCCAAAAATCAAGAAATAAAATATTTACAAGGTGCCAATGTTTAATGTTGGGTCTTTGGCAAGACCCTTCCCATTTTGATTAATTGCCCTCGGGACCTCCGAGAGTGTTTCTAATTGCTCTTGAAAATAAGCCTTCAAATGGTGACGTTCACCTTGAAACTTCTCCCATCCTCATGTTCAATTTCAAATGCTCCATGTGGGAAAACTTCCTTTATGCTGTAAGGTCCGGACCAACGGGGTTTCAGCAGGGAATAAACGAAGACGAGAGTTGTAAAGCATGACGCGGTCTCCGAATTTGAATTGATTGTTTTCCTTAAGACGGGGGGTCATGCAACCTTTTTGTCTTGTCTTTGTATAATTTAGAATTTTCGTACGCCTGACAACGTAATTCCTCGAGCTCGTTGATTTGGGCAAATATGAGTTTTATGGCTTGTACCAGATCCAGATTAGTAGTTTTCAATGCCCAATATGCTTTGTGTTCCAACTCGACTATGAGATGGCAAGCTTTCCCGTAGACTATTTTGAATGGAGTGGTCCCAATGGGTGTTTTATAGGCTGTGCGGAATGCCCATAGTGCATCATCGAGTTTTTCGGACCAATCCTTTATGTTGTGTCCGACGGTCTTTTCGAGGATTCTTTTAATGCCTCGATTCATCACCTCCACTTGTCCGCTCGTTTGTGGGTGATAAGGTGTGGGTGATCAATGATGCACACCGTAGCGGGACAAGGCTTTTTCCAATTGAGCATTACAGAAATGCGTTCCCCTATCACTGATGAGTGCCTTTGGTGCGCCGAACCGCACGAATAGTCTTTTCAGGAATTTGACTATTGTCCTAGCATCATTGGTGGGGAGTGCTTGAGCTTCAGCCCATTTTGAGACGTAATCAACTGCTACTAGTATGTAGCGGTTTCCGAAGGAAACAGAAAATGGTCTCATAAAATCGATCCCCTATACGTCAAATATTTCACTGACCTGAATAGGTCTTTGAGGCATCTCGTTCCTTGACGAGATATTGCTGGCTCTCTGACAGGCATCACATGATCGTGCCATGGAATAAGCATCCTTAAAGATTATGGGCCAGAAAAAACCTGAATCAAACACCTTCTTAGCAGTTAGAGTGACCCCATGATGTCCTCATGTAGGTCCTTCATGACAGTGTTTGAGGATCTGTTGCGTTTCTTCTCCGAATACGCATCGTCGGACGAGTTGGTCGGCTCCGACCCTGAATAAGTATGGATCTTCCCAAAAGTAGTGTTTGACGTCCGCGAGGAATTTTCTCTTTTGTTGGTACATTAATCCTTTCACAATGACTCCGCATGCGAGATAGTTTGAGAAATCCGCGAACCACGGATGTTCTTCACAAATTGTGTCTATACTCATCAAAAATTCATGCGGGAAGTTTTCATTGATATCGAATTCCATGTTTTCGGTTGAGGTTTGGCATTCAAGATGTGAGAGATGATCAGCCGCGACGTTCTCAACTCCTCTTTTGTCGCAAATTTCAATGTCAAATTCTTGTAACAAGAGTATCCACCGGATTAGCCTTGGCTTAGCATCTTGTTTGTTGAACAAATAACACAGAGCTGCATGGTCCGTGTAGACGATTTTTTTTAGAGAACAAGGTATGAACGAAATTTATCGAATGGCTTAGAATCTTGTTTGCTGAACAAATAATGCAGAGCTGCATGGTCCGTGTAGACGATTGTTTTTGAGAGAACAAGGTATGAACGGAATTTATCGAATGCAAAAAACTACCGCCAAGAGTTCTTTTTCAGTGGTGGTGTAGTTTTCTTGAGCATCGTTCAATGTCTTGCTTGCGTAGTAGATTGGATGGAAATGCTTTTCTTTTTGCTGTCCTAGGACGGCTCCTACGGCAAAATCGCTTGCATCGCACATTAACTCAAATGGTAAGGTCCAATCAGGAGCAGCCATGATCGGAGCATTGATGAGCTTTTCTTTGAGTAGTTCGAAAGCCTTTAGACATGCGTCCGAGAATACGAAGGTGATATCTTTTTCTAAGAGTTGGGTCATAGGACGTGCAATTTTTCAAAAGTCTTTAATGAATCGACGGTAAAAACCGGCATGCCCTAGGAAACTTCTAACGAATTTTACGGAAGTGGGCGGTGGAAGTTTTGAAATGGTGTCTTTCTCAGACTGGTTTACTTCTAATCCTGCTTTCGAGATTTTATGTCCCAATACTATTCCTTTTGTCACCATGAAATGACATTTCTCCCAATTAAGGACAAGGTTGGCGTCTTCGCATCTTGTTAACATTTTCTCCAGATTACTGAGACAGTGCTTAAAAGAGTCGCCGAAAATTGAGAAATCATCGATAAACACTTCCGTTGAATCTTCAATCATGTCGTGAAAGATGGCTACCATACATTGCTGAAATGTTGATGGTGCATTGCATAAACCGAAAGGCATGCGTCGGTAAGCAAATGTTCCGTATAGACAAGTGAATGTTGTCTTTTCTTGATCTTCCAGGGCTATGGGAAATTGGAAATACCCGGAAAAACCATCTAAGAAACAGTAATACATTCTGCCGGAAAGTCTTTCTAACATTTGATCGATGAATGGAAGTGGAAAGTGATCTTTTCTAGAGGCGTCGTTTAACTTTCGGTAGTCAATACAGACCCTCCATCTAGTTACGGTTCCACTCGTTCTTTTCATTTGTTACTACTGTCATTCCTCCCTTCTTGGGTACAACTTATACAGGGCTGACCCAAGGTGAATCAAAAATATGATAAATGAGCCCTGCATCTAATAATTTTATAACTTCCTTCTTTACCACTTCTTGCATGCTTGGGTTCAGTCTCCTTTGATGTTGAACAACTGGCTTGTATTCGCTCTCCATAAAATCTTATGAGTGCAGAATGATGGGTTGGTCCCTTTTATATCCGTGATCTTCCAGGCTATAGCCTTTTTGTGTTCTTTAAGGACCTTAAGGAGTTTAGACTTCTCCGCAATTGTTAACCCAGAAGAGATGATCATGGGTAATTGGGATTGTTCTTCCAAGAACGCATACTCTAGATGCGATGCTAGTTCTTTTAGCTCTAGAACTGGTGGTTCTTCCAAGGATGATTTTGCCCTTGGTTCTGAATCTCGGTCAATGTCCTTGCATGGTCGGTTCAAGTGGGTGTCATTCTCCTCTGATCCCTCCACTTGTAGGACCTCTTCTTGTGTGTAGTCTTCGGACACACTCTCTTCAATTATCTGAGTGTCACATGCTTCCTCTTCTCTTGTTTCTCGAATATGACAGCTAACGATAGAGTCACATACATCAATCAAGTACAAAGAATCATCATGATGTTGCAGGTGTTTCATTGATTGTCCGATATCAAAAGTGATTTCATCGCTGTGTACCCTTAAAGTGAGTTTTCCTGTGAAGACGTCAATGAGGGCTTTGCGGTAGCTAAAAAGGGTCATCCCAGAATGAGGGGGGACGTTCTTATCCTCATCCATGTCCAAGATAACGAAATCGACGGGAAAGACAAACTTATCGATTTTCACCAACATGTTCTCGACTATACCTCGAGGGTATTTTACTGAGCGATCAGCCAACTGGATGCTCATATGGGTTGGTTTGGGTTCTCCCAACTCTAGCTTTTCAAAAACTACGTACGGCATTAGATTGATTCTTGCGCCAAGATCGGCCAAGGCGTTGTTGACTGAGAAATCTCCTATTAGACACGAAATGATAAAACTACCTGGATCATTCATCTTTGTGGGAAGCTTGTTTTGCAGGACAGCTGAGCATTCCTTATTTAATATCACGTGGGATAGCTCCTCAATCTTCTTTTTGTTTGTCAATACGCCTTTAATGAATTGTGCAAAATTTGGCATTTGAGCAAGAGCTTCAATGAAGGGCAGATTGATGTGAAGTTGCTTGAACAGTTCTAAGAATTTCCCGTACTCCTTTTCTAGTTTTTCCTTTCTCATGCGTCCAGGATATGGAAGGGGCGGGACATATGTCCGAACAGGCTCCTTGGGTGGCTTCTCAGCAAGAGGAGGGGTGACCTCTTGTGTATCATTTGGGCATTCCTCCGCTGTGGTTTGCTGAAAGGTGGAAATTACTCCTCCTTTGATGGTTTTGCCACTCCTAAGTGTGACAGCGTTTACTTGTGCATTAGGATTGGGCAATGTGTTGCTAGGAAGGCTTCCTTGCTGATGCTCTGAGAGAAGCTGTGCCATTTATCCTACTTGCTTCTCAATAGCCTGCATGGATGCCTTTTGACTTCTCATCTCAACTTCATGCTTTTGGAAACGATCTTCGATCAATTTGTTAGAATTTTGAGTGCTGGCTAGAAGTTGTTGTAAAAGGTTTTCGATGTTAGTCTCCCTATTGCTTTTGTTCTGTCCTTGGTATGGTTGTTTCGGTGGAAAGGGTGCATTTTGTTGCTGGAAGGGTGGCCTTTTGTTGAACCCTGGAGGTTGTTGGTTGTTTCCTCCTTCTTTGAAGTTGGAGTTGTTTCTCCAATTAGAGTTATAATTATTTCCATAGGAATTGTTTTGACCTCCAACATAATCAACTTCTTCTACCACCATTGCTTGTTGAAACTCGACGGTTTTGTGTTGCTTTCCACATGTATCGCATCAAACTTGTACTTTTTTTTAACTCGGTTTGCATTTTTTCAAATATTTTGGTAAGTGCTTCTAATTGTGTTGCGACCATGGTGTCAGTATCAACGTGATGCATACCCTTTTGGGTTGATCTGGCTCTTAGAGGATTATAAGCAAAACTTTTCGTGGCGGCCTTTTCCAATGCTTGGAATGCCTCTGTTGGGGTTGCTCCTCCAAAGTCTCATGCAGCGCATTGATCAACAGCTTGCTTGTGCGCTTCACTGATTGCATCATAGAATGTTTTACATTGCAACCACAGGTCTAGACCGTGGTGTGGGCATCTTCTTAGAAGGGTCTTATATCTTTCCCATTATGCATGCAATGATTCATCATTGTCTTGACGGAAACATGTGATACTTGATCTTAACTTGGCAGCTTTGTCGATGGAAAGTATTTTAACAAGAATTGTTCGGCCAATTTGGCCCAGGTTGTGATGGTGCCAGGGGGCAATGCATCTAACCTTTCCATGGCGCGGCCACGGAGCGAAAACGGAAAGAGCCTGAGTCTAACGGCATCATCGAAACAGTTATGAATTTTGAAAGTAGCGCATATTCGTAAGAAACGAGCGATGTGAGCATTGGGATCTTCATCAGGTAGACCATTAAATTGAGAAGAGTTTTCTACCAAATGAATGATACTAGATTTTATTTCAAAGTTGTTGGCTGCAATTGTTTGTTGGGTAACGCTGGATTCGTAGCCGTCGTCCCTTGGCGTAATACGTCTATTCCTCTCTTCTGCGTCTGCCATGTTTTCTTCTGATTAAGCGTCCTCCCAAGTTTCTCATGCTATCGCCTCAGCTACAGTTTGTGTTTGTTCTCGTAATCGATGAAGGAAATGTCGTTCGGGTTCCGAAAAGGGTGTGACGATAGTGGGATCAGGTGTGGTGGACATTCATTACCTAACAATTAATTGTGAAATTGTTGTAGAAAAAGAACAGACTAACTATGAATTGAAATATATTTACAAGTATTTACGGATTAAAATTTTGGGTAATTGTTGAAACCGTGTCCCTGGCAACGGCGCCAAAAACTTGATGTACATGAATTATATATATATATATATATATATATATATATATATTTGATAAAAAATTTCACACAAATGTCAGTTTAAAAAAATGGTTTTCACCTAGACTACAATACACACACAAGGCAAGTGCACCTATCGAGTGGTAATATAGTTTTGATAAGAACTGGATGTCAATCCATGGACACAGTTAACGTCTCAACCCAGATTTTTAATGAGATTAAGTGACTAGTGAAAAGATGATTGTAATTAAGTTGTTTTTCTTGCTGGGATGAAGATTATCTTTTTGTATTTTCTGAAAAAGATTTAAATGAGAGAAAGTAATGATTTTTAAAGGACAACCATCTTAGTTTGGAATCCACTCAATAATGTATGTCAACCTCTTTCATATGGCAAAAGTTTACTATTATGTTAATGTTCTTTAAAGTAGTCGAACCAAAATCCAATTAAAGATTATAATTACCTAACCATTAAGAAGGAATTCAATAAGTAAATTACATGTCATCCACTTAAGATTAGTTTAATTAGATAAAAGAGTGTAACTTCTTGACTTATGAAATTCTAAAACAAAGCTATATAAATTTTAAGCGCGAGTCATCATCACTTTCGATTAGTATAACGTTTGTTAAGAAATAACACAACATTGTTCTTCGTTTTTCCAAATCTTGACCAAAGGGTTGCATGTCTTCATGTTTCCTTCACAGTTAAGGTTTCAAAGATTATTCATAATTCTTAGCTATAACATTTTAACAAAAGATGTTAAGGTTATAAATAAATGTTAGTCTCATAAGTTTTCCAACATGATATGATTTCCCATTTATAAATCTTAAATTGTTCCACAAACATTCAGACATGCAAGACCACCAAGAACTTAACACAAAATCACCATTACATTAACATAATATTTTAGCTCAACATAATTAATTGAGTTTTGTCAAACTAAGATGGTTGAAAAGATGTTTAGCTCATGATGAGCTTACACACAAACATAACACAAATGAAATACATGCAAGACATAGTGAGTTCAAGATGTAACCAAAGCTTCTAATGGATGAAGGTGATAGATTCCAAGTGAGATTATGGTGTTGGAATGAGTCTTCTATGGCCTCCAAATGATCTTTACAACTGACTTTTCATGTGTGGTGTTAGTTGATTTTCTCCCCCAAAGGCCAACTCTTTCAAATGAACCAAGTGCATCTATTTATACTGTCTGGGAAGTGAGGCACAACACGTGCCTAGGGAGGCACGACCCCGTGCTGAGACATCTGATGAACCGCTATTGTCCCTGTCGCGTACGTACTGTGCATGTACCGGACACGGGGGCGTGCCTAGTGGGGCACGGCCCCGTGCTTCGTCTGACTTTGGCGACAACAGTACTCTGGTACGACTGGAAGTTGACCACGGGGGCGTGCCTGGTGGGGCACGGCCCGAGCTTGGCTGGAGAATTTTGTCTTTTCTGCTGGGTAAGGGCACGGGGCCGTGCCTGGTGGGGCACGGCCCGTGCTTCAGCTACTGTCTTGGCTAATTTCTTGAATTTTTGCCGTCTTTTCGCTTGTTTCTTCTTGTTGAGCTTGGATTCCCCTGAAACTTAAATATAAGCTAAATGAGCGACAAATTAACACAATGTACAAAGAAACTGCCAATAAATGGGATGCAAATGATGTGAAATATATGTATAATTTAGAGCACATCATCGTAAAACCCGCGGACCCTTACCCATTTACCCGTGGACCCTTAACCGACCTTTTTAACTACTATACGGGTCACGGGTATGTATTTGATCATCAAAAGGGTACGGGTACGCGTACATGTATACGGGTACGGGTCGGGTATACCCGTTCGCACACCCCTAAGCATTGCATAGCATAACAGGGACATACAGTTTTTCGAGCATATATTAACCAAGCTGAGGAAATCAACCATACGCATGATGGTGATGCATTAACAGGGGAGTTTCAGTTTCTTTTCACGTTTATCGTACCCATGACAACCATTAAATAGCATATCCTTGTATAACAAGGACATTGTCAAATTCTAAGAATGGGGTTTTTAGGAAACTCACCAATGCATCGACAACATAATGTGTCCCAAGTATAACAAGTGCATGATTAACAAGTATTCAAACTTTTGAATTGAAATACACATAGAAGTCATTAAAACATTTTCAAAAACAACCAATAAAGTTGTAAGCTTCATAAATGATCTAAAAAACTAAAAGTCTTAAAAATCATTTGGATAAAACAATCTTATAAAAACAATAATTTGAAATACCGTTGAAATGAATTAATAAAACAAATAGGGAAGATTAGTAAGCACAAAATAAAGAAAGAAATAAGTTTATGCATATTTTTACTTTTATAACCTTTTATCTTTCGTTTCATGTGAGAATTTGAGTCTATCCGAGCATTATCATTAACACATCAAGTTTTTGACACCATTGCCAAATTTTACATGCTCATTTCGTTTAATAGAGTGTTTGCTAATTAGTGTTTCGCATGTTAGAACTTGTGTAAAATATACATTTCAAGATCATGGAGAAAAATAATACATAAAATTGATTGAGGCATTAGGATTCACCCACTTTCTTTAGCCTTCTTATCCTCTTTCACCTACCCTAAACATTATCCCCTAGTTAACCCTTTTGAGCATAAACCCTTTTCATTTCTAAAACCGCATTTCAAATCCATAAACGACATCAAGTTTTTGGCACCGTTTCCCTTTTTCCCTATTTAGTTGGAAGTCAACTTGGCTATGATATGAGGAGTTCTATCTACAAAAAGGATCAACATTCATCTTATGATCAATAAATGAAAATTAGCAAATATGGAAAAGAAAAAGAAAAGGGGAAACAAAAAGAAAGTCAAATTCGCCCAAATTATTGAACAAAATTTCATCAAAAGAAAATCAAACTTACTTGAAAAATTGGAGTATGCAAAGCAAATCAAGAATATGGATGTATTAGAAAGAAACAATCAAAAAATCTATGGGGGATTGATAGTAGTGAATGCTTCAAAATAAGAAGAAGTTTGCATTCTTGAAGAAAGAAATTGGTCTTGATGATCTGACCTTAACAGAGTCCTTAGATTAGTCACAATGTCTAGTTTAAGATTATCAACAAGCTCACTCACCCTTTAATCATTAAGCCAAGACTGAATTTCAACAATTAGCCACTCTTCCCAAATATTTCCTACCCTAACCCTAAGCCTATCATTACAACCCATTTAAATCCCTCTTGATTTGTGCACATATTTTATGTCAATTGATGGATATTTGATTTCTATACAAGCATATGATTATGCAGGCATTAACTTTAGCGTTGAGTGTTCTTCTTGACCTACATTATCCATATATTAAACCCGAGTGTTGAGTGAATATTTGTGAGACTATATATTTATGCATATTAATAGTTCTATCAAGTACGTTTGGCTTGCTGCCCTATTGTGGAGAAACATTCGAAAGGTGCAAACATCAAGTTGTTATTATTAAAAGAGGCGTTTAACCATTTGAGACAAAGCTTTAGATCAATGTTTTATTCTATGGGTATAATCATGCATGAGTTTGCTTGAGGACAAGCAAAGTTAAGTATAGTGTGTTATGATATACCATCATTTATACATGTTTTACATGCACAATTATCTCCATAAATAGCACAAATTATAGAGAATATGATAAGATATGATACATAATCCACTTATCTGTGTTACAACAGGATAATTAACCCTTGCATACAAAAACATGAAGAAAACATCCAAAAACGAGGGGAAATCAGCATTCGGAAGCCAATTGCATAAAATCAGACCAAGAAAGTCAAAGTTAAAGATCAAAAAGTCATCAGGAAGGAAAAGGTCAATGCACCGTCGTGCATTGCTTTGCACGGCCGTGCAAACCCTAACTAACTCCTTGTCCTCTCCTGCTCTACCAGATTCCCTCACGTGCAAGAAATGAGTGATTTGCATTACCGTGCATCCCAATGCACGGCCGTGCATTACCAAATTCTGAGTCTATAAATAGCAAGCTCATTTTAGTGTCTTAGGTGTCCAAGATCAAGAGGTGTGAAGGCCTTAGTGCTCTGCTAAGAGCCGGAACTCTCTCTGTTTTGGTCCATTTAGCTTTTTCTATTTATTTTCTTTTCTAAGTCTTGTAATATTAACTTATTCTTATCGTTCGAGTGAAACAAGAGGCAACCTATACCCACTCTCCCTTGGTGTTGGAATACTTCCACACATTATCTAAGAGTTAGTGGAGTCACTTGTATGGTCATTCATGGCTAACCCTCTTGTGTTGCTCGAGTTGGTTGAACTTTAATTAATTAATGAAGTATTTTTAGTAAGTTATGTTTTTAAAGTATTTACTATAAGTTATCTAAAAAAGACAAGAATAAGTGATCTTTAAACCAATCTAATAATCTTAAATCTTGTGAGTTACCCAAGCAAGACTTCTTGTTTGGGAAGCTTATTCGATGTTTGTACGGTCTACATACAAATCTTGGTGCTAGTCCGGCTGGTTAGTATAGATTTAATATTATGGGTTGATTGGAGGTTTGGGTATTCAGTTGGCCATTTGAGCCCTAACCAGACCAGGTGGTTTGTGTCGGTATTTCTCTACTTCTCTTGTGTCGGCTTGCAGAGGACTTCTAGCGGGAGCCATGGGGTTTGATCTGGAGAAGGAAAGTCTTATTTATTTGAAATAATATTATAAGTAAAGACAACTATTTAAGAACATGATTAGTTAGGTCCGAGCATTCATAAAGTACCTTTGGAGGAAGTCGTGCGTTCCGACTTACCGGAAGAAGTTACAAGACCAGACGTACATCAGTCACAAGGATAATAAGTCCGAATAATGAATTGTGAAGATACCGACGGACTTGACACCCCGTTTAGGGTCCGTTATATTCATTAAGGAACAGTTGGCCGACCGTATCCACTGTTCCGTTACAAAATACTAACTCCCATATCGAAAGGTTTAGTACTAGTAACTATGACCAACCTTACTTTAAATACAACATTAATTAACAAGGGATAACAACTACAGTAACACCTTAAACAGAATAACATTTCTAATTGCATTTATTAAATTTTTATTTTTCCTTTTAAACAAAACATATTTTCCAACTTATTATTCTAGTCAGACAATAGCGAGGGTTGAGTACGGGATCCGTGTCCATGGTTTGATACTTGGTTCTTACCCAAACTATATTACGCTGCGATAGGTACACTTGCCTATTGTGTGTTTTAAGTTAAAGTAATTATCATTTTATAAATTTAAAACCTGATCTTGTGAAATCTTCTTAAAAATATATTTATTTATATTTTTATATTAAAACAAGCACATCACACCCTCACAATTTTGGGGCTGTGACGGACCGTTACAGGGCGTGACGGTCCGTTACAAGGTTTCCACGCATCAGAATTTGCTCATTAGTCACTGAACACGTGGCATGTCATCATTGTCCGCGTGCTCAGCTTGTAACGGACCGTTACCATCCATGACGGTCCGTTACCGCTGGATTTTCATGTTTTCTACTTTTTGGTCCTTGTTCTTTGGTATATTAATACTTATTGTCCCTAGGGTTTACCTTTTGTTAATTTTTGGACATTTTTGTGGCAGGTGTTACAATTGGTTTGGGGGATTTTCTATAAACTACGAGTTAAAAGTAATGAAAAGCAAATAGAACAGACGAACGACTCTAACAATCAGGCAAAGACTCGGGAAATATTAAGAACGGAGAAAACACTACCTAGGTCAGAATCCTACTTGTAAAGATAGACTTTTTGATCGGTTATGGAAACTATGATGGAACTGGTTTTCTAAGGATAACAACTCTAGACAACCTAGTAGATCCCCAATCACTCTAGACTCGGGAAATATCAAGAACGGAGAAAACACTACCTAGGTTAGAATCCTACTTGTAAAGCTAGACTTTTTGATCGGTTATGGAAACTATGATGGAACTGGTTTTCTAAGGATAACAACTCTAGACAACCTAGTGGATCCCCAATCACTCTTAGGGTGTCACCAAAAGGAAACTCTAAAGATGCACAACGCTCACTAGATGGTTGGATTACATTTCAGTCTCTCCAACGACAATAAAGTACCCAAAAGACAGATCACATCTCGGTCTCACTATCACTACACATTCAAGGAATGCACAGGGTAATCTCAGGACTAGCAACAATACCAGAAACATAAGGGAAACTTCTTCTCAAACAGTTTACACACATAACTCTAACAACGAGGACTAACCAATTATCTATCACCTTTCGGGCATCTAGATAAGAAGAACACTCAGATCTAATTTACTATCAACCACCGTTCCTATGGAATACTACATCTAGAAAACCAACAAACAATCACAAACACACAGTCTATGATTTAGAACAAGGGTGACCTACCCTAGGGGGAGGTGTAGCCCCCGCTACCCCTCAACTTTTTATGCGCAGTGGAAATTTTTTTTACGGTTTTATGTATCCGGTTACCCCTGAGCAAAAATTACATTACCCCTGAGCAAAAATTGCGTTACCCCTCAATTTTTTTAAAAGCTCCACATTTAATATAAAGTGCAATTTTTTATAAAAAAAACCCAATACTTTATAAAAATGCATCACATTTTAAAAATTAAAACATATAGGCTTTAAAACATTTGGGCTTTAAAACATTTGAGATTTAAAACATTTGGGCTTTAAAACACTTTACCTCTCTTGGACTTGGACATTTGGTGACCATCGACACAAACCAGCAGGCAGCAGCGACCAGAACTCAACGAGCAGGCCAGCCACCTGCCACCGCCCCTCCTCCTCCAGCCTCCGCCACCGCTCCTCTGCCTTCGGCCTCCGCCTCCAGCAGGGCAGCATCGAGCAAGGTTAATTTCAATTTGAAATTACTAATTTGTAAATTGTAGTTTATTTGAAATTTGTAATTGTTAGTTTATTTGTTATAAAATCAGGGCTTTGAAAATTAGAGGTTTAATTTTGTTTTGTTTGTTATAAAATTAGGGGTTTTATTTCAAGAGGATGAAAAAACAAGCTCTTCTTGGCAAATTTTTTTAAGAGAAAATTTCAAGTGGATGACATTGATGGAAGTCATGGAACTCAATCAACTCATGGAAGTTCTAATATTGATAAGGATGATAACAACGACATTAATGAAACTCAATCAAATCATGAAATTGATGATGAAATTGGTCCAAGTATTCATTCGGCTTAAATTCCTTCAATCCCAAATATAATTGATTTGAATAATCTTCCTACGGATCCCTTTGATAGGCCACCTATTGCTAGTTATCACCCTAATCAAATTGGTGACACAAGAAGACATTATCTTGTGAAAAATGCCTTTCAACCACGAAGTCATAAATTTCCATTAAAAAACTATTCTGGTAGGAAGAGACGTTTTAATGTAAAATGGTTTGATACTTATTCGTGGTTAGAGTATAGTACTAAAGTAGACAAAGCATATTGCTTATGTTGTTACTTGTTTAAAGAAACTGTTGGTTATCAAGGTGGTAGAGATACTTTTTCAAGTTTAACTGAAGACTTTTGTAATTGGAGTAAACTGGGTGCCTTAAAAGAGCATATTGGGTCAGTTAACAGTCATTATAATAAGGCGATGCAAAAATGTGACGATCTTTTGAAACAAAAGAGATCCATTGAAGTGAAATTAAATAAGGTAAGTGAAGAAGAAAAGGTTACAAATCGGTTAAGATTAAGTGGTTCTGTTCATAGTGCTAGATTCTTGCTAGAAAACTCTTTAACATTTCGTGGTCATGATGAATCGGAGAAATCTCATTCGAAGGGTCTTTTTCTTTCAGTTTTGAGGTTGATTAGTGATAACAACCCGGATATTGGTAAACACACATTAGGGAATGCAAACATGGTTAATAAATTGACGGCTCCATCAATACAAAAAGAGATTATTGAATGCTTTGCTAAAGAAGTAACCAAAAGGATTTGCAAAGAAATTAAAGATGATGTGTTTAGGTTGTTAGTGGATGAGTCTAGTGACGTATCTTTAAAGGAACAAATTGTTGTATTTGTGAGATATGTTGATAAACTCGGAGTTGTTAAAGAGAGTTGTATTGGAATTGCTCATGTGAAAGATACATCTTCTTCAACTCTTAAACAAGCCATTATTTCTTTATTAGCAAATAACCAGTTGAGCATAGATCAAGTAAGTAATAAGTTTCTTCGTTGAAGGTCCATATTTCAACGTGAAATCTCACATATTATCGATTCTCCACACACAAAGGCGAAAACAGTGTGTATGGAGGTGAAACAGGGGATAAAAACAGATTTTGTGAAGATAACAGGCTAAACACACTCACAATCAACACAAATTTGATATGAAATTGTAAGAACAGTGCATCAAACAAGTATGCAAGGTGTACTGATTGAAGAATAATATGAAAGAGAACTTCAGGGTTACAGCCGCTACTCACACCCTAAATTTTCTCAAACTAGGCTATTTATAGTAAGCCAACAGGCATCGAAACTATGCCAACCGAAACTACTAGTTTCGATTGAGCAATTACAAGTGAATGAATATCCTGTCAAAACTTACTATCTATTGAAACTACTAGTTTCGATTGAACAAATCTCAATCGAAACTAAGTGGTTTCGACGGCCTAGACTTAGCTAAATAAAGTAGTAAAAACTGAAATTACAATAAAGAAATGACATAAAGTAAACTAAGCTAACATTGTTCAAAATATAATAATGACAACAGCTTAATTAGAATAACATGACTCTACAATCTCCCCCTAAGTTGTTGCATTACTGTCTTCAGCTCTCCACTAAGCAGCTGGACCTTCAGTAGGCCTTGGGATGTAAGGTTTGACATGAAGAGACACAACCCGTTGATAGGCCTTGGCATCCGCCTCATCTTCATCACTGTATGCCTGAATGTGATTCTGGAACAACACCTCCAGATCTTCAGGTTGAAACTTTAACAGCTCCATAGGCTCAAAGTAGACAATATCTTCCTTGCCTTCACACTCGATCATGGTACTTCCAATGTTTGGATTGTATTACCATTTTCTGAAAGTTTGGAGTTGAACAGGCACATCCTTGGGAATAGTGATGGTCTTGTGGGTGTGGGCAGGCTTGTACCTCAAGAAGACACATGGCTTCTTTGTCTTAGGATGAAACTTGGTCTTTGAAATCTTTTTCTTGGTCTTCCTTGGCTTCATCCCCTTGAAGTCACAGTTCACCTGTGTGTGCAAGAAGTGTTCAAAGTCTGAAGCCATCATCACCTTCCTAGGATTCTGAAAGGGAAGTTTGGCCAGGTCTCTAAGGTCATAGAAGGGGAGAGTCTGGAAGTCAGTCATATTTTTGAAGTGCTGAACTACTCCCCTGTATCTTCTGATTATGAACAACTTTCTCTCTGCATCATATTTCCAACCAATAGGAGGCCTTTTAAGCTCTTGGTGTTCAGCTATCCATCATATGTTTGTGGGCTCTCCTCTGGTATAATCCTTCTCAACCAAGGTTTCTTCGGGTTTGGGTATTCAGGATCAATGGGAGGTTGAGTTGGAGCTTGAGTAGCTTCAGATGCTGTAGTGGCCGGTTCAGGAATAACAGGCTTAACAATGTTAACCTGGACATCTTCTTCTATTTTCTCTTCATCAGACAGGGCTTAAATTTCATCTCCCTCCTCTGTGAAGTATCTTGTCTTTTCAGTCTCTCTTTCCTTAGTAGGTAGGATTTCTGGATGAAGGTCATTGTACCCAAAATTGTCTATTTCATCTAGGAGGGCATTGAGTTCATCATCAGATGCCACATCCTCTTCATCCAGAATCATAGTTTCTACCTCATCCAGAGTTCCCTTCCCTCTCTTCCTTGCTTCTCTTCTATCACTTGCTGAGGGAAGGTCGAACTCTTGTTCTTCAACCTTAACTTCAACAGCCTCCTTTGTTTTGGTAGCATGGCCAGTATAGATGGTCATTGCAGACTCTGGATCAGTGACAAAGGCAGGAGAAGAGGGTTCAACTCCAGATGTGGTCTTTCCATGAGTTGTTGAAGTGGTTGTTTATTGTAGGTCCAGATTTCTCTTGAAATCACTGATTTGATCGATTACGCATACACACAGGCGGAAACTGTGTGTATGGTGGTGAAGCAGATGATAGAAACAGTGTTGGTGAAGATAACAGGCTAACCACACTATGACTCAATACGCAAATGGTATGAAAATGTAAGAACACAGTGAATAAACAACTGCAAATTGTATTGATTCAGGAAAAATGTGAAAGAGAAAGTTCAGGGTTACAGCCGCTACACACACCCTAAACATTCTCAAACTAGGCTATTTATAGTAGTGACAGTATCGAAACTATGTTAAATCGAAACTACTAGTTTCGATTGACCATTTACAAGTGATACACAGACTGTCGAAACTACCATCTATCGAAACTACTAGTTTCGATTGAACACACTCAATCAAAACTAAGTAGTTTCGATGGCCCAGACTTAGAAATAAAAATAGTAAATTATATAAAACTGAAATTACATTTAATGAAATGACAGAAAGTAAACTAGTCTAAAACTGTTTAAACAAACAATAAATGACAACAGCTTATACATAAGATATGACTCTACAATCTCCCCCTAAGCTGTTGCATTACCGTCTTCAGCTCTTCATCAAGCAGCTGGTCCTTCAGTTGTCCTCGGTATAAAAGGTTTAACATGGAGAGATACAACCCATTGGTAGGCCTTAGCATCAGCTTCATCTTCATCACTGTATGCCTGAATGTGATTCTGAAAAAGGATTTCCAGATCTTCAGGCTGAAACTTCAACAGCTCCATGGGCTCAAAGATGGTAATGTCTTCCTTGCGCTCATTCTCTATCACTGCACTGCCAATGATTGGGTCGTAGTACCATTTTCTGAAAGTTTGTAGCCGGACAGGTACAGATTTTGGAATGGTGATGGTCTTGTGTGTTTGGGCAGGCTTGTTGTAACGAACCAAAATCCGGGTCTCGTTATAAATAATTAATATTTCTAAATAAATATTATGTCGAAAATAATATTTTGAAATAAATTGAAACAAGCGGGTTTCAAGTTGGTAACGGGGGTTACACTAGTTTTTAACTAGTTATGGAGGATATGGGTGAATTAGAAGTGGAAGGACTAATGTTGTAATTATGCAAATCTGCCATATTTGACTCCTTAGAGTCAAAATTAGGCTCATTTGGCAAATTGGGTCGTTCATCTCAAGAGAGCTAAAAGGAGAAAACGAGTTTGAAGCCAATTTCGTGCATTTGAGCTTGATTTGAGAAGGTTTTGGCTTACTCATCACCTTCCTAACATCAAGTAAGTGCTAATCTTCCTCTTTGATTCACCAATGTTGTGTTCTTGGTGGGTTTTGGGTGAAACCCGAAATTTATGTTGCATGTGGTAAAATGGTGTTAGACTATTGATAATCTAGCTAAACTAAAGGTGTAGGAAGGTGAATAACACCATGGAACCCTTTGATTTTGATTTTTTGAAAGTTAGGGTTCATATGGAAGATATTGGGGGTTTTGGGGTTTTGATGAAAAATTGATAAATTGATGATGATTAAGTGTTATAGAGGTGTTAGACACTTAAACAAACCCCAAATGAACTTAAAGAAACTAGTTTGATGAAAAATTAGTGTCAAGGTATTGGAAAGAGAATTCAAGTGGTTGAGTTCTTGATTAAAGGGGGTGTTTGGTTATGGGGATAACCCAAACGGGTCAATTTGGGTTGGAAATGGGGAAATTGAGTTGTGGACTCAATTGTAATAGAATTTTGATGTATGTTAGATTACTAAACTAGGTGAATGTGTTTAGGTAATCTAATTGCAAAGCTAGAAGGAGGTGCGGGATCCTCTAACTCAAAAGGTAAGTGCTTTGCACTTACTTAGTAATGATAGGTGGTGGTGATGTTCATATTTGAATTTCATGTTGGTTATTCAAATATCTTATATGTGTTTATTGGTATGTGGATGAAATTAGTTATTAAACCTATATGGTGTGAAAATTGACTTGTGTGGTAAAAGTCAAGTTTTGTATGCATAATGTAGTTGGCTATGTGGTATATGGTCAAACTAAAATGTAGAATATGTTGAATCGGTGTAAATGACTATGTGGTATATAGTTAAGCTAAAATGTGATATGTGATAAAGTATAGTAATTGACTTATGTGGTATATAAGTCAACCATTGTGGAATAATGGTGAAGTCGGTGTAAATTGACTTATGCGGAATATAAGTCTAACCATTGTGGAATAATGGTGAGATTGGTGTAATTGACTTATGTGGTATATAAGTCAAGCTATTGTGGAAAAATGGTGAATGTGGTGTAAGTGACTTATGTGGTATATAAGTCTAGTGTAAGGGGCCTTATTTGACCAAATGGGTGCAAATGGGTCAAATGGGTAAAAAGGGTGAAAGCAAGTTGTAAATACTTGTTTGTTATGTTTATATCATTACTAATGGTGTTATATGTGGTGAATGTAGGAAAAACTCCGAAGTAGTCAAAGTCAAGTCCAAGGCGTTGGCGGATTCTCGTATGCAAAATTTATGTTTTTGATGAATTAGTAGAATTCCCCCTTTTTGCTTGTAAATTGATAAACAAAACTTGTTTTTGGTGTGTGACCATGTTGATAAAGGTTTTGTGTCAATTTTTATGTTGTGGGAAAGTTGTTGTTAAGTGATTTGGTAAAAGATGGAAATTTTGGCTAAGTAGAAAAGCTGCTGAGAAAACTGAAACTTTCTGGAAATCTGGTCCCTCGCGGTACGCGAAGAACCTGAGAGGTTTCTCTCGCGGTACGCGAGAGACAAGTCTCTCGGATTGCTTTCCTGACGCCCCCTCGCGGTACGCGAGAGTTGTGGGTCTGGTCCCTCGCGGTACGCGAGGACGTAAAAAAAAAAAAAAAAAAAATTTTCCTGGGTTTTTACTTATGCTTCCGCGTGTTTAAGAATGGTGTGTTATAAATTGGTATCAGAGCAATGGTTTGAGGGAATTGGTGCGCAAGGCACTAAACTCAAACCGGATGCTCTTGATATGGGGAATTGATACGAGAATCCATGAAGGACTTGACTAAGACTCGGAGCTTCCGGAAATGAAAGGTTAGTAATGATTTGATAATATGATAATATATATATGGTGTATGTATATATGTATGATGAATGTTGTTAAGGTGTTATGTGTGCCGAAACTTGTTTTTGTGACTTGTTATATGGAGATGGTAATTACAATTGGGCATGGCGTACTATTAAACATGTCTGGCCAATATGTTTAATAAGATGAAATGTGCAAGAGACTTTATGATAACCATATAACAATGAACATTTGCAAGGATTAGGTGAAGGTGGTTATATATGTATGTATGTATATAGGTAGGTATATATATACTTAATGCATATAATAGTGAATGTGTAATGGATACCTAGGGTATTGAAAGTGAAAGGGTATTAAGGTGTTTGTGGTTCATTTCTCAGCTTAGAGATGGCAGAAGATGCAAGTAATGAACCGTTGGATCCACGGATTCAAGAGTTGATAAAAGAGGAGGTGGCCAAGGCCTTTGAGCAAGCCACAAATCTGTTGATGGAAGAGATGAGGGGGACTATTAAACTCTCTCTCGAGGAGATCTTGAAGGAGAAAGAAAAGGAACCTCAAGGTTGTACTCTGAAAGAGTTTATAGTGATCAAGCCCAAGGAGTATAATGGGCAGGTGGACCCGATTCTGAGCCACAGGTGGATTGTGGATATGGAGTCTAATTTTGAGACTACTAAATGTAAGCCCGAGGATAGGGTGATGTTCAGTGTGCCTTTGTTGACTGGAAGGGCAAAGGAGTGGTTGTTGAATCTCCGCAAGGAGAGAGGTGATTTGGGTGTGACCTCCATGACTTGGGAGGAATTTAAGGCGGCTTTTCTAAAGTACCATTGCCCACAAGCCGCGGTTGACAGAATGACTGAGGAGTTCCTCCTCATGAGGCAAACGACTGAATCGATTGATGAGTTAGCGGGGACTTTCTTTGATCGTGCCAAGTTCTGCCCGGATGTGGTGTCAACTGAGAAAGCCAAGATTGACAGGTTTTATGCTATGCTGACGGTGGAGTTCAGGGATAGCATATCTCCATCCTCATTTACCACACTTGTAGACTTGATAAACAGGTGTCGGGAAAGAGAGGTGGAGTTGAGGAGGCAAGAAGCTAGAGGCGAGAAGAGGAAGCGTGAAATCGTCGAACAAGTGGTGAAAAAGATAAAGGGCGGGAGTCCTAGCAAGAAGCCATTCAACAAGTTCTCTTCTCGGGCGTGCAAAAATTGTGGTAAAGAGCACTTCGGGGATTGTAAGAAAGGATCCTTGAATTGCTATAAATGTGGAAAGCCGGGACACATGGCTAATCAATGTACAAGCCAAATTCAGTTGTGTTATAACTGTTACAAACCTGGGCACAATAGGGTGGATTGTCCCGAGTTAAAGCAAGGTAGGAGCGACAAGAAGATAGAGATGCCAAGACCTAAGGGTAGAGCTTTCCACATCTCAGCGGAGGAAGCAAAGAATGACTCGGAAGTGGTGACAGGTACTTTCAAGATTAACTCTTTACCTGCACTAGTTCTTTTTGATTCGGGGGCTAGTCGTTCGTTTGTGTCTTTGAAATTTGTTAAGCATTCTTCGTTTCTAAGTAGCAAGTTAGATGAACCTTTGGAAATCGAGGCGGCCAATGATAAGAGCTTCCTGGTGTTTGATATTTTTAGAAATTGCGAGTTGAGAGCGGGGGGTGAAACATTTCTTATTGATTTGATCCCTATGACTATGGGGGATTTTGATGTTATTGTGGGGATGGATTGGTTGTCAAAGAATAAGGCGAGTATATTATGTGGACCAAAGGCGATCCAACTTGATTCCCCGTCGGGAGAGTCCATCTACATTGAAGGTGATAAGAAAGGTAAGGTGAGGTTGTGCTCCTTTGTGAAGGCAACCAAGTACATGGCGCGTGGGTGCAAGGCGTTCATGGCATGTGTTACGGATGTGGATGGAAAGGTAAAGGAGATTCACGACGTGCCGGTCGTGAATCAGTTTGCGGATGTGTTTCCTGACGAGTTACCGGGGGTTCCGCCTGATACGGAGATTGAGTTTGGGATCGACTTGATGCCGGGTGCTAAACCGGTAGCTAAAGCGCCTTATAGATTGGCACCGCCAGAAATGAAAGAGTTGATGGAGCAATTGCAAGAATTGCTTGATAAAGGTTTCATACGCCCAAGTGTCTCACCTTGGGGTGCGCCCGTTCTCTTTGTTAAAAAGAAGGATGGGAGCATGAGGATGTGTATGGATTATCGGGAGTTGAATAAGTTGACTGTGAAGAATAGGTACCCTTTACCTCGGATTGACGACCTTTTTGATCAATTGCAAGGGGCGTCGTGGTTCTCTAAGATTGATTTGAAATCCGGGTACCATCAACTGAAAGTGAAAGAAGATGACATTCCTAAAACCGCTTTTCGCACTCGTTACGGTCACTATGAATTTACAGTTATGCCTTTCGGTTTAACCAACGCACCCGCGGTTTTCATGGATCTTATGAACCGGGTGTGTAGACCGTTCCTCGACCGCTCGGTCATTGTTTTCATTGACGATCTTCTCATCTATTCAAGGAGCGAAGGTGATCACGCTTGCCATTTGCGTGAAATTCTCGAAGTCTTGCAAAAGGAGAAACTTTATGCTAAATTCTCCAAGTGTGCCTTTTGGTTGCGCGAAATTCAATTCTTGGGTCATGTGATTAATGATAAAGGGATTACTGTCGACCCATCCAAGATAGTGGCGGTTAAAGATTGGTCTCCACCGAAGACGCCTTCGGAGATTAGAAGTTTCTTGGGGTTGGCGGGTTATTACCGGCGGTTTATTGAAAACTTCTCTCGGATTGCCTTACCGATGACGAAGTTGACCCGTAAAGAGACTAAGTTTGTTTGGGGTTCCGAGCAAGAATCTGCCTTTCAACTCTTGAAAGAAAAGTTGACAAAGGCGCCTGTTTTATCCTTGCCGGACGGGACCGAAGATTTTGTTGTGTATTCGGATGCCTCGCATTCGGGGTTGGGGTGTGTTTTGATGCAAAGGGGGAAAGTAATTGCCTACGCGTCTAGGCAATTGAAGATTCACGAGGTGAATTACCCTACCCATGATCTAGAGCTTGCGGCCGTGGTTTTCGCACTCAAGATTTGGAGGCATTATTTGTATGGGGTTAAGTGTACGATCTACACGGATCACAAAAGTCTCAAGTACTTCTTTGACCAAAAGGACCTCAACATGAGGCAAAGGCGGTGGCTTGAATTGGTCAAGGATTATGATTGTGACATACTTTATCATCCGGGTAAAGCGAATGTTGTGGCGGATGCGCTTAGTAGGAAGTCAAGTCATGCACCTATCAAGGTGAAGTCATTCAAGATGACAATTTCATCATCCCTAATTGATGAAATCCGGGAGGCTCAAGTGTTAGCACTTGGTGGTGACTTGAAGAAAGAGCGGATGGTTGCTTATGTTGATAAACTTGGTGAAAATAGCATGGGCTTGAAGACATGCTTTGGTAGGATTTGGATTCCTAGGTTGTCAAGTATTTTGACAACTATTTTAGATGAGGCGCATAAATCCAAATATTCTATCCATCCGGGGGCCACAAAGATGTTTTATGATTTGAGGTGTCATTTTTGGTGGCCGGGTATGAGGCGTGATGTTGTTAAGTATGTTGAGAGGTGTCTCACATGCTTAAGGGTGAAGGCGGAACACCAAAAGCCGTATGGAAAGCTCCAACCGCTTGAAATACCGCTTTGGAAATGGGAGAATATAGCTATGGATTTGATCACTAAACTACCAAAGACTCGAAAGGGTTATGATGCGATATGGGTAGTAGTGGATCGGTTGACGAAGAGTGCACATTTCCTACCTATAAAGGAAACATACTCTTCGGATAGATTGGCGGAAATATATGTGAAGGAAATTGTGTCACGTCATGGTGTGCCGGTGTCGATTATATCGGATCGTGATACGAGATTTACTTCTCGATTTTGGAAGAAATTCCATGAGGACATGGGTACGAGGTTGAACCTTAGCACCGCTTATCATCCACAAACGGATGGGCAAAGCGAGCGTACGATTCAAACGCTCGAGGATATGTTACGTGCGTGTGCTTTGGATTTTGGGGGTAGTTGGGATGACCATTTACCGTTGGCGGAATTTGCATACAACAATAGCTACCATTCTAGCATTGGTATGCCGCCTTTTGAGGCATTGTATGGGAGGAAATGTAGGACACCCGTGTGTTGGGGTGAAATCGGTCAACGGGAACTTGGTAGTAAGGATTTGGTTGATGTAACGAATGTTAGTATTGACCAAATTAAGGCTCGCTTAAAGGCAGCGCAAGATCGCCAGAAGTCCTATGTGGATAATAGGAGACGGGCGATTGAGTTTCAAGTGGGGGACTTTGTGCTTTTAAAGGTCTCTCCTTGGAAGGGGGTCATACGGTTTAGGAAACGGGGGAAGTTAAGCCCACGTTTCATTGGGCCGTTTAAGGTTGTTGCTAGAGTGGGTGCGGTAGCTTACCGTTTGGAGCTACCGGAGGAACTAAGTAGACTTCATAATACGTTTCATGTGTCCCATTTACGCAAGTGTTTAGCGGATGAATCTACTTTTGTTCCATTGGATGATATTGAGGTGGATGAAAAGTTAAATTATGTTGAGGAACCGGTGGCAATCTTGGATAGGAAAGTGAAACAGTTACGCAATAAAGAGATTAGCCAAGTATTGGTTCGATGGAAGCATAGAAAGGGGGCGGAAATGACTTGGGAAACCGAGGAAGAGATGCTTAAATACTATCCGAACCTTTTTATGTGAAGTCGGGTTTCGGGGGCGAAACCCAAATAAGGGGAGGAGATTTGTAACGAACCAAAATCCGGGTCTCGTTATAAATAATTAATATTTCTAAATAAATATTATGTCGAAAATAATATTTTGAAATAAATTGAAACAAGCGGGTTTCAAGTTGGTAACGGGGGTTACACTAGTTTTTAACTAGTTATGGAGGATATGGGTGAATTGGAAGTGGAAGGACTAATGTTGTAATTATGCAAATCTGCCATATTTGACTCCTTAGAGTCAAAATTAGGCTCATTTGGCAAATTGGGTCGTTCATCTCAAGAGAGCTAAAAGGAGAAAACGAGTTTGAAGCCAATTTCGTGCATTTGAGCTTGATTTGAGAAGGTTTTGGCTTACTCATCACCTTCCTAACATCAAGTAAGTGCTAATCTTCCTCTTTGATTCACCAATGTTGTGTTCTTGGTGGGTTTTGGGTGAAACCCGAAATTTATGTTGCATGTGGTAAAATGGTGTTAGACTATTGATAATCTAGCTAAACTAAAGGTGTAGGAAGGTGAATAACACCATGGAACCCTTTGATTTTGATTTTTTGAAAGTTAGGGTTCATATGGAAGATATTGGGGGTTTTGGGGTTTTGATGAAAAATTGATAAATTGATGATGATTAAGTGTTATAGAGGTGTTAGACACTTAAACAAACCCCAAATGAACTTAAAGAAACTAGTTTGATGAAAAATTAGTGTCAAGGTATTGGAAAGAGAATTCAAGTGGTTGAGTTCTTGATTAAAGGGGGTGTTTGGTTATGGGGATAACCCAAACGGGTCAATTTGGGTTGGAAATGGGGAAATTGAGTTGTGGACTCAATTGTAATAGAATTTTGATGTATGTTAGATTACTAAACTAGGTGAATGTGTTTAGGTAATCTAATTGCAAAGCTAGAAGGAGGTGCGGGATCCTCTAACTCAAAAGGTAAGTGCTTTGCACTTACTTAGTAATGATAGGTGGTGGTGATGTTCATATTTGAATTTCATGTTGGTTATTCAAATATCTTATATGTGTTTATTGGTATGTGGATGAAATTAGTTATTAAACCTATATGGTGTGAAAATTGACTTGTGTGGTAAAAGTCAAGTTTTGTATGCATAATGTAGTTGGCTATGTGGTATATGGTCAAACTAAAATGTAGAATATGTTGAATCGGTGTAAATGACTATGTGGTATATAGTTAAGCTAAAATGTGATATGTGATAAAGTATAGTAATTGACTTATGTGGTATATAAGTCAACCATTGTGGAATAATGGTGAAGTCGGTGTAAATTGACTTATGCGGAATATAAGTCTAACCATTGTGGAATAATGGTGAGATTGGTGTAATTGACTTATGTGGTATATAAGTCAAGCTATTGTGGAAAAATGGTGAATGTGGTGTAAGTGACTTATGTGGTATATAAGTCTAGTGTAAGGGGCCTTATTTGACCAAATGGGTGCAAATGGGTCAAATGGGTCAAATGGGTAAAAAGGGTGAAAGCAAGTTGTAAATACTTGTTTGTTATGTTTATATCATTACTAATGGTGTTATATGTGGTGAATGTAGGAAAAACTCCGAAGTAGTCAAAGTCAAGTCCAAGGCGTTGGCGGATTCTCGTATGCAAAATTTATGTTTTTGATGAATTAGTAGAATTCCCCCTTTTTGCTTGTAAATTGATAAACAAAACTTGTTTTTGGTGTGTGACCATGTTGATAAAGGTTTTGTGTCAATTTTTATGTTGTGGGAAAGTTGTTGTTAAGTGATTTGGTAAAAGATGGAAATTTTGGCTAAGTAGAAAAGCTGCTGAGAAAACTGAAACTTTCTGGAAATCTGGTCCCTCGCGGTACGCGAAGAACCTGAGAGGTTTCTCTCGCGGTACGCGAGAGACAAGTCTCTCGGATTGCTTTCCTGACGCCCCATCGCGGTACGCGAGAGTTGTGGGTCTGGTCCCTCGCGGTACGCGAGGACGTAAAAAAAAAAAAAATTTCCTGGGTTTTTACTTATGCTTCCGCGTGTTTAAGAATGGTGTGTTATACTTGTACCTTAAAAACACAAATGGCTTGTTAGTCTTAGGATGAAACCTTGTCTTTGAGATCTTCTTTTGAGTTTTCCTAGGCTTCATTCCTTTAAAATCATTATTGACTTGAGAATGCAGAAATTTGTCAAAGTCATAAGCCATCATGACCTTCCCAGGGTTTTGAAGGGGAAGTTTTGCTAAATCCCTGAGGTCATAGAAAGGAAGGGTTTGGAAGTCAGTCATATTTTTAAAGTGCTGAACTCCCCCTCTGTATCTTCTTATGATAAAGAGCTTCCTTTCAGCATCATACTTCCAGCCAATTGGAGGCCTTTTTAGTTCTTGATGCTCTGCTATCCATTCATATGTCTTAGGAGTTTCCTCCTGAATTATTTTCTTAAACCAAGACTTTCTTGAAATTGGAGGTTCAGGAGCAACCGAGGGTGAATCTTGTGCTGGACCAGATTCGGAGACTGTAGTGGTTGGTTCAGGAGTGACTGTTTTGATAAGATTAATCTGAACATCTTCTTCACATTTTTCTTCGTTAGATAATGTTTGAATTTCATCTTCGTCTTCCGTAAAGTATCTAGTTCGCTCAGTCTCCTTTTCTTCAGTGGTCAGGATTTCTGGATAAAGATCATTATACCCAAAGTTTTCAATGTCATCTAAAATGGCATTCAGCTCATCATCAGATGGGATGTCTTCTTCATCAAGAATCACGGTCTCTATTTCATTGGAAGTCCCTTTCCCTCTCTTCCTTGCATCTCTTCTTTCACTAGCTGAGGGAAGGTTTAGTTCTGTACCTTCAACTTTGACTTCAAGCGCCTCTTTTGTCTTTTCAATATGGCCAGCAAATATAGTTAGTGCAGACTCTGGATTAGTCACAAGGTCAGGAGATGAGGGTTCAACCACAGATGTGGTCTCCCCCTGAGCTGTTGAAGTAGTTGGTTGTTTTTGCACAGGTTTAACCATTGAGGCTTTTAGCTGTTCTACCACTTTAGCTAAAGCCTTGAATTCTTCTTTTTGTTCTGAGATTAGTTTCTGTTGTGTTTCAAGTTGAGTTTGTTGGACCTCAATCTGGGTATGTAAACCCCCAACTTCCAGCTTCAGGTCTTTAACCTCTTCCTAGACATTATGCAAATTATTTTTTAAGCCTTCAATTTCTTCATCTTTCTTTTGAATCGTATCCTGCATTTTCTTCAGTTCAAGTCTTAGAGTCTTAACTCTTGGTACATGAGTGGTTGAATCATGAGTTGGTGATGTGGGAGTAGTATGGATGGGTGATTGTTGTGGAGATGGTTGTGGAGTGGGTTGTGGAGTAGGTTGTGGAGATGGTTGTGGAGATGGTTGTGGAGTGGCTAATAGAGAATCTGATGAGGATGACAAGTCTTCAAATCCAGTCTTGATTTTCTTTGCCTTAGGCTCTTCTTCCTCAAAATCAGAACCTGACTCAACTTATCGTTTGGAGGAAGATGCAGGATGCATTGTTCTATCATCTGAATCAGACTTGTAGTAGTCAGATCCATAAATCCCTACATCCAGAGTTCCACTTGATTCTGCAACTTCCTCCTCAACTTCATGCATGCCAGCTTCAACATTACCTGTTGGCTCTTGAATTATCTGAATTTATTCAACAAAAGGAGCCTCTATCATAGGCTCAATTATGGGTTGTTCTTATCCAAGCTATATGTGTTGTATCTTCTGGGAGCACGCATGAGAATAAGTTCTTCCGGAATCACCACTCCTGGCTTCAGGATAAGACATTCTTTTGAATTGAATAAGGCACAAAAATCCTTGTCACAAATATGTGAAACACTCATCAGTTTGTATTTCAACTGAGGAACAAAGTTGACAAATTCCAGACTATTTACTCCATTTGATACTGTTCCTTGTCCTTCAATCTTTCCTCCTCTTGGGTTTCCAGCAAAAGCAACATACTCTCCATCAATTTGATGATAATCTTGCAGCAAGTTAAAGTGCCCAGTCATATGTCTTGAACATCCACTATCTACATGCCAGATGTTATCACCGGTTCTTCTTGATTGACCCTATACACAACGAACCATTTATACGTTTTGACCAACATTGTTTCAATCAAGAGATCTCAGTGTCAGGATATAACATCTCATTGGAATCAAAATTACAACCATCATTTGATGAAACACGGTCATCAAATAGAACATTATTTTTAATTTTCCATGTTCATTTTAAATGATTTTTAGCATTTTTAATTCTTTTACGCCTAGATTTCCTACTGTGAGAAGACTTATGCAACATGTATGAATTTAATGAACTTTCGGAAGGCGATTTTTCATTAGAATTAGTGGTTGTCAATTTACAACTTTTTGAAACATGATTTGAGGCACCACAACTAAAACAGACGTTTTCACAAGATATCTTAGCCTGATAATAGTCATCACAAGATGAAGATGATTGTGATGTTGAGGAATCTGAACATGAGACGGTTCTCTCATCAATAACGTTGTCTTGAAGACGATATGCTTCCTTTAATCTGAAAAATTCCATGTTGCTCATGGTTTCACGTGGTACATCATTCACAATAATTCCTGCACTTTTAAATTTTGTAACACATGTCATAACATTCAAAGATTTAGGAACAAAAGGCAAAGCATTTTTAAATTTAGAAACATCACATCCCAAACCCGTATGCTCAACAGGCATAGAATCAAAATACAAGTTTTTAACGTGTTCACAAATATTTGGTTTTGACACGGACATATTATTACATTCATCCGACTCAAGTTCTTTTAAAATAGTTCTATCATTAGCACTCTTATCACAATCATCTTCGGAATTTACACAATTTGACTCTACACAAGAAGCAAAACTGTCAGAATCAGAGGATGTAATATAATCATCAGGAGATAATGTGCAAACAAAAGGTGTGGAAACATGTGGAGTTGGCATATCAGCAAATTTCCCAGATTTATAATAAGGAGGTGGATGAGAGTTATACCCAAGACCTTCTGTGCCTTTTCTATTAAATTGTTTATCAATTATTCCAAACAGAATTTTCTGATCCATATCTATGTGATCAACCTGTAATTTGGCTTTTTCTGCCTTTTGGACTCTTTCAGTTAAAATTGTATTATTAATGGTTTGAGTATTGAGTTGTACAATTAAAGAACGATTTTCACCAGAAATATCATGAATTTTCTTTAAGTAAAGTTTCTCATTTTTGGCCACAGAGTCATACATCACCTTAATGTGATTTCGTTCATCAATCAAGGCTTGATTGATGAATCTGTATTTTTGAATTTCATTCAAGCATGATCTAGAATTACACAGTTTAGAAATAACCTCAGCAGGCAGAGCAGTGAGATCCTCAGCACGTTCAATCATGACACACTTGCCCATGTCCTCCACATCAGCCATCAAAGCTTTATCAGCAGCTTCCTCAGCTTGGTCTCCCCAATGATAATGTCCACCAGCCTGACACACAAGAGCTGTGGAGCTTGAAGATGTGTTTGTCTTTGGAGGATTAGCAGCTTGTTTTCCAGAGGAAATCTTCTTGTCCTGCTGATCCTTGGAGGACTGCTCTTTGCAGTTTCTAGCAAAGTGACCCAACTGATCACAATTGTAGCATCTCACCTTCTTGATATCAAACCCAAGTATCTTCCCCTACTTGAATCTATCTAAACCCGTCCTTTTGATGAATCTCTTGGCTCTTAAAGTCAGCATGGCCATGCACCAATCAATGTCCATTTTCTCCAAATCATCAGGATTGATCTGCTCCAAGTCATCAGGTTGAAAGCTAACCGGTGTTAGATTTCCAGAGATCAGTGCATCATAGCATGACATGAAAGCAGTCATGATTGGGACATATTCATCAGGAATCATGGTGATAGTCTTTTGAGGAGCAGATGAGCTGTTAGAATTAATTGCAGCAGCTGAAGGAGGGACATCAGTCTGAAAGTATGGGCTACCGGATGAGCTTGATCCAGCAATGAGAGCTGTGTTTCAAGACTGATTTGATGGGGTGACTGCTCCCTTCTTAATCTCAATTTCATAAGATTCAAGAATGTTATAGACTTCCTGTTGAGACAGAGCACTCAGATTCTCAGTCTTTTTGATCATGATTCGATACATATTCCATTTCTCAGGAAGAGAATCTAGGAGTTTCTTGTTTAGATCAAGAGTAGGGTACTCAACTCCCATTACCTTCAACCTTGATACAATGCTTGAGAAACGGTTGATCAAATCAGATATTGATTCTCCCCTTACACTGTTGAACATCGCATATTGTTTCTTGATCAGATCTCTTTTGCTTTCCCTGACATCCTCACTTCCCCCATATCTTATGCACAGTGCAGCCCATAAGTCTTTGGCAGTTGTGTACTCAGCAAAGATGTTGAAAATATCCATAGGAAGAGCCATGGCAATAGTCCCGTAGGCCTTGTTGTCTCAGGCAATCAAGGCAAGATCTTTCTCATCATACTCAAACACTAACTTAGGACGTTGAACATCAGCATTGGTAGTTACGGGCTTGTGAGGACCATCGATGATAGAAATCCACAGTGTATAATCGTGAAATTGAAAGAAAAGCTTCATCTTTTTAGTCCAGTCATCAAAATCTCTTGTGGACACAAGAACAGGTGGTCTATTTCCCCCAGAATGTTCTATTGAACTTGAAGTGACCATAATATTTTTGAATCAAAACTAAAACAGTAACTAGTTTCGATAGGTCAACTTCTATCGAAACAACTAGTTTCGATAGAACAACTTTTATCGAAACAACTAGTTTCGATATGACAACTTTTATCGAAACAACTAGTTTCGATACTGAAAATTTTCAAGGCAAGTTCGATAACCACAGTTTCGATAGAGATAAGACAAAATTTAGTTTCTATAGTACCTTCTCCCCACACAATGTAGACAAGAAGTTTCGACGATCAACGAAAATCAGAAATTGTCCCCAGTAGTTTCGATGCCTTCTTCTCCAAGCTCAGAAATACTCCATTGATGATAAGCTCCAGAAATCAATAGTGCAGAAATGACAAACCAATCCGACGAAAACCTTCGACTAACCCTCCTGATCACTAATCCAACTTCCGATTATGAAAATACGAGCAAAAGCCCTTGGAAATCGATGAAACAGTACTTCCAAGAATAGATGTGCAAAAACCCGAAATAGGCTCAGAATACCTCACAAATCACCTAGAATCGATCACAAAACCTGATAACACTAGAGCATAAAGCTCTGATACCAATTGTAGGTCCAGATTTCTCTTGAAATCACTGATTTGATCGATTACGCATACACACAGGCGGAAACTGTGTGTATGGTGGTGAAGCAGATGATAGAAACAGTGTTGGTGAAGATAACAGGCTAACCACACTATGAATCAATACGCAAATGGTATGAAAATGTAAGAACACAGTGAATAAACAACTGCAAATTGTATTGATTCAGGAAAAATGTTAAAGAGAAAGTTCAGGGTTACAGTCGCTACACACACCCTAAACATTCTCAAACTAGGCTATTTATAGTAGTGACAGTATCGAAACTATGTTAAATCGAAACTACTAGTTTCGATTGACCATTTACAAGTGATACACAGACTATCGAAACTACCATCTATCGAAACTACTAGTTTCGATTGAACACACTCAATCGAAACTAAGTAGTTTCGATGGCCCAGACTTAGAAATAAAAACAGTAAATTACAGAAAACTGAAATTACATTTAATGAAATGACAGAAAGTAAACTAGTCTAAAACTGTTTAAACAAACAATAAATGACAACAGCTTATACATAAGATATGACTCTACATTTATTGTTGAACGGGCTTGACTAAGGATGCCTTGAGTTGCTCAACAATCTCAGCTAAGGCTTTGAATTCTTCTTGTTGCTTTGAAATGAGCTTCTGTTGAGTTTCTAGCTGAGTTTGTTATACATAAAGTAGGGTATGCAAACCCACAACCTCTAGTTTCAGATCCTTGACCCCTTCTTTACATCCATTTAACTCGGTTGTCAAGCTTTCAATTACCTTGTCCTTTTCTTGGATGTGATCATCCAATTTCTTTACTTCCAAACTCAAAGTTTTTACACTTGGCACAAATGTTGTTGGTTCATGGAATGGTGAGGTGGGTGGAGTTGGAATATGCTCATGTTGAGGTGATGGTGGTGGTGTAGGGATATATACTTGTTGAGGTGATGGTGGTGGAGTAGGGATAGGTGCTTGTGGTGGAGATGAAGGTGGTGTGGGTTGTGGTGTTGATTGTGGTGATGGTGGAGATGTAGGTAATGGAGTGTCAGTGCTTGAGTCAGAAGAAGATGAAAAGTCTTCAATTCCCGTCTTGATCTTCTTGGTTCTTGGTTCTTGGTTCTTCTAGTTCGTAGTCTGAACTGGAATCAGCTTGTCTTTTAGAGGAGGATGCAGGAGGCTGAGTTCTTTCATCGGACTCAGACTTGTAATAATCAGAGCCATAAATTCCTACATCCATAGTTCCACTTGACTCTGCAGCTTCTTCTTCCACATTAACCTCAGGTTCATCTTGAACTTGTATCTCCTCTTCTTGAACAATAATTGCAGGATCAATAAAAGGAGCTTCAATAACGGGCTCAATGATAGGTTGTTCCTCTTCTTGATCATGAGGAATTTCTATTTCAACATCAACCTCAGCTTTAGCCTCAGCCTCTTGCTGATTCCCTTCATCTTGGTCAATCTCCAATTCTTCTTCCTCAAATGACAGATCTTCTTCTTCTAGATCAAGGTCAATATCAGGGATGAACTCTTCTTCTTCACCAATGACATGACCGAACAGGGTAATGTCAGCAATAGCCCTGTTGGTTCTCTTTTTTGTATTTCTCATATAACTGAGAGTCTTGGCTAACATATGATCGAACACAAAAGTATTTCCACCTTGTTGAAGCTCGGGGTGAAGGTGATTGATGATAATCTGCAGGAATCTTGGATATGCAAGAAATTTCTCCTTGCCTGCTCCTGTCAAGTTGTCCTTTAACTGTCTGAATATTAAACCAGAGAAATTATAGTTCCTGCCCTTGGTTAAACCTAGAATTGTTGAAGCCATTGTGATATTTGTTGAATCGAAACCACCCTTTCTGATTGATAGGCAGTGAATGAACACATGCACTGTATCTCCAGTGACTTGGCAAGGAGTTCTTGATAATCTGACGACTTTTAAACTCGTCAAGATGACCCATTCTTCTGAAGCATTCTTTAACATAGAAGTTTGGAAATTCAATTAGTGTAGCTGGGTCATCATTCAGGTGCAGGGTTTCTCTAACAGTTGCTTCAGAAAATGCAACATCTTGATCATGACCAACTGCCCTAATATGCTCCACATTATCAATGGTTATGATCTCTGCAGTCTCCCAGAATTGCCTGATTGAGGTTTCGAAGACAGGTACGTTGTGACTGATGGCAAAGCTAGTGTTGGAGTTTTCCAGGAAAGTTAATACTGGAACAAACTCTGCAGCCTTTGGATCATTAGCATCAAGAAATGCACATACGATGTGCCTCTTTACAAATAAAAGATCCATATCTGTAAACACGCAAGATTAATCAAGCTTGATACATAGAAAAAATTCAGATCAAAACCTGATCGAAACTAGTTCAACCCAACACTTAGACGAATTCTGAGACAAATCCTATCGAAACTACTAGTTTTGATCGAAACAATAAGTTTCGATCACCACTTAGACAGTTTCAGAGAAGACTTATCGAAACTTCTAGTTTCGATTGAAACAACTAGTTTCGGGCAAAGAGACTAAGGCAAGTTTGGGTATTGAAACTACTAGTTTCGATTGAAAACTGTTCATAATTTTGAAAAAGCCTATTTGAAAAGATAATCACCTTTTTATCAAAATTTCTTAGTTTTGATGCCCAAACCCTTGAACATACTTAACATGCCCAGACATCAGACTCATATATACAGACTCATTATGTACAGAAAATGACGAAACATATAAAATAGGGATTAAGAGTGGCCTGTGAGAGTCAAAACTTCTTCTTACCAATGATTCACGGATAAACTGCAAATACGTACACAAAGATGTAAGTTATCGACAATGGTAAGATTGCAAATACGATAAAAAGCCCTAATCTTCAAAACAAGGATGTAACAGTCGTAAAATTTTCAAACTAAAACCCTAGAACAGTTCGACTAAAATTTCACAGTAAAACCTCAAACATTGTTACCTGATGATGAAGACGACGGAGGAATCAGAAGAAAAACACTGATTTTTGCAAACTTAGACCGACGGATTGAGAGGTTTTGTTTGTGTGAGAGAGGTGTAAAGTGATCGGATATTGTAAAGTGAACCTTGACGATGAAGAATCTTGATTATGAACATATTTACTTTTTCCATGTGGTAAAAGACCAAAATACCCCTATCAAAACTACTAGTTTCGATGGGCAAAAGAAGTTTCGGGTGATTTGGAGTTTCGATAGGCAAAAGATAGTTTCGGCTGACTTAGGGGTTTCTATAGGAAATGAACAGATAAAAATAAAATAATAATAAAAAACTATTCACAAGATATTTACACTTATTTTCTTGGAAAAGATCCAACACGAGATCAGATCTGGTCAGTCTCTTGAAACACTTCCTTTTGCAATCAACTATTGTGAGTCCCTGAAGATAGCTTATATTTGTGCAAAGTAAACCCGAACATTTGTTTGTACATAGTTTTCATGTGATTAAATGGTACCATTTAAGCAAGATTCAAGGTGTACCCAACATATTGAAATAAAAATGGTTTTTGAAAACCTATCAATCCTCAAGAAATACCCATTTTTTCATCATATCATCTCTTTCTGATTAACCAAGCTACCATCTTAATAATATCAAAATACCACTAAAATAAAATAAGAAACCCTAGTGGATTAGAAGATTTAAAATGAGAAATATCCAAGGGGATATTAAAAAGGTACGAACATTCTAGATCTTTGCGTAAGCAAAACAGAAGAAGTCGTAAAATTATCCAAGCGGATAGAAAAATGTTGAACACCCGAGATCTTTGCGTAAGAAAATCAGACGGGGTCAAATCATTCAAGTGGATGGGAAAAAGATGAACACCCGAGATCTTTGCGTAAGCAAAACATACTGGGTCATCGGTGGTAAATATCATTACTTTGACGGTCACTTGGCGTATGAATAGGAATCCAACACGTAGGACTTTATCTGATTGAATTGGTTTACTTAATAGACAAAATGGGTTAGATGTTTCAATAATGGGTTCAAACA
Source organism: Smallanthus sonchifolius (assembly GCA_023525975.1). Taxonomy (NCBI): domain Eukaryota; kingdom Viridiplantae; phylum Streptophyta; class Magnoliopsida; order Asterales; family Asteraceae; genus Smallanthus; species Smallanthus sonchifolius. The sequence goes on from CM042038.1 coordinate 62,921,464, forward strand.
CACAAGTATGAGATAAAATTTAGGTTTTCACACTACTTACACGTTTTAACCATATGCCGGGCCTACCTGCTATGCCACAGTAAACACCATCGCTTTTGATCCATTCCATGTCCAAGAGATGAGATCAGATACTATCATTTCTCAAATATCAGATTCAATTTTCCTAAAACATATGCATTTTTTATACCAGTTGAAAGGATAGAATATGCAGAAGTAGCTAAATAAAGATGTAATTTTTTTTATTTTGTTTTTAAACTATACACAAAGCAATTCTTTTTCATCTTTGAAATATCAATTTCTCATTTCTCCCCCAAAATATTTGCTTAAAAGAAGAAAAATAACAAAACAAAACAAGAAAAATAAAATCTTTTTGGTCAATTTTCTTGACAGTTTAAACATAAACATATAGCAACTCATATATACAAAGTTTACTGAAAGTTTATCATGCCAAGCATCTCCACCGGTTGGGCAAATCTGGTAGAGTCAAAAGCCTTTGTGAAGATGTCTGCGGTTTGATTGTCGGTTTTGACCTCAACGATTTGAATATGCTTCTTCTCAACACAATCACAGATAAAATGTTGTTTGATTTCATTGTGTTTGGTTTTAGAATGTTGAACAGGGTTTTTGGTGATATGGGGAACGGCAGTGTTGTCACACAGAATGGGTGTCTCATGGAATGTGATCCCATAGTCAAGCATCTGATAGTGTATCCATCTGACTTGGGAACAACAGAGGGCGGTGGCAATGTATTCGGCTTAGGCGGTGGATTGGGAAGCGGTGGATTGTTTCTTACGTTGCCATGAGACAAGGCGGTTGCCAAGGAACTGACAACCTCCAGAAGTGGATTTATGGTCTAAGTTGCATCCCCCGTAATCTAAATCTGAATAAGCCACAAGATCAAACAAGTCATTTTTAGGATACCAAAGACCCAATTTTGGCTTGTACTTTAAATATCTCAAAATACGTTTGACAGCAGATAAATGAGAGAGTTTAGGATTAGCCTGGAAACGTGCACACAAGCACACTGCAAACATGATGTCGGGTCTGCTGGCCATGAGATACATGAGAGATCCTATCATAGAGCGATAAAGATGCTGATCAACGCTTTCACCATCCACATCAGGAGTCAGACAATGTCGAACTTCTACAGGAGTTTTCACTGGATGGGAATCAGCCATTTTGAACTTGGTCAGGATTTCTTTAACATATTTCTCTTGATGAATGAGAATTCCAGACTTCGACAGATCAACTTGCAATCCTAAAAAGAACTTCGTTTCTCCCATAGAGCTCATTAATAACTTAGAACGCATCACTTCTTCGAATTCTTTGCAGAGACGAGGATTTGTGGATCCAAAGATGATATCGTCCACATAGATTTGCACCATGATTGTATCCTTTCCATCCTTCCGTTTAAACATAGTTTGGTCAATTTCTCCTCGTGCGAAACCATTTTCAAGCAGGTGCTTTGATAACGTTTCATACCACGCACGAGGTGCTTGGTGAAGACCATACAGTGCCTTGTCTAATATGTAGACATGGTTTGGAAAGTTAGGATCAATGAAACCCGGTGACTGCTTGACATATACTTCCTCTTGAACTTTTCCATACAGATATGCGCTTTTGACATCCATTTGATGAACAGTGAAGTCCATATAAGTTGCATAGGTGAGAAACATTCTGATGGCCTCTAAGCGAGCCACTGGTGCAAAAACTTTCTCAAAGTCAATCCCTTCTTCTTGATAAAATCCTTGAACAACCAAACGAGCTTTGTTTCGAACCACAATTCCTCCTTCATCCTTTTTGTTTCGAAATACCCAACGAGTGCCGGTAGGTACTTTGTTCTTGGGAAGATCCACCGGATTCCACACATTCAACTTTGAGAATTGTTGTAACTCTTCTTACATAGCTTCCATCCAGTTGTTCTCAAGCAAAGCTGCTTTGATATTCTTAGGTTTGACTTGAGATATAAAACACGAGAACATGTTGTTATCTAAAGCATTACATGCACTCCGGGTATGAACACCCACATTGAGCGGACCAATGATGTTGCCGGTGGGATGATTCTTGTGAATTCTCAACTGAGGAATCTCATCTTTTTCCAAGATTTCTTCCAAATTTGTAATATTTTTAGCAGGAAGATCAGCTACATTATTAATAGGATCTTCAGCAGGTGATTGTGGTGCAACATCTACTATTGGAATGGTGTTTTCTTCAACAGTTTCACTTGTTGCACCAGAACCGGAACACTCCATATTGGATTCAGCATCAGCAGGTACATGGATTTCAATATGAGTGGATGAGGAGGAACCTTGATCATTTATGTTCCCTAGATTGTTCACAGAGAAGTAAGGATTAGCAGGAGTTGATGCATTTGAGAGCTCAGGAAGATTAAATGACATAAACAATGAATTAACATCAAAAAGCCAATTAGGATCGTCTCCGACGTCCGTATGATTGTTTTCATGCCAATTAATATCAATGGACTCCAGCACTATCCTTCTCTTCTTATGGTAGACACGAAAAGCTCATTGATTGCATGAATACCCCACAAAATAGCATTCATCAGCTTTGGCTTCAAACTTATTCAGCTGATCTGAAGTATTCAGCATCGTGCACACACACCCAAATTTTCTGAATAAATCAATAACTGGCTTGCACTTGTACATGATCTCATAAGTTGTCTTGTTGCAGCTTTTGGTGATGAGAACCCTATTTTGCACAAAACATGCAGTGTTGACTGCCTCAGCCTAGAAAGTCACGGGAAGCTTTGAATCAACAATCATAGTTCATGCAGCTTCAATTAAAGTGCGGTTTCTCCTTTCAGCTACACCATTTTGTTGAGGAGTATGAGGTGCACTGAATTACCGAGAAATTCCTTTGCTTTCACAGAAGGAATCAAGAGTGGCATTCTTGAATTCTATTCCATGATCGCTGTGGATAGTCTTCACACTTAGATTGAAAAGATTCTTAATTTGAAGCAGATAGGTTTTCAAAATCTCTAGCGTCTCATCTTTCTTAGCTAGGAAGAACACCCAAGTAAACCGAGAGAAATCATCGGTTACCACCAAACAGTACAATTTTCGTCCAAGACTCATGACACTCACGAGACCGAAGAGATCCATGTGAAGTAATTGGAGAGGAGAGTCAATGGAATTTGTGGTTTTAGACTTATGAGAAGATTTGTGTTGTTTTCCCTTGGAACATGAGATGTAGTGTTCCACGGGAGAGAAATCTTTAAGAGGTAATCTAGTGATGAGGTTTCCTCGAACCAGACGGTTCATGGTTTTGAAATTTACGTGTCTCAACCTCTTATGCCACAGGAATGATTCATCTTCAGAAGCCTTTGAAAGAAAGCACGATTTAGTGCCCGATGGGTTGTTCATATCCAAGTTATATGTGTTGTATCTTCTGGGAGCATGCATGAGAATAAGTTCTTCTGGAATCACCACTCCAGGCTTCAACATTAGACATTCTTTTGAATTGAACAAGGCAACGAAATCCTTGTCACAAATCTGAGAAACACTCATCAGATTGTACTTCAATTGGGGAACGAAGTTGACAAATTCCATACTATTTACACCATTCGATACCGTTCCTTGTCCTTCAATCTTCCCTCCTCTTGGATTGCCAGTAAAAGCTACATAATCTCCATCCATTGGATGATAATCTTGCAGCAAATTAAAATGACCAGTCATATGTCTTGAACATCCACTATCTACATGCCAAATGTTATCTCCGGTTCTTCTTGATTGACCCTATACACAACGAACCATTTAGATATTTTGACCAATACCATTGCTATCAAGAAGTCTCTTGTCAGGATAGGACATCATATTGGAATCATAATCAAAATCCTCCTTAGATGAACCATGGTCATCAAATAGAACATTATTTTTAATTTTCCAGATTCTTTTCAAATAATTTTTAGCATTTTTAATCCTTTTACGCCTAGATTTTCTACTGTGAGAAGACTTAGATGACACATTTGAATTCAAGGAAATTTTGGGAGACGATTCTTTATTACAATCGGTGGTTGTCAAATTACAACTTTTTGAAACATGATTTGAAGCACCATAACTAAAACAAACTTTTTCATAAGACATCTTAGCTTGATAATTGTCATCACAAGATGAAGATGATTGTGATGTTGAGGCATCTAAACACGAGACGGTTCGCTCATCAATAACTTTGTCTTGAAGACGTTGTTCTTCCTTTAATCTGAAAAAGTCCATGTTGCTCATGATTTCACGTGGTACATCATTCACAATAATTCCTGCACTTTTAAACTTGGTAACACATGGCACAACATTCAAATATTTATGAATAAAAGGTAAAGCATTTTGAAATTTAGAAATATCACATCCCAATCCCGTATGCTCAGCAGGCATAGAATCAAAATATATGTTTTCAACGTGTTCACAAATATCTGGTTTTGACACGAACATATTATTACATTCATCCGACTCAAGTTCATTTAAAACATTCTTAACATTGGTACTCTCATCACAATCATCTTCTGAAATTACACAATTTGATTCTCCACAAGAAGCAAAACTATCAGAATCAGAGGAAGTAATATAATCATTAGGAGATAAAGTGCACACAAAAGGAGTAGGAACATGAGCAATAGGCATATCAGCAAATCTCCCTGGTTTAGAATAAGGTGGTGGATGAGAGTTATAACCAAGACCCTCTGTGCCTTTTCTATTGAATTGTTTGTCAATAATTCCAAATAAATTTTTCTGATCCATGTCCATGTGGTCAACTTGTAATTTAGCCTTTTCTGCCTTTTGGACTCTTTCACTCAAAATTTTATTATTAATGGTTTGAGTATTAAGTTGCGTAATTAAAGAAAAGTTTTCACCAGAAATATCATGAATTTTCTTTAAATATAATTTCTCATTTTTTGCCACAGAGTCATACATCACCTTAATATGATCTCGTTCGTCAATCAAAGCTTTATTGATGAATCTGTACTTTTGAATTTCATTTAAACAACATCTAGCAATACAAAGTTTAGAAATAACCTCAGCAACATAGCAGTGAGATCCTCAGCTGGTTCAATCATGACACACTTGCCCTTGTCCTCCACATCAGCCATCAAGGCTTTATCAGCAGCTTCCTCAGCTTGTTCTCCCCAATGATAGTGTCCATCAGCTTGACACACAAGAGTTGTGGAACTTGAATATCTGTTTGTCTTGGGAGGATTAGCAGCTTGTTTTCCAAAGGAAATCTTCTTGTCCTGCTGATCCTTGGAGGACTGCTCCTTGCAGTTTCTAGCAAAGTGACCCAACTGATCACAATTGTAGCATCTCACCTTCTTGATATCAAACCCAAGTATCTTCCCCTGCTTGAATCTATAAAAACCCGTCCTTTTGATGAATCTCTTGGCTCTTAAAGTCAGCATGGCCATGCACCAATCAATGTCCATTTTCTCCAAATCATCAGGATTGATCTGCTCCAAGTCATCAGGTTGAAAGCTAACCGGTGTCAGTTTTCCAGAAATCAGTGCATCATAGCACGACATGAAAGCAGTCATGATTGGAACATATTCATCAGGAATCATGGTAATAGACTTCTGAGGAGCAGAGGAGCTGGTAGATTGAATTGCAGCAGCAGAAGGAGGAACATCAGTCTGAAAGTATGGGCTACTGGAAGAGCTTGATCTAGCAATAAGAGCTGTGTTTCCAGACTGATTTGTGGGAGTAACTGCTCCTTTCTTGATCTTAATCTCATAAGATTCAAGGATGCTGTAGACTTCTTGTTGAGATAAGGCACTCAGATTCTCAGTCTTCTTGATCATGATACGATACATATTCCATTCCTCAGGGAGAGCATCTAGGAGTTTCTTTTTAGCTCCAGAGTAGGGTACTCAACACCCATTACCTTCAGCCTAGACACAATGCTTGAGAAACGATTGATCAAATCAGACATTGATTCACGTCTAACACTACTGAACATCTCATACTGCTTCTTGATCAGATCTCTCTTACTTTCCCTAACATCAGCATTTCCCTCAAATCTGGTGCACAAGGCTACCCATAAGTCTTTGGCGGTGGTGTCTCAGCAAAGATGTTGAAGATATCCATAGGAAGAGCCATAGCAATAGTCCCATAAGCGTTGTTGTCTCGGGTAATCAAAGCAAGATCTTTCTCATCATATTCAGTAACTGTCTTAGGACGTTGAACATCAGCAGTAGTGATAACATGCTTGTGAGGACCATCAGTGATAGAGTTCAACAATGTATAATCATGAAATTGGAAGAAAAGCTTCATCTTCTTTGTCCAGTCATCAAATTCCCTTGTAGACACAAGAGCAAGTGGTTTTTTCCATCCAGAGTACTCATTTGAACTTAAAGTTGCCATAATATCAGTAATCGAAACTAAAACAGTAACTAGTTTCGGATGAATAACCTTGATCGAAACTACTAGTTTCGATAGAGAAACACTTGATCAAAACTCCTAGTTTCGATTGAAGAAAAGCTGCCCGAAACTTCTAGTTTCGATTGGAGAACATAACCCAAAACATCTAGTTTCGATGATGAATCCCTTGGTAAAAAATAAGCAAAATCCCTGTAAAAACACCTAGTTTCGATTATAACTAGTTTCGATGTCCAAGTTTGGTTGAAAAGCTTGCACACGGTAGTTTCGAATAGAACAGGACAACAAAGCTAGTTTCGATTGTACCTCTACCAGATAGGGTGCAGACAGAAAGATTCGATGATCAACGGAATGTTCCCCAGAGTAGTTTCGATGTCTTCTTCCCCAAGTTAGAAAACCTCCATTGATGATCAATCTCAGAAATCAATATCTCCAAAATAACAATCCAATCCAGCTAAAAGTCTCATCTAACGTTCCTGATTGCAAATCCAACCTCCAATTTTGAAACTACTAACAAAACACGTCAGAAATCGATGAAACAGTACCGACGGCGATGAAACAGTGCTCGTAGAGTCCAGATGCAGAAAACTTCAACAAAACGCAGTAAAACACCTAGAATCGATCACAAAAACCTGATAATACTCAGAAACAAAAGCATAAAGTTCTGATACCAATTGAAGGTCCATGTTTCAACATGAAATCTCACAGATGATCGATTCTCCACACACAAAGGCGGAAACAGTGTGTATAGAGGTGAAACAGAGGATAGAAACAAATTTGGTGAAGATAACAGGCTAAACACACTCACAATCAACACAAATTTGATATGAAATTGTAAGAACAGTGCATCATACAAGTACGCAGGATGTATTGATTGAAGAACAATGTGAAAGAGAAATTCAGGGTTACAGCCGCTACTCACACCCTAAATTTTCTCAAACTAGGATATTTATAGTAAGCCAACATGTATAGAAACTATACCAACCGAAACTACTAGTTTCGATTGAGCATTTACAAGTGAATGAATATCCTATCAAAACTTACTATCTATCGAAACTACTAGTTTCGATTGAACAAATCTCAATCGAAACAAAATAGTTTCGATGGCCTAGATTTAGCTAAATAAAGTAGTAAACTACATAAACTGAAATTACAATAAAGAAATGATAGAAAGTAAACTAAGCTAACATTGTTCAAAATACAATAATGACAACACCTTAATTAGAATAACATGACTCTACATTCATAGTATCATTACATTAACTTTAACAGAGATTATTTGATTTATCTTATAGTGTATTTTTGTTAAAACATGTTAGGGGTCAAGGTTATGATTGTGAAAAGCAACATGCGAGGAGAGTTTAATAGCTTAAAATCGTTGATTTTGAGAGATAATCCATCAGCTCATTACATACATTGCTTTGCTCATCAACTACAGTTAGTGATTGTGGCGGTTGCAAAAAAGCATCCCGGTGTTAACACGTTTTATGAATACATTTCCATGGTTGTTAATACTGTTTCTGCTTCTTGCAAACTAAAAGATATAATACGGGAGGCAAAAAGAAAGTGAGTGGAAGAAGGAATTATTGAAGCCGAAATTAAGACCGGAAAAGGATTAAACCAAGAGGTTTCCCTTGTACGAGCCGGAGATACACGATGGTGTTCTCATCATGGAACAATCATAAGTGTGCTTAAAATATTTTCGAAAGTTGTTGACGTGCTTCGTTGTGTTAAAGAAAAAGGAGATGGCACTCAACAATGATCTAATGCAAAATATATTCTATCCTATTTAAAAAAAACCTGAGTTTGTTTTTTATGCACACTTGATGGGAGATGTTTTAGGCATCAAAAATGCACTTTCTAAACATCTTAAAAAAAGTCAAGACTTATTAGAAGCGACTAAGATGATAAATGGAACAAAATGAGCATTGAATGATTTAAGACAAAATGGGTTTGATGATATGTTGAAAACAATGACTTCTTTTTTGTGAAAAGAACAATATTAAGGTGTTGGATATGACAGAAAGTTATGGTAACCCAAGAAACAGAAAGAATGTCATTACTAATCGACATCATTTTGAAGTTGATGTTTTTAATACGGTTTTGGGTATGCAAATTCAATAATTGGGAAATCGATTCAATGAGGTATCAACTACATTGATAGAAAATATGTTGGCTTTAAGTCCTTTTGATTGGTTTTCTAAGTTTGACATATCTAAGATTGTGACATTTTCTGAGATGTATCCGAATGATTTTAATGTGAATGAAAGAGGGTGCCTTTTGGGTGAGCTTAAGGTCTTTTATCACTGCATGAAGGAAATGATAGATTTGCAAATTGGATGAAATATGTGACCTTGCTCGTGTAATGGTGGAAACCGGAAAATATCATTATTATTCTTTGGTTTATCGGGTATTGAAGCGAGCGTTGTTTCAACCGGTTGCAACCATAACCGTTGAAAGATGTTTTTTTCTAAATTGAAGCTTATCAAGACGGATTTACATAATAGAATGGGAGACGAGTATTTGAACAATGCTCTAGTTTGTGCAATCGAAAGAGAAATATTTGACAAAGTAACGGATGACGATGTAATGATTCGATTTCAAGCTTTCAAAAAACCGAAGAGGAGAGATCTAAGATCATCTATTAGGTATTCGTTTTACTTTATTTATTATCGTGTTTTTATTTGTTTCATTTACATGAAAGTACTATAAAAACAATATTCGCTACCCCTAAACTTTTGTTTTAGATCCGCCACTGATCTAGATACGCTACTACAATTGAAAGCCATTCACAAGCAGCACAAGAAACAATAATCAATCATACATCAGATTAAAGCATGCATATTCATCTTCATAATTATTAAACTAAGAACTTTACAAAATCATCAAACCATCAATAAAATCCAAAACCCGATAAAAGATCAAAACTTTAACAAGTTATCATCAATGACCTAGGTAGTTTATATAGTTTAGCCTAGAAGCATATTCAAAACCAAAAACATAGAAGTGTTTGATCCAAACATGGTCTAAAACAAACTAATCAAAGACAAAGATCGAAACTTGGAACCCGAATAAGCTAAAACTAACAAACCCGGAATTGAAAGCTTCAAACTTGCACTTCAATTGTCTTCTCCAGCCCCAAAATCGCCCAAAGAACACCCTCTGACGGCTGAATGTCGAACTCTCTAACCTAATGGGATTACAATTTGATTTAATGTCAATTTAGGGCTTATTTCTAATTTATAAGGTCCTCGCATACCACGAGATAAGATTCTCAGTCCTTCGCGTACCGCGAAGGCCAAAACAGTCGGGGCCACTTCTGGAGTTTCTCGCGTACCGCGAGGCTTTGGGACTGACTCTTCACGTACCGCGAACACTAGGTTTTCCTACTTTTTTAATTCTTTTATTTGGGACTTCACTCGTGCTCAATTCCTTTGTGATTTCACTTTATAATTCACACGAGCTACTGTAAACACAACAAAGACTTAATACGAACTAAAAACGACTCAATACGAATACAAAAACTCTATAAAACGCTCGAATACAATAGGAAATAAGATGTGTGATTTGCACTACATCAAAAGTACTTTGAGATTTTATTTGACTCAAAAAAGTTAATGAAAACTCATAGAGAACAACGTTAGATGTATTGTATTTTTATTACGCATTTTGTAATACGTTTGACATTCTTTTGTTGATTACATAAAATTTAGTTTTGTTATATTTTCTTTATATGACCCGAACCGATTTGACCCGAAATGGACCAAAAACATTATTATATAGCGCTACTGAATTGACCCCAAAAATTTCCGATCCCTTGAAAATATTTTCTGGGTCCGTCACTGGTCGGAAATGTGTCGTAAATTACGATGCATTTGTGACAAAATTAATATTAATTACGATAACTTAGTTTAAAAGATATATTTATCAATATTAAGATTATTATAGGTTTTTATCAGAAATCGCACTTTGCTACACATTTGCGACAAAGGCTAAGGTTTTCATTTTCATAAATGTCTTATCGCAAATGTGTCACATAGTGCAACAGAAATTTTGTGTCCCAAATATTTTGAAGCAAGCTCGTTTTTGTGACAAAGGCTAAGGTATGTATATATATATCCTTGCTTTCATACTAAGAGACCAGTTCAAACTAGCTATCCTACTATGACTCTTATGCTACTACGAATTTCAAAAACAAACTATAAGTTTACTAAATTAACTTTTTAGCCTCTAAACTTTTGAAAAAAACAAACCGAATGCCGTCAAAATTGTAATATTGTTTTTATTTTATTACTTTGTTGACATTTATTTTCTACATGAACATATTACATTCAAGGATTAGGTTCAGGTAAAAATTATTCTAATTCTAAGAAGAGTGAGAAAAATTTAAGGCCATTAGATCAAATTGTAAAAAAGATTTATTGATTGAGATTAAATTGTAAGAGAAAAAGTTGTTGGAAGGGTATTTTAGTCTTGACAACTTTTGTTGACTTTTTATCAAGTTCCCCCCTTATTTTAAAACGTTCATAATTTTTACATACGACATTATTTTTTCAAAAAAATTACACCATAAAAACGAGCATTTTTTATCTTTAAAACGAGTATAGTGTCGTTATAAACAAAATGAATTTTTTTTACGTTTTCCAGCTCATTGTTTAATTAGTCAGGTCAATGTGTAATACAATTTCATTGTGTAATACAAGTTTATTGTGAAATACAAGTTCATTGTGTTATATGTATTTATCATTATGTTTTACGTTTTTCAGCTCATTATGTAATTAGTCAGGTCATTGTGTAATACAGGTTCACTGTGTAATATCACGTCTGCTCATTGTGTAATATCTGGTCATTGTGTAATACAAGTTCATTGTGTAATTAGTCTAGTCATTGTGTAATACAAGTTCATTGTGTAATACCACGCCTGGTCATTGTGTAATACCACATCTGGTCATTGTGTAATCAGTCAGGTCATTGTGTAATCAGTCAGGTCATTGTGTAATACAAGTTCATTGTGTAATTAGTCAGGTCATTGTGTAATACAAGTTCACTGTGTAATACAAGTTCATTGTGTAATACAAGTTATTGTGTAATACCATGTCTGGTCATTGTGTAATATCTGGTCATTGTGTAATTAGTCAGGTCATTGTGTAATACAAGGTCATTGTGTAATTAGTCAGGTCATTGTGTAATACAAGTTCATTGTGGAATTAGTCAGGTCAATTTGTAATACAAGTTCATTGTGTAATACAAGTTTATTGTGTAATACAAGTTAATTGTGTAATACAAGTTCATTGTATAATACCACGTCTGGTCATTGTGTAATTGGTCAGGTCATTGTGTAATACAAGTTCATTGTATAATTAGTCAGGTCATTGTGTAATACAAGTTCATTGTGTAATACAACTTCATTGTATAATACAAGTTTATTGTGTAATACACAATGACCATTATGCCCTCTCTTTAAAAACAATAAATTATTTTTAAAACCATTTTTACTATAACCTAACCCTTACATTCAATTCAATTACTTACAAAAGGCAAATAGCTAACCCGTTATGTAGCTGGTACAAGTCTTCTATGCATATACACCACTGCCATTTATTCATCTCTCTCTCCCTCTCTCTCTCTCTCTCCATCACCGATAAAACCCTGCCCCCTTTTATCTCTCTTGAACGGAATCCGTAGAAGGAGACCTAGCGGACGTCCACCGTTGTTGTCGGTTCTAGATGCTTATACACCCTTGTTTGATGAAGGTGTTCGTGAGGTACGGTGGTTGGACTCGTTGGAGATCTCTCTTCTCTTTATGAGTGTTACTCTCCGTCGTCTTTGTCTTTCAGGTTCCCATTTGGCCATGTGTTTCTTCCTGTAACTAATCTCATATGCTTCTGTTAGGTCTTTTTTTTTATTTCATGTTAATTTGGGATCGCTAAGTGATCGATTACACGGTTTAGGAGTTACAGTTCCAAATTTGCACACAAATCAGACGGTTGTAGTTAGATTTGAGGCTTATTCTATTCAGATTACAAGTTGTACCTTCTTTGATTTTGATTCCTTTTTCTTCATGTAACTGATCTCATATGCCTTTGTTAGGTTTTCTTTTGATAGATTATTATTCAAGCTTTATTCATAATAGTTATTTTCTTTTATTTTGTAGTTTAATTGTTTTGTTATTTTTCTATAAACAGCAACAAGAGGCTTCTCATTTTAATCTTAATTGAATTGGAAATCATCGAATTGACAGTGATGGAGTAATAGAACACCCTGCAAAAATATGTCAATTTGTATGTACATGATACACATAACATACCCTACCAGACAGACATTTGATAAGCATAGTGAAAATACTCCTAAATGGAGCAAGTGCTACAAAGAACACCACATATAAATCTTTAAGGATAATTATATGGTGTAAATACGATTTAACTTTCAAGTTATGAAACTGAGTTTGCTACCATGCACCATACCTGCATGAAGGTTTCTTTTGCTTTTGTTCCTTTAGCTTTCCTGTTTAACCAAAACTTAACACTCATGCACCAAAATCTTAATCCGCCCATAAACTGTCAAATACTCAATTTATAACACTGAAAACTATAACAAATAGGTGCTAACCTGGGCGCGGGCACCTCCACTAGTTACTAACAATAACAAAAGCCAAACTGGTAACACTTTATGCTTTGGTTACAACCCATGAATGTGTATTTAGTAACAGAGGCGGGAAAAAGGTGATAAGAATAAATATGGTGACAACAGCCCTAGAAAAACTTTTTTTTTGCAAATCAGAAACCACACGGGTAACTGAAGCCACATGCCCGAAAAGAAGTCTTTTTGCAACAACAGGTAACAAATATCAGTTTAGTAGACAGCAGATTACAGAACATTTTTTCACTTGTCACTTGCATTAGGCGAAGGCATAAACGAGACGAAGAAACAACGTTGCCCGTACTCACCATCTACATGAGAAGGGGACAAAAAAATCAGCATTTTGATCACTACTGCAACTATAATATAACAGTAGACATAACAATTCATATGCCAATTACTGGTTTTGAGAACATACTTTTTGTTAAATTGAACATTTCCTACTTCTCAGGTCAAACATTTTGAAATATGATCTTTAAGGAACAATGATCAAATCTTTGGCCTAATGTAAACTTTATGTATCTATTAATGTATGGCATATGGCAGTGTCTAAATTTATGATTCACCTCTTAACCTACAACTGCAAAACAATGTCGTCCCGCCGTAACGCGTGGGCGAGAACCACCTAGTTATAATTAATTTTGAAATTATTTTGTTTTGTACTTGTTACTTTTAAAATATTTTGAATATACCGTTGCGACGTGCTTATTTTTATCTACGTTTCGGTATAAAATTCATTCGAAACGGAATTAGGCGTAATAATTTATAAATCATCAAATCACAAATGTTAAACGTACGAGTTATCAAAACTGATTCAAGGTTTCAATTTTTTCATAGTTTTTTTGTTTCCAACTACAACTTTTAAAACATGATGTTTTATAAAATTCAAATTTGATGTTGTGACGTGTCTACTTTTATCTATGTTTCGACGTTAATTTTCGTAATGTCATTTTTAAACAGATAAGCTGTTTTAAACGTTGTTTAAACCGTTCAATACACATCTCCAGATATATTGTTGCGGGGTTACTCTTTTTTTATCTACGTTACCCGTCGCAATGTGGTCCGTATGAGTAGTAACTTGATTTTTTTATTCTACGTTTTATTTTTAATTAAATACAATTTCTTTTATAAAAAGAAACAAATAGCATCCCTGGTCAGTGATTCACGTACGTACACGTACTATAACCTCATTCGTATTTACATTTCAACCCCCTCACGGAATGCACCTTTTAAATTAAAAAAAAAGAAAGAAATGATTTACTCTTACAACTTTTAAACTATGATACTTAATAAAATTTTGAAACTGACATTGCGACGTTGATATTTTTATTTACATTTTGACGTGAATATTCATAACATTATTTCAAAACCAACCGGTTTTTTTAAACGTTTTTTAAACCGTCTGACGCTCATCGCACAATACACCGTTGTGACCTTTTATTTATCTACGTTTAAACCGACCCGCCGTAATGTGCCGCCGACGTGCGTATTTTTATCAATGAGGTAACTTTTTCGTTACTATCGAATATACCGCTAAAACGTGTTTTTTAACGTACGTTGAATATACCGTCGCTGTTTGATTATTTTTGCCTACGTTTCGAACCCGCCGCGGAGCGCGGGTGGTAACCCACTAGTTACTTACAAAAGGCAAATGGCAAACACTTTATGCATAAATTACAATCACCTAAAGCACAATTGTTGCTTGCCTCAAGCTTCCGTCAACAACTTTCCTTTTTTTATAATTTAATATTTCATTATTATAATTAATTTTTTTTTCACTATAACTTTTAAAATATAATGTTTTATAAAATTTCGAATATACTATTACAACGTGCTTATTTTTATCTACGTTTTGGTATAAGTTTCATTAGAAACGTAGTTGATTGTAATAATATACATGTTATCAAATCACAACCGTACGAGTCGTTAAAGCTGCTTTAAAGTTTCATTTTTTTCCTTTTGTTTTCCACTTACAACTTTTAAAATATGATATTATATAATTTTTAATTTGACGTTGCGACGTGACTATTTTTATCTACATTTTAACGTGAATTTTCGTAACATCATTTTTAAACCGATTGGTTGTTTTAAACATTTTTTTAACCCGTTTGGTTTTATAAACCGTTCAATGCTCATCTCCAAATATATTGTTACATGGTTCATCTTTTTTTTTATTTACGTTACCCCCCGCAACGTGGTACATATGAATAGTAATTTGATTTTTGTTTGGTAACATTATTTTTAAACCAGCCGGGTGTATTAAACGTTTTTTAAACCGTCCAACACTCATCTCAAAATACACCGTTGCAACTTTTTTTCAACATTTTAACCGACCCGCCGTAATACATCTCAAAATACACCGTTGCGACTTTTTTTTCAATATTTTAACCGACCCGCCGTAATACACACACGGCGTGCTTATTTTTATTTACGTTTCAGTGTAGATTTTTTTCGAATAACTTCACTTTCGTATACAACGACGTAACTTTTCCATGCCTATCGAATATACTGTCATGATTTACTTATTTTTATCTACGTTTTCAATCCGCAGCGCGGATGGTAACCCACTAGTTGGATTATATTTGGTACCACTTCAAAGGTTCATGTGTTTTGACCTTAATAGTGAACGCTTTGTTTACGTCTTCTTTTTAATTCATAAACTTATTTCTTATGACTTTGTCCATACAACAGCCTTTTTATACTAATTATCATCCAACTCCTTAAATATCCTGTATCTCCTTACTCCTCCATCACAAGAAAATATGTTCATCCTTGTAGGAAAACCATTGTTATGGTCGTTATCCTTTATTTTCATTCATTTAATCCATACCACCACCTTAGCCCAACCCGAATTCCTTTCCTACTTCTGCGAAAACGCGTCTAACTATACTGTAAACAGTATGTATCAGAGAAACCTCAAAACCGCCCTATCCGTCCTTCCCACCACAAACAACGGCTTTGGTTTCTACAATCTCTCCACCGGGCAAGGTAATGACACGGTCAACGCGGCCGCCCTTTGTCGAGGCGACGTCAACCCGGATGTGTGTCGCAGTTGTGTTAATGACTCCATGGTTAAATTGTTACAACTCTGCCCAAACCAAAAACATGCAATAGGATACTACGACAACTGTTTGTTGAAATACTCGAACAAGCAAATATTGCGAACCACAAAAATAAAGTTCTATGTGTTCTTGGCTAACAGGCAAAATTCGACGGATATTGATCGGTTCAATGGTGCTTTGGGACCACTACTGAAGAAGCTGAGAGGTGATGCGGCCTCGGGTGGGCTCCTACGGAAATTTGCCAGTGGCAACACGAGGGGTCCGGGTTTTTCAACGATCTATGGGCTTGTGCAGTGTACTCCGGATTTATCGGAGGAACAGTGTAGTGATTGCTTGGAGGATATAATCAACCGAATTACATTATATTTTAATGGGGCGGTTGGAGGAAGAATTCTTCTACCCATGTGTACTTTTAGATATGAGATATATCGGTTCTTTAACAAGAGTGCTCGGATTGCCCCTCTTGGCCAATTATGATTGATTTCTTTTTATTTTATCGAGTCTAGCATCAATAATTTCCTTTTACTTTTCATGTCTGTAACAGCATATATAGTTGCCAATGTAATGCTTTTAATGATATATATTAATAAAATACATAGAAAAGAGTCGTGGTTATGGTTTTAACCACAAAATATCCTTCTGTTTGTGTGTTGTATATACCAATTAAAACCTTGAATTGGTATCAGAGTTTGGAAGGCTTCGACAAGGAAGATCTAGTGTGAATGGCGAACACCCGATCGCACAACGAAGGGGACTATTAAGTTTCTTGTACTAAAAACAAATATTAGATATTCAAGACACTAGTACATAACTTGTTTTTTGGGCCGATGAAAAGTAGAATTTGGAGCAGTTTTGGGCTGCCACAAATATATTGCTCCAAAAAATCATACTATTTTTTAAAGCGGTATCAAAACCACTTCAAAAAATCATCAAAATTGCTCCAAAAAACACTTATTAAAAAAATATAGGTTCCTTCTCCGACTGCAAACCAGTGTCGCCACCCGCCTAATTCCCCCCACATTGCACCTTTCTTTCTCGACAAACATCAACGACCACACTACTGTTAGAGTTAATCCCTCTCAAGTTTAAGTCTAGGGGTGTCTATGTAAATTGTCAAAGTATGTTTAGTATTTGATTATCTATTATGTAAATTAGAGGGGCTGAACTTGTAATTCCCCTATTGTCAATTAGGATTGAATCGGTACATATAGGGTTGTAAACGAACAGAACCGAACGAAGCCTTGTTCATGTTCGTTCGTTAAACATTTAACTTGTTCAAGAACGGTTCACGAACACTAACCGAACAAAATTTCATGTTCGTGCTCGTTCATTAAGGAAATGGATTTGTTCACGAACAAAACCGGACGAATGACAGTTTGGGACTTTTGATGTCAACCATAATGTCTTCTGAAATGAAGATTTAATAAGATCATTTTAATATCAAGTTTTTTGTATTTGTATCGAACTTACTTTACTTAGTTAATTTTAGGGTAAAAAATAAAATAAAATTTAAAGAATATAAAAAGGTTTAGATAAAATAAAAGAGAAATATACAAAAATCTTTAATAAACAACATAAACAAACGACACATGAACGAACACGAACGTAAATGAATGAACGTTAATAAACGAACGTTCACGAACACGTTACCGAACGTTCACGAACACAATTGAACGAACGAGACAACTGTTAATGTTTGTTCATTTAGTTAATCGGACGGAATTCCTTGTTCATGTTCGTTCATTTATTAAGCAAACAAACGTAAACGAACTTCCCACCGAACTGTTCGCTGAACGTTCGGTTCGTTTACGGCCCTGTGTACATATGAACCGATGCTTCCTTTCTATCTCTATTCACAATCAATGAAATAAAGTTAATCTTTTGGCATATTCAGTTGTTCTTGTTTTATCTTCTTCTTGATTCTGGGATAATAACCACACCATCAACGACTAGGCCCCTTTTCCGGCAAGACTACCATCGTTAATCCCTGCTCCAGGGACGAATCTTTCTTAGGGCTCGGAGCCCCCCCCCCCCCCCGATTTTTTGCTCAGTATTGTTAATTTATACGTATTCGGTCGATTTTTCGCTCAATAGTGTTAATTTATATGTATTCGGGTGAAAATTTTGTAGTTTCGGCCCCCTAATAGGGGAAAAATCTCGGCCCCCCTTTGGGTTTTCATCTCCTCATCCCCTTTTCCTTCTAAGGGGGTGTTTGGGATTACTTATTGTGACAACTCAATTTTTTTCAATTCCATTTCAGGAAACTAACTACGTCATTCAATTTTCGGGACGAAAATTCTTTCAATAAGCGGATGATGTGACACCTCGTATTTTAAGGTTAAACCCGTTAACACAAACTCTGTTAATTCCGTCAAAATCTGTTATCTAGAACATACATTCATGCATTACACATAGTTAAGGTTAATTATGTGTGTCAGTTATTACACGAACATTCACGTAGAGACAATTCAGAGAATTATCGAAACACACGAGTCTAGACCTGAACGTTGGTGAACAAACAAAATAATAATCTCGAACAGTAAAACTAACATAAATAATCTATATTTATGTGTTATATGAATTACCTATGTGCTATGTGATTTATTTGATAAATTAACAAACTTTCGTGAAAACCACATATAATTAACGGAAGTTAATTATGAGACAAATAAATATAAAAGTGAAACTTTTATAAAAATTAAAGTTTAGAGTAATTATTGTTAAAACCCAAACATTCATTAAAAAGACACATGGATCATCCATGGGGCATCCTACAACACATGGCTACCATTTAAATAACAAACTTGAAAACCCTAACTCCCATCTGACCCCATTAGCCGTTACAATCCCTCTCTCTCCCCTCTCTTCGATTTTCCGGCCACTGTTCATGTCTCCGGCGACAGCTTCGACGGTGGTTGGTGGTGGCGATCGTACAGGGTGGTAGAGCTCGGCGACACGGTCGCGTGGATATATTATGGGCTTAAATCCGAGTTCGCTTAATAAGGTTAAGAGCCGCGCAAATCTAGCCACTGTTTCGTTTCTCCGGCAACAGTAGCGGCGGATTCCGGCGGCGGCGATCAGAGATTCTAAAAGAGCTCGGCAAGACGGTCGCGTGGACATATTATTCGTCCAAAACGGAGTCCGTTTGATATGGTTTCGAGCGACACGAAGATAGACACCGGAAGCGGTAAAATCCAGCCACTGTTTCGTTTTTCGGCGACGTCGGCAGTGGATTCCAGCGTCGGATACCGGTGGGTTTGAAAGGGTTTGGCGATACGAACGCGTGGACATATTATACGCTTAAAACGGAGTTCGTTTCGGTTGGTTTCGAGCTACTCGAGTATTTGACGTGCAAAACCGAAGGTGCTGAAAGACAGATCTGCGTTCTGGCAGCAGCGGTGGCGGCGGCTGCAGACACCGATAATTTTCTAAGGTCGAGTGTTGCGAGACGAACGCGTGGATATGTGGATCGCGCGAAACAGAGTTCGGATGGTCGAGTTATGAACGAAACAAGATTGGTATTCTCATTCGGTTAAGGATTCTAACACATGACAACGCATACAAGTAATCTTTCTATCCATTGTTGCGATTTTTCAGAGTTTATACTGTTTATTACAGACCCAAGTCCATCCAAACAATAATTTTGATAAACAAGACACGATCGTTAAATGTTTGTTATATGTTCATGTAATGATGTGGTATCACTAGTTATTACGTAGTAATGTATTTGATTCGTTGAAATCATGAAAATCGAGCTAGAAATCATGAAGTTACTATTAGTAGAAATTTTATTGAAAACTTGATTTTGATTATGATGCTAGCACATAGTAAATTGATTTGAATGATGTTAGTATGCTTAGTCATGCATATGAAAGCTATTAGAATTGTAACTTGGCAAAAACTCGCATGATAAACCGAACCTTATTAAAAATAGAAACTTTATGGATTTTGTAAATTGGTTTATATGCTATTAAGTTGTATGTTGATTTTAAATGACACTACTATGTTGTTATGATGAATAAACATAGTTAGATACAACTTAGACGAGAAGCTGCATGTTTAGACATAGGTTGTCTAATGTGAACGCGTTATGATATGAACATGAACAATATGTGATCTTGATGTGCATAATGAGATGTAATGCTATTTACACGTTTATTAGAGTTGAATGACATGTTGTAACGTAACAAAACCTAGAAACCGTACATGTTAGTACACTTTCCAAATATGGAAACTTTGTTGAACCGAATGTGTCAATATTGAGCAATAGGCTTGCATGCTAGTATTTAAAGATAGTATGATGCTTATGGTGATTACCTAAGGTGATTTGACATGACAAATGGTAGAACTCATGCGTTATAGGACAACTTTCCAAAGTTAGTAACTTTATCGTTATGTGACGTGCCAAGCTAGAAACTAAGCATGTATGTTGATATATGTTGAATGATTACATGTTATATATATTATATGAGCATGTTAGAAATAATCTTTGATGAAAACTGAAACGTGCTAGCTACCTGCCATAAATAGAAACTTTATTTGCACTCAAACTTGTATGATTACTATATGTAGAAAGTAATGTAACTTGCTTGTCTAGCATGGTAGTATGAATACAACTAAACATTAAAACATATTACTTGGGTCACCAACGGGTCGTAGAGTCAAACTGGGTCAAAGTCAAACAGAGTCAACTCAACAAAAAATTTACAAACACTTGAACAATGTTAATTGTTTAGAGTATTGGGTTTCTACGAACCAACACGAACACACTCTTATGAACCTATATTTGGTAGGTTGCATTTAGAGTTACAACTTGGCTTTTGGCTATTTTATCTAGCACGCTCTTTCAAGTGAGTTTCACGGCCCTTTTACTTATTTTCTTGTTGGGGGAGAAACATGCACACAAACAAACACGGACCACATAATATTTCATTACCACTTGTTTACTTAAGCGCAAACATAACATACTAAGTCCTTACACTCTCGAACCGTTAGTATTGGAACATAGCGAGGTAATTTTGAGTAGTACTACTGGGTTCTAACAAGCCCCACCCGCGTTAGTCGCGCTAACTCGATTGGAGGTCGAACGGGAGTAAGATTGTCCTAAACATTTGTCATTGTTGATGTTAGCAATGGTGGACACTTATTAAGCCTACTTATTGACTTATTACTTTTTGTAATAAGTCAATAAGTTATAAGTCTGTTTGGATATGTTAAAAGGACTTTT